>CM076574.1:35748113-37097313 GCA_034641835.2 Pinus albicaulis
GATGGTTTGCTTTAGTTCTCATTTCCATTAGTCGCATTGCTTCACAGTTTCCCTGTTTTATAGCTTACTGTTCAATGTTTTATGAAATCGGTTTGTTGCATCAGTTGTGAGTGAATTGCGTTGCTATTCCTTTCCAACATAACAAGATTATTTATTCTTCTGTAACTTGTATTGTTATGCTTCTCAGATATAAAGTTTCGCTGTTCAGAATTTGTTGTTCATTTCCATTAAATAGCTTTGTTGTTTATTTCTGATAACTAGCTTTACTATTTATTCCTTTCCTGTAAGTATTTGGTTTGCTTTGGAATGTTATTGCAGAGAGCGTATTTTCATTAACAGCATTCTTGATTTAACTTAGTTACCATTTCCAATTATTTTATTTATTGTGGAGTGTAAGATCATCAACTGTAAAGGACATTGGCTATTACTGTCCAAGTTCTCAGATTGAGGATCTTGTTTATGATTGATTTCATTTACATTAGTTGAAAAAGGAACGAGTTATTACTACTGCATCCTTGACTGATGATTGCCGAGTGAATGATTGGATTTTAGAGCATTAAGTTTCATGTCATTGCAATTAGATTTCATTTTAAAGCATCTGTTTACTCTTGTATTTGAAACATTGTACTGCAAATTGAGAAGCATTACTCTTAGATTAAATTGCCACCTCAGACTGAGTACACTCTTGAGATAAACCTGGATTGATAATTAATGTAGGATAAATAGGAGTTGAAAAGACACCTTTTATAACTCAACATTTTGATGCCGTTGCTAGGGAAGAGTGTAGCCATTTAGAAAGAGTGATGTATATTTGATTTTCTCTGCTAAGGAAGAATTGGGTATTAAAAACGGAAGGTAAGAACCTGCGTAACGAATGAGGAACATGCTTGTTCACTTTCTCGCTTCATAGCAGAACTGTGTAAGGTAGGAATGAATGCTTGCCTTTTTTTGAATGACTAGAAAATATAAACAAAACCAAATTCCTCCCAGACCTGAAAAACCTAAGGGACCGGTGACCCTTGGGAAAACAGCCTTTATCAAAAATATCATTAAGAAAGTTGAATCTTAGCCATCAGTAGGCCCTAGAAAAATTGCTTCTAGACAACCTACTAGCCCCCTCTGGGCCACAGAATCACCATCTGTAGTTTTTGCTGAGGTGCATAGCCAAACAAAAGAGACTGAGCAAGGTTCTCAAGAAATTGAGAATTCTCGCCCAATTTGTTTGCAAGAAGGGAACTCTAGTAACCTCTGTGAAGGAGGAGGAGAAACAGGGGAAATAGAAGAACCAAGGTCCCCTCTTGAAGCAGTCCAAACACTAAGCAGCCCATATAAGGGAAGTGCTGTCAAAATCATCCAAAACAAATCTAAAGAATCTAAAGAATCAAAATCCCCTCAGATAATAGTTCAGCAAGGGACACTCATTATCCTAGACCAAGGAAGTGCTGTTAAGGTCATCCCTACTCCTTCTAGTCAGCCTAGGAATAATTCCCTAGAAATCCTAGAAGGATATTGGCACATATTTGATCAAATGGCCCAAAACCAGCAACCACCTCAATAAAATTCCACACTGCAATATCCCAATGTGGACACTGCAGTTAATGCACCTATGAAGGCCATTCCTCTTCAGCATATTCCTACATTCCATGGCTTAACATCAGAAGATCCAGATGCATTTATGTTTGAATTTGATGCATTATGCAAGGGGTATGACTATACCACCGATCCCCAAAAGCTAAAATTATTCCTCTCCACATTAAAAGGAGCATCTTTACGATGGTTTATGGGGTTAGGTGGAGGTGTTATAAATGACTGGGATCAGATGAAAACTACTTTTCTAAAGAAATATCAGGATTATTGTAGGTCCAGGGAATTAAAGGATGAAATATTTCAGATGACAGCAAAATCTAATGAAACACTGGAGGAGTATGTAGAACGCTTTCAATACAACCTCTAGAGATCACCTTATGCATCGTTACCCTTACCTGATAATGTGTTAAAAACTACATTAATTAAAGGGATGAAGGAACAATGGGTTGAAACATTAAACATCATGGGCAAAGGTGACATATATCAGGAAAATTTTGTTGACATTATTAATTTATGTATCAGGAGTTCCAGAGGCAGCACAAGACTAAAACCAGTAGAACATGACATGATCAAAAGGGATAACAAGACCTCCGATGGAGGTATAACCCGCACAGAAATTGGAAATCTACTAGAATATTTCAAAACTGATATTCTAGGGACTCTGACAACGTAGCTCGATATCATGCAAGCTAAAAAAAAGTAAGCAGAAGCAGAACAAAATTTGGCAATATTCTGCCCTAGATGCAGAAAGAAACACAACCATAAAGAGTGCCCGCTGGATACAGTCCAAGTTTGTGCCATCTGCACAAAATATCACTTCACAGAAAGTTTCCCCTCACTCCCGGGATTGAAAGCAGTCTACAATGAAGCAGAAGAAGAAACAGAAACGGTATACCTACTCAATCAGCGCCATCAATAGCAACCATGAAAAACATGTATGCCCACTAATCCATCCTCTTCTTTTCAGTCTCCTCAGTATACTGCTCAACAATATAATGAAATGTGGCAAAATTAGCCACCCTTCCCCAGTTGGTCACAGCAGCCATTTCCTACACCACCATGGCCAAATCAAGCAAATCAAACCAATTGGCCGAACTTTCCTTACTGTCCACCATTTTGGCAAAATAATACATATCCAACACAATGGTCCCCCTCCACCTTGCAGAGTTAGACCTGGCAATCGAACTGGCAAAGATCTATGAATCAACCAGCTGGAACAATTCCTCTCCCTCCACCTACACTGCCAGCACCATATACATTGCAACAAAATCCCCAGAACAACTTAAGACCGCAACTCCCAGCCCAACCCAAACCGAACCCTAATAATAGGACGATTCAATCTGTTCAAATAATCGAAGCACCAGAACTAGAAACCGAGTTAAGGGAGTGAAACGACCTTCAAATAAGGTCTGGGCGCATAATAGAATCAGAGGGAGACAAAAATGTTCAAGATGAAAATTCGTTACCTTCAGAACAAACATTGAAAAAGGAGAATGTGGTTAGACAACAACTTCATGAGCAAGCAACTACCTCTTCTCCACCATTCCCAGAACGACTCATCATATCTCGTCCAATAGAACACCCTGATTTTGATCTTCTGGGAGAACTAAAAAATTTGTATATAAAAATCCCACTCCTCCAAGCTATCCAAGATATTCCCATTTATGCAAAGACCATCAAAGAATTATGTATAAGAAAGCCAAAGAGGAGAACAACAACTAATCCAACCGTCCAAGTAGTCGGCACTCTATCTAACTTACTATCAGGAAGAGAAGCACCTGTAAAGTATGAGGACCCAGGAAATCCTATAGTTACGGTGCAAATCAATGGAAAATCATTTCCAAATACCTTAGTTGATTTGGGAGTTGCAATTAATATCCTAACAACCACCACTTGTCAAAAACTTGGCATTACATCATTAGATCCAACAACAACCTTATTGGAATTGGCTGACCGATCGGTAGTCAAGCCAGAAGGCACACTACATGATGTAATGGTATCTGTAGACTCCTAGGAATACCCTGCCAACTTCTTGATTATTAACCCTAAAAACCGGCTAGATGGACACCCTTTAATATTAGGTAGACCTTGGCTGGAAACTGCTGATGCTTACATTGGCTGCCGACAAGGTAGCATGACTATAACTAGAGGGAGTTATGTCAAGAATTTAGCCTTATACCCTCCAGCCCAGCCAAGCCTAATGATAAAAAAAAAAAATAAACAGCCTATATCATACCTCATAGAAAACATTAGATCACCATTAACCATAGAAGATGCCCTCGACTTTAAAGACCAAACAGATGATGACATCATTAACAGTTTCATTAACCAACCAAAAACCAGATCCCATTTACAATGTCACATGATCAAGGTAGCATTTGATAATGAAGAATAAGAAGACCCCCTGAAAGACATTCAAAATCAATCAATATCTACCACTTCTGTTTACAATAACAAAACAATAGAAATCGAGCTAGGAAAAACTCTGAACATTAACAAAAATCTGACTGCTGAACAAGAAGAGAAGATGGTCCAATTACTGAAAAAATATAAGGGAGCTTTTGCATGGGATTACCCAGACATGAAAAGAATTGATCCACAGTTATGTACACACCACATTTATACAGAAAAAGATGCTAGACCCATTCGCCAACCCCAACGAAGATTAAACCCTCATCTTAATGATATTGTGAAAGCTGAATTATGAAAATTTTTGGATGTAAACTTTATTTATCCAATATCTGATAGCAAGTGGGTCTCTCCACTAGTAGTGGTGCCAAAGAAGAATGGAAAGTGGAGGATATGTGTAGACTACAGAGAACTAAACAAAGCAACCCAGAAAGACCACTTTCCCCTTCCTTCCATTGATCAGGTATTAGATACTTTAGCAGGAAAGAAATTCTTTTCTTTCTTAGATGGCTTCAGTGGATAAAATCAGATTCAGATTGCCCCTGAAGACCAAGACAAGACTACTTTTACCTGTCCTTGGGGAACATTTGCTTACAGAGTTTTACCCTTTGGCCTATGCAATGCCCCTGCTACATTTCAAAGGGTCATTCTTAGCATCTTTTCAGATTTAATAAATGAAGGGCTCGAAGTATATATGGATGATTTCACACCTTATGAAGATGATTTTGAGCCAGCATTAGAAACTTTGGAAAATGTGCTACAAAGGTGTATTGCTACTAGGCTTTGCTTAAGCCATGAAAAGTGTCACATGAGGATGACTGAGGGACTCATCTTAGGTCATTATATCTCAGTAGCTGAAATACAGGTAGATCCAGCTAAAATTCAGATACTTTTGTTAATACCTACTCCTACCACACAAACAGAGGTACATAGCTTTCTAGGATTTTCTGTTTATTATAGAAGATTCATAGAGCATTATTCTCAAATAGTTGCATCTCTATATACACTAACAGGGAATGTTGATTTTATTTGGACAAATAGATGTGACCATTCTTTTGAGGATCTGAAAAAGCTTGTATCAACAGTCCCAGTGCTAAGGGGCCCAAATTGGGATTTGCCATTCCAAATTTCATCTGATGCCTCAGACACAGCTATTGGAGTAGTCCTTGGGCAGGAAAAAGATAATAAACTATATGCAATTTATTATATTAGCAAGAATTTATCTCCTGCTGAATTAAACTATACTATGACTGAGAAGGAATTCTTAGCTGTAATACATGCTGTAAATAAATTTAGACATTATATAATTGGGTATCCTGTAGCTTTATATACAGATCACTCTGCCATAAATTTTTTAGCAAATAAACCTGTTACAAATGGTAGAGTAACAAGATGGTTGATTCTATTGCAAGAATTTGACATCACAATAAAGGACCGACCTGGAAAAGAGAATCCTGTAGCTGATTTTCTCTCACGAATGCAAAAACCAACGGACGCAGCAACTGTCGAAGATCAATTTCCAGATGAACATTTGTTTGTTGTTACTGCCAAAACCCCATGATATGCTGATGTTGAAAATTATTTAGTAGTAGGTAAATTACCTAAGCATCTAACGCCCAATGAACGAAAACAGATAGTACAGCACAGTACCCGATTCTCTTGGATCGAGGGCTACCTATTTCATACAAGCACATATATGCACATCAAAAGATGCGTCAGAGAAGACGAAGTATTTGACATCCTGAAAGCATGCCACGACGGGCTATGTGGCAGAGATTTCGCAGATCGCAGCACTGGTCACAAGGTTTTACAAACAAGCTATTACTAGCCTACAATTTTTAAAGATGCTAAAAAGTTTATACAAGCCTGTGATAGTTGCCAAAGGGTGGGACGCCCTGGACAATCCAATGAAATTTGTTTGAATCCACAGTTAATAATCGAGCCATTTGAGCGCTGGGCACTCGATTTTGTTGGTTCTATTAACCCACCATCAAATCAGAAAACATACATACTAGTTGCAACAGAGTATGTTACTAAATGGGTTGAAGCAGAGGCACTTTCAAGAGCTACAGAGGACTCTGTAATACAGTTCATTTTCCAAATATTTGTGCGATATGGCCTCCCAAGGGACATAATTACAGATGGAGGACTGCAATTTGTAGGTAATAAAATCGCTGCAACATTAAAAAATTACCACATTCAACACAAAATTACAACCCCATACCACCCACAGGAAAATGGCCAAGTAGAGAGCACAAATAAGGTAATAGAAGCAATAATTACAAAAATAGTTGCATCACACAAACGTGACTAGGCTTCAAGATTGCCGGAAGCCTTGTGGGCATACCGGACAACATGGAGAAATACCACTGGGTATTCACCATATCAATTAGTATTTGGAAAAGAACCCATCTTTCCAATAGAATTTGAAATTCAAACATTAAGAACAACCTAGGAGGTGTGTTTGAATTTAAATGAGGCCCAAGTCAGCAGATTACAACAAATCAACGAGTTAGATGAAATTAGGCTCTCCTCCCTCCAACACACTGCATTGATTCAACAGCAGAGAGAAAAATGGCACGATGTCCTCATTAAAAAGAAAATCTTCCATGAAAGAGATTGGGCACTCTTATATGACTCCAGGATGCAGGATTTCCCTGGAAAACTCCAGACACGATGGCTTGGACCTTATGAGATATAGAAAGTGCATGAAAATGGCACCATTACGTTAACTACCATTAATGAATCTGGACATTCTTTCAAAGCAAATGGTCATCGAGTACGACTTTACCACAAACCGCTTAATCGGGAATCCTTTTACCAGAAATTACGGGGAGATTATACTATGCAGATTCTTGCTAAGGAAGATAACTCCTCAGCATTCATTCACTGAAAAATTCCTTTATTTCTGAAATTTGTACATAAGATTTTCTTTTAATTTTTCTTGTATGAACAGTTTTTTGTGCAGATTTTATTTTTCGCGCTGTTCTTCTTAAGGAACAGCTGTTGTTCCTCTTAAGGAACAACAATCGTTCCTCTTAAAAGGAACAACAATCTTTTGTGCCTTTATTTTTCGCACTGTTCTTCTTAAGGAACAACTGCTGTTCCTCTTAAGGAACAACAGTCGTTCCTCTTAAAAGGAACAACAATCTTGTGCGCTTTTATTTTTCCTGTTGTTCCTCTTAAGGAACAACGCATTTGCGTGTTCATATTTTTGTTGTTCCTCTTAAAAGGAACATCATTTCCGTTGATTGTTTTTGCTGTTCCTTCTAAAAGGAACAACATTTCCGCTGATTTTTTTTGCTGTTCCTTTTAAAAGGAACAACATTTCCATCGATTGTCTTTGCTGTTCCCTTTAAAAGGAACAACCCCTTCGCCGTTATTTTTCACTTTTTGCTGCTCCTTTTAGGGAACAACAGTTTCAGTTTGGAATGTTTTTTAAGTTGTTCTGCCAAAGGATCATCATTTCTTGTTTATTTTATCTGTTGTTACGCTTAAGGAACATCTGTTGTTCCTCTTAAAGGAACAACAACTTGTGTGTTTTTACTTTTTGTTGTTCCTCTTAAAGGAACCGCAGTTTTGCATGCAGATGTTCTTTTTGTTGTTCCTCTTAAGGAACAACAGTTGTTCTGTCTAAGGAACAACACTTTTTGAGTGCATTTTTCTTTTTTAGAACAACATTTTGAGAATTTTTGTGAATTCTTCATGATCCTTTGAAGGCAAAGATACAAATTTATGCAAGGAAACAAAAATTAGAGGTTACTGGAATCAACATATCAAGAAGAAATTGTAATCTTTAAAGAAATTACTGTGTATTGATAAGAAAAAAAGAAAGGACACAACTATCTATATCACTTTGCTATCTTTATTTTCACTAAAACTAATTTGATTGATTATTTTTATCATGTTGGTTCTTCCCTAATCCTCATAATTCTCTTTTGAATTTTATTATTGAATAGGAATAAGGGCATATTTTTCTCTATTGAGATGTTCAGACTTCTTCCACCATCCCTACTCTTAAGGAGTGTTGAGCCATCCTTTATACATAAATAGGCAAGTGCTATATAAAACGAAAAAAGAAAAGAAAAAATATATCTAAGTACTAACAATTCTATGATATGTTAGATGGAGGATAGGGGGTCTTATCAACAGCCAGCCTACCATGATCATAAGGAAGTAGTGAAGTGGCATTCCCATTATGGCTACCACACCAGGGATATGATCCAATGGGCAACTCAGAAAAATAAAAAAGTCCTTGGAACAGGAGGTCTCATCATGAGCTAGCCTGCCCACCTTTCACTCCTTCCTGGTGAATGACATTATGATTCATCTGGTTCCCAAGCCAGCACAATGGCCTCCATCATGACATCACAAAGCACTTTCCTAGGCATATATAAAGGATTATGGTTCCAAGGGTGAAAAAACAACTTTGTCAAGGTTATAGACACATGTGGGCAACATAGCTCTGTTGATGGTATTGGAGTCATATTTTTCACAAATCAATAGAAATTATAAACCCTTTTCTTATATCTTTATCTTAATTTCAAATGAGATTATGCTCTTAAACCCCTTTATTGAACCTCTTATACATGAAATATTGTTTATAAATCAGTCATAATGGTTTAAGTGGATAATGACCACATAAGAAATTTTATTCATGTCAGCTGTCCTTTTCCCTATTTTCAAATCATTACATAGCATTTCCATATCTATTACCGATTTCATAATATGCCTCGATTTCAGTAATTCGATAATTTTTGATCATGTCATGAATATGTATGATTGTTGTCCAATACACTGCTCCTCCATTTTCCGGTCGAGGGCGACCTATCATATTTTAGGGGGGTGCGGGTGACCTCCTAAATATGCCTGCATACGGGTCAATTCCCTATTTTCATCAGATCCCAGAAATAGAAATTTTAACGGTATTTTCCGATATGCACGAGGTGTTGTTCCATTGCCATTTTTGTGTATTATTGTGAAACATTAACAGTGTGCAGGGCTTAGACGAAATGGGAGGGTGAGCAGTACGCAGTGAACCTCAAGTATTAATAGTTTCTGACGCTGCACGAGAAATTTTGGAGAGAGCGGGGTGGATTACCTACCTTACACGTCTGTAGCAGCCCCATGAAACTGTGGCCATCGAATTTTTGCAGAACTTGCAGGAGGACCATTCCATAGTAAGAGGAAGGCAAATAATAGTGACAAACGCTGTAATTGCTGAGGTCTTCGGTCTACCAGTAATTGGACCCGTATGGACCCATAAGAAATTGAGACTTCAGGAGGCCATGAGCATCTTTCGGGATGAAGGAAAAACTCTGACTGTTAAAGGAAAAGGAGTCTAGCCGGCAACTTTGGGAGAACCATGGGCAGAAATGGCTAGAGTAGTGCAAAGCTACATTACATGCGACGGAAGAAAGGATGTGGTAAGACCACACCACCTCAAATTATTAGCAATACTTAAACAGAAATGTGTTGTAATTTTGCCTGCATATTTAAATTTTTTTACTGCATGACGCTACTTGGAGCATAAGGAAATCCCGTCATAAAAGGATGGTAGTAAGCCACCATTGTTTAATTTGATTAATAGTTAGTTACAATCTTTCTCAACAACAGACTAGTTGGGAAGAATTTTTATTTTAGATAGATGGGGGAACAACCTTACCTGCCCCAAAACGAAAAAGAATCACCAACAAAACAAATAGAAATCTAAAACGCAGACAATCCTCCATATTAAGAAGAAGCAAGGCAATGTTGGGAAACCTCCAGAGTAGCAACAACCAACCCTTATAATTACCTAGTTCTGGAGATAAGCAACCCCACAACTGGAAGGAGGAGAAAATCAGGTAGAGGAAGAAACTAACCGAACCAGTGAAGAAGAAAGAGAGGAAGCGGAATCTCTCGTAACCTCCAGTGCAATTCCACCACAGATTCCATTGCAGGAGGATGAATTGGCCCAAATTTTGGCCAATATGTGTGAGTATATGCAACCCCAGAGTCTGCTCAACCTCAAAATTGAGGTAGAAAAATCATAGGAACATTCTATCCACAGCAAGGATACATTCGAGGAAATGCATGACGAAGAGGAGGCAGAAGCAGAATCCCCTCAAGAAATAGCAGATCAAACTAGGGTTTCCTCCCCTAAGGAACCTAGTCAGGATAATACGAACACTCTTGAAGTATTCCAAACAGACAATGTGGAAACAAGCCAGGACAAGGGCACAGTCCCTGAAGAAAAAAACCTAGCTGAGCAGCCAAGTCCAGAAAAGGAAACAACTGTTCCTCCCAAGAAAAATAAGAAGAAGACAAATGAAATTAAGCGGCTGCGGAAGGAACAACAAAAGCTGCTAAATTGGTAAAACAACTCATACAGAAGATAAGGGTCTTGAAAAGGGCGAAAATCTCTAAAAGAACCCTGAAAACGAGGAATGCAACCATCCAAACAAAACCCCATAATACAAGGGCCATGGAGACTCAAACCGAACCCATATTTATTCATGATAGCAAGGAACAACAGGTAGATGCAGTTGCCCAAACCGAAAATATACTAGTCTGTAATAAATATGTTTAGATCGAGGCACTGTCCTCCAGCAGTATGGCCGACTAGACATTTTGCAGTAAAGAGACACAGACTGTAGGAACTCAATATTGTAATAAGAAAACCCAGGTAGATCTTCAACCCAAAAGTGTTTTGATAAACAACGACCCTGGTATAGAAAAACTCCAAGAAGATTTGGCACAGGCTCAATGGGCTAGAGAGAAGCTCTAAGAAGAGACCTTTCCTAGGAATAAATACCAAGGGTTACAACAACAATTAAAGTACATCAATGCATCAGAGGCAGAAGCCTTCGATAAATGTCGGAAGGCAGAATAAAAAGTTGAAAAGGTAAGGAATAGACTACAAATAGTCAGGAATCAAATGGATATTCTCTGTTCTCTATATACAGATGTTCTAGCATGTAGGTCCCCTGCCAAAAATTATGCTTTGTTTTTGATAGAAAGGTATTTGAAGTTAAAAATTAAAGCTGTTAAGGCAGGAAAACCTATAGAATTAAAAATTGTAGATGATTTTATAAACTGCTGCAAACTCTATGGAGTAAAAGTTCAGCGCCTACTCTGTGAATTTTATTTGCACAATATTGTGTTGGAAGAAGAAACAGAGATAAATCCCAGTCCTTTTGTGGGTGATGTCCAACATCAAGCATTCATTTCATTTGCTGTTAACCAGTTAAAATGGCTCAAGGCCTATAACACTTTTCAGAGATAAGAAAATGGGTTAGACCTTTGGGTTAGGGGTGAACCAAGACACCCATTACAATTATGGGTTAGGCAGAAAAGATTAATGACAATGGAGGGTGTGGTCCAGACATTGGGACCCATCCACAAAGCAATCATCCTGGATGGGGTAGAATATTTTTTGTCCATCAGAGACCAGGCCATAGTAGCAGCGAAACTCCAATGGAATATTTCCAATTGGAATATTCAAGATAGAGAGCCATTCAACTATAAAAATTTTGAGTTAGCTGCCAACCGCCTGGTTATCTATAGTAACCTCATCTTGGGGGAAGGCCCGTATTGGCTAGGTTGTAGATTTAGAAGCCCTATTATCTGGTATCCTGCAACAGACTATAAGGCCAAATATGAATTACTTGAAGGGCAGACAGGGCATTTTTTTTGAAGTTTTATCTCCAAATCATGGTTTTAGACCATTTAATGAAAAACCCTCTCCAGCCTATTCTCTAACTGCTTTACATGTAGACTATGGTTTTCATGAGGACATGAAAAAGGGTAAGCAGGGGGGTGTGTTGAGCATCGGAAAAGGTATGAATTTGCCATGTATTTTTTTATATTTTTCCTTTAATCATAACTCCTTTATATTCTAGAATGGTAATATATTGAAGAATTATGATAGAATTAAGGAGATTAGTGATTGTTGCAAATTGATTAAAGATTGTCTTTTCTTATATGCAGAAAATAGATGAAGTGGGAAGCCACCATTCGGGAGAAAAAGACAAAGCAGAAGTAACTGATGTCCCTTCAATAAAAGGCCATATCCAGACAAGAAGGTCGAGATTAGAGTGCACAATTAAATTAAAGAAAGGAACAGCGTGACATCAATGCAAGAAGACAAAACGATAGCTGAAGATAGAAGATAGAGCGAATCCCTCAAGATCTCTCGATCCTGAGGGATCACTGCTCAAATCTTATCTTTGTTTCTTGTTTTGTCCACTGGTTGTTATAAAAGGACAGCGCTTGTAGAAATCAAAAGGTAGTATTACGATTATTCATTTTTCCTGTTGTATTTTCGCAATTACTCATCGACTCTTGTTGGTTAAAATAGAGTGTGATTGCTTGTAAACTTTGTTACATATGATTAATACATGATTCGGTTTCCGTTCCATTATTTGATACTGGAGTAGTTCGGTAGTGCTTCACTAGCGGCTAAGGGCTCGACTCTGGTGGATCCACATGCTATCTGTACCAATACTTTCCAATTCCAGTCGTGTGATGGTTTGTGTAATATCCCCAAAGGGAAATAACCAGTAATACACAGAAATATGCCAGACAGACATACATAAACAAATGCTGGAACCAGATAATAGATCAAGTACACATAGAATGCCAGAATACTAAGCCATTTTATTAATCTCAGAACACATAGATAGGAGTACAAGATAATCAGAATGAGTGCACCTATCCTTGCCCTAGGCAAGTGGAGACCCTCTCAGACAAACAATGGCTACAAATAAGGACAGCGTCCTAGCTGGCTGAAGAAGAGCTGCTCTCAGAATGCAATAGAGCTACAAACTGAAGACTAGAAGATGGCTGATCTCAGTCCTCCAAACCCTCACCAATAAAAACGCTATCTCTGCTAGTGACAGCGCAGAAGCCAGCTGTAAAACTGGATACAGAACCTCCAGATGGCAAGATCAACTCCTCCAGGCTGAAGACACTGAAAACGCTGTCAAATCTCACTCACCAGACTCTGCTAATCAGATCAGCGTCCTCCCTGACTGGATCTGCGTTCTCTCTCCCTCAGATCTGCTAGATCTGAATCCTCCTTTCCAGATCTGTGTCCTATCACTCCAGATCTGCGTCCTCTAAGGCCAAATCTGCTTCTATCTCTTCAGATCTAGGCTGGATCTGACAGTATCTCCTCAGATCTATATCCTCCAAGGCTGGATCTGATGCTATCTCTCCAGATCTTCACTCTCCAAGGCTGGATCTATCAATATCTCCTCAGATCTGTATCCTCCAAGGCTGGATCTGATGCTATCTCTCCAGATCTGCACTCTCTAAGGCTAGATCTCTCAGATCTGCGTCCTCCAAGACTGATTCTGCCACTGCCTCCCCAGATCTGCGTCCTTCCTGCCTTAGCCAACTGGATCTGCGTCCTTCCTTCTCTCTGGAACAGCGTCCTCCCTCTCAGATCTGATCTGCGTCCTTTCTCCCTCTGGAACAGCGTCCTGCCTCTCAGATCTGCGCAGGCACCAGAAGGGGTTTTCTCCTCTCTAAATCTCCACCAGAAACTGCTGCTACTCACCACTGAAACTGAAGGATGATGCTCAGAAATAACCTTACCAGGGCAGGCACTCGAAGTCCCCCGAGGCTAAGGGTGAAACCAGAAAATAACCTTACCAGGGCAGGCACTCGAAGTCCCCCGAGGCTAAGGGTGAGATCTCCGACCGGAGACACTCGGTTTCACTAAACAGTGCTGCAGACCGACTAAACAACCGGCGTGCTGAAGCAAACAGAAGTCTAGCTCTCAATATCAATATCAAATCACGCATGTCCAAATGAGGTGAGAACCCCACCTTTTATAATGCTAAACTCCCTCCAAAACCTTAACTGCGTCCTTCACTCTCCTTGGCCTGCGAATATTCCAATTAGCAAAGCTAATTGGGAATATTACATTTTTTATATCTCAGTATTAATAAAATGACTCAGCATTCTCCATTTTGTGTATTTCGTCTCATGGTTTGTCTTTAGTAGCTGTGTACCTTGTTTGTGTGCTTTATATTACTGTTTATTTCCCTTCGGGATATTACAGTGGTATCAGAGCCTCATTCTTGGCTCAGTCGTGGGGATATTTTTCTATGAATAGAGAGGGTAGGCAGAATCTTACCCACCAAACGCAGTAGAGGTGGAAAATATGGGGGTCTCACAATAGTGTGACCAGCATTTACCAACCTTCAGTAGGCCAACCAGGTTCACGATGCCTACATTCTTACCTCCAGTACCGAGTGAGAAAGGGAGGCAACATGATCATATACCCTTTGGAGATTATTTCCGCGAATGGCAGTCCATGGGATAAAACTTCAGAGCGGCTTTTCCCTTCAGAGATTATTATAGCACGCAGAGTTCAGAGTTGCAGCGTACCACTGGGAGGACACCTTTTCCCACATATGATGGATCCACTGATTTCACGGTTCGAGATCGGGTGGAAAAGTTGGATACCTCTTTCCAGCTTGACCGAATAACAGAAGGGGAAGCCATCAAAATGGCTAGCTCGCACTTGGAGGATGAGGGCACACAGGATCATTGGGAGCATGTGGATACACCCAGTATGACACAGGGGTCACCTGTGTTGGAGACTTCTTTGACCATATCGGTTGACATCTTAGTAGAGAGAGAGGAGCTTACCCCAGTTGTGCCATCCATTGAGGTGATGACCAGGGTAGTGTCCGAGTTTTCGAGTGGTAGCAGTGCGCGGCAGATGGGTGAGGTGCCAGGAGATGTATCCACTTTTGATGAGGCACTAGGAGATACAGAGGTATTGGACAATGGTCGCACACAGCAGTGTCATCAGCTTCAAGCCGACCTTCTAGTTTTGAAAGGGAAGGCCACATCAGTACAAGAGGCTATTTTGTTACAGAACGAGGAGCTAGAGGGCATGAGAGCGGTTTGTGCCGAGTCAGCGGCCAAGTTGGCCCACATTGGGGAACGGCTAGATTCCCTAATGGTACAGCTAGAGGGCACATTGGAGTGTCAGAGCAACCCCCTTCAGGCATGCATAGACGGGGCTAGCAGCATTGTTGGGTCACCTCTTTCCATTGGAGAGAGAGAGGCAGAGCCACCTAGTCAGATCTCATACGTTGACTTAGATAGCAGGATGAGACGATCGGAGTTGCACAGGGTGCAGCATCCACATGTTGAGGTTGGATGGCGAGAGATTGAGTTGATACCCGGTGGAGTGGGATATGGAGATAGTGGTGGACCCGGGTGTAGTTCAGCAGGAGTTTCTAGGTGCTAGGAATACAGGAACCCCAGACTGGCATTGGGATCTAGGCGGGGATACTTGTCGTTTCCCAGGCAGGTCGGTTGACTATGTCTTAGAGGGTACAGTTGGCCTAGCTGTAGAGCATGCGCATTCGCTAGGGGCGTTTCGGTCAGCTCCAGTGGCCAACCAGTTTATGGGAAGACTCCCTAGGTTGTCTTGGTATGACACTTATACATGGGATCACAGGGTGATCAACATACCTTGGCAGGAGCTTGTAAGAGGAGGTGGCATTGGCAGGCCACCAGATGGCGCCTTGTATGGAGCCAAGGATTCTTCACCTTTGTGTGGGGCACAGAGGACACAACGGAGCCGAGCAGTGGTGGTATCACTACTGACACATAGGGAGATTCACTGCTCAAACCCCTCGGGGAGGGTTTGGAGTGATGATCCATTCGTCGACGGGTATAGCGATGTGACAGTGGAGATGATGATACCGATTGGGGGTGGTCCAACATGTAGAGGCACAACTCTAGGTCATCACATCCAAGGATGTGTGGGAGCCTCTAGTATTGAGCAGTGGACTACCGGTGGACATGGAGTTGCATGGTGGTGTACCGTAGTGTGTAGGACTGCATTGTGGAGTAGGAGTATCCTACATCACATTGAGAACACGCGGGGAGTGACCGATGCCTGGACACAGACAGGGCACGAGATGGTACAGGGTGGTACAGCAGTAGCAGGGGGTATCCAGCAGTATACAGGGGTATGCCTCAGTGTGCAGTGGCATGTCGAGGAGTACATGGATGATCGGTGGTATGCGAGGGCGTACGGTGTTGCACAGCAAGGTCTTAGAGCATTGCATCTAGGGAGACTCACGGACAGGGACACCAGGCTTACCTTTGGGGGTAGTTCACCCAGGATCGATGGGGAGACAGATGAGCGATACTTGATGGTATCTGTGGGGACTCACACACCCAACCCTCTTCTACATCACTCACGGGCACAGTCGATTTTGTTGTTGTCCTTTGGCACTTTGGGCATGAGCAGTAGGGTACGCGAGGCTCACCCAAGATACTTGGATGACACTCAGCACACTAGGGGAGAGACTTCTCAGCAGTGGCACTGGGTCAGTGCGCTAGTTGACAGCCACAAGTCAGGGGATGAGATGATCCTCTGCAGGGGTGGCACATCAATCATCGCTGAGCCTACGCTTGGGGAGCGGGTCATGAGGGAGACACGCGTCACTCTTTTCTTAGGGCATGTCGAGACCATGCATGAGTAGAGGATACCGGGTACATCAGAGGTAGCATCCCAGTATGTGTCTAAGCTCCAGACAATGTACCGACACAGTATCGAGAGGGTGGATGGCAGACCTAGTGGAGATGGTTGGCAAGTACAGGAGGGATCCACATACCTTGAGTCAATTGCGAGTATCAGATATCCATCTATTGATTGCCTTCAGGGGATGGATGTTTGTCACATATTGCTTCCAGTGATCATCGGTACTACACAGTGGCAGACACAGGGCAGATTAGCATACATCATGTTTTCCCATGATATATGGACCCTCTATATTAGTCACGAGCAGGATCTAGAGATGAGGCACGGAGGGATTCCCATAGTTGTCAGAGCTATGGTGCAGCAGGCCCGACTATGGGATGCAGAGATTCAGTTGATTGATAGCCCATTTTGTCTCACGATGGTCGGAGTCAGGACAGAGAGTGATCTAGTTCACTGTTGGGTTGGCACATGGGGGTACACGGAGGCCTTCATCAGATGGCAGGACAGACTTTCTCTGTTGCTGCATAGATTTAGAGCTGCATTCGGAGGGGTAGGTATTAGCATCATGGCGATGCCTGGGCCAGATGAGATTTTCTCTCATAGATCTCCTGCCACTAGATCTCAGGAGAGGAGGATACAGTCTGCGCATGACTAGGAGTATCTCATGATCAGAGTAGCGCAGCATCAGCATGGTGGCACCTCTACGAGATTAGCAGGGGACTTGAGCATTACAGCACTACATAGCTCGATAACCTCTACATGGGGAGATCATGTATATCTTCCATCGGGCTTTAGCAAGTCATTGATGAAGTGGTGGACTTCATTAGCATGGCAGGATGGTGAGTGGAGCAGGTGGAGCCTCATGTTGGACAGGATGGCTTGGGATCCCGACATTGAGAGAACCCTCCATATCAGGGTGATACAGAGGACGAGGAAGATTCAGTGGAGCATCTGGGACCCAGGCACATTTTATAGTGATGGTGGGGAGCATCAACTAGAGAGGAGGTTTGTTCAGGCATTGCTTCAAGACAAGCAATTTTTGGCAGGGAGGACTGTAATATTCCCAATTAGCAGCAGCTAATTGGAAATATTAATTTTGATTAATTTTGCCTTATATAGTTAAAATATAAATAAATTAGGTAAAAATGAGAATGTGACTCACTTAGAATAAAACACACTCCCTAAAAGTCACCTAGGAGACATAACGTTGTGGTCAAGGTGGGCCAAGGGGGCCAAGTGACAACATAGGGGGGTGACTCACTTAGACAGCGTGGGCCAGCCAGCGCAGATGAGTTGGCAACATGGGCCAAAAAGAGACAACGTGAACGTGGTGGGGCCAAGGAGAGAGGGAGGCTCACCAAAGATAAATAGAGGGGAGGCTACCTCATTTCTCATATTGATGATTATGAATTTTGGAGTTTGTCTCTAGACATTGAGCACGCTTGCTGTTTAGCTAGTCTGCACGTACTGTTCAGTACGCCGGGTGCCTCCGTGCGGAGATCCCAACCTCAGCTCCGAGAGACTTCGAGTGCTTGCTCAGGTGAGGAGTCCTACCATATTTTGCAAGGAGAGATCGAAGCTTCAGCCATTGAGGAGCATTCCTTGGAGAGACTGCACAGTCTTGGAGAGGGAGGATGCAGTTCTAGTTGGGAAGAGTTTCAGACTGAGGTGATTTGGGTGGATTCAGACCGGAGGATTAGGGAAGGGATCAGCCCTTACCTATTGGAGACATTTTGCAGAGGGAAGGGCCATATTTTGTAGTGTTGCCTTCAGGGTCAGCGTTTTCCCGTGAGGGATAGCGTAGTGCCTCAAAGGAGGTATTTTCCGGGGTCAACCATTCTCGAAAAGCTCTCTGGGTTTTTCTGGGTATTGGGAGAGGAGGCCATTCCCAGAGTTTCAGCATTTTCCGAGTTGGGGAGCAGCCCTAAAGACTCATTTCATTCCAGCGGTTGCAGCAGCACGGCAACATTTTCCAGCAACTTGGAGATTACGCAATTGATAGAGGGAGCAGCCATTCCACACATTGTCCTGAGAGTATTTCTACACTTACCTTGTGCAAGTCGAGGTGCCATCATTCTGATCACCTTTGTACTTATTTCTTATATCTCAGTGTTAATAAAATGACTCAGCGTTCTCCATTTTGTGTATTTCGTCTCATGGTTTGTCTCCAGTTGTTGTGTACCTTGTTTGTGTGCTTTATATTACTGTTTATTTCCCTTCGGGATATTACATGTTCTGAGTCTAAAGTGCGGATTTCAGAGGTGATAAGGGTGTAGATATTAGAGGATAAAGATTGTGGATTCTCTCTGTAATTTCCACAGTAAAAGGGTGCAGATAAATCTGAGTTAGAAGTGTGGTCTTCTAACTGGAAGTAATACAGATCTCTCTAAGATTTTTGCAGCGTAAAGGATTCCCGGAATATGTGTTAATAAGTCTGAAGAAAGGATGCGGATCAACCAGTAGAAGTTGCAGACTTCAGGAACAAGTAAATCTGATATATATATATATATACACACTTGGACAAGGGTCTGTTCTCTCCTTGCATATTTAGGAAGGTTTAAGGTGTTCACAGCGTGAAGGAGATCTTCTACAAGTTCGGTCTTGGGCTACTACATCTCTCATCTATACAAGAAGGCCGAGAAGTAGAAGGAGAACCCAAGAACTTAGAGACTAAGTTCTCTAATGTTGATGTAGGTCAGTGCACGTGGGTGAAGAAAAGAAAGATCAGCGTTGGAAGAAGACTTAGAAGCAGTAACAAGGTCTTTGAGGCATTCATAGGTCAAGGGTTTGAGTCTTGGTCATGGTACTTGTCATTTGAAGACCTATAAGAAGAATTTCTTACGGGTTTTTCTCTCCAAAAGGGAGAGGTTTTTGCCCTGGCTCGAGGAGCCTAATTGTGTTTCTTTCATTTTGGTAATTAACTTGATGAAAGACTAAATAAGTTAAGAAGTAAGCTCACAAGTAACTATCAAGTAAGAGAATTTGAATTAATCTCCGGCGCTCCAAATTCTCAACACAAAGTAGGCTCATAAATATATCCATTATATCAAAATGGCACCTAGTGCACTGTCCAATACATACATGACATACAGATCAGAACAAAAACACATAACCAAGGAGGCTCTAAATGGACTCTACAACAAAACATCAGTAGTCACTACTACTAGACAAGGCAAGATCATCTGGCTCAAACTCTAAATCAAAGGGGGAAAGCCACGACTCCTCCTCATCAAGATCTTCAACTGGAACTATAGAAGTAGTAGCACTAGCACATTGATCCTGAGATAGACGAGCTATGCGCTTGCGTCATGGCTGACTAGAGGAAGTGTCTGCAGTTGCAACTGAAGGACTTGGGGCTGGGACTAGTACTAGTGTATCTGCATTTAGCTGAGCCTCTATCTGTTCATTAAATTCAAGACCAATATCCTCATCAGATTCAAACTTTGCTGATGTTGGATCAATATCATCCAACACAATGGGATCTGAATCAAGTCTTTTGTTCAACAATTGGTTGTCTTAGTCGGAGGTTGTATTGGACATAGACTAGATCATTTAACCATTTTTGCTCCAAACGGTTTCTCTTCTTCGTGTGTATCCTCTCAAAGACAAACCAATTACGCTCACACCCAGAAGCACTGCAAGTTTGACTCAAAATGCGAATTGCAAACTTCTGCAATTGAGGACAAAGGCTACCAAATGCCTCCAACCATTGTGTTGCAAAAAACATATTTGTGTAATGAGTTTCAGTTTGCTCAACAAATTCTATCCAACTTTCAAATTATAAACAATTTAACAAAATAATAAAATATGAATTTGAAAATTGAAATTCTTTGTTTACCTGGCTCATCTGCCCTTGCAATCCTTGCAAGGTTCTTGCCAAAGGTACTTGTGGCTCTGCTGAAGAAAGTGATCTGTTTGTGTATATCCAGCTGGTCACTCTCCTTGGGGATCATGTGATCAATGCGGTCAATCAATCCATCCCTAAACTCCCCAGTCAAATCTCCTACCTCTAGAGCTTTAGAATGATACCTTGGGTTCAGAAAATACCCACTTGCATGTATAGGGCGATCGAGTTGATTGTTTCATCTTTGATCAATGATTTCCCAAATGGGCCCATACTAAGCCACTCTTTCCTTGTATGTTGCCTTTATTTTCTCCTTTTCTTGATCCATAGCTTCATAAATGAAGCCCATAGCCAATCTTTCCCCATCCACCAACCGCAACACATTAACCAGTGGCTCAACAACCTTCACAATCTCTACTGCATTTTTCCAAAATATTTCTTCATTAACTTTATTTTTCACATCTTTGCCATCTTTCTTGCGAAACCATTGACATTCATTCCATTCATCATTGGAAAACAACTTTTGCAAGTTTCTATGTTGGGAAAGCATAGATTGCAATGTCATTAATATGTTGCAAAACTAGTGATGGCAAGCCTAATAATATCCTTTCCCCTTGTGTGTTTCCTAGTCAGGTTCAAAATCCATGAATGATTGTAAATATATTTTGTTATTCTTTTGGCATGCTCTACAGTGTTCTTGATCCAATCTATTTAACCAATATCCTCAAGCATGAGGTCTATGTAATGTTCATCACATGGGGTCCAAAAGATGGTTTCGAGTTTTTCCTCTAACATTTTACCAGCAAGAACATAGTTACAGGCATTATCTGTGATGATTTGAACAACATTATCCACCCCCACCTCTTCAACAACCTCATCCAAAAGCTGAAACAACCAAACATATTTCACCCTATCAGATGCATCAACTGATCTTAGAAACATGGTTCCCTGTGGGAAAAAGATAAGAAAGTTTATGATGGTACGGTTCCTCTAATCAATCCATCCATCTGACATGATGGTACATACTGTCTTTCCCCATGAGTTTTGGAAATCTCTCAAATATTCATCAATGGACAAAATCTCTATTTGCAAAAGAGACCCCCTTAACTCATGCATAGTAAGGTCTTTGAAGCCCTTTCCAACAGCAAATATGGCATCAAACATAGGTTCATAATATGGTGAACGAGAAGCATTGAAGGGGATATCAACATCATACCACCATCTAGCTATGTAATCACAAGCAGTTTCTCTCAATTCTTTCTTCCAATGTTGATCTAAAGTGGGCTGCATTTGACCTCTATTAGCTTTAGGACCATGTGCACTATCAGAGGGAGAGGAGGGTGTAAAATAAGTTTTGATATTACCCTTATTTTTCATTGTACCCTTACCCTTTTCTTGAATAGACTCCAAAGAGGGAGGAACATAGCTAAAGGGGTTTGATGCATCAGTGCAAGGGATAGATGAAGAGCCCTCATAATCAAAATTTGGGTTGGCAGCCATCATGTGTTTTATATTCCTCTTCCTCCCAATTTCAGCCTTTATTTATTTTTTCCTAGCTTTGTCTTCCTCAAACTTTTGAAATTGATCTCTCAACTCCTTCCTAATTTCCCCAATTTCTTCTGCTGGTGCTTCACATGGAGTAATTTGGCCTCTAAGACCAGCCAAGTGTAGTTTTAGCCTATGAATGCCCCCTCCACCCCCCTTAATTTTTCTCTTACAAAATTTGCAATGCATTTGATCATCAATCATCTCAGCATTTTCCCAAGCAGCGTCTTTCATTCTAGGAGCCATTTTGGACTGATATTTGGACTTGGAAATGAAAGGTTTAAATCTGAAAATGAAAACAAAAAAAACTACTCATTCTATGCTCATTTCTTTCACAAAAATTTATGTTTTCAATTTCCAGATTTGCAAAAAAAAATAAAAAAGCGAAGGCAAATTTTAGAAGTGAAAAAAAATACCTCTAGGCTTTAGCCTCCTCAATACTGCTCCAACAAACCAACTCCTCAATGTGGCTCCAATGACTGCCCAAGAAGCTCCTCACTACTGCTCCAAAGATTGCCCAAGAGACACCTCAATGCTTCTCCTAAAACCAACTCCACAACTCTTCACAAATTCCTCACGAATGCTCACACAAATGCAATGAGATAGTTGTGAGATAATTAGAGGGGTTGGATAGCTTTTATAAGCTTGGGAGGGGTTAGAGGGTATACCAAAACCCTAAAAACGAATTAAAATCCGATTTGGGGTCCGTTTTGGATGGTTTGTGGGGTCTGCGGCCAGTTGTGAGTGGCTCAGCCGATCTAACTCGGACTTGGCCGAGCCGGCCGGTTCGGTCACAAACCAGCCTCCGGTCCGGTTTTTCTACCGAGTCGGTCCAGCTTGGGGGTTGGCTCAACCGGCTCGGCGGAATCCGCACTGGCTCAACTGTTTTTTAAAATAGTGGTCCCAACCCTGATGAGCGATAAACTATCTCGTCTTAAGGGGTAAATTAAATCTTATATCATAAAGAGAAAGCTCTGATCCTTGAGTTATGCACCAAAATACAAAGAATTATAAAAAAGAAGTAAAGGGTGAACCAGATGGGTCGAAAAAGAATGTTGAGTAGGGTAACTAATGCATCCACGATTGATCCCTCCATTACATCTATACACTCAACATGTGGACTCCACATAGTTGGTCCACTTGACCATAGCACTTGGCCATGAAGTCTTTCCCCTCCATTGCCACTTAGTTATACCAACACCTATTGATTGAAGGGTTAACCCATACAAATGTAAGGAATGTTAGAAATTGTAACTAGGTTCGGTCTTCATTTAATGTATTTGAAGTCATCTTGTAATGTACTTGTCAAAAGAATAAAGAAAATAATTTTTATTATTATTATTGTGACTTATTAAAGCATGGGTTTCATGCTTGGGTCACATTGTTATAGGTCAAAGTACCCATTGAGGACTTCTAGGATTTATTCTGAGTCCATAGAGTTATTGTACTTTTAAAGAGACCCTTCTTAGGCTTTTGAATCATGTAAAAAGGTTTAGTATTGAGTCAAATATGATTTATGTATCCCCCACATCAAGTCGGCCTAAAAGAGGTCAAGTCGGCCTAAGGACCCTAATTCGACCTCACATGGAGCTATAAATACACGCAATTCGAATTCATTTGGAGCACTCGCTCTCACAAGAAGTTCAATATCTCTTGTAGATGGGAGAAGTACAAAGTCTGCTACCGGGAAGCTAAAAGAAATGCGAGTTTGGGGAAGTCTAAGGAGAAGAAGAAAGTCGAAATTTTGGTGCCTCTCTCTCTCTGTTTCATGCTCTGGATTGGGATATTGAAGCCTTCCAAGTTTTACTTCTGCTGGAAGTCGTATGTTGTCGAAAGTTGCTACCTAGTCGAAATTGTTGGAAAGTGGTCGAAATTTTGGAGGTTGATTCGGTGTGGAGGGAAGGTCTGGTCTTTGTCTAGGGTGAAGAGTCTCAAAGAATACTATTGAAAGGAAGAATTTCTTGACTGGGTTTTCCCCTTGAGGAGGGTTTTTCCCTGGCATAGTGCCTACATCTAGTGTCTATTGTTTTATGTTCTACTGCTTTGGTAATTTCTTGATGAACTAAAAGAAAGAAGATATAAAGAATATTAATAACAAGAAACATCACAAGTAATTATCAAGAATGAGAAAAAAAAATTTCCTATCTGATTTTCTAACATGGTATCAGAGCTTTGGTGAAGAAGGAACAAAAAGGAAGTCTTCAGCACTTGATCAAGGAACCATTCAAAGGATAATCTTAGGGAAGGTATTCAGTATACTCTAGGAAGATGACTAACAAAATCGAGGGAGAAAACAAACTTGAAGGAGCCTCAAACTACAGGTCCTGGAAGAAGAGAATTGACCTCATCCTTGAAAATAATAAGGTACTGCACTTGGTCAAAAGAAAAGTAAAGAAGCCTACAAAGGATTCCAGTGATGATGACAAAGTGAAATACAGGGAACTAGAATTGGATGCCATGACTCTAATTGTAGAAGGAATAAAGGACAACCTTGTTCCATTCATAGCCAACATAAACCATGCTCAAGAAATGTATGAAGCCTTGTCGAAGTTATTCATTGTTAAGAACATTGGTCAAGTAGCAACTTTGAAGAATGAGCTAAGAATTACAAAAATGACTAAAGAAGATACAATGGCCACCTTTGTGAAGATAGAAAAAATCAGGGATGAAATTTTGCCCATTGATGAAATTGTTCAAAAAAAGAACTCGTGATCACTGCCCTATTAGGATTGCCACCTACTTGGGGTGCATTTGCTGCAGGACTTAATAGTTGGAAGGTAGCTCCCACCTTTGAAGAACTATGGACTGCCTGCATTCAAGAAGAATTAATGATCTCATTCTTTGCCAATTATGATGAAGTATCAAATGCCTACATTTCTCAACATAAAGGAAAGAAATCGAAAGGACCAAGGAAGAAAGTTGACATGTCTAAGGTAGAATGTTATCAATGACATAAGAAGGGTCACTATAGGAGTGATTGTCCCGACAATCCGAGAAACAAGAGAGAAATAGATCAGCCAACATTGTTGAAGGAGACCCAAAGAAAGTCAAGCCCAAGGAATTTGACATTAGGGACTTACATTACTAAGTCCTTTGCTTGTAGCCTTAGATATATTATTTTATATGTTTTAGAATTTATAGGTTTTTAACATATTTTTGGAAAAGACATTTTATTGTTTTTATAAGTTTATAGGTATCGCTCAAAGCTTTGGAGGGATCCCTTAACAACTCCCAAAGATAAGTATCTCATCTCCTTTCAATTTTTGGTTTCATGTACTTATTTTAGTTTTGATTTTATTAATACTATTCACCTTTCTCCCTCTATTGTCTTGATTGGGAAAAACATCTGCTATATTCTCAAGAAGTATGAAGGAGGACCTCTCAAGACAAGGTTCGTCAAGAAACAAAGGTATGCTTTAAAACATTGATTTCTTTATATTAAAGGTTTATTCATTTGAGAGTCTATTACTAACATTGTTATGTCTAGCTATATTGAATCATAATGATTCCTGTTTTGGGTGATTCATCACTTGATAAATCTACCCACCCCACTCATATTCTTAACTGATTTTGTAGAACCCTAGACAGGTTCTGGAAAACCTTAACCGAAGGGTATGCTAATGTCTAAAACCCTAAACTGCTTAGGGATATTGTGAAATGCTATTTGACGTTGTATTGATGATGTCATATTTGGGATTTTGGTATGATCAGGAAAACCTAACTTGTTAGGGTTGAATAATAAGGTCTAAAATACCGAACCTTTGAAGTTATGGTAATGTTGGGTGTGCTATGTTTCTATATTGAAACCTGTTAATATGTCTAAACTCCATGTTGCATTGCTCATATGATGGAGATGATATTTTAGTTGGATTCCACTTTCGGAGAGGTGCAAGATTGATCTAAGGATCATCTTGTTTGGATGAGCAGAACTTATATTTTGAATTTATTTTCCACACATGTGCAATTTGTCAAGGTTGGCCAGAATTGTAATGTAGTCTCACAAGCCCCAACAGATTTGTCACTCACCCCCAGTCATGGATATCATCTCATACATCTCTCCTTCATCTAATTGGTTCATACAAGCCTAAGAGGCTTTTTCTCTCCTCCACATGTGTGAAATAGCAGCAGAAGATTTCAGACTGTTTTAGGGTTGTTTCTGGAGCGTTGACCAGCACTGACTTTGGGTCAACTCTTATTGTTTGACTGTGTTTTCTGCTTAGAAATTCTGATTTTGGAGGGCACAAAAATCGAGGTCAACCATTGACCTTTGACTGTAGCGTTGATTGGTTTGACCGCAGATTTGACTAGTGCGTTGACTGTTTTGTGGACTGGCTTTTGGGGTGAGTTTGACCTTGAAGGAAGGCTGACTTTGACCGAGTTTGACTGAACCTATTTGGAGGCTGAAGGGGCTGGTTTGACCAACAAAGTCTTTTCTGGCTAGGGCATCATGTTGACCGATGTAACAAACATTTTTCTCTATCTTTGTTGAATAAGAAGAATTATAAATTCTTATATCTTGTATTGGCTTGTCGTCTATCGATTTAATTTTATGTTCTATCAACATTTACTTTCAATAGTTATGTGATTGCAAATCTAAATTGGGCTAATAAGAAATATTAAAGTAAACTGCATTAAGCATAGAACATACCATGGTTATCTAAAATTAACATTGTATCAAAGTTAAGGTGAAGACAAAGCCCAAGCAAGTGTGAAGAGAAATCACCGAAGAAGTTGAATAATCAAGGACCGGGATCAATGGCCTCCTCATCATACAAGGGTTTCAAATTTGATGATAAGCTAACTGACAAGTCTGATTATCATGCTTGGAAAATGTCTTTGGATTTGACATTGGAAGACCAAGATGTTATGGATCATGTGCAAGGGAAGATCAATGAGCCTCCATAAAATGCAATTGCTGCCACTAAGACTAAGTACAAGAAAGGGGAAGTCAAGGCGAAGAAGATCATCAGGGATTCGATTCATAAGCACTTGGTTGCTTATATCTCCGAGCTGGGCACATCAAAAGAGATGTATGATAAGTTGGTTAGCATGTTCAGGCTAGCAATGCTAATCAAATTCTATTTTTGAAGAACAAGTTGAAGGAGATCAAGAAAGGAAAAGGAGAATCCATCCTATCATATTTCATGAGGCTCACCGAAATCAAGAATAATCTCTTAGCTATTGGAGAAGCCATAGCTGATCGAGAGCTCACTCTCATTGCTCTTGGAGGACTCCCCCGAGAATGGTATGTATTCAATACCACTATTCTTAATAATAATGTCATTCCTAGTTTTGATGAATTGTTGACGAGATGCACTCAAGAGGAGACAAGGATGATGGAGAGAGACCATCCCTTTAATGGGAATGGAAGTGACCCTACTTCCTTCTCTGTTGATCGAAAGAAGAGGAACAATGCTAGTCCGAGAAATCAAAATCATGGAAGAGCAGGTCCCAAAAGGAAGAAAAGGAAGATGTTACACTTGTAACAAGTTTGTTCACTATGCAAGAGAGTTCCCTAATAGAAGAGATTCTTCCGGAGATGATGACTAAAACAACAACAACAACTTTAGGGGGAATGGAAATCAAAGGAACAACAGGTTCAAAGGAAGGAGGAAGGCTCCCTCTGTAATATTCCCAATTAGCTTTTCTAATTGGAATATTGCATTTTTGTGTTATTTTGCTGCTTTAGATAGGAATAATAAATAAAGTGAGAAATAAGAGGGGTCACCTCACTTTAGCCACCTCACTTTATAATAAAGTGTTCTTTTTTCCTAGTAGCTTGACGTTGTAACTTAGAGAGGGGGCCTTGGGGGTCCACGTGGGTGATGGAGGAGACATAAAGTTAACCCAAGGTAAACTGCGCAGATCCAGGGTGAGTGAGTTTGGAGGGAGATTTGTGCTATAAAAGGAGAGGCTCTCACCTCATTTGATCATCCATGATTTTGATATTCTTATTGATAGCTAGACTTTGTCTGCTTCAGCACGCCGGTTGTTTAGTCGGTCTGCAGCACTGCTTAGTGCACGAGTGTCTCCGGTCGGAGATCTCACCCTTAGCCTCGGGGGACTTCGAGTGCCTGTGTAATATCCCCAAAGGGGAATAACCAGTAATAAACAGAAATACACCAATGCAGATATAGAAAATATAATAATGAACCAGATCACTGAATCATAGCACATGGAACACCAGAAACTGAGCCATTTTATTAATCAGAAAGTACATAGAGAGGAGTACAATAAACCAGAGTAAGTGCACCTATCCTTGCCCTAGGCAAGTGGAGACCCTCTCAACAGACAGATGGCTGCAACCTGGACAGCGTCCTAGCTGCTCTGCAAGCTGAAGATGAACTACACAAAGCCGGGGTCAAGACTGCAAACTCCTCCACACAGAAAACTGGTCGCTAGTGACAAAATAAGCAGAAACCCTCCGTACAATAGATCACCCATCGAAGGCTAGAAAACGTCAAGAGCTCGTCCCAGTCCGTTTCTCGTATCGTCCTACCAAGTGGATTCCGTCCAACACTGCGTATCCTGGCGATCCGTCTCCAAACCAGACCGCGTCCTTCTCTCCCCCGATCCGCGTCCTCCCCATCGTATCTCTGCCACCAAACCTTCAGATCTATACTGGATCTGACAATATCTGTTCAGATCTACAGCCTCTAGGGCTGGATCTGATGTTAACCCTTCAGATCTGAACTAGATCTGCCAATATTTCTTCAGATCTGCAACGCTCCAAGCTGGATCTAGTGCAAAACCCCCAGATCTGCAACATACAAGACTAGATCTGCCACGTACAGGACTAGATCTGCAAGATCTATCCTTCCCAAAGCTGGATCTAACAATAAGCCTTCGATCTCGCAACCCTGCCTTTCGAAATGGACAGCCGTCCTCACTCTAGGCTGCATACCGTCCTCCCGCCTCCCAAAATAGCTGCCGCCGCTCCCGAATCGCGCTCCTCTCGGGAGCAACCTCGGGACCCTCTCCCGTGCGATCACGTCCTCTCTCCAGATGATACAGTGTCCTTCTCCTTCAAGAATCAGCGTCCTTCCTTCTCTTGCTCTGCGCAGCCACAAGAGGGCTTTCTCTCGCATATGCTTCAAATCGCCGCTCTACGCCGGAACCGGAAGATGGAACTCGAAAACCTTAATGAGCGCGCACTCGAAGTCTCCCGAAGCTAAGGGTAGAAACCAAAACCTACTGTGGCCGCATCGAAGTCCCCCGAGGCTAAGGGTGAGATCTCCAACTCGAGACACTCAATCACTAAACAAGGTCACAGACCGACTAAACAACCGGTGCAAGCAGACAAGAGTCCACCTATCAATAAGAATATCAAATCATGAATGATCAAATGAGGTGAGAGCCTCTCCTTTTATAACATCAAACTCCCTCCAAAACTTAACTCTCCCTGGATGTGCGCAGTTTACCTTGGGTTAGCCTGATGCCTTCCCCATCATATCCACGTGGACCCCCA
Organism: Pinus albicaulis; assembly: GCA_034641835.2. Classification (NCBI taxonomy): domain Eukaryota; kingdom Viridiplantae; phylum Streptophyta; class Pinopsida; order Pinales; family Pinaceae; genus Pinus; species Pinus albicaulis. Next base: position 35,777,469 of record CM076574.1, read on the forward strand.
AGGCCCCCTTCTTTAAGTTATAACGTTGATCAACTAGGAAAACACTTTATTTTATAAAGTGAGGTGACTAAAGTGAGGTGACCGCTCTTATTTCTCACTTTATTTATTATTTCCAACTAAAGCGGCAAAATTAAACAAAAATGAGATATTCCAATTAGCAAGGCTAATTGGGAATATTACAGTCTCCCCCGGCAAAATGTTGCGTGTCCTCAAGCAACTGAAGTGATGGATGCTGTAAAGTCTGCTCACTCTCCCCCGTGGCATCCTCATCCGGCAAAAATGTCTTGGTCTCAAGCAACGCTGGAACAAGCCTACTCTCTAGCTGATGCTCCGCCGGAACACCGCAAAATGTGCCTCGGTCCCACTGAAACCTCTCTGACCTCTGCATCACCCTGATACGAAGGGATATCTCAATGCCAGGATCCCAAAGTGACCTCTCACAGTAACAGCCAACCAATAATCCTCCCGGATCCCATCGCCACCGTGGCCAATAATCGCACAAGTCCCGTGACTCGAACTGCTCACTGCCTCTGGCTATGACTAAAGACCATGACCGCTGCTACTCTGCATCTATGACTGTGTAAGCTGGCCCATCAACTGTGAACCAACTCGTCGCCTCTCTCCAATCAAGCCATGAAGTGAGGAACATCTCTCTCATGTGGATCCTCCATCCCCAAGCAATCATCCAAACCAAATGAGCCACCTCCCGACAAGGCAACTCCTGAAAATCTCCTTACACCTCAAGCTCCGGTAATGAAGGCGGGCTGAAAGTCTGATCTTGGGCTGCAAAGTCATTGCCCTCCAATGGCAAAGTGAAAAACAATCCTCCATAGAAGGTTCCTCCATCAATGAAGAACAAGCTGGCCCAAACAAAACTATAGTGCGCCTCATCCACCGCAACCTCGTAAATCACATGGCAAGCAATGCATAAGATCCAACACATCTACTAATGGATAGCAAATGGCGGAATATGGCAGTAACATAGGTCCAAACACTTGCCCATGGCTTTACAATGGATGAATATCGATCTCATGGCCCACATCAAAAGAGAACGCATATAAAGTAGTGGTGGCCATGCCTCTTCCCATGCTCCCATTAGAACACGTAGTGCAGAAATTGTGAGAATTTTCCCCACTCACGGACACATCCAGCTCACGTGTCTCCCTCATAATCAAGCCTCCCATACAGATCTGATCTATATCAGCAAATGAAGACATGATCAAGAGCAAAATGAAGGAAATGCTGAAGGTCTCGTGTGGTGCAAGAAGGTAATCCTCCTCAGGCTTGGAAACCCAAGTCAAGAAGAACATGCCATAGATGTCTCTATCATCATTCCCTCCTCTTTGTGCAACAAATATGAATGATCCTGGGACCGATGGGTTATAGATCCACCATATCTTTGCTGCGCACACTTCATCCATAATGTTCTGCTCCAAGGTGACAACGCTGTGAGCCTGCGTAATGAGTTCCTCACAAGACAAGACTCTGTTCTTTGACATGCTCCTTGACAAAGACTCCTCTAATAATGCTGCAATAAATATGGAATACCTCCCAAGATGGAAGTGCTCCCCCATCAAAGATCATGGAGATAGTGCCATCTCCTCCTCCTGCAACATCATGCAAAGTGTGGGGGCAAATCTGCCCTTGCTCGCCTAGGAACAAACCAAGCAACAAGATATTGTGTTGCCTCTCCATACCTCCATCAAACCACTCATGTGATGAAGACACAATGAATGATATGAGTAACACATCAACCCCATGCATCCATACTCTACGCTGCTCAATGATGCAAGTATCCATCCATCTTTTCTCCATCCTCCTACTCTTAGGAAGAGTGTTTGCTCTCTGATGGCCAAACTCTTTTCAAGAGTAACCAACACAGCCCAAGCCTCCGTCGCTCGGTATCACGGACCGCAAGCAGCCTCGGCTCCTTGCCATCATCCCCATCCACTCGATCACTTGTGATGCCTCTTCCTCATCCTGGTACTCCTCCCATGAGGGCTACTATCCTCCCAAATCAAATTCTCTTTTTTGCACTTCTCAAGGATCAATGAGACCCTATCAAGAATCAAATAGGTGGTAGGAAAAAACCTCCCATCATGATGTGTATGGCTCAAGGGATGTCCAACACAAGCATGAGAGATGTTATCCATCCTAATATGTCCTCCATCTTCTATCTACTCTTGTGAGAAGGGAAGGAAAGAATTGCATTCCATGGTGTGTCGAAGTGCATCTCCAATGAGATCTCTCCTTGAGACCTCCATTTCATCCATAGTCTGCTCCACCGAGTACCAACTCAAAATCTCTCGCCATCCAATCTCAACATGTGGCTGCTGTACCCTGTGCAACTCTGATCATCTCATACCACTATCCAAGTCAACATATGAGACCTGACTAGGTGGCTCTGCCTCTCTTTCTCCAACGGGAAGAGATGACTTCAACAAAGACCGCTTGTCCCATCCATGCATACCCGAAGGGGAATGATCTGAAGGGGAATGATCCGACGCTCCAATGTGCCCCTTCCGGTTGCACCATCAGGGAATCCAATTGCTCCCCCAACGTGAGTCAGCTTGGCCGACTTGGCACAAGTCGCTCATACCCCTCCGCCCGGTCCCGCAACAAAATGGTCTCCTCGGTACTCAACGCGTCTTCTCCCTCAAACTCGAAAGTCCGTCCGAAGCCGATGGTACTGCTGTCTGCGACCATCATCCAATATCTTTGTACCTGCAGTTACCTCATCGGGGGTGGATACATCTCCTGACACCTCACCCATCTGTTGTGTGCTGCTAACATCCGAAGACTCGGACACGGCTCCAGTCATCACCTCACTGGATGGCTCTACCGGGGTAGGCTCTATCTCCTCCACTACGATATCAACCTACAGGCCAAGGAGGTCTCCAATGATGGTGAGTCCTGTGTCACACTAGGTGTAACCTCAGGCTCCCTGCAATCCTGTGTGTCCTCTTCCTCCAAGTGTGAAGTAACCATTTTAATGGTTTTCCTCTCCGATACTCGGTCGAGCTGGAAAGAAGTATCCAACTTGTCCACCCAAGCTCTTCCTGAGCGCCTGGATGTCCTGTCCAATGTCGGTAAATGGAATCTGCTCGCTCCACGGTGACTATCACGGTGGGAGCCACGTCCCTTGTGTCGCTCCTGCTCATAAGTCTTGCCGCCACATATGAACTGGATATATTGATCGAAAGGAAGAGCATCCATGAATTCCTGTCCCATACTCCGCCAATCCGCAAACAGAGTCGCATGTTGAGCTAGATTCACCTCTCCAGGTTCCGTTCGCTCCTCTTTCCCACGTAGCGAGGCATGGTAGGTCGTGCGTGTCCATGGAACCGACTCACACACAATGGGAATAGCATCTGGTATGCAACTAGACGTTCCCGATCCTTCCCCTACCTGAAAGGCCCTAAGGGGTTCTTTCTGCGTCCCTTCTGCAACCTTCTTAGTTACCTCCTGCATGAATGCATCCATCTTTGCATCCATCTTCTCAGTCAACTTCTCAGTCCACTTCGCAAGCATGGCCTCCATTGGATTCCTCCGACTGTCTCCTAACCTCTCTTATCCACACTACCAGTTCAGCTCTTTCGCTATATGTCTACATGCTGTGCTCCTCGTAAATCGCACGGTCGTCGCAAAACCATATATCAGGCGAATCTCACTTCCTCCGATTTATCCATCGAAACTATTCGTAAAATTTCAGAATTTGGGAAAGTGATCCCCGCCCAAAACCCGTAGAAACCCGTAAAACGTTTTCCTAATTCCAAAATTCAAAATATGACCTTTCATTTTGGCCTTTTCCAACCTGTTCACGGAATTGCAACCGCGCGCTCGTATGATTTCTTTTCGATGTCATGAGACCACAAGCCGAGCCACTATAAGCCTCCGATAACATCGTAATATCACAAAAACCCATATCCGTAATAAACAAGTAAATACACCAATGCGTATATAGAAATAATAATAATGAAACCATCACTGAATCATGAGACATGTAACACCAAAATCTGAGCCATTTTATTAATCAGAAAGTACATAGAGAGGAGTACAAGTAAATCAGAAGCAGTGCACCTATCCTTGCTCTAGGCAAGGGGAGACCCTCTCAACAGAAAAAGGGCTGCATCAAGGACAGCGTCCTGGCTACTCTGCAAGCTGAAGATGAACTGCGCTGGAGCTGGGCTGAAGACTGAAAACCCTCCACAATAGAAAACGCTGCCTCTGCTAGTGGAGGAAATCAGTGATCTCCGATAATAGATCAGCCAACAACTGAAGGCTAGAAAACGCCGTTGAGCCCGCTCCCAAGTCTCTGCTTTCGCATCGTCATGAATGTAAGTGTAGGATCTCGCTCTGTACACTCGTATCCGACAGACCTAAGCCTCCAAACCGTATCCGCGTCCTTCTCTCCCCCTGGATCTGCAAGCCCTCCTCATCGTATCTCGCCACCAAACCTTCGAGACGATCGATCTGGATAATATCTCTTCGCATCTACAGCTCGTCGGATCTCGATGTTAAATTCTTCAGATTCGAACTAGATCTCGCCAATATTTCCTTCGCTCTGCAACTCTCCAAGCCGGATCTAGTGCAAAACCCCCAGATCTGCAACATACATGACTAGATCTGCCACATACAGGACTAGATCTGCAAGATCTATCCTTCCCAAAGCTGGATCTAACAATAAGCCTTCAGATCTGCAACTCTTACCTTCAGAAATGGACAAATATTCTCACTCTAGGGCTAGACAAAGGCTCTCCCTTCTCCCAAAATAGCGTTTCTCTCGCTAACTCGGAATCGTGTCTTCCTTGACAATGTCTTCCTCTCCCCGCAAGGATCAAGATCCTCTCTCCGTACAGAGACAATGTCTTTCAAGAATCTATTCTCCTTCTCTTTGCTCACAGCCCCACAAGAGGGCTTTCTCTCCCTGTATATGCTTCGTAAACCGCCGCTTCACTCGCGGAATCAAAGATGGAACCTGAAAACCCTACTAGGGCGGGCACTCGAAGTCCCCCGAAGCTAAGGGTGAAACCAGAAAAACCTTACCAGGGCAGGCACTCGAAGTCCCCCGAGGCTAAGGGTGAGATCTCCGACCGAAGACACTCGTGCACTAAACAGTGCTGCAGACCGACTAAACAACCGGCGTGCTGAAGCAGACAGAAGTCCAGCTATCAATAATAATATCAAATCATGAATGATCAAATGAGGTGAGAGCCTCTCCTTTTATAACATCAAACTCCCTCCAAAACTTAACTCTCCCTGGATCTGCGCAGTTTACCTTGGGTCAGCCTGATGCCTCCCCTATCATACTCATGTGGACCCCCAAGGCCCCCTCTTTAAGTTATAACGTTGATCAACTAGGAAAACACTTTATTTTATAAAGTGAGGTGACTAAAGTGAGGTGACCCCTCTTATTTCTCACTTTATTTATTATTTCCAACTAAAGCGGCAAAATTAAACAAAAATGAGATATTCCAATTAGCAAGGCTAATTGGGAATATTACAGCCTGCCCTGGTAAGGTTTTTCTGGTTTCACCCTTAGCTTCGGGGGACTTCGAGTGCCCGCCCTAGTAAGGTTTTTCAGTAGCAAAGCAGCAGCATTTCTGAAGCACATCTGAGAAGGAGGGAAGCCCTCTTGTGGCTGCGCAGAGCAAGAAAAGGGAGGACGTTGAATCTTTGAAGAGAAGGACGCTGTTTTATCTGAAGAGAGGACGCTGTCCCTTGCAGGAGAGGTAGGACGCTGTCCAAGAGGACGCAATTCCAGGCCGGCAGAGAAAACGCTGTTTGAGGGGCAGAAGGACGCTGATCAAGCCCAGAGTGAGGACGCTGTCCATTCTTGGAGGTGAGGGTTGCAGATCTGAAGGTTTCTTGTCAGATCTAGCTTGGTGAAGGATAGATCTTACAGATCTAGTCCGGTATGTTGCAGATCTAGCCTTGTATATTGCAGATCTGAGGGTTTTGCAGTAGATCCAGCTTGAGGAGTGACAGATCTGAGGAGATATTGACAGATCTAGTCCAGATCTGAAGGGGAAACACCAGATCTAGCCCTAGAGGCTGTAGATCTGAGGAGATAGTTCTAGATCTAGCATAGATCTGAGGGATTGGCAGCAGATTGGGTTTTGGAGGACGCAGATCAGGAAAGGGAGGACGCAGTTGTGATAGGAGGCTTCAGATCCATCAGGTGGGACGCAGATCTGAGGAGCAGATCATTGCGAGGAGTGCTTAACAGCGTTTTCCAGGATCCTGTAGCAGCTTCATCTGTCTGGAGAGTTGAGGGCTTGGTGCTTTATCTGTTTCTGCGCTGTCACTGGCAGAGACAACGTTTTCCATTTGAGAGGGTTTGCAGACTTCAGCCCTAGCACAGTTCATCTTCAGCTTGCAGAGCAGCCAGGACGCTGTCCTTGTTGCAGCCACTTTTCTGTTGAGAGGGTCTCCACCTGCCTAGGGCAGGGATAGGTGCACTTACTCTGATTTATTGTACTTCTCTCTATGTACTTTCTGATTAATAAAATGGCTCAGATTTTGGTGTTACATGTGTCATGATTCAGTGATCTGGTTCAGTTTATATCTGTATTAGTGCATTTCTGTTTATTACTGGTTATTTCCCTTTGGGGATATTACAGTGGTATCAGAGCTTAGATCTGGCTCAGCCTGTGGTGCTAGCACTCTATGGCACCTAGGGGTCACCCCACTCTCCTTGGGGGAGGTGATTCTGATTCAGAAGACGAACGGAGGAATCCAATGGAGGCTATGTTGGCAAGATTGGCCGAGAAGTTGAGTGAGAAGATGGATGCAAAGATGGATGCATTCATGCAGGAGGTAACCAGGAAGGTTGCAGGGGTAACGCAGAAAGAACCCCCTAGGGTCTTTCAGGTAGGGGAAGGATCGGGAACATCCAGTTACATACCAGATGCTATACCCGTTGTGACAGCGCAGAAGACCGATTCCATGGACACGCGACCTACCATGCCTACTTTCCCGGTAGAGGAAGTGGAGCAAACGGCATCAAGAGATGAGGGTCCCGATCTTCATGCAGTTTGGTTTGCCGATTGGCGTAGTTTGGGGCCGGAATTCATGGAGGCTCTCCCTTTCAATCAATATCTGCAGTACCGAGGCGGCAGTAAGCCTCATGATCGAAATAAGGGACGGGGTTCCCACCGTGACAGTAACCGTGCAGCCAGCAAATTTCATTTGCCGATGTTTGATGGGTCTCCAAAGACCACAACCAGGTCTTGGGTGGAAAAACTAGACCTCTATTTTCAGCTTAACCAGATGCCGGAGAAGGAGGCCATTAAGATGGCTGCATTACATCTAGAGGGTGAGGCCCAGAACTGGTGGTTTCATGGGTTGACCACACTGGGGCATTCCACAGTGACTACATATGCTGAGTTCACCAAGAGGGTGGTGAAACGTTTTGATCAGAAGGACCCAGATCAGCCTTTCCTCGAGCTGACCAAGCTCAAACAGACAGGTAGTGCAGAGGCATACATCTCTGACTTTTTGAGGGTTTCAGTGATGGTACCTGACATATCAGCAGCTCGGTTGATCACGATGTTTTTGGACGGGCTGTCAGAACCACTTCGTGGTTTAGTCCGGTCAAACAAACCGGCCACACTTCAGGATGCTATCGGCAGGGCCCGTGACCTACAGGATGTGTTGCCCAGGACTCGGCCACCTTATCCCCAGAGACAGGCTTTCCAGCCTAAGGGTAAGGACATGAGGATTCCGCCTCCCAAGGCGAATCCCGGACGAGGACAGCATGATGACGAGGCTAGGAGAGAGCTGAGACGGAAGCGATTGTGCTTCACCTGCCAGGAGCCGTGGGCACCAGGACACAAATGCACCACAGGGAAGGCGCATTTCATAGAGGTCTTCTCCGAGGGCAGCGGAGAAGAGGATGAGTTGGAGGATGAGGAGGCAGGAGAGTGTTATGCAGCGCAGAGTGCCTTACCACCTCCACCACCAGATGCGGGAGAGGCATCATTTGCCCCTACTGGGGGAGCTCTAGCAACATTGCGAGGAGTCCCCAAGTATCTGACATTGCGCGTACGTGGGACAGTACGGGGTCAGCGTGTTTCAGTTCTAGTTGACAGTGGGGCCACCCACAATTTCATCGATGCCCAGATGGTAGCACGGAGAGGCATACCCACAGAGAGCTTTGATGGGTTTTCAGTTATGGTTCCAGGAGATCAGACCATGGCCTGTGCTCGATATGTACCTGAGTTATCAGTGACGATGGGCACCTATACGTTGACTGATCACTTCTTTGTGGTGGACATTCCGGACACCAATGTGATATTGGGAGTGCAGTGGCTTATCACTCTGGGAAAGGTCACCACAGATTGGAAGGCCTTGGAAATGGAGGGGGATGATCCCAAGACGGGGAGGCATGAGAAGATCCGAGGTCAGAACACATATCCGCCCCAGACAGTATCGGCACACAGCATGGATGCGACATTCCGCCGGGGAGACATAGAGTGGGCAGTTGAGCTGCGGGCTTCAGAGATGGTAGATACAGGCAGGGCGGTGCACCCTGATCTACAGACTCTTCTTGACAGATATGCAGGAGTGTTTGGAGATATTCCACCGGGACAGCCACCAGATCGGGGGTTTGAGCACACGATAGAGTTGGAGCAGGGGATACAGGCAGTGATCACCACCCCTTATAGGCATCCTAAGGCCTACATGGATGAGATAGAGCGGGCCATTCAGGAGCTGTTAGCCCTTGGGCACATTCGGCCCAGTACCAGTCCTTTCGCTTCTTCAGGAGTGTTGGTGAAGAAGAAGGACGGCACATTACGCATGTGCATTGATTACAGGGCACTGAACAAGAAGACATTGAAGAACCGGTACCCCATTCCCAGGATCGATGAGTTGATGGACGAGTTGAGAGGAGCACGTTTCTTTTCGAAGATTGATTTGAGGTCCGGGTACCATCAGATACGCATGAGGGAACAGGACATTCCCAAAACTGCTTTCAGGTGTCATTATGGGCACTTTGAGTTTTTGGTCATGCCATTTGGACTAACCAATGCACCTGCCACTTTCCAGTCTTGCATGAACCATATCTTCAGGGAGCATCTGAGGAAGTTCGTGCTGGTCTTCTTTGATGATATTCTCATATACAACAGGACTTGGGAGGAGCACCTCCAGCACATAGAGACAGTTTTGCGCATCCTGGAGGAGCAGCAGTTCTTTGCCAAACTCTCCAAGTGTGAGTTTGGTTTGACAGAGATGTTGTATTTGGGACACATCATAGGAGTGGACGGAGTGAGAGTCCATGACGAGAAGATCCGGGCTATCAGGGACTCGCCAGAGCCGCGGAATGTGACAGAACTTAGAGGGTTCATTGGTATCTGCACTTATTACAGGAAGTTCGTCAAGGGCTTCTCACAGCTTGCTGCACCCCTCACGGAGCTGACGAGGAAGGGGGCATTCAGTTGGACGGACACCGCACAGCGAGCTTTTGATAAGCTCAAAGAGGTGATGAGTAGTTGTCCGGTGTTGGCATTAACTGATTTCACTCAGCCCTTTATCCTAGAGTGCGATGCCTCAGGAGAAGGGATTGGAGCAGTTTTGATGCAGGAGGGTCACCCGATTGCATTCGAGAGCCGGAAACTCCTTCCACATGAGAGACTTTATCCTATCTATGATAAGGAGATGTTGGCCATTATGCATGCATTGGCCAAATTCCGGCAGTACTTGGTAGGCGGCAAATTTAGAGTCAGGACAGATCATAACAGCCTGAAGTACTTTTTGGAGCAGAAACAGTTGCAGGAGAGGCAGCAGAAGTGGATCAGCAAGATCCAGGCTTATGACTTTGATATAGAGTATGTCAAAGGGAAGAACAATGTGGTGGCAGATGCCCTTTCTCGTAGACCAGCTACATTATCCCTCATGAGCTTGGACGCTGATTGGAAGGCTCGACTACTGGTTGAGTATTCCAAGGATAGATTTGGATGCGAGGTGCTGGATGGACAGATAGCGGATAGCAGATACAGGGTGGCAGATGAGGTCATCTATTACAGGGATCGGATCTTCTTGACTGAGAGATCTCAGCTCAAGGAGAAGATACTCCATGCCTCTCATGATTCACCATTGGCAGGACATCAAGGGTTCACCAAGATGTACAGGGCCATCCGGGAGAGATTTGCATGGAAGGGCCTCAAGGAGGACGTACTCCAACATGTCAGGGAGTGCGAGGTTTGCCAGCGGAACAAAGGGGAGATGAACCATCCCGCAGGGTTGTTGCAGCCGCTTCCCATTCCCGAGGGGAAGTGGGAGAGTGTCTCGATGGACTTCATCACGGGTTTGCCCACAGTGCAGGGCAAGGACCGCATCTTCGTAGTAGTTGACCGGCTAACGAAGTATGCTCACTTCTTTGCCATTTCGGCACACTACACAGCAGCACAGGTGGCAGAGTTGTTTTTCCGGGAGGTTTTCAGATTGCATGGTCTACCCAAGACCATTGTTAGTGACAGGGACAGCCGCTTTATGGGTGGATTTTGGCAGGAGCTCTTTCGACTAGTAGGGACTGAGTTGACACCGAGCACCAGCTATCATCCTCAGACGGACGGGCAGACAGAGATAGTTAACAAGTGGCTGGAGGGCTACTTGCGTAACTACGTCAGTGGGCAGCAGCGAGCGTGGCTGAAATGGCTACATCTGGGCGAGTACTGCTACAACACAACCCATCATATGTCTATCGGCATGACACTGTTTTATGCGTTGTATGGATATCATTCCTTGTCTTTTGTGGATGTGATGTTTGGGGTTAGCAGGGCTCCACGAGCCAAACTATGGATCCAAGAGAGCCAAGACATCCTTCGGACTCTCAAGGACAACATAGCCACCGCCCAAAATCAGCAAAAGTTATATGCAGACAGGGGCCGAGTGGAGAGACACTTTGAGGTAGGGGATTTGGTCTACTTGCGGTTACAGCCATACCGCCAGTCTTCACTCAAACAGAAGGGGGCAGAGAAGCTTAAGCCTCGTTTTTATGGACCATACAGGGTGATTCGTAGGATCGGACAGGTTGCATATGAGCTGGAGTTGCCCCAAGGCAGCTGGATTCATAACATTTTCCATGTATCATGCCTGAAGAAGGCACTGGGCCAGCATGTGACAGTCACCGGGGAGCTACCTCCGACAGATGATGAGGGGCACTTGGTATTACAGCCAGAGGCCATTATTGACACCAGGGAGAGACAGTTGCGTAGCAGGAAGATCAGAGAGTTCCTGGTGAGATGGAAGAATCTGCCAGATGAGGATGCCACTTGGGAGAATGAGAAGATCTTGCAGCATCCCTCACTTCAGTTGCTTGAGGACAAGCAACGTTTTGCCGGGGGAGACTGTAATATTCCCAATTAGCTTTGCTAATTGGAATATTGCATTTTTGTGTTATTTTGCTGCTTTAGATAGGAATAATAAATAAAGTGAGAAATAAGAGGGGTCACCTCACTTTAGCCACCTCACTTTAAATAAAGTGTTCTTTTTCCTAGTAGCTTGACGTTGTAACTTAGAGAGGGGGCCTTGGGGGTCCACGTGGGTGATGGAGGAGACATAAAGTTAACCCAAGGTAAACTGCGCATATCCAGGGTGAGTGAGTTTGGAGGGAGATTGGTGCTATAAAAGGAGAGGCTCTCACCTCATTTGATCATCCATGATTTTGATATTCTTATTGATAGCTAGACTTTGTCTGCTTCAGCACGCCGGTTGTTTAGTCGGTCTGCAGCACTGCTGAGTACACGAGTGTCTCCGGTCGGAGATCTCACCCTTAGCCTCGGGGGACTTCGAGTGCCTGCCCTGGTAAGGTTTTTCTGGTTTCACCCTTAGCTTCGGGGGACTTCGAGTGCCCGCCCTAGTAAGGTTTTTCAGTAGCAAAGCAGCAGCATTTCTGAAGCACATCTGAGGAGGAGGGAAGCCCTCTTGTGGCTGCGCAGAGCAAGAGAAGGGAGGACGCTGAATCTTTGAAGAGAAGGACGCTGTTTTATCTGAAGAGAGGACGCTGTCCCTTGCAGGAGAGGTAGGACGATGTCCAAGAGGACGCAGTTCCAGACTGGCAGAGAAAACGCTGTTTGAGGGGCAGAAGGACGCTGATCAAGCCCAGAGTGAGGACGCTGTCCATTCTTGGAGGTGAGGGTTGCAGATCTGAAGGTTTCTTGTCAGATCTAGCTTGGTGAAGGATAGATCTTGCAGATCTAGTCCTGTATGTTGCAGATCTAGCCTTGTATATTGCAGATCTGAGGGTTTTGCAGTAGATCCAGCTTGAGGAGTGACAGATCTGAGGAGATATTGACAGATCTAGTCCAGATCTGAAGGGGAAACACCAGATCTAGCCCTAGAGGCTGTAGATCTGAGGAGATAGCTCCAGATCTAGCATAGATCTGAGGGATTGGCAGCAGATTGGGTTTTGGAGGACGCAGATCAGGAAAGGGAGGACGCAGTTGTGATAGGAGGCTTCAGATCCATCAGGTGGGACGCAGATCTGAGGAGCAGATCATTGTGAGGAGTGCTTAACAACGTTTTCCAGGATCCTGTAGCAGCTTCATCTGTCTGGAGAGTTGAGGGCTTGGTGCTTTATCTGTTTCTGCGCTATCACTGGCAGAGACAGCGTTTTCCATTTGAGAGGGTTTGCAGACTTCAGCCCCAGCGCAGTTCATCTTCAGCTTGCAGAGCAGCCAGGACGCTGTCCTTGTTGCAGCCACTGTTCTGTTGAGAGGGTCTCCACCTGCCTAGGGCAGGGATAGGTGCACTTACTCTGATTTATTGTACTCCTCTCTATGTACTTTCTGATTAATAAAATGGCTCAGATTTTGGTGTTACATGTGTCATGATTCAGTGATCTGGTTCAGTTTATATCTGTATTAGTGCATTTCTGTTTATTACTGGTTATTTCCCTTTGGGGATATTACACCCTCTGATCAAAGTGGAAATGGGTAACCTTTCAAGAGGTCAAGGAATTCGAGGTATGATGAATCTAATGTTATTGATAGGAAAAATGAATATATTTTTATATATGCTCTCTCTACTGCATCTCCTTCTGACAAGCTGGACAATTGGTTGATTGATAGCAGTGCCTCAAGGCACTTCACCGGATATAAGGAATCCCTCTCTAATTTGATTGAAAATTATACTAATTTGGAGATTATCCTTGGAGACAATGCCACCTATCCCATGAAAGGGACAGGCACTGTGACCCTTCATCTAAATCAATGTCAAGTCCTCCGCTTGCAAGATGTGTTGTACGTACCTAACTTGAAGAAGAATCTAGTGTCTATCTTGGCAATGGAAGACAAAGGATTCAAGGTGGCATTCATTGATGGAAAGGTATGCATTTGGAAGAGAAACTTCAAAGAAACGTTCACCCTTGGTTTTAGAGTTGATATACTCTATCAAGTTGGAGGAAGTCTGCTGGGTGCCATGGCATGTGACACAACCCTTCAATCCGAGCTATGGCACCGGAGGTCTGCACACCTTCATTACAAAGCCCTTCTCGAAGCAAGAAAGGTGGTGACAGGGATGCCTGATTTCAATGATGATCATGAAGGTATATGTCAGGGTTGTGCTGAAGGAAAGCATACAAGGGGACCATTCCCTTCAAGTGTCATGAAGACATCTGATATTTTGCAATTGATACATTTTGATCTATCTGGTATGTTGCCCGTAACATCCTTAGGAGGATGCTTATATTATATCACTTTTATAGATGACTTCTCCCGCAAGACTTGGATATAATTTTTGAACAAGAAGGATGAAGCATTCAAGTGGGTTTGTACCTTCAAGGCCTTGGTTGAAAATCAAACAGGAAAGAAGATCAAAATTTTGAGGACCGATAATGTAACCGAGTATGAGTCGAATGAATTCAATGACTATTGCAGGGAGACCACCATTATGTATACTCCCGAATAAAATGGTGTTGCTGAAAGGAAGAATAGAACCATTTTGGAAGTTGCCCATGTCATGCTTTATGACCAAGGTCTTCCAAAGTTCCTATGGGGATAAGCTGCCAACACCACCATGTATGTTCAAAATAGATGCCTACATCCTGCATTGGACTCCAAAACTCCCGAAGAAGTCTTCTCTGGTAAGAAGCCTGATGTCTCTCATTTTAGAGTTTTTGGAAATCTCGTTTACTTTCATGTGGTGAAAGAAAAGAGGAGCAAGTTGGATGCTTCTGGAAATAAGGGAACAATTGTGGGCTATGTTGTCGCACAGATTGTTCGGGGCACCGCGACAACGGTTCAGACTGGGGGCTGTCACTCCTATCCCCAATCTCTCTCTTTAAACTATCTCCTTGCAAGTTAAGGGAGGTAGACCCTATTGTAAATGAAGAGGAAGAATCCAGGAGACACAGCTAAAACATCAAATACTTATAAAATGAACGAGATTCCACAGATCTAAATTAGATGTCACTTTAAGACCAGTGCCTTATGGAGTCAAACAGAATCCCGTTATGCGATTATAAACCAGTAAATGATGACTAACTGCTGCTTATAATAAAAACCACGATTAATCACGATGATATTTAATGAAAGACACCACAATCATGCATTGAAATATCTTAGCCCCACAGCGATATTATCACAAGATGAAAATGCCCGAGATTTGTAATATTTCCAGATTTATGTTGCTTCATTTAAATTCGATCCAGAAAATGTTTCTATAATCAAATCTTTAGATAAAAATTTCAAATGCATATTTGACCATAGAAAATTTGAAATTTTTTTATGTTTTTTTGTATTATATATATTTTTTAAGATTTTTGGAATTTTTTATTTTTTATTTTTATTTTTTTATTATTTTTTAAAACAAAATTCTAAATCTAAAATAAAACTAAACTAAGCCAAAAAGTAAAGTCTAAATCCTAAAATTTAAAGCTGAACTTAAACTAAACTAAAATTAAAACTAAGTTAGAATAAAAACTAAATCTAAATTAAATCTAAAATGAAACAAATTAAAACTAACAAAATAAAAAAAAAAATCGAAATTTAAAAACTTACGCTAACTTAACACTAACTAAATCTAAATCGAACAAATTTTAAATCTAACTACAAACTAACATAAAACTACATTAAAATTAAAATTTAAAACTAAAATCTAATACAAAATCGAACTCATGGAAAACCAACCAAATTCAAACTAACTTAAAGAAAATAAAAATCGAAAATCTAAACTATATACAATGAAAAAATGAATTCGTATTGAAACCAACAGTGAGCGTTTACGTTTTTTTGTTGTTGTTGTTTATGTATGCGTTTTGTATGTTTGACTTGTCGTATTGCAGGCAATGCAGGTCGGACGGGCGAGCGAAGGATCTGGACGGCGTAAGGGTCGAAGCAAGGTCCAATGGCGATATTTGAAACGGTGCTCGTTTGTTTGAGTTTGCAGGGACGGCAGACAGAAGCTTTGACAGCGGATTGGACTGACGGCTTTGATGAATAAGTCGTTTTTTTTTTTTTGTGCAGGTTGAAGGTCGACGTTTAATGCAGGGGCAGAGGAATCGATGCAAGATAGCAGAGGGTATAGGGTCTGAAAAAATCGATGAAGGACAGACGTGGCTGCAGATTGGAGGAACACGTGAGGAAGGCGTTTGAGGACTTACCGAACAGTGAGATGAGATGGATCTTGGACGAAAAGGAGGGCGTACAGGCAGGAAATGAATGAAGAGCGGCTAGGGCAAAGATCAGATGGACAACAGATGAAAAACCCAATCAAAAAAAAAAATTCCTCCCTGCAATATCAGATTTCAGTGTTCTTCAAATTAAATATCATCCAGATTTGTCACCAACAGCGATTTTGAAGTCAGATCTTGCCCACAGTGGCAGCTTTGAGGCCAGATCTGGCCTTTACAAGCCAGATCTGCCTTAGAATCTAAAAAAAAAATTCGCTTTGAACCTGTCACCTGTAAGAATCAGTCAGATCTGAAGACACACACCAAGAAACAATCAAACCCTCACTAATAAATTACAAATTTACACTAATTTACAAATTTGAAACCCTTATGGTTAGATCTGAAATCCATTTAGCACAATTTTCAGAAGTTTAAAATTTAAGTGAGAGGCACAAGCCTTCGAAACCCTGCAAAATCACAAATATCGTAAGATAGACCCGGAATTTAACAAATAAAGAGCTTATCAGATTTATGTTTATTGGGAGTCGGCTGGTCCAACCGAAGACTTCCCCAGACGCCCAATCTTAAGGAAAAATTCCCTGCACACTTAGATCCGGATCTTAGATCGATAGAGATTTAAGAAAACAACATGAGACCTTTGCAGAAAAATCAGAATGTTATTTTATAAACCCAGAAAACTGCATAAGATACCTATATGTAGATTAATCCATGAAGGCCATCAACCATAAAATGCAAGAAACCAAGTAGCAGAGTTCAGAGACAATTCACCACATAGATCTGAGAAGGAACATCCAGATTTGTAACCCCAAAGTCTTTAGCTTTATTCCTCAAAAAGTTTACAAGAGCTTCTAAGAGCAAGTGCACGATTATGAGATCGGATGATCCAAGAATGACAAAGACCTCTAAATTTATAGAACCAGATCTCTAACGGCTAGTTTGGATGATCCTCGTCAAAATAATCTCAACCGTCCAAAAGATTTAATTATCTTTTAATCCGGAGCATTGAAATTAAAATTTTGGGGAAAAAACGAATTTATCATTTAATTCAATTTTAATTAACTCAAAAATATTATTTTTGAGTTAATTACCCCAAAATTTTGACCTTGACTTAACCACCAAGGCCCAAGGGTCCAATATTTCTTAAAATTCGCAATATTCCCTTGGCCTGGGGCTTTCAAAATCATTTTCAAGGACCCACAAATTTTGCCTTTAAAGATTTAATCCTAACTTAGGACCCTAAATTAATTAAATTTTTGGTTTAAGATTTTATTAATTAATTGACCAGAAAATTTAATTAATTGACTAAGAGGGGATTATAATTATTTTTCCAACTCTCTTTTACATGAGATAATACATTTACATACATGAAGGGGGAAAACCCATTTGTATAGACCCTCAAATAAATACCCAATTCTGCGACTCAAAATATGATCTAGTAGACCAAGTAGCTCAAACTACTTTTACAAGGACTCGATAGAAACACTAGGACTCACTTAGTATGCTGATGATAAAATCCACCCTAGCTTTGGGGTGAGGTTGGAGGGAAAAACTCTGCCGATCACTTTCGTGAATCGGTGAGACAAAAAACCTCCTAGGATAGAGATCATCAACAACATACTAGGCTTACCTAGGTTGTTACATACATTGACGGTCTTACTTAGATCATTTACATCATTACATGCAGAATGGGTTTACATCATTTATAAAAATTGTCGACTGATGATGGAATCTGAATGGCGCAACCACGTCGAGCATGAAGAATCCCATTTGAAAAAATGGGGGTGTACTGCTATGGGGTAGTTGACAAAGTGCGGTCAACAGGCTACATTGAAACCTCGAAGGCATATAGAATCTATGTGCCTGGTCAAAGAGAATTGGAAATATGCCATGATGCCAACTTCGACGAAGATGCTACCCTTAGGAAAGTCAAGGATCTTCCTATCTCAAAGGAAGACAAAGAAGAAGAAGAAGTTGGAAGGTAGGAAGAACCGAAGGATGAACCGATGCCCGATGTTGAAGGACAGATGGATCCTATAGATCCACCTTCTTCAAATAAAAGAAGACCTTCATGGCTAAGAGACACTCTCGAAGATGCTGAGGGACATGTTGCTCCTAGGGGAACATTTCGTGAAAGTGAGAAGCCAAATACGTACGAAGGGTAGCTAGCAGCCATGAGTACTATTGTACAATCTAAGCCTGGAA
Source organism: Pinus albicaulis (assembly GCA_034641835.2). NCBI lineage: Eukaryota > Viridiplantae > Streptophyta > Pinopsida > Pinales > Pinaceae > Pinus > Pinus albicaulis. The sequence goes on from CM076574.1 coordinate 35,795,305, forward strand.
CTTTTGAAGAAGCCATAAAGCATCAAGTTTGGAAGGATGCTATGCACGAGGAATATGAGTCAATCATGAAGAATGATGTCTGGGATGTGGTCCCTAGACCGAAGGACAATATGTTGTCACCTCGAAATGGCTCTATAAGATCAAGCATGGAGCTAATGAAAGCGTTGAAAATACAAAACAAGATTTGTTGCCAGAGGCTTCTCTCAAAAAGAAGGCATAGATTATGATGATATATTTGCACCTGTTGCCCGCTATACCACCATTTGATCAATCATTTCCCTTGCTGCAATGCAAGGATGGAGTCTCCATCAGATGGATGTGAAGACTGCTTTCTTAAATGGTTCAATCAAGGAAGAGGTCTATGTGGAACAACCTCTGGGGTTTGAAATCCAAGATAGAGACTCTTATGTATGCAGGTTGAAGAAAGCCCTTTATGGGTTTAAACAAGCCCCCAGGACTTGGTATGAGAGGATCAATAGCTACTTGATGAAGTTGGGCTTTACTCGAAGTGATGTTGATCCAAACCTTTATTTTAAGGTTGATAATGACAAGCCTCTAATTATGGTTCTCTATGTGGACGATCTCTTTTTGACAGGTGCTAACCCTATCATTCATCAATGTAAGAGGGAGCTAGCTTCCAAGTTTGAGATGAAGGACCTAGGACTGATGCACTTTTTCCCAGGTTTGGAGGTCTGGCAAAAGCCAGGTCATGTTTTCCTTTTTCAAGGAAAATATGTCGTGAAGTTGCTGGAGAGATTTGGAATGGTGGATTGCAAGTCCGTGATCACTTTGATGGATCTCAACTTTAAGAAGTTGTGTGGAAGTGTTGTTGGGCCCGAGATGGAAAATCCCACTGAGTATTGTCAACAAGGTCAAAATCAGTCTTTGTCTCATGAAGGTCATCCTCCTCATGAATGGTTTCCTCATGTACATCTTCCTTTGCCATCTTTTGTTTTCCCTTTTGTACCTGCTTTGTTGGTGAAGAAGGTAGGGCCCCTCCCACAATCTGTCGGGAAAACACCTGCCTATATCCCTTCTAATATGTCTTTGCCAATGTGTTGATTTCACCCTCTTTAGGCTTGCTTCCATCAACTCTGCTAGGTGACTCATCCTGACCATGAAATGGTGATGATGGTGGTGATGGTGATGGAGTAGGTGAAGTGGACTGAGGTGGAGGCATAGAAGTAGCAGAATGGGATGAAGAAGGCACATCTTCAACATGTGGAGCTTGTGGAGTAGTGAAGATGTCATTTGCAATGAAGGTGTCCCATGAGATGACCAACTGATCAAGGTGATGGAGGACAATGATCTTGATCAATGAATGGTGGAAGAGGCTATTCATCTATTGGTCATAGTCTCTCTTTTGCACAATGTAATCCATTTTATCTATGCTCCTAAATAAAAAGTATGGGATATTGAGCAATCTTACTCTTGTGAAGTGCATCAGCAAAGTAATGTGATATGTGTAGAGCCTAAAAACCCTTCATTCACAAGAGAAGTACTTCATGATGATATTCATTATGGGTGCATACCTATCAAGAAGGTAGCTAAAAGGGAAGACCCTCCTTTCATTCTTGTATCTTGATTTAATGAATGGTTCATAGTACTGATCCTCCAAATCCTTGGATTTAAACCATTTCTCTCCCATGTTTGGAATCCCTATGGCAGTAGCAATGACAGATGTAGATACTATAGATTTGAGGCTTCTGCGAATAGTGTTTTGTGTAGAGATATTTTCCAGATGAATCGCATCCATTCTTTGTAAATTCACACTGAAGGTCACACCTGCAAGGGTCACCTAATTGTCTCTGAGGTTTGAAATGAAAACTCTACTCAACATAGGATGATGTTGGACCCTCTGAATCATGTTGCAAAAATCAAGGCAACCTACATACTCAAAACAAATGACAGTCATAGGAGAGGCCCTCAATTCATTGGTGTTGGTGGGATCCAACCTTAGGATTATTGCTTCTTTGTGAGGCCTTCTCTGTTCTCTATTCTCCTCTCTTTGTCTACCCTCCTCTTCCATATAGTCTCTATCTCCTTCCATAGTGTTTGGTGGCCAATGAAATCCTAGGGATAAGGTGGATGGGAATGGGGAGTGAAGATAGGTCTAGGGAATAGGCATAATTGTAGGAAAATTTAGGGAGATGGGGGAAGGGATTATGGAACTTTGGGAGGTGCTGGGAGATCTAAATGTCAATGAGAATTTAATTACAGGTTTAGGGAAGGGGCTGCCTAGGAATGTAGAAGCCTAGGACTTAGGGTTTTTAGGGAAAGGGACTTGGGGACTAGAGAATGATAGTTTAAGGGTAGGGATATGGTTTTTAGATGTGTGGGAAGGAAATTCAGGGTATTAGGGCATCAAATTTTGGAATTAGGAGTAGAACTAGGGTTTCACTTAGGAAAAAATGCCAATTTGCCTAAGAAACAAAAAAACTATGAAATGATTGTTTAGGAGTGCGAGGAAACAAATGTGATGTACTTACTTGCAAGAGTGTGTAAGAGGCACTTGCTGAAGTTTTTGAAGAGTTTGGAGGTGTTTTGTTGAGTTTTGGTGCCTGGAGAGGTCACTAAGCAAAAGCGCGGCGCCTTGCCCAGAAGCGCAGCACCAATGGAGAAAAAGTGCAATGCTTCTTCTGTAAGTGCAGGGCCACTGCTCTAAGCACAGTGCCTCCCTCTGAAAGTGCAATGCCACTGAAAACTCGACCTCTGATCCTGCAAATCGATTTTTCCGGCTAAGGGAGTGCAAACTCGATGGATGAAATGACAAATGAGCTTCTTTGTGATGTCTTGGTGGTTTTTATAGTTCATGATTTGAATGAATTGGGCCTTGGGACCCACTTTTTCTTTCTTCACTTTCACTTTAAACTCTGAATTTTTTACCTTTGTACTTGACTTTTCCTTTGACAAATTGATCATCTGATGACTTTGAGAACTCTTTGATTTGACATTTTGATGCTTTGGCATGTTGGAACTCTAAGTTAGCAGCTTGGGAATCATGATACTTATTACATTCGAATGACATAAAATTATGTAATGAAAATAAAAAATTACATCTGAAAACCAAAATTATATGCTGAAACAAGAAAATTTCTTCACAAATATCTTCATATGGTGAAGAGATGTTATTGGATCACCCTTTACTTGCTGGTCTTATGCAGTGGAAATGAATTTTTATTGAACCTTGGAAACCCTAATGACCTAATGAAACCTTGAAAAACCCTAAAAGACCTAATGAGACCTTGAAAGACTGAATTTCAAGATGACATGACTGATGTGATGACATGATGATATTTAAATTTATGGATGGTGTACAATCTGCAAGGTATGAAACTATGCCAACAAGTAATCAAATTTGAGGAAGAGTGATGTTTTTGGACTAGGGCTACCATCAGTGACTAAATTTTTGCATGAACTAGTGGAATGAATAAAAATTTCTGAGTGGGACCCCTAAAATGATATGAAAAGAGGATTTTTTATCACTGATGGCAGGATGCAAATACTGACACTAACAAAATCGATGAATTTGTATGAATTTGTGTAAGAAATATCTAATTTTTAATATATATATATATATAAAATAATATATAACGTGTCCGGACGTGTCCTGTTCCGGGGGGTCACCGTGTCCGTGTCCGACACTCGAATCCACGTGTCCATCGTGTCTCGTGTCCCCGTGTCAGGTGACTTAGGTGATGAGGTGATAGTTGCAAACTCCTTGAGTTCCACAAAACTAGCACCCATCTTTGGAAATTTGAGCTAGGGTGCTAGTTTTTGTGGTAACACTCCTCACAATCATTGAGAGGATAAAAATGATTCCCTCAAAAGAGCTTTGAAGAGGTCAAATTCCCAAATGGGTGGTCATTCTTTTGCTTCAAAATGACACATATTCTTGCAACCCTGATCAAGCTTGATAGTCCATGTAACTTCAACACTATGATTTTCTGGGGATCATTAAGTTGTTGGGTTTGGTTCAAGACATCCAAAATTATGATTCAAGCAATTAATTTCTTAGCATTAGGGATGTTCCCAAACAAAGGAAGCTAATTTTGGTGCCTGATTTGAATGTGGGTTGATGTGTTGAAATTGTTATGATGATTTCCTATTGTAGCTAGCCCAATACTTATTGGAATCCAATTTAGTATTTGTTTGAAGCTAGCCCAAGATTTATCGATATATAGTCATGCATTTATTTTGTTAAAAACTCTTGCTCATTTTTTTCAATGCCTATATACCTGTTGTTTTAGAAGATAGACAAGATCGAGGAAATTTGTCTCATGACATCCTCTTCTTTGTATTATTTGGTGTGGAAAGTACTAGATTATGAAGCATGGTGTTTGGAGTGTTAGGATTTTGAGAATCACCTTGATGTGTGAGCAATCAACAATGAAAAAGTAATCTTAGATGAAGGCATAAAGCCCTTAAAATGGAAATTTAGATACCAAGTTGTTGCAGGATTTCAAAAAGGTGATAAGAATCCAAAGGCAACAAAACCAGATTGAGAAAAAAAAAAACTATAATCTGTAAGATTTAATAACAATCAATATCGTCAAAAATAAAGAAAAGTGAGAAATCTAAATAGAAATTCTTATAAATCATATATATAAACTAAAAAACTTAATTATAAACACAACATGATACTTCATTAAGTTTGGACCATAAACTATATAAAAAAGGAGAAAATCTACATCATTAAGTTTGGACCATAAAATATACAAAAAAAGAAGAGAAAATCTACATTTGCTTGCAAGAATGGAGAATCTTGGAGAGTCTTTTATAAGTGAAGGTCTCTCTCAGACAAATGACACCTGAAAATTTGGTGGAGCTATAAATTACAATTTACGTCTAACATCTAGATAGGAGTTGAGTCTAAATTATATATTATCGTGAAAGTAAAACTCACCAAAGACAAAACACACAAGAAGGTGATGTAGCTTTCTCCATGTGTAAATATTCCAAGGATCCACAAACTCTTTTTTAACCTTTTAAGTCCATACTTCCATGAAAATCAGGTTTAACCATAGACCTTGTTTATAAATAAAGTAAATTTTAGAGTGACCACCCAAAATTATCGGAAAATAGAGTAATGTAATTTCGACCTTCGATTGAGGAGAACTCTGGTTGACTTGTCCCATGTATAGCTAAGCAGATACTCATCAAACTGGAAACATCTAGTGACCTAGCATGCTGAAGATTTTGTGATGTATTCATTGAGTCACCCGCATCTTGCTCCAGCCCCCAAGAGTTTAGTAGACGCTTACGCTGTTCAAAGTATTGGTGTTGCCTGCAAGAATTAGATCTGCCAATTCATCTACCTTTCAAGCATATTTATTTCTTAAAAACTGGTGATATGCCAAAAAGAAAAAGAAATTCCCAGCGCATGTACATGAACATTTTCCTCTTCTAGGCATACTATGCACACAGCTATTGATAAATTACAAGAGATGGCGCTTCTATTACATACATATAAAAGCTTCATTGCCATGTCAGTGTAAACCTCAAGATGGAAAGAATAATTTCTACTTACTGCTTAGATCACTGAGACGAGAACATATTCAGTGCTACTGTTGTCCATTTCTTGTAAAATCATTCTATGGAGAAAGCCTACAAGGCTTCAGCTATTGTTAGTGCATTAAGCATGTTGTTTCCAGTTATCAAGCTATCTTTCAGGAATTAAAAGGATGTGATCTAACATTAAAATGTGGACAGTTTTCAATCTGTATCATGTCATCATAGGGTGCAACCATGCGAATACTTATAACAAAACTAGCTCTTGATAGCAAGCAAATTATTCCTGAAAATTTTAAATTCACTATAAGCAAATAGAAAACTTTTATTTGGTATTTCCGTAGTTTGCACAGTACGAAACTATCCCAAAGGATATTTTCTTTGTAGATGTAAGAGTATTTATTGGCAAAAAATCAGACAATTTCTTAGTCATACTATGGCGGAGATTAAGAAATCATAATTTTGAAGGCCTTTCTTTACAATGAGATGACCGTTATATGAGCCCTCTGCATAAATGAATATACTATGGGGTTCTAGCCCATAGGGCTCAGTCTAATGGTGGGCATCCTGTACTAAAGCACTTGTTGACCAATATTGGTCCGTTCCAGTTTGAAACTTGGTTAACCTTCCTAGTGTGGCTTGTGGACAGTTGCTTTAGGCCCAACTCGACCTGGACCTCTCTGATAGGTGGCAGGTCTACCGATTCTCCTGATATACATATATATATTCTGAGGTTCTCAACTGATAACACATTAATGTCAGCACTCTCTTGGATTTAGACTCTCTTCTTACTGGCAGCTATGTATGGATTTTCATACCTCACAGCATTTTGCATTTCATTGGCACCAGATAGAGAATGAACTAATCATATGGGAGACTGATATAATTTCTTCATGCGTGGAATTTATATTAGAGGGAATTTCTTATAGTGGTCCCCAAAGCCACCAGCTTTTGGTCCCAGAAGCAGGGTCCTTTTGTGAAAACATCTTTGCTATGGATAAGCTTTGTGTTCTAAAACATCTCCTGCCATACATTGTTTATTATTTGTGATATAAGACTCATTTTATTGCTACAAAGGAGACTTGTTCTCTAAGAATTATAACGGCAATCAAATTTACATTTTATCCTGAAGAATTGAGTTATGGGTGTAGAATGTCACATTACACAAGAAAATTTTCATGTCACTCTTCTGACGTTTGCATGCTGAAGTGATAGTAAATATTTCCATTTAGTTCACGTGTTTAGAGATATTTTTTGAGTTTAAGTTGAAGCTTAAGCTCTGATGACCATTAAGAATTACGTAATTAGTGTAAGCCTTTTTACTCTCGTGAAATTTTCACGAGGGTGAACTCTTGTGATTTTCATCACAACATATGATTTGCAGCATGATACCCATGGAGTTCTTGATGGATTGGGGGTATACACCTTCAATCTGTCTAGAGATGGTCCTATCACTTGATTAATTTGGTACTTTGGTTGGAGGAAGTTTATATATTTTATTGTGGAATGGTTCTCATGGTTAGTGCACTCCCCATTTCTGCATACTTGTCATTGATGGATCAGCCTCTTATTGGTTATTTGATGGATATTTTTTTGGTTGAGAGCGCCCTGGAGAAGTTGATCGTGTATAGCATGGTGATATTTGATCCTCATTTGGTGAGAATGGTTCACTTGTATGCATGGCTATGTGTTGGTTCAGCCCTCACTTAAGATATGGCTCTTGTGAACGAAAACTTTAGTAAATTTTAATGAACTGTAGCAGAGATATGGCATAATTTGTTTCACTAAATTGGATAGGAAAGCCTTGTAGCATGTAGAGTTAAATATGTTAGGAAATCCTTGTAGCATGTGGAGTTTAACATGATTTAAGGAAGGTATAAAGCTGTCCACCTTATTTTCTGTATGACTGCCTTTGGGGAATAAATCAGCATCAGTTGGGCCCAAACCAATATATGTTGTATTTAAAAGATGATATATGGAACTGTAGATAGCATTCTGAAGCAGTCTTCCCAGCAGTATAAAGGTTTATTTCAAAAGTTAAACAGCAGATTTCTAGATGCTTTTCCTTAAATTCATTCCCATCAGGAGGGTGGCCTGAGACCTAATAAAATTCAAACTTTGCCTGGCCCATTTCTGAGGGTAAATCAGTGGGATGTTCCTTCAAGCATATACCATATAGCAGAAAAATGATCACTTACAGAACTCCTAGAGGTGATATCACTCTGTTAGGCACGTAAGCGTACACATGCAATAGATATCTTGACTCCAGGTGGTGATCAATTTATGAATATTAAAGGGATGCTATGCATCACCTTGTATACATCCAACAAGCAGACTTTGACATGGTGTTTAAGGTTCAAAACCACCAGTCAAGATCTCTTCTAGCATACTGTGATAAGGACTGATATATTAAATGGGTCGTTGATCTAATGCCTTTGACGAGACCTGCTGCCTCAAAACCTAGCAAGTCTTGTGAAAGGTATCATGAGACAAGAGCTAGACCAAGTTACAACAATGGGGTGGAGGTCACTATCACCTCAACACTCCCCCTCCTGCTCTTCAATATAAGTCACTTAAGGGGATATTCTATTCTATAGCTCAAAGGTGACAGTTTCAATAGGCTCAAATGGGGAACTTAGACTAAGAAGAAGGTTCAAATCAATGTTATAACGAATAGAGTACACTCAAAAAACCTACAAAGGAGAACTTATACTCTCCGATTTGAATGATTTGATGTAAGAAGGCACAATTAGGCAATAAGACAAAAGAAAGGTTTGACAGAAGGATATGATAAACAATGGGAGCAACAAACTTTCAACTAACCCTAAGTTGAAGCCTTAATGCTATATTAGGGTTATTTAGGGTAGAATTACCTAGGGTTTGTGATATCATCTCTAAGAGGCTATTCCAACCATGCAAAATGCAAGATTTGGTTGAGATAGGGTCCAAACAGCAAGAGCAACCTCAAAGTAGGCCAATAATTTTACCCTAGTTGATTTTGGCCTTATGCCCTAGCCCTATTGGCTTGCCTTGAAGGGCCAAATTAGGTGAGAGAGAAAAGAACATAGTTTTTGTATTTTTGACCACCTTTGTGGATACCAGTTCTTACCAATTACTTGGGTGGAGTCTAAGGGAAAATTACCATGGAAATATCAAACCTTGGAAGGGAGTAAAGGGCAAAACATTAATTTTCCACTTTAAAACCCTAGCTATCATTCAATATGGGGATAAAAACATGAGAAAAGCTCACTAGGAGGTTCTCAAGGGAAATTCAAGATTCTTAATTAAAGCATGCAACATTTCACCAAGAATTTTATATAAGCATAAGCATTTAGTCATGGAATATAAAAATCTTAGCAAGATACATTGCATACAATAACCATACAAAGATATTCAACAATAAAAGTACTCACAAGATATCAATGAACAATCCTTATTTATCACAAAATGACGTCTCCACAACAAGTATTAGCCTCCAATATCAAAATATCCACAAAGATCACATCTCCACACTAGTGAGGTACGGGAGCTAGGCTGAAATTCTCTAAGAGGTCGAAATAATCCACAAGTGGAAGTGTAGGTGACCTTTTATTTATATGATGTCTACCTCACCTAATTTTAACGAATGAATCCCCTAAACAAGTTTGATAATGAGTAAACACAAGAAAACCTTGGGTTACAAGCCAACCCACTAGCTCAACATGAAATAATGCCAAAATAAACCCACATGTGTGACTCATAAGCCTTTAATATGATGATGTCATGCCCTTTTTGGGCTTGAAATGTCGGGTCATGGTGAAAGGAGGGATGAAAGTGTCTCCAAGCATAATCATCATTCATCATTTGAGGAGTAATCTTCAAATCCAACCTCAAAGCAACTGCAAGAGTCCTGTTACCCACCACTTCGTGGGTGATATCCCTAGGAGATATTTTTCTCTCCACATGGGTTACCACCCATATACACTTGTCATTCCATCATAAAATTCGAATTTGACACATAAGGGAAGAAGAAAATGATGTCCACTTGCCAAAATTCGATTTTTACACTTGGCATTGGAGCTCCACTTATCAAATTCGAATTTGCCTTGTGATCTCCTCCCTCTCACCACTTTCCATTTGGTTCTTCATTGGGATTTGCTCCCAACTTTCTATATAATGGAGCCATGGGCTCTCATATTGGATCTTTTTATACTAGCTATTGTGCTTGGGGAAGCTCTGCTCCTGTGCACACTTATTCTTCATATAATAAAAAAGTATTTGGGGTTCATTCATGGGTGTTTCTCTCTTGGAGTTTCTCTTGGCTCAATGATGGTATATTTCTCTATTTGTGTTTAATTTGATTTCATTCTCTCATATGCTTTCCTAAGAATTGTGAATGTATAGCTATCTTATATTTGCAATTGGTTATTTGATATGCTCTAGGCTAAACAACTCTCTATTTCAAATAAATTCTAGAGTTTTCTTGTCATTGTTTATTAATATAATCCATATGAGCTAACATGCATTTGAAGTTTTGTAGAGGCCATCTTTGAATCAACTAGCAAGCGTCAGGGGAAGTATTCAAGAGACCAACCCACTCTTGGCATTACTTACAAGGAGCTCCTATCGTTTTTTGAATCTTAATAGCTTATCTTTCGAAAGTGTTGATTTTGCAGGGTTATTTTTCACATAGTTTGTGCTTAAAACAATTATTTCAATCAAATTTACATCTTATACTCTTGTTCTTTTATCTATTTATCTAGCTATTCAAGAGCTCCTTATAAGCTAAACAAGTGATGGGGTCTTTTCCCATCACTTGATTTAGTTTTTTTGTATATTATATTGTAGCATTATCACTCACTTTGCTTACTATTTTTCACACTAACCTTGGTCTTAGTTTCACAGCCCTAACATGTTGGTTGTAGGTTCTCTCAAGTTTCAAAGTTTCATTTTGAAGGAGGTCGTGGGCATTAGGAGGGATTGCTAAAGAAGACTAGGTCGTGTACCACTTTGGGAGATTGTATTTCCTTATTGTAGCGCCATCGTCATCTCTCTTGAGGCTCCATACTTGAAGGAATTACCTTGAGGTTTCAAAACCTCATTTTGTATTTCCATCAATTCCTTGGGTAGCTAGCTATCAAAGAGCCATTAACCTCAAATGTAATGCATAATAATAAAATTTCTGATTTTTGTTTTGGGAGTGTGGGTTTCACCCATTGTAATCCCTATCTCTCCACTTTGGGAGAGGAATTGTGGTTGGACTGACTTGTTGACTCTAGCATTTACTTTCACTCACATGTGTGCTTTAAATTGGTAATTAACATAGCCACACATCTCATTTACTTTCCTCAAGTTTGAAAAAGTTCTTCAAACTTGCACCATTTACAACAATTATTGCCACAAGTTTCAAAAGACATTTTTGCAAAGAAATTTACTTTTATTTTGTGCAAGCTTCTTCATTATTTTGTTTTAGCAAACTTTGATATACTTGGCTTGGTTATTGTCTAAATCATCTACGCTTTATGGTTGTGCAATATTTCCATTTTGAAACATATTCGAAGCATTTTGTATTTCAGCAATTTATATTTCAAGATAATCATTTACTTCCCTGTCAAACAAGTTTTCTTTCATTTTCTCAAATTTAAGAGTTCCTTTCGCAAGGCTATTTTGAATACAAATCTTAAGTTTCAATTTATTTTACATGCAAATTAATTGCTCATAAACATCAAACTTTTAGTTGGTCATCGATTTATCATAAATCAAAGCAACTACTTTCATTTCACAAACTCATATGTTATGAAGCTTATGCAATCTTGTGTTTTGGATCATATTTAATTAAAGCATCTCTATCTTTTACATAGCACTTGCAAACATACTTTCATATCATAGTAGGCAATCTAACTTAGTTGTGTATTTAAAATTTACCTTCAAGCATAAGCTTGGTTTATAGAAATTATAGGGAAAACAACTTTCTTGGAAATTTCTTCCATCTAATACGAAGCAATGTAAAACCATGTGACCCTGCGGTTATGAAAGTGGTTTGTCCCCCTGTAGGAACGAAGGCATGAGCTAGCTCATAAGACTCAGGGGATGGGTATCGTTAATGACACCCCTGTGTTCTTGCCGCTTCTTTCTTACAGTCATCTTGTTAATTTTGGACAACTAGGTCCAAACTCCATGTTGTGATGCTCAGATGAAGATGCCAATATTTTTATTGGAATCCTCTTTCGAAGAGGTGCAAGATCAATCTAAAGATCATCTTAATCCGATGAGTATAACATTTATTTTGAATTTATTCAAAATATGTGCAGGTCGGCCTTAAGGTTTTGTGCCCCCGCAGTTGTGTCACACACCCTCACTGATGGATATAAATTGGTCAACGTTGGAGGACATTTTCACTCATCTCATCCTCACACATTTCTCTCTCCTCATCTAATTGGTTCGATGACCTTGGAGGCTCTTCTCTCCACACATGGGAAATTTCAGCAGCAACTCTTTTCTGTTTTCGGCCTAGGTTTTCAGGTCAAACGGACCTGAAACTCTCCCTAAATTTCGATCTTTCAAATCCGCATTTTTTGGCACTATTCCCGAGGCTAGACGTTCACTTTGACTTTGCTGTGTTGACCTAGCTGCTGCTGCTGTTTTGTTGACCGTTGACTGACAACGTTGACTTTTGAGTTGGTCGTTTTGGTTGTCCTAGAGGGTTGTGTGACATTGCTGGTTGGCTAACCATATTGAGACTTTGCTGGTTGAAGCATCTTGTTGACCGCCGTAACGCACCAACACACATATATTTTTGGCTTGTCTTCTGTCGATCTACTGGTATGTTCTATCAGCATTTTACTTTATTGTTTATGTGATTGCTGACTGATATTGGAAGAAAAAGTAAAGTTGCATCAAGCATAGAAAATCTACATAAATTAACATGGAATCAGAGCTGAGGTGAAGACAAAGCCCTAATTTGTAGCAATCACCGAAGAAGAGGATGGGTTCCTCAAACTACAATGGATTTAAGGCTGATGACAAATTGACTAGGAAGGATGACTTCCATGCTTGGAAGATGACAATGGATCTTAACTTGGAAGACCAAGATGTCATGGACTATGTGCAGGGTAAAATCCAAGAGCCTCCATCCACTGCAACTGCCGCAGCCAAAACAAAGTATAAGAAGGGGAAAATGAAAGCAAAGCTGATGATTAGGGACTCAATTCATAAGAGTCTGGTTGCCTACATCTCTGTGCTAGGCACATCCAAGGATATGTATGATAAGTTGGCCCACATGTTCAAAGCCAACAATGCGAATCAAGTCCTATTCTTCAAGAATCAGTTGAAGAATCTGAAGAAAGGCAGGGATGAGTCTGTTCAATCATATTTTCAAAGGATGATTGAGATCAGGAACAATTTGCCGGCTATTGGGGAGACAATAACTGATTGAGAGATGGTACTCACCGCACTTGGAGGTCTCTCATTCGAATGGCATGTGTTCAACACTACCATTCTCAATAACAATGTGATACCTGACTTTGACAAAGTACTCTCGAGATGCATACAAGAAGAGACAAGAATGAAGGACTATGAAAATGAAGGAAATGTTGCCTTCGCTGCTCATTCTAGAAAGAACAACTTTGGTGGTCCAAGGAACAAAGGAAGAGCAGGGGCCCAAGGGAAGAAAGGCAAGTGTTACACTTGTCACAAGCCATGTCACTATGCTAGAGAATGCCCTTTCAAGAAGGATTCTCCAGATGATGATGACAACAACAACAACCGGAGGAATGGCAATCAAAGGAACAACAGGTTCAAGGGGAAGAGGAAGGCTCTCTTCGGCAGAAATGGTCAACCTTTCAAAAGGTCGAGAAATTCCAGGTATGAGGAATCAAATGTTGTTGATAAAAGAAATGAATTCATTCTTGTATCTGCCCTCTCTGCTACATCTCCACCCGACACTATGGATGTCTGGTTGATAGATAGTGGTGCCTCAAGGCACATCGCTGGGTTCAAGGAAGCACTTTCTGATATGGTTGAAAATGATACTAATATAAATTATCATTGGAGATAATGCCACCTATCCCGTGAAAGGGACATGGACGGTGACCCTCCACTTGTCTCAAGGTCAAGTCCTCCGCTTGCAAGAGGTACTCTATGTACCTGATTTGAAGAAGAACCTTGTGTCTATGTCAGCCATGGAAGACAAAGGTTTCAATGTGGCATTCATTGATGGGAAGGTGCGTATCTGGAAGAAGAGTTTCAAGGAAGCTATCACGATTGGGTTTAGAGTTGATACACTCTACCAGGTTGGAGGAAGTCCACTAGGAGCGATGACGTGTGATACTATCCGACATACTGAACTATGGCACCGGAGGTTTGGATACCTTCATTAAAAGGCCCTTCCCGAAGCAAGGAAGGTGGTGATAGGGATGCCCGAGTTCTCAAATAATCATGAAGGTGTATGTCAGGGTTGTGCCGAAGGAAAGCATACAAGGGGACCTTTCCCCTCAAGTGTCACAAAGACATCTGATGTCTTGCAATTGATACATTCTGATCTGTCTGGTATGCTGCCCATGACATCCTTGGGAGGATGTTCTTATTATATGACATTCATAGATGACTTCTCTCGCAAATACTGGATATACTTCTTGAAGAAGAAGGATGAGGCTTTCATGTGGTTTCGTACCTTCAAAGCCTTAATGGAAAATCTGACAGGGAAGAAGAACAAGATATTGAGGACTGATAATGGCACTGAATATCAGACGAACGAGTTCAAGAACTTTTGTAGAGAAACTCGCATAAAGAGGGAGACCACAACTGTCTATACTCCTGAATAGAATGGCGTTGTTGAACGAAAGAACAGGACCATTGTGGAAGCTGCCCGTGCCATGCTATGTGACCAAGGTCTACCAAAGTTTCTGTGGGGAGAAGCTGTGAACACTGCTGTGTACATACAAAACTGATGCCCACATTCTGCTCTGGACTCCAAAACTCCCGAAGAGGTTTTCTCTGGTAAGAAACCTGACGTCTCACATTTTAGAGTTTTTGGATGTCCTATTTATTTTCATGTGCCAAAAGAGAAGAGGAGCAAGATGGATGCTTCTGGGAAGAAGGGAATGTTTGTGGGCTACAACGAAACTTCGAAGGCCTATAGAGTCTATGTTCCTGGTCAAAGGGAAGTGGAGATATGCCACGATGTTACCTTTGACAAAGATGTTTCTCTGAGGAAAGTAGTCAATCTTCCGAGATCTGAGGAAGATCATGAAGCAAGGCCTGGAAATCAAGAAGAACCGAAGGATGAGACGATGCCCGATGCTGAAGGACCGATGGACCCGATTGATCCACCTCCTTCAATAGGGAAGAGACCATCATGGCTCAGGGACACTCTAGAGGATGTCGAGGGAGATATGGCCCCAAGGGGGACATTCCGTGAAAGCAAGACGCCAAATAGATAACAAGGGTATCTAGCAGCCATGAGTACTATTGTACAATCTGAGCCTAGATCTTTTGAGGAAGTCGTAAAGCATCAAGTCTGGAAGGATGCTATGTACGAAGAGTATGATTCCATAATGAAGAATGATGTCTGGGATGTTGTTCCAAGACCGGAGGACAAAACTATTGTCACCTCGAAATATCTCTACAAGATCAAGCATGGATCTGATGGAATTGCTGAAAAGTTCAAGGCAAGATTCGTTGCCCGTGGCTTCTCTCAAAAGGAAGGCATAGACTATGATGACATATTTGTGGACCGATATACTACCATCCAATCTATCATAGCCCTTGCTGCTACGCAAGGATGGAGTCTTCATCAGATGGATGTGAAGACCGCATTTCTTCATGGTGCGATAAAGGAAGAGGTGTATGTGGAGCAACCTCTGGAGACACCCATGTATGCAGGTTGAACAAAGCCCTCTATGGGTTGAAGCAAGCACCCAGAGTTTGGTACAAGAGGATATATAGCTACCTGATGAAGTTAGGCTTCACTCGTAGTAATGTTGATCCAAACCTTTACTTCAAGGTTGATAGAGGAAAGCCCCTCAATCTGGTGCTGTATGTGGATGACCTCTTCCTGACAGGTGTTGACCCTCTCATTCATAGGTGCAAGAGGGAACTCACTGCTGAGTTCGAGATGAAGGACCTAGGACTGATGCATTACTTCCTAGGCCTAGAGGTCTGGCAGAGACCTGGCGAGATTTTCCTTTCTCAAGGAAAATACATTGTGAAGCTTCTGGAAAGATTTGGTATGGTGGACTGTAAGTCCGTGTCGACATCGATGGAGCTCAACTTTAAGAAGTTGAGTGGCAGCGTTGTTGGGCCCGTGTTAACAAATCCTACTGAGTATCATCAACTCGTAGGGGCCCTGATGTTCTTAGTGAACACTCGTCTGGACGTATGTTTTGCAGTGAACACTTTGAGTCAACATATGGTTGAGCCTCATCACACTCACTGGGTTAGTGCCAAGAATCTATTGAGATATCTTTGGGGCACAATAAACCATGGGCTAAGATACACTACCGAAAGAGTGACACTCCATGGATATACTGATGTCGACTGGGTTAGTAGTGTGGTGGATTGTAAGAGCACATCGGGATGCTACTTCACACTTGGTTCTGCTTTGATATCATGGATGAGCAGGGAGCAAAAGTCGGTGGCTTTGAGCACCGCGGAGGCCGAATACATTGCAGCGAGTATGGCCTGTTATGAAGCAATTTGCTTGTGAAAGCTCTTCAGTGAGTTGTTCGAGCATGTGCTAGATACCACTGTGATACTCTGTGTTAACCAAAGTGGGATTCGGTTGTCCGAGAATCTCGTGTTCCACTATCGATCCAAGCATATTGATATCAGGTACCACTTTATCTGGGATATGGTACAGCGAGGTGTTGTAAGGCTTGATCATATAGGAATTGATGAGCAGGTCACGGATATTCTCACAAAGCCCCTGGGGAAGGTCAAGTTCCTAACCTTCCATGAGAATCTTGATATCGTGGAACGACCCTATGCTGAGGGTCTTGTTGGACGATGAGCTCTGGGAGCTCTGGGGGGCTTTGGGGATAGCTTCTCGGAGCTATAAGAAACCAAAAGGATAGGCTTGTCGAACCTTGCTGGTGTGCTTCTGCACCATCGTTGTGATAATTGAGTTGGTTCAACTCTCATTATCTGTGCCCCGTATGCATCCTACCCATTGAGATCAAGGCTCATGGGAAGTACCTCTCATTTGGCCAGTGAGGTGGGAAAAACTAGAGACTAGTATCAAAGACTGATGGATGCATCAGAAATTTTCCTACTTTCTATCTAGGATGGCATGGTCCAACCACTTGATCTGGGATCAAGTATAGTGAGGTTTCGGATCTCCAACTGACTTCAAGTCAGGTAAACCAACTTCGAGTTGGTATGAGACTCTTTGTGAGTCCTATAGAGGTTTCGGACCTCTGGGCTGAATCTGTCAACCGGGAATGATGTCATTGTGACTGACCCACTTCTGTTCTGAAATAAAGAAGCCAACAAAGCAAATTACAGCGGGATGACGCACGATGTTTGGATTGCACAAGTGGATGGACTTCTCCCTAGTTGAGAGGGAGTGTTAATTTTGGACAACTAGGTCTAAACTCCATGTTGTGATGCTCAGATGAAGATGCCAATATTTTTATTGGACTCCTCTTTCGAAGAGGTGCAAGATCGATCTAAAGATCATCTTAATCCGATGAGCAGAACATTTATTTTGAATTTATTCAAAATATGTGCAGGTCGACCTTAAGATTTTGTGCCCCAACAATTGTGTCACACACCCTCACTGATGGATATAAATTGGTCAGCGTTGGAGGACATTTTCACTCATCTTATCTTCACACATTTCTCTCTCCTCATCTAATTGGTTTGATGACCTTGGAGGCTCTTCTCTCCACACGTGGGAAATTTCAGTAGCAACTCTTTTTTGTTTTTAGCCTAGGGTTTCAAGTCAAATGGCCCTGAAACTCTCCCTAAATTTCGATCTTTCAAATCCACATTTTTTGGCACTATTCCCGAGGCTAGACATTGACTTTGACTTTGTTGCATTGACCTAGCTGTTGCTGCTGTTTGTGTTGACCGTTGACTGACATCGTTGACTTTTGGATTGACTTTTGAGTTGACTGTTTTGGTTGTCCTAGAGGGTTGTGTGACATTGCTGGTTGGTAACCGTATTGAGACTTTGCTGGTTGAAGCATCTTGTTGACCGCCGTAACACACCAACACACTTGTATATTTTTGGCTTGTCTTCTGTCGATCTACTGGTATGTTCTATCAGCATTTTACTTTATTCTTTATGTGATTGCTGACTAATATTGGAAGAAAAAATAAAGTTGCATCAAGCATAGAACATCTACATAAATTAACACCAATTTTTACCCCTTGGTAACAGCACAAGAGGAGGACTTCTCACCTAGATTAGGCATTTTAGATTAAAAGTAACCAAGATTAATTGCATCCAAATCTAGTGTAATTGCATCTCATGCTAATACACCTTATGGTTTTACTTGCAAATTGATGATTCCTCTTGCCATTGTTGAAATTAAATACATTGTTGTGGCAAATATTTTTTTTTATCTACATTTTGCAAGTAGAACATTAATTGTTTCCTTTTGAGAAAGATAGTTTCTCATGCTTTGATTCATAAATCTATTTATCTTGAAAGCATTTACAATATCTTGTGCTAACATTTTCTTGTTTCACTTTTCAGGATTACTTTTGCTTTCCATTTCAAAGCATTTTACTTCATTTAAACAAATACATTTTCATTTCAAAGAGAAATACTTTGAAGGCACTGGTTTTCATATGTTTTATGCTTATTTAAATTATGTATTGATGGTTATTGCTCATAACAATTTTTACTTATAAATTTTAAGAGGTAATCTATTTAACTCTAACAACTCTCCTAGAAACTCATATCTTTTAACTTCGTTTTCCATTTAGGGGCCACCCCCCTTAGCTAGCCTAGGAGATAGTTTAAACGGAGAGAGTTGGGATTAGTGTGACAGCCCCTTCTCTAAGATACTTGCCACCAACCCCACCTTGTGGGGTTGAAGGCTTTTTCCACTAACTTGTAGGTAAGTGTAGGCGGCAACGCGAGCGATAACGTTTTTTGACAGCATTGCCGGGGACAAGCTTTCTTGTACCTGGGAAATCGACTAGCTTTTGGTTTTTGCATGTTGGATTTTAGAGTTAGATTCTTGTTCAAGTGGCAACTCCACTTATTTCATTTTCTGCAAGGATTTTTGCTTGAAGCCTTCTTCTTGTAGAATTCTTGTTAATCTTGAACAAGAAGCTCTCTCTAATATCAATTTTCTCTTTCAGGGTCAAGTGAGCATGACATCATGAATGATCTATTCGCCCCTTGTGATTTTACTAACATTCCAGGCTATCAGAATTTTATTCCGGATGAAGCCATTGAGGCTATTGATGAGTTGCCTTGTTTTCTAGGTAACAATGCCATTACCACCGAAACTCACCTTATGAATTTCCACCTTTGAATTTCCACCTTTGTGTGAGAAAATGGTGCCATGATATTAACCATGAGGACATTAAAATGAAACTTTTCATCTTTCCATTAGATGGCAATGCTATGGATTGCTTCATAGACTTACCTGATAACAGTTTTGATTTGCTAGAATCAATTATTGATGCCTTTGAAGAAAAATATGGAGATGAAAGAAAGATTAAAGCGAAAACTCTCGCAAATGAAGATGATAGGGATCTCATTAGGGATTTGACTCAAATTCTTAAGGATATGCATCTCAACCAAGCTCAAATCATTAAAAACATGGAACTCAATCAAACAAGATTAATAGTAAATCATGCACACACAATAAAGGCCAAGGAGGTCAATCATTCTAATCAGATGACCTCTATTCAAAACAAGTTGCTCGCCATGGAAGAAAAACAAGTGCAATTAATCAACACCATGGAAACAAATCATGCTAAGGAAATAAATGTTATGAAGGCTAATCAAATCACTTTTCAGAATAGGTTGGAGGAAATGGAAATATTACAGCTACAAAAATTCCAACTTAGGGCAAATGATGAATGGGAAAGGAACAAAGAAACAAATCATAAGCCTCCCCATCCTCAGGAGCAATATTCATCTCATTATGAGGAGGGCATTTATTCCATTGAAAAATGGCTAATTGAAGGTTATCTAGATAGAAAGGAAACTAAGGGGAATCAAGTTTATACTTATGAGATTGATCCATTACCCATGTCAGTGCAGATGCAAAATGGAGAAAGGCATGTCAAATAAGTCTTGGATACTTGGAATTTTCCATCTAAGCATCTTCAAGATCGGGCATAAAGTTCTACTTTGATTGCATCAAGATCAACATCACAATCTATTAAGAAGAAGAGAAAAAAGCAAAAAGGATTTGGTAAATCTGATGACCAGGTACAACACAGTGTTGGGACAGATCAAAGTCCTAAGATATTCAGAATTAGACAGGGAACACCAAAACATCAGCCCATGGATCTCCCTGAATGTAACGACCCAACTCGAATTATATGGAACATAGAGATATTAGCATGCATATGAGACCTGCATATGATAGCTACATATGCATGTATCACATGTACGACACTAGTACTTGCACTAAGCAATTATGAAAAGAAACTCGGTGTAGAGTAAGAAGTGAATTATTGAAGTATTGAGTAACTCCCTAACTCACCATAATATAATGAAAACTAATACTTTGTTCAAAGAAAATTAAAAGCATCGACTTATGCAAATAAATGATGATATTTTAATAAATCCGAGATATTTAATAAATAATAATATTTTAATAAATCTAAGATATTTAATAAATAATATTATTTTAATAAAACCAAGATATTTATTAAATAATAATATTTTATTAAATCTGAGATATTTATTAAAATATAATATTTTTAAGATATTTTTCAAAGATATTTATTAAAAGATCATATTCTAATAAATATCAGGAATGGAGTTTGTGTCCAAAAGGAGAAGAGGGGTAAACTTGATTAGCATGGGTAATAAAGGGGAAAACTGACCCGAACGCTGTCAGAGGAGTTCTAACTGCGTGGTTCATGAGCAGTGAGTTCAAGAGTTCTAACAGAGTTACAGAACGCTCTCGATTGTTATTGGAGTTTTGGGCATGGGGGCCAGAAGACTTGTCTTCTGGATCTAGGGACCGGAGAGATTGACCTCAGATAGGCTGGGAGGAAAACGGCGGTTTGGTAACGGAAGCTGGAGCTATGGCAGATTAAGAACATCTTCAAACACGGTTCCAGGTAAGTATCAATTAGTCAATCGATATATATTTTGTTCAAAAATCCCACTCTAAATGGTGTAGTATGAATTTTGTGAATGATTGTAAATTTTGAAAATTAAGGGCTTTACACTTATGTATTTTGTAGATGATGGTTAATTAGAAAGTTAGGGTCCCTACACATGGTGTCAGAGCTAAGTTACAAACACTGTTGGACCTTTCGTATTCACAGTCGACTTTTATGATCTGTAGCCACTTCAAATATGAAAATAAGTATTAGAGTTTGCGCTTTCCACGATTTAAATTAAGTAAATAACGTTGCGGTAGGAAACAATTCATGACTGTCTCGCTGCAAATTAACAATTTAGGGACTGTGTTGTTCTGAAAATTGTCAATTAAAATTAATTTATTCCATGCCGCTCCAATTCGAGATTATTCTTAAGGGCAATTCTCACTGGCTTAAGCTGCACAAAGGGAAAACCAAAATATTCGTAGCTGGGGTTTGTATCGAAAGGGACTAGCCATTCCGAGCTCTCATTGTAATTTCGTGCTTCCCATGTCGGTGAAAGGAGTGCGCTATTATTTTCCACGACAAGTTTCAAGTCTCCCCTTGGGCCGTGTGTTCTGGTTCTTGTGTTTGTGTTTGCACTAGTGGATGGGGCCTGGTGTGAGTTGCATTGTGATAAGAGAAAGCTACCGAAAGAAAACACTGGTAACCAACAAAGGTCACATGCTTCTTTCAACCTTCCTGCTCTAAGTAATACCCAGACATCTTCCAGGAGAGCTTGCTCTTGTTTCTGATCTTCTGGATGAAAACGAGCTTGCTCCCGTGTCGGCGCATCAAAATCCAAATGGTGGACAAGCATTGAACTGCCAGACTTTTTTTTAATAGTCGATTGTGTTTGATGCCAGACACCTGACTTGTGAAGATAAGAACCAGTATACCATCCTTTTACCTTCTTGTCAAAATCAACTGCCTTAGATGCAAGATCTTCCAGCCACTGAACAACCTGAAGGCATAGCTATGTCGTGTGATCCAGCATGACGAATTCACAGACCTCTTGTTGTGAAGTTGATGGAGACACAATAATATTCCCAAGGTTGTCTTCACTACCTTTACCAAACAAATACCAGAGAAGTGACCATGTCGCAACTTCATCTAGTAACATCTAAGTCGTTTGTCTCATGAATCTGTCTTCTATAACTCGATGCCTCCCAGTGGCTTCTTCCCTAAGTAGCTCAGAAACCTCTCGGCAAGTATTTTCAAACTGCAGAATAAGATCTGGAAATGATATGAAGCCTTGCAAAGAAGAGTCGACGATTGATGCAAAGCGTGCAAAAGTTGTTTCTCCGCTGTCTAAGATTTCATCTGCTTCTTCTTTTGCCGTCTTCAAAAAAAAAAAAGATGCAGTGACTGTCCACTAGTTCCAAGCCTGTCCTCAAACTGGAGTGATTTCTTGTCACTGTATGTGCCCTTTTTCTTAATCGAAGAAGTGTGCCTTCCAGGAGACGCTTCAAGACCTCCAACATCAAAACTCTCCACCTCTTGCTTGATATCTTCCAAAAAAAAAAAAAAAAGTAGGACTGGGATATAAAGACGCTTCTTTCCCATCATATAATACCCTACCTTCCAGTCTATGGATCGGAGATTTTCCTGGGGATAAGAAAGAACTTCCATATGATTGGCGTTTCCTGTAACGGCGGTATTGCTCTCTGTAAGAGGGCTCGAGGTAGTCAGGCCATGGCCCAGTGGCATCGCTCCAGCGCCTGCTTTCCTTCTAAAACTTTATGCTACGCCGCTTTGGCTGCAAACCTCATTCGAATCCCTCTATGTTCTTCCTTTTCTTTTAAAAGATTTTAGGTTAATGAAATCTGGACTATGAACTAGATACAAAGATAATCAGAAGAAAGGAACGATTAAATCTCAAGCGTTGCTTCCCGTGACTAGGATTTCGATTTGTGAGGTGAACATGGTGAGGGTGTGGGTGAGAAGAGGTAGGTCATCGACTGAGACAATTCAGTTTGCGATGAGAAAACCCGTTAAACAAAAACACTGTCTAGACTGAGAGGGACAAGGAAGTAGAAGGGAAGCATGGAACGTATTGTACGCTCAGCACCTGTAATGCTACGTGGCACCCCATGTCGTTCTATCTGTCGAATCGTGCTGCTCACCGCCTTCCCTGCATCGCTATTGCTACAACGGTTTCAATATCGAATCCATTTCAAACCTGGTTCCGTTGTTGTGATGTGGGGTGGGCTTACTCTTTCGAGATCTTGGAAGGGTTGTGCGGTGGGCACAGCAGGCCGTAAGGAAAAGACAAAAGGCGTGTCGCGGCGGGGAAGACGGAAGGCCAGAAACATATAATTCCATGATGAGAGGTCTCTGGTCGCTCGAAAGTTGAAACGGAAGCTTGCTACAGCAAAAGGTGAAGATGAATCTCTTAGAAGGAAGCAAAGGATCCTGGAACAAAGGCTTCTCTTAAGCTTCTCTTAGCGTGAATAACGTCCTCCTAGCTTTTGAAAACCTAAACTTGAGGATGGCAATGTGTTTAAAGTAATTGGTCACTGCGGTGCTTTTGTTGAGTAGTGAAAATATTATAATAAATATAGAGAATTTAGTAATAAAATATTATTCATTATTTAAAAATTATATGGTGCGGGGTTATAACATATTATGGCAGGAGCCATATATAATATATGTCAAACAAAACGAATGGACAGGTGGAGTTCCAAATATTACCGAAAATTGTTAAATTTTGAAATCGGCCCATAATTATAAAATAAAAACAAACTTTGTTTCATATTTATTAGTATGATGGCAAGATTTGAACCCATCACTCTTGAATTAAGAGACCAATCAGTGTATGTTAGCCAACTTTCCCATCGATAAGACTTTGTAAAGTTTGTCGACGTACATATATAAAACTCAGTTTTTCATTCAAACGGAGGGAACTTGAAGCCTCCTATCACGCTATCCTCACCGCTATATTAAAAAAAAAAAAAAAATAGTAGTAGTGATAATAGATTGAAATGCATATAAAAATAATGAGATATAGATATGTAAAGTAAATGAGGTATAAGGTTGATACATAGAGATGAATATATAAAACGAATATTGATTAAAAAAAAAAAATAGGAGGTATAATATATATAGAGGAAGAAAAGGAGGGGAAAAATAAAAGAAAAATATAAAGACAAATAAAAGAGAAGAATTATAAATGAAATAAGAATAAGAAGATGCTTCCTATAATCACTAAGACTTCATGTTAAAATGGTGGTATAGTAATACAAACACAGTGACTCCACTTAGCACCAAGTCGAAAGGTTCCTCTCTATTGTGTATCGCCAAGACCTTTCTAATACTTCAACTTGTGTACTTCTATTTTGAATCATATAAATTAAGAGAATCTACGGACATAAAGAGTCATCATCAAATATCAAAGACAATCATAGAATCCATGCAGTGGTCAACAAGAACTAGGCAGAACCTTTGTCCACTGTAGTGGAGTCCTCAAGTACCATTAGCGGCATAAAACTCAAAATCCGATTTGATACTGGTGCTACTAATAGTTGTATTTCATCATATACATTAAATAAATGTGGGTTGGCAACCGCAAGAAAAATTATTTCATACAAGTAGAAATGGCTTCAGGGGAACTTCGGTCCATAGGGTTTAAGTGTTGAGGAATGCAAAGTTAATCTAGGGGTCTGTTCGACTAGGTTGAAAAGTACTAGGACGAATGATCACAACGGGAAATATCTTAGTTTCTTAACCATTTCCCAAGATCTTGTGTTGATTCTTGGATATCACCACCTCATTTTCATAATTATAAGCAACAATCCTAATATAACCCGAGGTGTAATACTCCGAGTCATCTTGAAAATTTACCCAAAGTATTCAGTGTCATATTTAATGACAAGAAAAGTGGTTTTCAACTTTTGAGAAAAATTTAAACTTTTAACAATGATAAAATGAAATTGTATATAATTCAATATTTGAAAGCTATGAACCCTAAGATACATTTTATTATAAGAGATGGAATATTTAATGCTAATGTATGTGTCGAAGACATATATCAAGTTCAATTCCACTTAAATCCTAATCCATTAAAGGAGTCGAGATAACTCATAGATATCAGCTGCAAATTTCTCCACAATGAAGTTTAAGATTTTGTATATCGTACAAGTAAAGTTTGAAGTACATTCAAATTATTATATTAAAATAAGCACATTAACATCACTTGGGACATTAAACTTCTCTGTAACTTTTGAACATTAGAATGGAAACTATCCTAATTGTTTTATGCAAATGAAACATTCCATTCTTCAAGTGATGTTGAGCTTTCCATATATATATATCTTACTAGCTGATATATATAACCATTGATGATATGAATTTGTGAAAATATATTTTACACCGTTTTCTTAAGTTAATACTTTAATTAATATCTAAGGATATGTGTAAGTGGTTTAAGGAGTAGAGTGAAAGTTTAAATTAGTATAGCTTAATATTCACTAAATTAAACATTTTGAGATTCAACCATTATGCCATGGTTAAGATAGATAATTAGACATTTACAACCATAAGGGTATATCGATGTCCAAAACAAAATAATATGGAATCGTAGCATTGTCATGGAAAGGAAAACAATGTGGTTTAGGAAAGAGAAATTAGGGACATTATGACACTATGTGAGATGATTCATGATAATTATTTAGGCATATATAAAGATTAGTTGACGGAGTTGCTCCAAAGAAGTTAAATTTTGAAGAAAGGAAGAATGGTAGTGAAAGAAAGACTATGGACACTGTGGCAATACCATTAGAGGTGAAGCTACAACCACATAAAAGGCTAAGCTAGTTTGAGGTAAATTGATAGATGAAAGAAGACACTATCTATTCAAGAAGGGAGAAATTATGAGTAATCAAATTTAGGGTACAAGTATAGGTATAGGTCACTAAAGATACACATCAATCGAAGACCAATGGATGAAAAATATGTTAAGATGGTAAGGAACCACCCTATAAGGTAGTAAACACACTATTAGAACAAGACGATATAATTACCAAGAGAGTGCAACGGAAAATTTCAAAGTTTGATCTCCATTGTTACCATAATATAATCGATATAGTACCTAGGGAGGACAAGAAAAGAACGAAATAACAAACTTCTGATGATGATAATAAATGTTAGTTATCATAATCAATTTATAATGTTGAGATCGACAGAATAGAACCAAAGGTGAGTGAGTGAAAGTTTCACAAAGCAACATAAGAAGTCAATGACATTTGATTAAAGAGTGAATCTATCATAAAATTGATCAACTAGAGGATAATTTATGTGCATGGAAACATCTATAATAGTTTCTCCCTATAATGGGAGAGTCGCATTATAAAATTTTCTTTAAGTGACTAACTATATCCATGGATTATAAATATCATGGAGTATGATTAGGAAATTCTATCCTGTAATGTCTTAAAACCTGAAATAATAAGTAGATTACATTTGATATCCGCGTTACTGAATTTATTTATAGGGTCTTACCCAAGTTGGGAAATAGTAACGACATTTCCAAGTGAAATAAGTGTATGAATTAAGAGAGAAGGAAAGAAAACCATGATGACTAGAGGTGAGAAAACAAAGTCAAACTAATAATATGATATTTTCAAATTGAAGTAGTCCTGGAATATTGGGAATATCGGGTATAAGTAAGTGAAGTGATGTTTTCTATCAAGAAGAATTTTCTTAAGGATATGAGCAACATGATTTGGTAAAGGTCAAATCAATGACCTATAAGGAGTTGTGAATACTCCTAATCTGTTAAGAATAACAAGTGACGAACTGGGAAAATGTTTGAAAATAAATATTAAAGATAATAATTGTACACCGTTAGAAAAGAAGATACATTTGGAAATGAGATGAGACCTAAGGACTAATGAGAAAACAATTAATGTGAAGAATAAGGAGAGGGTATACTAGTGATGTGTTATGTGGTTGGATTAAATGAGTCAATATAATAGAAATGAAACAAAAGTTTAAGGAATGATGGTAAAGCTAAAAATGTCCTAGCTAGAGTTAAAACTCTAAAGGGTGAAACTTGAAAGTAAAAAGACTATATCAAAACTGTAATATACCAATACTGTGACTATGCATATCTTGTAAATTGTGAATTTCTTATTGTAAGAGGAGGAAAATATTATTTATTAACAATTGACATCTTGTTGAGAACATGACACTCTTAGTAGACCAAGTATAATGCAAAGTGAATAATGCATTTTTAAGCAGTAACAAACTCCTTCAATGAAGATAAACATCCCACTAAGGGATCTTTAGAGTAGTCAATTAACTCTTCCTCCATCTCCAACATAACCCTAATGATTAGCCCTGCAAAACCCTACTCCTTGGCTTCTAGATTTTTAGGCTGAAGATGAGCTGAAATAACATGATAAAGAAGTTAATGTTATTATTATCTCTTAGGATCTAGATTATAGATAAAAGATAATTAGACTTAAAAGACAAATAAATAACAAGAATTAAAAGATTGGTTGGATCCATTTGTAGTTTTGTGTTTTAGAGTTCTTAATCAACCTGTACCAAGAAATTAGATCATGCTTCGACTAAACAGTAAGTGTTTTGTGCTATTGTTTCAATTCATTTCGTTTCTATATATGCAATCATAAAGGTTGGAGCATCTCTCCATTTAGATTTAGAACCTCAACCTATGACTTTTATCAGGTTAATCGGTTAATAGACTATAGGAAATGGTGACTACATCCTTATTTGTATATCCGTGTTCGATTATTCTATATGAAAATTATAACTGTGAGTTATATTTATAGGTCTTTAAACTTATTTTGTATAATCTTACCTTATTTTGGATGGATACTTAAGACTGTCAGTTTGTACTATGACATGTGAGAATATGTTAAATTGCTTAAACCTTGCTGGTACATGGATACCAATATGAAGAAAGTTTGTTTAAACATTGTTGATATTGGGATACCAATATAAATTATGAATTATGTTATGGATATGGTTTCTATAATTTTTCATATCAACCTAAAATGATAAGGTTGAAATGAAAGAGTGACGGCACTTCACTATTCAGGGTGAAAATGAATTTACAGAGCTATTTTAGAATGTGTAGAAATTGTTATATGGGTAGCAATTTGTTTTGAACATATTGATACATATGTGGACAAGTGTTTTAACCAAGTATGTTATATGAACTCAAGGATCAATATCACAGATAGAAACATATTTGGAATGTGTAGAAATTGTTATATGGGTAACAATTTGTTTTGAACATATTGATACATATGTTATAATTTGTGGACAAGTGTTTTAAATTGTAGATAATATCATTACCAAACCGACCGCGTGATGACAAAACTCCAAGAACAATTGAGATGCACTGAGATTCCCTGATAGGGTGTTGACCTTGGTCCTACTAGGAGGGGTGGAGGTGTTGCCCACCGTTTATCCTCCAATACCTGGAGTCATGGGAAAACTGTGCGAGTCACGCTCCCCTAGACGTGTGATGATAACTGCCAGATGCCTACAAATAAATCAGGTCGACGTAATCGACACTGCTACCCTTAAGGACTATGGATGGATCAGTAAAACTGATGCCATGGCATATTCCTGTAGAGGATGGATAGGATGAGAGCGGAAGAGATTAGGAAGGATAGGATGACTCTAGAATAGCTTGGGGACACTGTTGGGGCAAAACGTAACTACTAAATTGGTAACCCAATAAATAATCAAAACATAAATGTTAAAAGTGTTCTCACACATTAAATGAAAATTCGTCTATGATACACTAACCTTATATGATTATACTAATCATTGATATAATTAATGATATAAGACATCAAACTTAACTTCGGGACGAAGTTTTCCAAAGGGGGGGTGTATGTAACGACCCAACTCGAATTATATGGAACATAGAGATATTAACATGCATATGAGACCTGCATATGATAGCTACATATACATGTATCATGTGTACGGCACTAGTACTTGCACTAAGCAATTATGAAAAGAAACTCGGTGTAGAGTAAGGAGTGAATTATTGAAGTGTTGAGTAACTCCCTAACTCACCATAATATAATGAAAACTAATACTTTGTTCAAAGAAAATTAAAAGCATTGACTTATGCAAAAAAAATAATGATATTTTAATAAATCAAAGATATTTAATAAATAATAATATTTTAATAAATCTAAGATATTTAATAAATAATATTATTTTAATAAAACCAAGATATTTATTAAATAATAATATTTTAATAAATCTGAGATATTTATTAAAATATAATATTTTTAAGATATTTTTCAAAGATATTTATTAAAAGATCATATTCTAATAAATATCAGGAATGGAGTTTGTGTATAAAAGGAGAAGAGGGGTAAACTTGATGAGCATGGGTAGTAAAGGGGAAAATTGACTCGGATGTTGTCAGAGGAGTTCTAACTGCGTGGTTCATGAGCAGTGAGTTCGAGAGTTCTAACAGAGTTATAGAATGCTCTCGATTGTTATTGGAGTTTTGGGCATGGGGGCCAGAAGACTTGTCTTCTGGTTCTGGGGACCGGAGAGGTTGACCTCAGATAGGCTGGGAGGAAAACGGTAGTTTGGTAACGGAAGCTGGAGCTATGGCGGATTAGGAACATCTTCAAACACGGTTCCAGGTAAGTATCAATTAGTCAATCGATATATATTCTGTTCAAAAATCCCACTTTGAATGGTGTAGTATGAATTTTGTGAATGATTGTAAATTTTGAAAATTAAGGGCTTTACACTTATGCATTTTGTAGATGATGGTTAATTAAAAAGTTAGGGTCCCTACACTGAAAGTAGGAAATTTCTCAGCATGAATTTCATTAAGGACATCTAATGCCATGGGCATCTTTTTGTATCATATTTTTTACCTTATCCATTGTAAATTTTGTTTAAGTAGATTTATTTCAAGAATAAATTATGCTCTTAGAATAAAATTTCCATTTTTGTACTTGATTTTCTTTGATAATACTTTGAATGGGTACTGCTAATATATATCTTTGGTCGGTGGATGCAAATTCCAGGTTCTTGCACACTATCACTTCATATCTAGCATGCATCCCCATATGGAACCAAATGTTGACCACTGGAGTGGCATCTGATGATCATATGAAGACTCCATGCCAAAGGATGAACCAAAGGACACTTGTACCATCAGATATCATCATATATCTTCAGTTCGACAGAGTTTTTAAACTCTACTTCTACTTCTTATCATTTTCTCTTGTACCCAGATTTCACGCCCTAAGGGGAATTGTAGTAAGTGATGCTAGTAATGATGATTTTGAGTCAAAACTGAGGTTTTAACAGGCCTATGTAGCTTGGGACCTTGCCAACAAGTGAGTATTACTCTAGGAGTTTTTCTTCACTCAGTTAATTATCATCTCCCTATCAAGACTTAATAATTAATTGTGTTTTTTCCTCCAATTTTACCCCAAAGCCGGAGTACAGCTTGATGGTAAGGTCTTGGGTGAGTTCTAGTGTCTAGAGTCAATGTATATTACCATACTAGATCACACAAAAAATTTCGTGGAATTTGGTTAGGTCTAGATAGTGATATTTTAATTTTTTTAGATTTCTCGCAAGTCGAGAATTGCAATAAAAATTGTAATTGAATTGTAATAAGTGTTGCCTAGAGAAGTTGTATGGGATATGAGTAGTCAAAATTACACCTCTCACCCTCAAATTTCTACTATGACACACTTTGAGGGGTTAAAAATGTGTTTTGAACCCTCAAAACCCACTTTTCCTAAGTTTAGTGGGAAATCTGGTAATTAATTAAGCCACAAATTAAATAAATGGAGAAAAATAAATATCCACACATGCTAAATGAAGTGGAAAATTATGGAGGAGTTAAAGTAAAGTCACAAGGTGATGTGGACTCCTAAAATCAAGGAAATGACATGTGCTCAAATAAAATTGAATTTCTGGCATTAAATGAGAGTTGCTTACTTGGAAATTCGAATTTGTGAAGTTAATGCACATTTGGGAGGATTTGGGAGAATATATGGGGGATATTTTTGTGGGAAATTGTCTCCACATGGGTTACCACCCATATACATTTGGCATTCCATCATAAAATTCGAATTTGACATATAAAGTAAGAAGAAAATGATGTCCACTTACCAGAATTCGATTTTTACACTAGGCATTGGAGCTCCACTTATCAAATTCGAATTTGCCTTGTGATCTCCTCTCTCTCACCACTTGGAATTTGGTTTTTCATTTGGATTTGCTCCCAAATCTCTATATAATGGAGCCATGGGCTCTTAGATTGAATCTTTTTGTACTAGCTATTGTGCTTGGGGAAGCTCTGCTCCTGTGCACACTTGTTCTTCATATAATGAAAGTCTTTAGGGTTCATTCATGGGTGTTTCTCTCTTGGAGTTTGGCTTGTCCTTATCCATTTATCTTTTATTACTTGAGTCGGTCATCTTTCTTTTAAATTGAATGTACATTAAATCATATTTTTAATTAAATATATATTAAATGGAATTTTGAACTTTATCACTTCAACCAACTTTGAGAAGAGGATCTTTTAAGTACCTTAGCATGACTTTCCCAAGGATTATGAAGTTAAATTAATCTTGTCCCATAGTAATATTAATAATTGTTTATTATTTAATTAAAATTTTATTAATGAATATTATAAAATAGGGTATTGATTAATTCTTTTAATAATTAATTCATTTTCCATACATATACATTTTATGTAATTAAATTTGTATGAATACTAGTGCAGTACTTTCAACAATTAATTCATTAATCATTTACTTGGGAATTTTCATAATAAGTTAATATGCATACTAGCACAATGCATGCATATGTAGCTATCATATGCATGCCTCGTATGCATGCTAATATTCCTATGTTGCCTGTAATTTGAGATGGATCGTTACAAGTTACCCCGGGCTTTGTTTTTCCCCCCTTCTTCATACGTCTTTTGCCTTTTATTGATTTTTCTTCATAACTACTTGGGGCTCCAAGGGATGAGAGCATGATGCATAATATGTAGCAGTGAATACCCCCTTAAAGTGGGGCGGTTGATCGCCCACCAAGGGTTGGGACAATCCTAGGTTTCTTAATGATAAAGGGGGATCATCTAGGACCCATAGGAACTAGGGTGATGGCCATGAATAGGGGTAGAGCTCATGTTTGGCTTTTGATCACGTACTAAATTTGTATGTCATAGACATCTTTTTCATTTTGCGGTACATTTCCTGTTGAGAGTGGCCAAATTATGTTTTTTCTTTTCTTTTTAGCTGCATCAACTTCTGGGGCATCGTTCCAAGCCCGACCCAAGGTGTGGATAACGGGAGGGGGATGTTAATCCTATGTGGATCCATCAGACACATGTGGACCTGGATTGGAAAAGAGATGAATGGGGTTAAAATGAGTGGAAAGGGAGTAATGTAGGTGGTATTAGGAAGCGGGACAACGCGACCAAAATCAAGATTTCCCATGTAATGCCAACCCTGAAGCCAAATGGCCACTAAAGGAGATCGCATGGGACTAGGATAGAAGGGTAACCACAAAATCGGGCAATAGAGACAAGAATACAAGCCTAACCGACTCTTTCCACCAAATTCCCCCACCAATCCATGCCCAAAAGTGCTTATGACAAGTAAGGAAAATTACTTAACTATATCAATGAAAAGCCATACCTTTGGGGTCGAAAAGCCCACCTTCAAACATACATTCATGAAAAATGGTCGAGCAACCACATGGCTAGCTCAAGTGGCGGAGAAAATGGCACATCGAGCTATCTGGTGGCGACGAGGAGCTGCTAGTTGCCGATTGAGAACCATCTATGAGAAAATTTTCTCCCATATACACTACCCACAAGTGATGGGTAACATCTTTCTGCAAATGGGACATGAGCTCTCGAAAAACTGCATGAAGCTACGCGAACGGGAGGTCATGAGAACATCAGCAATCTCTTGATTATCGTAGACATGTTACCTACACATACAAAGACTAAGAACACCGGGAAGCATGTTTTTATGGTGTCTTATGATCACCCATGCTTAGTATTAGGCCGTAAAAATCAACAGGAAAGAAAAAAATATGCAATTTAATCTAAATGCAACTAATACATTATGAGAAATATCATGTGATGTTAGTCCTAATGTGAAAATCAGCATGCAATGCATCCTATTCTAACATGCATATAGTACAACGTTAAGTGCCTTCAGGGAAGTATTCTTTGAGGAGTTGTCCATTCACGAGAGGAGGAATGGATTCTCCATTAGGAGTCTCCAAGTGGTAAGAGTTCATGCCTGCTATATCAACCACCTCGTAAGGACCTATCCAAAAATTATCCCATTTCTCATGAATGGCAGGTTTTTCCCTTCTTTTATCCCATAGAAGTACAATTTCATCGGGTTTGAAGGCTTTATTTCGAACACGTTTATCAAAAGTGGCTTTCATTTTGTCATGATTGCATCCCAGCTCATCAAGAGCTTTCCTTCTATTTTCATCGACCTCAATAATTTGGTCGATACGGCCCTGTATGACATCCTGCTGATAGGGGAAATCTTTTAGGCATTCGAGGGTAGGAAACTGGAGTTGGATGGGAAATTTGGCCTTCGAACCATAGACTAATTGAAATGGGCTAAACTCGGTCGATGTCTCACAGTTGTTCGGTCTGCCCATAGGGCGTATTTAATCTTGCTATCCCAATCCCTCTTATGCTCTCCAATTATTCGTTTAATTATCTTTATGAGGTTTTTATTTCTGGACTCAGCTTGGTCATTTCCTTTAGGATAGTAGTTAGACAAGTGAAACAATATTATGCCATATTTATTACACATGGATGTTAAAGCCATGGGGTCAAATGCCTTAGCATTGTCAGTAACAATCTTGGAGGGAACACCAAACCTCGTAATAATCTTATCCTCAAGGAAGTCCATGAACACTTGATCAATTGCCTTTTTAGTTGGTATAGCCTCAACCCATTTTGTGAAATAATCAGTAGCCGTGAGGATCCATCTATACCCATGGCTTGCATTATCTTTGGACTGACCAATAAAATCCAACCCGCATTGCTGGAAGGGTGCATCTACAACGACATTTCTTAGAGGCATGGTAGCTGGTTGTTGTTTTCCTGCAAACAATTGACATGGTTGACATCGTTTCACAAAGTTTAGTGTGTCAGCTAAAATGGTGGGTCAGTAGTAACCACCCCTCAAGATCTTATGAGTAGTGGTTCAGGCGGCGTAATGTCCCCCACAAAAGTGAGCATGGAATTCTCTCATTAGTTTTTCAAATTCTTCCCTACTAACGCATCGTAGGATCACCCCATCATGACTCATCCAACCCAAGCCATATTGT
This sequence comes from Pinus albicaulis, assembly GCA_034641835.2. NCBI lineage: Eukaryota > Viridiplantae > Streptophyta > Pinopsida > Pinales > Pinaceae > Pinus > Pinus albicaulis. The sequence goes on from CM076574.1 coordinate 35,829,427, forward strand.
GTTAAGCAGAACTCAGATGCTTTGAATCTTAGGGCCCTTCTTTTGTGGTCAACTAAGTGGGGAGAAGCCAACAGGTTGCGCAAATAATAAATAACATCCTTATACCAATCATCATCTTCAAGCTCAACAGAATTAGTGCATCACTGTTCTTCTTCCCCTTATTTAAGGGCTTCATTATTGCTTTTAGTTAACATCTCAGCTAGCCCTTGTCCTTTGATGAATTTCTTGGGGTAGATATCAAGGTCATATTCCTGAATTTTGGATAACCTCTTCCCCCTTGACCAAAGGCAATCAGGTTGTGATAACACATCATTTACAGCAGGATAAGGGACATATGCATATATTTTTTTGTAACCCACATATGCTCTAAAGTACTTGAGAGACTTTGTAATATTCCGAGTAGAAATAAACAGTAATATAAAGCAACATAAACAAGCATCTACAGCAAATAGAGAGACATCACATAAACAATGCAAATATCTTGAAACGCCGAGCCATTTTATTATGTAACTGAAAGATACAATGAGTACAAAGGTGACAGAATGATGGCACCTTGGCTTGCACAAGGCAAGCTGGAAATACTCTCAGAAATGCTCAAGGAATGGCTGCTCGGTCAAGGATTGCGTAATCTCCAAATGTTGCTGCTGCTACTGCCAGACTGCTGCTACTGCTAGAATGGGATGGCTCTTTGGGGCTGTTCCCCTGCTCAGAAAAATATGAAACTCTGTGAATGAGCTCTCCTCGAAATACCCAGAAAAGCCCAGAAACGAATCCCGGAATGGATGACCCCGGAATTTGGCCTCCCTTGGGAAATAACCTTATCCCAATGAAATATGTTGGCCCTAAATGATCCTCTGCAAATGATGACCTCCCCCTGTACCAAAATGATGAAATAGTGAAGGGCTGGCCCCTTCACACTATCTCGGGCTAAAACCCCTGATAAATCCTCACTCCCAAAATTGCCACTACCACAAACTGCATGATCTCTCCAAGAGACTGTGCTGCCTGTTGACCACACTTTGTCAACGACCCCACATCAGTACACCCCAATTTTTTTAAATGGGACTTATCATGTTCGAGGCTCGTGTCATCCAGATTTCATCGCCAGACGACAATTTTTATAATGATGTAAACCCATTCTGCATGCTATGATGTAAATGATCTAAGTAAGACCGTCAATGTATGTAAGAACCTAGGTAAGCCTAGTATGTTGTTGATGAATTCCATCCTAGGAGGTTTTTTGTCTCACTCATTCACGTATGTGATCGGCAGAGTTTTTCCCTCCAGCCTCACCCCAAAGCTAGGGTGGATTTTATCATCAGCATACTAAGTGAGTCCTAGTGTTTCTATTGAGTCATTGTAAAAGTAGCTTGAGCTGCTTGGTCTACTAGATCATGTTTTGAGTCGCAGAATTGGGTATTTATTTGAGGGTTTATACGAATGGGTATTCCCCCTTCATGTATGTAAATGTATTATTTCATGTAAAAGAGGGTTGGAAAAATAATTATAATCCCCTCTTAGTCAATTAATTAAATTTTCTGGTCAATTAATTTAAAAAAGTCTTAAACCAGAAATTTAATTAATTTAGGGTCATAAGTTAGGATTAAATCTTTAAAGGCAAAATTTGTAGGTCTTTGGAAAATGATTTTGAAAGCCCCAGGCCAAGAGAATATTGAGAATTTTAAGAAATTTTGGACCTTTGGACCTTGGTGGTTAAATCAAAATCAAAATTTTGGGGTAATTAACTCAAAAATAATATTTTTGAGTTAATTAAAATTGAATTAAATGATAAATTCGTTTTTTCCCAAAAATTTTAATTTCAACGCTCCGGATGAAAAGATGATTAAATCTTTTGGACGGTTGAAATTATTTTGACAAGGATCATCCAAACTAGCCATTGAAGATTTTGTCCTATAAATTTAGAGGTCTTTGTCAGTATTGAATCATCCGATCTCAGGATCGTGCACTTGTTCTTAGAAGCTCTTGTAAATTTTTTGAGGAATAAAGCATAAAGAATTTGGGGTTACAAATCTTGATGTTCCTTCTCAGATCTATGTGGTGAATTGTCTCTAAACTCTGCTACTTTGTTTCTTGCATTTTATGGTTGATGGCCTTCATGGATTAATCTGCATACAGGTATCTTGTGCAGTTTTCTGGGTTTATAAAATAACATTCTGATTTTTCTGAAAATGTCTCATGTTGTTTTCTTAAATCTCTATCCATCTAAGGTTCAGAACTAAGTGTGCAAAGAATTTTTTTTTAAGATTGAGCGTTTGGGGAAGTCTTCGGTTGGACCAGCCGACTCTCAACAAGCATAAATCTGAAAAGTTCATTATTTGTTAAATTCCAAGTCTATCTTACGAAATTGGAGGTTTTGCAAAGTTTTCGAAGACTTGTGCCTCTCCCAAAAATTTTGATCTCTGAAAATTGTGCTAAAATGGATTTCAAATCTGACCATGAGGGTTTTAAATATGTAAACTAGTTGTAAATTTGTAAATTTTCTTTTAGGACTGTAAGGGTTTAATCGTTTCTTGGTGTGTATCTTCAGATCTGACTGGTTTCTTGCAGATTTAGGGTTCAAATCGAAAATTTTTTTAAGATCTGAGACAGATCTAGCCTCCAAAAACCAGATCTGGCCTCAAATTACTACTGTAGACGAATCTGGACATTGTTTTAAAGAGCATGAAATCTGAGCGTAAATTGAAGAAGTTCTAAATTTTAAAGTACTGGGTTTTACTCGAATTTGATCTGTTTCTGGCATCCTTCATTTACCCAACTTCTCTGTCCTCCATGCTGCTCTACCCATCGATCTGCATTAAACTGCTATCATTTCCCTTCCTATCTCCTTTACGCGTCCTCTTTTCCACTCTCTGTCCAATCCTGCAGCTGCAAACACTGAGTTCCAATCCTCCCCTGCGTTAACCCTTTCATCACCATCCGAGCTCCATTTGAATTTCTTAAAATCCTCTGCCAACCGCATGCATACTCCTCACGCCATCATTTTCCTCTGCTCCTTCACCTCGACTTAACCCTTGCTCTCTTCAATCGACTCTGCGATCATCTACTTGCTGCCCGTCAATCCACCGGCCTCCTTTCCGTCGTCCCATCTCCGCCCTACGTCTGTCGTCGACATTTCCTCTGCCCACGCTAGCCGCCACTCCCATCTGCGTCATTCGACCTAACCTGCAAAACAAATAAAACGACAAACAAAAAACACACACGTTTCTATGTTGAATTTTTTTTGAGACGGATTTTTATGATAGCGATTTTTTTTTTGTCTTTCGATATCGTTAGTTTAGCATAGTCGTAGAGGTAGGAATTAGCATTAGTTTTAATGTAATTCGATTTTAGTTTTAGTTTTAATTTTGGTTATTTAGTTTTTAGATTTATGTTTCAGATTTAATTCATTTCTATTTTGTTAATTTTTTATTTTAAATTAGTTTAAATTTAGTGTTAGCATTAATTCATATAGATTTTAGTTAAGTTGTAAAATTAAATTCGGTTCAGAACTTTGTTAGGATTTAAATTTTTTTTTTTTTTTAGTTTATTTTAACTGAGTTTAATTTTTTAGTTTGTTTAGCTTTATATTTTAGATAGTTTAAATTTTAGTTTTATATTTCTCTTAGTTTTAAATTTAATTTTTAGATTAGCTTTAGAGTTAAATTTTGATTTTAGTTTTTGTTTAGATTTAATTTAGATTTTAGATTAGAACTTTTGTTTAGATTTAGATTTTTAATTTGTTTTAAATTTAAAAAAAAATAATAATAATAATAAAATTCTCAAAAATTCTCAAAAATTTCTCTTTTATGGTCAAATGAACTTTTGAAATTTTATCTTAAGAGTGACTATATAACATTTTTGATTTGTCTGGATCTAAATTAATTGGAACATTTTAAATCCTGGCATTTTCATCTTATTGCTTCATGGTTGTGGCGTTTTCAATTAAATATCATTGTGATCAATCGTGTTTTAATAAGCAGCAGTTAATCGTCAGTTACTTGTCTATAATTGCATAACAGGATTTTGTTTGACTCCATAAGGCACTGGTCTTAAACGTGAAATCTAATTTAGATCTGTGAAATCTCGTTCATTTTATCAAGTATTTGGTGTTTTAGCTGTGCCTCCTGGATTTATCCTCTTCATTTATAATAGGGTCTACCTCCCTTAGCTTGCAAGGAGACAGCTTAAATAGAGAGATTGGGGATCAAGGTGACAGCCCCCGATCTGAGTCGTTGTCGCGGTGCCTTGACAATCTGTGCGACAACATTTTTTGCCGCCGTCGCCGGGGATAGAGTTTTTCTGTCCTTGTTCTTAACGACATTTTCTAATCTTCTAATCTTTCCTCGCCATTCATTAGCCTACCACAAGGGATCACATTTTCTGGCATCTTTCATCTCTTCATATATTCATCGTCTTATCTTTCGTCATATCTCTAATCATTTCATCTTTAGCACCTAGACATTTCAGTTGGCTTCTTGTTTGGGTGGCGACTCCACTTATTCATCTATTTACTCCCAGACAAGAATCCCCCCCTGATATCCATCTGCTATCTCTCGATTATTTCTTCTGTTTTAGAATTAATTTCATGTTCAAGTGGCGACTCCAGTTCTTTCATTTTTTACAAGAGTTCCTGCTAAGAAGTTAGCTTCTTGAGGACCTTTTGACTATTCTTGAACACGGATCTATTTCTAAAATCCTAAAAACGATATCATGGATGTTTTTGCCTCGTGTAATTTTGCTAATATTCAAGGTTATCCCCATGATGTCCCTCAAATGGATAAATTACCATCTTTTCAAGGAAATGATGCAGTTAGTGTCAAGTCTCATTTGTTTGCTTTCACTAACTGGTGGAATAGATTTGCAGTTGCAAAAAATAATTTCGATGATGTAAAGATGAAAACTTTTGTTCTTACTTTTGGCGAGGATGTTGCTGAATGGTTTACGGAAAAGCCTGATAATTCATTTGATACTTTTGAATCAATTGTAACTGCCTTTAAGGAAAAGTACGGTGATAAAAGGGAAGATAGGCATTTGGTAAAAGAGATCAGTACCATAAAAAAGAAAGAAAATGAAACGACTGAAGAATTTAATAGGAGATTTAATGGTATCCTCAAAGAAATATCTCAAATTCATAAACCTCCTGATGGATCTCTTCTGAATTTTTACATTGATGCTTTTGATTCTGATACTTCATATGAGTTAAGGTGGGCTAAAACTGCAAATTATAAAGCTTGTCAATCTTTGGCTGAGGAGATTGAAAAGGATAAGAAAGCATCTGGAATGTCCAAAACTCCAGATTTTGATAGGTCTTTGACAGATACTAAGTTAAAAGAACCTCTAAAAGATGATGATGACTCTATGAAAAGGTTAATGCAAAAGCTTGAAAGCATGGAGCTTAATCATGCTAAGGAAATAAGTGTCTTACAGGCTAGGTTGGTCCAAATGGAAAGGGCTCAAATGCAGAATTCCCAACTTAGAAATAATAATGCTTTGCAGGAAAGAGGCCTATCTAATGAGCAGAGACCGACAAATCAACTCGAGTTTGCAAATCTTGTGGATGAAGCTCTGCCTTATTGTAGAGCCTGTAATGCTCTTCATGAAGAGGTTACTTGCCATGTTGTCAAAAGAATCATAGCTAGTAGAATGGCAAGGTCAAGTTATCAAATTAATGTTGTTGGTAAGGACTATCACATGCATATAGAAGATCATGAAAGTCAGGTTAAGGAACCAGCTCAGATGATTAAGGATGTGCAACCCAATCATACGCAAATGATTCAAAACATGGAAGCTAACCAAATCAATCTTCAAAATAAGATAACTTCCATGGAAGCAAGTCATGCACAGGAAATAAATGTCATGGAAAACAGGTTAAAGATCATGGAATTTAATCACTCCAATCAAATAATTGCTATGGAAGAAAAACATGTTAAGGAAATAAATGTCATGGAAAACAGGTTAAAGATAATGGAAGTTAATCATTCTAATCAGATGTCCATCATGGAAGCAAGACACACCCAGGAAATGAATATCATGAAGGAAAATCACTTGTTGGAGATGAGTTCCATACAGAAAAGGTTGGAAAAAATGGAAAAATTACATATACAAAAGTTTCAGCCGAAATTTGATTATGAAGATTCACAACAGATCATAAGACTTCTTGTCTGCTAAAGCCATTCTCATCTCATCGCACGGAGGATTTAACTATGATTTCAAAGGATGTTGAGAAAGACCAAGCTTATGTGTCACCATTGATAGAGTATATCCAGAATAACATTGGTCATGCTCCAGGTTCTTCAGATATTTTGTACAAACATCTTCAAGATGAGGACAAGAAATCTACAGTAATCTCATTGCTGACAGCACAACCCACTCAGAAGAAGAAAAAAAAGCAAAAAAGAAGTGGTTTGATTCGTTTGATGGCCGAGAGCAACTTGACATTTGCATAAGACAAAGTCCTACATTGTGCAAGATTGGACATGGCACATCTGAAAAAGCAGCCTACAGACTTGCCCGAAAGCAGGCAAATGCTCAGCATGCACTATATTGAGCACATCTGATGCCACAGGGCATCCTTTGTATTGTATCTCTAACCTTACTCCTTGTTATTTCAGCATTTCATTTTTTTGTAGATTTACTTTTCATGTTAAATAGAATAATGAATAAAAGAAGAGCTTCTATTTTTCATGTACTTAATGTTATATGATGATATTTGGATGGACACTACTTATATAATTTTGTGTGTTGCTTGGATGCAGATTCTGGGTTCTCACATTCCTTCGATGAAGCAACGTGTCCCCAAGTAGAGCCAGATGTTGACCATACTTTGTCAATGACCCCACAGCAGTACACCCCCATTTTTTTAAATGGGACTTATCATGTTCGAGGCTCGTGTCATCCAGATTTCATCGCCAGACGATAGTTTTTATAATGATGTAAACCCATTCTGCATGTTATGATGTAAATGATCTAAGTAAGACCGTCAATGTATATAACAACCTAGGTAACCCTAGTATGTTGTTGATGATTTCCATCCTAGGAGGTTTTTTGTCTCACTGATTCACGTATGTGATCGGCAGAGTTTTTCCCTCTAGTCTCACCCCAAATCTAGGGTGGATTTTATCATCAGCATACTAAGTGAGTCCTAGTGTTTCTATTGAGTCGTTGTAAAAGTAGCTTGAGCTACTTGGTCTAATAGATCATGTTTTGAGTCGCAGAATTGGGTATTTATTTGAGGGTTTATACGAATGGGTATTCCCCTTTCATGTATGTAAATGTATTATCTCATATAAAAGAGGGTTGAAAAAATAATTATAATCCCCTCTTAGTCAATTAATTAAATTTTCTGGTCAATTAATTTAAAAAAGTCCTAAACCAGAAATTTAATTAATTTAGGGTCATAAGTTAGGATTAAATCTTTAAAGGCAAAATTTGTAGGTCCTTGGAAAATGATTTTGAAAGCCCCAAGCCAAGGGAATATTGAGAATTTTAAGAAATTTTGGACCTTTGGGCCTTGGTGGTTAAGTCAAAATCAAAATTTTGGAGTAATTAACTCAAAAATAATATTTTTGAGTTAATTAAAATTGAATTAAATGATAAATTCGTTTTTTCCCAAAAAATTTAATTTCAACACTCCGGATGAAAAGATGATTAAATATTTTGAACGGTTGAGATTATTTTGACAAAGATCATCCAAACTAGCCGTTGAATATTTTGTCCTATAAATTTAGAGGTCTTTGCCAGTATTGAGTCATCCGATCTCAGGATCATGCACTTGTTCTTAGAAGCTCTTGTAAATTTTTTGAGGAATAAAGCATAAAGACTTTGGAGTTACAAATCTTGATGTTCCTTCTCAGATCTATGTGGTGAATTGTCTCTAAACTCTGCTACTTTGTTTCTTGCATTTTATGGTTGATGGCCTTCATGGATTAATCTGCATACAGGTATCTTGTGCAGCTTTCTGGGTTTATAAAATAACATTCTGATTTTTCTGAAAAAGTCTCATGTTGTTTTCTTAAATCTCTATCCATCTAAGGTTCAGATCTAAGTGTGCAGAGAAATATTTTTAAGATTGAGCGTCTGGGGAAGTCTTCGGTTGGACCAACCGACTCTCAACAAGCATAAATCTGAAAAGCTCATTATTTGTTAAATTCCAAGTCTATCTTACGAAATTGGTGGTTTTGCAGGGTTTTCGAAGGCTTGTGCCTCTCCCAAAAATTTTAATCTCTGAAAATTGTGCTAAAATGGATTTCAAATCTGACCATGAGGGTTTTAAATCTGTAAACTAGTTGTAAATTTGTAAATTTTCTTTTAGGACTGTAAGGGTTTAATCGTTTCTTGGTGTGTATCTTCAGATCTGACCGGTTTCTTGCAGATTCAGGGTTCAAATCGAAATTTTTTTTAAGATCTGAGGCAGATCTAGCCTCCAAAAACCAAATCTGGCTTCAAATTACTACTGTAGACGAATCTGGACATTGTTTTAAAAAGCATGAAATCTGAGCGTAAATTGAAGAAGTTTTAAATTTTAAAGTACTGAGTTTTACTCGAATTTGATCTGTTTCTGGCATCCTTCATTTACCCAGCTTCTCTGTCCTCCACGCTGCTCTACCCATCGATCTGAATTAAACCACTGTCATTTCCCTTCCTATCTCCTTTACGCGTCCTCTTTTCCACGCTCTGTCCAATCCTGTAGCTGCAAACACTGAGTTCCAATCCTCCCCTGCGTTAACCCTTTCATCGCCATCCGATCTCCATTTGAATTTCTTCAAATCCTCTGCCAGCCGCATCCATACCCCTCACACCATCGTTTTCCTCTGCTCCTTCACGTCGACTTAACCCTTGCTCTCTTCAATCAACTCTGCGATCATCTACTTGTTGCCCGTCAATCCACCGACCTCCTTTCTGTCGTCCCATATCCGCCCTGCGTCTGCCGTCAACATTTCCTCTGCCCACGCTAGCCGCCACTCCCATCTGCGTCGTCCGACCTGACCTGCAAAACAAATAAAATGAAAAACAAAAAACACACACGTTTCTATGTTGAATATTTTTTGAGTCAAATTTTTATGATAGCGATTTTTTTTTGTCTTTCGATATCGTTAGTTTAGCATAGTCGTAGAGGTAGGACTTAGCTTTAGTTTTAATGTAATTCGATTTTAGTTTTAGTTTTAATTTTCGTTATTTAGTTTTTAGATTTATGTTTCAGATTTAATTCATTTCTATTTTGTTAATTTTTTATTTTAAATTAGTTTAAATTTAGTGTTAGCGTTAATTCATATAGATTTTAGTTAAGTTGTAAAATTAAATTCGGTTCAGAACTTTGTTAGGATTTAAATTTATTTTTTTTTAGTTTATATTAACTTAGTTTAATTTTTTAGTTTGTTTAGCTTTAGATTTTAGATAGTTTAAATTTTAGTTTTAGATTTCGCTTAGTTTTAAATTTAATTTTTAGATTAGCTTTAGAGTTAAATTTTGATTTTAGTTTTTGTTTAGATTTAATTTAGATTTTAGATTAGAACTTTTGTTTAGATTTAGATTTTTAATTTGTTTTAAATTTTAAAAAATAATAATAATAATAAAATTCTCAAAAATTTCTCTTTTATGGTCAAATGAGCTTTTGAAATTTTATCTTAAGAGTGACTATATAACATCTTTGATTTGTCTGGATCTAAATTAATTGGAACATTTTAAATCCTGGCATTTTCATCTTATTGCTTCATGGTTGTGGCGTTTTCAATTAAATATCATTGTGATCAATCGTGTTTTAATAAGCAGCAGTTAATCGTCACTTACTTGTTTATAATTGCATAACGGGATTTTGTTTGACTCCATAAGGCATTGGTCTTAAACATGAAATCTAATTTAGATCTATGGAATCTCGTTCATTTTATCAAGTATTTGGTGTTTTAGCTGTGCCTCCTGGATTTATCCTCTTCATTTATAATAGGGTCTACCTCCCTTAGCTTGCAAGGAGACCGCTTAAATAGAGAGATTGGGGATCAGGGTGACAGCCTCCGATCTGAGCCATTATCGCGGTGCCTTGACAATCTGTGCGACAACACTACCCAAGCAAATGCGTAATTCCTGGCTGAAGATGCTATGGCTCCCTCCTGCAAAACGATGGATAGAAGTCCTGACCCGAGCAGGCACTTGAAGTCCCCCAGGGTTGAGGTTGGGATCTCCACTCGAAGACACCCGGTGTGCTAAACAGCACTTGCAAACTTTGCTCAACAGCAAAAGCGTGCTCAATGTCAAAAGACAGAAATCATAGATGCATAATAGAATGCGAGAATGAGGAGCCTCTTCCCCTTTTTATGCTTTGAGAACCTTTCTCTCATGCGGGCCCCACCAAACTGTGTTGTTCCTCTTGGCCCACGCTGTCCCTCTCTCTCTGCGCTGTCATGGGCCCACGTTGCCTCTTCCCTCACGCTGCCACTTCACCCTCATGGGCCCCACGCTATCAAGGAATATGTGCTCAAGTGACTTTAGGGAATAATTATTTCCTAAGTGTAGGTTGTGTCTCATCGCCTACTTTATTAACTGACTTAACATTAGAAAATCAAAAATGGCCAAAATTAATATTACCAATTAGTTGTTGCTAATTAGGAATATTACAGTCCTCCCTGCCAAAACGTTGCTTGTCCTCAAGCAACTACAAAGATGGATGCTGCAAGATTTTCTCACTCTCCCAAGTGACATCCTCATACTGCAAGTTCCTCCACCTTACCAAGTACTCTCTAACAGTCTTGCTTCGTAACTATCTCTCCCTAGTGTCTATGATGGCTTCTGGCTGCAACACCAAATGCCCCTCGTCATCTATAGGTGGAAGCTCCTCTATTGCGGTCACCTGCTGTCCCAACGCCTTTTTCAGGCATGATACGTGGAATATGTTGTGGATCCGGCTACCAGTAGGCATCTCTAGCTCATATGCAACCTCCCCAATCCTGCGGATCACCCTGTAAGGTCCATAGAAGTGGGGCTTGAGCTTCTCGGCCCCCTTCTGCTTCAGCATGGACTGCCAGTATGGCTGAAGTCGTAGGTAGACCAAGTCCCCTACCTCAAACTGTCTCTCAACCTATCCCCTGTCGGCATACAACTTCTGTTGGTTCTGAGTTGTAGCTAAGTTATCCTTAAGAGCCCAGAGTATATCCTGACTCTCTTGGATCTAGTCCTTGGCCCTGGGGGCTTTGCTAGCACCAAACATCACATCAGCAAAAGTCAAAGCCTGGTATCCATACAAAGCATAGAACGGAGACATACCGATGGACATGTGAAAAGTGGTGTTGTAGCAGTACTCTCCCAAATGCAACCAACGTAACCATGCCTTCTGCTACCCAGTGACATAGTTTCGCAAGTAGCCTTCCAGCCACTTGTTCACTATCTCTGTCTGCTCGTCCATTTGAGGGTGATAATTGGTGCTTGGAGTCAACTCTATACCCACCAAATGGAAAAGCTCCTGCCAAAAGCCACCCATGAAACAGCTATCTCGGTCACTCACAATGGTCTTCGAAAGACCATGCAACCTGAAGATATATTTGGAAAAAAACTCTGCTACCTGCGTTGTTGTGTACCGTGCTGATATAGTGAAGAAGTGTGCATACTTTGTCAGTCGATCAATGACCACAAAAATGAAATCCTTGCCCTGTATCGTGGGCAACCCAATGATGAAGTCCATCGAGATGCTTTCCCATTTCCCCTCTGGAATGGGAAGTGGCTGTAATAATCCTGCTGGATGACTCATCTCTCCCTTGTTCTGCTGACACACTTCACACTCCCTGACATGCCGGAGTACGTCCTCCTTGAGGCCTCTCCAAGAGAACCTCTCCCTGATGGCCCTATAGGTTTTGGTGAACCCCTGGTGGCCTAATAGTTGTGAGTCATGGGAGGCATGCAGTATCTTCTCCTTGAGATGAGAGCCCCCAGTCAAGAAGATCCTGTCCCTAAAGTATATCACCTCATCCATCACCCTGTACCTGTCATTTTTTATCTAACCATCCAATACCTCACAGGCAAAATGGTCCTTGGAGTACTCTACTAGTAACTGAGCCCTCCAGTCCGTGTCTAGGCTCATCAAAGACAACGCTACCGGTCTGCGGGACAAAGCATCGGCCACCACGTTGTTCTGTCCTTTGACATACTCAATGTCAAAGTCATATATGCCTGGATCTTGCTGACCCACTTTTGTTGCCTCTCCTACAATTTCTTGTGCTCTAGAAAAAACTAGAGGCTATTGTGGTCAGTCCTCACTCGAAACTTGTTGCCCACCAAGTACTGTCGAAACTTGGATAGTGCATGCATGATTTCCAGCATCTCCTTGTCGTATATAGGATACAACCTCTCATGCGGAAATATCTTTCTGCTCTCGAAAGCTATGTGGTGGCCCCCCTGCATCAAAACTGCACCCACTCCCTCTCCTGATGCATCACACTTTACCACAAAGGGCTACGTGAAATCTGGCAAAACCAACACTGGGCAGCTCCTCATCACCTCCTTGAGCCTGTCAAAGGCCCTCTGTGTTGTCTCTAGCCAACTGAATGCCCCCTTTTTGGGGAGATCTGTGAGGGGTGCAACAAGTTGGGAAAATCCCTTAATGAACTTCTGGTAGTAGGTGCAGATGCCTACAAATCCCCGTAGCTCCGTCACATTCTTCGACTCATGCCATTCCTCGATGGCTCAGATCTTCTCCTCGTGGAATTTCACTCCATCCACACCAATGATATGCCCTAAATAGAGCATCTATGTCAACCCAAACTCGCATTTGGAGAGCTTGGCATAAAAATGTTGCTCCTCCAAAATGCGCAATACAGCCTCAATATACTGTAGGTGCTCCTCCCAAGTCTGGTTGTATATAAGAATATCGTCAAAAAATACGAGCACGAACTTTCTCAACTAACCACGGAAGATGTGGTTCATGCAAGACTAGAAGGTGGCTGGTGCATTGGTTAGCCCGAAAAGCATCACCAAAAACTCAAAATGGCCATAGTGACATCTAAAGGCCGTCTTGGGGACATCTTGGGCGTGCATGCCTCAGATCATCACATGCTTGTCGCTCTTCTTGTCCATCCACTCCATCTCCAGAGTCTCCCAATCCATGGTGACCTTCCCCAACGTGATCAAACATTGTACTCCCAACACCACATTAGTGTCGGGAATGTCCACCACAAAGAAACGATTTGTCATGGTGTAAGTCCCCATGGTCACTACCAATGCCGACACATACCTAGCGCACTGCATAGTTCTGGCACCCGGTACCAGTACTAAAAATCCATCAAAGCTCTCTGTCAGTATGCCCCTCCGCTCTACCAACTGTGCAACAATAAAGTTGTGGGTTGCCCCACTATCAACTAGCCCTGAAACACGTTGTCCCTGAACGGTGCCTCGAACAAGCAGTGTCAAATACTTGGGAACCCCTCGCAAAGAAGCAAGGACTCCCCCTGTGGTTGCAAACGCTGCCCCTCCCGCTCCTGGGGGTGGAGGTGGTGGATGATCCCCTCTCTGCACTACAACGTTGGCTTCTGCCTCTATCTCCTCATATCTGTCTTCTTCCCCATCACTGTCGGAGAAGACCTCTACGTAGTGTGCCTTTCCCGCGGCACATCGATGTCCTGGTGCCCATGGCTCCTGTCATGTGAAGTGCCACTTCCTTCGTCTCAAATCTCTCCGGGTATCATCGTCCAAAGGCCCTCGGCCTCAATTCCCCTTCGAAGGTGGAACCCTCATGTCCTTCCCCTTCAGCTGAAATGTCGGTCTCTAGGGGAAAGGATCTCTGGTCCTGGGTAGAGCATCCTGCAAATCCCTGGTCCTCCCAACTGCATCATGAAGTGTAGCAGGCCTCATGGATCTGACTAATCCACGCAGAGGTTCTGCCAACCCATCAATAAACATGTATATCATCCTGGCTGAGGACAAGTCAGGCACCATCACTGAAAGCCTCAAGAACTCGGAAATGTAGGTTTCTGGGCTCCCAGACTGCTTGAGCTTGGTCAGCTCAACAAAGTGCTCTTCCAGATCCCTCCGGTCAAATCGCTCTACCAGTCTATCTATAAAATCTGCATACGCTGTCACTGCTGAGTGACCCAGTGTGGCCATCCCGTGGAACCACCAATCGTGGGCCTCTCCCTCCAAGTGCAGCGCTGCCACCTTGATGGCCTCTCCCTCTGCTATATGATTGAGCTAGAAATAAATATCCAGCTTCTCCACCCAAGCCTTTGCCGAACATTTTGAGGACCCGTCAAATGTTGGCAAGAAAAACATGCCCACAGTACGTTGTACATCCCCATCCTGTGTGTATCTACCCCCTCTGTTCTGGTTACGGGGTCGGCTGTCCTTCTTGAGCTGAAAAAAATCGTGGAAAGTGAGAACTTCACCAAACTCTCGCCCATAGGACTGAAACTCTGCAAAATAATCCCCCATATGAACCGACTCCGACTCCTGAGGTGCTCTCGTTCCGGTGCCTGCTGTCATAAATGTGGGCATCAGGGAACGTGGGGGAGTAAGTGACACAACCTGCTGCATTGTGAGTTGCTCCTGCAAATGGTGGGAAGTGTCGGACCCTTCTCCGATGTGAAAACCCCTTGGGGTTTCACGCTGTCTCTGGTTTGCAGTAAACTTCTGCCCCGTGTCTTTGATCCTCCTCGATAGCTCCTACACAGACTTTAGGAGGAGTTGCCTGAACTCCCTCCCTTCATCTTTCTCCTCTGCCATCGGTTCTTCCTCCTCTACGTCTACTACTGGAACGCAGTCTCCCTCTCCAAAGGTGGCCTCAAGTCGCCGCTCTTGGTTCTTGTACTTCCTTCCCCGGTAAGTGATATATGGTTTTCCTACTAGTGTCATAGACAATCTGCTCCACAGGCTGAGCCAAGTCTATGAGCTCTGATAGCGCTGTAATATTCCGAGTAGAAATAAACAGTAATATAAAGCAACATAAACAAGCATCTACAACAAATAGAGAGACATCACATAAACAATGCAAATATGGAGAAACGCTGAGCCATTTTATTATGTAACTGAAAGATACAATGAGTACAAAGGTGATCAAAATGATGGCACCTTGGCTTGCACAAGGCATGTAGGAACCTTGCTTGATAAGTTCCTAAATATTATACTTAGTTCCAGAGAATTTCAGAGTTTTTGCTGGAGAGGAAGACTTAGCTAAATCAACTAACAGGGAATCACTGCTACAATTATCAGCCTGTTAATGAATACATTTTAAGACATCCTTTCATCATAAATGAATCTAAACATATATCAATATAAGTCAGCAGTAATACGATTTGATGCAGAGCAGTAATGAAATTTCTATTTTTGCATAAGGAACTAATCTATACATGGGAAATACCTGGAATACAGAAGATGATTTAATGGTGGCACTCCTCAGGCACTCCTCCTGTGATGTTGTGGACAGAATGAACAGTTCACCGAAACAATATAATCCTCCCGGCCGATCTAGGAACAATCCTAGACCCAGAAGATCACTCTTCTTCCCCCGTGCCCAGAATCCCAAGAACGATGAGACTCCCTTCCAAACACTTCGTATCCTTCAATCCCTTCTTTGGACAGAATGCAGAATTTTCCTGAAAAGACCGTCCTCCACCTCCTTCACATCCTTTCCCTTATATTCCTTTTTCTCCACGGCCCCCAACTCCCGTAGATATTATCTCATTTATGAGGGTGGGTATGCATTTAAGGAGATATTTAACTTAGAGATAAGGTTTTGGGGTTAAGTGCATGAAATATCCATTTTGAATCCTTATCTAGTTACGTAGATGTGATGGCTTTACGTAGATTTTAATTTGAATTTAATTTGTATTATGTTTGTTTTTAAATTAATTAATTTGCCTCAATTAATTTATATTATTATTTTATTGGTTCATCCACATATAATTTTTAACTGTTATCCTGCTTATCAATTAGGAATGGGTCATTACAAGGCAAGCTGGAAATACTCTTAGAAATGCTCAAGGAATGGTTGCTCCGTCAAGGACTGCGTAATCTCCAAATGTTGTTGTCGGACTACTGCTACTGCTAGAATGGGACGACTCTTTGGGGTTGTTCCCCTGCTCGAAAAAATATGAAACTCTGGGAATGAGCTCTCCTCCAAATACCCAGAAAAACCGAGAAAGGAATCCTGGAATGGATGACCCCGGAATTTGACCTCCCTTGGGAAATAACACTATCCCAGTGAAATACACTGGCCCTTAATGATCCTCTGCAAATGATGGCCTCCTCCTGTACCAAAATGATGAAATAGTGAAGGGCTGGTCCCTTCACACTATCTCGGGCTGAAACCCCTGATAAATCCTCACTCCCAGAACTGCCTCTACCACAAACTGCGTGATCTCTCCAAGAGACTGCACTGCCCAAGCAAATGCGTAATTCCTGGCTGAAGATGCTATGACTCCCTCCTGCAAAACGATGGATAGAACTCCTCACCCGAGCAGGCACTCTAATTCCCCCGGGGCTGAGGTTGGGATCTCTGCTCGAAGACACCCGGTGTGCTAAATAGCACTTGCAGACTTTGCTCAATGTCAAAAGACAAAAATCATAGATGCATAATAGAATGCGAGAATGAGGAGCCTCTTCCCCTTTTTATGCTTTGAGAGCCTTGCTCTCATCCGGGCCCCACCAAACTGCATTGTCCCTCTTGGCCTACACTGTCCCTCTCTCTCTGCACTGTCATGGGCCCACGCTGCCCATGCTGCCTCTTCCCTCACGCTGCCACTTCACCCTCATGGGCCCCACGTTGTCAAGGAATATGTGCTCAAGTGACTTTAGGGAATAATTATTTCCTAAGTGTAGGCTATGTGTCTCATCACCCACTTTATTAACTGACTTAACATTAGAAAAGCAAAACTGGCCAAAATTAATATTACCAACTAGCTGCTGCGAATTGGGAATATTACAGACTTGACTAGGGCATAAGCTTGTTTTTCAGTGATTGTGTACCTTGTCTTAGTGTCAAACAGTCGTTTGCTCATAAAATCTATGGGCCTTTCCTCCCTTTCATCGTCCTTTTGCATAAGTACGCCAACAATAGTGTCTTTAGAGGCAAAAGAGTAAATGAGGAAGCCTTTGGCATAATCAAGGCTAACAAGGATAGGGGCTGAGTCAACTCTCTCTTTGATTTCTTCGAAGGCGCTATTCGTTGCAGGGTTCCATATGTAAGGAGTACTATTCTTTAGGAGGCCATTCATGAGCTTAACGATCTTAAAAAAGTTCTGTATAAACCTTCTCATAAAGTTAATTTTGTTGAAGAAAGATCTTAGGGCACTTTGGTCTTTAGGAGGAGGAATATCTTTGATTACTTGGATTCTTTCGGGGTCGATGCTAATCCCATCTTTGGAGTCTACATGGCCAAGTAATTTACCTTTCGAGCACCAAAGATTGATTTGTTAGGGCTAAGGGATATGTTATATTCTCTACATTTCTCAAATACCTTTCTCAAGTGTTTATAATGATCTTACCTTTCTTTGGAAGCGACGGTCATGTCATCCTGATAAATTTCCATAATCTTGCCAATGAGGTCCCTGAATGCAAAATCCATGGCCCTTTGAAAGGTAGATCCAACATTGAATATACAAAAGGGCATCCTAAGTTGCATGTATGTTCCCCATGGTGTAGTGAAAGCAGTATTTAAGTGATCTTCTTCCTTTATAATGACTTGGTTGTATCAAGAAAACCCATCTAGAAATGACATCATTTGAGACCCAGTTATCCTTTGTAATAGGTTTTTCATGTTAGGCAAAGGCTAATTGTCTTTTAAGCATACTCAATTGAGATCCCTAAAATCAATGCACATTTTAATGTTATCAGTCTTTTTGTGAGTGATCACAGGGTTGAAAATCCAAGATGAATGTTGTATAGGGGTGATGATCCTAGCATCAACCATCTTTTGAAGTTCTTCTTTGACTAAGGGAGCAAGCTTAGGGTTCATTCGTCTCAACTTTTGCTTGACAGACTTTGCCACTTCCTTGAGCAAAATGGTATGTTGAATTATTTCATAGCTATAGGCTTTTAAATCATCGTAAGACCAGGCAAAAGCATCCTTGAATTCTCTTAACAATTTTTCGCGATTATCCCTTACCTCTTTGGATAAGTTTTTCCAAATTTTGATTATTTGAGGAGAGGTTTCAGACCGAAGGTTGAGGTCCAATGTGTCAGGTGACTCTTGGTTACCAAGTTTGGTGATGCTAAGGTCATTTCTGTCAAAATTTTGCTCGTTAATTATGTCCTTCATCCTCTTGAAAGGTTCCTCACAATTTTGAAGAAAATTATTTATGTTTTGGTCTGTGGATGGTGTCAACTATACATCTCCCATTTTTAGGAATATCCTTGCTAATGATTAAGGAAGTGGATGTGACTACGGCTAAAGCATTGGCCGAGTCATTGAAGGATCGATCTAGAACTCGGAAGGACACTTCCTTAAAGCCTTTGGTCATATGAGTGATCCTTTCTTTGTAAGGCTTCAATCTCTCATGTTTGGTACCAAAAGTTCCTCTTATTTGTGAAATGATGAGGTTAGAGTCATCTATTATAAGTAATTTTTGGATTCCTCTTGATTGGGCTGCTTCGAGTCCCAATAATAAGGCTTCATATTCGGCGATGTTATTTGTGCAATTGAATTGGAGTCTTAAGGAAAACATCAAATATTCCTCAGATGGGGAGATGAGGACAATATCAGCTCCTGATCCTGATTTATAATGGGCTCCATCAAAATACATTATCCAAAGTCCAGGGGTGGATCGGGTTTTGATGTGTTCTTTCTTGAAAAGTCTCCATTCGCCAAGCTCAATACTTCCCTCCCCCCTATCTTCATCAGGGTCTTGAGAGGAGGCAATCACGGGGGTAGAAAATCTGTGCCTAGTGATGGATACATAAGAGTTTTCTTTCCATGGGAGGTAAATAGTGAAGCTATCTTCACTAATGGACAAGCTTAAATCCTCAACTAGTTGCTTAGATAGAATCATTCCCCATGCAGGGTTCATTTCGACAATGACTATTCATAGTGAATTCCTTTTCGAGGTATGTATGCAGAAATGATCTTTTCCCTTCCACTATTCCACATACCCTAAGCTCATCACAATTTAGAATAATCTTATTGGAACACACCTTAGAGATATTTGTTACCACTCAAACCAGCAGGGGACCTAAAAGGGGTTCCTAAGAGGGCAAATGCTAGGTTAAGGGAAACGATGGAGACTTAGCCCACCGTCACCACAGCTAAGGCTCTGTGCTCTTTACGAACTTTCACCGATGTGAGGAGTGTGAAAATTCTACTGAAGATCATGGTTTATTTCTCCTACCTGATTTAAATTATTACAAGTTATTTTCAGAAATTAGAATTAGAAAATACCGAAATAAACACAACTACAGTCTACACATGCAGATCATTTACTGAATAATATGCTCATCCAACAAAGTGACACAGGGATTTTTGGACATACGTCCTCGGAAAACCCAAAGCGGGAAAACCATGCAGCAGATATGAGGGTTTATTTATTAAGTATATTCTGAGTACAATAAATCGGGGTTCCAGATCTGGAAATCCCGACAGAGAATAAAGTAAATCAAATCTGCAGCTAACTTGTAGATCTAGGACCAAATATCTAACTGATCCACACCCTCAAACAGGATTTACAAGACTCAGCCCGAATCTAACCCTAGAAATCCCAGTGCTGCCCTTGAATGCCCAGCGTCAGCCCTGCTAGCTTCAGAATGCCACTGCGCTGCCCAGAGAGGGACTGCGTAACCCCTGAGAGGTTGACGCGGGCCTTACGCTGGCCCTGGAGACCCTCTACGTAATTTCTAAAGCCCTCTGGAGCCTCTGCGCTGTCCTGCGTAGCACCTGCTTAGATGCTGCTCCGCTTCTCTGCGTTGTCCTTGTTGTTGCTCCTCTCCCTCTTACTGACTCTTGGCTCTGGAATCAGATCATTCCCTTAGCCAATACTACCCCTCGCTGCAGAAAATTCCTCCGGAACTTCTTAGCAAACCTTGCCCTAGAATTTCAGATCTATTTCTCAACTCTGCAACTATGTCTCTCCAACTGACCCTCGAGCCTTTCTCTTATACTTTTTTGTTGAACCCTTCAACGGCCGAGATTAAAACATTCATCAATAGCTAAGATTAAAATACTGCTTGATCCGTGTCTTTTAGAACATTTCATCACATGTGTTAATTAATTCACTTTAATTATTTAACTTTCCTAAGTTTAGACTTAGGAAATCCATTAAAATAATTAATTATTTGAATAAATTGAACACCAACTGAAATTTCTCAAAACAATTTCTGGGTTTTGGAGTTCAAGTGTGTTCTAGCCCCTCCACAAAATTTCAGGGCTAGAGCACAACCTATGCTACACCAACTATGCAAAATCTCAACACTCCCTCTTAGCATGGAATGTGCTCTAGTAATGCATTCACACCATGGATTATAGGATTTTGAAGCTGGATTCTGTGCTGCTAATGCTTGGCCTGCTGCCCTCCATCCACTGCACTGTTGCTCTCTGTATTGTTCCCCATGCCACTGCCACTGACACTACCACATCTGTACTATAACTCCCTCTCAAATTGCTGCCTCATGTTGCCCATAGCATTGCCACTGCTAACTGTTGCACTACAACTCAGTTGCTGAGAAGTAAGCAACTGAAAGACTTCTGCCTAACTGTTTGAAAGGTAAGTCAGGTTGCCTTCCATCACTGAAGCTCCCTGGATGTTGATTCACGTTGTCCTCCTGGAGGCAATGTTATGCTGCAACACTGCACTGCGTGAGCACAGCCTCTCTACGTTGCTGAAGTCCCATTAGCCCCTCTACGCTGCTGCCTCCACGCTGCTGCTGCCTCCGCATTATGTTGCTCCCTCTTCAGCTCTTTAGCTCTCCCTTCTACTTCATTGGGACCTTCTGCAACAATATCCCGACTCATCCCGCTACTGTCTTAAGGATCCCGTAGCTCGTATGTGATCCAATAGTAGGGCTAACTCAAGGATCCTGCCACTGTCTGTAGATGCTCTACAGATCCATGTCACCCCACCTCTTCTCTCAAGGTGCATGAGCACTCATGGTTGCATCATCATCAGAGCCATCATCCTTTGTTGTTGCAGCCTTGGAATCAGAATATCCTTCGTCCTTATTCTTAGGACAAGTGCTGGTGAAGTGTCCAAGATCGCCATAGTTAAAGCATCGGACCTTGGAAAGGTCCTTCTTCTTCTTCCCTTGCTTCTTCTTTTCCCTTGATGCAAGGGATGCATCACCCTCCTCCTCCTTTACTTT
Source organism: Pinus albicaulis (assembly GCA_034641835.2). Taxonomy (NCBI): domain Eukaryota; kingdom Viridiplantae; phylum Streptophyta; class Pinopsida; order Pinales; family Pinaceae; genus Pinus; species Pinus albicaulis. The sequence continues at coordinate 35,850,685 of CM076574.1, forward strand.
GGCTTTTCCGCTTCTACCACTGATATTTTGCCTCTTGGTGATCCTCCTGATCTCTTATTGGCAGAGGATAGCCCACATGTCTACCCATGATGGTAACGCTGCCCTTCCCAGAATGCCATGGACAAACGTTTCCCATTCTTCGAAGACTGCATTCAGGGCAGTTCTCACTAGGAGCCCCTCATCTGCAATAGCACCTATGCCAATCAGTTGGTCTCTGATAGCTTGAAGCCTAAAGAGGAACGGATCTATCTCTTCACCCTTCATCATTTGGAACAACCGCATCTGGTTCTCCTGAACGGCCATGATCAAATCTTGAATCAATGGCTAAGATTAAAAGAAAGTTTGATCCGTGTGACTTTGACAATTTCATCACATGTTTAATTTAATTAACTTTAATTATTTCATTTTCCTAAGTTTAGACTTAGGAAATACATTAAAATAATTAATTAATTAAATAACTCCTAAACCAGATGAAATTTCCAAAATCCCTTTCTTGGTCTTGTAGATCAAGTGTACTCTAATCCCTCCACAAATTTTGGGAGCTAGAGCACATCCGATGCTACCCCCACTACACAAAATCTCAACACTCCCTCTTAGCATGAAGTGTGCTCTAGTAATACATCACACCATGTATCAAAAGATTTTGGGCACTGGTTTCTGTGCTGTTGATGCTTGTCTTGCCGCAACTCAACTCTGCACTGCTGCTTCCATTCTGTAATGTTGCCTATGATGTTGACACTGTCATTGCCGCATATGTACTGCAACTCCCTCTCAATCTGCTGCATCTGTACTACCCATAGCACTGCCACTGCGAACTGTTGCACTGCAACTTTAGTTGTTGAGAGAAACAACTGAATCTCCTGCCCAATATTTGACACACACGTCAATTCGGTTGCATCCTCATCACTGAATCTCCATCGACTACTGATCTGTGCTGGCATCTAGAGGATGATGCATAGCTACAACTCTGCACTGCGTAAGCAGACTCCCTCTGCATAGCTGAAGTCACATCAACCCCTTGTGATGAAATCTCTCACGCTGTTGTTGCACTGCAATGTCCTCCTGAAGCCTTCCACGTTGTTGCAGCTCTTCTCAGTGCTGCTGAAGTCACATCAGCCCCTACATTGCTACTACTGCATCTGCATTGCGCTATTCCTTCTAGCCTGATCTGCCTCTACTTCATCCGTAATATTTGCACCCACTACTCCACTTGTCCCGCTACTATGTTAAGGCTCCCGTACCTCTGATGTGATCCAAGAGATGAGTTTCTCAAGGATCCCGCCGCCATTCTATAGCTCCTCTACAGATCCATGTCGCCCCACTTTTGTGGTTCATGAGCGCTCATGGCTGCATCATCTTCTGACCCATCATCTGCCACAGCAGTCTTGGAAGAAGAAGCTTCCTTGTCCTTTTTCTTCTGAGGACAATTGCTGGCGAAATGTCCTAGTTCGCCACACTGGAAGCACTTGCTCTTTGACAGATCCTTCTTCTTCTTTCCCTATTGCCTCTTTGATGCCAAGGCTGCATCTTCTTCATCTTCCTTCTTCACTTTACTCACTCCCGTGTTGTACTACTTCTTTGTGAATCGGCGGAGTTCTTCTTGACGCATGATTGCCCACAAGCTGTCCCAATCTGGAAGGTCCGCTCCGCCCAAGATACTTTGGACAAAGGTTTCCCATTCATCTGTGACCGCATGGAGAGCAGTCTTGACCATCACATCATCCTCCACTTTAGCACCCATGGCAATTAATTGGTCTCTGATCAACTGTAATCTGAAGAGAAAATTTTCCATCTCTTCTCCCTTGGTCATCATGAAGGACTGCATCTGAGTCTCCAGAAGCATCTTCCTCTAGACGGACCTGCCCTCATATAGGGTTGTTAAGGGCTTCAACATCTCATTAGTTGTTTTCTTCTCAGCTATGTGTGGTACAATATGGTCCTTAATTCCATCCATGATCAGTTGCTTGGCATGTCCAACAGCTTCATTATGCTTCCTTAGGGGATCTACATCGGTCGACATGGCCAGAACTTGTTATGCATGGTCTCTTAGATGATATGCCTCAAGGACTATCGATATTATAGCCTTCCAAACTGAAAAGTTTGGCTGGCCATCCAATCTGTCCTGATCACATAGTCCATGAGGAGCGATCTGCTCAAAAATCTGTCGGATCTCCTTTTCTCTTTGCTAGAGATCTGGATCTTAGGTCCTTGGCGAAACATGCACCTTCTGCTCCCTCTGACAAATGATTTCTCTCCTTGGAAATCTGCCAAATCAAACAATGATTCATCTCTCTTCGATACTCTAATCGATCTGCAAGTTTCTTTGGCTAGAAACTCTCTGAGAAGATGATCTCCTCCCGCTCTTTATCACTAGTGCTTAGGCTAAAATTCTGAAAACTTCAGAAATTTAACCCCACCAGCACCTACTGAAGTTTTGCAACTCTGCTTCAGGCACTTCTGGATCTAAGAGCTTCAGATCTGTGTCACCCTGGTTGGCTTCAGACGATCCCAGCATTGTGTCTGCGTTTCCTCTGCGCAGTAAGTGCATGAGCTCACTCGGAGACTGCGTCACCCTACCCTCTGCGTGAGTCTGCTTCCTCTGAAACTGCGTTGTCCCTTCAGATCTGCCCTTCTGTCGCTGGTGTTGCAATTCCTGCTGCTTTCTGCAGCAAGATACTTCAGTCTTCTGCTGGTGACCCTCCTAGATCTGCAATTGCTCTGATACCATGTGAAAATTTCTGAATGTTACTTATGCATAAATCTATTGTTAGATCTGGTTATGCTCCTCCTCCTTAATTAAGTTATTAAGCTGAAAATTCAGATTAATATCGAAGCAAAACACCTAAAAGACTTTCACCAATTCAGATCTAGAAAAAGTACATGCACACATAGACAAAGTGACATAGTGTTTTTTTGGACAAATAGTCCCTGGAAAAACCCAATGCGGGAAAACCAGTCTCTGGCAATGGAGGGTTTTATTATTAAGAGTATTTCTGAATACAGCAAATCTGGGTTCCAGATCTGGAAAACCCAACAGAGAAAATATAGATCTGCAACTCACCGACTGTTCTGAAGCCAAAATATTGACTGTTCCACACCCTCAAACGGGATGTACAGGACTCAGCCAAAATTAGGCCCTAGAAACTCCAGTGTTGCCCCTGAAGGCCCTACGTCAACCTCTGCATCCCTCAGCGCTGGTCTGGAAAGGGCTGCATAACCCCAGACTGGGTGACGCAGTCCCTACGCTGCCCCTAAGGGTCTCTGTGTAACCTCTAAGGGTTTCCAGCTGCCTTATGCTGCCCTGGGAATCACTGCGTAGCAGAAGCTGCCCCTACGTTACGCAACTGCTACCCTCTTGCTGTTGATGCTCCTGCTTCTTTGCGCTGCCTTTCTGAAGCTGCTCTTTGTCTCTTGCTGATTCTAGACACTGGGATCAGACCATCCCCTTTGTCTAAACTCCCCTCTCTGCAGTTGAAACACTTCTGAGAATTCTTAGCAAACCCTGCCCTAGAATCTCAGCTTAGCTTCAGTGCTCTGCCTCTGTGTATCTTTACAAATGACCCCAAGCCTTTCCTTTATACTTTTCTCGTTGGGAAACCAACGACCATGATCAGATCTTGAATCAATGGCTAAGATTAAAAGAAAGCCTGATCCGTGTGACTTAAGAAATTTCATCACATGTTTAATTTAATTAACTTTAATTATTTCATTTTCCTAAGTTTGGACTTAGGAAATACATTAAAAATATTTAATTAATTAAATATCTCCTAAACCATATGAAATTTCCTAAAACCCTTTCCGAGTCTTGTAGATCAGGTATACTCTAGTCCCTCCACAAATTTTGGGAGCTAGAGCACATCCGATGCTACCCCCACTACACAAAATCTCAACACCCACCAGCACAGTAGATCCTAGGAGATCTAAGTTTTTCTATGGTAAGTTTCCCAGGAAATTGATGCCCTAGGTGACCTAATGAGGCTAGATCTAGGAAAGGTAGGAACAAGGTGAAAAATGGGGTTAAAATGATCACCCTTTGATTGACCAGTGCCTAGTTCCTCTTGGGGATATGGAGTCAAGGAGAATTATGAAGATAGACTTTGTTTCTTGTTCAAGGAGGCTCTCAAAGTCGACTTCGTCAAATGTTAAGGGCAAGAGAAGAAAAGTGACTTTAAAGCATTTATACTTCATTACAAACGGTGGAGGCTTATCAAGATAACACGATCTCTAGGACAATTCATTCATCCAACATGGTCCATACATAGAATAAGCTAAATAGACACATAATTCCACATTAAACACAAGCAACAATTAGCCCTAATAATAGTGAGGTTCCAATGTATGCAGCAAAATGAAAAATAGCATTAAACTTGCACTTACATGTTAGAGAATATATCCAACTAGCATCACATTTGTAGTATAAGAAGCTCCGAGATAGAAAAGAACCCAATCCATACATCAAAATTCATCCATCATCCAAAAATATCCACCAAGCAAAAAATGCAAAGTTCTCTAATGAGAGAGAGATCCAAATCCAAGTGATGATGCAAATGAATCCATCCAACTCCTATTTATACACCAATTAGGAGTTTGAATTACCTAATGGGCCTACATTAGCCCCTAAAAATAAAATAATGTGCAAATTAACTAACTTTTGGTGACAAGCCTACCAAACTAGCTCACAAATGAAATAATAAGCCTCTCAGGTGGTCAAATAATAATCTATGCATGTCGTAGGGCCCTTCAAGAGGCCTAATGAGGTCCATAAGTGCCATAATGATGAATAAAATCCTCAAAGTGATGGACAAAGGGGTGGCCTCTTGTTCTCCAAACAATAGACCTGTGGTGCCCCCATTGGGTGTAGGGGCACACCAATGAACTCATGGGTCTCCACATGAGTCAAAGATGCCTGTATACCATCTATAAGGGCTCAGATGATGGAATGAATGTTGCCATGTCATCGTACAAGTCCTGGGACACCTGCTAAGTGTGTGCTACACCTATGGGGCCAGCTGAGCATAGTGTGCTAGATACATCTTCCTCGTCCAAAAGGTGGATCTCAAGCAATCTCTGAGCATCTTTGGGGATCCATGGAGTGTTGTCAACTGTTGTGGAAGCTCATGGCTCTCTACACACACCCTATATGTGCCAATGTAGCCCTTTGGAAGGTTAGGACCCTATATGTGCCAATGTAGCCCTTTGGAAGGTTAGGACCCTATATAGAGAGAGACCAAACCCAAATGGACACCATCTGCAATCTTGCATAAGATCCAATGCATCCCCTAGCCTTCCAACACAACAGGTCATTAAAGTAATTGGGTAAAAGAGCTTACAAACCATGGACAATAAGTGGACACTAATGTCTCCAAGCTCCAAAGAGGGTTAGCCAAGTACCTTATTAGGTGGTTTCCTCTTTAGAGGGGATAGTACGTCTAAGGTACATCCCTCAAATGGTCGTGGCATGTGATAAATAGGTGAAATGGAATAGGGAATCAGAGGGGCAATCCTGGGCCACATATCGGGGCACAACGGTAACTAGAAGAAGGTAAGCCCATGCCTAGGTATATAATGGGTAGGAGGGAGTAATCGTGGTAAATGAGGTGCCTCGCCCTTGATTTTTCCACCCTTCTTTATATGTCTTTTTCCTTTTATGATTTTTCTTTGATTAATTGCTAGGGGCCCAAAGGACAAGAGCATGATGTGTAAGATATAGCAGTGATTACCCCCTTTTTGGTAGGGCAGTTTATTGCCTTCCAGGGGTTGGGACAATCATGGGTTCCTGAATGATAAAGGAGGCTCATCTAGGGCCTATGGAACCAAGGTGATGGCCATGGGTATGGTGTAGAGCTCATGTATTGGCTTTTTCCTATGTGCTAATTACGTTTGTCTCGGCCATCTTTTGCATTTTGTGGTACATTTTCCTGTTGAATGTGGCCATTTATGCTTTTACTTTTATTTTTTGCTGCTTTGACCTTCGGGGCATCGTTCCAAGCCTGAGCCAAGGTCAATGGAATGGGGAGGATAACCCTATGCGGACGCAGAGAGGCAATGTGGACACAGGTGATCCCGATGATGAACGAGGGTATAGTGAATGGAAGGGGAATGATATATGTGGATAAGGGAGTGGCACCACACAACCAAAGTCGGGGTTTCCCAAGTAGTACCACCTAAAACAAAATGGTTAGTAAAGGAGATCCCACAGGACTAAAATCCAAGTGTAACATCCAAAAGAGGTCAAGGGGACAAGAGCACAAACTAAGCCCACTCTTTCCACCAAATCACCCCATTACTCCATGCCCAAAAGTGTTCATGATAAGTAAACCCAATACTCAATTTACCAAATGACAAGACATACCTTTAGGTTCGGGAGGACCATATTCAAACATACGATCAATACAAATCGGTGAGGGACCACATGGCTGGCTCAGGTGGTGGAGAAATGGCACAACGAGCTAGTTGAGAGTTGCAAGGGGTTGCTCGCTGCTCGTTGTTGGCTGAGGACCATCATGGAGAAAAAAAATCTACTAGGGATATCACCCACGAAGTGGTGGGTAACATCTGGCTCCAATTGGGACGTGATCTCTCGAAGGGGTGGACAAGGCTACTCGAACTAGAGGTCACGAGAACTCCATCAATATCTCGGTCGCCATAGACATGTTATCTACACATATCAACGACTAAACCCATGGGGAAACATGTTTTTCACGATGTCTCATGATCACCCATACTTAATGTTAGGCCATAAAATCAACAAGTAATAAAAATATGCAAGTTTTCATCTAAATGCGGCTAATATACTATGAGAAACATCATATGAGATTAATTCTAATGCATAAAATCAACATGCAATGCATCCTACCCTAACATGCATATAGAACAATGCTAATACTAAGTGTAATCATAAAGCCAATGCAACCAACATATCATCAAATCAATATAAATCTGTCTGTCAATATAATTACTCATGTAGAAAATCCCAAAGCGAATGCGGATACAATTACATGGAGGATGAAGTGGGTGGGAGGTGGGAAAATATGATGCACACACATGGATGATCATGTGAGAAGAGGTAAGAGAAGGATGTGTAAGATAGTCCATGAGATCCTCTCTTCTAACCAAAACATAGAGATGTCAATGATTAGGCTCATAATTTTTTTATGGATGGCAACCTCGGGCATATTATTTCCATAATCATTTATATCATATTTTATTCCTCAAAAGGGTTGTGATTAGTAGGAAAGGGAGACTTCTGAGATGGAGAAACACAAGCAGGTCGCCCATGATGATCACACTGAATAGCAGAGATTATAGATTGATCATGATCCTGAGGGGGTGCCCAAGAAGATAAAGTATATTCAATGAGGGGTTCTTCCTTGACACCATACTTAGAAGGGGGAAAGGGCTCATGGTCACTTGAGATAATTTGAAAAGGGGTGAGGGAATCACTTGTGGAAGACTTGAGGCAGTGAACAAAAGAATCAGGCACAGGGAGGGTGAAGTATTATATTCAACGAGTTTTTCCTCTTCAAAATCATCGTTTTCATGTAAGGAGAAATAATGATCCTCCTTCATCATAAATAGTGCCTAAAAGAAAGGTGATAACACTCTCAACCTCACCTTCCTTGTCGGTGTCATAAATGGAAGCACAATAAAATTGAGGACCAACAATTTCTTATTGACCCTTTTCAGTGTGGAATTAATATTCACTCATCTTCCAAGGGGCTAATGGGATCATCTTCCTCAAGGTTCTCAAAAGGAGATTCATCGAGAGTAATATCCTTGAGAAAGGTAAGGTTAGTCTCAACTTCACTTTCAAAGGACTCATCCTTCCCAACACATGTGTTCTCAAAATCATCCTTTTCATCATGTGGACCCAAGGAAGACTCATCTTCCCATTCATCACTTAGGTTCTCAAGGTCTTGATGATGCTCGTTGAAGGATTCCTCTTGAATGCTCAATGCGAGGCATACTTGAAAATGTCTAAGGAAGCCATCAATGAACTCTTCAATTGATGAGATGCTCCTAGGTTCGTGATTTTTCAACCATGAGTTATGACCATAGAGGGAGCTAAAGAATAACAACATAAGGACATCCTGGAGGACCACTTTCTCCTTTGAAGTATGTGCATTAAATCTCTCCACATGGTTAATTGCAGAGCTTGGATCACCATCAAACACGGGCACCCCACGTACCATCCTTCCTATGACATGATTAGGGTGCCCAGGGACACTAGCGATGTCCAAAGCGAGAAATTTATCAAAGAAGGACAACTTATTTGAGATATACATGAAAAGTATGTAGGAGTCGCCAGGGTGAATTCAAAGATGCCTACAAAAATGTTTTCTTCACCCTACAAGCATTGACCTTAAAGTTCAATGAAGAACTAGGGCTTCATTCTTCCAATGGAGTCACCAATTATGTTATGTCAATATGTCGTATGGGGAACAAAACACACGTTTCGTGCCCCCGGTAATGACGCCAGAAAATTTACACTCAAACCAGCAGGGGACCTAAAAGGGGTTCCTAAGAGGGCAACTGCTAGGTTAATGGAAACGATGGAGACTTAGCCCATTGTCACCACAACTAAGGCTCCCCACTCTTTACGAACTTTCACCGATGGGAGGAGACCTGATGTTTTAAGAAGCCACTTATAGAGGATATATCAACAAATATATGAGAAGTGGCCCCTTAGACCATTTCCCTATAATAGGATGAAGCATGGAACTTACTTGCTTTTTAAGGAAGGGACTTGATTTTCTAGGGAGAGGGGATGAGGATTGGATGGTTGGGGGAGAAGAATATAACTTCTAAAGGAGTTTCCCAATCCCTAAAATCCCTTAGGAACTTGGATGCCTGAGTAGTCCTTGATAAATATTCTTTGGTGAAAATGGGACCACACGAGGCCAAGTGGACCCAACCTAGTTTAGGGGATGGATTTCAGCAACCAATGATATTCTTAGCCTGGCCAAGGTGAGGGAAAAGGATCAAACAAGAATTTTCACCAATGATTGCAAATTGATCCTATTAGGTGTTGGCCTTGGGAACACCAGGGAAAAACTTGATTCTAGACCTAGGGCTTGGGATATCCTGAGATTCCACAGTTGGATTTCTTTCAAACTCGGAGGAGACCTACGGGACCCACCAACCCAGTAGATCCTAGGAGATCAAAGTTTTTCTATGGTCAGTTTCCCAAGAAATTGATGCCCTAATTGACCTAATGAGGCTAGACTTAGGAAAGGGAGGAAAAAGGTGAAAAATGGGGTTGAAATGATCATCCTTTGATGGACCAGTGCCTATTTCCTCTTGGGGATATGGAGTCAAAGAGAATTATCAAGACGGACTTCGTTTCTTGTTCAAGGAGGCTCTCAAAGTCGACTTCGTCCAATGTTAAGGGCAAGTGAAGAAAAGTGATTTTAAAGCATTTATACTTCGTTACAAACGGTGGAGGCTTATCAAGAGAACACAATCTCTAGGACCTTTCATTCATCAACCATGGCCCATACATAGAATAAGCTAAATAGAAACAATTCCACATTAAACACATGCAACAATTAGCCCTAATAATAGCAAGGTTCCAATGTATGCAGCAAAATGAAAAATAGTGTTAAACTTGCACTTACTTGTTAGAGAATATATCCAACCGGCATCACATTTGCAATATAAGAAGCTCCAAGATAGAAAAGAAACCAATCCATACATCAAAATTCATCCATCATCCAAAAATACCCACCAAGGAAAAAATGTTAAATTCTCTAATGAGAGAGAGATCCAAATCCAAGTGATGATACAAATGAATCCATCCAACTCATATTTATACACCAATTAGGAGTTCGAATTACCTAATCGGCCTATATTAGCCCCTAAAAATAAAATAATGTGCAATTTAACTAACTTTTTGTGACAAGCCCGCCAAACTAGCTCACAAATGAAATAATAAGCCTCTCAGGAGATCAAATAATAATCTATGCATGTCGTAGGGCCCTCCAAGAGGCCTGATGAGGTCCATAAGTGCCATAATTATGAATAAAATCCTCAAAGTGATGGACAAGGGGGTGGCGCCTTGTTCTCCAAACAATAGACCTATGGTGCTCCCAATGGGTGTGGGAGCACACAAATGACCTCATGGGTCTCCATATGAATCGAATATACCTGTAGACCATCTGTAAGGGCTCATATGATGGAATTAATGCTTTCATGTCATCGTACAAGTCCTAGGACACCTGTCAAGTGTGTGATGCATCTGTGGGGCCAGTTGGGCATAGTGTACCAGATACATCTTCCTCATCCAAAAGGTGGATCTTGAGCAATCTCTGAGCATCTCTCGAGATCCATGGAGTGTTTTCTATTGTTGTGGAGGCCCATGGCTCTCTACACACACCCTATAACTGCCAATGTAGCCCTCTAGAAGGTTAGGACTCGTATAAGGAGACCAAACCCAAATGGACACCATCTGCAATTCTGCATAAGATCCAATGTGTCCCCTAGCCTTCCAACACAACAAGTCATTAAAGTAATCGTGTAAAAGAAATTATAGACCATGGACAACAAGTGGATACTTCAGAATGGCCTTCCCTTCGATAGTTGGTTTTGGCATGTGCTAATGTCTCTAAGCTCCAAAGGGGGTTAGCCAAGAACCTTATTAGGTGGTTTCCACTTTAGAAGGGATAGTATGTCCAAGGTACATCCCTCAAATGGTAGTGGCATGTGATAAAGAGGTGAAATGGAATAGGGAATGAGAGGGGCAATCTTGGGCCACATATCAGGGCACAAGGGTAGCTAGAAGAAGGGAAGCCCACACCTGGGTATATAATGGTTAGGAGTGATCAATCATGGTACATGAGTTGCCTCGGCTTTGATTTTTCTACCCTTATTTATATGCCTTTTTTTATGATTTTTATTTGATTAACTGCTTGAGGACCAAAGGACAAGAGCATAATATGTAAAATATAACAGTGATTACCCCCTTTTTGGTAGGTCGGTTTATTGCCCTCCAGGGGTTGGGACAATCATGGGTTCCTGAATGATAAAGGAGGCTCATCCAGAGCCTATGGAACCAAGGTGATGGCCATGGGTATTGGGTAGAGCTCATGTATTGGATTTTTCCCACGTGGTAATTATGTTTGTCCCGACCATCTTTTACATTTTGTGGTACATTTTCCTGTTGAATGTGGCCATTTATGCTTTTACTTTTCTTTTTAGCTACTTCGACCTCCGGGGCATCGTTCCAAACCTGAGCCAAGGTGGGGGCAAGGGAATGGGGAGGACAACCCTATGTGGACGCAAAGAGGCAATGTGGACCCAGGTGGGAGAGATGATGAACGGGGGTATAGTGAATGGAAGGGGAATGATATATGTGGATAAGGGAGCGGGACCACACAACCAAAGTTGAGGTTTCCCAAATAGTACCACCCTAAAACCAAATGTTCAGTAAAGGAGATCCCACGGGACTAAAAATCCAAGGGTAACATCCAAAAGAGATCAAGGGAATAGGAAGCACAAACTAAGCTCACTATTTCCACCAAATCCCCCATTACTCCATTCCCAGAAGTGTTCATGATAAGTAAACCCAATACTCAATTACCAAATGACAAGACATACCTTTAGGTTCGGGAGGCCCACCTTCAAACACACGACCAATAAAGATGGGTGAGGGACCACATGGTTGGCTTGAGTGGCGGAGAAATGGTACAACGAGCTAGTTGAGGGTCACAAGGGGTTGTTGGCTGCTGGCTAAGGACCATCATGGAGAAAAAAATTATCCTAGGGATCTCACCCACGAAGTGGTGGGTAACAAGCTCAAGTGTGAGTTTCTTCAAAACACTTGAGGACATGATGTGAATTGGACTACCGAAATTCAAAATACAATTTCTTAAGGTATGACCATTTATTCCAACGAAAATATAAAAGGGTTCATTCATGTTCAAAGATAACCTTAGAGAAATTTTCATAGAAATATCAGGAGGCTTCTTCTTGTGGCCTTCTTTTGGTATTTTGTCAGTTTTATACGAAATGTTGTTTTCATGAAGGGAAATTTCCTCGGCATTTGATGGAGGAGGGCGATCCTCGACATACACCATGTTAATAACTTGATCAAGATCAAAGGTGATATTTTGGGCTTGAAGGAGGCTAGTGCGTTTCTTGTTTCTATACCAATGAAAAGCCATAACTTCGGGTTCAAAAGACCCACCTCCAAACATACATTCATGAAATGTGGTCGAGGGACCACATGGTTGGCTCAGGTGGCGAAGAAAATGGCACATCGAGCTATCATGTAATATCCCAAATGGGAATTTGGACAATAGATACCAAAAATAAACTTAAGCAGCAAGATAAATGTAAATAGACACAACCAACAAATAATACACAATGGAAGTCGATAAAATCACTGAGCCATTTTATTAATCCACAAGAAATAGTACATCAACATGAAGGAATAGTGGAACCTAAGCTTGCCAACTAAGCAGAGCAAAACGCATAAAATATCTTTGGCCCAACTGATGAATGGCGTTGGCAATGATGTAGATGGCTTGGCAAGAAGACTGCTACAAATTGGCTACGGGAAAACTAAACTGCTGCACTCTCACTCCGGCAACAGCTGCCACTAAATCAACTAAAAAATAATGAACCAATTGAGGATCTTAATGATCCTCGCTCCAATATCCCTGAAACTCAGTGAAACTCCTGAATGAATTCTCCTCAAAGAGAGTTGGGTTTCCATCCAACACTCGACAACATGCTCGACGGTTTCTGTCCTGGGGCTACCAATGGAGAAGAGAACTGGGTTCTCAACCTCACGTACAAGAAAATATAACAAATCCAAGATATTCCTCAATGGCCTCCTTTTCTTTTATAGATCTCATGGATCCTTCTAGAGCCTTATTTTATTATTATTTTAATCATGGAGCACTTTTCCCTCTTATTTGCCAATTAAAATATTCATTTTTAATGCAGGAAAGAGTAAATCAGCTACCATGTCTCCTCAGGTCACTGAAACTTATGTCCAACCACCCCATCATGTAGGTATTCTTGTCCCGGTTCCAACAAGCTATTACACTAAGGTGTTCTATCACGTATTCCTATCGGAATGCCACCTTGAGCGTAATTAATTGAGTTAAGCCCAAAAATAACTCAGATTTCTGAAAGTTGTCGGAAAGCACCGAAACAAAAGGCAAACGGTGTGGATGATGGAATATATCAAGTGAATGCCACTGTTCCTCATAGAAACTCCTCAAAACTCCTCCAAAAAGCCCCTAGGCATGCTAATGACACCAACCTGTACCTGTGACCTGTCTGCTCCCAACTTTGGAAGTCCATCCTAACCCTGTCATAGGTGACACCAAAAAAAGGAATATTACAGACCTTCTGCCCCAAGATTGCTTGCCCTCAAGCAATCCAAATATGTGGGCCACCTTATTGGCCCAATGCAACTGAGACCCAATGCCTGGATCGCGTACAAACCCCTGGATGCTACTATGCTCCTGTGTCAAGTCACCCGGAATAGACCCCTCAATGCCGGGATCCCAAACTGATATCTCCCCGTACCTATCATCAATCAATCCTCTCGGATCCCAATGCCAACATGGCCAATCATCGCCTGAATCCATGGCTCGGACTGCACATTGTCTCTAGCTGTAGCTGTCACCCCATGAAGTGAGGACCAACTCACCCACTCTCTCCAATCCAACCTTCGGTCTAGGCCAAGGTAAATTCTGATCTGCGGATGTCGAGCTAGTGCTACTAAAATATTAGTGGACTGTCGGTCCACAATCCATGGTCCAATGGAACATGTAACATCTCTCTCATCTAAGTGCTCCTGCCGAAATGTACTCGAGACTAAGAATGATACTCTATCAATAGGATACCAACTCATTACCTCTCTCTAGTCCAACTCCTGACTCGTTCTCATGCTAACCCTACTCTCCTGAATTCGGGATGGAGTGTTGAAGAACTGTTGACATGTGCCCCACTGCCAACTGGAAGTACTGCATTTGTCATGTCTAAGGGTCCCTACTCCGCTATGCTCCCTATGCAGAAAATCGTACCATCAATAGGGTACCAACTCATGATCTCCCGCCAATATATCCCGGAAGAAGAATCCAATGTAGTGACATCAGCATACGGAACACGTCTGGAGTGTTGGCGCCAACCCATACTCAACTTATGCTACTCTGTCCCGCCTGTGAACGAAAACTGTCTGAAAAAGAAGGCCCCTCTCTCTATAATAAGCCAAAGTGAGCAAGATATGCTGCAAGCCCCATCGATGTACTCCTGCAGAGTGTTGCTCCCTGAAAGTACTATAGTCCTGCTAACTATATGTGCATCTATCGACACCTCATCAATGGGTCGGCCCAAAGATGGATGCACCACCATCTCCAACAAATTCTCCCTCTCTTGATCAGGAATGTCATACTCCTGCTGTCTACTAACCTCCCGCAGAACTATCCCATCAACCTCAAACATCTCCCGAGGATAAGTATCTGCAACTATTGTCACCGTACTAGATGCCCATGCGTTTGTCCGCTCCTCAATGGCTGACCCCAAGGTTAGCGGAATATCCATCACAGACCCAATGTGAACCTCCATCTAGCTCTCCCCCCAAGGACTATCATGCACGATGTGCATAACCTCCTCCTTAGCCGACCCATGCTCCACCATATGCTGCTCCGGATGAATCATCACAAGTGACTCATCATCTTGAACATCTCCCATTGAGTCCCCTGACTGCTCACCCTGCATGCTGGGAGACAAATCTGGCCTACGGTCATAAACTCCACATAACTGCTCATGCTCCCCAAAAGCATCCTCATATGACCCCATGGACTCACCCGAAGAAGAGTCCTCATCCTGGCATACAGAAGGAATGTCCTCCTGCCCCACCTCCGCCACCTCATCTGCATCTCTCAAGCACGAGTGGTCAGGTCCCCAAGATTCTTTGCAAAATGAAGCAAAGTCCCTTCCTCCTCAACTCGTTCTTGCTGCCTGATCCTCCAAACTAGAGCAACTTCTCCCTGGTCAACTGTCTCCTGAATAGATCAACGTTTTTCTCAACCAGCCCTTGGGCTAGCTCATAAGCAGCAGGTAAGACCAACTGCTTTCTCCTCCAAATGCTCAGCAACCTGTTCTGCAACTCTCGACAAATGGCATCACGGTCTCTCATACATGACGACAGGATGGACTACATGTGTGTTATCATTGTGTTAGGATGATGCCTCCTAATGCTGAAGAAGCATTGGAACATCTGCAGAATCAGGCCATCGCACTCAAGATCAAATATGATGTCATACGTTTTGAATGTAGCCATACCTCCTAAAACCTCAAGCTTCTTCCCAAAGGTGGAGCCTGCACTATTGTCCAAATCCTGAAAAGTCCCCACTACTAAATTGAAAACTTCCCTCATAACATCATCACTAAAAGGAGCTATAGCTACGATCAACCTCATAATTGTACTGAGGCGTGATGCAACTAGAAGTCTGAACCCCTCACAAGGTTCTTCCAAGAACTTGGGTTGTATAAGAGTAAGCATAGCAGTTAGGGCCCAAATCAGTTTCTTCCCTTCTAACTAGCTTACTTTGGAAAGGAGTTCATTAAGTTCATAAAGTTTGGAAAGAACTCTCCATGTGATCTTCATGTGCTTCAAATCTGTTCCAAGTGAAAATAATTTGTGGCCCATCTCCTGCCCCTTCTACACATCCTTTTACTATTCTCTCTGAAGAATGGCATAGTTTCCTCTTGAAAGACGTCTGTTATTCTATTTAGTTTCCAGGTGTGTATCATAGTTCACTAGGGTGTTGTTGTGTTGGTTTAAGAGGTATTTTAAGAACTCCATTGTCCAGCGACATATATGGAAACAAGGACAATACAAGGCTGTGACAATGCCTCAACTCAGCTCAACAATGGGTGGACAACCATATCAGTCCTTTTTGGACAACAAGAAAGACGACAAAATTTTGACTAACAGTGCAATATAAGGCTGCTACAATCAGCACACTCAGCCAATTATGATGAGGATAATACAACAACAATACAAACAACCTTAATCAATCATTATGAGACTCACTGACTCGGTCATACAAGGCTATGCTAACAACTTCTAACCAAACCCTCTCTGACATGCATACTCCTTGCAGACTCATTGTGCCAACAACAATTAATGGCACTCTCAAATACGGAGCTAGGACAAACCATACATGCAGATGGATTTCTACAACACCTCTCACCTCATTTCTATCTCAACAATTTCCATAGCAAATATGATGCCCAACTCTCCTCACAGTAGTGATATTTTAACAACAGTAGGTACAAGGCTATACAGGTCCTATATCAAAGCGGCAATAGAAAAAATAGGTACCTGGTGTAAAGTACAGCATGTAATGACATAGATTTGCACAGTTCAGTAATATAGAAGTCTCTGCCTACTAAAATTCTTCAGTGTTCAGCGAAATAGCGATCTGCACCCACGGACTCGGCCGGCTACCAAGTCACTGACGCAGCTGCGATCTCCACCTTTGATGTTCCTAGCTGACTGGAGCGGCTTGCGGTCTCTGTTCTTAGCAAATGCGTTTAAATTAGGTATGCAGTGTATTTGTTAGAACATTCCTCCAGTTAATGCAGCGTCCACGTACTCAGGCAACGACACTCCAACACTATGTAATTCTAAATCGGGCTTGCTGCTAAAATGTCAAGTCGTTCTTCGCTCACCAATTGTTCAGCCCTGGCCCCACGCAGAGATGCTGACTCCACTGAACTGACGACCCTTGTCTCACGGCGATGCTCGGTCAATTGACGGTGACTCAACGTGGACAGAGAATGAACCGGCAGCCCTCGTCTCATGACGCTTAGTAAATTAACGATGACTCGACGTGGACATACAAATTCTGCTCCACTTCATTCTTCCGTCAATCACTATTCGATTTGGCCGGCATGAATACCACCGACAATCCACTTGTTGGTCTCGTTCCAGAGCGTGAAGCTCAAAATTCCTCTACCGGTAATTTTAGAGCTTAATCCACACGCAGCCAATGTAAGAATTTGATTTCGCTTTTGGACTACGTTTAGCAAGCATCTACAATCTGGATCAATTTGAACTTTTGCACCCCTGAAACTAGGTTGTCAAGCTTGCCCACGTGCTCAGTGGATGATAGCTTTCGGGCTTGCGACTTGGCCGAATTCCGCCTTCAAAATTTTCGAAACGGCCCACTGGAATCAGTCTTGGCCTTCGACTAATGGTGAGATCGAACTCGATCCACCCGACTTCTTCCTACAGGCGCTACATCCTCTCTATAATTTCCTCTTGCATAGTGGCCACAATTTCTCTGGTCAAACCAGAATTGGGCTTTTGGCCCTTTCGCTATGCCAATAAAATTCAGCTCATGCCAATGACCAATTTATAACCATAATCATTGAGTCTTCTCAAATCGCATTACGTCCTTAGCTTTGACTTCTCAAGTACACGCATAGGTACATCCAATGATTAAAATTTTTAAACCGCAGACAACTATTTATGCATGGATCAGCACATTTGCATTCTGAACTTTCACTACTTGCACAACTATATCAACTCATGTCGAATTCTTCACATGGGAATGGAAATTGCTATGCCAACGGGGACTGCTTTCAATTTGTGAACTCGTCATTAACACCTAGTCCAATAGTGGCCTTCAAAAATCCATGCCTACAAATTTGCTCTCGAAGTGGCCAAACCGCGTTGGTGTCCTCAAGCGGTTTTCAATCTTTAGCAATAAAATTTTGGCTTGACCTGCAATAAAATGAGGGGTTTCCCGCAAGTTGAGCCAAGATTATGCTCTGATACCACTGTAATATCCCAAACGGGAATTTGGATAGTAGATACCAAAAATAAACTTGAGCGGCAAGATAAATGTAAATAGACACATAGCCAACAAATAATACACAATGGATGCCAATAAAATCACTGAGCCATTTTATTAAATCCACGGGAAATAGTACATCAACATGAAGGAATAGTGAAACCTAAGCTTTCCAAGCAAGCGGAGAAAACCCATAAAAGATCTCTGGCCCAACTGATGAATGGCGCTAGCAATGATGTAGATGGCTTGGCGAGAAGATTGCTACAAATCAGCTACGACAAAACTGAACTGTTGCACTCTCCCTCCAACAATAGCTGCCACTGAATCATTTGAAAAATAATGAAGCACCAATTGAGGATCTGAATGATCCTCACTCCAATATCCCTGAAGCTCGGTGAAAATCCTGAATGAAGTCTCCTCAAAGAGAGTTGGGTTTCAGTCCAACACTCGACAACATACCCGACGGTTTCTGTCTTGGGGCTACCAATGGAGAAGAGAACCAGCGTCTCAACCTCACATACAAGAAAATATAACAAATCTAAGATATTCCTCAATGGCCTCCTCCTTTTCTTTTATAGATCTCATGGATCCTTCTAGAGCCTTGTTTTATTATTATTTTAATCATGGAACATTTTTCCCTCTTATTTTCCAATTAAAATATTCCTTTTTAATCCAGGAAAGAGTAAATCGACTACCATGTCTCCTCAGGTCACTGAAACTCATATCCAACCACCCCATCATGTATTTATTCTCATCCTAGTTCCAACAATCTATTACACTAAGGTGTTCTATCACATATTCCTCTCGAAATGCCACCTTGAGCGTAATTAATTGAGTTAAGACCAAAAATAACTCAGTTTTCCGAAAGTTATCAAAATGCACTTGAACGAAAGGCAAACGGTGCGAATGATGGAATGTATCAAGCGAATGCCATCAGTCCTCATAGAAAATCCTCAAAACTCCTGCTAAAAGACCCTGGGCCCACTGATGACACCAACCTGTACCTGTGACCTGTCTGCTCCCAACTCTGGAAGTCCATCCTAACCCTGTCACAGATGACACCAAAAAAAGGAATATTACATATCTGGTGGCGACAAGGAGCTACTAGCTGCCAGCTGAGGACCATCTAGGAGAAAATTTTCTCCAATATACACTACCCATAGGTGGTGGGTAACAGGAGTAACACATCATCATTACAACAACTCTTATTTTCCTTTAGGTCGAATTATTTCACTAGTTCCAAGAACTTAATGAGACAGAATTGTTTATTGCCAGAGATCAAATTGTTGGAGGATAGGTATTGCTAGGCTGAATTTGTCTACTATGGCCAATATTCAAGTAGGATAGGGGTTTATTTATACAAGTCGAGTACTTCACTCATAGCCTAAGCCAAATAAAGGAACATCTATTGAGGTCAAGCGTAGGCCGAGTTATAGCATCTTTGGAGGACAAGTTACAGTTGCTTGTGGGTCTAGATTATACTTTAGCTGCAAGTCTAGATTCACTCTGTGGGAAGCCAATTTTCCTCTGCTACAGATCGATAGACCATCATTTTGTGAATATTTCTGAATCTAACAACCCGAAATCCTACTGCAGTTAACTTATTTGCATTACCTACTTGTATTTTTCAATTAACAAGTTATTTACAGAAAAAAATAATGCAAATACATTGCAACCTACACGAATATATAGATCAAGTACTGAAAAATAAGATGAGACAATCACAAAAATGACACTTATTTCTGGACTAAAAATCCCCGGAAAAACCCAATGCGGGAAAACCGGTGCAGTAGATCTCAGGTTTTTTATTATTAAGCAGCGGTTTTTTGAGTACAATCTTTGGATGCCTTGCTAGTCCTCTAGTACAAAGAATTCACAGCAGATAAAAAATAGTGAGTTTTACCTCACACTATAAGTCCTGGCTGATCCAAATCTGAACTGGCAAAACCCCAGCTCCCTTTGCACAATATATGCATAGGCCTGCGTAGGGATGGCTGTGGATTGTGTCACCTATTCTCAGAATCGATATGCTTCTCGGAAAATCAAGTTTCAGCCCTCCCGGCTCAGAAACCCCGATCTCCAGCAAAACTGGGACTCTCTTGGAAACACTGCGCAGTCCCTGCGTCGGCTTACGTCACCCCTTCTGGGGACTTCGTCACCCCTTCTGGGGACTTCGTCACCTCTCCTAGTGGCTGCACTGCTTCCTCTGCTGTCTCTCTGCTATGTACTCTTGGTCCCATAGAAGATCCTCCGACCAATAATTGCTTCTGCCCCACTGCACTAAATCACTTAGATCTTATCTTCAACACTGCTCTGTCAGA
The DNA here is from genome assembly GCA_034641835.2 of Pinus albicaulis. Taxonomy (NCBI): domain Eukaryota; kingdom Viridiplantae; phylum Streptophyta; class Pinopsida; order Pinales; family Pinaceae; genus Pinus; species Pinus albicaulis. Next base: position 35,870,828 of record CM076574.1, read on the forward strand.
AGAATCCGATCTCAAGATTCACTCAGTGTGTGTGTTCTCCAACTGACCCTCAAGACTTCCTTTATACTTTTCCTGTTGAGAGATCAACAGCCATGATCAAATCTTTAATCAACGACTAAGATTAAAACAGACTTGAGCCTCGTCACTTAGAAGCTTCTCACGCACATTTACACTAATTCCCCTTAATTATTTTAATTTTCTAAGTTTTAACTTAGGCTCCATTAAAAATAATTAATTATTTGAATAAAATGCACTCTGGGCGGAATTTCTCCAAATGATTTTTGGATCTTGGAGATCTCATGTGTTTTATCCCCTCCACAAAATTTTGTAGCTAGAGCACATCCGATGCTACCCAAAAATCAACACTCCCTCTTAGTGAGGAATGTGCTCTAGAAATACTTCTCGATCAGAAGCATCATCATGATCCACGGCATCGGTCCTCCGCGTTATTGATGCTCGACCTACTGCCCCTCATCCACTGTGCTGTTGCAATCTGTACCGCTGCCCATGACACTACCACTGCCACTACTGCATCTAAACTACAACTCCCTCTCAATATGCTGCATCATGCTGCCTGTTGTCGCACAGAATGTCTAGGCACTGCGACAACGGTTCAGATCGGGGGTTGTCACCCTGATCCCCAATCTCTCTATTTAAGTTGTCTCCTTGGAGACTAAGGGGGCTAGACCCTAATAAAATGGAAGAAAGAGAACTGATTGGAAACCAACCAATTCAGGAGACACAGTCAAATGACCAAATACTTGTTTAAGATTTAACGAGATTTAGCAGATTCGATTAGATTAAGAGTTTGAAACCAGTGCCTTATGGAGTCAATTATCCCGTTATGAAATTAGGATCAAGTAGCTGATAGATAACTGTTGATATGCAATGCTAATGCATAATGCAACAAAAATGATTTGAAGGAGCGAGATGAAAAAAAAGGTGATGTTAAAAGCTTAAAGCACTTAGGTTATAAATAATATGATCTAACCACTAAGTACTTAAGCGAGAGTGCCAATTATGAAGATGCCACAATTACTCAATTTGAAGATATACCATTCGTCACAGATCCACAATAATAAGATATAAATCACAAATAAGGACGAATTGTGTCAGGAGGAATAAAGGAATTTACAGAGGTCGAGTTACTTCTGAGCGGTGAGGGTGCTGTGAGCGGGGAGTGCTGAGGGTGTTGTGAATGCTGGCTGTGAGAGCGGCAGAGGGAACAATGAGCAAGGGTGTGAGTGTTGTGGGTGAGTGTCGTGAGGGGGTAAGGGTGATGTGAGTATGCCGTGAGGGTGTGAGTGCGCGGAGGAGCAGTGAGTGATGAGGGTGCTGTGAGAGCGACGACAGTGGGCGGTAGCAGAACAGCGAGCGACAGTGACAGAAACAGGGGGCAGTAGGAACATTGAGAAGCCCGAGAACAGTGAGAAGGGAACAACGAAAAGTGGGAAGTGGGAAGTGAACAGTGAACAGCGAACTGTGGAAGGAACAGTGGGCAGTGGGAACAGTGAGCGGCACAAGAGGGAACAACAAAAGTGGGACCCACAGAGACCAGTGAAAGAGGGAACTGCGAAGAAACAGCCAGACCAGCGCCCACAGGTGTCTTGGACCCACATCTTTTTTTCAGTTTATTTGTTTATGTGCATTATTGCGGTGTCAAGCAAGAAAACAAAAACAAAAACCTCTCAAATCTGCCTCCATTAAAACTCTGTTAAACCTCTCATAACTACAAACGTTAAGATAATTCGATATGGGGACAGGGGGACCCAGTGCAGAAACAATGTCGGTTTCGGTGGAAAATAAAAATCCAAGAAACAATGAGATAAGAGGAAACACTTCAAATAGGGGGGATGTAACAAATAGTTACCAAAGGAAAATATTGAGTTCAGTACTAAGGAGACTTCTGGAGGAAAGCAGATGCACACCTTGGAATCCCAATCTCCAAATCTCAGGGGGTGATAGGGATACCTATTACAAAGCTAGTGCGGAGAGCATAAGTGAGATCTGGAATGCCTATATCCCAGCATTTTCTCAAGCCAATGCAGCTGGCATAAATGAAAGGTTGATCTTTGTGAATGCAAAGCAGTACAAAGGGATTTTACGACGCAGGCAAGCCAAAAATATGAGACAATCATAGAGAAAAAAACTCACTTGGATCTTACCAACCACAACTAAAAATAATACAAACCTCACATCCAAAATGCTTTTATTAGCAACAGAGCAGGCAGACCAAAATGGGGATTTTAGCAAGAATAAAGAAGTCGTAACAAAACAAAAAAAAACCTAGGTCAAAGCAAGTAAAAAATGAAGATACTCCAACAAGCAAAAAGAAGATCAATAAGGATACATACAACCCCACATCCACACCGCTGTTGTGGTCGTCAGAGCTCCATGTAAATGAGCTCATGAGCATGAAAAAGAGAATTGAGTATATTGAGCTACAGGGACAACATGAAGTGGTCAAGTTAAAAGAATTTTGGAAGTCGGTCAGAAACTTGAAAGAGAAAACAAGGTCCTCAAAGAGCAGGTAATAAGCTTACAAAACAATATGGAAAGGGGGGGCAGCAAGAGTTGATCACGCTGAAACAAGAGTTAGAACAAACGAAGACAACAGAAGAAAAACACATAGGGGCATGGGAAAATAGCAAATCAAGTAAGATGGAAGAATTTCAATCAACAATTGCAAACATGGAAATGAGAGAAATCAAATTAAAGCAACAAATAGAAGAAGCTAAAACTTGGGCTCAAGTGATAAAGGAACCGATGGTTGAGCAAAAAGAATCTATGGAGAGACAAATCAAGAGGCAAATAAAAGAAGAAAACGATAGGCAAGATAGGGCAACAAATGTCATCATCAAAGGCTTGAAAGACTATGGAGAAAAAGAAAGAACAAATATGTTAGCAAGGGATTTTCTCAGGGACAAGTTGAACTGGACGAGGTATATTTAGCAAGCAAATAGGATTGGCAGGAAGATAGAAAATGGTAAGGATAGACATGTCAGAGTCGCACTAAAAAGTATAGAAGACAAGATGGATATCCTAAAGAATAGAGGGCTACTTAAGGGGACTCATATTTACCTAGATGATGACTTGACACCTGAGCAGCAAGATGAGCGAAGGAAGGAATGGGAGAAAGTGAAATCAGCAAGAGATGCAGGAAAATGGGCGTGGCTGAAAAATGAGAAAGCCCAAGTCAACGAGCGCTTAATAAATCAAAAATAAGGATTCGGGGTTCCCCGGGAGTATCTAGACATGGTGAGTTGGAATTGTAGAGGTTATCCATGGAGAAGAGGACCGGGATTGGGGCCCATAGCAGAAGGAAAAGACATTATTATCCTTACAGAAATCCACGAGCATGATGGGTGTAGGGTTCCAGAATTCGAAGGATACAATAAAATTTCAGTGTGGAATGAAGAGACTAGCACAGGGAAAGGGCATGGAGGGATCACCATTCTAATAAGAGAAATGTGGAACGGAATAGTGAAAGTAGAAAAAGAGGATCCAAATAAGCAATTTATATGGTTAAAGATAATAGACAACAAAGTAACATTCAAGCTAGTTGCATGTTACTTCGCCCCAAAAAACTCAAAGTTCTACAAGAGGAAAAATCTAGATAAAGAAGACTCTTATGCTGATTTAAAAAGAGATATTATAGCTTTCAAGAGCTCAGGAAATATAGTGCTAATCGGCGACTTTAATGCTAGGACAACAAACAACAAGTGCATTAAATGGTGAAGAGTGGGGAATTGGGACAACAATCCTCTTTGGTTAGAGGAGAACGAAGAGCACACATGGAAAAGGACCTCTAAAGATGGGAATGGGAGTGTGTCACACTTTCGAACTGAGTTGTTAGGCTTATGTAGTCTCCATGACATGGTAATCTGCAATGGCATGAAAGCGTGGCCAACGTCCGGTGGCATCACGTGTAAAACATACAATGGTCAAAGTGTGGTGGATTATGTAATATGCTCTCAAGGCCTTATCTGCAAGCTGTTAGAGTTCAATATTGAGGCTTGTCCTATAGAGATGAATTCTGACCATATGCCTCTTTGTATTAAGTTAGGCATACAATCAAGTGGGATACAGGAAGGGCACACCCAACAAGGGCATAAGAAAGTGCATGCAAATGGAATAATCCTCATAAATCAAGAAAACCAAGAGCTCTTTGTTGCTGCTTTAGAAAAACACTTTCAATGGGAAAAAATCAACACAAAAAACAAGGAAGACAATGTAGAAATAGAAGGCATGGGCAGCAACATGTTGATCCCTCTAATCCACAAAGCCTTAAAGGTGTGAAAAAGGTCTCGACCTAACAAGAGGGTCTCAAACACCTTGCCAACGAATCCTTGGTTTGATTAAGAGTGCAAAGCAGCTAAAATATCCCTTAAAGAGAAGGAGGCAGATAATGAAAGCAAGAAAAAGTATAAAAATTTGATAAAAACAAAAAATAAAATAAAATAAATTATGTGACTGCAAGGAGAAAGGATTTAATCTCTTTGGGAAAGCACAACCCCAAAAGATTTTGGCGAGAATTACAGCAAAAGAGAAAGCAAATAGATAATAATATCTCAACTACTCATTAGGTGGAATATTCAAAGCTTCTTTATGAGAGAAATCTAGAGAAAAATAGCCCCCCCATAATCAACTCCACAACTGTATTATTTTCTGTTGAGGATGTCAAGCGAGGCATAAAAAATTTAGCGAGTGGTAAGGCCCAAGACATTGATGGGTTACAAGCAGAATTCTTAAAATGGGGTGTGGATATCTTGGCCCCAATCATCCAAAGGATCTTCAACAACATCACACAAGCCAATTTTCCAGTGGAATGGACAACAAGTATCGTTATCCCTCTTTACAAAGGTGGAGACATCAATAACCCCTCTAATTATCGCACTATTATGGTCAATCCTCTTCTTGGAAAATTGTTTGGGAGCATGATGGAGCGTAGAATCAGCAATTGGGCAGAAAAAGAGGGTAAAAGAGAAAAAGGACAGGCTGGATTTAGGCCAAAGCATTCTACGATTGATCATTGCATCACGCTCAGGCACGTCATTGAAAAAGTATGGGACATTCAGAGTGGGGAAGCCTTTTGATGCTTTGTTGATTTCAAAAAAGCTTTTGACACTATTCTTAGGGATAAGCTTTGGAAAAGAATGGAAGAGCTTGGAATCCCAAAAGAATATAGAGTTGTTGTCCACAAACTATATGAGAAAGTTAGGGCTAAAATCATAACTAAAGAGGGCTTCTCAGAATGCTTTGGTAGTGACATTAGGGTCAAGCAGCGGTGCCCCATTTCTCCCACTCTATTTGGTTTATATATTGCTAAGCTAGAAGAATGGCTAAACAACACCAGTGGAGAGGGTATTCAACTAGCAAGGTATGTCGTGAAGCTACTTCTGTACGTTGATGATCTTATCTTAATGGCAAGATCTGCCCATGGTTTGAGAAAACATTTGAAAGCATTAGAGATTTTCTATGAGGAATTCGGGATGCAAGTAAACACCAGTAAAACCAAAGTCATGATCTTCTCTTTGAAACAAAAAAAGCAACAGGCTAGCTTCATATTTGAGGGAAAACCTCTGGAGATAGTGGAAGAATACAAGTAACTAGGAATTGTTTTTCACAATAGGCTCAGTTGGGAGACATGCATAACTAAAAGGATCCAAGGGGGGTGGAGAGCTTCTTACCTTCTCCAGAATAGATGCAGGGAAGCAGAATTGTGGGACTGGAGAACCAAGAAAACTCTATTTGGAGTCTTCGTTACCTCAGTTGTCTTATATGGATGTGAAGTTTGGGGCAGCAACATGTCAAATCACTAGTGGAGACAAATAGAACAAATCCAAAAGCACTTAATCATTAGTAACCTCAAAGTCAAGGCAACAGTCCCATATGAGATCTTGTTGGCTGAGGTTGGGATGTTTCTGTTGGAAGCTTCAGCAATAATTCGTTTGTTAAGCTATCTAAAAAAGGTGGAAAACATGGAGGCACATCGTTGGCCCAAGTTGACTTACATGGAGGAGCTAAAGCGCAAGAATAAAACATGGAGGAAACTAAATGACAAATGGATGAGAAAATGGGGAATTAAGTGGCAAGATTTTCCTAATGCTAAAGAGGAGATAAAAAATTGGGTGGTTGAAAAATTCAGGACTACCATGTGGGAAAAACAAATTGGCAGAAAAAAAGCAATATATCTTAAAAACTTCAACCCATCACAATCGCATGAAGAAAAGACTTATTTGAGTGCGGCAATTAAGGGAAAGGCTAAAATTTTAATAGCACAACTGAGGACTGGATCTCACCATCTTAGGTGCGAGACAGGTAAATGGATAACTCCTAAGGAAGAATGGGAAGAAAGAATTTGTAACTTTTGCAAGCTAGGTGCGGTTGAAACTGAATGGCACTTTATCATGGAATGTCTGGCATATGAGGATATTCGTAATCAGTTTGAAAGTGATCTAAAGGTGGACAATTTGTGTATGTTGTTCGAAGAAGCAAGGCTTCACAAAACAACGAATTTCTTGATCAAAATTCACAGCAAAAGAACTGCTCTAGAGGGAAACTTGAGAATGTGATGTCTTGTTTGAGGTGGAATTTGGGTCCCTTAGACCGGTGGGTCTCGTGGACGTTATTAAAATATATCATATCATATCATATCACACTTACTTGAAAGAAATTTCCAAACATTAAATTCAATAAATATCCAAATTCAAGTAAATGAAACAAGAGCTAATTAAACATTAAACAATCGATAGGAAACGTTCCAAAACTCAAATGCCAATGATCATCAAACTTATCTGAAGCATTTAAAACAATTAGCATTTAAACCTCAATAATTAATCGTCAATAAACCATGAAATGTCAATGCTAAATAAATGCTTTGTCAAACAATTTATGGATTAAATGATATTCTTAAATAATGCAAATCCAAAAATTAAATTTTCTCTATAGTCAAACTTAGGATATTAAAACTAATTACGTCAACTATAGGAATCATTCCACAATTTAATAATCTTGCCAAGCTTTGAAATTTAAATAGCTAAAAAAACCCAATGTACAAAAGATTATAACTCCAAAAATTATATACAAAAAAGAAATTAAGAAAATTTAAACTAAGGCCTAAAGTTAAAATAAATAAATCTTTGATTTTTTTATTGTTTTTTAGGATTACAATTTATTTTTTTGAAATTTTTTGAATATTTTTAAAAGGTTTAACCCAAAATCTTAAAAAATTTAACTATAGACAAAAGAAAGTTAGAATTAAATTTTTTGAAGTTTTTTTATTGAATATTTTTTAAAAGTTTAACCCAAAATTTAAAATTATTATACAAATTTAAAAGAAATGTTAAAAGCTAATAAAAAAGAATCACAATTTGAAATGTTAATAAAACAAAACTTTACACAAATTAAAAAGTTCAAATCTAAAAAAATCAAATTGAAATACTATGAGTTAATGTTAAATGTTTTTTTTTAATTTTTCAAATTGTAAATGTCAAACTAAAACAATTAAAATCAAAATGTAAAATAAATCAAACCTAAAAGCCAAAATCGAAATGTCATAAAAGAAAAGAAAAGTCAAATGTTATGATAATGTCTTATTTGTTATGCGTTGAGTTTGTTTGCAGGTAAAGGAGTTGCGTAAGGAAGAGCGGAAAGAATCACGTGCAATGGAGGAGGACAAGGCAGCGGATGTCGCAAGTCGAGGAAGAGAGGGTGACGGACAGCGTGGACGGAGGGAGCAGTGTGAGGATGGCAGCGTGTGGATAAAGCAAGAGGGAGCAGAGGCAAGCAGAGCAAAGATCGAGGGTTTGCAGCGTAAATGGCTGCGCCAAGAAGATGGAGCTGCGGCAATGACAGCGACGCAGAGATTGAAGCCGGTAGCAAGAAAAAAAACGCAGAAAAAGGATGTTGGAGAAGGAGCTGGAAACTGCGAGAGAGATCGATGGCAGCTTAGTTGCAACGTGCAGACAGCAGAGAGTAGCTAATGAGGGCAGCGTACAAGAAGAAAATGTAGGCACAATTGGTGCATAAAAAATAATTTCAAATTTTTCCTTCTGCCTAGTAGTTGAATTTACACAGAAACTCAGATTTAAAATTTCACTTGAATATTTCTACAAAATCCTGAACTTGAGATCAGATCTTACCCTCCAGGGCCTAGATCTGTCTTGGATCTAAAACATTTCTCTGGAAGCCCTCGAAAACATCACCTGCACAAACCGGAAACAAGAAAACCCAAATAACCCAGCGAATATGCAAAAATCTAAACTGAAAACCTGATCCCAAGTTAGAAATCAGAAAACCAAAATAAATTTCTAAATATTTACACTTAAAATTACAGAACTATGTACAAAAGTTACAGATCTGCCAGATCTGAGGAGCACAAGTCTAACTTCGCTCCCAGATCTAGAGATTTAAGGCTCTCACTAGCCAGATCTAAATTTAAATTCGATAAAAATAAGATAAAATTTTAATTTAGGCACAAGCCCTAGAAAAAACTCAGCAAAAAATGGAATTTAAGATAAGCCCGGGGAATTAGATCTGGAGGGCTCTTCAGATCTCATTTCCATGGGAGTCAGCTGGTCCAGCCGAGGACTTCCCCAAATGCCTAAATCTAAATCCACAAGGTTTCTACACACTTAAAGTTAAACTGTTAAATCAATAGAGAAATAAGATAAAAGATAAAATTTTCAAGAGTTAGAGATAGTTGCTAACTCATTCTAATTAATATTCTTAACCTAAATCCAGTAACCTAAGCAAGATACATGTGCAATAGATTACTCTACAAGAGCCATTAATCAAAAATTCATTGAAATAATCACCAGCAGAATATAAAGAACAAGTTTACTATAAAACGCTGAAGAGGAACACCACCATCAAAATAAAACCCCAAAGACTTCATTTGTATTATTCAAAAAATATTACAGGAGAACTTCAAGAGCAAGTACATAATCAAGAGATCGGATGATTGAAAGACTAACAAAGACCTTTAATTTATAAGATAAAATCTCCAATGGCTAGTTCAGTCGATCCCCATCAAAGTAATCTCAACCATCGAAAATGATTTGATTATCTTTTAATCTCATCCGTCGAAATTATAAAATTTTGAGGAAATTTGAATCTATCATTTAATTCCCTTTTAATTAACTCAAAAATAATATTTTTAAGTTAATTACCTCAAAATTTTGACTTTCTCAAAATTCTCAATATTCCCTTGGCGTGGGACCTCTAAAAATTTATTTTTTAGGGACCCACGAATTTTGCCTTTGAAGAATTTTAAATCACCTAGGACTTAAAATTAATTAAATTTCTGGCTTAGGATTTTTAATTTAATTTGGCCAGAAAATTTAATTAATTGACTGAGAGGGGATTTAATTATTTTTCCAACCCTCTTTACATAAGATAAATACATTTTGACACATGAAGGGGGAAAACCCATTCGTGATAGACCCTCAAATAGCTACCCAATTCTGCGACTCAAAACATGATCCAGTAGACCAAGTAGCTTGTAATAAAATAATCTAGCCAATTAGCTAGGATTATTCCCAAACTAATTTTACAAAGACTCGATAGAAAATACTAGGACTCACTTAGTATCTTGATGACAAAATCCACCCTAGATTTGGGGTGAGGCTAGAGGGAAAAAAATTGCCGATCACTTGTGTCGAGAAACACAAATGAATCAATGAGACAAAAAACCTCCTAGGATAGAAATCGTCACCAAAATACTAGGCTTACCTAGGTTGTTACATACATGATGGTCTTACTTAGATCATTTACATTATAAACATGCAAAATGGGTTTACATCGTTTATAAAACTGTCGACTGATGATGAAATCTGAATGGCGTGAACACCTTGAACATGATAAATCCCATTTGAAAAAATGGGGGTGTACTCCCATGGGGTCGTTGACATGGAGTGATCAACACTGCCCATAGCGCTGCCACTGCTAACTGTTGCACTACAACTCAGTTGCTGAGAGTTAAGCAACTGACAGACATCCCAAATCCTGACATACTAGTTAGTCTGGATGCACCTTGATGTTGAAGCTTCCTCTGCTACTAATCTACGTTGACCCTCTGATGCTACTGTGTTGCTGTTGTATCTGCTCTGTGCCTCCTGCACTGCTGCAAAACTCCACTGCGCTGCTTCAGACTTTGGCGCTCTAGCTCTGCCACTGTCGCTTCGTCATCCCTCATACCAACTGAATCTCGTCATTCTGCTACTGTCATTAAGGGCTCCCGTAGTCATATGTGATCCAAGAGTTTGGGCACCTCAAGGATCATTCCCCTTTCTTCTCTCTGTAGCTCCAACTACAAATCCATATCGCCCACCTTTTAGGTGCATGAGCACTCATGGCGCAGTCATCGTCATCCAAAACTACCAGGATCCTGGCCTTCCAGATGACAAAGTTAGATGCTCCATCCACCCTATCCTGATCCCTCAGTCCACTTGCGGCCATCTCTGCTCATTTGAGTGTCGAAAAAGTTCCTTTCTCCCTCTTCCATTGCTGCCCCAACAAAACTCGTATCTGGATTTCTTGGGCGCTAGAAATTCTCTAAGGAACAAGCTCCCTCTGAATTTCGATTTCCTTCACGGAAATCTTTCTTCCAACAAATGTCAAAGCACCCGTCTTTGATCTCTCTTTGCTGCTGCTCAGCATTGGATCTAGACTTCTTGGCAAGAAATATTCTGAGGAACTGATTCCCTCTACTTTGCTTCTGCCACACTAGACACTATTCTACACCAACAGAATCAGCGTCCCACTAGCAACCCCAGATAGAAACTGTACTGCATCTCTAGCCACGACAACTGGAAAAATGAGACTCAATATCATTTGCGTTAGCCCAGAAACCACTGCGCTGCCTTCTGCAGCTACAACATCACCCTAGCAGGCTGACGCAGGCTCTGTGTGAGCCTTCCTTGGTGACTGCGTCACCCTTCCTCTACCTTTCTGGCCCAGAACTGCGCTATCTCACGGGACAACTGCTTTCCCGCTGCAGTTTTTCCTCCATGCTTTCTCTAATGGCTTCAGTCCTCCTTGATCTGCAATTGCTCCGATACCATGTGAATTTTTTTTATCTAACAACCAGAAATCCTGCCGCAGTTAACTGATTTGCATTACCTACTTGTATTTTTCAATTAACAAGTTATTTACAGAAAACATTAATGAAAATACACTGCAGCCTACACCAATATACAGATCAAGTACTGAAAAATAAGATGAGACAATCACACAAAGGACACACTTATTTTTGGACTAAACGTCTGCGGAAAAACCCAATGTGAGAAAACCGGAGCAGCAGATCTGAGGGTTTTATTATTAAGCAGCAGTTTTATGAGTATAATCTCTGGATGCCTTGCTGGTCATCCAGTACAGAGAATTCACAGCAGACAAAAAATAGTGAGTTTTACCTCACACTGGAAGTCTCGACTAATCTAGATCTGAACTGGTGAAACCCCAGCTCCTTCTATGTTGCCTTTGCATTGTAGATGCGTAGGCCTGCATGGGGATGGTTGTGGATTGCTTCACCTCTTCTCAAAATCAATCTGATTCTCAAAAATCAAGTTTCAACCCTCCTAACTCAGAAACCCCGATTTCCATCAAAACTCGAACTTTCTCTTGGAAACATTGTGCAGTCCTTACGTGGGCCTGCGTCACCCCTTTTGGGGACTGCGTCACCTCTCCTAGTGGTTGCGCTGCTTCCTCTTCTATCTCTTTGCTATGTACTCTTGGTCCCGAAGAAGATCCTCCGACCAATAACTGCTTCTGCCCCTCACTGCACTAAATCACTTAGATCTTCGTCCAAGCACTGCTCCGTCAAAAGAATTCAAGCTCAAGATTCACTCCGTGTGTGTGTTCTCCAACTGACCCTCAAGCCTTCCTTTATACTTTTCCTGTTGAGAGATCAACGACTGTGATCAAATCTTTAATCAACGGCTAAAATTAAAACAGACTTGATCCTCATCACTTAGAAGTTTCTCACCCACATTTACATTAATTCCCTTTAATTATTTTAATTTCCTAAGTTTTAACTTAGACTCCATTAAAAATAATTAATTATTTGAATAAAATGCACTCCGGGCGGAATTTCTCCAAACGATTTCTGGGTCTTGAATATCTCATATGTTCTAGCCCCTCCACAAAATTTCGAAGCTAGAGCACATCCGATGCAACCCAAAAATCAACACATTTTCATACTGAAACTATATTTATTGGTAGGTTAGATTAGTTATCGTTGAGGCTCGAGTTGTTCTCACCTCGGCCGAGTATTTCTTGGACCACAACCCTCTTAGTAGCCGAATTTGTAGGGGTAGAAGTTTGTTTCTGAAGACCAGACTACAGCCTATTACCCAGCCAAATCATACCTTGTTGCGGAGTTGCTACAAGTGACAATATTTAAGTACTGGGCATGTAAATTTCTAATCAATATTTATGGATGAGATTTGATGATTATAATTGAGTTAACTAATGGAACAAGGGTTCAATATTTAAATCATAGGGAAATTAAATTGTTTGAAGAAATATCCCTATGCTCAAAATGTTCCTCTTGTTTTCATGCCAGGTATTAGAATAAGTGTTTGTAAGCAAAGTGCTTGTCCAAATGCATGAAAGAGAATTTTAAGTTGTTTAGTAAATCTAAAAGGGACATTATATTCTTTTAATCTGTTGTTTAGTCTTCTATTGTAAATTTATACCCAAGATAACTGGACAATCAAGGAAGTTAATAGCTCCACCTCACTTTGACCCCACATAAAGCATTGGTCTCACTTGGAGTTGAGTGAGGTTTCAATTGGGACTCCTCCTGTAATATTCCTAATGGTAAATTTCAGGAATAATAGGCATATAAAGACATAAAAATGAACAACAACAAATACACACAATTAAAACACCATTGAGCCAACTAAACTACGTTGAGCCATTTTATTAATTTGAGGAAATGTGTACAAGATGAGGTGCTGGAATGAAGGCACCTGGGCTTTCTCAATGCAAGCTAGAGAAGCCCTCTGAAATATGGTTGGAATCCATCACTATTGGTACACTGCGTGGATGAAGCTCTGCACTGTCACTAGCAAGAAATATTGTTGCTACTCTGGTTGATCTACTATTTGGGCTTGTTATGCTGCTCAAAAAATTATGGGATTTGAACCACAGACTCTACTCAAGAAACCCACAAAAACCCAGAAAGGATTCGCCCAAAGCTTGACCCCGGAAATTGGCTCTCTTGTGTTTGGCTCTCTAAACTATTGGGAAATTCGGTCCTATTGATAAAACTGCTGCTGGATGCCACCGAAACGCCTGGAAAATCCTTGTTAGAAGGCTCCAAGCCTTCCCACCAAAACTCCACTCACTCCCCAACTCCCGGAGTGACTCCCTCAAGGGACTGTGCAGCCTCTATGTTGCTGATACTACCTATGCACTGTTGATATTGCCCCTGCACTGCTGATACTGCCTCTGCGCTGCTGATACTGCCTCTGTGCTGTTGATACTACCTTTGCGCTGCTACTCCTACTCTGTGTTGTTGATGAAGGGATTGCGTTGTGGAAGAAGCTCACTACTGCTGAACTGATAAACTATGGTGAATCGCCTTCCTTGGGCTGGCACTCGAAGTCCATCGAAGAAAAAGCTGGGATCTTCGCTCGGAGACACCCGTGTGCTGAGCAGCACATGTAGACTTGGCTCACTGCTCAAGCGTGCTCTGTCAAAAGACAATTTCCAAATAGATGAATGAATGAATGACCAAAATGAGCAACTTGCTTCCTTTTAACTAAGCCTGCCCAACATTCCCTTGGGCCCCACCTCAAAATTGCGCTACCTCTAGCTCGTACCAATGAGCTGCGCTGCCACATGTGGGACACAATCTCTCCTCATTGGGCCCCCATCCTCCACTACAGCCGCAATATTTGCCTTGGCCTAATGTTTTGATCTCTATAGTTTCCTAAGTCTAATTGTGGGCCCCCAAACCCACATCCTCATAGTCAAAACGTAATAGTTAGCAAAATATCAAAAATTAATATTCTAATTAGCAGAATTGCTAATTAGGAAGATTACAGTCCTCCCCGCCAAAATTGCTTGTCCTCAAGCAATGCCTGAAAAAGCATCCTCTCTAGTTGTGGCTCCCCACTATCATTGCAAAAAGTGGAAGGGTCCTAGATGCGCCACTGAATCGTCTCTGACCTTTGCACTGTCCTGACATGAAAGAATCCCTCAATACCAGGATCCCAAGTTGTCTTGTCCAACTTGAAGCGCCCCCTGCTCCACACACTATCTTGTCAGGCATGAGTATTAGAAGCCCTCTGCACACCATCAATGAGTAGGGAATCATTCAGAAAAACTGAAATATTCAGAAAAACACTAAAGTAGACACTAACTGCAGCCTACACATCTACAGATCATTTACAAAACAATGCACACATGTGACAAGATTACACACAATTTTTCGGAGAAATGTCCCCAGAAAAACCCAATGCGGGAAAACCGGTACAACAACTCTAGAGGGTTTATATTATTATGCAGAATCTGAATACAACATTCTAAACACCAAACATGGTTGGCCCTACAGAGAAATTACACGGCAATAAGTACCTTTTAATCGAAGACAGAAGATATGGCTGTATCACACCCTCAAACGGGATTTACAGATCATGAGCCCCTTCTAGCCCACTGGAACCCTCAATGTTGCCTCTGCAGCCTCTGTCAGCCCTCAACTAGCCAACGTCACCCTAACTGGTGCTGGGCTGCCCCGACTGGGACTGCGTCACCCTGGCTGGTGCAGCGCTACGCTGGCTGGGTCTGCGTCACCCTGGCTGGGCTTACGCAATCTCTGCGTGATGCTGGCTGAACTGCGTCTTCTTGGATGGCTTTGCGCTGACTGGTACTCACTGCCCCTCTGCCTTGCTATATTCGCGACCTTGGAATAGATCATCCCTCGCCGATCTCTGCCCCTCACTGAACTGCAACTTGTTTCAAATTTCTCAGCAAAACCCCGCCCCAAAAATTCGACTTAGCTTCAGTGCTCTGCCAATGTGTGTGTGTCCTCCAACTGATCCCAAGCCTTTCCTTTATACTTTTCTCATTGGAAAACCAACGACCGTTGTCTAATCTCTAATCAATGGCTCAAATTAAAAGACTGCTTGATCCACGTCACTTAGAACATTTCATCACATGTGTTTAATTAATTCACTTTAATTTTTCTAATTTCCTAAGTTAGACTTAGGGTCCTCATTAAAAAAATCAATTATTTGAATATCTCATACACCAGATGAAATTTCTCCAAACACTTTCTGGGTTTTGGAAGTCTCGTGTGTCTTAGCCCTTCCACAAAATTTTAGGGCTAGATCACACCTGATGCTACCTCAAAATCTCAACACTCTTGCCTCTTGTAATATTCCCAAATGGGAAAAGCAACAATATAGCTCATAAAATGAAAGCAACAGCAATTATTTAACACATGAAACCATGAGACCAATATAGAGACATATTATTGATCATATATGCCACAAAAAATACAAAACTATGAGGCACAAACCATAGAATGTGATCACAGAAGCCTCCAATACATAAACACTCTCAAAAGTGAGATGATGTTGCAATAAAAATGTCGGAGAGCTGCTACAGTGCAGTCATATTGGGTATAACTACAGCTGGAGATGATACAATGATGTAAAAATACTGATTTAAGCCCCAATAGAATCCAAACATACAGATCCGGGCACTAGATCATCTTTCCAAGACAACCCAAGAGGGTTTCCAGAAAATGCACACAATGTGCCAATGTAAGTTGTAGCCCTAGGGCTGAAGATATGTTGCAACAACTGAAATGAGAAGATGTGGTTGAAGCTGATGTAGAAAACTACATATCTTCTCCAATAGATCCTCCGGATGAAAGAATGGCTCCTCCACTGAAGAAATCACCTCCCAAAACAACCACTGCAACTACCCCTGCAACTCCTCCCTAAAATAATGCAGATCTTGACTGAAACTGCGTTGTAGGGCATAAATACTCCTTAGCCTGCTGCTAAATGTGTCAATAAAGCTCAAGGGTATTCTTTAGAGGCCTTCCAATGGATGGAAACCTTCCTCCACTGCAAAACTAGATCTGAAGACACCCAAAATGATCCTCCACTACTGCACCCTGCAACATAGCACAATATCCTGCAGAAACTGTGTTGATGAAGAAAGCTATAGCTTGGCCTTAGACCTGAGAGTGGAAATGAAGTGCGATGCTCCTCCAAGAGACCTTTCAAGGAAAGAGATGGGATTCCCGCTCGAGAACACCCGATGCTAAACAGCACAGCAAAATCAACTAAACAGCTGAAGAATGCAAGAAGTCTAAACAGACCACATACAAAATAATAATCCAAAATATAACCAATATGGCTGCCATCCTCTTCCTTATATAAGTTATGAGCTTCCTTGCCCTTGGCCCCACTCAATTAGATCACTATCTCCATGCAATCAATCTCCCTCCAAAACTGCGTTATTTCTCATTAATTGTCCACTCCTCCATAACAACGTTGTTGATTTGGTCAAAGTTGATCTTTTCAACATGATCCAGCCCCTGTTCACACTCAAAGGTTCTTTATTTAGCTGCCTAGAAGGTCTCCTTTCACACTTGAAGTGTTTTTATTGCTACTAAGGAGATTTATGGGCCTCCCTACCCATTTATTCACCTACCTAGTGACAAAATAATCTATAATATTCCATTTAGCTAAAAGCTAAATTTTAGGAAAATTACAGTCTCTTGTACAAATCACCAATCCATTTGTATTGAGGGTGTTTGTTCTTAATAATATCATGCATCAAAAGGTTCAGTGTTTGAACCAAACAACCAAACCAAAATATGTTGGGGTATTTATCCTCAATAATTGCTCCCGCAAACTTACAATTAGAAGCATTATCAGTGATGACTTGGATGACATTGTATGGCCCAATATGTTCAATTGTTTGAAGTAATGGTTATGCAATGTTGGTGGCGGTCTTGAACTTTTCTGAGTAATCATATGTTGAAAGGAAGACTCCAACACTAGTAAACACATCAAGAACACTTATCAATGGATTGCCTTCTACATTTTTCCATCCATTAGATACAATGGATACCCCATGCTCATTCCAAGAATTTGTCATTTTACCCAAAGCATGTGCTATTTTTTCTTTTTCATGATCAAGTCCCACGGTTCTAGCCGTATCATACACAGGGCTCTTGTATCCTTTGGGGGCATCATTAACGGTGGAAACTATTTCATGCCTAAGAAACCGGATTCGTTCCCCTAGCCCCTCGTGTCCTAAATCGGGCGAATCAGACACGATTCGGTCGGATTCGTGTCCTTCCGATCATGTCCGATCAGGACACGATCGTGTCCCGATTCTGGGACACGAATCCCGATAAAGGGACCTCCATGCGGCTTCGAAAGGCCAATTTGGCCATTCTTTTTGCATATTGACATTCTCTCTTGGTTGTGGGTTTGTTGTGGGTGTGTGAGAGCAAGGAACAAAGGGCGTGGGAGCAATTTCAAGGAGATTCAAGCAACAGGTAAGTGCATTTTCTCTCTATTTTTTTGCATTTTTATTACAGCAGTTTGCATGTGCATTTCTTGTACAAATTTGTGCATTTTTTGTTTATTTTTTTACAACATTCATGGCTCAATCAAGAGTAGGAGGGAAGGGGAAAAGGAAGGGGAAGAATTTCCTAATCGGAGATGCCCCTCCTATTCCAATTTCATCAGGGTCTGCAAGTGTTCCCTTTATTGGAAGTGAGGCTGCAACAACAACTTTAAATGTTGAGGGAAGACAACAACCTCAAAATAACAAATATCCATTGTGAAAATATGTCACAAGAGAGCAAGGGCCAGGCAACAAGATGAAGGTGTTGGACTCACAACTTCCGTTAGACCAAAACCCACAGGCGTTAGTCTCCGCTACAATCGCCAGAGTTAGGATCCATGAGAGGCGGTTAGTCCATGTCGCAAAACACACGGGGAGCGTTGAACCCAATGTCCAACAATCTCCCCCCCAACGCGAGTCGGGTGAGTTTCAAACTCGACACCTGTCGCTCTGATACCACTTGTTGGACTCACGATTGTCGTTAGACCAAAACCCGTAGGCGTTAGTCTCCACTACAATCACCAGAGTTAGGATCCACGAGAGGCGGTTAGTCCATGTCGCGAAACACACGGGGAGCGTTGAACCCAATGTCCAACAGAAGGGAGGAGGCAATGTTGCTTGGAAATCATGGGGCAACAAGCCCTCCTCTACAATAGTTAGCCATGAGGGTCCTCTCTCAGGTGACTTCATCCTTTTGTTGCGAGAGGAATTGGAGCACATATGGGAATTTGTATAGTGTCAAGAAGAGCAGGCTTGAGCAGTCCAGGGTAGAGACAATGGTGTATGTGCATACCAACCTTCGTCTTATTTACAGGCAAAGGGATGAGTGGTTGAAGGGAAAGACAAAGATGTGAGATGCCTTTCCTGATGATATCGGTTTGGATAGCAGTGTTGAGTTGGAAATGGCCAACTCGGATCTTAATGAGCCAATGTTAGAGCCTGTCACTTTTGATGATGGTGATACTATAGAGGTGTCATCCTCCACACCAGCAAATGCAGAGATGACATTGAATACAGAGAAGGATGCAGCAGAGGAGATCAGTGATGACCATGATGACGTGTCCTATTCCGGGGGATCATCATGTCCTTGTCCAACACTCGAATCCTCGTGTCCTTCATGTCCCATGTCCTCATGTCAGGGGACTTAGTTTCATGACAATAAGTTGAGTAAAGAACATTGAATGGTATTTCACATGCATAGAGAAACCAGTAAATTTTTTAATCCACATCATCCCTACACCCTTCATCAAGGAAATATGATATGGTTCTACGCCATAAAGGGATGTTTGTTCCTATGCGTCCATATCCACTACCATGGGAGGATGTTGATGGAGTTCTTTGTCTATGTGATTGTGGACTATCATGTTCAAAGTCACCCTTTGATCTTTTAGATCTTTATTGGGCTTCCTTGTCTTCCCTTACATATTTGGCTCTTAGTTGTGTTGGCACACTTCCACATGTTTTCATTCCTATTTGTTTATTTCCATCCCATGGCATTTTCCCATAGAGATGCTTTCTGGCACGTGTGTATGAACTTGTGTAAGTTTTTTTGCAATGGAGGCATGTAAATTTAGTGGTTCCACCCCCTTTTCTTCCTTCAGGCCTAGAAACATATTTCCACAACGAGGTTTGGTCTGCTTTGGTTTTTGTACCCTCATCATCTCCACTCTCCTCCTCCTCAGCAAGGTACTCCTCCTCTCCAGGGTTTTCAAATCCACCACTACCCACTTCTTCATCCTCTTCATCATGGTCAACCCTCCTCCTCCTACTCTCCAACACCATAATAAAAAAAGGAACCAACATCAAGAGAATGCCAAGCCATATAGCCATGATGTTTGAAGTTTTGATTCTTTGAACTTTTGTGGAGTTATAGTTTCTTGCCTGCAATAAAAAGGAGGAATGGGAATGGGAAAGAGAGAAGAGAACATTTTCATTTAACAATGAACGTATAAAAAACACAAATGCTAGATTAGAGTCTAGATCTTACCTCTTTGGCCTTCAATCCCAATCTCCAATCTCCCTTGCAAGCTCCTCAAGCTCCCAAGCAACCTCCTCAATCTTCCTCCTTGACTGAAGCTCCAATTCCAAAAGCCCTCCCTTTTTCTCTCAATATGAAAATGGTGAATTATGGGAGGGGAGGAGGGCCTTTTATTTTGTTTGGCCCCTCCCATCACTTACCCGTCGTGTGACCCGCCTCTTTTTCCCACGTGGAGCAAAATTTTTAAGGCAAGAGCTATCGAGAGCGGTTGCTCCCCGACCGCTCCCACCTTAAAAAGTTCGCTCCAGGAGCGAACGCTCCCCAACCGCTCCCTACTTTTCTCCCCCAAAAAAAGGGAGCGAATTTTTTTTAAGGGAGCACACTCCCGAGGTCGCTCCCCAGCAGAGCATGCTTTGGGAGCCAGTTCGAAGGGGGGGGTGCTCCCCCGCAACCCTGAGCTACAAGGATATACAATTTCTGACCAAGCAGGGAGTGCAGATGACAGGAAGAGTAATTCAGGAAGATGCTTCAATTTGAGCTCTACTATGATTTCTTAAACAAGTAGGAAGCATAAATCTGTCGCACTCAGCACTGCAAAAGCAAATTGTATCGCAGCCCGTGAAGTTTGTATTGAAGCAGTGTGGCTTCAAAAGTTGCAAGCATTCACAAATTCAAATTGGGCAAGGAGTGTTGTTGACAAAATGAGTTTGTATATCGCTTCAATTTGGGCTCTGATCTCGTGGATGAGCCGGAAGCAGACATTTGTTGCACTTAGAGGTCAAGTATGTTGCAGCTTGAATGGAAATTTGTGAAGTAGTATGGCTCCAACTTGTAGGATTGGTTGATCAGGTGCAGGTGACAGCATGATGACAGATCAAGGTACCTTGAAATATAATACTGAGACGTGGTACGGAAAGAGAGAAGATGGCTCCAATATTATCAAGAAAATTTTCCTAGGACAAGCTTGAAGTGATTGAGCATGTCTCTCTCAATAAGAGGGAGTGATCAGACAGTAGCATCAGAGGATAGTCATTCTTATAAAGAATGGTCCTATACCTCTCAGTGAGAGAGAGTGTTGATATGATAAGCATCATGGATAGTCAATCTCCCTGTGTCAAAGATGTTGACCGGTTGGGGAGAATGGTCCAACAAAAGAAAATTATTCTTCTTGCGTAAAAGGTGTTGACCAGTTGGGAGGAATAGTCCTAGAAGCCCAAGATCACTTAGTTGAGTGTGTGGCTTTCAGCATCAGGCTCAATCTCTCCACCTTGGATGAGGATCTCATTTAGCATCGAGCCCAATTGTTCAAGTAGAGTGTGGCCTTTGGAGTTTCACCACGAGTCAAAGAGATTGAACAGGATGGTGAACCAAGACTAGTCTAGGTCAGGAGTATAGTGTTTCCAATTTTGAAAATGCTATGCATCATAGCTAATGATATTTCCAAAGAATTTCTACCATTTTAAGATTTGAAATGTTGTATGATTTGGGTAAGGCATTTCAACCATTTCTAGTGATGGTTTAGACACATTTTTGGAAGTTTTTGGTCCCACCTAAGTACTCAAGAGGGACGTTGACCCATAGGAGAATATTTCCCTATCCATCCAAATGACCCTTTAAGACAAAACAAAGATAGGGAATTGAGAAGAGAAGATTGTCACCTTGGTGGAAACACCACAGTATGGCCAGTGACATTTCTAAAGCATTTTGTACCCACTTAAGCATTTCTAGGAATTTCAAGGCTAGGATGTGGCCAAACTAGGTGTTTCCTGGAACTTATCCTAGGCATCTTTTAGAAATGGACATCATTGTAGAGAAATGAATACATGCAAATTTAATTTATTGACACAAGTTACAAGGTCAAAAACAAAGCAACAGCCATAGCCATTTATGAATAAATCTTTGGAGCTCTTAGCAAAACATGATAACCGACTTTTATATGATATAGTTAGCAAAATGGGTAGTGATGCTATCAAAGCTAAAGCCAGTTTAGATCTTTATTTGAGACATGCTACTCTTAAAGGATAATAGACCACAATCTATCAACCATAAAACCTTGTTTCGTAGTTTTAAAAACCAAAACCGATGACCGGACCGGTCCACCTAATAAACTCGGTTTCAAACCGAAACCGATCAAACTAGGACTGGTCAGATCTCAATGAACCGGTTTTTAAAAAAATAAATTAAATAATTAATTTTTAATGAAAAACAACTATTTTTAATATTTAAAACCATGATTCCAAGCTAATAGAGACAAAATATGCAAATTTTTCTCATCTATATACCATGTAAAGGTAAATATATCAGAATGACACCGAGTGCAATACATATCATCAACAAAATACATAAGCAATGAAACTCTAAATGGCCTCTAGAGTCTATAAACAATGCTCTAAGATATGGGGCCACTGAACTACTACAATTCTACATATCAGTGATCAACAACATGATCACTCCTCATCATGATCAAACTCATCATCACTACTAGACAAAGGGATCATCAACATGAGCTACATAAATAATATGGCTCAAAGTTGAGGACTCCTAGAACTCCTCTACAACTTTAGTAGTAGTAGCAAAAATAGACATCAAAACTACAAATCACTGATCAACATGGTCACTCATGAAACTCATCATTGATTCAGCGCTACTAGAAATGGGACCATCAATGAGAGATACATAAACATCATCTAGTTCAAAGTCTTCAGACTTGGATTGCTCAACCTTATAACATGAATGATGATAGAAATTGAAATTTTTTAACATGCCTAACCAATGATTTTGGTTTGAGTGAAGGGTTCATCTCCTCAACTTTATAATGTGGTAGAAAAAATTAGCATGCCTAACTAGTTGTTTTCCTTTGAGTGAAGGGTACATTCTTGTTAAGGCTATGGTAAAGGAGTTCAATAATCAATACCACCAAAATCAACAAAGTTCAACAATCAATGCCACCAACATCAAGGTTCTTAAAGGACTCCATGCTCTTGATCTATGGCAATATCATACCCTCACACATTATAGAATCAAATGGAAACACTGCAAACCCCCAAACCATGAAATCCTGAAAACCATCAAGTTTGTTGAATTTTGAGTGAAATCTAAAATTTTAGTTTCTCCATATGAAATCCGATGAGGTCGAAACCACTCTCAAACATCATAAGTCATTTCATGGTAATGATAAAAATTTAGGTAAAAAGATGAAAATGAACATTGAAAAATAAAGGAAATGTCACTTTTACTTTAAGAATTTAGCATTTCCATTAATTGCCAACATTGCTAGGGTTGAGATGTGTCAGACAAATGAGAGGGTAGGCATGCTTTTCTTGGAGGTGCTGTTTTTGGAGGAAAACAACCCTAAATTTTCCTCAAAACAGCTCCAAAACTCACAAAACTGCATTTTGTGGGGTCCATAGCTGGTCTGGCAATGAACCGGCCGGTTTGACCATAAATCGGTCGGTTCTGTCCTAAACCGGATGGTTAGTGACGTTTTTTGTGAACTTTGGGTAACATAGACCCTTCAACCAGGTTTTTTGTCCGGTTTGACCCGGTCGCCCAATGAACCGGTCGGTTTGACCGGTTTCCAGTTCAAGCCGACCCATTTTTAAAATTATGCCTTGTTTATGAATTTGCAATCACTCAAAGAAATTTCTCTCACTTCATTCTTTTTACTTGCATTGCTATTAACTACCCTTAAATATTGAGGACAAGACGCATGACATATTTTGTTGTTAACTTTATCATAGAATTGCTAACTATGTAAATGACAACTAATCATAATAGAGGAGCAATCAATTATTTGGGTAAATATCTCAGAAATTTCTCTAAAGAAAATTCCATCATTGCACTGTTTCCATTGTAAGCTTGTGGTTGAATGCACATTGAAGCCTAATTTCACTTTCAATATCTAGCAAAGAATTACTATATGATATCTTACGAGGGGGCATAGAATACATTTCTGACATAGGAACTCATATAATTGATATTTTAAGAGGAGACAGATAAGCAAAGTGAGATTACAAATATATGATAAAATATTCACGTAAAAGATACATATCATAAAAATAGAAAATGATAACATCTGAATGTTGAAGCACTAAGTAATTGAACTGGGAACAAAGGCACACCATATCATCTGTAAGACCATAGACATTTGGACACCAATATCTAATCTCAAAATTAACATATTCATGCCAATAAGGTTCATGTCAAATGTTGGATTGTAAATTGGAGTATAATTACAAGATAAAGAAAGATTACCTGTTTTGTATTGATTTTTTTGACTTCAGTATTTTTCCATGAAACCCATGTCATTCAAAAATATGCACCAGTTAGAATTATGTATAATGTTCACAAAATCAGACAACAGTGTGTGTGTTATTTGTCAAGTGATCATATGTATAATTAAAAGCTAATATGTAGAAGTATTTGCATATCAGTGAAAGTAGTGGTCCAGTATTAACTATTTATACCCCGAAAAATTATGTGATTAAAAGATCATTTTTTAAATATAGTAATCTGCAATTAAAGTCCTATTTTTCCTAAATATAGCAACATGTAAGTAAAATCTCTATAATTTTCATGTTCAGTTTGTTTGAGTACAAAGCCTAAAAGAAGCAACAAATGTTGGGTATGTGTTATATTCTTTGCATGGCTATCCCCACGTACATTTGGGTGGTTTTTGCTTTCATTTCTGAAGGTTTTTAGTACGTGGTTTTCAGGTACATGCTGGTTTTTCCCATGGTTTTGTATATCTGGTCAAAGGAACTGCAGTATATTCTAATCCAAAGTTAATGGATTGGGACTTTATAAATGTTATGGCGTGTATATAATGTATTGTAACATTGTAAAGGAACATAATGCAAAATCAATCTGGTTTCCTCGGTTTTGGGTTCTAGGGGGAAATCTTTGTGACTTACATTATATCTTTTTTGTTAGTTTTAAGAATTTGTTTGCAAGTATTATTTGGCCAGAGTTAAAAGTTAAAACACTAAAGCCTTGTAACTATTTAATATCAATTAATAAAGTTGAATCTTTAGAAAAAAAATGCCTGACTAAAAAGAGTATTATAAAAATAGAATTCGTATTACTCATCCTATGAGACTCTAAAATCACAAAAAAGAAAGGCTATTTTGGTGAAAAACGTAAAGACTAATTGAATCGAGAAATATGACACAGAATCACATGTAATAGGGCCAGCCTTAC
The DNA here is from genome assembly GCA_034641835.2 of Pinus albicaulis. Taxonomy (NCBI): domain Eukaryota; kingdom Viridiplantae; phylum Streptophyta; class Pinopsida; order Pinales; family Pinaceae; genus Pinus; species Pinus albicaulis. The sequence continues at coordinate 35,895,609 of CM076574.1, forward strand.
AAAATGACAAAATACGTTATATGAGGCAGCCTAGAGTACAGTATCAGAATGACCTCAATATATTGCTTGAAAAATATAAATAAAAGTCATAAGCCTCACTTCATACATCATATAATTTATCTATTTTTTCGATGTGTTACCAATAATTTCTCTCCTCATTCATTGTGTTATCAATTAATCTTGCACTTAAGCCACAAAGTCCCAAAAACAGATGCATGCCTAAGCAATGACTCAAGAGGGCTATCATTGTATGAGGTCACATCTATGATCCTTATATATAATATTCCAAACTGAAATTTACAGCTAATAACAGACACATGAACTAGGCTATATCAAATAAAATTATAAGTAAGCATGCACCATCAAAAACACCAAGAAACAGGGGGAATATACTGAGCCATTTTATTAAATCTGGAATAAATAGGAGTACAGTAATAAGGAGCAAGTGCACCTGGGCTTGCATGAGCAAGCTGAATCAACCCAGGTGACATAGATGTCTCCAGTGAGTAGAAACTTCGACCCCCAAATGGCCTATGCGCTGAACCAGGAAATTGTGCCACCGCTGCTACCTGAAAATGGTTCGAATCCCCTACTGGATTGCCTGGATTGGCCTGAAATTGTTGTTGTAGCTTCCTCATAACTTTCCCCACAGGACCCAGAAAGGAATTGGTCTCAATCCTTCAAACCAAAAAACCCACAAAAATGAGCTAATTACCAGCAATTGTTGGCTGGAAAGAGGCACCTGCTTGATCTCTCTAGAGTGCTCAGAAAATTCAACGAAATTAATCTTGGCCTCTCCTCAATAAATGCAGAAAAACCCAAAAAGGGTTGGGCCTAATCCCAACCTTCCAAAATTGACCCAAAATAATGTGAGCAACCACTACAGTTGGGTAATTCGTACTGTTGGAAGAATGGCTGCCAAAGCGCTACAAAATTATCTGAGAATTCCTTTAGAATTATCCTTATGCCCCCTTGTAAATCTACAACCCCCAACTCCGGTTCAATCCTCCACAATGAATGTGCTCCTCTAATGACTGCACAGGCCCAACCAAACCACTTCTATGCTAGCCCAAGAAGAAGAATTTTGACCTGTGTGTAATCCACTCACCCAACCCTTCAAACAACTGCAAAATCGCTGCTAGGTGCCAAGAGAATATGCCTCTAAATTCCCGAAACCCATGTTGCCATGAAGCTCATTCCCACGACAGTGCGTGGTCCCTTACTGTGCGTAGCCTGCTCCTCAATAGTTTGAAACTCCCTGTGAAATCCCTCCGTAACAACTCCAAGAATGTAGCAAAGCTCCCCTAGGGTGGCACTCAAAGTCCATCGAAGTAGGAGTTGAGATTTCCCCTCAGAAATTTTGTGTGCTAAACAACACTCTGTTGACCCAGCTAATGGCTTGAGAAAAAAATGGTTCAGATATCAAATGAGCAAATATCCCCAAAATGAGGCCCTCCACCTCTATTTATCTTGCTGCCCCCTCTCTGCCTTCATGTGGCCCCCACAATTCGAGTTCTCTCTCCTCTTTCTTCCCACAAGTTTGAACTCTCCTAAGGTGTACGAATTCCCTTTGGAGTGGCCCCCTCATTCCACTGACAGTTTGATTTATTACCTTTCTAATGTTTGGAAGCATTCTTTTCTTAAAAATCCAAGTGGGGTCCTCCTAATCCACCTTTCCTAAGTCCTGATGCCAAAATATCTCCCAATGGTCAAAATTGCAAAGATGGAAATTTTTCTTAACCATATTAATTAATTAGGGATATTACATTATCACAACTAGTTGTAGAGGATATACTTTGATGACATTGATTGATCAAATATAGGGGCTATTAACTAACTACCTCAACAGTCAGGCGTGTGATGTCTAGAGGAGAGGGGATAGTGTAGAGTGACTTATTTATGCCCCTAGAGCCTATTAGGAGCACCATTGAGTAGCCAATGATATATTAATTACATAGCACTAGTGGCACCTTGATGTGTTCTAGTGATATGATGATGTGTCTACCCTTCTTTAGCGCATGGTTCCAAGATGGATAGTGTGGTTCTGTGTGATGCATTGATGTCATACATATTTCCTCTTGTGGCACATATGTTGAGGTGCTCACCCATATATTATTATTATATGCTAGAGATGAGGGAATCCCCTTCTTTGTAAGTCGTTGAGGTTTTGTTGATATGACAAAGTCATCATGGCACTATAATATTGATAATTGACTCCTCTCTTGGATTCATCAACTTGCATACATGTTGATGAGTTTGTTACACAAGAGGAGAGCGTATTACATTGTGATGCTACATGTGCCAATTGGAGAACCTTGCTTCACAAATAACCTATCATTTGATTGAGGTATTTCTCTTGGGAGACTACACATGCCACTTTACCACAACCATGGCCTTGGCGGAGATAGAGGGGACAACCCTCTTATAGTATTTTCCCTCACATGTAGGGGCTAGGAGGCTCAAACCCTAGTCGTTGAACCTATTTTCAGCATGTGGCATGCTTGAAGTTTGTACATGTGGCATTAGTCCACCATATTTGATTTGTTGTTTGACTTGTCCTCTCTGATTAGTGAGAGGATAATGCTAGTTTATGTTTTCGTACAATAGATATAGGGTTTCATACAGATATTATTATTTTATTGTGGGGGTTGTTGATCATAAACTCTATATACTGAAGACTCCCATTAGTAATGACTCTTTAAAGTGCTAGTAATCTTGGAGATCATTTTGCTCTATATCCTTATTAAAGCTTTGTGGAATGAATGGTGCTATTTTGCTAATGTCAAGCATGTTCATGGAGCTATATTTTTGAAGATTATGTGGATGTTTACTTGAAGGAGTTCATCTTTGAATACAAAGGAGGAGAACATTTAATATATTGGAAGTAAACTAGGTGTGAATGTTCCATTTTCTCTCTAGTTTATTATTTGTTTTGTTCATGGAATAAATATAAATAATCTATCACATATAGGAGTTGTTGTTGGCTTTATTCCTTGATAAAACTATCCTCAAAGTGATTTTCTTGAAGGTACATCTCTCAGAGAGTCTTGTCTTGTTAAATTTCTGCAGTAACTTTTAGTTATATTAGAAATGTTATAGCACGCAATGCTCTTGCAGCCATAGTTGTCTGAATAGTCTTGGTTGAACTGCCCTTTAAGAGGCCCATGCACCCAAGCTGGAAATTAAGCACTTTTCCTTCCCTTTCAACCACCTAAAAAACTTATAAAAATTAACTTCTATTTTAATTTTTCAATCTGAAATTTACAGCAGAAAATTCTTAGTTCAGACCAGCATTAAGTATAGGAAAACATCCACATATACTGCCTTAAACTAGTCTTGTCTTTCGACTGCATAGATCTGAAAATTAACTCAAGAAAAACCTTAAACTAGATCTATCACAAATCTACTAAGCATTTATTTAATCACCTATATTTTGACTCGTTCCAATACACTAATAAATATGGAATTTATACCCAAGAAGCAGATTTTCCAAAGTCCTCCGATAACTTTATTTACTACTTATGTTTGGACTTAAATTGTCTTAGGGAAACCTTGAGCTAGAGGAGAGCTAGCATAAAGGGAGAGATAAGGCTACTGAGGTGACAGTGGGTATATTATTTACGTCAAATGAGAACCTAAGAGGTAACATTTTGGTGTTGTTGCCAAGGATGAAGTCCATTAACCCATGTCTTGAATACTTTAGATTCACTATTTGACGAGCACAAGATTTAAGTTGAAAACATATTGTAAGAGCTGATATAGTGAAGCCACTAAGTGAATCTCTTCTCAAGATCCACAAGGACCTCTTCTCATGGCCTTGTTCACCCAATCTTATAACCTAAAAGGTATTAAAGGAAAAGAATAAACTGGGCTCACAATTCAAACAATAAAGACCTTAATATTGTTGAAAACATAAAGAGTTTGCCTGAAAGCAATCCATTAAATCTCATTTCAATCAACATGGCCGACCCTAATCCTACACCATGGTTGGATGATTTGTACATAACATTGAATTTCATGAACATTAATGAATACCCTCAAGTTGCGTTAGAGAAAGTTATGTTTAAATTGCCTTAGTTTCAGGGAAATAATGTCGTATCTTCTAGAGATCATTGAAGATATTCATCAGTGTAATTCAGAAAGGTGTTGTGAGGTACCTAGATGTTGTCGTGAATCTATTTGTCTAGTCTTGGATGACAAGGCCATGGATTGGTTTACAAGATTTCCAAAAAACAATATTAGCACTAAGCATGAGTTGGAGAACACTTTCATGGAGATACTGGGAGAAAGGAAAGATAATAAATACTTTTCAAAGAAATGAGAATGAGATTATAGCAGAATTTAAAAAAAAGGTTTATTCAGACGGTACAGAGACTGCATACTGACATTAAACCTCCAGCAGTATCCATCCTTATTTATTACCTTGATGCTTTTGAAGGCGAACTTGATTTCCAGCTGAGACAAAAGGATCCCCAAAAACTCAAGATAGCCCAAGAGTTCATGATAAAAACTGAGAAAAACATGATTGCAGCAAGCCAAGCAAATCAATCCAATTCTTCCAAATCTCATTCCATGAAAAATGAAATGAGATCCAAGGCAGTAAACACAACTAACCCAACTCCTGATCCTATCACTACCTTAACAGAAGTTATAAAGCGCATGGAAACCAATTTCACACAACAAAATACAACAATGCAAAACACATTAGTGCAACTGGAAAGGGCCCAACCCAATAGATATCCTCCCAGGGGAAATGGTGGATGGGATACACGAAGAGGTTCTTGAAACCCTAATTAGAACCAAAATTAGAATCCTAGAATCCTGGTTCCTCTAAACAATAATAATGTGGTTGATCACGATCCCTTCTTCTCTGGAGGTCGTTGAGGTTTCGTTGATATGACAAAGGGATCATGGCAATAAAATATTGATAACTGACTCCTCTCTTGGACTCATCCACTTGCATACATGCTGATGAGTTTGTTAAACAAGAGGAGGGCATATTACCTTGTGATGCTACATGTGCCACTTGGAGAACCTTGCTTCACACATATCCTATCATTTGATTGAGGTATTTCTCTTGGGAGACTACACATGCCACTATACCACAACCATGGCCTTGGCGGAGATAGAGAGGACAACCCTCTTATAATATTTTCCCTCACATGGCTAGGAGGCTCAAACCCTAGCCGTTTAACCTATTTTCAGCATGTGGCATGCTTGAAGTTTGTACATGTGGCATTAGTCCACCATATTTGATTTGTTGTTTGACTTGTCCTCTCTAATTAGTGAGAGGATAATGCTAGTTTATGTTTTCGTACAACAGATATAGGGTTTCATACAGATATTATTATTTTATTGTGGAGGTTGTTGATCGTAAACTCTATATACTGAAGACTCCCACTAGTAATGACTCTTTCAAGTGCTAGTAATCTTGGAGATCATTTTGCTCTATATCCTTATTAAAGCTTTGTGGAATGAATGGTGCTATTTTGCTAATGTCAAGCATGTTCATGGAGTTATATTTTCGAAGATTATGTGGATGTTTGCTTAAAGGAGTTCGTCTTTGAATACAAAGGAGGAGCACATTTGCTATATTGGAAGTAAACTAGGTGTGAATGTTCCATTTTCTCTCTAGTTTATTATTTGTTCTGTTCACGGAATAAATATAAATAATCTATCACATATAGGAGTTGTTGTTGGCTTTATTCCTTTATAAAACTATCCTCAAAGTTATTTTCTTGAAGGTACATCTCTGAGAGAGTCTTTTCTTGTTAAATTTCTGCAGTAACATTTAGTTATATTAGGACTGTTAAAGCACACAATGCTTTTGCGGCCATAGTTGTCTGAACAGTCTTGGTAGAACTGCCCTTTAAGATGCCCATGCACCCAAGATGGAAATTAAGCACTTGTCCTTCCATTTCAACCACCTAAAAAACTTATAAAATATAACTTCTATTTCAATTTGAAATTTGAAATTTACAGCAGAAAATTCTCAGTTCAGACCAGCATTAAGTATAGGAAATAATCCTCATATACTACCTTAAACTAGTCTGAACTTTCGACTGCATGAATCTGAAAATTACCTCAAGAAAAACCTTAAACTAGATCTATCACAAGTCTACTAAGTATTTATTTAATCACCTATATTTTGACTCGTTCCAATACACTAATAAATCTAGAATTTATACCCAAGAAGCAGATTTTCCGAAGTCCTCCAATAACTTTATTTACTACTTTTGTTTGGATTAAATTGTCTTAGGGAAACCTTCCTTGAGCTAGAGGAGAGCTAGCCTAAAGGGAGAGATAAGGCTACCGAGGTGACAGTGGGTATATTATTTATGTCAAGTGAGAACCTAAGAGGTAACATTTTGGTGTTGTTGCCAAGGATGAAGTCCATTAGCCCGTGTCTTGAATATTTTAGATTCACTATTTGACGAGCACAAGATTTAAGTTGAAAACATATTGTAAGAGCTGATATAGTGAAGCCACTAAGTGAATCTCTTCCCAAGATCCACAAGGACCTCTTCTCAGGGCCTTGTTCACCCAATCTTATAACCTAAAAGGTATTATAGGAAAAGAATAAACTGGGCTCACAATTCAAACAATCAAGACCTTACTATTGTTGAAAATATAAGGAGTTTGTCTGAAAGCAATCCATTAAATCTCATTTCAATCAACATGGCCGTCCTTAATTCTACACCATGGTTGGATGATTTGTACATACCATTGAATTTCATGAACATTAATGAGTACCCTCATGTTGCATTAGAGAAAGTTATATATAAATTGCCTTAGTTTCAGGGAAATAATGTCGTATCTACTAGAGATCATTGGAAGATATTCACCAGTGTAATTCAGAAAGGTGTTGTAAGGTACCTAGATTTTGTCATGAATCTATTTGTCTAGTCTTGGATGACAAGGCCATGGATTGGTTTACAAGATTTCCAAACAACAATATTAGCTCTAAGCATGAGTTGGAGAACACTTTCATGGAGATATGGGGAGAAAAGAAAGATAACAAATACTGTTACAAGAAACGAGAATGAGATTATAGCAGAATTTTAAAAAATGGTTTATTCAGATAGTACAGAGACTGCATACTGACATTAAACCTCCAGCAGTATCCATCCTTATTTATTACCTTGATGCATTTGAAGGCGAACTTGATTTTCAGTTAAGACAAAAGGATCCCCAAAAACTCAAGATAGCCCAAGAGTTCATGATAAAAACTGAGAAAAACATGATTGCAGCAAGCCAAGCAAATCAATCCAATTCTTCCAAATCCCATCCCATGAAAAATGAAATGAGATCCTATCAATTTTTGAAGATGTTCTATGCTTGATGCAACTTTACTTTTACCCCCAATGTCAGTCAGAAATCACATAAACAAGAAAGTAAAGTGCTGATAGAACATACCAGTAGATCGACAAAAGAAAAGCCAGAAAAATATAAGTGTGTTGATGCGTTACGGTGGTCAACAAGATGCTTCAACCAGCAAAGTCTCAATACGGTCAGCCAACCAGAAGTGTCACACACATAGCCCTTAAAGACAGCTCATCAAAAATCAACATAATTTAACAAAGGAATCCCACATCCAGATTTCCGGCATCATCCAGATTTACAGCGTCCATTTCCAGCATCATCCAAATTTACGACATCATCCAGATTTACGACATCTAGATTTACGGCATCCATTTCCGGCATCCAGATTTACGGCGTCCATTTCCAGCATCATCCAGATTTACAACATCATCCAGATTTACGGCATCTAGATTTACGGCATCCATTTCTGGCATCATCCAGATTTACAGAATCATCCATATTTACGGCATCCAGATTTACGGCATCCATTTCCGGCATCATCCAGATTTACGGCATCATCCATATTTACGGCATCCAGATTTACGGCATCCATTTCCGGCATCATCCATATTTAGATCATGAGGATGTGTGTGATGAGATGATTGAAATGTCCTCCAACGTTGACTCTATTTATATCAAAGTAACAAAAATCGCGATGTTATCGCGATTTTTTCAAAAAATCGCGAGTTTTTCATGCGGCCGATTTAATCGGCGATTTTTTGGACGATTTTTTGAAAAAATCGTCATCGCGATAAAATCGCGATTTTTTCGAAAAAATCGTGAGTCGATTGGTAAAAATCGTGCCTGCGTTGGACAGCGGCATTATAATGCGATTTTTTGGTTTTTATTTGTCATTTTCAGTTGGACAGAGTTGTTTATGAGAGCCAAGGAGGGAAGAAGAAGAGCCAAGGAGGGAAGGAGGAGATTTACAAGCCCAAGATTGGACAAAACTTAGAATTTCTTGCAATCCAAGCGAAGAAAAATCGAATTTGGACCAAGTGTTTCCGACAAAACGTTTTTCCAGGTATGGGCATCAAATTTGACCCATTTTTTTTTGTTTTTTTCTTGTTCTTCCATGGGTTTCTATTACCCATGTATTTTTCATCATTTGTGATTGCATTTGGTTGTGTTTTTTTTGTTTGTTTTTGTTTTATTGAGAGAAGAGGGTTTATTTTGGTCAAAAATGCAAAAAATTGTTTGTTAAATTTTGTTTTTTATATTTCTTCTTGTGCTCTTAGCTTCTTCCCATTATTTTTGCTTGTGTTTCAACATGTATTTTTTCCAATTATTTTTGGATTGAGTTGAGGGTTTTTTTTTGTGAAAAAAATCAAAATGTTGTATGTAAAATTGTAATTTTTTTATTTTATTTTTTAACTGGCAATTTTTCTTGTGCCCTAGGTTCAAATTTCAACATTCAAACTTCAAACTTCAAAGTTTCCAACATGCCAAGGAAATTAGATCCTTTATGGGAATTTGGTGAACCTGATGGGGGTTTTGACCGATCAAACTTGTCTTGCAAATTATGTGGTCAACACATGACAGGGGGGGTATACAGGTTGAAATACCACTTGGCACAAATTCCTGGGCATGAAGTAGGCCCTTGCAAAAACACCAATCCAGAAATAATCAAAAGAGCCATGAACTCATTGGGAGAAATAGAAACCACTAAACTCAGCAGAGCAGCTCTGAAAAGTCAAATATCAGGATTTGTGGTTGAGCGTGAGAGTGGTAGTGGCTCTTCAGCATAAGCCTCTTCTACAGGCAGCCCCGTCGCTGCTGCCTCATTTTTTCTTCCTAGAACCACTCCCGAGGCACAGCCATCTATCTCCTCCTATCTTAAAAGAAAGGAGAAGGAAGAAGCTGATAAGTTGTTGGGCAAACTGTTTCTTTGGAGTGATATTCCTTTCAGTGTTGCCAGGACCAATCCATTTTATCAGTCTGCGATTGATGCTATCGCTGTTGTTGGCCCAGGATACAAAGCCCCTTCAGAGAATGACCTTAAAGGGCGCATTCTACAAAATGAGAAAGCTGACTGCACCAAGAGATTGGAAGAGTTAAGGGCATCATGGGAAATCACAGGATGCACTGTGATGTCAGATGGTTGGACTGATCAAAGGGGTAGGACCCTTATTAACTTCTTGGTCAGTTGTCCCAAAGGGACAATGTTTATGAACTCTGTTGATGCATCTGCACATGTGAAAGATGCAAGATTATTATGTGATTTATTAGATGTGTTCATTATGGAGGTTGGGCCCCAAAATGTTGTCCAAATCATAACGGACAACGCTACAAACTATGTTTCTGCTAGCAAGATGCTTATGGAGAGGTATCCGAGCATATTTTGGACACCTTGTGCGGCACATTGCCTTGATTTGATGTTGGAGGACATCGGAAAGCTTGATTTTGTCAGTGATATTGTAGAATCATCAAAGAGAATCACAAAATTTATATATAACCATGGATCTGTGCTTCATTTGATGAGGACATTCACCAACAATAAGGAGTTGGTGCGGCTTGCTATTACACGATTTGCCACTACTTTCATCTCTCTTCAATCCCTCTTGAATTCTAAGTGGGAATTGAAGAGAATGTTTGTTTCAGATGAGTGGCGTGCTTTGACTATCAGCCGCAAATCAGAGGGACAGGCCATCTGCAGGTTGGTGTCATATCAGGAAAGTTTATGGGCTGGAGTGGAAGAGGTGTGCAGCATTAGTGAACCTTTGGTAAAGGTTCTTAGATTGGTGGATGGAGAGAAGCCCACAATGGGCTACTTGTATGAGGCCATGGATAGGGCCAAAGAAGCTGTTCGCAGCTATTATGATGATAAGGGTGATGATGGGTTTCAGAGACAACTTCTTTTATGGGAAGTGATTGATGATCGATGGAACAACACACTCCATCGTCCCATTCATGCTGCAGGGCTCTTCCTGAACCCCGCATTTGCTTATTCATGTGGTTTTCTATTTGATGCCGAGGTCATGGATGGCTTTTTCACTTGTGTTCAGAAGATGGTGCCAAATCCATCAGAACGTGCAGAGATATCCAAAGAGATGGAGGTATACAGAATGGCAGGTGGCACCTTGAGCTTCGACATGGCTGTCCAGGATAGGACTGTTAAAATGCCAGGTAAGATTTTCATTATTTTAAAAATTTTCTTATGTTTGTAACTTTATCAGTTTATCTTATTTGTTGTAACTTGTAGCTTGTAGATGCATGGTGGAGGAGCTACGGTGGCAGATTACCAAAACTCCAAAAACTTGCCATTAGAATACTCAGCCAAACATGTAGCGCTTCAGGATGCGAGCGCAACTGGAGTGTATTTGAAAAAATACACTCCAAAAGGCGCAACAGGTAAAAAACTTAACATATCTCAACTGATTTTTTGAATTCATTAAATATTTTTTTTTAAATATTTAATTTATTAATTTATGACCCTTGTACAGGTTAGAGGGTCAGCGGCTCAATGACATGGTTTACGTCTACTACAATCTTAGATTGTGGGTGAGACAACTTGAGAGGACCCCTGATATGGAGGCCATCTCTTGTAATATTCCTAATTAGCATTGCTAATTGGAATATTTCATTTTTTGTTTAATTTTGCCGCTTTAGCTAAAAATAATAAATAAAGTGAGAAATAAGAGGGGTCATCTCACTTTATAAAATAAAGTGCTTTCCTAGTTGATTGACGTTGTAACTTAAAGGGGTGGCCTTGGGGGTCCACACGTGTATGAGGGGAGGCCTCACGCTGACCCTAAGGTAACTGCGCAGGCCAAGGAGGGTGAAGGACGCAGTTAAGGTTTTAGAGGGAGTTTAGCACTATAAAAGGTGGGGTTTCCACTCCATTTGGCATTGTTGATATGATATTGATATTGAGAGCTAGACTTCTGTCTACTTCAGCACGCCGGTTGTTTAGTCGGTCTGCAGCACTGTTTAGTGCGAACTGAGTGTCTCCGGTCGGAGATCTCACCCTTGGCTCCGGGGGACTTCGAGTGCCTGCTCGAGCAAGGTTTTTGCTTTAGTTTCAGTGGTGATTTGCAGCAGTTTTCTGGTGGACGTTTTGCAGAGGAGTTGCCCCTTTTTGTGACTGCGCAGTCTAGGAGAGAGGACGCAGTCCCAGCTAGGGAGGACGCAGTTATTGTGAGCAGGGTTGTTGTGTGGGGATTTGGCAGAGATTTCAGCGTTTTCCAGCCCTGAGGAGTTTTGTTATTTCATCCGGAGGGTTTGCAAGTGGATTCAGCCCTTTTTGCCAGCGTTTTCTTGGGCTTCTGCGCTGTCACTAGGAGAGAGCGTTTTCTCTGGAGAGGGTTTATTTGGTGCATTTTCGGAGGTGGAGCATTTGCTTCACGATTTCTGGGTTTTGTCCGGAGGGTTGAGATCAGCTAGCCTTCCAGTTTTCAGCCCATTCCAGTGAGGGAATCAGCCCCTAGTTCCAGTACATTGCAGCAGCAGTTTTCTACGGCAGTTTCCCCAGCCAGCTAGGACGCAGTCCCTACTGCAGCCATTTCTTATTCTGAGAGGGTCTCCACTTGCCTAGGGCAAGGATAGGTGCACTCATTCTGATTATCTTTGTACCCATATGCATGTATTCTCAGATTAATAAAATGGCTTCGTGTTCTGGCATTTTATGTGTATTTGTTCCATTTTCTGGTTCCGGCATTTTGTTCTATATATCTGTTTGTTGTATTTCTGTGTATTACTGGTTATTACCCGTTGGGGATATTACAGTGGTATCGGAGCATAGTTCTGGCTCAGCCTGTGGTGCTAGCAGTCTATGACGCCCGGGGATAACCCCTACATCCATCGTAGGAGACGCAGAGAGGCCGAGGGTAGGTGGAAGTTTCCTTTCGGGGGAAGTGATTCTGATCAGGAGCCACCTGAGACAGATTCAGAGGCGGAGCAGCCTGTGAGGGGCACAGAGCAACGGGATCCGATGGCAGACACAGATAAAAAACTGGATGCAATCCTCCATCACATGCAGGATATGTCACAGAGGCTCGCAGCCGTAGAGGTAGCACAGAGAGAACCCCCTAGGGTTTTCCAGGTCGGAGAGGGATCGGGTATGTCTCACCACATACCAGTGCACGATGCTATCCCCAATGTGACGACTCAGGCACCCACGCGATCCACTATGCCCACATTCTTGCCAGAGGACACAGGGGCAGGAGTACGGGGAGGTGCACAAAGGGATGCTCCAGCACCCACGCGACCTACCATGCCTACCTTCCTAGCAGAGGACGAGGGGCCGGCAGTGCCGCGAGAGATGGATCCGGCCCAGTTGGCGGCTGTTTTTGCAGAGTATCAGGCTTACGGACAGGCATTCATGGATTCTCTCACCTTCGAGAGCTATCTCCATGTTCAGTATGGCATTAGACCCCGTGATCATCACATGGGGCACAGGCACCACCGCGATGACCACCGCGCGGCTAGTAGATTCCATTTGCCCACGTTTGATGGCTCATCAAACAGTTCGGCAAAGTCCTGGGTGGAGAAGCTGGACATCTATTTCCAGCTTAACCAGGTGTCGCAGTCAGAGGCCATTAAGGTGGCTACATTGCATCTGGAGGGTGAGGCTCAGGACTGGTGGTTTCATGGGATGGCGACACTCGGGCATTCCACAGTGGCGACATATGCCGAGTTTACCAGGAGGGTGGTTGAGCGTTTTGACAGAAGGGACCCGGAGCAGCATTTTGTTGAGCTGACCAAGCTCAAACAGACTGGGAGTGCAGAGACATACATTTCAGACTTCTTGAGGGTTTCAGTGATGGTACCTGACTTATCTGCAGCTCGGATGGTTTACATGTTTGTGGAGGGGCTGTCAGAGCCACTTCGTGGCCTAGTCCGGTCGAACAAACCGGCTACTCTTCAGGATGCCATCAGCAGGACTCGAGACTTACAGGATGTCTTACCCAGGACTCGGCCACCTTATCCCCAGAGACAGGCTTTCCAGCCTAAGGGTAAGGACACGAGGGCTCCGCCTCCCAAGGCGAATCCTGGACGAGGGCAGTTTGATGATGAGGCCCGGAGAGAGCTGAGGAGGAAGCGGTTGTGCTTCACTTGCCAGGAGCCATGGGCACCGGGACACAGATGTGCGGCAGGGAAGGCACATTTCATAGAGGTCTTCTCCGAGAGCAGTGGAGAAGAGGATGATGGGGATGATGTGGAGGCAGGAGATTGTTATGCAGCACAGAGTACCTTACCACCTCCACCACCCGCGACAGGTGGGGCATCGTTTGCACCCACTGGGGGAGCTCTAGCCACATTGCGGGGAGTTCCCAAGTACTTGACACTGCGCGTACGAGGGACAGTGCGCGGACAGCGGGTTTCAGTCTTAGTTGATAGTGGGGCCACCCACAACTTTATTGATGCCCAGATGGTTGAGCGGAGAGGCATACAGACAGAGGGCTTTGATGGGTTTTCCGTCTTGGTCCCAGGAGATCAGACCATGGCATGTGCTCAATATGTTCCGGAGTTATCAGTGACGATGGGCACTTATACATTGACAGATCACTTCTTTGTGGTGGACATTCCGGACACCAACCTGATATTGGGAGTTCAGTGGCTTATTACTCTAGGGAAGGTCACGACAGATTGGAAGGCCCTAGAGATGGAGTGGGATGATCCCAAGACGGAGAAGCATGAGAAGATACGGGGGCAGCACACATACCCACCTCAGACGGTGTCAGCACACAGCATGGAGGCGACTTTCCGCAAGGGAGATATAGAGTGGGCGGTAGAGTTGCGGGCTTCAGAGGCAGTGGATACAGGGCAGCCAGTGCATCCTGATCTACAGTCTATTCTCGACAGGTATGCAGTGGTTTTCGGGGATATTCCACCAGGGCAGCCACCGGATCGGGGGTTTGAGCACACGATCGAGCTTGAGCAGGGGATACAGGCCGTGATTACTACACCGTATAGGCATCCCAAGGCCTATCGGGACGAGATAGAGCGGGCCATTCAGGAGTTGCTGGCCCTTGGTCACATTCGGCCCAGCACTAGTCCTTTTGCTTCTTCCGTAGTGTTGGTGAAGAAGAAGGACGACACATTGTGCATGTGCATTGACTACAGGGCTCTGAACAAGAAGACCCTGAAGAACAGGTACCCCATCCCCAGGATCGATGAGCTGATGGATGAGTTGAGAGGAGCACGGTTCTTCTCGAAGATTGACTTGAGATCCGGGCACCATCAGATACGCGTGAGGGAACAGGACATTCCCAAGACCGCTTTCAGGTGTCACTATGGGCACTTTGAGTTTCTGGTCATGCCATTCGGGCTGACCAATGCACCTGCTACCTTCCAGTCGTGCATGAACCACATTTTCAGGGGTCATTTGAGGAAGTTTGTGCTGGTCTTCTTTGATGACATACTTATATATAGCAGGACTTGGGAGGAGCATCTCCAGCATATTGAGACAATTTTGCACATCTTGGAGGAGCAGCAGTTCTATGCCAAGCTCTCCAAGTGTGAGTTCGGGTTGACAGAGATGCTGTATCTGGGGCACATTATAGGAGTGGACGGGGTGAGAGTCCATGAGGAGAAGATCAGGGCCATCAGGGATTGGCCAGAGCCGCGGAATGTGACGGAGCTTCAGGGATTTATTGGTATTTGCACATATTACAAGAAGTTCGTCAAGGGCTTCTCTCAGCTTGCTGCACCCCTCACGGATCTGACGAGGAAGGGGGCATTCAGTTGGTCGGACACAGCACAGCGAGCTTTTGACAAGCTCAAGGAGGTGATGAGTAGTTGTCCAGTATTGGCGTTGCCAGATTTTACACAGCCCTTTGTCCTAGAGTGTGATGCATCAGGAGAGGGGATTGGGGCAGTTTTGATGCAAAACGGTCATCCGATTGCTTTTGAGAGCCGGAAGCTCCTTCCACACGAGAGGTTGTATCCCATATACGACAAGGAGATGCTGGCCATCATGCATGCATTGGCCAAATTCCGGCAATACCTGGTGGGTGGCAGATTCAGGGTGAGGACAGATCATAACAGCCTGAGGTACTTTCTGGAGCAGAAGCAGTTGCAGGAGAGACAGCAGAAATGGATCAGCAAGATCCAGGCTTACGACTTTGACATAGAGTATGTCAAAGGAAAGAATAACGTGGTAGCTGATGCCCTTTCTCGTAGACCGGCCACGTTATCACTCATGAGCTTGGATGCTGACTGGAAGGCTCGACTACTGGTTGAGTACTCCAAAGATAGATTTGCATGCGAGGTTCTAGATGGGCAGGTAGCGGATAGTAGATACAGGGTGGCCGATGAGGTCATCTATTACAGGGACAGGATCTTCTTGACTGAGGGATCTCAGCTCAAGAAGAAGATACTCCAGGCTTCACATGATTCACCGTTGGCGGGCCATCAGGGGTTCACCAAGACATACAGGGCCATCCGGGAGAGATTTGCATGGAAGGGCCTCAAGGAGGACGTACTCCAGCATGTCAGGGAGTGCGAGGTTTGCCAGCGAAACAAGGGAGAGATGAGTCATCCTGCAGGGTTGTTGTAGCCTCTTCCCATTCCGGAGGGGAAGTGGGAGAGCATTTCGATGGACTTCATCACAGGGTTGCCCACAGTACAGGGCAAGGATTGCATCTTCGTGGTGGTTGACAGGCTGACGAAGTATGCTCACTTTTTCGCCATTTCAGCACATCACACGGCGGCACAGGTGGCAGAGTTATTTTTCAGGGAGGTTTTCAGATTGCATGGTCTACCCAAGACCATTGTCAGCGACAGGGACAGCCGCTTTATGGGCGGATTCTGGCAGGAGCTCTTCCGACTAGTGGGGACCGAGTTGACACCGAGCACTAGTTATCATCCTCAGACAGACGGGCAGACGGAGATAGTTAACAAGTGGCTGGAAGGCTACATGCGTAACTACGTCAGTGGGCAGCAGAGGGCATGGCTGAAGTGGCTGCATTTGGGCGAGTACTGCTACAACACAACGCACCATATGTCTATTGGTATGACACCTTTCTATGCTTTATATGGATATCATTCGTTATCTTTTGTGGACATGATGTTTGGTGTTAGCAGGGCTCCGCGAGCCAAGTTATGGATCCAAGAGAGCCAAGATATCCTCCGAGCTCTCAAGGACAACATAGCCACAGCACAGAATCA
This sequence comes from Pinus albicaulis, assembly GCA_034641835.2. Taxonomy (NCBI): domain Eukaryota; kingdom Viridiplantae; phylum Streptophyta; class Pinopsida; order Pinales; family Pinaceae; genus Pinus; species Pinus albicaulis. The sequence continues at coordinate 35,912,082 of CM076574.1, forward strand.
ACAGAAGTTGTATGCTGATAAGGGTCGGGTGGAGAGACACTTTGAGGTAGGAGACTTGGTCTACCTACGGCTACAGCCATACCGACAGTCTTCGCTCAAGCAGAAGGGGGCGGAGAAGCTGAAGCCCCGTTTTTATGGGCCATACAGGGTGATACGCAGGATCGGGCAAGTTGCGTATGAGTTGGAGCTGCCCCAAGGCAGCAAGATTCATAACATCTTTCATGTATCATGCCTGAAAAAGGCACTGGGCCAGCATGTGACAGTCACCGAGGAGCTACCACCTACAGATGATGAGGGGCATCTGGTGTTACAGCCGGAGGCTATTATTGACACTAGGGAGAGGCAGCTGCGGAGCAGGAAGATCAGGGAGTTCTTGGTGAGATGGAAGAACTTGCCGGATGAGGATGCTACTTGGGAGGATGAGAGGATCTTGCAGCATCCATCACTTCAGTTGCTTGAGGACAAGCAACGTTCTGCCGGGGGAGACTGTAATATTCCTAATTAGCACTGCTAATTGGAATATTTCATTTTTGTATAGTTTTGCCGCCTTTAGTTAAATTAATAAATAAAGTGAGAATTAGGGGGTCAACTCACTTTATAAAATAAAGTGCTTTCCTAGTTGATGAACGTTGTGACTTAAAGGGGTGGCCTTGGGGGTCCACACGTGTATGAGGGGAGGCCTCACGCTGACCCAAGGGTAACTGCGCAGGCCAAGGAGGGTGAAGGACGCAGTTAAGGTTTTGGAGGGAGTTTAGCAGTATAAAAGGAGGGGTTTCCACTTCATTTGGCATGGTTGATTTGATATTGATATTGAGAGCTAGACTTCTGTCTACTTCAGCACGCCGGTTGTTTAGTCGGTCTGCAGCACTGTTTAGTGCAACCGAGTGTCTCCGTGCGGAGATCTCACCCTTGGCTCCGGGGGACCCCTTGTGCCCGGCCGAGCAAGGTTTTTGCTTTAGTTTCGTTGGTGACGGCGCGCTCTTCGGTGGACGGCGAGACAGAGGAGTTGCTCCCTTGCGGATCGCGTTAGCCTAGGAGAGAGGACGCAGCCCCGCCTAGGGAGGACGCAGCGTATTGTGAGCGGTGGTTGTCCGTGTGGGGATTTGCGCAGATTTCGCCGTTTTCCCCACCCCCGAGGAGTTTTGCTATTTCGGTCCGGGGGGTTTGCGTGTGGATTCGGCCCCTTTTTGCCGCCGTTTTCTTGGGCCTCTGCTACCGTCATCGGGAGAGACAACGTTTTCTCCGGAGAGGGTTTATTTGTGCATTTTCGGGAGGTGGAGCATTTGCTTCACGATTTCTGGGTTTTGTCCGGAGGGTTGAGATCAGCTAGCCTTCCAGTTTTCAGCCCATTCCAGTGAGGGGATCAGCCCCTAGTTCCAGTGCATTGCAGCAGCAGTTTTCTACGGCAGTTTCCCCAGCCAGCTAGGACGCAGTCCCTACTGTAGCCATTTCTTATTCTGAGAGGGTCTCCACTTGCCTAGGGCAAGGATAGGTGCACTCATTCTGATTATCTTGTACCCATATGCATGTATTCTCAGATTAATAAAATGGCTTAGTGTTCTGGCATTTTATGTGTATTTGTTCCATATTCTGGTTCCGGCATTTTGTTCTATATCTCCGTTTGTTGTATTTCTGTGTATTACTGGTTATTTCCCGTTGGGGATATTACATCTCTTTAGATGCGATTGACACCACTGCTGAATGGAGGGTTGAGGCTGAGAGGCCTGTCATGGAGTCAGCCCCTGATTGGATAGAGCAGGAGGTAGTGGAGGGGGAGGAGGAGGAGGAGGACGAGGAGGAGCAGCAGCAGCAGCAGGAGGAGGAGGAGTAGGAGGAGGAGGTGACACCACCTACCACTACTACCGGTAGAGGACGTGGTCTGCCTCCTTTAGCTCCTAGTGGTTCAGGTTCCCGTTCTGGTTCTGGTGCTTCATTTTTTTCTTCTAGAGCACGACAGAGCCCATTGCCAGTCCCGCCAGCTTCTTCAGCTAGAGAGAAAGGCAAAGCTGTTGTATTTTCTCGCAAGAGGGGCAGAGGAAATCAATAGTATAGGACCATAGGTTTTATGGTGCATTGACATTCCTTTGTATATGACATTATGACTCATGATATGAGATACATTACTATATTTTTTGTTGATATTTTGAGGCTGAGTTGACTCTTGAGACTCAGGACTTAGTATTCAGAACAGGATTCAGTTTTATGTGTGATGTAGCACTAGACATGATATTACACATCTTATATATTAGTTTTTTTTTCATATTTATGTGTCAACACATTTATTTTATGCTGTAGATGCTTTAGATATTAAAAAAATTGAAAAAAAATGAATATTTTTGTATGTTACGATTTTTTCCCGATTTTTACGATTTTTTCCGATTTTTTCCCCTCGGCGATTTTATCCCGATCGCGATTTTTGTTACTTTGATTTATATCAATCACTGAGGGTGTGTGACACATTTGCTGGGGGTGTAAAACCTTAAGGCCGACTTGCACATATTTTGAAAGTATTCAAAATAAACTCAAAATAAATGTTCTGCTCATCGGATCAAGATGATCTTTAGATCGATCTTGCACCTCTTCGAAAGAGGAACCCAATAAAAATATTGGTGTCTTCATCTAAGCATCACAACATGGAGTTTGGACCTAGTTGTCCAATTTTAACACTCCCTCTCAACTAGGGAGAACTCCATCCACCTATGCAATCAAACATCGTGCGTCATCCCGCTGTAACTTGCTTTGCTGGCCTCTTTATTTCAGAACAGAAGTGGGTCAGTCACAAAGACATCATTCCCCGCTGATAGATTCAACCCAGAGGTCCGAAACCTCTATAGGACTCACAAAGAGTCTCATACCAACCCGGAGTCGGTTCATCTGACCCAAAGTCAGTAGGAGGTCTGAAACCTCACATGGACTCAAAGAGTCACATACCAATCCGAAGTTGGTTTATCTGACCCGAAGTCAATAGGAGGTCTGAAACCTCACTTGGACTCAAGAGAGTCATATATACTAACCCGAAGTTAGTCTCATTGACCTGAAGTCAGTTGGAGGTCTGAAACCTCACATGGACTCAAACAGTCACATACCAACCCGAAGTTGGTTTATCTGACCCAAAATCAGTAGGAGGTTCGAAACCTCACATGGACTCAAAGAGTCACATACCAACCCGAAGTTGGTTTATCTGACCCGAAGTCAGTAGGAGGTCCGAAACCTCACTAGACTTGATCCCAAATCAAGTGGTTGGACATGTGTCATCTTAGATAGAGAGTACGGAAATCTCTGATGCGCCCATCAGTCTTCGCTACTAGTCTCTAGCTTTTCCCACCTCATTGGCCAAATGAGAGGTACTTCCCATGAGTTCGGAACTCAAATGGGTAGGATGCATACGGGGCATAGATCATGAGAGGTGAACCAACTCAATCATCATAACGGTGGGGCCCAAGCACACCAACAAGGTTCAACAAGCCTAGCCCTGTGGTTGCTTAAAGCTCCGAGAAGCTATCCCCAAAGCCCCCCATAGCTCCCAGAGCTCATCATCCAACAGGACCCTCAGAATAGGGTCGTTCCATGATACCAAGATTTTCACGGAAGGTTAGGAACATGAACTTTCCCAAGGGCATTGTGAGAATATCCGCAACCTGCTCATCAGTTCCTATATGATCGAGCCTTACGGTGCCTCGCTGTACCATATCCCGAATAAAGTGGTACCAGCCTCAACATGCTTGGATCGTTCGTGGAACACGAGATTCTATGACAAACGAATCCCCCTCTAGTTATCACAAAGGATAACAGTGGCATCTATCACATGCTCGAACAACTCACTGAAGAGCTTTCGCAACCAAGTGACTTCACAACAGGCCATACATGTTACAATGTATTCGGCCTCAGCAGTGCTCAAGGCTACCGACTTCAGTTTCCTACCCGAAGCAGATCTACGTGTGAAGTAGCATCCAGATGTGCTCTTGCGATCCACCACACTGCCAACCCAATCGGCATCAGTATATCCATGGAGTGTCATACTCCTGGCAGTGTATCTCAGCCCATGGTCTATCGTGCCTCAGAGATATCTCAAAAGTTTCTTGGCACCAACTCAGTGAATGTTATGATCAACCATGTGTTGACTCAAAGTGTTCATTGCACAACATACGTCCGGACGGGTGTTCACTAAGAACATTAGGGCCCCTACGAGTTGAAGATACTCAGTAGGATTTGCTAGCACGGGCCCAGCAGCGCTGCCACTCAACTTCTTAAAGTTGAGCTCCATTGGTGTCGACACGGACTTACAGTCCATCATACTAAATCTTTCCAGAAGCTTCACAATGTATTTTCCTTGAGAAAGGAAAATCCGCCAGGTCTCTGCCAGACCTCCAGGCCTAGGAAGTAGTGCATCAGTCCTAGGTCCTTTATCTCGAACACAGCACCGAGCTCCCTCTTGCACTGATGAATGAGAGGGACAACACCTATCAGGAAGAGGTCGTCCACATACAACACTGGAATGAGAGGCTTCTCTCTATCAACCTTGAAATAAAGGTTCAAATCAACATTACTACGAGTGAAGCCTGACTTCATTAGGTAGCTATCTATCCTCTCGTACCAAGCTCTGGGTGCTTGCTTCAACCCATAGAGGGATTTCTTCAACCAGAAAACATGGGTGTCTCGATCCTAGACTTCAAACCCAGAGGTTGCTCCACATACACCTCATCATTTATCACACCATGCAGAAATGCGGTCTTCACATCCATCTGATTAAGACTCCATCCTTGCGTAGCAGCAAGGGCTATGATAGATCGGATGGTGGTATATCGGGCCACAGGTGCAAATATATCATCATAGTCTATGCCTTCCTTTTGAGAGAAGCCACGGGCAACGAATCTTGCCTTGAACTTTTCAGCACTTCCATCAAATCCATGCTTGATCTTGTAGAGCCATTTCGAGGTGACAACTGCTTTGTCCTCCGGTCTTGGAACCACATCCCAGACATCATTCTTCATTATGGACTCATACTCTTCATGCATAGCATCCTTCCAAACTTGATGCTTTACGGCTTCCTCAAAAGACCAGGCTCAGATTGTACAATAGTACTCATGGCTGCTAGATACCCTTGGTATCTATTGAGCTTCTTGCTTTCACGAATGCCCACCTTTGGGGCCATATGTCCCTCTGCGTCCTCAAGAGTGTCCCTGACCCATGATGGTCTCTTCCCTATTGAAGGAGGTGGATCAATCGGGTCCATTGGTCCTTCAGCATCGGGCATCATCTCATCCTTCGGTTCTTCTTGATTTCCAGGCCTTGCTTCATGATCTTCCTCAGATCTCGGAAGATTGACTACTTTCCTCAGAGAAACATCTTTGTCAAAGGTAACATCGTGGCATATCTCCACTTCCCTTTGCCCAGGCACATATACTTTATAGGCCTTCGAAGTTTCGTTGTAGCCCACAGACATTGTGGTCTCCCTCTTGATGCTAGCTTCTCTGCAAAAGTTCTTGAACTCATTCGTCTCATATAATAAGAACATCCTCCCAAGGATGTCACAGGCAGCAAACCAGATAGATCAGAATGTACTAATTGCAAGACAACATATGTCTTTGTGACACTTGAGGAGAAAGGTCCCCTTGTATGCTTTCCTTTGGTACAACCTTGACATACACCTTCATGATTATTTGAGAACTCAGGCATCCCCGTCACCACCTTCCTTGCTTCGGGAAGGGCCTTGTAGTGAAGTTGTTCAAACCTCCGGTGCCATAGTTCAGTCTATCAGATAGTATCACATGTCATCGCTCCCAGTGGACTTCCTCCAACCTGGTAGAGTGTACCAACTCTAAACCCAAACGTGATAGCTTCCTTGAAACTCTTCTTCCACATGCGCACCTTCCATCAATGAATGCCACATTGAAACCTTTGTCTTCCATGGCCAAAACAGACACAAGGTTCTTCTTCAAATTAGGTACATATAGTACATCTTACAGGCGGAGGACTTGACCTTGAGACAAGTGGAGGGTCACAGTCCCTGTCCCTTTCACGGGATATGTGGCATTATCTCCAAAGATAATTTGTAGATTAGTATCCTTCTCAACCATATCAGTAAGTGCTTCCTTGAACCCAATGATGTGCCTTAAGGCACCACTATCTATCAACTAGACATCCATAGTGTCGGGTGGAGATGCAGCAGAGAGGGCAGATACAAGAATGAATTCATTTCTTTTATCATCAAAAACATTTGATTCCTCATATCTGGAATTTCTTGACCTTTTGAAAGGTTGCCCATTTCCGTCGGAGGGAGCCTTCCTTTTCTTGACCTTCTTGAAAGGGCATTCTCTAGCATAGTGACCTAGCTCAGAGATGTAGGCAACCAGACTCTTATGAATGAGTCCCTGATCATCAGCTTTGCTTTGATTTCCCCCTTCTTGTACCTTGATTTGGCAGCAGCAGTTGCAGTGGATGGAGGCTCTTGGATTTTACGCTGCACATAGTCCATGGCATCTTGGTCTTCCAAATTAAGATCCAATGTCATCTTCCAAGCATGGAAGTCATCCTTCCCAGTCAATTTTTCATCAACCTTAAAGCCACTGTAGTTTGAGGAACCCATCCTCTTCTTCAATGATTGCTACAAACTAGGGATTTGTCTTCACCTCAGCTCTGATACCATTTCAATTTTTGAAGATGTTCTATGCTTGATGCAACTTTACTTTTATCCCCAATGTCAGTCAGCAATCACATAAACAAGAAATTAAAGTGCTGATAGAACATACCAGTAGATCGACAGAAGACAAGCCAAAAAAATATAAGTGTGTTGGTGCGTTACGGCGGTCAACAGGATGCTTCAACCAGCAAAGTCTCAATACGGTCAGCCAACCAGAAGTGTCACACACACAGCCCTTAAAGACAGCTCATCAAAAATCAACATAATTCAACAAAGGAATATAATTCAACAAAGGAATCCCACATCCAGATTTCCGGCATCATCCATATTTACGACATCCAGATTTACGTCGTCTATTTCCAGCATCATCCAGATTTACGGCATCATCCATATTTACAGCATCCATATTTACGGCATCCATTTCCGGCATCATCCAGATTTACGACATCATCCATATTTACGGCATCCATTTCCAGCATCATCCAGATTTATGGCATCATCCATATTTACGGCATCATCCATATTTACGGCATCCATTTCCGACATCATCCGTATTTAGATCATGAGGATGTGTGTGATGAGATGATTGAAATGTCCTCCAACGTTGACTCTATTTATATCAATCACTGAGGGTGTGTGACACATTTGATGGGGGTGTAAAACCTTAAGGCCGACCTGCACATATTTCGAAAGTATTAAAAATAAATTCAAAATAAATGTTCTGCTCATCGGTCAAGATGATCTTTAGATCGATCTTGCACCTCTTCAAAAGTGGAACTCAATAAAAATATCGGTGTCTTCATCTAAGCATCACAAGAAGGAGTTTGTACCTAGTTGTCCAATTTTAACAGATCCAAGGCAGTAAACACAACTAACCCAACTCCTAATTCTATCACTACCTTAACAGAAGTTATAAAGCGCATGGAAACCAATTTCACACAACAAAATACAACAATGAAAAACACATTAGTGCAACTGGAAAGGACCGAACCCAACAGATATCCTCCCAGGGGAAATGGTGGATGGAATACATGAAGAGGTTCTTGAAACCCTAATTAGAACCAAAATTAGAATCATAGAATCCTAGTTCCTCTAAGCAATAATAATGTGGTTGATCACAATCCCTTCTTCTCTAGAGGTCGTTGAGGTTTTGTTGATATGACAAAAGGATCATGGCACTAAAATATTGATAATTGACTCCTCTCCTGGATTCATCCACTTGCATACATGTTGATGAGTTTGTTACACAAGAGGAGGGCATATTACCTTGTGATGCTACATGTGCCACTTGGAGAACCTTGCTTCACACATATCCTATCATTTGATTGAGGTATTTCTCTTGGAAGACTACACATGCCACTTTACCACAACCATGGCCTTGACGGAGATAGAGAGGACAACCCTCTTATAATATTTTCCCTCACGTGACTAGGATGCTCAAACCCTAGCTGTTTGTAATGTTCCCATTTTTGGCATCACCCATGACAGGGCTAGGAGGGACTTCCAGAGTTAGGAGCAGACAGGTCACAGGTACAGATTGGTGCTATTAGTGGGCTCAGGAGCTTTTTGGAGGAGTTCTAAGGAGTTTTCATGGTGTTCAGAGGCATTCGCTTGATATACTCCACCATCCGAGCAGTTTGGCTTTCGTTCCGATGCATTCCGATAACTTTCGGAATTTTGAGTTATTTATGGGCTTAACTCAGCTGATTATGCTCAAGGTGGCATTCCGGGAGGAATACACGATGGAACACCTTAGTATAATAGCTCATTGGAACCGGGACGAGGAGACCTACACGATGGGACAGTTAGACAGAGATTTCAGTGACCGGAGGAGGCGTGGTAGCCGATATACCCTTTTCTGCATTAAAAAGGAATATTTTATAATATTTTAATAAAAGGGAAAAAGTGCTCCATAAATAAAATAATAATAAAATAATGCTCTAGAAGGCTCCAAGGGATCTATAAAAGAAAGGGAGGAGGCCATTGGGAGACATCTTTGGAGTAGATCACTTGCTTGTGTATGAGAGGTTTGAAGACGTGGTTCTCTACTTCAGCCGTAGCCCCAGGACGGAAACCCTCGGGTGATTTGTGAGTGTTGGACGAAAACCCAACTCTCTTGAAGAGACTTCACTTAGGAGTTTCACAGAGCTTCAGAGTTTGGTGTGAAGATCATTCAGATCTTCAACTTGGGCTTCATCAGTTTCAGTGGGTTCAGTTTCAGCTGTTGCCGGAGGGAGAGTGCAGCAGTGCAGTTTGTGGCCAGTGCCGTTCAGCAGCTTATCTTGGTGGCCAGTTTTCTATCTCAGCTCTCTTGGGTCAGATCTATATGTAAACCCTTGTTTATTATCTATAATAAAAGCTGAGATTTTCCTTCTGTTCTATATGGTATTGGATTGCAGTGTTTCTTGTCTTTTAATTTTACATGGCAATCTTCTGTTGAATGAATGATTATTTTACGGCAAATTGTGGTATTCAGTATTTTTCTGCATTTTAGTTAAATATCCCATCCGGGATATTACACTGTTGAACCTATTTTCAGCATGTGGCATGCTTGAAGTTTGTACATGTGGCATTAGTCCACCATATTTGATTTGTTGTTTGACTTGTCCTCTATGATTAGTGAGAAGATAATGTTAGTTTATGTTTTTGTACAATAGAGATAGGGTTTCATACAGATATTATTATTTTATTGTGGAGGTTGTTGATCGTAAACTCTATATACTAAAGACTCCCACTAGTAATGACTCTTTAAAGTGCTAGTAATCTTGGAGATCATTTTTCTCTATATCCTTATTAAAGCTTTGTGGAATGAATGGTGCTATTTTGCTAATGTCAAGCATGTTCATGGAGTTATATTTTTGAATATTATGTAGATGTTTGCTTAAAGGAGTTCGTCTCTGAATACAAAGGAGGAGCACATTTGCTATATTGGAAGTAAACTAGGTGTGAATGTTCCATTTTCTCTCTGGTTTATTATTTGTTTTGTTCATGGAATAAATATAAATAATCTATCACATATAGGAGTTGTTGTTAGCTTTATTCCTTTATTAAACTATCCTCAAAGTTATTTTCTTGAAGGTACATCTCTGAGAGTCTTTTCTTGTGAAATTTCTGCAGTAACTTTTAGTTATATTAGGACTGTTATAGCACGCAATGCTTTTGCAGCCATAGTTGTCTGAACAGTCTTGGTTGAACTGCCTTTTAAGAGGCCCATGCACCCAATATGGAAATTAAGCACTTGTCCTTCCCTTTCAACCACCTAAAAAACTTATAAAAATTAACTTCTATTTCAATTTTTCAATTTGAAATTTACAGCAGAAAATTCTTAGTTCAGACCAGCATTAAGTATAGGAAATAATCCTCATATACTACCTTAAACTAGTCTTAACTTTCGACTGCATAAATCTGAAAATTACCTCAAGAAAAACCTTAAACTAGATCTATCACAAGTCTATTAAGTATTTATTTAATCACCTATATTTTGACTCGTTCCAATACACTAATAAATCTGGAATTTATACCCAAGAAACAGATTTTCCGAAGTCCTCCAATAACTTTATTTACTACTTATATTTGAATTAAATTGTCTTAGGGAAACCTTCCTTGAGCTAGAGGAGAGCTAGCCTAAAGGGAGAGATAAGGCTACCGAGGTGACAGTGGGTATATTATTTACGTCAAGTGAGAACCTAAGAGGTAACATTTTGGTGTTGTTGCCAAGGATAAAGTCCATTAGCCCATGTCTTGAATATTTTAGATCCACTATTTGACGAGCACAAGATTTAAGTTGAAAACATATTGTAAGAGCTGATATAGTAAAGCCACTAAGTGAATATCTTCCCAAGATCCACAAGGACCTCTTCTCAGGGCCTTGTGTTTAGATTTTGTGTATTTGGGTAGCATCGGATGTGCTCTAGCTCCCAAAATTTGTGGAGGGAGTAGAATACACCTAATCTACAAGACCCAGAAAAGGATTTTTGAAATTTCATCTAGTTTGGAAGATATTTAATTAATTAATTATTTTAATGTATTCCCTATGTCTAATCTTAGGAAAATTAAATAGTTAAAGTTAATTAAATTAAACATGTGATGAAATTGTCTTAAGTCACACGGATCAAGCTTTATTTTAATCTTAGCCATTGATTCAAGATTTGATCATGGTCGTTGGTTTCCCAATGAGAAAAGTATAAAGGAAAAGCTTGGGATCATTTGCTCAGATACACAGAGGCAGAGCACTGAAGCTAAGCTGGAACTCTATGGCGTGGTTTGCTAAGAATTTCCAGCAGTGTTTCAGCTGCAGAGAGGGGAGTTTAGGCAAAGGGGATGATCTGATCCTAGTGCCTAGAATCAGCAAGAGGCAGAGAATAGCTTCCAGAGGCAGCGCAGAAAAGCAAGGGCAGTAGCAGCAGAGAGGGTAGCAATTGCGCAGCGCAAGGGCAGCTTTAGCTACGCAGGCGTTGCGCAGTCTTTCCTAAGGCAGCGTTAGGTAGCTGGAGACCCTCAGGGGTTACGCAAAGACCCTCAAGGGCAGCGTAGGGACTACATCACCCAGTCTGAGGTTACGCATCCCTTTCCAGGCCAGCGCAAAGGCTACAGATGCTGATGCAGAGGCTTCAGGGGCAGCGCTGGGGTTTCTAGGGCCTAGATTTGGCTGAGTCCTGTAAATCCCATTTGAGGGTGTGGATCAGTCAATATTTTGGCTTCAAAACAGTCGGTGAGTTGCAGATCTATATTTTCTCTGTCGAGTTTTTCAGATCTGGAACCCAGATTTGTTGTATTCAGAAAACTCTTAATAATAAAACCCTCCAACATCCAGTAGACCAGTTTTCCCGCATTGGGTTTTTCCGGGGACTATTTGTCCAGAAAATCCTTGTGCCACTTTATCTATGTGTGTATGTACTTTTTCTATATTTGAATTGGTGAAATTTTGTTATGTGTTTTGTTTCGATATTAACCTGAATATTCAGCTTAATAACTTAATTAAGTAGGAGGAGCATAACCACATCTAACAATAGATTTCTGCATGAAGTAACTTTCAGAAAATTTCACACAGTATCAGAGCAATTGCAGATCTAGGAGGGTCACCAGCAGAAGACTAAAGGATCTTGCTGCAGGAAGTAGCAGGAAGAGCAGCAGCAACAGCAAAAGGGAAGATCTGAAGGGACAAGCCATTTCAAAGGAAGCAGAGTTATGCAGAGGGCAGGGTGACGCAATCTAACGCTGTCTCCCAGCAGGCCCACGCACTTTCTGCGCAGAGGCAGTGCTGGGATTGTCTGAAGCCAGCCAGGGTGACGCAGATCTAAAACTGTCAGATCCAGAAGTGGCTAAAGCACAACTGCAGAACTTCAGAATGTGTTGGTGGGGTTAAATTTCTGAAGTTTTCAGATTTTTAGCCTAAGCACTAATGATAAAGAGCAGGAGGAGATCATCTTCTCAGAGGGTTTCTCACCAAAGAAACTTGTAGATCGATCAGAGGATCGAAGAGAGTTGAATCATTGTTTAATTTGGTAGATTTCCAAGAAGGGAAATCAGTTGTCAGAGGGAATAGAAGGTGCCTGTTTCGTTAAGGACCTTAGATCTAGATCTCTAGCACATAGAAGAGGAGCTCCGACAAATTTCTGAGTAGAGGGAAACTTGTTGAGATTTTGTGTATTTGGGGTAGCATTAGTTGTGCTCTAACTCCCAAACTTTGTGGAGTGACTACAGTACACTGGATCTACAAGACCCAAAAATGGATTTGGGAAATTTCATCTAGTTTAAGAGATATTAAATTAATTAACTATTTTAATTCCTAAGTTAAAACTTAGGAAAATAAAATAATTAAAGTGAATTTAATTAAACATGTGATGAAATTATCTTAAGTCACACGGATCAAGCTTTCTTTTAATCTTAGCCATTGATTAAAGATTTAATCTTGGTCGTTGATTTGTCAACGAGAAAAGTATAAAGGAAAGGCTTGGGGTCATTTGTAAGAGACACAAAGGCAGAGCACTGAAGCTAAGCTGAGATTCTAGGGCGGGGTTGCTAAGAATTCTCAAGTGTTTCAGTTGCAGAGAGGGGAATTTAGACCAAGGGGATGATCTGATCCCAAGGTCTAGAATATACAAGAAGCAGAGAAGATATCAAGAAAGACAACGCAAAGGAAGGCAGCAGCAGCAACAGCAGACGATAGCAGCAGCAGCAGCAAGAACAACGTGATTTTCAGGAAACCCTTCAGGGGTCACGCAAAGACCCTTAGGGGCAGCGTAGTCACTGTGTCACCCAGTCTGGGGTAACGCAGTCCCTTCCAGTGACAGCGTTGAGCATTTGGAGGCCTTCAGAGGCTAACACAGTGTCTTTCAGGGGAAAATCTGGGGTTTCTAGGCCTAGATCTGGTTGAGTTCTGTAAATCCCATTTGAGAGTGTAGATCAGTCAGTATTGTTGGTATTAGATCAGCTAGGTGCTGCAGATCTAGAGTTTTTTTTGTAGGGTTTTCCAGATCTGGAACCCAAAGTTGTGTATTCAGAAATATTCTTAATAATAGAGCCCTCCAGCAGCCAGAGACTAGTTCTCCCACATTGGGTTTTTCCGGGGACAGTTTGTCCAGAAATAACTGTCACTTTGTCTATGTGTACATGTGCTAAATTCTAGATCTGAATTGGTAGAGATTTATTATGTGTTTTTCTTCGATGTTAACTTGAATTTACTCAATTGATAACTTGTATAAGTAGGAGAAGCTTAACAAGATTAACAAAAATAATTTCTGCATAAGAATTAAGATTCAAAAATTTCTACATGGTATCAGAGCTATTGCAGATCTAGAAGGGTCGTCAACTGAAGCATTTGAAGGATCTAACTGTAGAAAGCAGCTGGAAAGGCAGCAGAAAAGCAAATCTGAAGGGACAGCGTAGTTTTCAGGAGGAGATTCATGCAAAGGGAAGGGTGACGCTGTCCAGCGTTGTGTCCTAGCAAGCCCACGCAATTACTGCGCAGAGGCAGCTCAAAAACAACGTCAGTTGGGTCTGAAGCCAGCCAGTGTGATTTAGATATGAATCTATCAAATCCAGAAAAAGTCTGCAGAAAAGTTGCAGAAATTTAGAAGAGCTGGTGGGGTTAAACTTCTGAAGTTTTCAGATTTTTAACCTTAGCACAAGTGACAAAGTTTGGGAAGAGATCAGCGTCTCAGAGAGTTTCTTGCCAAAGGAAACTTGCAATTTGGTCAGAGGATCAAAGAAGAAGCTGAATCATAGTTGATTTGGTAGATTTCCAAGGAGGGAAATCAAGTGTCAGAGGGAGCAGAGGGTTCCCAGTTCGAAAAGGACCCTAGATCCAAGATCTCTAGCATAGAGAAGGGGAGCTCTGACACATTCTAAGTAGATGGCTCCTCATAGACTGCGTGATCAGGATAGGCTAGAGGGCCTCTTTAACTTTTCAGTATGGAAATCTGGGATCCTGATTGTCCTAGAGGCATATGGTCTAAGAGATCATGTAGAACAGACCCTGGCCACGCCGACAGATGCGGATCTCCTAAGGAAGCATAGAGAAGCTGTTGGGCATGCCAAGCGGCTGATAATGGACAATATCAAGCATCATATTGTGCCACACATCGCTGAGACGAGGACAACTAATGAGATGTGGAAGGCCTTGACTTCCCTATATGAGGGAAAATCAATCCAAAGAAAGATGTTGTTGGAGGCCCAAATGAGGTCATTCATGATGACCAAGGGAGAAGACATCGAGCATTTCCTCTTCAGATTGCAGTCAATCAGGGATCAACTGATTGCAACGGGTGCAACCATAGATGATGCAGTGATAGTCAGGACTGCCCTCAATGCAGTCACGGATGAGTGGAAAACCTTTTTCCAAAGTATCTTGGGCAGAGCAAACCTCCCAGATTGGGACAGCTTGTGGTCGATCCTGTGGCAAGAAGAACTACGAAGGTTCACCAAGAAGCAGCACAACCCTGCATTGAGCAAGGTTAAGAAGAGGAGGAAGATGCAGCCTTGGCATCGAAGAAGCAGCCGAAGAAGAAGAAGGATATTTCTAAGATCAAGTGCTTCAAGTGTGGCGAAATGGGACATTTTGCTAGCCATTGTCCAGAAAAGAAGAAAGAAAATGAAGCATCTTCTTCCAAAGCAGCGGTGGCAAATGATGGGTCAGGAGATGATGTAGCCATGAGTGCTCATGAACCACGGAGGTGGGGTGACATGGACATGTAGAGGAGCTACATGGAAGTAGGCGGGATCCTTGAGTAGCTCATCTCTTAGATCACAAGCGAGGTATGGCAGCCTTAAGACAGTAGCGGGACAAGTGGAGCAGTGGGTGCATAGATCTCAGATGAGGCATAAGCAGAGGCAGATCTGGAGGCTCTAGAGGAGCAGCGCAGAGCATAGCAGCAACAACGTAAAAGCAGTAGCAGCGCAGAGGCTGATGTGACTTCAGCAGCGCAGTGCAGAGCTGCAGCAGCGCAGAGAGCTTCAGAGGGACAGCGCAGTGCAGCAGCAGCGTGATAGATTTCATCACAAGGAGCTGATGTGACTTCAATAGTGCAGAGGGAGTCTGATTACGCAGGCAAAGCTATAGTTGTGCATCGTTTTTTAGATGCCAGCACAAATCTATAGCCTATGGAGCTTTAGTGATAAGGATGCAGCCCATCCGACTTGTCTATCAAAGATTGGACAGGAGATTCAGTTTTTTCTCTCAACAACTGAAGTTGCAGTGCAGTAGATCAACAGTGGCAGTCCTATGAGTAGCACAAATGCAACATATTGAGAGGGAGTTGTAGTACAGTGGTTGCAGTGGCAATGGCAAAGTCATGGGCAACAATACAGAATGGCAGCAACAGTGCAGAGTTGAGTGGCAAAAGGCCAAGCTTCAACAGCACAAAACCTGCGCCCAAAATCATGTAATGCATGAGTGTGATGTATTGCTAGAGCACACCCTTGATGCTAAGAGGGAGTGTTGAGATTTTGTGTATTTGGGTGTGATCACCAGGCCTAGCTCCAAACTTGTGAGGTCTGAGGTGTTGACTAGATCCACAAGACCCAGAATGGATTTGAAATTTTCACTGGAGTTTGAAGATATTGAATTAATTAACATTTACGTATCCTAGAAGTTAAACTGAGAAAGCAAAACAAGAGAAGTGGATTTAATTGCACTGATGTGATGAATTACCAGTCACATGATCAAGTTTGCTTTAGTCTGGCCATTGATTAAAGATTTAGTCCTTGGCTGATTTGCCCAACTAAAGTACATAAAAGTGAAAGGCTTAGAATAATTTGGAGAGACATGGGGACGCCGCAGAGCACTTGGGTGCCAAGCTTTAAGATTCCCAGGGCTAGGATGCCAAGAGCCTCAGTGTTTAATGGCGGAGGGGAATTTGTCTGGTGGGATGACTGGAACCCTGAGATCTAGAACACAGAAGCCAGTAGAAGAGAGTCAGAGTCCACCCAGTGATGGCGGCCGCCAAAAATCGTTAAACTACATGGAATTCTCATATATAGTGGAGACCACTTTAGAGACCCACAGGTTCCCCAGTCCTCAGCATGGTATGACTGCGCCCCTCACCCAGTCTGGGGTAACGCAGTCCCTTCCAGTGATAGCGCTGAGCATTTAGAGGCCTTCAGAGGCTGACGCAGTGTCTTTCAGGGGCAAATCTGGGGTTTCTAGGCCTAGATTTGGCTAAGTTCTGTAAATCCCGTTTGAGGGAGTGGATTAGTTAGTATTGTTGGTCTTAGATCAGCCAGGTGCTGCAGATCTAGAGTTTTCTCTGTAGGATTTTCTAGATCTAGAACCCAGAGTTGTGTATTCAGAAATATTCTTAATAATAGAGCACTCAAGTAGCCAGAGACCGGTTTTCCCACATTGGGTTTTTCCGGGGACAGTTTGTCCAGAAATAACTGTGTCACTTTGTCTATGTGTGCATGTGCTTATTCTAGATCTGAATTGGTAGAGATCTGTTATGTGTTTTGCTTTGATGTTAACTTGAATTTATTCAGTTGATAACTTGTATAAGTAGGAGAGGCTTAACCAAGTTAACAGAAATAATTTCTGCATAAGAATTAAGATTCATAAATTTCTACACACCTCATGGATTGTGTTATCAGGACAGATTGGATGGCCTATCCAATTTTTCAGTTTGGAAGGCTAGAATCCTGATAGTCCTAGAGGCATATCATCTAAGAGACCATGCAGAACAAGTCTTGGCCACGCCGACTAATGCAGATCTCCTGAGTAAGCATAATGAAGCTGTGGGACATTCCAAGCGGCTAATAATGGATGGAATTAAGGACCATATTGTCCCACACATAGCTGAGAAGAAAACAACTAATATGATGTGGAAGGCCTTAACATCCCTATATGAGGGAAATTTCGTCCAGAGAAAGATGCTTCTGGAGACTCAGATGCAGGCATTCATGATGATCAAGGGGGAAGACATGGAACATTTTATCTTCAAATAACAGTAGATCAGAAACTAGTTGATTGCCACGGGTGCAAAGGTGCAGGAGGATGTGATGGTCATGACTGCTCTCAATGCAGTCACAAATGAGTGGGAAACCTTTGTCCAAAGTATCTTGGGCAAAGTGGACCTTCCTGACTGGGACAACTTGTGGGAAATCATGCGTCAAGAAGAACTCTGCAGATTCACCAAGAAGCAGTACAGCACAAGATTGAATAAGGTGAAGAAGGAAGATGAACAGGATGCAGCCTTGGCATCAAAGAGGCAGCAGGGAAAGAAGAAGAAGGATCTATCAAAGATCAAGTGCTTCCAGTGTGGTGAACTAGGACATTTCACCAACAATTGTCCTCAGAAGAAAAAGGACAAGGAAGCTTCTTCTTCCAAGGCTGTTGTGGCAGATGATGGGTCAGAAGATGATGCAGCCATGAGTGCTCATGAACCACGAAAGTGGGGCGACATGGATCTGTAGAGCAGCTACAGAGTGGGGGCGGGATCCTTGAGCAGCGCATCTCTTGGATCAAAACTGAGCTACGGGAGCCTTAAGACAGTAGCGAGACAAGTGGAGCAATGGGTGCATAGATCGCGGATGAAGCAGAGGCAGATCTGAAGGCTGGAAAGAGCAGCACAATGCAGATGTAGCAACAGCGTAGGGGCTAATGTGACTTCAGCAGCGTAGAAGGCTTCAGGAGGAAAGCGCAAAGCAACAGCAGCGTGAAAGATTTCAACATAAGGGGATGATGTGACTTCAATAGTGCAGAGGGAGACTGCTTACGTAGTGCAGAGTTGTAGTTGTGCATCATCCTCTAGATGACAGCAGAGATCAGCAACTAATGGAGCTTCAGTGATGAGGTTACAGCCCAACTGACTTGTCTTTCAAAGATTGGATAGGAGATTCAGTTGTTTCTCTCAAAAACTAAAGTTGCAGTGCAGCAGTTAGCAGTGGTAGTGCTATGCGCAGCACGGATGCAGCAGATTGAGAGGGAGTTGCAGTACAGATGTGGTAGTGGCGATGACAATGTCATGGGCAGCAGTACAGAATGGCAGCAGCAGTGCAGTGATGAAGGGCAGCAGGCCAAAGCATCAACGGCACAGAATCCAATGCCCAAAATCTTGTGATACATGGTGTGATGTATTGCTAGAGCACACTCTGTGCTAAGAGGGAGTGTTGAGATTTTGTGTATTGGGGTAGCATCGGATGTGCTCTAGCTCCCAAAAATTGTGGGGGGACTAGAGTACACCTGATC
Organism: Pinus albicaulis; assembly: GCA_034641835.2. Classification (NCBI taxonomy): domain Eukaryota; kingdom Viridiplantae; phylum Streptophyta; class Pinopsida; order Pinales; family Pinaceae; genus Pinus; species Pinus albicaulis. The sequence goes on from CM076574.1 coordinate 35,930,402, forward strand.
TACAAGACCCAGAAAAGGATTTGGGAAATTTCATCTAGTTTGGGAGATATTTAATTAATTAATTATTTTAATTTATTTCCTAAGAAACTTAGGAAAATTAAATAATTAAAGTTAATTAAATTAAACATGTGATGAAATTGTCTTAAGTCACATGGATGAAGCTTTCTTTTAATCTTAGCCATTGATTCAAGATCTGATCACGGTTGTTGGTTTCCCAACGAGAAAAGTATAAAGGAAAAACTTCGGGTCATTTGCTCAGACACACAAAGGCAGAGCACTGAAGCTAAGCTATAATTCTAGGGTGTGTTTTGCTAAGAATTTCCATAAGTGTTTCAGCTGCAGATTGGGGAGTTTAGGCAAAGGGGATGATCTAATCCCAGTGCCTAGAATCAGCAAGAGGCAGAGAACAACTTCCAGAGGCAATGCAGAGAAGCAAGGGCAGCAGTAGCAGAGAGGGCAACAACTGCGCAGCGCAGGGGCAACTTCAGCTACGCAGGTGTTGCGGAGTCTCTCCCAGGGTAGTGTTAAGCAGTTGGAGAACCTCAGGGGTTACGCAGAGACCCTCAGGGGTAGCGTAGGGACTGCGTCACCCAGTCTAGGGTTACGCAACCCTTTCAGGCCAACGCACGCTGACGCAGAGGCTTCAGGGGCAGCGCTGGGGTTTCTAGGGCCTAGATTTGGCTGAGTCCTGTAAATCTCGTTTGAGGGTGTGAATGAGTCAATATTTTGGCTTCAGAACAACCAGTGATTTGCATATGTATATTTTCTTTGCCGGGTTTTCCAGATCTTGAACCTAGATTTGCTGTATTCAAAAAACTCTTAATAATAAAACCCTCCAGCAGCCAGCAGATCGGTTTTCCCGCATTGGGCTTTTCCGGGGACTATTTGTCCAAAAAATCCTTGTGTCACTTTGTCTATGTGTGCATGTACTTTTTCTAGATCTAAATTGGTGAAAGTCTTTTATGTGTTTTGCTTCAATATTAATCTAATTATTCAGCTTAATAACTTATTAATTAGGAGGAGCATAACCAGATCTAACAGTAGATTTCTGCATAAAGTAACTTTCAGAAATTTTCACACCTTGCTCACCGAATCAAGACCTTAATATTGTTGAAAACATAAGGAGTTTGTCTGAAAGCAATCCATTAAATCTCATTTCAATCAACATGGTCGTCCCTAATTCTACACCATGGTTGGATGATTTGTACATACCATTGAATTTCATGAACATTAATGAGTACCCTCACGTTGCGTTAGAGAAAGTTATATATAAATTGCCTTAGTTTCAGGGAAATAATGTCGTATGTACTAGAGATCATTGGAAGATATTCATGAGTGTAATTCGGAAAGGTGTTGTGAGGTACCTAGATGTTGTCATGAATCTATTTGTCTAGTCTTGGATGACAAGGCCATGGATTGGTTTACAAAATTTCCAAACAACAATATTAGCAATAAGCATGACTTGGAGAACACTTTCATGGAGATATGGGGAGAAAAGAAAGATAACAAATGCTGTTAAAAGAAACGAGAATGAGATTACAGCAGAATTTTAAAAAATGGTTTATCCTTGATGCATTTGAAGGCGAACTTGATTTCCAGTTGAGACAAAAGGATCCCCAAAAACTCAAGATAGCACAAGAGTTCATGATAAAAACTGAGAAAAACATGATTGCAGCAAGCCAAGCAAATCAATCCAATTCTTCCAAATCCCATCACATGAAAAATGAAATGAGATCCAAGGCAGTAAACACAACTAACCCAACTCTTGATTCTATCACTACCTTAACAGAAGTTATAAAGCGCATGGAAACCAATTTCACACAACAAAATACAACAATGCAAAACACATTAGTGCAACTGGAAAGGACCCAACCCAATATATATCCTCCCAGGGGAAATGGTGGATGGGATACATGAAAAGGTTCTTGAAACCCTAATTAGAACCAAAATTAGAATCATAGAATCCTGGTTCCTCTAAGCAATAATAATGTGGTTGATCACGAAGCAATTTCATGGTGCAATGCTTGTGAGGAACCTCATGGCCAAGATGCATGCCCTTTTGCAAAAGAAATTTTAAGATGATCAAGAGAAGAATGCAATGAAGAATCAAGAGAAGTCTGACACTATCAATTTTGTAGGTGAAGAGATGTCATCAATAACATCATGACGAAGGCATATAATGTATCCAAGAACCAAATGAAAGCAAATTAAAAGAAAGAGCATCGATCCAAGCGCCATTGCTGAATGTTTGTTGAAACACCCTCTCAAGTAGAAATAAGGAGGGCAATGAGAGAAAAAGAGTTGATTACCTATTAGAGGAAAAATCAAGCGAGTTAGCAAGAACCTTATGTAGGAAGGAAGACTTCACAAGGGGCTCCTATAATCAAACAGTCTACCCAAACAGTTGGAGCCATCATGAATGTTATTAGTAGGCTTTCAAGGAGTACATATAAAGAAATGAACATTGATTTAAGCAGTACTTGGTGAAGGTACATGTGTTGGTTCCTTTTCACATACTGTTAAAGATTCCAACACAGAAAAAAAGGTTCTGAAATTCTTGGTCTTTTCAAGAAGTTACTGAAGTTGCTAAGGATGACCCTATTGTATTGCAAACAATTAAAAAAAAAAAGAATGGTAGTAATAGTCATTTTTCAGCTCTCTTCTAGTGAATGACATGTTGTTGCACAATTGCAAAATAGATTCGAGTATATCAAATAATGTTATGCCACTTACAATGATGAGCCAATTGAGCCTACTACCAAGCAAAAGTGGGTAACCCCATACGAGAAATTTTTTTCCTAACTTGGGCAAAGAGCCAACCAGCAGCCCTACACATTGCTCAGTTATGATGATATGCCACATTCCTATGCCATTTACACCAGCCGTACACCTCTCACCAACTGGCATTCCTCTTAAAGGAAAGTGGGTTACACTCAGCAGGTACTTTTACCATTTTGCAATCAACTGCTTTTACTTAATGATTTGGGCATTCTAACATCTAATGTCCACAATTTTGGAGCATTGCCCAATTTTGGTATAATTGATTAAAAAAGGGAAAATAATATTTTATTGGAATAGCAGCAAATGATTATTTTATTGAAAAGGCTATTTAGTGGAAAGTGGCCCCCGCTAATAAAATAATATTAAAGAAGAAATTCTAGGAGCTGCTAGAGAAATTACAAAGAAGGAAAGGAGCCATTTGGGGATCATCCTAACTTGTCATTTCTATTCTCAGTTAAAGAGGAGCTCAAGAGAGTTCAACAAGAGCGTCTCCAGGGAGATCCTCAAACCGACTTCGGTAGATTTAATTGCTACCCTAGTTGGTTTTCCCTCCTTCAGTGGACATTCTTTCCACCCTAGGGGGATTTTATTTTTGTGCTTATTTCTGAAGATCTAACGAGATTTATTGTAGGGGATTACTTGTCATTGTAATTCAGTTTTGCAAGGAAATTCTTCCTAAAAAGGGGTCGAGTATAATTGTTGCTAGGAGGGCCGAGCACCAAATTGACAAGGCAGTTTAGGGAATGTTATTGTAATATTCCCTTTTTTGGTGTCACCTACGACAGGGTTAGGTTGGACTTCCAAAGCTAGGAGCAGACAGGTTACAGGTACAGATTGGTGCTATCAGCGGGCTCAGGGGCTTTTTGGAGGAGTTTTAAGGAGTTTCCATGGTGTCCGGTGGCATTTGCTTGATATACTCCATCATCTGAGCAGTTTGGCTTTCGTTCCGGTGCACTCCGACAACTTTCAGAAATTTGAGTTATTTGTGGGCTTAACTAAGCTGATTACGCTCAAGGTGGCATTCTAGGAGGAATACATGATGGAACACCTTAGTGTAATAGCTCATTGGAACCGGGATGAGGATACCTAAATGATGGGACAGTTGGGCATGAGTTTTAGTGACCAGAGGAGACATGGTAGCTGATTTACTCTTTTCTGCATTAAAAAGGAATATTTTAATAAGAGGGAAAACTGCACCATGAATAAAATAATAATAAAATAATGCTCTAGAAGGCTCCAAGAGATCTATAAAAGAAAGGGAGGAGGCCATTGAGGGATATCTTTGGGATCATATCATTTTCTTGTGTGAGAGGTTTGAGACGTGGTTCTCTATTTCAGCCGTAGCCCCAGGACGGAAACTCCCAGGTGATTTGTGAGTGTTGGACGAAAACACAACTCTCTTTGAGGAGACTTCATTCGGAAGTTTCGCAGAGCTTCAGAGATATTGGAGTGAGGATCATTCAGATCTTCAACAGGTGCTTCAACGGATTCAGTGGTAGCTGTTGCCAGAGGGAGAGTGCAGCAATTCAGTTTTAGAGGTCATCGCAGTGTAGCAATGCAGCAAATTATCTTGGTGACCAGTTTTCCATCTCGACGCTTTTTGGGCCAGATCTATATGTAACCCTCATTATTATTTATAATAAAAGCTGAGATTCTTCCTATTCTATGTGGTATTGGATTGCAATGTTTTAAGTGTTTTATTTTACATGGCAATCTTCTGTTAAATGCATGTTGATTTTACGGCATAATTTCGGGTTTGAGTAAATTCATGCAAATTTAGTAAAATATCCCATTTGGGGATATTACAGTGGTATCAGAGCTGGTGTTCCTGCCAGCCTGAGGGTTTATATCGGAGGTGCCGAAAGAAGATTATTTCCAGATCTAAGTTTTGTTGCAAACGAAATTTCTTTCATAAAATTGGAGGCAAGAATTAAAATTTTATGAAAAAGAGATTTCAAGGGTCCAATCATTTTGTGAAAATCCGAGAGAACATTTCTTGAAATTTTAAAAGGGTCGGGTGAACGAAATTTTAAAGTGGTGGCACACGGTATCGGCAATGGGGCATTGTCATATTATTTTAAGTGGGCCATAAAAGCCAAAGTAGATTTTGAGTGGGGCTGCAAATGTTATACCAAGCTAAGGGTAGAGAACAAAAATCGTAAAACAGCGCAACACTTACATTATGTGAGTCCATAAGAAAAAATAAAGCTTAATGCCTGAGTCAAAAATTGGAAGCCACCTTATTCATTGTTCACTAATCCCCTGATCGTAGCCGTCATACTCAGCATCGCCATCACTGTGGAGGGACATGGATTTGAATAAAGGATGCGGTTTTATTAAAATCAATTTCGATGGGCAATACAATGTAAATTTTTATGGGCCATCGCATTATAAATTTCAGGGGACCCATGAGTAAGAATTCGTCCAAATTATTCAGCCGCCAAATTGCTTCGCTTACAGGATTTTGCTAACGTTGAATCCAAACTTAAGCAATTCCTTGCTGAAGGAAGATACGTTGCGGCCCACTGCTGGATACCTACGCAAGGTGAGAAAGTCGTGGCACCAATTATAAAGTTTAGATTTCTAAGGCTGAGCATCGAAATTGCTAGGTCGAAAATTTCAATGAAGAAACCAGAGGTCTGCGGAGTTTGAGAGCCAAGGAATGAGGCCGGCTTCACTCGCGACGCTATAGGCATGGATAGAGGTGAACGAGGATCTGATTTGGACGCCACGCCCACCAGATCGAGCCACGCAGAGGAACATGTCGCGTAAACGATTCCCAGTGCAGGCAGAGGTTACGCAGAATAGAAGGGCCAATTATTCATTTTCAGAAGTATAAGGCACTGTGCATTTACAAACTCAAAATTTAAGTGGGGGCCAAAACTTGATTAGCCGTGAACAAATTTTGAAGGGGCCATGAGCTATTCTAGAGAGGAGCTCCATCTTTCTGTTAGCCGCAGAATTATTAAATTAAAAGGCCAAGGTTTATGGTGGTGGTTAGTATTTGCAAAGAGCCATGAACATTGCAGTTTGTCTCTTGAAAAATTATCTAAAGCTGAAAAGTGATTTCATAAGTGATAAAGCCTAGTTCGAACCATAGCTTCCAAACCTGTGGGAGTCAACCAACGCTAAGGCAACATTCGATTCTTCATTACACAAAGCTGAATTGTTATGTGCATTGTTGTCAAGTGTGATTGGAGTTCACGCTGTAAGAGCAGGTTGATCGAAGTTGTAGAGGCCAATCTTCCATAATAGAAAGACAAGTTCAGGTCAGAAATTCGGAGGCCGAATTTATCAGACTTCCTTGGTTGTAGCAGAGGTTTAAAGAAAAGAAACAAAGATCGATTGCCTAAAGTCTCTTGTAGCAAAGGTGTCCAGGAGGCGGTCAACCATTCTGAGGAAAATGCTGCTATATCTATACCAGGTTTCTCTATCGAACCCATTATGATGCATTCTCCTTTATCAGATTTATTATGATAGTTTCCAGATTGTTGTAATTTATGTTGGCTATACATGGCATTTTCTGAATATAATGTGCTATCAAAATTTTTGGACTATAACTACACCTACACCACTATAAAAAAATCAGCAAAACGGTGATCATATCATTGGTTGAACCATGGAGGGATTCCTAAACAACTTGAGAAGAATAAAAGTTGGTTCCTTGAACCACAATGCATCAGAAGGCCAAAAAACAAAACAAAACAGCAGACCCTTCTCCAAGAAGGTACATAATTTGCTCCAACAAAGGCATCCAAGGAATTTGCATAAGGAGGAAGAAGTGGGAAATTGCTTTTATGCACTTGGGATGGACTTAAAGAGTGGAAGACCAAAAAATGACTTTCCCATGTTAGAGAAACTGGAATCCTGCCTTTCAAAGGTAGAGCAATCTGATTGGAGTTTAAATTGGGCTTTGGAGCCATCTATGCTTGCATTGGTACAAGCTAGATTCTTGGAACATCCAAGTGAGAGAGTCAAGCTTATAGCTGCCTCTTGTTTCAGTGATATTTTGAGGATAACAGCACCCTTCCCTCCATACAATGATGACATTATGAAAAGAATTTTCAGATTGATAGTAGGAACCTTTCGGGATTTGGACAACTAGACAAACTCTACATTTGGGAGGAAGCTTAAGGTTTTAGAAGTCATGGCCATGACCCGAACTTATGAGGTCATGATCGATCTTGATTGTGATGGATTGATTCTGCAGATGTTCCAATGCTTCTTCAGCATTAGGAGACATCATTCTGACATAGCCATAGCTCACATGCAGTCCATCCTATCGTTATGCATGGGAGACCGTGATGCCATTTGTCGGGAGATGTAGTCTAGGTTGTTGAGCATTTGGAGGAGAGAGGAGTTGGTCTCACCCGCTGCTTATGAGCTAGCCCAAGGGCTAGTTGAGCAGAATATTGGGCTATTCAGGAGACAGTTGACCAGGGAGGAGTTGCTCCAATTTGGTGGATCTGGGACCAAAAATGAGCTGAGGAGGAAGGGACTTTGCTTCATTTGCAAAGAACCTTGGGGGCCTGATCACTCATGCTTGAGTGATGCAGATGATGTGGCGGAGGCAGAATAGAAGGGCATTCCTTCTATATGCCAGCATGACGACTCTTCTTCAGGTGAGTCCATGGGATCAGATGCAGATGCTTCTGGGAAGCAAGAGCAGTCATGCAGAGATGATGACAGTAGGTCGGAGCTGTATTCCAGTGTGCAGGGTGAGCAGTCAGGGGACTCTATGGGAGATACTCTGGGTGATGAGTCACTTGTGACAATTCAGCCAGAGCAGCATATGATGGAGCCTGAGTCAGCAGAGGAGGATACTATGCACATCAAGCATGATAGTCCCTTGGGGGAGAGCCAGATGGAGGCTCACACTGGGTCTATGATGTGTACGCAGCTAACCTTAGGGTCAACCATTGAGGAGGAGCATTCAAATGCACAAACATCGAGTATGGTGATAGCAGTTGCAAACCCATATCCTCTGGAGATGGTGGAGGTTGATGGGATAGTTCGGCAGGGGGCTAGTGGATAGTAGGAGCATTACATTCCCGATCAGGAGAGGGAGGAGTTGTTGGAGATGGTGGAGCATCCATCTTTGGACCGACACATTGATGAGGTGCAGATAGATGTACATGCAGTCGACAGAGCTGCAGTACTTTATGTGAGTAGCACTCTCCAGGAGTACATTGATGGGGCTTGCAGCATATCTTGCCCACTTTGGCCCATTATAGAGAGGAGCTTTCTTCTACAGGCAGCTTTCATTGGCAGACAGGGCAGAGCAGTGTGAGCTGATTATGCGCTGGCGCCAACACTCCAAGCGTGTTCCGTATGCAATTGTTGCTACATTGGATTCTTCTTCCAGGATGGATTGGTGGGAGATCATGAGTTGGTACCCTCTTGATGATACGATATTCTTCGTAGGGAGCACAGCGGAGCAAGGGCCCTTAGACATGACAGATGATACAGATTCTAGTTGGCAGTGGGGCACAGGTCGTCATTTCTTCAGCACTCCATCCCGATTTCAGGAGAGCAGGATCAGCATGGGATTGAGTCAGGACTTGGATTGGAGAGAGGTGATGAGTTGGTACGCAGTTGGTGGGGCAGCTTATACAGTTAGAGGTACAACACAGCAGGAGCCAGGGAGCATTGATGCTTTTTGGCGGACTTCACCTCATAGGGAATCATCTATAGCCAAAGGCAGTGCGCAGTCCGAGCCGTGGGACTTAGGCGATGATTGGCCATGGTGGCATTAGGGTCTGGGAGGATTGTTTGTTGACAGATACAGGGAGAGATCAGTTTGGGATCCCGACATTGAGGGGTCTATTCTGAGTGGCTTGACACAGGTGCATAGTTGCACCCAGGGGTTTGTATGGGATCCAGGCATTGGGTCTCAATTACATCGGGCCAACAGGGTGGCCCACATATTTGGATTGCTTGAGGGAAAGCAATCTTGGGGCGGAAGGTCTATAATATTCCCTTTTTTGATGTCACCTATGACAGGGTTAGGTTGGACTTCCAGAGTTAGGAGCAGACAGGTTACGGGTACAAATTGGTGCTATCAGCGGACTCAGGGGCTTTTTGGAGGAGTTTTGAGGAGTTTCCATGGTTTCCGGTGACATTCGCTTGATATATTCCATCATCCGAGCAGTTTGGCTTTCGTTCTGGTGCATTCTGACAACTTTCGGAAATTTGAGTTATTTGTGGGCTTAACTCAGCTAATTACGCTCAAGGTGACATTCCAGGAGGAATACATGATGGAACACCCTAGTGTAATAGCTCATTGGAACCGAGACGAGGATACCTACATGATGGGACGGTTGGGCATGAGTTTTAGTGACCAGAGGAGACATGGTAGCCGATTTACTCTTTTCTGCATTAAAAGGAATATTTTAATAAAAGGGAAAAGTGCACCCTGAATAAAATAATGCTCTAGAAGGCTCCAAGAGATCTATAAAAGAAAGGGAGGAGGCCATCGAGGGATATCTTTGGGATCATATCATTTTCTTGTGTGAGAGGTTTGAGACGTGGTTCTCTACTTCAGCCGTAGCCCCAGGACAGAAACCCTCGTGTGATTTGTGAGTGTTGAATGAAAACCCAACTCTCTTTGAGGAGACTTCATTCAGAAATTTCGCAAAGCTTCAGAGATATTGGAGTGAGGGTCATTCAGATCTTCAACAGGTGCTTCAATGGATTCAGTGGTAGCTGTTGCCGGAGGGAGAGTGTAGCAGTTCAGTTTTGGAGGTCATCGCAGTGTAGCAGTCCAACAAATTATCTTGGTGACCAGTTTTCCATCTCAGCTCTTTTTGGGTCAGATCTATATGTAACCCTCATTATTATTTCTAATAAAAGCTGAGATTCTTCCTATTCTATGTGGTATTGGATTGTAGTGTTTTATGTGTTTTATTTTACCTGGCAATCTTCTGTTAAATGCATGTTGATTTTACAGCATAATTTCAGGTTTAAGTAAATTCATGCAAATTTAGTAAAATATCCCATTTGGGGATATTATAGTTTTCTTGTCCCAAAGCATCAAGTTCCTAAGGCCAGGATCCATCTTCCAGAAGGGACAAAATGCAAGAAGTTTAGAGGGATGAAAATCTTGTTTCCAAGCCAAATCAAATTGCTAAGTTCAGGAAGGCGAGTTCTCATTTTCAAGCCAAGGGAAGGATGTATTCAGCAAGGTCGAGCAGTCATTCCTCTTCCAGGATCAGAGGCCGAAATTGATAGACCAATTGAGGTCATATTTCTCTTCATTTTGGATCAAGGGTTCTACTACCAAGCTCAACGAGTTTTTCCAGAAGTAAGAGGCCAAATTACAAGCAGAGATAGGGACCAAATTATCGTGAGTTCCAGCAATAGTTCCAAGGTCGAATTGTTGCTCCACATAGGGAGGTCGAATACTAATGTGAGACTGATAAATCAAGGTCCTACTGAGCCATATCATCATAGTAGAAGTGGATTGAATCATCTCCCATCTCTGCCAAAAAAGGGAAAGACTGAATCAGTGAAGTCTACAGTAGTATACTTGGTGAAGGCCAAATAGTATTTGTGGAGAAAGGTGTGCTAAGTGGATGACATTTGAAGGGCAGGTTTACCTTTCAATTGATGTGCGTACCTATACAACCCAGGGGCAGCCAAAGTCGAGTTACCTCTTGCTGAAAAGGGGACAAGAACATATTCATTTTGGCAGCAGAGAATGCATGAAGGAAGAACATTAGCTTTGTCCTATAGTTGAAGATCATACACAGAACGGACTAAGAGGATCATGGGTTCCATCATCTCATGCAGGAAGGATTTCATTTGAAGGGAAACGTATAATATCCACTCTTAGATGAATTCCTTGCAAAAGAGGACCACGTGGGACGTATTAATAACACATTGTTGTACGATTGGACTGAGTGGATTTTTGATCCTGTGGAGGCATCTACAACTAGTACACATTATACACTGGTATTTCAATATCTCAGTTCTCATTTTGGCTAGAATGTATGCACCAGTGATGTGTTTGCTTAAAAAATAATATAAGTGGATATTTATTGTTCTAAAATGCTCCCCTCAAATGTATTTAGCATTTTTCATGAGAATTTAATTCTGAACTATGAAAGAGATATCTTCAGTACATCAATTGAAAATTGTTTGTAAGAACCCCTCAGTGAACTAAACCAATCAAACTCAGAAAATTAGTGGGTTATTTTGAAGATATTTCTAGAGGGAATCTTACATAACATGGGTAAAGTGGTCATTTGGATGACTAACCAATCTTGACTATAAAATTCTTCTCTGACCTTACCAGGGGTTTCTTATATGACCTGTCTAGTGGGACCTCCTTTGAGGCCTTAGGATTATAGGAAGGGCACTACATGGGAAACTTGGATTGAAGTGTGTATCCATAACCATTCCATTCCACTCTCCACCATTCCCTTGATTTCAAATGCATCCTCTGGGTTTGTTGTCATTATTTCAATGGGATTTAGCACCCTCAAATATGCACACCTGAGCCAAGGCCAAAAAACTTTGCCCCGGAGGTTGATGTAGCTAAATGGAAGGTAGAAGCATAAGATGGCCACAATAAAAGAAAAAAAGAAGTTAAAATTCAAAATATGGTCGGGGCATTGATTAGCCCATGGGAAAAAGGCTAGCATGATCTCTATTTCCCTGCTTAGCCATCACCTAGTTCCTGAGCATTAGATGCCCCATCACACAATAAAGGAACCCTTGTATGTCCCAACCCTAATGAATGAGAAGATGGCTCAAAATTAAGGGGTAAATCAATGCTAATTCTTCACAAGTGTAATGTCCCCCTTCAAAGGGAAGCACACCTATCTTGACAAAACTCCAAGTGTTTTGTTTATGAGTTATTGTAAATTTTTGTAGATGTTCTATGCTTGATGTAACTTTACTTTTAGCTCAATATCAGTTAGCAATCACATAAACAATAGAGTAAAAAGCTGATAGAACATACCGATAGATCGACAGAAGACAAGCCAGAATATATAAGTGTGTTGGTGCGTTACGGCGGTCAACAGGATGCTTCAACTAGCAAAGTCTCAATACAGTCAGATAACCAGAAGTGTCACACAACCCTCTAGGACAACCAGATCAGTCAACCATAAAGGTCAACAAAGTCAACAATGTCAGTCAACGATCAACGCAGCCAAGTCAAAGTCAACGTCCAACCTCGGGAATTGTGCCAAAAAATGTAGATTTAGAAAATCGAAAGTTTGGGAGAGTTTCAGGTCAATTTGACCTTGTGTTGACCAAAGTCAACGCTGCTGCAGAAACCCTAGGCCGAAAACAAAAATTGCTGCTTGCTGAAATTTCCCACGTGTGAAGAGAAGAGCCTCCAAGGTGATCGAACCAATCAGATGAGGAGAGAGAAATGTGTGAGGATGAGATGAGTGAAAATGTCCTCCAACGTTGACCAATTTATATCCATCAATGAGGTTGTGTCACTCACTGTTGGGGCACTAAACCTTAAGGCCGACCTGCACATATTTTGAATAAATTCAAAATAAATGTTTTGCTCATCGAATCAAGATGATCTTTAGATCGATCTTGCACCTCTCCAAAAGAGGAGTCCAATAAAAATATTGGGATCTTCATCTAAGCATCAAAACATGGAGTTTGGACCTAGTTGTCCAAAATTAACACTCCCTCTCAACTAGGGAGAACTCCATCCACCTGTGCAATCCAAACATCGTGCATCATCCTGCCGTAACTTGCTTTGTTGGCTTCTTTATTTCAGAACAGAAGTGGGTCAACCACAAAGACATCATTCCCGGCTGACAGATTCAGACCAGAGGTCCGAAACCTCTATAGGACTCAAAAAGAGTCTCATACCAACCCGAAGTCAGTTGGAGGTCTGAAACCTCACTATACTTGATCCCAGATCAAGTGGTTGGACTGTGCCATCCTAGATAGGAAGTACGGCAATATCTGATGCGTCCATCAGTATTTGCTACTAGTCTCTAGCTTTTCCCACCTCACTGGCCAAATGAGAGGTACTTCCCATGAGCCCTGAAGTCAATGGGTAGGATACACATGGGGCACAGATCATGAGAGGTGAACCAAATCAAACATCATAACAGTGGGGCATAAGCACCACAAGGTTCGACAAGCCTAGCTCCGTGTGTGCTTATAGCTTCGAGAAGCTATCCCCAAAGCCCCCCAGAGCTCCCAGAGCTCATCGTCCAACAGGACCCTCAGAATAGGGTCGTTCCACGATACCAAGATTCTAACGGAAGGTTAGGAACTTGACCTTACCCAGGGGATTTGTGAGAATATCTGCGACCTGCTCATCAGTTCCTATATGATCGAGCCTTACAGCGCCTTGCTGTACCACATCCCAGATAAAGTGGTACCTGATATCAATATGCTTGGATCGATCATGGAACACAGGATTTTCGGACAACCGAATCCCACTCTGGCTATCACAGAGTATCACGGTGGTATCTAGCACATGCCCGAACAGTTCACTGAAGAGCTTTTGCAACCAGACTGCTTCACAACAGGCCATACTTGCGGCAATGTATTCGACATCCGCGGTGCTCAAAGCCACCGACTTATGCTTCCTGCTCATCCATGATATCGAAGCAGAACCAAGTGTGAAGCAGCATCCCGATGTGCTCTTCCGATCCACCACACTGCCAGCCCAATCGGCATCAGTATATCCATGGAGTGTCATGCTCCCGGCAGTGTATCTCAGCTCATGGTCTATCATGCCCCGAAGATATCGCAAAAGGTTCTTGGCACCAACCCAGTGAAAATGATGAGGCTCAACCATATGTTGACTCGAAGTGTTCACTGCAAAACATATGTACGGACGGGTGTTCACTAAGAACATCAGGGCCCCTACGAGTTGAATATACTCAGTAGGATTTGCTAGCACAGGCCCAGCAACACTACCACTCAACTTCTTAAAGTTGAGCTCCATCGGTGTCGACACAGACTTACAGTCCACCATACCAAATCTCCCCAGAAGCTTCACAATATATTTTCCTTGAGAAAGGAAAATCTCGCCAGGTCTCTGCCAGACCTCCAGGCCTAGGAAGTAATGCATCAGTCCTAGGTCCTTCATCTCGAACTCAACAACGAGCTCCCTCTTGCACTGATGAATGAGAGGGTCAACACCTGTCAGGAAGAGGTCGTCCACATACATCACCAGGATGAGAGGCTTTTCTCTATCAACCTTGAAGTAAAGGTTTGGATCAGCATTACTACGAGTGAAGCCCAACTTCATCAGGTAGCTATCTGTCCTCTTGTACCAAGCTCTGGGTGTTTGCTTCAACCCATAGAGGGCTTTCTTCAACTTGCAGACATGGGTGTCCCGAACCTGGACTTCGAACCCCAAAGGTTGCTCCACATACACCTCTTCCTTTATCGCACCATGCAGAAATGCGGTCTTCACATCCATCTGATGAAGACTCCATCCTTGCGTAGCAGCAAGGGCTATGATAGATCGGATGGTGGTATATCGGGCCACAGGTCCAAATATATCATCATAGTCTATGCCTTCCTTTTGAGAGAAGCCACAGGCAACGAATCTTGCCTTAAACTTTTCAGCACTTCCATCAGATCCATGCTTGATCTTGTAGAGCCATTTCGAGGTGACAACTGCTTTGTCCTCTGGTCTTGGAACCACATCCCAGACATCATTCTTCCTTGTGGACTCATACTCTTCGTGCATAGCATCCTTCCAGACTTGATGCTTAACGACTTCCTCAAAAGATCCAAGCTCAGATTGTACGATAGTACTCATGGCTGCTAGATACCCTTGGTATCTACTCAGCTTCTTGCTTTCAAGGAATGTCCCCCTTGGGGCCATATGTCCCTCGGCATCCTCGAGAGTGTCCCTGAGCCATTATGGTCTTTTCCTCATCGAAGGAGGTGGATCAATCGGGTCCATCGGTCCTTCAACATCGGGCATCGCCTCATCCTTCGGTTCTTCTTGATTTCCAGGCCTTGCTTCATGATCTTCCTCAGATCTCGGAAGATTGACTACTTTCCTCAGGGAAGCATCTTCATAAAAGGTAACATCGTGGCATATCTCCACTTCCCTTTGACCAGGCACATAGACTCTATAGGACTTCGAAGTTTCGTTGTAGCCCACAAACATTCCCTTCTTCCCAGAAGCATCCAACTTGCTCCTCTTCTCCTTCGTCAAATGAAAATAAATAGGACATCCAAAAACTCTAAAATGTGAGATGTCAGGTTTCTTACCAGAGAAAACCTCTTCGGGGGTTTTGGAGTCCAAAGCGGAATGCAGGCATCAGTTTTGTATGTACACAGCAGTGTTCGCAGCTTCTCCCCATAGAAACTTCGGTAGACCTTGGTCACATAGCATGGCACGAGCAGCTTCCATGGTCCTATTCTTTCGTTCAGCAACGCCATTCTACTCAGGAGTATAGACAGTTGTGGTCTCCCTCTTGATGCCAGCTTCTCTGCAAAAGTTCTTGAATTCGTTCGTCTTGTATTCAGTGCCATTATCGGTCCTCAATATCTTGATCTTCTTCCTTGTCAGATTTTCCACCAAGGCTTTGAAGGTACAGAACCACATGATAGTTTCATCCTTCTTTTTCAAGAAGTATATTCAGGTTTTGCGAGAGAAGTCATCTATGAATGTCATATAATATGAACATCCTCCCAAGGATGTCACGGGCAGCATACCAGACAGATCAAAATGTATCAATTGCAAGACATCAGATGCCTTTGTGACACTTGAGGGGAAAGGTCCCCTTGTATGCTTTCCTTCGGCATAGCCCTGACATACACCTTCATGATCATTTGTGAACTCGGGCATCCCCGTCACCACCTTCCTTGCTTCGGGAAGGGCTTTGTAGTGAAGGTGTCCAAATCTCCGGTGCCATAGTTCAGTCTGTCGGATAGTATCACACATCATCACTCCAGTGGACTTCCTCCAACCTAGTAGAGTGTATCAACTCTAAACCCAATCGTGATAGCTTCCTTGCAACTCTTCTTCCACATGTGCACCTTCCCATCAATTAATCCCACATTGAAACCTTTGTCTTCCATGGCCGATATAGACACAAGGTTCTTCTTCAAATTAGGTACATAGAGTACATCTTGCAAGCGGAGGACTTGACCTTGAGACAAGTGGAGGGTCACAGTCAATGTTGCACGAAGCAGGGACAAAGCAGGGACTTTGTTTGGAAGCGGGGACACGAAAGCGTCATTTCCAAAAAATCTAGGAAGCGAAGCGTCTCGGAAGCGTCTACTATATATATATTTTTTAATTTTATTTTTTTGCATTTATATTAAAAAAACATCCAAAATACCAAATTAATTGTAAAAGATATGGAAGCATGCATATTTGTACATAAATCAAGATAGTTATGACATCCATTAATGATTAATTATTTGAGCATCAACCATCTATAATCTATATTATTCTCCTCTTGTCTAGCCTTTGCCTCTACCTCGATTATCTAGGGACATTAGTCAAAATTGCCCAAAATTGATCAAACTACCTAATGCAAGCCTTAAAATATGGTAGAAAGAACTTAACATGCTTGATCGATGATTTTGAGTTGATTGAAATGTAATTTTTTGCTAACGACATGACAAAGGAGTTCAACAATTAACACCACCCACACTAAGAGACATATAGGGCTTGGTGCTCTTGATTAAATGCTAATCACATACCCTCATACATGATATAATCTAATGAAATGCCACCATACCATTGATCCTGAATTCCTGAAAACTGTTAAGTCTACTGAATTTTGAATAGGATGTGAAATTCTATTTTCTACATATGAAGTCCGATCAAGCTGGAACCACTCTCAAACATCCTCAGTCATTTCATGGTAACGTTAAAAATTTAAGTAAAAGGATGGAAATGAAAAATAAAGGAGAATGTCACTTTTACTTTAAGAATTTAATATTACCATGAGGGAGCATCTAAGAAACATCTACGAAGGTGAAAGAGAGCTTATATATTTTTCATCCTATCCCTAACTCAACACTAACCCACCCTCTAACCCAACTAAAGTTAAAAATAAAATAAAAAAATCGTTTTTTTTTAATGCACTAGTCGGATCCGTACGGCGCTATATGGAACCGCCAACGATCCGTACAGGAAGCGCGACGCTTCCGTACAGAGATCCGCCGTATGAAATGCAGATCCGCCATACGGAAACGCGGATCCGTCCATACGGTTCCAAAAAACCAGGAAGCGTAAATTTTTTTTTTTTCTTTCCGAAACGCGTTTCGGGGGGCGGATCCCGTACGGTTCCATACGGACTGCGTTTCAGGGGTTGGAGCCGGGGGGGTACGTTTCCTACAACATTGGTCACAGTCCCTATCCCTTTCACGGGATATGTGGCATTATCTCCAAGGATAATTTCCAGATTAGTATCCTTCTCAACCATATCAGAGAGTGCTTCCTTGAACCCAGTGATGTGCCTTGAGGCACCACTATCTATCAACCAAACATCCATAGTGTCAGGTGGAGATGCAGCAGAGAGGGCAGATACAAGAATGAATTCATTTCTTTTATCAACAACATTTGACTCCTCATGCCTAGAATTTCTTGACCTTTTGAAAGGTTGCCATTTCTGCCGGAGGGAGCCTTCCTCTTCCCTTTGAACCTGTTGTTCCTTTGATTTCCATTCCTCCGGTTGTTGTTGTTGTCATCACCATCGGGAGAATCCTTGAAAGGGCATTCTCTAGCATAGTGTCCAGGCTTGTGGCAAGTGTAACATTTGCCTTTCTTTCCTTGGGCCCCTGCTCTTCCTTTGTTCCTTGGACCACCAAAGTTCTTCTTCTTAGAATGAGTAGCGAAGGCAGCATTTCCTTCATTTTTATATTCCTTCATCCTTGTCTCTTCTTGTATGCATCTCGATAATACTTCGTCAAAATCAGGTATCACATTGTTATTGAGAATGGTAGTGTTGAATACATGCCAGTCGGATGAGAGACCTCCAAGTGCGGTGAGACCATCTCTCGATCAGCTATTGTTTCCCTAATAGCTAGAAGATTATTCCTGATTTCGGTCAGCTTCAAAAAATATGATTGAACAGACTCATCCCTGCCTTTCTTCAGATTGTTCAATTGATTCTTGAAGAATAGGACTTGATTCGCATTGTTGGCCTTGAACATGTGGACCAACTTATCATACATCTCCTTGGATGTGCCCAGCTTAGAGATGTAGGCAACCAGAATCTTATGAATTGAGTCCCTGATCATCAACTTTGCTTTTATTTCCCCCTTCTTGTACTTTGTTTTGGCAGCAGCAGTTGCAGTGGATGGAGGCTCTTGAATTTTACCCTGCACATAGTCCATGACATCTTGGTCTTCCAAATTAAGATCCAATGTCATCTTCCAGGCATGGAAGTCATCCTTCCCAGTCAATTTGTCATCAAGCTTAAAGCCATTGTAGTTTGAGGAACCCATCCTCTTCTACAGTGATTGCTACAAACTAGGGATTTGTCTTCACCTCAGCTCTGATACCATGTAAATTTTTGTAGATGTTCTATGCTTGATACAACTTTACATTTATCTCAATATCAGTCAGCAATCACATAAACAATAAAGCAAAATGCTGATAAAACATATCAGTAGATTGACAAAAGACAAGCCAGAATATATAAGTGTGTTGGTATGTTACGACGATCAACAGGATGATTCAACCAGCAAAGTCTCAATACGGTCAACCAACTAGAAGTGTCACACAACCCTCTAGGACAGCCAGATCAGTGAACCACAAAGGTCAACAAAAGTCAAAGCTGTCAGTCAATGGTCAACGTAAATAACAGCAGCGAGGTCAACGCATCCAAGTCAAAGTCAATGTCCAGCCTCAAGAATTGTGCCAAAAATGCAGATTCAGAAAATCGAAAGTTTGGGAGAGTTTCAAGTCAATTTGACCTTGCGTTGACCAAATTCAACGCTAGTCAACGCTGTTGCAGAAACCCTAGGCCGAAAATAGAAATTGTTGGTTGCTGAAATTTCACACATGTGAAGAGAAGAGCCTCCAAGGTGATCGAGCCAATCAAATGAGGAGAGAGAAATGTGTGAGGATGAGATGAGTGAAAATGTCCTCCAACATTGACCAATTTATATCCATCAATGAGGGTGTGTGACACAACTACTGGGGCACTAAACCTTAAGGCCGACCTGCACATATTTTGAATAAATTCAAAATAAATGTTTTGCTCATCGAATCAAGATGATCTTTAGATCGATCTTGCACCTCTCCGAAAGAGGAGTCCAATAAAAATATTGGGATCTTCATCTGAGCATCACAACATGGAGTTTAGACCTAGTTGTCCAAAATTAACAGTTATGTCGAACAGTGAATGAACCAGTATTTCATCAAGCCCTTGTAAGCAAACAAATAAAATGATTACAGTAAAGGAAATTATTCAAGCAATTGAAATTTCTATAGTGTTCCTTGTGAAAATTTCTGAATACAGAATTACAAAAACCCTAATGCAGTATCTTGATTTACTTCTCCTGCTTGTGATCTAATTATACAAGTTATTTTCAGAAAAATATTCAAAAAACACCGGAGTAAACACAACTAGAAGCCTACACAGATACAGATCATTTACCGAATATTACGCTCATTCGACATAGTGACACACTGATTTTTCGGACAAATGTCCCCAGAAAAACCCAAAGCGGGAAAACTGGTGCAATAGATATGAGGGTTTATTATTATTAAGTAGCAGTTTCTGAGTACATCTAGGGTTCCGTAAACTTGGCAAACCCAACAGATAAATCCTCGACAATCAGAGAAAATGTGAGATATACCTCACTCTCGCAAGTCCCAGCTGATCCGGATGAGCAACTAGTGAAACCCCACCTGGCTCTACACAGCAACTGCGTAAGCCTGCATAACCTGGGCTGAAGAACTGCATCACCCCTACTCTGAGTGGATCTGCTTCTCCTGGATCTCGGTTTCAGCCCTCCTGGCTCAAAAACCCTTCTCCCAAAAAAATTCACTACTTTTCCTTGGAGATGCTGCACTGCCTTTGCGTGGGCCTGTGTCACCCTCCTGAGGGACTGTGTAACTCCCTCTGATGGTTGCGCTGCCTCCACTGCGTCTTTGTTGCCCTTGCTTTGCACTATACTCTTGGCCCTCCTGACCAATCATTGCATCTGCCCCTCACTGCAACTCTGTGTCACTCAAATCTGATCTTCGTTCGAGCACTGCTCCGTCAGAAGAATTCGATCTCTTAGACTCTATGTGTGTCTCCAACTGACCCCGAGCCTTTCTCTTATACTTTTTCGTTAACACATCAACGGTCATGATTTAATCTCTTATCGACGGCTTAGATTAAAAGACTGCTTGATCCGCATCCCTTTGAACATTTCATCACATGTGTTTAATTAATTCACTTTAATTTTTCTAATTTCCTAAGCTAGTCTTAGGGTCCTTATTAAAAAAATTAATTATTTTAATATCTCACACATTAGATGAAATTTATCCAAACGCTTTCTGGGTTTTGGAGGTCTTGTGTGTCTTAGCCCCTCCACAAAATTTCAAGGCTAGAGCACACCCGACTCTTACCTCAAAATATCAACACTCCCTCTTAGCACGAAGTGTGTTCTAGCAATACATCCACACCATGTATCGCAAGATTTTGGCATCGGTCCCTGCGCTGTTGATGCTTGGCGTGCTGCCTCCATCCACTACGCTGCTGCTTTTTTTTACTGCTGCTGTTGAGGAGGTAAATCCCCTCTGCGGACAGAGGCGATCCCTACTAGCCCAGCAGGGGTCTAGCAACAAACAAACAATGCTATGACGCAAGCTCCTAGTTACGAATGGAAAGACTAGGAATAGAAGCCTACCTGGATTCCAACGCTATAACCTGAAGAAGAAGCGTCCCCGTTCTTTAGCCCCGGCAGATCACAATCCTTCCACGATCTCCGCAGATGAACACCTGCACATGGAAGAAACGAACAGATACAAGCATAGAAACCAGCATACGTAACTAAACATCGGTCAGAAAAGATGTTACTCGCATTGACATGATGGAAAACAGAGTGGAACCATAATCATAATCATCTATTAAGTAATAAGCGAAGAAAGATTACAACCAAGTTCTGACGTCGCAGCCTCCTTCGAACGGGTCTCCGGTCGTCCACGTCTCGCAAAGCTTGCCAAGGAAAGGGAAAACCTCTCCAGAGTCTCGTGACAATGGTCTCCTTACTTGAGTCGGCCTTAAGGGAAAGAGAGGATTCTTTACATCACAAAGGCTCTTGGGAATATGGAGATACAAAGCTTAGGCACTTCAAGACTAGCTTGCCATGGATTTGAGCAGGCTTTTATAGATGGGGAAGGAGGGAGTTGGGATCCCTATTATTATGGGATTAGCCCTATCAACAAGGAAGGTTCCATGGAAGGTGGCAAAACCACTTCCCTTCCATAGAACTCCCGCAGCCAAACCTCCCAACTCAAGATAGGCAATGGTTTGTGAGTTTGTTTGAACTCAACTTCCGCCATCCATATTTAAAAAAAAGTCCCTAAAATGGGTGGCGCGACTACTGCTCCATGACAGAGCGCCAAGTGGCGCGACCTCTTTGCAGGATTTTCCTCATTGGCGCGAGTACTGAACTGTCTGCCCGCGCCAATGCAAAAAGGGATGTTTTTCATGATTTTTGCAAGGAGATGTCTCAAGGGCAAATGAAGCTCATGCTTAGAGGAATGCATTGATGATGTTTTCAAGGCATGACAATGTTCACAGGTCACAAAATGGGTCCTCCATCCTGCGGGACGGGGAATGGTAGGGACGGTGACAAATTACTGTGTAACAGATGCCCCCTAAAGTATGAGGCCCGAGAGAGAGAGGGGTGAAATGCTTTACGAGAACATGTTCAACCGAAGGCCCGCCGTCGGAAAACCTGCGCAGAAAGATACAACTGATATCTCAAGTACATGATGTATATGTGGTATGGACGCAGCCATCCGAAACAGAGTATGCTATAATCCGGATCTAGGGCAT
Source organism: Pinus albicaulis (assembly GCA_034641835.2). Classification (NCBI taxonomy): domain Eukaryota; kingdom Viridiplantae; phylum Streptophyta; class Pinopsida; order Pinales; family Pinaceae; genus Pinus; species Pinus albicaulis. Next base: position 35,952,154 of record CM076574.1, read on the forward strand.
GGGCGCAGCCATCCAACTAAGATCAAACAAATAGACTCAGGTATGGTCGCAGCCATCCAATCAGTGAGTCACGTACATAATGATAATAATCCACAATCGCAGCCTGGATTACAACAGACACAATCCAGGGTCTTGCGCTCCATCTCGACCCAAACAAAGTACAAGTTCGAGCATGTGAATATGTGAGCTGAAGTCGAACATGCAAGAACATCGCCTAATTACCAGCCAATGATGAAAGTTGTTAACAGACGCGAGAGGAACCACCAATAATGACAATGGCCCTCAAGGTACTACAGGTACAATCTACGGCGTGCGAATAAATGAGTTGACGTCGAACACCCGCAGAATCACTCGATCGGAGGTCAATGATGTAAACCTCACGTCGAATGCGACGAACCCGCCATTGAGGCATGCAGGCTCCAAGGTACCATCAGGAGTCTCTAGACCAACTTCCTGGATAATGAGTTGAAGTCGACAGGAAGTGACCTTGATCGAAGGTGGGCCATAATGATTCCCACACCATCGACACGAGACAGAGGAACATGATGTTTTGTTGTGAATCAAGATCGTATGAGAAACAGAGGAAGGTTGATATTTGCAGAGGCCAACTTCTCTTGAACACATAAACGGCACGACAATGGACTTGGCAGTATTTGACATCAACGGATCAGAGGTCATGGCGACGAGGCAGTGAACAGATGAGAGGTCAAAAGAGATTACCCAAACCCATGGAGGCAAAGTGAAGCAACGGGATGAGATGTCCCCAACCCGACACGAATGCAGACAAGTGCCATGTTCAAGAGCGACATACCGCCGACGACAACGACAATGGTTCCATTTTTCCCCCACCATTTCTGGCGAGTACCCCAATTATTTTTGATAACAAGCTTGAAGGGGATAGCATATGCTTGTGATATAAGTCCGCCCTTCGGGCGAATCCATCCTAGTGCATTTAACGAGTCCTAGGAAGGAGAAACTCTGAGAACGTCATTGCGACGGAATCCAATGTCATCAGGGTTTAACGAGTCTGACAAAGGAAGAACTCGGCGTCTTTTCATGTTTAGAGAGTTTGAAAAGACAGCGGAAAAGAAAACTCCACAGGTCCCTTTTCGTAAATAGTTCCCCAGATCCGAAAAGGTAGAAAACAATATCCGGAAAAACCTCCTAGTCGCAATAGGCTAGGGTATTCCTTTTTCGTAATCAATCCATCCCAGCCCGAAAAAGGGTTAAACTTATACTGGGTGGATGTCGATTCGCGTCCATTTTAACGAGATCGAAACGACAAGGGCCTCGGCGATCTTTTCATATTTAGAGAGTCAGAAAAGAGCTGAAAGATGACTCCAGAGTGACTTTTTCGTGTATTTACCGAGTCCGAAAAAGTATAAAATACAACTCGTTTCCATCTTTTAAGTCGCAAAAACCTGCTGCTGCACATACCAAGCAAGCGTAAAACCCATTTTCGACATAACATATGCAAATATTTGATAAAAATAACTTTTAAAACTCATTTGACGTCGAAAACGTTATAAATATGTCCGAATGGTAAAAATAAAATTACTTTTTACTATTTACCTTGTGGAAAGCAACAGTGGTCCTTTTGGAGCAGAATCTTCTGACGGTGATTGCGACCAATCCAGGCAACCATTTAGCTTCTCGTCTGTCACAGGTAAGAGGCGCTCTTTTGCTCTTCATTTCCATTCATTTTTTAATGATTTTCCCTTAGAAATCAGCTTTGTGTGGCCATTTTTAAAATTTTAGGGCCGGGCCCATTGGCGCGGGTATCGGGCACGGACCCGCGCCAATGAGCTCTTTTTTGTAAAGGGCTCGCGCCACATGGCGCGACTGTTCGCAAAACAGCCGCGCCAGCGACCGAACCTTAAATTTCGCCCAAAATTTCGGTATTTAAACCAAATTTCTTGGAATTTGAAGCTCATCAAAGATCTAACCAGGGGTTTTTGACCATGTGAATGCAGATAATCACTCAAAATGGCAATCGAATGGAAGGAACGAGAGCACGGAGACGAGGATGAACAAGCCATGCAAAGCCAAGCTTGCATGAACGCACTTAGAGACTGTGGATTGAAAAAGTTCTTCCTCACGCCATGTTTACGAGCTCAGCCCGAGCTCCTCCAATATCTAATCAGCATCTGGGATGAAAATGAACAGGTGTTCAGGTTACGAGACCAGGTGTTAGAATTGGAGGTCACCGATGTTTATTTCATCACTGGATTGTCTCGCAGAGGTCCAATCCCTGTACTGACCGGAAGCAGACCATCTGGGGAAAAGATGGAAGAAGTAATGGCACGGGTGTGCCGAGGGGCACAAACAGGATCAGGAAGCAAGAAAGTGGATATCCACACCATTCCTGATCTAGCACTGAGAGTAGTTCTCCATACCATTACGCGGGCTGCTGGGTCGCAGGCTCCGCACGAGGCCACGAAGACTCAACTCCTGCTGGCCTCAGAATGCATGGGTCCCTTACTGTTCAACTGGGCAGAAGCAGTAACTATCAACATGAAAAGGCAACTCACAAAGTGCAAACAGGGGAAACTGAAACAGTTCGGTTATGGTTCCATCTTGGTATCGTTCATTCTGGAACGCATACCAATCTTCCAGGGCCAAGGGGCTGCAGTGGCGAGTCCGATACCACGAGAGCCACGAATGGCTCGCTGGGCAGCACTGATGCCCAGATCTGGAGGTGGCCAACAGATGTCCTGGAGGCCAGAGTTCTTTAGGTGGCTACGGCGCCAACTGATCGTCGTGGAAGATTGGCCCTATTCGGGAACCGACTTTACCGGGGACCCAGATCTCCCACTACCAGAAGGAGACGACTGGGACGAGGAGCTGGGTAAGACCTCATATTTTTGATTTTATGTTTATATGTTTTTTTTTTTTTGTTAATACACATTCGTCTTAACACAATTATATATGCATGCAGATGTAGGACCTGAGAGACCAGCTGGGATGTCTCCTATCTCCCGGAGGACACAACTCGCCCCTGAGATCCAGGGGGAAGGTACCAGAGGAGAGGAACTGATCCAGAACCTCGAGGGGATTTCCCATGGGATCCCCGACTATGCCCGGCTAGCAGACGTACCGATGGCATACCAGCGCCACACGGTGGGAGTTCCGAATCGGATCCACCGAATCCTGAGGCGCCTAGTGCGTGCAGTGACGTGCTACCATGAGCACCATGCGGATTAGTCCTTAGGATTTATACCACACCTATTTTTGAGAGACATAGCGTCTCCGGATGTATTAAGACGACTATGTATATTTTTTGAGTTTTATGTGACACACTCTATGTAAACATTTCGATATCTACATATATACATATCTATTTCTGGATGAGTCTTTCTTTACATGTGATGATGATTTATAAATTGCGCAAATGTCTGTCTAATACCAAATTTGCTAATGCATCTGTTAATGTATTCAAATGCCTGGGTATATGATGATATGTAATGTAGTCAAAATTCCTTTCCAGTAATCGAATACGCAAATACAGACGTAAGATGGACGGGTTCCTTACCGAATAGTGTCCGTTCAGCTGCAACACTACAAGTTGTGAATCTAGGTACACGAGCAATTCACGGATACCAAGGTTTACTGCCTCGGTTAATAATTCCAACACGGCACTATACTCCGCGATATTGTTCGTGGTACGTCCTAAACACACACCTTGCAGGTTAATCAACTCACCAGCAGGCTCGTAGACTACCCAGGCTACGAAAGACAGATTCCTGGTACTGCGGGTGGCACCATCCGCGAAACCAACAAATGGATGAATAGACATCTGCACAACCAGGAAGACCCGATCAGCAGAAAGATGTTTACAAAGCACACCACACCATGCACACAAATGACAATCACACACCTATGTACACACACCACACCAAGAAATCATTTTAGGCATAGTACTTTTTAAGGTACAGCCCATTCCTGGGCTGCGCCAATGGAACTCCTTCGTAATCTATAAGCTCGTAGGCCCCATTTTTCAAAACGCGCTTTACTATATAGGGCCCGTGCCACATCGGCTGGAGCTTACCGGCTCCAAGCTTATCATGCGCCTGATCGTACAAGAGAACGAGGTCTCCTTCAATGAAAGAACGGGGAGAAACGGATGAATCAAAATGAGTTTTGACCCTCTTCTTTTGTGCTTCGATGATCAAAGCAGCCAGACGACGGGTTTCATCCAACCGTTCGAGATACAGAAGACGTTCTTCCTCAGGAGAAGTATCCGGTAAGAGCTCCACAGCTAATTTAAGCGAAGGAATTTCACATTCAACCGGCAGAGTAGCTTCCAGACCGTACACCAGTTGGAAAGGTGTGAATCCGGTTGCACTTTTAGCAGATGTTCGGTACGCCCAGAGAGCTGAGAACAGTTGAAGATGCCAAGTGGATTTATGAATCCCAACTGTTCGCTGAAGCATAGTGACCAAAACCTTGTTCACTGCTTCAACCTGACCATTCGCTTGAGGGTAGTATGGTGTTGAGCTGTCGTGACGCAGGCCCAACGCAGCTGTCAGCTCCGCCATCATGTAATCGCGGAAATGAGTACCGTGATTAGTGACGATAGCTTGAGGAACCCCGAATCGTGCAATAACATGGTTGAATAAAAATGAAGCAGTCGTTCTTTCGTCAGCAGCTAGTGTAGGCATCGCCTCGGCCCACTTAGTGAAGTAGTCGACGGCGACAATGATATACGCATGCCCCCCGGCCGAGTGAGGGTTACACGTCATAAAATCCACGCCCCATTTCGCAAAAGGGCCGACGGTAATAACGGGATGCAATGGCAACAACGGCGCGCGCATCTTGCGCTGAAAAATCTGGCATGGATGACATTTTCGGACTGCAGTGATACAATCCTTGAATATGGAAGGCCAGAAATAACCTGCCCGCAGAATCTTCTGGGCAGTAGCATACCCGGACATATGTCCGCCACAGGCACCACTGTGGCAGTCATTTAAGACTTTCTCAGCCTCTTCCAAGGTAAGGCATCGTCGGAGCACCGAATCTACTCCAATGCGATATAAGGTATCTCCTACTATGCGGTAGGGTTGGGACTGGTGCCGAATCCGACGGCGGGCAGTTTTATCCAACTCAGACCGAAATGTCGCGGTCTGAAGATACACTATGATGTTACCGTACCAAGGATCACGAGTATCGATAAGAAACAGCGTTTCGTCCGGTATATGATCTTCAGAGTGTGCGGGAACAGAGTCTGTAGGGAGAGAACATATCAAATCCGCGAAGACCAGTGATTTAGTTGACTTGGCAGTGGTGAACTCCAAGTCAAACTCCTGCAGGATCACGATCCATTTGGAGTACTTGCCCCCTAGAAATTGTCTAGAAAGAATATACGTCATAGGGTTGCAGTCTGAAACCACTGTTATCGTGCGCAAAAGGATGTAATGGCGAAAGCGTTGTACGGCATGTACTGCTGCTAAGGCCAACTTCTCGACATGTGCATAACGCGTTTCCGGGTCGAGAAGATTCCGAGACAGGTAATAAACAACATGTTCATCACTGTTCTCGTCATCCTGCACCAAAACCATGGCGATGGTGCTAAATGCGGCGGCTAGATATAGAGTAAAGTCGCGGTGGTAGTCCGGAGGACGAAGCAACGGAGCATTGACTAGCAATGTCTTCAGCTTCTCAAAGGATTCCTGAGCAATTTCGTCCCAATGAAAGGGAACATTCTGCTTTAACAAATGAGTGAATCCTTTGGCCACCTCGGCGTAATTCGGGATAAAGCGCCTAAGAAAATTCGCCTTCCCTTGCAGACTCTGTAGCTGATACAGGGAGGAGGGTGATGGGAGATTTATGATGGCCTCAACCTTCAGAGGGTCAAGGCGAATTCCGTCTTTCGAGACTATAAAGCCTAAGAGACGGCCAGAATCAACGCAGAAGACGCATTTATGAGGATTGAGCCTGATGTTGTAGCGTCTGCAACGAAGGAAGATCTGGCGAAGATGCTCAGGATGGTCCTCTCGCTTACCCGAATGGGCTGGCAAGTCGTCCAGATAAGGCTGGACAATATGACGAATGTCATGAAAAGCGTAGGACATCGCACGCTGAAACGTGGCGCCAGCGTTCTTTAAGCCGAACGGGAGTTTTTTGTACGCGAAAGTGCCCCACGGACAGATGAATGTGGTCTTATGTTGATCCTCAGGGGCAATATTGATTTGGTTATAGCCTGAGAAACCGTCCATTAAGGAATAGATCTCACTCCCAGCACAATCGTCGATAATCTGGTCGATAAACGGGGTGGGATAATTATCCTTGGGACAGGCACGATTGATATCGCGATAATCCACACAGACTCGAATTGTACCCTGCTTTTTATCAACAGGGACAATATTGGACACCCATTTTGTAAGGGGGATAGGATAAATAAAACCCGCGTTCAGAAGTTTTTCAACTTCTGCCTTGATAGCGGCGGCTTTCCGAGGATGCATGGGACGTAAGCGTTGGCGTACGGGTTTCGCACCTGGATAGGTTGGAATCTCGTGCACGACAATACTAGGATCAATTCCCGGCATTTCCTCGTAGGACCATGCGAAAACATCTCGGAATTCCTTGAAAAGCTCAGTATAGACTTGAATCTCTTCGGGAGAACAAGTCACACCCACATGAATGTTCTCAACAATCCCTGGTTTAACAGAGATGTTGATTGGAACAGTTTGAGTAATGTTACTCAGATTACCCTCCGAAAAGACCTCGTGCATCAAGATCGGTGTTTGAAGAGGAGGGGAAGGAACCTGAGTAGCATAGCGCTCCAGAAAATCAGTCATTGCCCCCAAGCTGGGCATAAACGAGGAGCGATGATGTCCATCGCCCCAGGGCAGCTCCTCAAGAGACATAGTTTCAATAATAGCCTCATCTGAAGGAAAAGTCTCTCTAAGAGGATCAGGTGAATCAGCCTGACCAAGCCAGGGGGATTGCGAGTAGACGTCAAGAGCCATGCTCATCAGAGCATGCTGAGGAGGTGGAGGGTCCGATGCGGCAACAATCTCACAGTAGCTGATCTCTACTGGCGTTAAAGGCATGGATTCTCCAAACTCATATACCTGCTCAGGTGTAGGAATAAGCCAGGGGTCATCGGTCCTGGACAACATGTTGACTTGAGCGGTATTCGGTGGCGGTGCGGGGAATATACCCATGAGAACTGGGTCTTTGAAAAGACCAGGTCCTATGCTGTCTGGGGGATTCGGAATTTGATCCACGTATGGTACGTTGTTCTCAGAGCTAGAGGTGAAAAATGACAACTGATCTACCGTGACAATCTTGCCCTCGTGAGGGAACTTAATGAATCGAAAGACGGTAGACGACACGCAGAGCATGGCATGGGTCCAGCTGCGGCCAAGAAGTATGTTGTAGTTGAGTTTAGCGTCAACCACTTCTACTTCCACGTTGACAGTTTTTCCCTGTAATGTGATCGCAAGACTCTCGAGAACTCCCAGGGGTTTAGATTCCCGACCATCAAATGCCTCAAGGGCATTAGGAGATGACGACAAGGTTGGAGAGCCGATGGCTTTCCAACAAGCGGAGGACATAACGCAGGTAGATGCACCCTCATCTACGACGGCCCTATGAATGTTCAGACCGTTAATCCCGACTTGAATGACCAAAGCGATTTGATGTGGAAGCCGGGGAGTAAAATTCTCCAGATCGAAAGTGAGAAGACTCGAGTCGGCGGGATCGATACCGCCGATTGCAGACAGTAAAGCCTTCCGTTGTGAAGGACAACTTTGAAGAACCTCGAGTGCAGACATGGCACATGGCGCCTGTGCCAGATCCTCAACAATACTGTAATGTTGAGCGGCACGAGCATTTGGATTATAAGAGGATCTCCGAAGAACACCTTTGGGAGGTGACTTCACAACGGGTTCGAGAGTCGGCTTCTCGATTTCCAATGGACCGGAGGCAGGTGGGGGAGGCGGCCCATCCGCAACTGCCTTCCCGGGTGCCTGCCGCGATTCATTGTAATCTTTCGCTCGCGTAGCGATAGTGATAGCTGCATTAGTCTTCATCATGAAAACCTGAGACCCAAACGGTGCAGATGGTGACGCCTGTTCGACCATCTGGGTCTGCTGAGATGGAAATGGCTCTTTTAAAACAGCCGGAGTCCCTTTCGAGCCATTAAGAAGTTGACTAACTTCGGACCGTCGTGGACAATCCTTAGTGTAATGGTCACCTTCACAGATGAGGCAAGGGAATTTCGGCTTACGTTGGGAGCCATCCTCAGTTCGAGCTTTAGATTCCGGTTTCGGGGCATCAGATTTTGATTTGCCTTTGCCCTTTTTCTTCCCCTTGGAGGATTTTTCTGCAGGATTGGCCTGGACGGCATTCACCTCCGCGGTTTTACCAGAATCGGATGAGGCGGGATTAGCAGAGGTATTGTTGGAAGAATTAGCCTTCTGCTTCCCATTCGAAGACTTCTTCGAATTTTGAGAAACGGAACCAATGACACCATCCACCGTAGGGGTGGGCAGAGCCTTAGTAGTTCCGGGCCGTGGAGCATCAGTCAAGATGTCATAAAGCGTGCCAGATTGCGAATAGACAAGATCCGGGTACTGGGCACGCACGATAGCTTGTTCCTCCATCACACACGCTCCCATCACAATATCTTGAGCGATTTTATTCATAAAGGAGGTGGTGAACCAATGAGTCAAAATCTGATCAGGTATGTGAAACTTGATCAGTCGACGACGGCGCCGCCACTCATGGATGTGATCAGAGATGTGAGTGGCTGTGTCCTGCTTCAGAGAAGACAGGAGGTGCGTCCCGGCCTCATACCGGACCGGTAACTGGAAATGCGTGAGGAAAGCCATGGCTAACGAGTTGAAATCTTGAAAAATACCACGGGACAGTTCTATGTACCACTTAGCAGCAGCTCCTGTTAAAGTACGCTGGAAAAGACGCAGACGAATCGAATCGTCGGTCCAAGAGTTAGACGAACACTAGAGGTGATACGTCATCACATGCGCCTGGGGGTCTTCGCCAGCTTTGCCCTCAAACTTGGGACAATCACCTGGTATCTTGGTGGGAACCGGAGGCCAATACGGATTGTGTGCAATCGGATCATTGGTCAACTTTGAAACGTCCGGCAGTTCCAAGGTAGCCAGGAACGGAAATGGAGGGTTGACTACCATGCCAGTCCCAGGATAAGGTCCGGTACCCGTGCTCCACGATGGTTGTGAATATCCCTGCCCCCACGGGTTTTGTCCTGCAGGATTCTGACCGTAGGGGGCATAATTCGTATAGCCAGACTGATTTGGATTCTGGTAACCATAGTGCGGGGCTTGATAACCAGGGTTCGGGCCCTGATTAGGTGTCTGCCCCGTATAAGCAGCATTTGGATTTGGCTGCTAAGCGTAGGTAGAACCGGGTGGAGGAGGATGATACTGAGAGCCTCTAGGGTGGTTATAGTTCGGTTGAGATTGACCATGAGGATAATAACCACTCTGAGGATGAGTAGGCTGCTGATAAGTGGAACCCTGCGGAGCCTGGTACGTAGGGCGCAGCTGTTGATTTGGCTGCGGCATTGAATGAACAGGCTGTTGAGCAGAGTGAACGGAATGAGAGGGCTGCCCTGAATGAACAGGTTGACCCGAGTGAGGGGGTTGGCCTGAATGACCAGGTTGGCCCGGATAAACAGGCGGCGCTGGTTGCGCAGGTTGACCTGGTTGTAAGTGGGCCCCAGGTTGCACCGAATAGGTCGGCTGGCCTGGAGGCGGGACACCAGGTTGTACCGGATGAGCCGGTTGGCCTGGTGGTGGAACAGAACCAGGTGCTTGCTGGAAACCAGTTTGACCTGAAGCAGAACCATAGAGTGGTCCTGGCTGATATGCAACGTTAGATACAACAGGATACTGCGGTTGCATCGATAAAGAAGGCTGGATTTGCCCCCCAGGACCATAGGTCGGTCCCGGCTGATACCCCGGCTGAGGCTGAGCAGGTTGACCAGCAGGGCTATAATATGGTCCTTGCGGATTGTACAATGGCCCTTGCTGGCCCGCAGAGTAGCCTTGGATGGGCTGCCCCTGTGGGTCGTACAGATAGCCAGGTTGGCCTGCGGGTTGGCCTTGGAAGGGCTGTCCCTGCGGGTTATAAGCCTGGTTGTACGGTAAACCTTGAGCATACAGATAAGCCTCAGGAGTAGGAAGGCGCAAAATCTCCCCGTGCTCGTCAAGCTGACCCGGGAAACCATACACGGGAGTGCCGTCCTGTGCATAGTGCGAAAAGAAAGATCGGTAAGGATCTTGGGGAATCTGTCCAGCTCCGGCGTTCGGCTGTTGCAAAAACAACCGATACTCCTCCGGAGAGATATTCTCCGGTATAGCAGTAGCTAGATAAACATCTTCAGGAGTTGGCCCAGCCCTGGTAGCCGAGACAACAGAAGAAGAGGCAGCTACACAAACAGTGGGCCGCACGGGAACAAAAGTGACGGGCGTCGAAGGAGACACCCTGGGTGTAGTGGCAGCTGGCCTCGAGGCAGGAGATGATATTCCCATAGAGGCAGCAGCTGAAATGATCTGACCCAGAGATCTGTATCCCTGCGGCAAAGAAGGACCAGCTGACGAGGTGGTAGCCAGCTCAGAGTCGTCTCCCTCAAAAAATCTACGAGGGATGCGCTGATAGTCATCAGACCCCAGAATTTCCTCACCAGAATCACTCATGGTTGATCCTGTAGTTAAATCACGCAAAAGACGGCGAGGACTAGGAGGAAAAACAGCAGCAACAAACGGTGAACCCGATGTAAGAGAAAGGAAATCAGCTCCTAATCTCAATTCAGACACAGGGTCTGAAAAGGGCCAGTTGAACTCAACTGGTTCTCCAAAGGGTTGCTCGGCGAGAACCGGTCCCCCGTCAGGAAACTCGGAAACAACAGGCTGCTGTGGTTCAACAGAAGGCTGAGAAGCTTCTGAAGAATCGTCCGTGTAAGGACTACCAGTAGACGAAACCGAAGGTTCCGCCACCGTGGCAAAAGACTAGAAGAAAAGAGAAAACACACACACGGGCTGAAAACGAGTTAAAACACACGATCAAACAGTCACAAGCAACGTCTAAACGGGTGTGTAATCGTGGGAGATTGATTTTACCACATTGGAAAATAAACGAATTCTACCGTTTCATGTTTTAAGAGTCGAGAAACGATAAAAGATGACTCTATCTCTTTCAGAGTTGATACAAGCGTGAAAGGACAAGCGCTTGACGGTCTTTTCAAGTTTAGGGAGTCAGAAAAGACCAAATGACTGCTCAGGAAAAACTAGGCACAAAAGGTGTACCAAATATCCGTGAACTGCAATATACACCTTGGTTTCAAATAATGAAACAGAAATCGACCAAGGACTTTCCGTACGTGCAGGTAGTCTCCCCGAATGCTGTGTTCGGTGTATCACGGGTATAGGGTGGCAGACTCGGCTTCCTGTGGATAAAGGATTGAAAACCTAGATGGGTCTCCCTTTATATACGCGGCGGTACGGGGAGCGCAAGTCCGTACTAGCGCTGTCTAAAGCCAAACGGCGAGCGACAGCTGCTAGGTTTAACGACGCCGGAACACGTCTCTAGCCTAGACCTTCTAAATGTGTTTCGTTAAGTTCCAATGTTGCCTTAGGTTAATTGAATAAATTTTACAGTTGATCTTCAATTAAGTTTCAATTTCCGGGCCCTATCGTATGTAGTGTCTCGAAAGACTCCTAAATGCAAGCTATATGCCACAGTGCAACATTTCGTTCGATGAAAACTAGTTAAATAAGAGTTGAGAGCTTTTATGCAAACGAAATGAACGGAAAACAAACAATGAGATCTCTAATGCAACTAATGCAATTGAAAACTCTTTATTCAAAACACTAATCACTAGCGATATGGAAAAGATTACAATTTGCACTAATTAGCAAAAGCAAAAGAGATTTTTTTTTTATTTTCAATGTTTAATGGCTAATATGCACTAATCAAACTTGAAAACAAATGGAGCAACTTGAGAAACGATATTCAAGAGAGCGAAACAATCACATTTCACTCAACAACACACGCAATCAGATCCCCAAATCGACCAAAGTCTCTCAAAGCAAAGAAAAGACTCAAAAGCTTCCAATGGACCGTGTGATCTAGGTCCAAAGCAAGGCCAGACGAATTTCGAATGAAGGAATGAACAATCACCCAAAAACGCAACAAAACAATTAGAGACTGCTAAGAGGATGTGGAGAACCAATCAACAAGTTGACAGGATAATCAAGACACCAAAACTCCCAAGGAGGGCTCGATACACTAAGCCACTAGATGCCCTAGGGCTCAAAACGTGAAATCGGTAGATAGAAGCAAACAACCAAAGGACAGAGGTGAATTCCAGCCAAACAAGACTCCAACCCACTCAGGCAGTCGGAAAATCAAGAAGAAAAGCACTGATCAAATCCAGAGAGCCAAAAAAAATGAAGAAACTCAAAAACTCACAGGGGTGGCGCGACTGTAAGTGTGAAACTGGCGCCAGAAGTCAATTGGCGTGGGCTAGACAAAGGCAACGTGCGCCAATTGGCGCGACTGTCGGGTTAAAAACCGCGCCAGTCGAGTTTCTCAGAAAAAATTAAAAACAAGCTACTCCAGAAGCAGACCAATGCAAGCTAAGCAAACCAAGAAGCTAAAACAATGAAAGAATCCAACCCAGAAGGTTCATCAAGCAAGGAAAACAATCAAAGCGAAACAACATAAACGAGACAATGAAAACCGGACGATCCCCAGCGGAGTCACCAATTTGTTGAGGAGGTAAATCCCCTCTGCCGACAGAGGCGATCCCTACTAGCCCAGCAGGGGTCTAGCAACAAACAAACAATGCTATGACGCAAGCTCCTAGTTACGAATGGAAAGACTAGGAATAGAAGCCTACCTGGATTCCAACGTTATAATCTGAAGAAGAAGTGTCCCCATCCTTCAGCCCTGGCAGATCACAATCCTTCCACGATCTCCGCGGATGAACACCTGCACATGGAAGAAACGAACAGATACAAGCATAGAAACCAGCATACGTAACTAAACATCAGTCAGAAAAGATGTTACTTGCATTGACATGATGGAAAACGGAGTGGAACCATAATCATAATCATCTATTAAGTAATAAGCGAAGAAAGATTACAACCAAGTTCTGACGTCGCAGCCTCCTTCGAACGGGTCTCCGGTCGTCCACGTCTCGCAAAGCTTGCCAAGGAAAGGGAAAACCTCTCCGGAGTCTCGTGACAATGGTCTCCTTACTTGAGTCGGCCTTAAGGGAAAGAGAGGATTCTTTACAGCACAAAGGCTCTTGGGAATATGGAGATACAAAGCTTAGGCACTTCAAGACTAGCTTGCCATGAATTTGAGCAGGCTTTTATAGATGGGGAAGGAGGGAGTTGGGATCCCTATTATTATGGGATTGGCCCTATCAACAAGGAAGGTTCCATGGAAGGTGGCAAAACCACTTCCCTTCCATAGAACTCCCGCAGCCAAACCTCCCAACTTAAGATAGGCAATGGTTGTGAGTTTGTTTGAACTCAACTTCCGCCATCCATATTTAAAAAACAGTCCCTAAAATGGGTGGTGCGGCTAACTGCTCTATAATGACGCCGGTGTGTCGACCTCTTTCTTGATTTTCCTCAATGCTTGTGAAATACCAAGCCCACTTTTATGGCAATGCCAAAAGGGATGTTTTTCATGATTTTTGCAAGGAGATGTCTCAAGGGCAAATGAAGCTCATGCTCAGAGGAATGCATTGATGATGTTTTCAAGGCATGACAATGTTCACAGGTCACGAAATGGGTCCTCCATTGTGCGGGACGGGGAATGGTAGGGACGGTGACAAATTACTGTGTAACAGCTGCCCATGTCACTTCCACTTACACTGCTACATCTGTACTACAGCTCCCTCTCAATTTGCTGCATCATGCTGCCCATAGCACTGCCACTGCTAACTATTGCACTGCAACTCAGTTGCTGATACTACAGCTCCCTCTCAATTTGTTGCATCATGCTGCCCATAGCACTGCCACTACTAACTGTTGCACTGCAACTCAGTTGCTGAGAAGTAAGCCACTGAAGAACCCCTGCCCAATCAATGACAGACAAGTTGGGCTGCATCTCATCACTGAAGCTCCCTTGGTTGCTACTCTGCGTTGTCCTCCTTAAGCCACTGTGTTGTTGCAGCTCTGCACTGCGTAAGCACTGCCTCTCTGAACTGTTGAAGTCCCATCAGCCTTTGCGCTACTGCTGCCTCTGCACTACGCTACTCCCTTCACAACATCTAAGCACTGCCCTCCGCTTCACTGTGATCTCCTACACCCACTGCTCTACTTGTCCCGCTACCGTCTTAAGGCTCCCGTAGCTCATATGTGATCCAAGAGTTGGGCACACTCAAGGATCCCGCCACATTTGATCTGTAGCTGCTCTACAGATCCATGTCGCCCCACTTACATGGCTCATTAGCACTCATGGCTACATCATCATCACTCCCATCGTCTTTTGTTGTTGCTGCCTTGGATTCAGAAGATCCTTTGTCCTTCTTCTTAGGACAAGTGCTGGCGAAATGTCCAAGTTCGCCATAGTTAAAGCACCGGACCTTGGATAGGTCCCTCTTCTTCTTCCCTTGTTGCCTTCGTTCCTTTGATGCAAGGGTTGCATCTTCTTCCTCTTCATTCTTCACCTTGACTATTCCGCTGTCGCTGCTTTGCCTCCTGGTGAATCTCCTTATTTCCTCCTGCCGGAGGATTGCCCACATGTTTTCCCAGGATGGTAACATTTCCCTGCCCAATATGCTCTGGACAAACGTTTCCCATTCCTCAATGACTGCATTCAAGGCAGTCCTTGCGAAGAGCCCTTCATCCGAAGTTGCACCCATAGTAATCAGTTGATCCGAGATAGTCTGGAGTCGAAAAAGGAAGGGATCTATCTCCTCACTCTTCTGCATATGGAACAGTCGCATATGATTCTCTAGAAGAATTTTTATTTGGACAGAGCTCCCCTAATACATCATCTCCAAAGCAGTCCACATCTCATTTGTCGTGTTCTTTCCGGCAATATGTGGCACGACGTGATCTTTGACTCCATCAATGATCAAACGCTTACCCGCACTTGATTTTATTTGAATTTCTTCAAAGGATCTGGATCGGTAGGCACATCTAGGACATTCTCTACATGGTCCTTGATGTCGTACTCATCCAGTACAGATAGGATCCTGGCCCTCCAGATGACGAAGTTGGACATGCCGTCCAACTTGTCCTGATCTCTCAGTCCATGAGAAGCCACCTAGCTCAAACCTAACAGAACATATACTCTTCTCCCTCTTTCTACTGCAACACTCAACAGAAATACTGGATCTGGGTTTCTTGGTGATTAGAAACCCTGTATGGTAGTTGCTCCCTCCGTCAACTGATTTCCCTCCTGGAAACCTTCAGCCAAACAATTGAACAATTCTCTTCGATCATCCTCCTGACCAAATCTCAAATATGTTTGGCACAGATCTGCTGAGCAACTGTCCTCCTCCCGCTCTTTGTCAACTTAGCTAGGCACGATTTTGCACCGTCAGAATCTCCACCACACCAGCAACTACTGAAGATCTGACGCACTCCAAATCTCGGCAATATTTCACAGCAACAGAAACCCTCTGGCTGGCCTCTGCATGAGCAGATTGGCCCAGCGTAGCCTCCGTGCAGCAGCTGCACAGCGCAGGCTGCTCTTGCATCCCTCTGGAAGGCACTGCGTTGTCTCTGCGTCAGCCCCTACATAGCCTCTGTTGGGACCGCGTCCTCCTGCTGCGCTGCCCTCTCTCTCCGGATCTCTGCTGCTTTCTGCAACAAAAATTTCTTTAGCTGATTTTGCTAGAGATTCAGCTTGATCTGCAATGCTCTGATACCATGTGAAAAATTTTTAATACAAAATTACAGAAACCCTATTGCAATATCTTGATTTACTTCTCCTACTTGTGATTTAATTATACAAGTTATTTTCAGAAAAATATTCAGAAAATACCGAAGTAAACACAAATAGTAGCCTACACAGATATAGATTATTTACTGAATATTATGCTCATTCGACATAGTGACACACTGATTTTTTGGACAAATGTCCCCGGAAAAACCGAATGCAGGAAAACCGGTGCAGTAGATATGAAGGTTTATTATTATTAAGCAGACGTTTCTGAGTACATCTAGGGTGTCATAAACTTGGCAAACCCAATAGAGAAATCCTTGGCAATCAGAGAAAATGTGAGATATACCTCACTCTCGCAAGTCCCGGTTGATCTGAATGAGCAACTGGTGAAACCCCAACTAGCTCTGCGCAACCTCTGCACAGTAACTGCATAGCCTAGGCTGAAGAACTGCGTCACCCTTGCTCTGCATGGATCTGCTTCTCCCGGATCTCGGTTTCAGCCCTCCTGGCTCAGAAACCCTTCTCCTGAAAAAAATCAGGACTTTTCCTTGGAGATGCTGCGCTGCCTATGTGTGGGCCTGCGTCACCCTCTTGAGGGACTACGTAACTCCCTCTGATGGTTGCGCTGCCTCCACTGTGTCTCTAATGCCCTTGCTCCACACTATACTCTTGGCCCTCCTAACCAATCACTGCATCTGCCCCTCACTGCAACTCTGAGTCACTCAGATCTGATCTTCGTCTGAGCACTGCTCTGTCAGAAGAATTCAATCTCTTAGACTCTGTGTGTGTCTCCAACTGACCCCAAGCCTTTCTCTTATACTTTTTCATTAACACATCAATGACCATGCTTTAATCTCTTATCGACGACTTAGATTAAAAGACTGCTTCATCCACGTCACTTAAAACATTTCATCACATGTGTTTAATTAATTCACTTTAATTTTTCCAATTCCCTAAGTTAGACTTAGGGTCCTTATTTAAAAAATTAATTATTTTAATATCTCACACATTAGATGAAATTTCTCCAAATGCTTTCTGGGTTGCTTTCTGGGTTTTGGAGGTCTTGTGTGTCTTAGCCCCTCCACAAAATTTCAGGGCTAGAGCACACCCGATGCTACCTCAAAATCTCCACATTCCTTTCAGAGTTAATTCTAAAAGCAACACTTATAAATAAAGTTTGACACACAAAGAAATAAGACCCTTGCTCAGTAATTACATGCACTTAGCTTAGCCATAAGAATTCTTCTTCCCGGAAGAGAGAGAGAGACTACCATAACTTAATTGAGTTGCCTTGTATCCATCCTTTTGTTGTTTCTTTATGCTCCAAGCAATTGACTCAACCATTTAAATCCCCATTTCACTGCTTCAAGATATCCAGCTTTGCAAGATTCAAAATTGTTCCATGGTCCACCAACTCCAAGGGTTTCCACTCCCATAAACTCAAATACTCCAACTACCAGATTTAGCCCTTCCTCAATTTGACGGTAAAATTGGTCTACCATGAATAACAAACTGAGAACTCAACCTTTAGTTCGACCTAGGGTCTAATGTACTAATTTGGCCTAGGTCTATATCACGATGTCATCAACACTTGAGTCGACCCTACAATGCATTAACTTGAACTCTCATAACCAATTGGGCTCCCGAGTCCCATCGAACTTGGCATATAATACTTGATCCCTTAAACAGATCAGCCCTCCAAATGAAGACATGATTCCTTAATTCATCAGCTTTTTCAAATTAGATTTTTGGCTAGGGTTTCGAACTGCACAGAGAAATAAATCTCGAACCTAACAAATATGTGATAGTCATAATAAATGCATCAATAATTGTTAGAGTAGTTGTACATCCATAAGTGTTAGAGTAATTCAACAAATATATTCATGTATTTTTCTGTGAAAGGCTAACTCAATGCCAAGTAATGGTCAAAATGTAAGAAAGGGGGAATGTATGAGATGTGCCCTCCTAACCAATCAACCAATAAAATCATCATCATTGAATCCAACCTCTTGGAGAGGCTAGACCAATCATACATAATATAAGTGTAAGCATCATCACTAGATGTCCATTGGTGCACTAATCCATCAGCCATGAAGAGAAACTAAATGAATGAGCCCTAACCACTAATCCACACAAGAAATGAACCTCATACAATCCAAATACTCACACAAACAAATGGAAGTACCATCTTCAAGTCATAATAAATGCATCAATAAGTGTTAGAGTAGTTGTGCATCCATAAGTGTTAGAGTACTTCAACAAATATCTTCAAGTATTTTTCTGTGAAAGGCTAACTAATTGCCAAGTAATGGTCAAAATGTAAGAAAGGGGGAATGTATGAGGTGCACCCTCCTGACCAATCAACCAATAAAATCATCATTGAAGGAAACCTCTTGGAGAGGCTAGACCAATCATACATAAATATAAGTGTAAGCATCCTCACTAGATGTCCATTAGGGCATTAATCCATCAACCATGAAGAGAAACTAAATGAATGAGCCCTAACCACTAATCTACACAAGAAATGAACCTCATCCAATCCAAAATATTCACACAAACAAATGGAAGTACCATCTTCAAGTCAATGCATCTTATGAAGATACCATCCCGCAAATACCTAGAATGTGTGATGATAATCACATGTATCCCTAATGCAATGAGGCGTAACAAGTGTCACACATGGTACCCCACAAAAAATAGCACGTTGAAGACATCTCTCTCATAGATCTATAGATTTACTTGTTCTAGCAAATCATAGATCTATATATTTACTTGTTCTAGCAAATACAATAGTTTTTCTTGCAGTAGATGAATTAATTGTTCCAACAACAACAATAGTTTTTCTAGCAACAGATTTAACTTATCCAGCAGCAAAATTAGGTTATCAATGAGTTAGCAAAGGAGATGGTGGATCTACAGAATAGCAATTTCAAAATAGTGCCTCCATCTAGCTTGCATTTATTGGCCACTAATTCTTTGAAAGTTTGGAGGATTAGAAAAATGTTAAGGTTGAATCCTTATTCGACATCAGTGCCATTCCAACATGAATATTAACGATTCATATGACTACAATTACAACAAGTACTTACTTACCCAAATGCAGCCTCCAACTCCTGCAAACATCTAGCGTAACAATAATAATATAACTGAACTTCCCATGATCAAGTAATGGTTGAAGATTCAACCCACTTCTTCCTCTACAGAGAGTAACATGACTAATTTGGGCAATATCTATTATGCAGTGTTGCTTCATGTTCAATGATCACAACAACTACCACCACTACAAATCTTGAGTAGTCGAAAGAGAGTATGGTTGTGCTCACAGATATTCAATCTTTAAATCCCTCTATGAGCCCAACCTCTCAATCCACCACCTTGCTAGCCATTGGTTCCAACCACAACCCCAAATGGTACCTTCAACACCTCTTTCTCTGATAGAAAGAAGAATCTTATCCTAAACGAGACAACTACTTCAAAATCTGCTATAAGAAAATCCATCAACACATTTGGACAATGGACTTCAATATATTAGAGTAACCAAGCATAGGTGGGCAAGCATTATGAATCTCATTTGCAAAAGAGAATGGTGACATGCGAGGGATAGCAAGTGCACCTAGGTGGATATTCAAAAGATGAGAAAGAAATAGAGAACCCTCAAAATACAAAGATCAAAGAGGGTGAATACATGAAATCTTACCAAGTCAAGCTCGTGAAGAGATATCAAAGTGAATATTCAAAAGTTGTTGCAGAGGATGCTCCCATTCAGTGTCAAGTTGGGCTAAAAGCAAAACCAGCGAAATCACTTGAAGTGGAATCCATGCTCCATTCAAGAAAACACTCTCGAATTTGGTTATCATTTTCAACACCTACAAAATACATCATTTCAAGGACCCCGTAGTATTCCTCCTTTAGATAGCAAGGTCATTTGCAGCAATGCACACTAGTTCAATGTTTCTAGAAAACCCTTATTGTGTAAACAATCTTAACCATGGAAATGACATTATACGTGTGAATTTCCCCCACTGCAGGTGCGTAAGCATGACGTTGATCGGCAAGTGTACCGCGATGAAGGAAGGCGAGGGACATCTGTCCAGGCCATTAAATCCCTGGCACGCCAGCACTCAATTCAACCTGCTTCACATTCAGATCGACTGTGATAGATTGTATCTTGCATAGCGTTTCACCTGCGGGAACATCGGGGGAATTACTTACTGGATCATCATGAATCGTAGTTATTCATCAGTGTGCCATTATGAAATCATGCGAGTTCAGATCAGGCAGGACGGGGCTAGCGTAAAATTGAGCCGACATCCCCCATCGTGCCACCCTATAACTACGCCATCTTCGACTGCGAATTGGACGTCCACAGTAATGACGAGTATGGTGTTATCTTTAGGTAGAAGCCATGCCCTTCATGCTCATCCTCTCCTCCCAATCGTCAATTGGTCCCGATGCGAGCTTACTTTGATTGTCGAGGTGATGGAACACCCTCATTGCAATGGGCATCGCACTCAGACCCTCTAGGCCCCAATATGTTGATTAGACATGGTTCTTACAGTGGCCTCCTGGCCTTACAGTGTTTATCTCTCCCTCCAGTCGCCTCTCCGAGTTTATTATCATTCGCGAATCGCAGGTTGTACTTTGCAGTATAATGGGCATGAGCACTCTCATCATTCTCAGCATGGCTATGGCTCCAAGCTCTTGGGAGCATTCGGAAGCAGAAGTTGATGAAATTTACGGAAGCCGATGCAATTTGCAAGAATATGAGCATGTGGATACTCGTCATCCTCGCATGGACATGGCTCCAAGATCTGGGGTGGAATTGGAAAGCGTTTCTCCTAATGCCAACCATGGAGCCAGCTTGGTCAAAGATTCTGCTCCTCGTCAGACAATTCTACGAATTTGGGCTTTCAACGGTTGGCTCTATCATTGTGAGTCTGGGCATACCTGCTGGCCAAGAACAAGGGACTCAGTTAAATTCTTCCAGACGAAATTCGACAGTTTGTTCCTCCCCTCAAGAGGCACAACCAGCTGATCTCAGTGGCAACTTCTAAGTCGAAGGCTCGACAATTGTCTCGGCATGCCTGGCCCACTTGGAGTCACTCATCCAGCAACTCAAAGGTGTCTATGTTGGGTTCCAGTGAAGATTCCGTGGCTCAGATGGCAGAGCCCGCAGATGGACATTCCCCTCCTCACGTTGGGGTCAGCAATGGAAAGCAAGCATGTGGCCGGAAGGAGTATCAAGCTCAGCAATGCTGTAATGCTCTTCAAGCGCTCAACCACAGTCAACTCATCCATGGTCAATTAAGTTCACATTTATGTAATTTTTGTCCATGTCTCGGGGCGAGCCTTATTTCAGCGGCCATAGGCCCATTAATGCGGCCAGGCCGCTGATGCCCGCCGCACGATGATCTACAGTGTTATACAGTGTTAATCCGACGGGGCATCCGCTGCTTGGCCGCATTAATGGTCCTATGGCAGCTGAAATAAGGCTCGCCATGTCTCGGCCTTTTCATTTTTGGGCCTATGGCAGCTGAAATAAGGCTCGCCATGTCTCGGCCTTTTCATTTTTGTTATACTCGGTCAGGCTCCTCTCCAGGAGACCAACCTAACCATTTTGTAATCAAAAAAATTCTACACAATCAATATTTGTGTTCAGAATCATAGTCTAGGCTAGTCTAGAAAGAAGATTTAGGCGTGTTTTGGGCCGGTTTCCCAACACGGCAACCCATAACACTCGAAAAACATTATGTATAGCTTTTACATCATAATATAAAGTTACCATTACACCAAAAAAAAATATCATACACGCGAATTTCACATTAGCAAACATTCTTCCTAAACCAAAACCAAGAGAAAGTAAGAATGTTATCCTCTTAGCCAATAAAATGAATGAAAGAAATTTTAAAAATAGTTTATGGACTATTAGTTTATGAAGGATAATATATAGTATGAATGTTTTCCATCTTAGCTAATAAGAAATGGTAGGGAACCTAAAGAATAATAAATAGTTTAATTTAGTATATCTTTATTTTAGTAGGTTGGTAATTAATAAAAAATTAATTATTTATATATATAAAATAAAAAGTAAAACAATATTTTTATTTTATTTTTACTTTGCAGAGGAATGTCTCAATAATAAAATTGATTTTTTTTGTTGTTTTATTGACTTTAAAAAATCTCTTAGTTTTGTTTCTCGAATAAAGCTATGGAAAAGGTTAGGAAAGATAATAGTTCATCTCAAGTTTAGGGTTGTTGTGACAAGGTTGTACAAGAATGTTATTGCTAAGGTTAGGACCACTAAGAGTTGGTGCAAAGAACTTAAATGCAATATCTAAGTCAAGTAAGAATGTAATGGAAAACAACTATGAATCCTCCAAGATTTCTGCTCTAAGACACTAATGGTTTTTAATACTAACAAAACTAAAGTCAAGATAATTAAATCCAAAAATATTAGATATGATACTTTCATATATGAGAACAACTACTTGGAGGAATTTTCCTCGTATAAATATCTTGGAATCAACATCCACCACAAGCTCAATTGAAATTATAGCATTGAGAAAAGGATAAATTGAGGATGGAAAGCTTATTATGGGGTTGAACACAGTTGTCACGCAGTGGACTTCGGATTTGGGATAAAAAGAAAAAGAAAAAAACCTCTTTCAGACTCTTGTCACTCTTGTTATTTTATATGGATGCGATATTTAGAGTTGCAATTCTCTAGAGAGTTGTGGAGGAAGATTGAACAAATCCAAAAGGAGTTTATAACCTACAATATCAAGTTTAAAGGAAATACTCCCTACCCTATCCTCTTGATTGAAGCAATTTTCCCCCCCTTTGAAAGCATGGCTATGTCTAGGTATCTCGTGTATAAGAAGTTATACAACATGTAAACCAAGAGGTTTCCCAAAATTGCTTCTATTTCTAGCCAAAACTCCCACATTCGACTTAAGCAAGGATGACATAAGGATGCCCAATGTTGGCTACCATTGGGAGGATGAAAGAGGAGATCATTTTGCAGCATAAGGATAATATTAAAAATATTATTATTTCAAAATTTAAGGAGAAATTATGGGGTGATAAAGAGTTAGAGGGAAAAATGAAATTAAGATATTATAGAGAGTTGATCAACCACTATCTAGAAAATCAAAAATATTTATTTGTCTCTAGTTTTAAGAATAAATGGACATTGCTAAGATGAGAAATAATTCTTGTGTGCTTCATAGTGAAAGTGGGTGTGGGTCAATTCCAGAAACACCATTGGACGAAAGAATAGTGAAAGTGGGTGTGGGTCAATTCCCGAAACACCATGGGACGAACGAATATTTCACCTTTTCGATATTAAGAGGGTAGAAGATGAAAAGCACTTTCTCTTAAATTGTCCATCTTATACTCACATTCAAATCTAATTTTCAAAATATTTTCACATTGCCAACCTTCTTAACCTTATAAGTCAACTAAACTATGAACGCTTCTCTTACTGCTTTGCAAATTAAAAATAAAATGTTGAAAGATTCAAATTAATATCTTATCTTCATAAAGTCAAATAAACCATATAAATAATAATATACATTAATCATCACCATTCTCATAAAACATAATTCTATATAAAAAAATAAAAATGAAATAAATAAATAAATTATAAACAATTAAATAATAACTTCTTGCCTTTCCAAACAAACAAACAAACAAACAAACAAACAAACAAACAAAACAAAACAAAAAAACTCTCTTATATTTCAAACTTCTAAACTATACTAATTATATATTAACGCTAATCAAATCTGAATATGGACTAGATTCACTTGCTAAGAATGAAATGGATTAGTACTAATGTTATGAAAATTAATTGAATTTCAAGGTTATTTCACATTGAATTATAAATGTTAATAATTAAAAAGATTCAGTTGCTAAGAATGAAATGGATTAGTACTAATGTTATGAAAATTAATTGAATTTCCTAACCAAGCTTCGGTGCTCTGGTTATCTTTGTTTGGGTTAATGTGAATTCAAAATCTTAGTAGAACGCAGTCCATGTGGATAGCTGCCCAAGAAAATGATTGGTTTTCAATAATTTCAATTTTCAAGGTTATTTCACATTGAATTATAAATGTTAATAATTAAAAAGAATTCACAAATATTAAGGTTGGTTTTATATGAATAAATTTAAAATAAAAAGTTTAATTTTTTATGAGATAATGTTGAGTGAAATGAATAAATTTAAAATAAAAAATTTGGTTTTTATAAGATAATGTTGAGTGAAACAAGAATAGTTCTCATGAAAGCAATTATTATGGTGCTTCTTATAAGGTATCTAAAGAAAATTGAGTAAATGGGAGGAAGTAGATGGCGGAAAGTTATCTTCAATGAAGACATTGGTGAAAGAAAAAAATCATGGATGAGACAAAACAAGAAGATGCAAAAATGGAATATTTATCTCAATGCATGTCTCACAAATAGCAAGTAGTTAAAGAATTTTGTTATGGAGAAGTTTTATAAGCCTATATGGAAAAAAAGTTGGGTAGAAAGAAAAGTACTATGTTCAGGGATTCAACCCCACTTGTGATCTCCAACAAAAGAGTACATCAGAACTAGTATTCAGTGGAGAGCAAAGATTCTTATTGCTCAATTAAGAACTATCTCACATCAACTTCAGTGTAAAATAGGACTATGGAAAAGACCTAAAGAAGCTTGGGAAGAATGGGTGTGTAGTTTTTGGGCTTCTCGGCAGTGGAATTGGGAAAGCATTTCATTTTGGAATGTGATGCTTTCAGAAACAACAAGGACAGTTATGGCAGTTTGTTAGCATCAATTTCGTGGTATTGTCTCCTCAGTTAGAGAACTATTAGAATGTTGAGTAAGCTCATCATTAATTTGAGTAAGAAAAAGATTAATTTGCCGCAGACAAAAACTAAAAAAATTAATAATCCCATAAACTATTAAAATATCATTCATTCATAAATAATACAAATTAAATTAAAACAGTCTAGATTGATTAGAGTGCCTTGTGACGGCAGTGCGAACCTCAGTATGCTGCCAATTCACTGATATATTAGTTCAGTTGTAAATTTGTCTTCCGCAAAAGGCATTTAGTCGAATTTCCCGCGGGCAAATAATCAAGTTCAATTTTAAAGGGATTTCGAATATCGCCGATAATGTACAGTTAATTTTGACTAAATGATGCAAGTCCTTACCAGAGCTCTCAACGCACTAAATGATTGTATGTAAAACATTTCACCAAAATTAACGATATGCAAAAGAGCTTGTGCACATAACAGAATAAAGAATGTCAATTTAGTTAAAATGCGTGTCTGTCATTTCCCTCAGAATACACGGAGACGTAAAAAACATGCGATTTTGTTGTCAATTTAGTTAAAATGCGTGCATGTCATTTCCCTCAGAATACACGGAGACGTAAAAAACATGCGATTTTGTTTTTATTGGTGCATAGCGCGAAAGTATCATAGACAAATGCTCGTTCACTTCAAAGAAACCCGCAGAAACGCAAATAGAAGCAGCTGAGAATTTATGAAAAGTGGCCGAATCTGCGATTTTGTTTTATTAGTGCATAGCGCGAAAGTATCATAGACAAATGCCCCTTCACTTCAAAGAAACCCGCAGAAACGCAAATAGAAGCAGCTGAGAATTTATGAAGAGTAGCCGAATCTGTAGAGTATACTGTGGCCATGTAGGCTTAAAGGTAGCTTTGAACGGAAAATTATTTGGAAAGGGGTGAATTTCCTCAAAATTTGCTTTAAATATTTACAAGAAAGTTCTACGAGTTTGCCTGAAAAGTGCCTAAATTCTACGAAGTTTGCTTAAAGAGCAAATTAGGAAGGGAAAACGCAAAAATTAGTCTTGCACTGGTACTCATTTCTCTTTTTTATTTAATTCACATTATTTTCATTTTAGTTTTCGGACTAAAAGAGAATTAATTTAGACTACTGGTACAAATATTCCTCTCAGTACATGTGGCAGGGGCAGATAATAACAATATAATACAGCGTTTTTTTTCTCCTGAAAAAAAGATAATAATCTCAAATGAAGTCAGAAAAACCTTACTGTTTTTACTTTCCGTCTGGATCCTCCCATCCACTGAAGCATTATGCCGCGGTTCGAAGAACTAGAAAAATGCTTGCTTCAAACAATGCCTTGCATAAAACAAAAATTTTGATGAAAAATCATAAGATCCAAAAAAAAATATATTTAAAGTCGAGACTACAGCAAATTCTTTCTTTCGAACAGACTTACAGGGGTTAACAGATCAAATATCTACTTCCAACGTTTATCTGATCGTTGATTCAACACTGAAAGGCTTTAATTATACATCGAAAGCTAATAGATTGCTCGGTTAAGGCCATGTACAAATGTGCACGGATTTACTGTTCCCCCACTGCGCCGAAAGTATATTTTAACATAAATTTTTAAATCTTTGGAGCCATTCTTCACACTACAACTCTGTAATTGTTGTTTCTCCGCTATATTATGTCTAGAACTTACGGTCACAACTGGTCTTGGATATATAGCAGCCGAGGCACTGCATCTATACATCAAATCAAAGAAATCAGATAACGCTAGGTAATCTCTCGTCCCTGTGTTTGGAAGGGAGTAATTTTCTTTACTGAATTCCGCGTTGGGCCGGAATGAATTCGGATCATCACATTTCTTGTCAGACACAAACGTTTGATGGTTGATAAAAGAGCCTATTCTTGCCGGTCTCCAGTTCGTCCAACCGCCGGAAACCCTTTGATGGGCAAAAATTCACACGCCTACTTAGGATGGGATTGAACTTTGTAGCCTCTTCCGGTTAGCGTCCTCTGTAAGAAAGACACTGTTGATTAAATTAGCCATGGTAACTTCAAATATAGAATTTTAGTTAACCATGTGTGTTTAAGTAACTTAACTGTGGTTAAATTTTTACCAATTTTATTAAGAACGGTTTAGAATATTAAATTTTAATTATGTTGATAGGCATGTTTATTTTGGATTAGAGTTTTTAGAATTTTAATTTAACTAGTAATTATATCACATGTTGCAATGGGAAAGAGAAAGTCCTAAGGCAAGAGCGCACGAAAGAGTAAGATAGAAGATGGAAGTAAAAATTTAGGCACTTTTGGTTCAACTCCCCTTAAGGCACTCCTTGATGTGAAGTCATTGGTTCAATTCCCTACCTGGGTGATATATTGGACATGATGAAAAATGTAGTCCACCCAAGGTTACAAAAAAAAAAATTATCGCCTTTTTGGTGAGAAAAACTTTGAAATTTAAATTTTGCATAATTGAGTTATATCATGGTTATAATTGCAAGATGGGTTCATTACTAAAATTACCATTTGTAGAATTAATAGGCTATTTTATTGAATGTTTCATCATTTCAATATACATGATTTATTTTAAATTTGAACTAATAATCTCAATATAGATTTTGTGGCAAGTTTTAATGATTGAATAATGAAATTGCTAGTGAATGTAATATCAAAATTGAAACTCATAATGAGCTTTCATCTACATTCGAACTATCTCAATTATAACACCTAGAACATTTGTATCACGAACACCGATTTACTTAAATATAGCCAAGCAAGTAGCCAAGTGATTTTGAACCAGATAATTCAAAGTGTGTAAATTAGGGGAGGATTGAGTGTAATATCGAAATTGAAACTCATAATGAACTTTCATATACTTTCGAATTGTCTTAATTATAACACCTACAACATTTGTATCACGAACATCGATTTACTTAAATATAGCCAAGCAGGAAGCCAAGTGATTTTGAACCAGAGAATTCAAAGTGTGTAAATCAGGGGAGGATGATGCATAGTATCAAACAAATTAGGCAGAGAGGATGCAATTTGAAGTGTGATAGGGGTAAGAGCACAAGCTCTATATTATGTATTCAATAAAATGCAACCTCCATGTTTTCATGGAAGATTCATACTTGTATGAGTCTATGAAGAAGCATATTGCCTACCCCATAAGAATTTATTCAATTAAGTTGCCAATCTCATTCAAAAATAAAAATAATATGTATTCTATTATAAGGAAAATAGAATTGAATGAGTTATGTGAGCCATGATCTACGAGTAATGTAAACAACCAATTTCATGGTAGGATGATTCTGTAACACAAAAGATGACCTATAATTAGCTGCAAGATACAAATTTTCTACCAAATTGGACATAACAGGGGAATCACAGCTCATGTGATTTATCCAAGTCAATTTCCTTAACAATATTGTTCCTACCTTTATTCAAACTAATAAATTAAAATTATAGAACTTCCTCCATCGGTGAAGTAAAACTTAAAATCAGATGAAAAATAGTAGATTATCTCTAGAATAATCGACGTAATAGTCTCATCGAGTTCATTATTACTTCGAGGAGAAATTATGACTTTTTCCAGTTGTTCGATAGTGAAGTTTGTCCACTTGAAAGTGGAATGAATATATTCTCTGTTTTTGCGAGATTTCATTCTGGCTCACAACATTTGGGTTTGTAATGTTCATTATGTCAGTGCAATTCCATTTTGTCATCTTAATCGAGATGGGCAACAACTCATAAAATATTGTCATATTGTTTGGTGTATTTACCACTTTCTCATATCAAGTGATCTTTTTGATGAAATTGCGAGGGTTACTCAACTCTGAGGAGATAGGCATCTTAACCCTATGAGTACAAACATTTTCAAAATTTTGTAGGATATCTTCAATCTAAATTCAAAAACCAAAAAGCTTTCATGATTTATGTACTTTACCTCTACTAAATCTTAACTTTAATACCAAAAGTGTAGATGTGAATAAAATATCAAAATTGACTCACATCTATTCAAAATGGGCACAAAAAAAAATAGAAGCAGAAGATCAAGCTCTGATAAGACCATGAGCAATAAAAATATGTCAATCCCTCAAAATTATATGAGAAATAGTTTAGTTAGTATTATATGGCAATGTAATAAATAAGGGATAGGAGTTGTAGTCACTATTGAATGAATGAAACATAATAATAATAAAATCAATTCAAACAAAATTTTCATTTAAAATAAGTAATTAATCATTGTACATTACTCTAATATAGATAGAAAATGGCTGCATTAAAAGACTAAAGTTGACCCAAATTTGTCTAAAATAGCTCATGAAAAATGCAATAAACATGGAAGATTCATACATGTATGAGTCTATGAAGAATCAAATTGTGGCACCCCATAGGCATTGATTCAATTAAATCATACAAGCAATTAAAAAATCAAAATAATATGTATTCAATGTATATCTATTTAGAGAGCAGGGGAGAGACTATGTATTTACTATTACATATATTATATAAAGAAGGAGATATGTAAACAAAAATATTCATGGTAAATATTTACCCCCTGAAAGAGATCTATGTTGTTATAAAAATACAATTCATCTTTTAAAGGATTTATAACTAATCACTTTAAAATCAACTGAAGTTTGAAACTATTAGATAAAAATTACCTTTACAACCTAGTTAAATAAGAATATGAAACATATTTTTTTTGCTCATCGAAATATGTGGCTACAAAATCTTATTTAAAAAAAATATGCATTACAACAATGTAAATGTAATTTAAAATAATATTATATGTGTTTGTAAGGAGAAAATCACAAGCATTCACATGTTTACAAGTCAACATCAGCTACACAAATATGTACAATAATAGTAGCACCGTTTGAATCATCCAAAATATAATTCTATGGATAAGATGCTCTATGTTGTACAAGTTGACTTCAGGACAATATTAGATACAACCTAAGATGATTTCCAAGTTAGCTAACCTGAATTCCTCTTCCACTTTTTTTTGTCTTTCTACGTAACAATGGGAAGACACAAATATCTAAAAGCATATGAGAAGCTTCTTCATTGGACATGACCAATCCTACCCATTCTAAGAACAATAATCAGCAATCAGGCATGCATGTTGTTGTTGATTTTCTAGTGATAATTCACATTCATTCACTTCATATACGAATCATAATGAGAATCATAAACATAAAACAGACTATCTGGGACTATAAGTGGAAATTTATCAATGCAATTAAATAGCTTTTTTAAGTTCTCTCTTCCCGATATTTCCATGTCAAAAACTTCTTCATTGCTTGTAAAAATCCACAAGTCTATTTAGTTGGTATCAAAAGTGATTTAGGTTATGGCCTCAAGGAACCAAATATTTATGGAGCATACATCAAGAGCCCGGTTAAATATATGGCCTTGTCTAGAAAGCATGTAAATCATGGGGGCTTGTACCCCACATCCAAAACTTGGAAAAGAGTCTTCTAAGATTCACATGTGTTCTCAAGCTCCAACACAGATTTATCAAGGAAATGGAAAGATGATGAAGTTGTCATCCAACATAGATGAACAAGCTACAAACTACTAGAAACTATTGGTTGATAAGTTATAACTTCTACTATACTTAAAATACAAGGAGAAAATAATGATAATCATTAGAACAAGAAGAAATGAAAGATAACTACATGGATATCCCTACATGCAGCAAGACTAACGACAAACTTAACAGTCAACCCCTACCTCCATATTAACTCTCTAAGTGCATATCTTCAGTATTTATAACAAAAGGTGGGTGTATTGCTTGGGGTGAAGCAAAGTCTCATAAAAAATTCTAGATGGTTCCAGGTTCCTCTTAGAAGTTGCATTCTCCTTTGACTAAGTTGTTTATGAGTTAGTTATATGTTTTCTCAACTTATGTAAACAACATTCTACTTTTCCATTTAGCGCTTGGGATTTTTGTTGGCTTTTATTCAACTTTTGGAAAAGGTTGCTCGACCTTCCCATCTTTGTCATTCTTCCATTTCCTTTTGAGTCTTCTAATCTTTTGATTTATCTACGCATTGTCTCAAATTAGTTGATGAGTTGATTGCATGCTGACATGAAGGATCTCCCTTGAGGAATCATCCAGAATGCATTTCTAATCTTCATGGTTCACTAGGTGTGGAGTCTAACTGTGAATAATTCAGACTTCATGAGGGATTTCTATTAAATAATTTTCTACTTATTTTCTCTTCTAAAGGTAGACTGGGCTTCTCTTGTGTTAACTCTTATTCACTTTCCTTGTGATTGGACTTCTGTACTCATCATCATATATTGACTAATAATTCAAGTTTATGTGACTCATGGTCAGAGTCTTCAAGATGCAAACTCTCTATGGAAGCAACCCCTGATGAGAAGTCAAAAATAAGTCTTCCAAAATGAATCCTTGACCTTGTTGAGTCACTTAGTTTCAATTCCAACATGACCACATGTAGGAGTTGAGCATGAGTCCAATTGTGAACAAGGCAGAGTTTGCCACAAACTTCTATTGAATACTTTTCTATTTATTTTCTCTTTTGAAGGTAGACTAAATTTATGTTGCATAACTCTTATGCACTTTCCTCATCATAGAGGGACTAACTATTCGGGTTTATGCCTCAAGTCATGGTTGGAATCTTCAGGATACAAACTTCCTATGAAATTTGATCCAATGAAGAATCAAATTCAATTCTAATGAAGGTGGATTTCAATGAGGAGTTGGGTTCAATTCTAATGAATGCAAACATTGGACTTATAAATAAAGGTAGACCCTTCTATCTTGGGTATTTATTTTCTCTTCTAAAGGCACATTGAATTTCTCCTTTTGTGTGATAATATTGGACAACAAGTCAATTCCAACTTTCATTAATTGAATAAAATATTGCAAGAGAAGAACATGAAAATGGATACAAACAACAACAAATATAACCCTTTACAATCCCACAGAGAAGTATAAATAATCTATCTAAAGGAATAAAAAAAAAAATTATTCCATATTTTCTTATTCTCTAAATTATGTGGTGTACAAAAGCTTGGGAAGAGGAAGAAAAAGGCAAGGAAGATCAACCACTGTGACTACTAATCTTGTGCGCATGAGTGGTTGAAGTCCATTATGCCTACATTGTTTTGTTGTATTTTTATGACAAGTATTAGTGCATCAAGCTAACATGAAAAATATTCATACAACTAAAATTTATGCTTGTGACAATCAGTCATAATACTAAAACTATGAATTAAGTAATATTAGCACGTATGTGACAAATTAACAATTGCCACTCTAATCTCTATCAAAAGTTGACACTCAGTCACAATACTAAAACTATGCAACAAGTAATATTAGCTAGTCTATGACACCCCCAATCTTCATATATTATGCATATAAATTGGTTAGTTAAAAACGTATTAATGTATGGCCAAGATGGGAATGGGAACAATAATTGGATCTCCTAGTCACGTTGTTGGTAAAATATTGATTCGAATTTATGTAGGAAGGCAATAAAATAAGTAAATAAACATAAACATAGAAATGCAACAAAAAATATACTTCGTGTCATTAATATCAAATAACTAGAATAAGCTTACAGACATAATGGGATTAAACTAGCTCGGTGATGGTAGCTTATCTTTGAGAAGAGATGTGGCGGCTACATGCCTTTGAAATGTTTTACAATGAGGCTCAAGGGTGTTTTTATATTGAACAACATGGGAAAACCCTAAACAACCAAAAACCTAACCCTTTGAGATGGATATATTTCCGACGATATCTTTCTGACGATAGCAGTGGCTTCTGTTGTGATATTCTTCTTGCAGGGCGCCATAATGGCCATCTTAGAGAATATGTCAATGACCACAAAAATGAAATCGTTGCCATGCTTGGTATAAGGAAGGCCCGACATGTAATCCACGGATATGGATTCCCACGGCCGACTAGGGGTAGGCAGTTGAGTATATAGGCCTTGCTTCTTGATGGTCGGTTTGGAAATCGCACAGGCATTGTAGGATCTTATTTACTTCCTGAAATCATGTAAAAGGTTCAACCAATAGAAATACTTACGAAATACTGCCATTGTTTTCTCTAACACGAAATGTCTAGTGACTTGACTATAGTGCGCTTCCCAAATCATCTTGGCACGCTCGCTTGAAGGAACAAGGAAGTGTCCAGGTGGCACAACAATGCATCCTGGAGGGGAAAATTTGGAACTTGCTTACCCTCCATGAGCATTTGGTATGTGTTGTTTAATTCTCAATCACTTTTGTAGAGATGCATCCAACCCAAAGTCTCGTGCCCAAAAGAGTCAAGCACAGTGGTTAACGCCACGAACAGTGGTGGGCTGAGGCAATCTGAAACATTATTGATGTTGTCCTTCTTGTACTTAATGTTCAAATGGAACTGTTGAAGGTATGTGGCCCATTTATGATGGTGATCATTATTCAACTTCCCTTGTGTCTATATGAACTACAGGGGTCGGTGATCTATGTGGATGATCATTTCCTTCCCTAAAATTTAATGCTTCCATTATCAGCAGGCCTGCACAATGGAATACATCTCTTTGTCATAGGTGGACTACCTTTAAACTGTTTCTGAAAGTGTCTCAATGTGATATGCCAATGGATGCCCTTGTTGAGTAAGTATTGCCCCAATAGCATAGTCAAAGGCATTTGTCTTGATCTCAAATGGTTGCTGCAAGTCTGGTAATGTGAGCACTGGTGCAAAGTAGAGGTGACGCTTCAACTTTGTGAACACCTTTTGTTGAGATTTAGACCAAAAGAATTTTTCTTTCGATCCTCCCTTAGTGACTTGACTCAAAGGCCAAGTGATATGAGAGAACCCCAATATGAACCTACAGTAGAAATTGGTAAGACCCAGAAATCTATGGAGCTTTGTTAGAGTGGTTCGGGCTGGCCAATCCCGAATGACCTGGATCTTGGTTGGGTTCACATGCACCCCTCGCTCATTAATAATGTACCCTAGATATTGAACATGGCTCATGTCAAAAGTGCATTTCTCCAAATTGGCACACAACTTATGTTTTCGCAGAGTTTGGGGTACCTCTCGAATGTGGTGGAGGTGCTCTTCCCAACTCTGGATGAAGATCAGGATGTCATCCAAATACACCACCACGAAAGAGTTAGTGAATGGTCGCAAGATGTCATCGTTGCGGGAGCATTCATCAACTCGGAAGGCATGAACAACCATTCAAAAAGGCCCTCCTTGGTTTTGAAAGTAGTCTTCTACACATCGAAGGGTTCGATTGGTACGTAGTGATACCCAGAATTCAAGTCAATCTTGCTAAAATATTTTCCCTTCTTGAGTTGGTCTAGAAGGTCATCAATCTGCGGGACCGAATATCTATTCCAAACAATGATCTTGTTCAATGCCCGATAGTCAATACAAAGTCTCCAAGTCCCATCCTTCTTTTGCACCAACATGATCGGGCTCCCATAGGGCGATGAACTTGGTCGGATGTGACCCTTTTGCAGCAGCTCTTGAATTTTCCTCTTGATTTCATCATTCTCCATAACATAGCGCCAATGGGTTGGTCCATTAGGTAGTGGTGCACCTAGGGTCAGATTGATGGATTGCTTGAACTGATAGTGCATAGGCACCCCTGCAAGTGAGGTGAATATGTCCCCATACTCCTCCACGACCTTGTCCATATGTTCTTATCGTGCGGAGCCCTATCTAGAGGTCTTGGCCACAATATTCTTCTTGCCCTAAGGGCGGATCATAAGGAAAATAAATTTCTCGGTTTGAGAAATGAGCTTACTGCATTGCTTCACAATGATAAAAGAGATGGTGATAGGCGGTGCTACCTCTGGTATCCTGTAAAAATTATTACCCAAAGTAACAATAACATCGCGAGGCTGAGACTCATACACAACATGTCGCTTCCACAAGTATGGTTGAACTAATAATACATCACAAAATTCAAGAGGAGAAACATCACATAATACCTCATCCGTGAAGGGCTTGATGTTGTAGGAAAGGCGATACTGCTGGCTAACGCATAGATCACGTCCTTGCTGAAGTCACCCGATGGTGTATGGTTGTGGATGTGTTGTGATCGGCAGGCCCAACCGCTTCATGACCTCTGCTGAAATGAGGTACTTTTGGCTCCCGCTGTCAACAATAAACTGCAGAGGGGAACCTATATCCCACATCTGGGAATGGAAGAGGCACTCCCCCTCCCCTGGATCTTTAGGTTCTTCCTTCTAGATCTTGGTGGTGGCAACAGTGGCACTAGGATCCACATCGATAATCTGCTTCCCTTTTTCATTCCCCTTGTCGGGTACTGATTCAGAGTCGAAACATGCATCTCATTCAGAAGCCTTCATCTTGACCACCAGTGACTGCAATTTTTTCAATTTTTTTGAGGTTTGGTCGTTACCATAAAGTCATTTCTTTGATACTTTCATGTCTGTTGATTTGGCGAAGAGCCCTGAAGGATTGAATTGTATGAGTCTTTTTCACTTCTTAATAAATATAAAAAGGAATTTTGAGCCCAATACTTTTTTTCTGTCACAAAATCGATAGGGTAAAGCTTCTTTTAATTAGGTATTTTAACTACTTTCAGTGGTTAAAATCATTAGTTTCCATCAGGAAAAGGAGTCTTATTCTTTCACTATCATTTCTATGAAAGGCAACTATCTTTTCAAAACTATGGTTTTTACATAAAAAACAGTCTCTTTCAAGGAGGTAGTAATTTCCTGCAAATTAGTATAAAGGAGAAGAGGAAATATTTTTCAACTGAAAGTATCATTTTTATTCAAGGATTAAGGAAATGTTGAAGTATAAGGTGGTGCAATAATCGAAGAACTTTGATTTTTCATTCAGAAATGAATTAAAGAGTGATCATTTGTATGCCAAAGATATGCCAATGTATTGCTACTTATGAAAGGGTATAGGTGTCACAAGCGCAGTATGAGTAGCAATAATGAAAATAGGAGATGGAGTTGGTGAACTAAGTGGCAGTGGCTTCCATCCGCTCCTATGACAACTGCATTGAAAATTTTTATTCTCCATTTTAAAAGCATTCGTTATAGGTGCCACTAGGTAGGGTTTCTTGGTGGATTATCCCTTGTTTTACAGTTGTGTTCGAGGTTAGGGTTAACAGGTGCCAGCAGGTAGGGTTTTAGAGGTTAATCCTCATTTTTAGTGTTGTGTTGGAGGTTAGAGTTAACAAGTGAAATATGGGCAAAGGAGGTAAGGTAAATAGGTCTGAGCCAACAAACACCCACTTTGTGGATAGTCGAGCTAAGACCGAGTTCAAGGAAGGTGGTTGGTACAAATTCTTAAAGAAATTCTCTAGTGAGAATGTGGTCATCGCTCAAGCGTTTGCAGAGACCTTTGATGGTGAGAAGGTTAAGATTGGATCTCAAACCTTCAACATTACAGAAACCATCATTTCCAGAGAAACTCAGACTTCTGCAACAGGCGAGTCTTGGCACAAAAACAATAAAACTCTTCTTAAAGTTGATGAAATTTTTTATTTGATCGGATGGACTCCTACTATACATGTTTCTTACGTCAAACTTGAATGGAAACATGTTACCACTACTGTCCAATGCTACATAACTTGTGAAGGAAGATTTTCGACTGTTCATAAATATCAAATGAGGTTTTTAGTCCACATTTCAAGTTCCAAACCCATGAACTTACCCTTTTTTCTCCATAGTTCCTTGCTATCAATGTCTCGGAGGTTACACAAGACCCCAAGTTACTCATTACACAACCTATATCATAGGGGCCTGATTAAGATATTGATATCTTATCACTTGAGAAGAAATAAGAATACCTGGGAGAAATTTATAACAGAGGAGGGATTTAGCACTGCTTATTCTAGAAGAAGAGTAGGGAGACCCAGAAAACTAAAATAGACAGAAAAACAACAGCCAAACCCTACTCATTCATCAATCCCCTCACAAGCTGCCCCATCCTCCATGACATCTAGAAGGCAGACTAGAAGCTTGACCAAGAAGGCTAGAAACCCTACATATACACTACTAAGACAACCAGATAATGAAGTCCATATCAGAAATTCACAAACAAGCAGTTTACCCAAGGAAACTCAAATCTTAAGGTCATTCATGGAGCAATGTAAAAGGAAATTGAAGCAAGGAGATACCCTGTTTCATAAAAATATTTTGTCTAAAAGCAAATTGGAGGAGACAACTTCCTCTTCTGGAGGAAAACACAGGAAAACGGTCATCATGACAGAAGAAATTCTAGAGGAAGTCAACCCTGAAGTTCTAACTTCCAGTCCTGTTTTACCTTCATAGGAAGTCAACCCTAGAGTAATGAGATCAAACCTTGTTTTTAAAACTACTCAAGAGACTCAATGAAGCAGTGATATTTCATTCAGAAAACCTACTCTCTCACAGGTCTTTTTATCACTTACGAAAGGAAAAAATAGAGTGTCAGAGGCTATTACAGAGGAAGATCCTACCTTAGCTCAACTATTCTCATCCATTGGCTCTACAGTTATGAAAAGGAAGAAGACTGTAATAAATTCATACTCATCTTATGAAGATAGCAGTGATACTAAATATATTGAATCAGAGTTTGAGGAAGGACAATCTAGCAGATTCATTCATGGAGGAAAAATGCCTAAGTATATTCCAAATCCCTACATCCAGAGACCTCACATCAGGCCTAAAAACAAACTCAGATTAACCAACAAGCTGATTGCTAACCCTGCATTAAGAGATGAGATCATAAATGTTGATGATAGTCTAAAAGATAAAACCAAGAAGAAAAAGACTCAACTAAAAGGTTAAAAACAACAAAGGAGGTCAAACAAAAGAGTGACTAAAGTTGCGGCCATCCGAATTTGCCTCCATATTGGACCTCTAAAGAATGAAGATGGAGAGCCTTGAATGTCTAAAGAAAATTTTCATTTTGGGTTTATTTTCTATATTTTCAGATATAGCTACTCTGTTTCAGTAGGGGTAGCTATTATTTTCGAATATTAGTATATGGTGAAGAGAAGCTACTTTTTGTTTTATTTCCACAAGGATGACACTATAATGCATGAAATGAATATGATTTATATTATGATGATTTTTTCCAGGTGCCAGATAAACTTCCAGGTGGTTAAATCACTCCAATATTTTAGCAGATATGTAAACATGTGTTCACAGGTACTCCTTTCAGTTGCTGGATTCCACCTTTTTTGGAGACAATTTTGATGAGCTATGAGGGCACTCATCCATCTTTAGCTCCATGATGCCACACCTTATCTCATTTATATTTTCAATTTTTCCTTCAATCTTTTAGATGAACTCTACCTTACGTAGAGAGTTGTAATAAATTCCTAAAACAAAGTTCTACTTTTATGGGAGAATTATACACAAAGCTCCTATTTTTTGTATAAATATGGTGTAATACAAAGACAAGAGGGTTCGATGATTGTATCTTGCTGAAGCATATTGTGTTACACATTTTGAATATATAATATATCAACAACACTCTTGAGGAATTATGACAGTTTGTTATGTGTATTGTTTTCTTATCTCATGTGTTTTCTGTTATCACTCGGATTGAATCTCAGGCTGAGAAAGGCAATTCCGAGGTAACCTCAAACCATGCTTAGCCAAGTAGCTAGCCCTACTGGGCCAGGAGAGGGCTTTATCCATATAGATCACAGTAAAAATGACTAAGGAAATAAGATATTAGGCTAGTTATAGTAGCTCAGGGTTTTTATTTTTGATTGTGTAGGTTTTGCTGGATCAGGAGGAGTCAAACAACTAGGGCAAGGAAATTAGGTCAAAATTTGCAAGGGTTCTAAGGGGCAAGGTAGGTAGAAGGTTTTAAATTCAAAGGATGATTATGGTGAGGTGAATAGACTGGTGAGGAGTTAGGAAGACCATACAAGATGAATTCTCCCTAAACTAAAGAAAATAAACAAATTATGCTAAATTCCCCAAAACAGAGCATGAAACATGAATTCTGCCTTTCAACTTGAAATTAAGCATATCATAGACATGAAAATGGTTTATGAGCTTACAATACATTCATACAAATGATCATAGAGAAGAAACTATTTCAAACATTCATACCACATGAATCCCAAAGAAATAGCTGCAAATTTCTCATTAATGTCCAAGCCAAACTGATACAAATATGTCTCTTGAGATGCCAAAGCTCCAAGTGAGTCCAACCATTACAATGATTGAGAAAATACATTAAATGGACCTCAAAACCACTCTTCTTAGCCTCAGGGAGTCGAATCCATGAGATAGGGATTAGTTTCACCTACTCCCAATCAAGAATCTGAAGACTAGGAAAACTCAACAATTTGCCTCTAAAAGAGAGGAAACTGATTCATTTGACCTCTAGAAGACTTATCTGATGCAACTACCATAGATGAAAGTCAAGACATGATATTTACATTCACCATGACTATTTACATCAGTTATTTTCTCATTTTCCCAAGTAAAAAGTTAAAAAGTCTAAAGTTTGCTAAAGATGATGAAAATTGCATTTTCTTGGTAAACGCATAGCGCCATGACAAGAAAAAATAGCCTGTCTTGCAGGAAACATTTTGAGGCCTTCCCGATGTCCAAATCAGCTCCATGATAGCTCATTGGAAATATCTCTGAGTCTAGTTTCCAAATATGGCTCTAGTTCCCAAAATGGTGTCCATCTGCCCTGTCAAAAACCTGTTCTTCCAAGACTGGTAAACGAGTAGCGCGAAGGAAAAAACAAGGGCAGAAACATGTTTTTTTGGTGGTTTTTTGCCTTTTTGAGGGACCAGTTCTCCTCCAAATATTCTAAAAATTGTTGGAGTAAATGTACTTATCATTCTAAACATGATGGTGTTGGCCATTTTTCAATTGGATGTCCCAAAAAGGAGCTCAGATCCAGTGGCACTGTGTGTTTAGCAGAATTTTTGTTTGTCAAAATTGCCCAAAAACTCAAAAATGCACCACAGTGCTAAATGTGCCAAACTTTGTCAAAATTGTGAGTTTACTTGTTGATTAAGAGTTAGAGGTATGAAGAGACACCTCAGCAAGTATGTCTAACTTCCCCTTCTCCTTTTGCTCGGTCAAGGCTTGAATCTTTGCATGGGCTCGTTTGAGCTTGGCCCTTACAATCATGTTTCTCATGGCATAGTGCTTTTCCATCTTCTGTTGAATATCATTGTCCCTTTTGGCCTTCTTCGACAAGCCCTCCAAATTCAAGTTGGCTCTATCAAGCCATGAATCTCTATCTCTGCTAATCTCAAGGGCAAGCAACTCACTTGGAGTGAGCTGCTCTGCCAACTCAGCCTCTTTCTGTCTCTCACGGGCTAGATATCTCTTAAGCCCTATTGTATTTGGTCTCTGTCTAGGAGGTTGATCCTCCTCATCATCAATCTTACCAAATCTTCCCAACGTATCTTCCAACAAGGCCTTAGCCTTCCCTACATCTTTTTGAGCTTTGATGGTCCTAACCTCACTGATGATCTGCTTGGACTTCAACTACTGATTTTCCTGCTCAAGAAAGTCAATCACATAATGTGCTCTGTCAAGATTAGCTTGAAGCTCACTAATATTTGCTTCCTTGCTTCTGATAATTGCACTAGTGACTCTATCCTCATCCTCGTCATCAATTTCAATCAACTGA
This sequence comes from Pinus albicaulis, assembly GCA_034641835.2. Lineage (NCBI taxonomy): Eukaryota > Viridiplantae > Streptophyta > Pinopsida > Pinales > Pinaceae > Pinus > Pinus albicaulis. Next base: position 35,992,492 of record CM076574.1, read on the forward strand.
AACTCCTGCTTAGTTTCATGTTTTTCCACCTGCTCATCAGTGATAGGCTCTGTAGCCTTTTCCTTGCCTTTGTCTACTTGTTTTTCTGATGAAGAAAGCATGGCCCCTTTCACACCATGTGAAGCAAACACATGCATGTGGCCTCTCTGATAAGTATTGGGAAATGGCTCAACATCAGTCACATTAGCCCAAGTTGCCTCAATGTCCCTTCACATTAGAAATGTGAAGAAGAAGGATCAACATGAGGTGAATGGATCTAACTAGGTGATGATGTATGAGAAGCAGACTGAGATGGAGAAGTGGATATGGGAGGATGAGATGATGAAGGTAATTTTTTCTCATGATGACTATGGGGTAGTGAAAAGTTCATTTGCAATGAAAGTGTCCCATGGGATATTATTTTTCTCCAGCTGATGCATGACTATCATCTTGATGAGCGAGTGATGGAAAAGACTCTGCATTTGATGATTATAATCCCTCTTTTGCACAATGAATTCCATTTTGTCAATGCTGCGGAAGAGATAGTAAGGTATGTGAAGCATTATGACTCTAGTGAAGTGCATGAAGAGTCGGATATGGTATGAGTAGAGTCGAGAAAACCTCCCCTCACAAGTAAAGTACTTCATGGTTATTTTCATCATGGGGACATATCAGTCAAGGAGATGAGAGAAAGGGAAAATTGACTTCTTGTCATCCTTGTATTTAGGTTTGAGGTATGGTTCATAATAGCTTAGATCAAGGTTTCCTTGTTTAAACCATTTCTCTCCCACATTAGGGATTCCTGTAGCAGCTGAAACGGCATTGGTGGTCATATCAAAAGTGACCCCAGCAAGAGTGACCTGCTTATCATGAAGGTTTGTGATGAATAACCTTGTCAACTCAGAATGATATTGAATCTGCTGCACCCTCTCACAAATCTCAAAACAACCAACATGCTTGAAACAAGACATAGTGAGAGGAGATGCCATGAGTTCCCTTGTAGTTATTGGTTCAAATATATTAATTTTCCCTCCTTTGTGGTAATTTCTCTTTGGTATTTGTACCTCATCAACACCTCTGTCTTCTTCTTCAGACATCTTTGAATTTTGACTTAGGAAACCCTAGGGTAAAAAGTGGAATGAGATGGAATAGAAAACCTAGGTTAATGAAAACCCTAGGGATTAACCATGCTCATGGCTGATATGGGTTTAGGGAGGTGAACAAAGGTATGGTGTATGAAAAATGATAATGAACTAAAACTAGGGTTTCATAAGCTATGACACTTTCAACTCTTTAAAGGAACAACAAACATATGAAAAGGGAGGTATTTTATGTCCACTTACTAATAAAAAACTCCTTGGAGAAATTTATGAGGAAATCGGAGTTGGATGGAAGCGGTGACAACCTTCAAAACAACCACTGTGTAAATGTGCAGCGTTTCTGGGTAAGAGCGCAATGCTAGTATGAACGTGCAACGCTTGCGTTAATTACTTTGGGATTTCAGGGTAAACGCGCAACACCGGGATGAATGCGCAGCGCCTTGAAATTTTGGCCCCAATTGCTCAGTAAACTCATAATTTCTCTCTTGCTGAAAACTCTTGAAGGTTAGATGGCAACAATGAATCATTTTAGGATTTATAGCTTTAGTGGATTTGAAATTTCATTTTATATCACCCATTTTCCTAATGTTCACTTTTCCTTTGGCACTGATACTCTTTTAATTTTTTGACTTTTGGCATTGCAGGTTGATCAACATGGAGTTTGGCTCTCTTTGCTCGCTTGGGCTGAACATGATTTCACTTTGACAACTCGGGATTTAAATTTATTACATTTGAAAACATAAAATTACATTTGGAAAAATTGAAATAAATTACAAATTTGACTTTTATATCAAAATGACATTTTGATATAAAAGTCATTAAACTAAAATACAATTTTGAAAGTACAATAAATAAATCATGATGATCTTAATCAGTCCCTCTCATATATATGTTGACCTCATCTGAATGAAGGAATGACCTTGAGAAATGCAAAACCCTAATAACCTAATGAGACTGTTTTTTTTACCTAACTTTTGAATGAGATTTTGACCTTTGACTTTAAATACTTCCAAGTGAACAGAGCATTTCCATAGGTGTTATTATGCTCAAGGACACATGAGAATGAGTCAGCCAATATGATCTTTTGAGGGATAAGGAAGCTTATTTGACCAGGACAACCGCCAGTGGAACAATTTTATATCATAACCTAATGGAATGATGAAAAATTTATTCAGAATGAGACACCTAAGATGCACATGCAAATGTGTTTTTATCCTTGGTGGAAGTATGAAAATACTAACACTAACATTTTCATACCTAAATTCTTCCATTCAAGATTGTGATGTTAACTCTGTTCCATGTTTTTATTAGTCTCATGTTGTATTGATACATGATTATAAAAAAAATTCAGTCTTGCTTGGCAAGCTTTCTTGATGAAATATGCGTGGTAAATTAAATATGAGCATTCCTTGTAACAGATATTTTTAAAGTGTACAATGAGATTCTTGTGAGACTTCTAGGAGCTTTCTTATCTTGATATACTATCAATATGAACTCTGTGTTATTTTTTTGTCTAAGCCATGGATTCCTGTCTTATAGGCCCACAGTCCTTTTACTCATTCTTCCAACCCTTGCATTACCAATTTACCCTTCCTACAATATCAAGCGTTAGTACCCTCATATGTGTAAGAGAAAATTATCTATTTGAATCCTTTTTAGCAGATGTAAGATTCAATCACTTTCCACAATCCAAATCAAGTCATAAATTTCCCCGAGCTTAAGATGTGTCTAGTTAGGCACTTGTCACAATCCAAGTGTTGATTCCAGCTCTAACATCTTTTGGTGCGTTTGCTGGGAGTCGAAGAATCTGAATTTTGTATTCTCTCAAAATTATTGCATGAATTCCTAGAACTGGTTTTTGAAGGTGAATAAAAAACTAGTCACTATTTCTGATTATAATTAGTTCACCTGGCGACTCCACAAAGAGGACGAGGGGTTTCAAGACCACCTACTAGAATAAGAAGTCAGATATCACCTCCTGTGATTCCAGTTTCTGAGCCAGAGAAGATAATAAAGGATGCTAGAGGGAAACAGAAATTAGCTGAAGTTACACCACATTCGGTGAAAAAACTATGTGCAAAATACATTCCAAAAGAAAAGGTACCATCATTATCTTTACAACCTAAAGAAATTTTAGTTTCAAATCAATCTCCTTAAATATTTTAGTTGAAATTGCTTCCATTAAAAGAAAAGTAGATTATGTTAGCTTAGGTTCAACTGAAACTATTTCTTAGTCATCAGTTAATAAGTCAGAAACAAATATTATTCCAGTGCAAGAAGAAGTTTTAAGTGCCAGTGAAGAAAACCAGAAATCAGAAACCTTTGTACTAACAGAATGGGAATTAGAACAAGTGTTGGAAATTGCACCCTTTCTAGATAGAGCCATTTTAATTGAAGAAGACATAAAAAAAAATTGAGTTTTCTCCAAACTCATCCTGAATAGAAATCTTCTTTTATCCCACAACAGAAGTATTTTCCTCTGCCTCAAAACCCAACTGTTGGCTCATATTCTTCTCATAAAAAAGGAGATAACCCTCCTGAAAATTTGACTTTCAGTCTCTCTGATTTTTTAGCCCAACAAAACAGATTTGAAACTACCCCAATCCTTCAAGAATCAATGTCTGAAACTGATTCTCGTGGAGAAATTGAAATAAAACCTTCTTCTGTCCATATTTTTGAACATCCATTATTTTCAACTTCACAAGCTAAAACTTCCAGCTTTCAAACCTCTGTATCAACAAGTTTTCCTTTCATATCGTAGCAAGTCATGGCCCATATTGCTCCTACAAGGATGCAACATATTATTGTTGCAAGATATGCACCACTTGTCCTTCCTCAAACTTTGCATCCTCTTCCTCAAGGAGATTATCTGAAATATTTTCCCAAATACACAGGAGAGGGAGAAGGAGTCTCTACTGAAGAACACCTAGTTACCTTCTACAGTTATGCTGATAATCAAAATGTTGAACATGAAGATGTTTGGTCTAGACTTTTTGTTCAAAGTTTAGATAGGAAATGGTTCAGGAATTTTCCACCCAATTCAATAACATGAATAGATGACTTGGAACAAGTGTTTATAAAATAGTGGGGTGACATAAAAGATTATGTGTATTACCTCGCATAATTTTGGGCTTTAAAGAAACATACTGATGAATCATTGGAAGATTTCACAAAGAGATTCAATAAATTCTATCAAAATATTCTTGTAGAGGTTAAACCCCCTGAAACTACAACCATGATTACCTTTTCCAATGCCTTAGACTCCAAATTTTCACTATGGTCGAGAACTGAAAAGCCAAAAACATTGGTGGGTATGCAGGAGGCTGTTATGGGAGTGCAGTCCAATCTCATGGCCTCAAACAAGAGGAAAATTGAAGAAGGGACAGGGGCAACATATAAAAATAAGATGAAAGAGGAGAAACCATCTTCCTCCTCTAAAACTTTCACAGCTGAAGAGAAGCTAGATTAGATGTCTAACTTGATTAAATATCTTGCTTCAAAATGACAAAATTAGAGTTGGAAAATATGCCTGCTGCTAGACACATCCAAAATGAAGGAAACAAAAATCAGAATCCTTTTAGGAGACCTTTTCAGCCTCAACAAATTTTACAATGTCCAAGGAGAAATCCTGATGATCAAAATGTTTTGCCTCCATTGAATAATTTTGCTAAATAAAATCAGCAAGAGGAAGAAGTGGAGGATGAAGAAATCAATCCTGTTGGAGAGACATCACAATCAAATTGTTTGAATTTTCAAGAATATGAAGATCTGTCGAGGATAAATTTATTTTCAGATGATCAGGAAGCTCATATATATGCTCATAATGAGAAAAAGTAGCCTAAAAAACAAACGAGAAATTATCCTTTGAGGTCAAAAGGAGTTGTCCAACAGCCTCAACAAAAACAGGATGCTGAAAAAATTGCAACCAAGCAAAAATAAAAAGTTAATAATGTTCCTTCATCACCTAACCTTGCTCCTATCATCAAAACAACTGCTGAAAATAAAGATTCAACTCTGCTCAATTTCAGTTTTAAATCTAAATTAAATAAGATCAAAACTCCAGTCCCACTTTTAGAATTATTCAAAAATCCGGCTTACAGAGAATCATTCAAAAGTCTGCTTCAACCATCCCTTTCTCCTGATTTTGTCAATCTTGAAGATGGACATCCTACTATATTTTTAGGCAACCATGTCCAAGATGAAAATGATTATAATTCTCCACCTTTTTATCTTTCACTTAACATTCATAACAAATTGTTGCATAACTGCCTATTGGATTTTGGGCCTCTCATAATCTGATGCCTAAAAAAGTGATGGATGAATTAGGGTTGGTAATTATTAAACAATATCATGAAATTTATACTTTTGACTCCAAAATGTTCAAATGTTTGGGGGTAATCAAAGATTTGGTAATTTCTCTTACCCAACTTCCTATGAAGATTTTAGTAATGGACATAGTAGTTGTTGATATACCATCAAGATTTGGAATGCTCCTTTCTAGATCTTGGTCCAAGAAGTTGGGAGGTACTCTTCAAATGGATATGACATACACCACTATCCCAGTTTTTTAGGAGAATATAGAAGGATGTATAGAGAAACACAAATGGCGTACATCATAAGTGATCAACAAAACCCATCAAATCATCCTATATATGCATAAGAGAAGGAGTTAGGATCATATATTCTACATCTTGCTGTTGATGACAATCATTTTCAGCTCGAAATTACTAAAAAACAACATCTACTCACTTCAGAACAACATAATTCACGAGACTTCGCTCAGCAACCCCATTCTGTTGTGGGTTATGAGGTGCTATGAGCTGTCTTCGAATTCCTTCTGCACTACAAAAGTCCTTGAATTCGCCAGAGATGAATTCACCACCATTGTCGCTCCTAAGAGCCTTCACCTGCTTCCCCGAATCTTTCTCCACCAGTGCCTTAAACTCACAGAACTTTGAGTATGTCTCGCTCTTCTTCTGCATGAAGAATATCCAGCACTTCCGAGAAAAGTCATCAACAAAGATCACATAATACCTGTGCTTTGCTGTCGAAGCTACTGAGAAAGGTCCACACACGTTTGTGTGAATTCTCTCAAGGATCGTCGTGGCGTGACTATCCTTCTCGTGAAAGGTGGCTTTCACAAATTTTCCCAAAGTACATCCCTTGCACTGATCTGAATGCGCAAGTGTACCTTTGGGAAGCCCGGTAGAAATCTGCTGCAAAATTTTCAAAGCAGCATGGTGAAGATGGCCCAATCTCCTGTGCCATAGCTTTCCCTCATCCCGGCTCACCACTCCTTCTGCCTTGCCTGCCATTGCTACGCAGACATCTACCTGCAATTGATAAAGGTTCTTAACTCGAACCCCTATCCTCCGGGTTTCACCAGTTGCCTTACTGCAGAGGAAAGCCTTTCCCTCGCTAAAGACAACATCATATCCCTTGTCTTCCAACATAGCCACAAAGATAAGATTCTTCTTCAATCCTGGAACATGCATGAATTCCTTCAATACGAAGGGTTTACCAGACTCCCTCTCAAAGGAAATGGTCCTGATACCGGTTGCACTGTATCTACCATCATCGCCCATCTTTATGTGCACTCCAAGATCTTTCTCATCTAGATTAGTAAACAAATATTTGTCTCCGGTCATGTGAAAAGACGCACCACTGTCAAGAAACCACACTGAACCCATCACACTTGAGACCAAGCATGCGATCAGTGAAAAATCCAGCTCAAACTACGAGGCTAAGGCCTCGCCAGCTACAGATCCAGCAGCCTGCTTATTTTTCTTCTTCTGTGGACAATTTGTGGCATAATGTCTATGTTGGTGACAATGAAAGCACTTCACCTTGGACATGTCCTGCTTCTTGCCTTTTGCAACGGATTGAGAAGCATTCTTCTTGCTCTTCCCCTTCCTTGCTTTGGCAGCCAAAGTGCAATTTTCTTCATCTACATTCTTTGATGAAGATTTGTCCCTGGTACTCCGCCTTATCTCCTCCTGCACAAGATCCGACCAAAGTCGCTCCCATCCTGGCAGTTTCTCTCGACCATTGACAGAGTCCTGATAGGAATGCCAACTCTTCAGAAGCCCAAGGAGAGCCAAGCTCACCAAGTCCTCGTAATCTACAGTAACCCCCACACTTCCCAGCTCATCCCTGCACTGACAAACTTCGTGAGGTGCTTGGGTATACTGTCACCTTTCTCCATTTTTATATTCCTGAGCTTATCCTTGAGCGCCAAATTCCTCTGGTCGCTCTTGCTTTGGAATAAATCTTTCAAAGCTTTCCACATCAAGAATGGAGAATCTTTACCATGAAGGCTGAACACTATGTGATCCTTCACACCTCCCAACAAAATCCTTCGACATTTTGCTGTCTTCTTTTTCCATGTGTCAAGTGCGGCAACATCGCTAGAAGTAGGTTTTGGAATTTCTGCATCTATGAACTCCTTCAACCCATTGTCATCCAGCACCACCTCCATCCTGTCCTTCCATGCAATATAATTCGAGCTGCCATCAAGGGCATACTCCAATTTCAATCCATTGAAATACATCTCAACTTCGACACCAAGAAAACACTCCTGCAAATTCGAATTCCACCAGCACAAAACTCAACCGCTTCAATGTTTTGCAATTGCTCCAATGATCAATATCGCTCCGATACCATGTAGAAATTATATAACTGATATGTTATACCACCGAGATTCTCCGATCACACACTATTTGACTTCATGCACAATACATAATCTCTTCTACCATTGATCATTAATTGTGGAAATAAAATCAATTGCATGCACACATTAAAACCATAAAATTCACACACATATGAACACAATATTTTATGGGAAAGCTTAAAGCCGAAAACCCCAACTATCTGTATATTATATGTCATAGAGATCATGTAACAATCATCATACAAAGCTCCTCACAAGCTCTCAGTACAATCTCCAATTGCTACACACTAATCAGGTCCGATCTAGCAAATCTCATGCTCCAATCTCTGCCACCTGCTAGCCTGCCTCTACTACGCAATCACTACTGAAGAATGGCTCTGAATGAACTCGAATTGGTCCAGCCTTGCTCACACAATCCTCATTGGCATCTCCAACCACTGTGTGTTGAAAATCATGCAACACTATAGTCACAACTGATAGTCAACCTGCTCTTTCACCTACCTCTCCACTGGTCTCCACTGAAACTGTCCATGCACTGTAGTTAATTGATGTATTCTTCAGTTGATTAATGAGTTAATATTTAGTGAATTAATTAATAATTAATTCACACCACTCTCACTAGTGTATCAATCACTTAGACTAGATACAACTAGCTCAACTGTGTCTAACTGAGTTAAACTGAACACAACTCCACCAACTACTTCTACAACTCCACCAAACTCTGTCACATGAGTTCTAACTGAAGTCCTCCATGCAATAGCTCCACTTAACCCTCAAGAATAGCATAATTCCTTCTGTCAGCTCCTGTGCCACATCTGTGCACTTAACTGAAGTGCTCCAAGAGAATAAGATAATGTTTAGAGTCCAAATATTATTAAGAGCTAATAATATTCGACATATCTATTTTTAGACTGGCAATCTAAAAATAGATTCTGCCCAATATGTCTAAAAATATAATTCCATCTATTTTTCCAACTTGACCAACCATCCACAAATAACATCCTGCAACTCATAGAATATGATTGACATGTCTAAAAATAGACATAGTCTAAAAATAGACTTGCGCCAAAAATAGCCTGCGGGCCCACTTAGTGAAGGCGACTCTTTTCACTAAGCTCATCATCTTATTGAAATCTCAACAATTGGCTCTATATGAGGATGTTATTAACCCATTTTGGGTTCCATATTGATTTTATTAATTGCATAATGAGATGTATCACTAATATTTATTTTGTTGTTCTTATTAATGGAGCAGCCTCACAATTCTTTACAAATAAAAGGGGCTTGAGACAGGGCTGCCCTCTGTCTCCCCTTCTCTTTCTCATGGCGGCAGAAGGACTTAGTCAACTCATCCACCAGGCCAGACATGAAGGTACTTTGGGGGGCATTGAAGTGGCTCCTAATATCTATGTTACACACATTCTTTTTTTGGATGATTTATTATTATTCAGCAGAGGCAACAAAGGGGAGATCAGAATTTTAAAAACCATCCTGGACCTTTTTATGAAGGCCACCGAACTCACAATCAACAACCAAAATTCATCCCTTTCTTATGAAGGTATTCTAGAGGCTGACCTAGTATGGGCACTTGATTTCCTCCCTTTCCTTCAGGCACCTTTAGAAGCGAGCATCAAATACTTGGGCTTCCTTTTGAAACTTGATGGGTATTGCAAATAGGACTGGTTTTGGCTTGTAACTAAGATCGAGAAAAGAATAAACTCCTGGAGCCACAAGTGGCTCTCCAAAGATGGGAGACTGGTTCTTATTAAATCGGTCTTACTCATTATTCCGGTATATTGGATCAACCTGGCTTGGGTCCCCATCGGCATTCTCAACAAATTAAGAAGAATATGCAGTAATTTCCTATGGTCGGGTAAGGAGGATAAAAAAGTCCTTCCGTGGGTGGCCTGGAACTCGATTTCAAAACCTAAGGAGTGGGTGGGGTGGGGCATCAAACAACTAAATAAATTTTCTTCTGCACCAGCTGCGAAGTCCATATGGAGAATTATTTCAGAAAACAACTTGTGGAGAATGGTCGTTAAAAGAAAATATATTGATCTAGTCCCCTTGGATGATTGGGTAAGGACCTATGTCAAAGAAACTAAGAGAGAATCTAACATTTGGAAAGCCTCCGTAAAGGTTTTCAACTTGATCGTCCACGGTTTGGCCTAGAATATTGGTAATGGGAACCGTTGCAAAATTGGCTTGGACCCATGCGTGGGCTGCAATGTAAATTACTCCTTTTTGGAAATTCTCTTCCAAAAAGGCCTCAACACTCTCGATCAAATTGTTCTCCCAGGTAGATCCAACATTTGGATATAAGCTTGGAAATCAACGGAGGTGATTGGTTTGCTTCCTGAGTGGGTCGGGGAATAGAAGGCATGTTGAGCCCCAAGATTGTTCTTTCTTTTATCTTACTTCACTCCATTTTCCTTTTTCCATTGTTATCCCAGGCCCAAATGATCAATGAAATTAGTTAAAATTACTTTTAGAATGAATAACATGGCTAACTTGCTAAGTTTTGTGATTTTGTCATTGTAATGCATTTTGAACTGAAACTAGCTACAGAATGCAGACATTCCGTAGCTAACCACCAATTCTGCAGCTGTCTTCACGTTCAAGAATGTTCCAGGTGTCCTCTCAGGAAAAGCCACACATGGGTTTATTCCACATCATGTCCTCAACGTTTGTTGCTCACCATGAAGAATGAACCGAATTCTGGACATGGTTTTGTACGTGGGAACTCATTCAAGGAGGCAGACTTCTAATAGGACAAGGACAGTCCAGATGTCCTTTGTCCCTTTACGCTGACATCTTTAGAGTCCTAGTACGATTTTGATATGAAAAGACAATGATCCCCGTATTGTTGCAAGTTCTGTTATAAAGATTTTTTATAAATGCACTCGGGAAATGGAGATACAGGCTCTAGATTTTGATTAGATTTCAGGGATTGACTGCTATATTTCTGAAGACCGAGAATACTCTGTTTTAAGTTATTTTCCTTTAATGAAGAAGACAACATTGCTTTGAATGCGTTGAGTTGATTTTTAGTTAGATTCCGTCTGGTGGTAGAGGGCCCCTGCCTCCTGAACGGCTTTACTTTCGTAATTTAGATAAGTATCTTAGTTTGTTTTCACGTTTTTTTGAAGTTTGAGTTCATAGTTAATTTCATTAGTCACTATAGCTATACTTTTTCTAAGAAACTCTTCCAAAAGATCATGATAATGAATGAGAAATGGCTGTAGTGTTATAGATTTTATTTGCAATTCCTTTTGTTCATTATCACAGTTGAACTTATTCTAGTAAACTCTTCCAAAAAATCATTATGATGACTAAGGCATGACTGTGATACTGAAGGTTTCAGTTGCTTGTTTACACTAAGTAGCATAGCTAATCTTACTCTTAAAAAGCTATTCCAAAATATCATAACAATGGGTAGGAAATAGCTGTGATGTCTTAGTTTTTAATTGTAATTGCTTTCAGTTTTCATGTTTGCATTCAAATGCATTGAATTGTATAGCCAAGATTGTTCTAACAAGCTCTTCCAAAATACCATTCATGATGAACGAAATAGGCTGTAGAATCCCATAGATTAATTGCATGATAACTTAGTTAGAGTACTCCGGAGTCAAATTGCATTCAATTCATGCACTTTTATTTCGTTTTAAGTTTGATAATGGCTTGTTAGTTTAGCACTGTTTATTGTAGACTGGTAGCACTCTAGTTCAGTTCTAGCTTAGCTCACTGTATTTACATTCCACATTTAGTTGTCATCCATTGCATATTAAATTACATTAGTTGTTAAACTTAAATACCACGGCCTTCATTATTTACAAAACTTATTTTGTTCCAAACCTATAATTAACTCATAATCATCTGGACAGAGGATAGTATCAGTCCAAGGCCTGGAGTAATTTTGCAACCTTTTTACCTTTTCACAAATAAGCCCTTCCTCAAAAGAATATTCTAAAAGGAAATCTGTAACTTTTTGAGTGAGGTGTAGTGGTGTTAAACTAAGTTGCAGAATAGAATTAGGAGCTAGTTTTAGAGTAGAGATCTTATGATGTTACCAATGTTCTTTTCCAAATATGTTTCAACAAACCTTTAATCATGGATGAGATGTTGTATCATTATAAGTTGATTGTTTAATTGTTTAGTTAGGAGAATTTTTACACTTAGCTGCCCATTTCTCAAGCTCTTCCAAAATACCCTTAATGAAAGAATTGGACAAGTTAAGTTCATGTTGTGATTTATTTTCTTGAAGTCATTATCAAGCTTTGTATTCTGCTTAAGTCATAGTTTAGGTTTGGTTCTGTTTCAGTCTTTGCATTTGTCATTTATCATTCATAACTTAGGCTTTGCTTTGTTTTTAACCAGTAGCTTCTTTCCACCAGCATTTAGTTCTTTTCCTTGTGAACATAAAACCATCAAAAGACCAAAAACATCATAAAACACTAAACACAACGCAGTAAGAAAAAAATACCTAGGCACATATAGTGCACTTCACTTCAGCAGTTTACCAACCCTGGTTGACAATTAAATGAACTCAATTTAGGAGACTAGGTTGAGCCCAAACATTTTGGCGCCGTTGCTGGGGAAGTGAAAACTAGGTAACCTTTGTTTCTTAACTCCCAAAAACAATTATATGCGTAGAGAGAGAGACTCAAGGGGTAGATTCATAAGCAGCAAAAACAAAAGTTTGATTTCTAGAACACCACTTGTTTCACCTAGACCAAGAGCTAGTACACCTTCAACTCAGACCCACATTCCATCCTTTACTGATCCTAGACTTCTAGAAGACCTAAGATCAGATATTCCATTAGAGAAACCTTCCACTTCATCCACTGAACCTGCCTTAGAAGAAGATCTAAAGACTCCTGTTAGGGACACAAACTTTTCCACTTCCACAGGAGAGTCAACCATGGCAAAAGAAGGGGGAGGAGGAGTCTTTAATGGAGAACACACATTATTTGGAGGTAGAGGTAGAGGTAGAGGAGAAGGAGGTAGAGGTGCAGAAGGAGGAAGAGGTAGAAGAGAAATGGGAAGCTCTTTTGGGTTCCCTATAATAGATGAAGAAACCAATACAACCATGAAAAAAATTTCACCCTCTGTCCTTCCAAACTTCTATGGAATTAAAACTAAAGATCCTGAAACCTTCCTATTTGAATTTGAAATCCTGTGTAGAACTTATGACTACTTACAAGATGCTCAAAAACTTAAACTATTTCCTTCAACATTGAAAGGAGCAACATTGAAGTGGTTTATGAGTTTGATCAATAGTTCTATTAGGACATGGGAAGACATGAAACAAGCATTTCTAGAGAGGTATTTGGATTATTGTATGCCGGTCAATCGTAAGAAAGAAGTGTTTAAGATGTTACAAAAAGAAGATGAAAACTTGGAAGATTTGTTGGAGAGATTTCACTACAACATCAAAAGAGAAAAAATGGAAAACTTAGATCAAGACACCTTAAAAGCTCTTTTGTTGAAAACAATTAGGGATGAATGGTTGGATATCCTTAACATGATGGGAAAAGGGGATATATCACAGCTCACATTACCTGAAATATCTGAGTTATGTATAAACCTTTCAAGAGGGAAATCTAAAACTGTAAAAGGTCCAAGAGATCCTGCTCTTGCAAGGGCAAGTAAGTCTGCTTCTGGGACAGTAAGTAGGTCAGAAATAAGACATATGCTTGATGATTTCAAATCTGATATCTTAGGGAGTCTTAGTGAACAAATAGACACCCTTAAGATACAAAACAAGCAAAAATCTGAATCTGATGCCTTAGCAATCTTTTGTCCCAAATGTAGAAAGAAACATGCCTTGAGAGAATGCCCTTTGGATGTAAAAGTTGTAGAGACCTGTGTCATTTGTTCTGAAAAACATGAGACCAAGAATTGTCCTTCCCTTCCTGGTCTCAAAGCTGTCTTTCAAGAGGAAACTCCTACAGATTCCACAGAATCTCTCAATTTTGTCTCTAGAAGGGCTTGGCAAGGACCTCAAACACAAGGATTCCATGATCAAATGTATAACCAACCTCCACCTTGGAATTCTTGGCAGCAACCTTGGCCTCAATTTCAAAATCAATCTCAAGCTTGGGCACAAGGAGCACAAAATCCCTATTGAAGATACTCTCAGTACTATCAGTATCCACCATCCTATCCACCATACCCACATTTTTATCCTCAAAATCCTCAACAAAATTTTCAACAAAATCCTCAACAACATCATCAGAACCTACCACATCAAAATCAACCACTTCCATTACCATTTCGTTAAAAATCAAATCAGTTGCCTGCTCAACCCATACCAAACCCCAATAATAAAAATCCTCAGAACACATACATGATAGAAGGCCAACAATTTCCAACTTATCTAATTACTCCTTTAGACCTTAGTGATGTTCAACTTAGGTCTGGAAGAATACTTGAAAAGAGGAAACCTTCTGTGATCATACAAGAACAAGATAACTCTGAGGAATATTCTCTACGGGTGAATAAAAGTCTTGAAGAAGATACATCTTTTCAAGACCCGAACACTGAAAAATTAAAGCAAAAAGATCCAATAATTTCAACTCCTGTATTAGAGCAACCATCAACATCTACTTCTATACCTCCCTTTCCAGAAAGATTACAAATTGATAGAGGTGTAGAAAAACAAATTATGGTGCCTAATTATGATTTCCTAGATGAGCTGAGAAATGTTTGCATTAAAATTCCATTATTACAAGCCATCAAGGAAATTCCAATTTTAGCCAAAACAATAAAGGAGTCGAGCATGAAGAAAACAAGAAAAAGAATAAGAGAAACAAAGAAAATTCAACTGGCAGGAAAAATAGCAGACATTATGATGGGTAAGATTGCTATTCCAAAGTATCTTGACCCAGGAAATCTAGTTGTTAAAATTCACATCAATGGAATTGAAATCCAAAACACACTCATTGATTTAGGAGCAGCAATCAATATCATGAGTAGACAAATCATGGATAAACTGAAACTTCCTAATCTTCTCTTTACACCCACACTATTACAATTAGCAGATAGATCTGTGATCAAACCAGATGGGGTAATAGAAGACATTCCAGTTTCCCTAGATTCTTGGGAGTACCCTGTGGATTTCATGATCCTAACTCCTAAGAATAATCTAGGAGGCCATCCTGTTATATTAGGAAGACCTTGGTTGGCTACAACTGATGCTTTTATTAGTTGTAGGTCCGGTGATATGTATATTTCTGATGGTATTTCAACAAAGAAATTCACTTTGTATCCTCCAACTAGGACAATTACAGATCTAGATGACACTCAATGGATAGAGGATGAAGAAGATTTACAACCACTCTTCACAATTTCAGAAATTAGTGAAGATAATCAAATTCTGAATACTCTAGAAAACTTTGAATCCTCTCCAGAACACAAACATGAATCATTTCAAGAGGGATCCAACATTGAGTTTTTGTCATCAAGGCAGATGTCTCTTCATTCTATGGATAAATTTGGCAGCTCTACAAGTGAGATATTTCCAGGCAAAACTTTGAACATAAACAATAACCTAGAAAAATCTCAACAAGAAGAGTTAGTAAAGATATTACAGAGACATTCTTCTGCATATGCATGGGAGTACACTGACATGAAAGGGATAAGCCCCAAGACTTGCACTCATCACATCTATATAGAGGAAAATTGTAAACCAATCAGACAACCTCAAAGACAGATGAATCCAAATCTTAGGGAGATTGTTAAAGAAGAATTGCAAAAATTGTTAAATGTTAACCTCATCTATCCTATTTCAGATAGTCAGTGGGTTTCTCCTTTGGTAATTGTGCCAAAGAAAAATGGTAAAGGGAGGGTATGTGTTTACTACCGAGAATTAAACAAAGCTACTCTTAAAGACCATTTTCCCTTACCTTTCATAGATCAAGTGTTAGATACATTAGCTGGCAAAAAGTACTTCTCATTCCTAGATGGGTTTAGTGGTTACAACCAAATCCAAGCAGCACTTGAAGATCAAGACAAAACCACATTTACCTGTCCTTGGGGTACCTATGCTTACCGAGTATTGCCATTTGGATTATGCAATGCACCTGCAACATTCCAAAGGGCAGTATTAGGAATTTTTTCAGATCTAATACATGATTATGTAGAGGTATACATGGATGATTTCACAGTTTATGGAAACACTTTTGAAGAAGCTTTAGCAAACTTGGAAAAAGTTTTAAAGAGATGTCAGGAAGCAAATCTTTCACTTAGTCATGAGAAATGTTTCATGATGTTTACTGAAGGTATTGTTTTAGGGCATCATATTTCAAGGGATGGGATTAGAGTTGATGAGTCAAAAGTTGAAGTCATCTCTAACTTATCTATTCCAAGTTGTCAAAAAGATGTTAGGAGTTTTCTAGGATTTACAGGATATTATCGGAGGTTTATAGAAAACTTCACCAAGATAGCATCTCCACTCTTTAAATTTCTTACCAAAGACTGTGAATTCAAATGGAATTCTGATTTGCAGTTAGCCTTTGAGACCTTAAAAACAAAAAAATTTGAAGCACCTATTTTAAGGGGACCTAACCGGAAGTTACCTTTTCACATTTCAACAGATGCCTCAGATACAACTCTAGGAGTAGTATTGGGACAAAAAGACCTGATTCCTTATGCCATCTACTATACCAGTAAAAATTTGACTCCTGCAGAGTTAAACTATACTGTAACTGAAAAAGAGTTTTTAGCCATTGTTCATGCCATAAACAAATTCAGACACTATATAACAGGCTATGAAACTTTTGTTCACACTGATCATTCTGCAATTAGATACTTAATGAACAAATCAATTACTAATGGCAGAGTCATAAGATGGTTATTGCTTTTACAAGAATTCAATATTACCATTCTAGATAGGCCTGGAAAACAAAACACAATAGCTGATTTCCTATCTAGACTCCAAAACATCAAAGATGACACTCCAGTTGAAGATCAATTTCCTGATGAATATCTTTTTGCAATTTCTACTCAAACTCCTTGGTTTGCTGACATTTCTAATTATTTAGTTTCAGGAAAATTTCCTTCAATAATGAATGCAAGAGATAAAAGAAAAACCATTTATGACAGTGCAAAATATTCATGGGTTGCTAATGAGTTGTACAAGACAGGTCCAGATTTGATCATTAGGAGATGTGTTCGTGAAGATGAGATGCCCGAGATTCTCAAAGCATGTCATGATGAACCTTGTGGTGGACACTTTGCTGATAATAGGACAGCCTATAAGATCCTTAATTTAGGATATTATTGGCCATCCTTGTTTAAAGATGCTAAAGAGTATGACAAAAGGTGTGACAGTTGCCAAAGGGTAGGGAAACCTTCTCCTTCAGGTGAGATGCCATTACAACCTCAGTTACATATTGAACCTTTTGAAAAATGGGCTTTGGATTTTGTAGGACCTATTAGTCCTCCATCAAGACAAAAGAGATATATATTAGTTTGCACTGACTATGTTACCAAATGGGTAGAGGCCAAGCCATTACTTTTTGCTAATGAAGCATCTGTAGTTACTTTTCTTTTTGAGGATATTTTTACTCGTTTTGGTGTCCCAAGGAAAATTGTTACAGATCAAGGAGCTCAATTTACATCAAGGCTAGTGGAACAAATGATGGAGAGGTACAAAATCAGGCATAGAAAATCTACTCCTTATCATCCACAAGCAAATGGTCAAGTGGAATCTACTAATAAGGTCATTGAAGGAATCCTAACAAAGACTGTTCATTTACATAGAAGAGATTGGGTAGATAGGCTTCCCGAAGCCTTGTGGGCCTATAGAACTACATGGAGAAACACAACAGGTCATACTCCTTATGAACTTGTTTATGGAAAGCAAGTTTTGTTTCCCATAGAGTTCTAGATTCAAACTTTCAAAATGGCAGTTCAGCTAGGACTTGATTTAACGGAGGCACAAAAGCATAGATTGGAGCAAATTAATGAATTGGATGAGATTAGACAAGATGCAGTTCAGAAAACAAGTCTAGTCCAATAGCAAAGGACTAGATGGCATGACAAGTACATCAAAGAGAAGAAGTTCAAAGAAGGTGACTGGGCTCTCTTGTTTGATTCAAAATTCAAGGATTTTCAAGGTAAATTTCAAACACATTGGCTTGGGCCATATGAAATTGTTGAGATTTTTGACAATGGAGCAGTAAAAATCAGGACAATAGATGAAGAAGAGGTCACTTTTCTTGTGAATGGTCATAGATTGAAGCTGTATCACAAACCACTCTCAAGAGAAGAATTTGTCAAAAAGTTCTAGGAAAACAGTGATGTGAAGTTAATGAAGAAGAATCTTTCTTCTTCATCAACTTGATTGAATTTTCTGAAGCATTGCTTTGAAAAAAAAAAAAAAACATAAATAAATAAATAAAAGTATAAACATGAAAACCAATCACTGATTGGCATGTTTATACAGAAAAGATAGGGTGAAAATCAGAGTCTTTCTGACACTCTAACTTTTCCATTTTGTTTTTGCAAGCAGCTGTTACAAAATCATAAGTTCAGATCCATTGCACTTATGATCCATCTCATTTCATTTCATTTACTTATCCATCCATACTCCATTTCATTCATTCATTCATACTTCACTTCATTCCATATTTCATTCATCTCATTCCATACTTCATCCACCTCATTTCCATATCAAAATTTAAAGTTTGATGTTTTTCTGCAAATGAATAACACATGTCATGGATTGCAGGCCATTTATTATATTCTTCCACTCCATTTCATAAATTGTAATCCATCCCATTCCATCATTCACTTCATACATATTCCATTATACCATGTTTCATCATCTATCTTCACCCATTCCATAAAATATTCCATGTATATTCCAAACCGCTCCATTCCATGATTAAAATTCTCTACAGGTACATTCTGCAGCTAAACAAACATTCTGCAGCTAATCAGACTTTCTGCAGTCAGACAGTCATTCCGCAGCTACAGATCCTGAAGGCACTGATCAACAAACATTTGAATTGCAACAAGATGATCCAGTATATCCATGAACAAGCAAAATCAAGAAGGATTATGAAGACTCACAAAGTAATGGTTTCCAGAGGAGAACAAAGTATATGAAGACCACAAAAAGCAGATGAAAAGCAAAGGTAACAAGTTTTGATTATAATGGCATATCATAAACTTTAGTATAGTTTTAGTTATGAATCATTCGAAAAGTTGTTTCGATTATTTTTATTGATCATGCCAAATATACCCTCCGCAAAACTTTGGATAAAAATCCTTCATTTCAAATTCTATACCCGATCATCATTTAAGCAGTTAAAAGGCTGAAGTGTTTGATTTTCTTATGTCACCCAGCCAAATCATTTAATGATGATTTTTGAATCTGTTGTAAAAAAATCTCCGCAGTCTTTTCACTCATTGATTTGTTTTCACCTCACTTCATTAACTCGTTCCGTAACCACTCCCTATTACTCCATCCCGTAGCCAACCCTTCATCATTTCATTCTGTAAAACAGAGGTATCTCTATCACCGTGAGCAGAGGTATATTAGCTTGAAAGTTGAAGCCACTGTCACCGTGAAGCAGAGGTATATCAGTTTGAAAGTTGAAGCCACTGTCACCGTGAAGCAGAGGTATATCAGTTTGAAATTTGAAGCCACTATCACCGTGAAGTAGAGATATATCAGTTTGAAGATTGAAGCACTATCACCGTGAAGCAGAGGAATATCAGTTTGAAGGTTGAAGTCATTGTCTCCGTGAGCATAAAGAGTACTAATCCGAAGATTGAAGAAGAAATTATGGGCCTCATCATGAGAACTGAACCAGTGGGCACAAAATACCTGGAAGGATACCCTCAAAGCAGAGAAATGTTGCAACAGGCAGGATGGCTACAATTCCTCGAGAAATTTAATGGCTTCCACAAAGAAGTTACTAAAACATTTGCAAGGACATTCAAAGGAGCCGAGGTTGAAGTTGGAGATGTTAAATTCACTGTCACAGAGGTTTTTATTGCAGAAGCAACAGGATTGCTTAGACATGGAGAAAGATGGTTTAAAAAAAGAGAATTTCATAATGAATCATGGAAGCAGATCCTCAAATCACCAGGTATGGATGTCACTGTGTTTAAAAAGGGAATTCCAAGCTCTGCATTAAAGAATAAATGGAGAAACATATTGCTTATCTTACAAAAATTTATCAATTGTGAAGGTAGATATGGTACTTTCTATGTTTACCATATTAGGTTGATAATGCATTTCTTAGAGGAAGAGATAAATTTGCCCTATTTCTTGCTTCAAAGTTTAAAAAAGATGCCTTCAAGTGTTCAAAGGAGAGTCCAATTCCTAGAGACAACTCTATACCATCATGGCTTGGTTAAGATTTTAATTGAACACCATTTAGCCAAAACAAAAGATACTTGGGATAATTTCTTGGTAAGAAATCACTTTGAGGAACCAAAAGAGCCTCCACCTGAACATCAGCCTACAAAGAGAAGCAGAAAATGGAGAGCCTCTAAAATTGAAATTGACAAAACAGTACAGAAAAGTAGTGAAGAAATAATCTCTGAGAAGTTGACTCAGATTAAGAGACAACTTAAGGAAGAGAGGGTAATCAGAAAATCTGCCACAGAAAAAGGAGAGGGATCATCCCAGCCAAGAAGAAGCCATAGACTCAGGGGGAAACTAAGGAAAACACAGATCAAACAAACCGGGGTGATAAACATAGAAGATGAGGAAACATCTATTGAAGAAGATGTTGAAGAAGATTTTGTTGAAGAAGCCCTTAAAATTGACCTTGCACAGCAAGAAGTTTATGACTATGTTGAAACATTGGAAAGGAAATCTTCAGAGAGTAGAGATAGAACCCCTAGTCCTCCACTGTCCGAATAGATGTGTTAAGAAGAGATAGGTATGAGCTGGAAGTACTTAATAGACATATCAGAATTGAGAATGATATTATGAAGGAACAAGTCAAACTCAAGACCAGTATGAACTCAACCTTGTCTCTACAAATGGACAAAGTGGAAAAGGCTAATGAAAAGTTGAAAAAGAGGAACAAGAAGCTAATCAGGGCACTTACCAATTTAAGGTTCAAGTTAGTCATCAGGAAACCCATAAGACCTTTCACTTCCAGGCAAAGAAGAAGAAGAGGGTTGGATGTTCTTGCAGAAGTCTCTGAGTTTATGGAATAAGTTGCATGAGGACATGCAAGAAGTCAGCAGTGGGGGTATGTTGAGCCCCAAGATTGTTCTTTCTTTTATCTTACTTCACTCCATTTTCCTTTGTCCATTGTTATCCTAGGCCCAAATGATCAATGAAATTAGTTAAAATTACTTTTAGAATGAATAACATGGCTAACTTGCTAAGTTTTGTGATTTTGTCATTGTAATGCATTTTGAACCGAAACTAGCTACAGAATGCAGACATTCCGTAGCTAACCGCCAATTCTGAAACTGTCTTCATGTTCAAGCTTGTTCCAGGTGTCCTCTCAGGAAAAGCCACACATGGGTATATTCCACATCATGTCCTCATCGTTCGTTGCTCACCATGAAGAATGAATCGAATTCTGGACGTGGTTTTGGTACGTGGGAACTCATTCAAGGAGGTAGACTTCTAATAGGACTAGGACAGTCCAGATGTCCTTTGTCCCTTTACGCTGCCATCTTTAGAGTCCTAGTACGATTTTGATAAGGAAAGACAATGATCCCCGTATTGTTGCAAGTTCTGTTATGTAGATTTTTTATAAAAGCACTCGGGAAACCGAGAGACAAGCTCTAGATTTTGCTTAGATTTCATGGATTGACTGCTATATTTTTGAAGACCGAGAATACTCTGTTTCAAGTTATTTTCCTTTAATGAAGAAGACAACATTGCTTTGAACGCGTTGAGTTGATTTTGAGTTAGATTCCGTCTGGTGGTAGAGGGCCCCTGCCTCCTGCACGACTTTACTTTCGTAATTTAGATAAGTATCTTAGTCGTTTTCATGTTTTTGAAGTTTGAGTTCATAGTTAATTTCATTAGTCACTATAGCTATACTTGTTCTAAGAAACTCTTCCAAAAGATCATGATAATGAATGAGAAATGGCTGTAGTGTGATAGATTTTAATTGCAATTTCTTTTGTTCATTATCACAGTTGAACTTATTCTAGTAAACTCTTCCAAAAAATCCTTATGATGTCTAAGGCATGACTGTGATACTGAAAGTTTCAGTTGTTTGTTTACACTAAGTAGCATATCTGATCTTACTCTTAAAACGCTCTTCCAAAATATCATAACAATGGGTAGGAAATAGTTGTGATGTCTTAGTTTTTAATTGTAATTGCTTTCAGTCTTTATGTTTGCATTTGCATTGAATTGTACAGCCAGGATTGTTCTAACAAGCTCTTCCAAAATACCATTCATGATGGACAAAATAGGTTGTAGAATTCCATAGATTAATTGCATGATAACTTAGTTAGGGCACTCCGGAGTCAAATTGCATTCAATTCATGCTCTGTTATTTCGTTTTAAGTTTGATAATGGCTTGTTAGTTTAGCACTGTTTATTGTAGACTGGTAGCACTTTAGTTCAGTTCTAGCTTAGCTCACTGTATTTACATTCCACATTTAGTTGTCATCCATTGCATATTAAATTACATTAGTTGTTAAACTTAAACACCACGGTCTTCATTATTTACAAAACTTCTTTTGTTCTAAAACATATATTGACTCATAATAATCTGAACAGAAGATAGTATCAGTCCAAGGCCTGGAGTACCTTTGAAACATTTTTTTTACCATCTCACAAATAAGCCTTTCCTCAAGACTATTCTAAAAGGAAATCTATAACTTTTGAGTAAGGTTTAGTGATGTTAAACTAAGTTGCAGAATAGAATTAGGAGCTAGTTTTAGAGTAGAGATCTTATGATGTTACCAATGTTCTTCTCCAAATATGTTTCAACAAACCTTTAATCATGGATGAGATTTTGTATCATTATAAGTTGATTGTTTAATTGTTTAGTTAGGAGAATTTTTACACTTAGCTGCCCATTTCTCAAGCTCTTCCAAAATACCTTTAATGAAAGAATTGGACAAGTTAAGTTCATGTTGTGATTTATTTTCTTGAAGTCATTATCAAGCTTTGTATTCTGCTTAGTCATAGTTTAGGTTTGGTTCTGTTTCAGTCTTTGCATTTGTCATTTTTCATTCATAACTTAGGCTTTGCTTTGTTTTTAACCAGTAGCTTCTTTCCACCAGCATTTAGTTCTTTTCCTTGTGAACATAAAACCATCAAAAGACCAAAAACATCATAAAACACTAAACACAACGCAGTAAGAAAAAAACACCTAGGCACATACAGTGCACTTCACTTCAGCAGTTTACCAACCCTGGTTGAAAATTAAATGAACTCAATTTAGGAGACTAGGTTGAGCCCAAACAAGGCCTACATCCAGGAGCTGGAAAATACCCGGGTGTGCTTAAAATAATCTCCTGATAGTCTGGTTTGGATTCACTCGAAATCTGGTTCTTACTCCCCTAAGTCTGGTTATGCCCATCTTGTGGCGTCCACAGAGGTGGGGGAAAATGAATGGTAGTACAAGATGTTGTGGAGTATTGAATGTCGGGCCTATTCTATCCTTTTCTTCTGGAACATACTTCGCCACAAAGTGCCGACATGGGACACACTCCAAATTTTTTTTTATTATAGGTCCTGGGTGGTGTTGCCTATGTAAAAAAGATGAGGAATCAATTGATCACCTATTTATCACATGCCCATTCTCAAAGAAAGTGTGGTTCTATACATTATCCCTATGCAAAGTGGACTTGTTATGGACGGGGTTCTCGTGAAATATTGCATGGAATAACTGGTGGGAACACTGCAAAGACCCTGATCACAAATGCTTACCACTGATGATCTCCTGGGGCATATGGATATCTAGGAATAAATGTTTTTTTGAAGATAAATCTTCCTCTCCCACTCTGGTGGCTGGTGAATGCGCTGCCATATTCTCGAACTCTTCTTCTCCTTCGGGGGAGAATCGCCCCAGACAGGTGGTGTGTGAGAAAATTTCTCTGGGAGTCCCATGGGCCTATTTTGATGGTGCAGCTGCCAGGGGCATTTGTGGGGCTAGAATGATCATCCATAAAAACTCAGATATATCTTTTGCGGCCTCTGTGGGCCTGGGTTTGGGAACAAACAATTTTGTAGATCTTCAAACTCTTAAACTTCTTCTGTGTTGGCTACTGCACAAAGACATTACTTCGGTTTAGATTTTTCGGGATTCTTTGAATGTCATAAATTGGTTTAACAACTCTCAAAGATGTCAAAATTATTTACTACTTCCCATTCTTGATGAGATTCTTTCACTAAAAACACCCTTTACATGCATTTCTGTATGCCATATTTAAAGGGAGCGGAACCAACAGGCTGAAGGCCTATCTAAAATTGGTCTTGGACAAGTTTAAGGCTCGTGGCTGATTGAAGAGAAGGATGGTCTGGAGGTCTGTGTGTCAGACACCAAACCATATTGATGGGGAATCCCCATCCTTTTTTCAGGGTTTCTTTCAGTCTATGCTATTTCTATTGTTATTTTCTCCAGCATTGTTATATATTCTTGAGGGGTTGTATTATTTTTGTCCTCAGACTCTTAGACTTACATACGTTTTGATTTTACCCTTCTTTTTTGTAAAAAGACCTATTGGAATTATTTATACTTCTCTCGACATTCATAAGTCCGGGTCTACGGATGGTTTCTACCATCGTTGTTATTGTGGGGTGTTTCTCCTGGTTGGGAGGCCCATTTCTGGAGTTTCTAGATCATGTGTGATGCTCATGGCCTGAAAGCAGAGTTTATGTATTTTTGGCCCTCGAGTGTTTTCACCTTTTGCCAAGTATGCCCACACACTGGTGTTGGGAGGAAGTCTTCTCTTGCCCCTCGTTGAGGAGTTAAGATCTTATGGAATGCTAGACATATGCAATGTAACTTTTTTTTTTTTTTTTTTCAGGAAAAAAAAATCAAAATCATATATTATGTGCATATTTTTTAGATTAAAAAGTATAATGAAATACATATACATATCTTTCAAATGGCTATTTTCTTCTACCTTTGTTCTTTTCCCTTTTCTTACATTGATCTGAATCTGAATGTTAGTTTTGCTGTGCTAATTTAATCTTTAGAATTATAAACAATTTGCTGATCACTTGCTTCATGTGCATAGGTTTCTTGAGTTGTTTCTGAGTGTTAAACATGTAAATGTGTTGAGTTTTATGTTAAATTTATGAGAAATTTAAACATTAAAACATAATTATGAACAACAACAATAAAATTTACAACAAACCATCAAATGATCCATGAAAACAGTGTTTTGATGAAGGAGTTCACCTCTCCTGGGATACATCTCCTTGGTCTAGCTTCCATGGCTTGGGTCTCTATATTAGCTAAAATGTGAAAAAATGTTGTTTACATTCATCTACTACTCCTGAATCTTGCTTCAATGTGTTCAGAATGTCCAAATCATCCAAAATAGGCTTGCTCCCAATTTGGTCGAATTTTGAAAAAGTTATGGCCTCCTCAATTCTGGCCTAGGAAACCCTACTAAATCTAGAGATAACTCCAGTTAGGGCTGCTAAATTTGGGCACAAATCCAAATTTGGGTGCTCTTCCCGTTTTGCTGCGCAATTAAACTGCAGTTTAATTAAAGTTAAGCCTAGTTTAACTAATGGATAAGCTGGATTAATTGCACTAAGTGCGTTTACCATAATTTTTATGAAACATATGGATTAGGCACAATAATCAATGGTTAAGGGTCAATTAACCCTATTTTAATCTTTAAACCCACGCATTTTGAAACAACCTCTGCCGTAGGTTATGGTCAAGGGTCATAGGTGAGGGGGTTAGCCCGCAGGGTTGGCCCCATCCTCCTGCCATCAAATGATAATATAACCTTTATATATGCATTACACACTATATATAATAAGATTCATTGCACAATCCATTGGTGTTGTGCTGTGTTGTTGCGGGGGAGGTCGCGGGGTCTACTCCGCCCTACCGCCTGTGTAATAATTTTGCGCCACCAATATTTAAATTCGACCTTTGATAGTTTGTTAATAATTCAGAGACCTTTGGAACTTGTTAATAATTCAAACTTTAACCTTAGTTTGCCAACCCTTGAAATATGATAATGCAGACTTTGACCTTGGTCCACCAAAGGGGGCACGTGGCGGCCCCTAGCTGCACCACATGTTTGCCTCTGGTTGGACTATCCACCCATATAATAAAAATTATCCAACCATTAAAATTGAAAATTCGACCTTAGGATAGATAAAAAAATAAAAATTTCACCTTAACCGAAACTTTATGGCGAATCCTGCAGTGACACTTGTCATAGTGTCATTGGGTGAAAATGACAAAATATTCCAAGAATATCCATTTCTTTGTTGACTAGGGTGCCATGTCAGTATTATGTCATTTCTTTAATTTTTTTAGTTGTTTAGGAAAACGAACAACAAGCTCTATCTTCCTCATCTAGAGTTGTTTTTTGATGAAACAAATTGCGCTAGATTCTTGGCGACGAGCTCTTCGATGTCGTTCAGTTTCTAATTGATTCTAAGCACTTCCATTTTTTAGCTTAACATTGAGCACCTTCTCATTCCTCCCCACTAGAAGCCTTTTGGGCCCAAAAATATCTTTGATTAATGAACATGTGGATGAGGGTACAGTTCCCTCACCATTCCAGTCTCAATCCACTGAAATTTTCCCATTTTCATCAACTTGAGATTTTAACAAAAACAAGCTTTCTCCTTGACTCTTGAGACCCTCTCTAGCTGTTCTAGACATTTTTATGCTGCAATTTCCCTGAATTTGCAAAGCAGCAATATATTCTTACATAAACAAACTTTTTCCTACCTCGGTCAATAATCAAAGGAAAATTAAAAACTGTCTCACCTCACACATTGTCATTATGGCGATTCTTAGCTGCTCTTGCTTTGTACTTGTGTTGTCTTTTGACCAAGTGTTTTTTCCATTTCCATGTACCCTTTGGAAAGAAAAAAAAAAATCACGTGTGGAACTTGTTTCCAACATTGATCAACACTTATGCTGACTGCTGCAATTATTTTACATCTTGTTTACCTCCTTTCAAAGGAAACCTATTAGAGTCCTAAAACATCTCATTACAAGCATAAGAAACTTCATTGAAATAAACTTTTTCATTCGATGCATCTTTCTAAAAGGATTCATTCAAAGCATTTCTATGCTTGATCATTAACAAAGTCAAATTTTGACTTGCCTTCACTATTCTCTTCATTTCTCCTGCATGTATAAGAGACAAACTTGTCTTCTTCTTATGCACTTTAAATATGAACTCAATTCCATCTTTAAACAAGTGATACTTATTCTCATGGTGATGAAATGCTTCTTTCCTATCATAAAGATATGGACTTCCTAAAACAATACCTAATATCTCAAGCAACACCACATCAAGTTCAACTTCATCAAGAAAGTTTGAATTGATGGCAAACCTTAGTATGCACTTCTTTGTTACCTGCAAATTTTCATTCTTTCATATCCACCTTAAAGGACAAGGTCTTAGATGTCTAACATTTTCAAGGTTTAGCTTCTTAACTAAGTCTTCAGAAATCAAATTAGCTTGAGAACCACTATAAAAAATTGTGTTTGTCTTGGTATGTTTAGAAACGACTCTAATATGGAAAAGTTCCATTCTTGTATCTTCATCTTGAGTTACATTGGAACAACTTGAAGAACTAGTGCTTGCTATGTTATTACCTTTCAAACCCATTTTTTTAATCTTTGTTTCATCTCCTGAATCTGAACCTAAGTCATGTTCAATTAATTACAATAGTTTTCCTGTTGTGAAACCAGCTCCAAAAAGAGAAGAAAAGAGATATCAACGCCTTAGAAATAAGCCACTTCGAGGGGGAAACCTCCAATAAATTACATGAATGAACAATTCTTAGATGATTCAAATTAAAAAACCTCCTTTCTATATATAGGAGTCCATGGGGCCATAATGTAATCCTAGAGGGGCCACAATGTAATCCTAGCTGACCTAACAATAATAATTTAAGGGCACAATAATAACAATATGGGGGTACAAGGGTACAATAATAACAATAAGGGGGTTACACTAACAACAATAAGGGACTATACTAGTAATATAGGGACCTAACATGCCCCTCTCCTTCAAAAAAGTGTTGTCCTCAACGCTTGAGTAGCTCTGGGTGCTTTTGTATAAAATTCTCATCCTCCCATATAGAATCTTTAGTGGGTAAGTTCTTCCACTTGATGAGATACTCTGAAATTGATCGATTCCGTAGCTGTCGAGTTCTTGTTTCCATGACCGCTTCAGGTTCCAATATGATTTTTCCTTCCTCATCAAGTTCTGGCAATATTGTTTGAACTGGAATATTTTCACTTATAACCTTCTTTAAGCATGAAACATGGAAAACTAGATGCACTCGTGAAGAAGCAGGAAGCTCCAATTTGTATGCCATAGTACCAATATTTTGCAACACCTTGTAAGGACCATAGTACTTTGGCGATAATTTATTATCCTTCTTAGCTTGCTTGAGGGACATTTGCTTGTATGGTTGTAGCTGTAAAAATACCCAATTTCCTACATCAAAACTTCTCTCACTGCGATGTTGATCTACTTTTTCTTTCATTTGATTTTGTGCCAAATTCAGGTTATCCTTTAAGAGTTGGAAAACTTCTTGTTGATGCTTGATGTGATCTTCCACTGCTTGAACCTTCGAATTTTCCCTTAAAGATGATGTGATGGATGGTGGATGATATCCATAAAGTGCCATAAATGGGGTCATTTTTGCTGCAGTATGGAAGGAAGTGTTATACCACGATTCAGCAAGAGGTAACCACTTGACCCATTGTGTTTGTTTATCAGATACAAAACAACGAAGATATCCTTCCAAACATTTATTTACTATCTCAGTTTGACCATCAGATTGAGGATGATAAGATGAGCTATGACCTAATTGAGTACCCAAACAAGAAAATAACTCCGTCCAAAAATTTCCAGTAAAAATGGGATCTCTGTCGCTCACAATAACCCTTGGGTTTCCATGTAGCTTTTGAATTGTGTCCATAAATGTAGTAGCAACTGTACTTGCTTTAAATGGATGAGATAATGCACAAAAGTGTGCATACTTGGTAAGTCTATCAAATATCACCATGATGACACTCTTTCCTTCGGACTTAGGTAAACCAGTGATAAAATCCATTGAAATATCCTCCCAACGTTGACTTGGAATGGATAAAGGTTGTAGAAGACCCGGGGTCTTAATTGTCTCAACTTTATTTTGCTGGAAAACCAAACATTCTGCCACAAAATTTTGAATATTATATTTAAGGCCATCCCAAAAAAATTCTTTCTTCACCCTGTGGTTAGTTTTTAAAAATCCTAAGTGTCCTCCTAAAGGAGAAATGTGCAATTCCAAAAGAATATTTTGTTTTAGTCGGGAATTCTTACAAAGATATAAGCGATCTTTGTACCATAAGGAATCATTTTTCCAACTAAATGTATCATATGTACTAGGATCTTGCTGCAAATTTTGTATGAGTGTCCACACTTCTTCGTCCTTCTTCCATTCATCTCTTGCTTTGGTTATCCAATCTGGTTGTATAATAGAAATGGCACAAAGCAATGCTTCCACCTCTTCATTCTTTCTTGAGAGTGCATCTGCAACAACATTTAGCTTCCCTTTTTTGTATATTATTTCAAAGTCATAACCCAACATCTTTGTGACCCATTTTGCTGCTCTTCTGAAGATAGTCTTTGTTCCAAAAAGTGTTTAAGACTATCATGATCAGTTTTTACCTTGAAGTGTCTTCCCATTAGGTAAGTTCGCCATTTCTTTAGTGCATGCGGTATTGCTAACATTTCCTTCTCATAAATAGGTTTCTGTAAATACTTTCCTTTGATTGGACGACTTTCAAAAGCAATGGGTCTTCCTTCCTGCATTAAAACTGCACCAATTCCATTTCCTGAGGCATCACATTCCACAATAAAGGTTTTTGTGAAGTCTGGCGTAGCTAAGACCGGTACTAGGCACATTGCCTCTTTAAGATGTTCAAAGGCCTTAGTTGCTTCAAGAGTCCATGAAAATGCATCTTTCTTCAATAATGTTGTTAGAGGTGCTGCTATTCTCCCATAATTATTAACAAACTTTCGATAATACCCTATTAACCTGAGAAATCCTCGCAACTGCTTTATGGTTGTGGGGACTTTCCATTCCTTAATGGCTTTAATTTTGTTAGGGTCTACCTTAACAACCTCGTGAGATACAATATGACCCAGATATTCCACCTCTTGTACTCCAAAGAAACATTTGGATGTTTTTGCATATAATTGTTTCTCCTGCAATAGTTTGAGCACCCTATCAACATATTGAACATGATCCTTCCAAGACCTGTTGTAGATTAGTATATCATCAAAAAATACTAGCACAAATTTTCTAAGGAAGGGTTTGAAAATGGAATTCATCAACCCTTGAACTGTAGAAGGTGCATTGGTAAGGCCAAAAGGCATGACCAAAAATTCATAATGACCCTCATGAGTTTGAAATGTTGTTTTCGGAATATCTTCAGTCTTCATTCTAATTTGATGATACCCTGAACGAAGATCCAATTTGGTAAATAAATTGCTCCATATAATTCATCAATCACATGAATGGAAAATTTATCTTTAATGGTGAGCTTATTGAGCTCCCTATAATTCGGACACATGCGCCATGATCCATCCTTCTTGTGTACCAATACTACAGGAGCAGAGAAAGAACTTTGACTAGGTTGAAATATACCTGCCTCTAACATTTCTACAATCATACGTTCAATTTCACTCTTTTGGACATAAGGATATCTATAAGGCCTGATGTTTGGATGAACACTTCCTGGAATCAAATGAACAGCATGATCATAGTCACGAATAAGTGGGAGTCCTTTGGGAGTTTCAAAAACCTTGGAATGATTGTCCAAGACTTTTTGGAGATCTGCAGAAATAGATGATTTTGATGTTGGAACTTCTAGTGAGCATAATTGTGCAATTATACCCCATTGTTCTTTCTTTAGAAGCTTTTTCATGACATTAGAGCGTATTATCTTTCCCGGCTTCCCTGCAATACCCCGTAATTCGACTTCCTTTACTTCTGAAAAAAAATTTCAAGAAAAGTTCTTGAAAATTAAACTCCAAATCCCCAAGTTGTAACCATTTTACTCCTAGTACAACATCACTTTCCCATAGGAATGTAAAGCATTGGACTATTCAATACATATTCCTAGTACAACATCAGCACCTCCCATAGGAATGGAAAGCATTGGACTATTCAATACAGGATCCTTTCGATCAAACTTCCTCATATCCATTTTTGGAATATGGTTGTTCTTCCCGCCAACATTAGATTTTATGAAATCACGATTAACATTTATTTTTTTCTCATCATGAGTTTCCTATACTATCTTTTCACCATTAGGAAACATTTCTTGTATCAACTTTGTCAAACCTTCCATGTCTGCTTTTAGATCATTCTTCATGTTTTCCATTTTAGATTCCATGCGAGCTTCCATACCATCTATCTTAGATTCCATGCCATTCTTCAAACCATCCATCTTAGATTCCACACCTTTCTTCAAACCATCCATCTTAGTTTCCACGCCTTTCTTCAAAAATTCCATGTCATTTTTTGTTGCTCTTTACGAGAGCGAAATTTGTTGCACTTGCTCTTGTAATTTTGATATGTCATGTTGCCATTCTTCGTCTTCATGAGTCATAGTAAAGCTTTATAAAGGCTTAATGGGTGTTGAATTATTTTTAGGGGCCATTTTAGAATCCAATACTGATATCTATTCTACAATATGCCCTTGGAATCAATTCAACTTGATTCTTCAAACAAGACTTATGCAATTTGGGAAAAAAAAAAAAATACACACCTTTTACTTGCTTTTGAGGAGCTCGATATTGAAATTGAATTATCTCTATAATTGCAGATCCTAAATATCTAAAATTCATCCCTGGTAGCCCTCTAAAGCTTCTTTAAAATGCCACAAGTCTGATCTGATTTGGATTCTTCAAGGCAAAGTTATGTCCAATCTCCCACAATGACCCAATTTTGGACTAGTTCAGTAGAGCGAACTTGTACGACTTGCCACATGTCACTGTTTCCTCCGTTGGCTCTGAAATTGATAGAACGAAAACTAAAGTCCGTGCACTTGTGGCCACTTTTTACAACATTCCAATCCGATGTTTAGAGAGAGAGCTATGAAGATTTTCCCACGATCACCTCTTTGAGATGAAATTCAGAAGCCTAAAAAAACCCTGACTTCCACAAATCATATCTTTGAAAATATTGCGAACCAATATTTGAAATTGATTGATGATGTTCCTCGGGATTGTGGCTTCGCACTATAAAAATTTCAGCTTCTGAACCTTCGTAGAAAAAAGTTATTACGAAAATACCACGATGACCAATATAGGTTAAATTCAGGAGCTTGCAAAATAACCTAACTTGCACAGATCATATCTCCGAAAATATTGCGAAGCAAGCTCTGAAATTTTTTGACGATGTTCCTTAGGATTTTGGCTTTTCAGTCTAAAAATTTCAGATTCTTAACCTTCGTAGAAAAAAATTTATAGCGAAAATTCCACGCTGACCTGTTTGGAGCAGCGAAACCCTAGAATCTCAAAGCTCTTATACCAAATGTTGTGAAACCAACTCCAAAAAGAGAAGAAAATAGATATCAACACCTTAGAAATAAGCCACTTCGAGGGGGTAACCTCCAATACATTACATGAATGAAAAATTCTTGGATGATTCAAATTACAAAACCTCCTTTCTATATATAGGAGTCCATGGGGCCATAATGTAATCCTAGTGGGGCCACAATGTAATCCTAGCCGACGTAACAATAATAATTTAAGGGCACAATAATAACAATATGGGGGTTACAAGGGTACAATAATAACAATAAGGGGGTTACACTAAGATCAATAAGGGACTATACTAGTAATATAAGGACCTAACATTTCCCATTTTCTTTGGCTTTCAGTTTGTTTGGTTTCAACTCTGGATGAAGCTGCCAACAATGGTCTTCATCATGGCCATTCTTCGAACAATGTTTACATGTGAGTTTCTCTTCTTCTCTTTTGATAGATCTATTTCTATTTCCTCTTGCGTTAAACTTTCCCTTTCCTTTATCCTCATACTCAAGGAAACTATCACTTTT
Organism: Pinus albicaulis; assembly: GCA_034641835.2. Taxonomy (NCBI): domain Eukaryota; kingdom Viridiplantae; phylum Streptophyta; class Pinopsida; order Pinales; family Pinaceae; genus Pinus; species Pinus albicaulis. Next base: position 36,025,470 of record CM076574.1, read on the forward strand.
CTCATCTACACTCTATTTCCCTCTTGCTTCTAAATGTGTGTCTTGAATGCAAACCTTATCTAAGTTTGTGGGATTGAACATGAGAATAGTGTGCCTAAGGTAAGTATGCAATCCTCTAATATAATTTAACAAATTTTCTTGAGAATACAAATTAATACCCAAAATAAGAGCTCTTCTCCTAAATTCATGAGTATAATATTGCACACTTTTCCCTTTCAATTGTCTAAATTCTGCCAGTCCATAATGGATTTTTTCATGTAAGCTAGAGGATAAAATTTCATTTTAATGGCAGCAATAAAACTTGACCAAGACATTGAGATTTTATCATAGTTTTTAATATCTTCTTGAGTCGTTGCTTCCCACCATACAAGTGTTGATCCTTCCATCCTCAAGGAAGCCAATTGAATCTTTATGTCATCTTCTTGAAGGTATGAATTCTACGATAAACGTCCAATTAACAAAACCAATTGTCCAATTTCTTCGCATTTTCCTCGCCATTATAAATTGGAAGCTCAAACTTGACATCAAGTTTGAGTATGGGAGTTTTTCCTTTTGTGGTTTTCGAGTGAGCATGGGTGGTTTTTGTGGTGGAAGTGGAAGATGATGCTGATGGAGATGATGAGGATGATGATGAAGATGGTGGAGATGGAGGAGGATTTCCTCCACTTCCCTTTGAATCCTTCTCTTCATCCTTATTTCCTTCTGAGGTTCCCTCTCCACGTGGAGACTTAGAATTATCTCTAACCATCCTAGTGTCCCTCTCTTCAAAGAGGATCCTAACCCTTTTAGTCAGTTCATAGAAAGACTTCTTGTATGCTTCCTCTTCTAAAGGACCTTCAGTCTCTCCTACACCTGACATGATGGCTGTGGATTCAATCTTAGCTTCTAAGGCAACTTGTACCTCTTCAATCTCAACTAGTAATAAAACTTGAGGTGCTTCAAGTGCAGTTGTGAGTGAAAATTTGGGTGGAGATGGTGCCCTTGTGGCTCTCCTTCTTCTGGTCCTAATCTCAGAACTTGCAACAATAGTTTCCATTCTCCTCTTTGCAACTTCAACCTTGTAAAAATCACAAATTTGCAACCATTAAAAACCTACTTGCAAAAAACTCAAGAAAATCAAACAAATAACCTTTGCAACCTCTCAACCAGGATATGATACCACCTTGATCTGAATTTGAATGTTAGTTTTGCTATGCTAATTTCATCTTTAGAATTATAAACAATTTGTTGATCACTTGCTTCATGTGCATAGGTTTCTTGAGGTGCTTGTGAGTGTTAAACAGGTAAATGTGTTGATTTTTATGTTAAATTTATGAGAAATTTAAACATTAAAACATAATGTTGAACAAAAATAATAAAATGTACAACAAACCATCAAATGATTCATTAACACAATGTTTTGATGAAGGATTTCACCCCTCTTGGGCTACATCTCCTTGGTCCAGCTTCCATGGCTTGGGCCTCTGTATTATCTGAAATGAAAAAAAAATGATGTTTACATTCATCTACTGCTCCTGAAACCCACTTCAATGTGTTCATAATGTCCAAATCATCCATAATAGACTCTTCTTGCTCCCAATTTGGTCGAATTTTGCAAAAGTTATGGCCTCCTCAATTTTGGCCAAGGAAACCCCACTAAATTTGGAGATAACTCCAGTTAGGGCCACTAAATTTGGGCACAATGCCGAATTTGGGGGCTCCACTAGTTTTTCCAGCGAATTAAACTGTATTTTAATTAAAATTAATCCTCGTTTAACTAATGGATAAGCTAGATTAACTGCGCTGAGTGTGTTTACCATAATCCACATTAAACATATGGATTAGGCACAATAATCAACAATTAGGCTTTAATTAACCCCATTTTAATCTTTAAACCCACATATTTTGCAATAGCCTCCGCCGTAGGTTATGTTCAAGGGTCATATGTGAGGAGGCTGGCCCGCGATGCTGACCCCTTCCTCCCGCCGTCAGTCGATAATATAACATTTATATATACATTGCGTGCTATATATAATAGGATTCATTGCGGTCGATAATATAACCTTTATATATACATTGCGTGCTATATATAATAAGATTCATTGCGCAGTCCATTGGTGTCGTGCTGTGTTGGTGCGAGGGAGGTCGCAGGGTCAACTTCGCCCTCCCGCCTATGTAATAATTTTGTGCCATGAATATTTAAATCCGACCTTTGATAGTTTGTTAATAATTCAGAGACCTTTCAAACTTGTTAATAATTTGGACTTCAACCTTAGTTTTCCAACCCTTGAAATATGATAATGCATACTTTGACCTTGGTCCACTAGAGGGGGCACGTAGCCGCCCCTGGTTGCACCACATGTCTGCCTCTGGTTGGACTATCCACCCATATAATAAAAATTATCCAACCATTAAAATTCGAAATTCGACCTTAGGGTAGATTAAAAAAAAATCACTTATACCCAAACTTTCCGGCGAATCCTATAGTGACACTTGTCATAGTGTCATTGGGAAAAAATGACAAAATATTCCAATAATATCCATTTTTTTGCTGACTAGGCTACCATGTCAGCATTCTGTCATTTCTGCAATTTTTTTAGCTGTTTAGGAAAACAAACACGGGGATCTATCTTCCTCATCCGGCGTTGGTTTTCGATGAAACGAATTGCGTCGGATTCCTGGCGACGAGCTCTTCACTGTCGTTCAGTTTCCAATCAATTCTGATCACTTTCATTCTTGATATTTAACACTGAGCACCTGATCGTACACACACTGAATCAATTTCCAAACCCGACAAGCACCTAGTGCCTTCTCTTCTCTTTGACCACGTGCACACACTGGATCGATTTCCAAACCCAATAAGGACCCAGTTCCTTCTTGTCCAAAGAAACAAGGAAATCTAAAGATTGTACCATCTCATCCCTCGATATCATTATAAATGGTGTCCAGAAACTATACCTCCTCTACTCTCAATATCAACAACAAAGGTATCTAAAGACTATACCATCTCTACCCTCAATATCAACAACAAGGCTATCTAGAGACTATACTCCCTCTACCGTCAGTATCAAAACTCAATATTGGTCTCTTCCTAATATTTCTAGGACTCTAGGGACTACTATTTCAACCCATAGCCTCTAGGGAACCCAAGTCATTACATGGATCCAAAGATCCTATCCTAACCCACAGCCTCTGGGAACCTGAGAGCCAATCCCCTTCACAAAATGTACACATAAGTGTACACACAGTACAACACAATGAATACACATATCACAATACAATGACTACATAATACACATGACACATGTGTACACAACACAAAAATAGTACTACACATCCAGAGACCACATCGTCTCTACCAGGAAACCTTTCCTATAGTGCATTTTCCAGTATCCATGCATCTTCGAGCATGTTGCATATCACACTACTTTCATTTCGCTTATGTATCCTTCAGCATTACCTGCCATAACATAAACATAGGCATAGTTATAAGCACATAATATCAAAACATATCCAAATGATACTAACTGCATAGATCTTTCAGGGCTACTATTCCCACTTGATTCCTCATAAACCATGAAATTTTTGATGTTAGTCACCTGCATAAGCAATCATTATTCCACAAGAATTATCCATGATGACCGTGTCAGACAATGGCATACATCCATACATATACATATAATCATAATCATGATCACAACATAATTACCAGTGTTCATATGATCAAGGTTAAGAGAACTTTATTTATTCGTGCAACACATTCACAATATTGAGAAAAATAGTTCCCAACTTAGCCAAGGGATCTGTTACCTCAACCCATTTACTTTAGCTTTCCCGATTAACTTTCTCATGATTCTCTTGCCACTATCCATTTACCTAAATGGACGCAACCAACCCAATTGGCTGTCATATTCTTGCCTTCAGCTACCCTTTATTCATGCATCAGGCTTCATTCGAGTCTTACATTACCTGTTGGGTTTCATTCAACTCTCCTCGAGATCCATTAGCTTTCCTCTTTCCTCAACCAATTCCCAAGATCCTAAAAATATAGAAGGAAAGAACAAGAAGGAAGGAAAAGAAAACATGGAAAATCCAAACAATAATACAGCACCACAAACAAAGTGGCATGGCCATGCACCAGTCACAGTCAAAACCACAAATCAAGCACAAAAAAATTACAAAACAATGAAGCACAAAACTTTCAATAGACACCATGACTCAACACCCATGGTTTCCCAATGCTTCCAAGGGTTCATGAGTGAAATCTCAACTCGAGCCTTCTTCAAGATCTATGGAAGTCTCTTTTTTCATGCAATTCCCTGCATCATACTACCATAAACACACAATTGTTAATGCATTAATAAATATACCAATATAAAAGTTATCTTACCTGTTGTAACCAACACACTACCCTGCAACTGAACACATGCACATATCATCTCTCAAGAGATTCCCATTCCCTTGAAGAATCCAACTATAAATGGAAACCAACTATTATGCCTACATCTGACCAACCATCCTCCTGTAGCTTCCTTTTCCACAAAGTGCTTCCATGCACTTTAACTTTCTCTATTGCTCAATCCCAGAGCATGAGATTATTCTTCTATAGGATGCATTGAGGCTCTACCTGAAAATCTCCCTCTGGTTCCACTTTCCATCTCGATAATGGATGTCTGATGATCCTCATACATGTTATCCTTGCTGCATAAATATAGGGAATTATCTAGCCTACATCCCCAACTGCTTTGTGCGTCTTGAGCATTATAGATCTGAGGCCTATCATGCTTCCTCTACGCCACTCTGATACAAAGGGAAATAATTCCTACGGTGATCTCCACCACAGGTTCAACACCTCAAAGGTTTCCTACCATCACCTTTATTTTTATGTTCCATAGGCTGAGACCCATGTCCTTTCTTAGCTGCATTGAACTTCTTATGAGGTGCCACATTTTTCTTGTCACCTGCATCCTGAGATATTCCTTGCTTCTTAGGTTATTTTCCTTTAGTATTTTAATTACCTTTCCATTCACACTTAAACTCAGGCCTACGATTTGATTGCTCATAACAATGCTTCAACTTCCTGATGGATTCCTCCAAAGATAGAGGCTAATCAAACTCAATATGATCTTTGAATGCTAATGGAAACCCACTTATGAACCTTTGGCTCCTCTCTTTCTCATCCTTGAGATAGGGCACATATCTCAACAACTCTAGAAATTTGGTTGTGTACTCTTCATCTATCATGGAACCCATCTTGAGCTCATATAATTCCTTTCCCTTTCCATCATAATTCCTTTCAGACAGGTACTTCTTCTTGAAGAGTCTTTAAAACTCATTCCAAATTAGCTCCTTTTCCCTGATGCTTCTGACATGCTTAACATCCTCACACCAAATATCTGCTTTCCCTTGAGAATGAAGGTAGTTATATTGACTTTCATGTCCTTTGAGTAATCATGAAATATGAAGAACTTCTTCATCCCAAGGAGCCATGCTTATGAAACTTCTGATTTCTTCACTTCTCCATCAAAAGTAGGAGGCTTGACTTTCTTGAACTCCTTTGGAAATTATCCCCTCTCGCTCCTCCTATAAGGATGTCTAAAATAATGAAAATTATGTCTCTTGGAACCAAAGTTGGAATAAAATCCATGAGTTTTAGCCCTCCTATCAGTATTATACAAGGATCTTCCACCTATCACTATATCATCCATGTCCATCTTGTACCCCTTCCAATACCTTCTTTCATTTGTACCATTTGTATTTTCCTCCTATCCATGGTTGGTCCCTAGCTATCTTTTCTTATAAAAATTTGTAAGGCTCTAAAGAATCATTGCTCTAACCTCAAATTTATTTTCTTGAGCTCTAGTAATCCTTTCATGTGATTCAATAAACCACTCATTGTATGCCTTGCAAATCACAATTTATGCCTTCAAACTTCTCAATTTTCCTACCAAACCAGGAGAATGTCCCTCTCCTTGTTGCTCAATTGATCTCTCTAATCCTACCAACGTCTCTCCAGGCTTGTATGGAGAGTCATATAAACTATACTAAACTATTATGTTCATCATCTCTTGGCATTCTATGTCCTATAATATGTGATTGTTAGCTATGTAAAACATAATCAAAATCATACCTCAAGGTATCTCAGGGGAGGTTATTTCACCTGCATAGGCCAATCCAAATTAGCACAATAAAACATCACAAGAATACCAGCTTACACATGGATATCATAACCATAACAATAAATAGCTAACATGCATGCATGATAAACATATAAAAAATTTACATCCATGCATAACAATCTACATTTACCCTAAGATCTTGTGCTGCAACCTCGCTTTGATACCTCTCTATAAAATCCCACCCCACATTTACCCACTTTTACAAGATATCCAGAGTAAAAATGAGTTGGAGTTACTATGACATGACCCAACCTCAAAGTTCCAGTTATGGAAGTGGGGCCTGCAAACTGAAAACTTATTGATACCTCTCAGGAACACTAAATCACTCAAATGTCAACCAACAACCTCTGGTGATCAAAACCTGAGTTGGAACATATATTTAACTGAGATCACAACCTAGATGCATGCATTCCACGTTGTGAATGTAAATATAAGGTTCTAGTCGCATGCATAGGCCTTCCTCCGAGTGGTTGCATCCAAAATTTCCTAGTTCAGAGGGTGCAACTAGAAACCCTAATTTGGATTTTTGGTACCAATTCTAGGCCAACTACCCATATTTCTCTAGAATCACCTTAATCACCTACATGATCCATTAATCACTATTCTTGGCTGCATTCCTACTCAAACTTATGAAATACATGAAAATCATTTAGACAAAAACTTAGTGAACATAACACCTAGAGGTCATGAATGCATATTTTTTCATTGTATCATCAGTTCCATCAAATAACCGTCAAGAAAGTTTGGTACCCTCTCTTGCTAGTTGCATCGAACACATATTAGCTCACACATTCAAATATATGGATTAGATCCATAACAAGAGAACATTACATAATGATAAATATACCATGCCTATAACCAACATCTAACCAGAATAAAACTATGACAAACCAATCATAAAATCAACACATTAACCAATACATGTGATCACTGATCTCAATAAGAAATTATACATATTACCATATGAAAATTCCAACCAAGTTAAGGACTTCCACGTATCCCTCGACCATAAATTAGTACTGAACCAAGTCTTTATTTCATCCAAAACACCCCTTGTGCTATATTCAAAGCATGAATGTGGGATCACATGGGATAAACCAAAACAAAACAAACCAATGCTTCCAGAGGCTAAACCACCTCAACCCTCCACCACAGTGATTTCACCTAAATCGATCCAAAAATCACAAAAACCAATAAAGCTTGGATGCCTCCGAGTTTATTTACCATACCTAGATGAATTTTCCTGTCTCCACCCATCTGTCAAAAGTTCTAGGAGAAATCTCATCTCCATCCTCGACACCTTGGAATTTTCTCGAGACCACCTCAACCAGGATCTGAAATATACCAGCCATCCAAACCTTAACAAAAACAAGGAACCCACTACATCAGGGCTATCTAGGAAATTGAAAGGCAAGGATGAAACCACTGTGAATCCAGACAAATCCCATGCCAATGATAGAAAACATAAACCATAAACCAATGCATGCACCATGCATCAAATCCCCACGTGCTAAATCACACATGCACACTGTTACCTACAATTCAACAACTATTTTTTTCCCTTACTTGTCGTTGTACATGTTAGCCCCCCTATGAAATTCTTGACAAGCAAGCTGGGGGCTGTGTCTTTCTGGAGACCTTCAAGGAATGCATCTCCCCTGAAGACACATCATCCTTGAGGTCTCTCTGTGCTTTTCCATATACAAATCCCCTCTGCTGATTCCTCTCCCTAAGACCTACGTTACCCCTTGTACCCCTGCAAATGTCCCTTTTTCCCTTTTCCTCTTTCTGTCAAAGTGTTTTTGTTCCCCTCTATTTCCCCCCTATCAACCCTCTAATTTCCCAAAGATTCCCCTTTACATTCTTCCCTTACTCTTTGTTGACCTTAATTCCCCTTTACCCCTTTATTGTTACCTCTCTTTGGTGTAAAAATGCACTAAAATGGGTTTAAAACCCACTTTCCGACCTTGTAATAGGGCTTAGCCCCTTTCCGCTAAACCTTAACCACTTCCCCACGTAACCCTTTCCCAGAAACCAAGCGCTAAAAGCCTTAGGGGCCGATTGCATGATCGCATAATTGCAAAAGCGCATGTTTATGTGAAACGTTCCAATTGTCCATCGCAAATATTTGCGATGAGATGGACTACGTCGCAAATATTTGCGATGCGATCGGTCGCGTCATCGCATTTTCCCCCGATCGCATTTTCCCTCCGTCGCAAGTTCTCGCATCGCAACTCCGCCCGATCGCATCTATCGCATGTCACAGTTTCATTATATGTATTCGATCGATCCATCACAAATATTTGCGATGCGATCGCCGTCGCACTTTCTCCATTTGCGATTTTGCGATCAGACCCCCGGGCCCCACATCCACAACTCCCCTCATTGCATTTTGTTCATTCCCTTGGTATTTCCTCCGTTAGTCAAACTTTCGTATTTGCATTAAAGTTTAACGTTTTTGTACATTCCGCCCCATTTCATATATTGTCCAACTGTTTGGTCTCCATCGTTGATCAGCGCCCCCTCTCCATGATCCGACGGCTGTTATTCACTACGGGGCATGCTCCAAGTCTTCCCCGCCACACTGCTCAAAACCACTGGTTCATTCCGCACCACTCATCTGCAGATGGTGGTTTTCCCCGGAGGCCCAGCGATTCCACTCAGCCATTGACACTTGTCCTCCTGTACGATTTCAAAAACCGCCGTCCCCACCCGTTAACTCTATTTTTCGCGCATTAACAATCGGACACGGATGCCCAGCGGAATTTTCGTAGACCGTCCGATCTGGAGGTGTTCATTCGACGACTCTCAATCATCGGAGATGCACGGTGTTTAATAAAGTCGCATACGCGATAGTCCGTGTCCTGGCCCTCTTTCCGTCGTCTTCCGCCGTTGATCTGCCATGATCGACGGTCAAGATTGGTCCGCTTGTTGATTGACTTTTCCACTGTCCTCGGGTCCTGCCACGTCATCCCACGTGTTCCCTCTGTAATTTTTCCTATTCCCTTATGTATATTGGGTTCTTTTCGTGTTTTGTAATGTTTTTCATCCGTTTTAGCTTTGTGTTCCATTAACCACCTACCAGAGTGAGTGTTCACCGTTTCCTCTGCAATTCCTTCCGCCATGTCGCCAAATGCATCCATTTCCTCCGTCCGCCTCATCTGCCACCCCGTCCATGAGTTTCTTCGCAGGTTTCGTGTTTCGCAAAGTTTTCAGAGGCAGAGAACCGCCATGATGCATATGTACCATTCCAATGGCGGGCTGCGCAGACATGGAACTGATATGGGGTCTGGTACGCCATCAAAATGTCAAAGAAGGTGGCGGAGGCATTAATTTCATTAGAGTATAGGTTTTTAAGATCCGCAACCCTATCCGGGCGCCATTAAAACCCAGATCTTGCAAAATCAAGGCATTCATGCAACAGTTCAAGGGGCAGAGCACCATTTTGAAAGCCCCAGAGGTCAATCAGAAGTTTAATGTGCAAGAGATCGTACTATCGGGGTTTCTACAGCAGTAGAAGGTTTTCTTCATCAGATGGACAAAGTGCCCATGCCGCCTTTATTGCACATCATGCTCTAGAGTTCTTTTCTCCCAGATAGCACTCCTACATGATCAAACACGCATTGATGTTTCAAGTAGGGCAGACCTTACTGTTCATTATTTTATTTTTGTTACAGTGCCACTCAGTACTGCAGTCAGAACACATATGCCATACCAGAGATAAATGCAGAGATTTAAAACAAAATGGGCTTCCGCCCTCATTTCTTTTCTGTGTTTAATGTAACATTCAGTGTTCACCTACCACCTCAGGTCGAACTTATGGGTCTCTTCCACTATAAAACACGGAAAGGAATTATTGTAAAGGGTTGATGAGATATCAGTGAAACACAAGCATTGTTCCTCTTGAGACAAGTTCTCTGTGTAATATTGCAAGATAGGCTGAGATTTGATGTATTCATACTGAATGTTCAAGCTATGGGCTATGATGTACCTGATTGGTGTTGTTTTTAATACGACAAGCATGTTTCTTTGGATCCTGATCTAAAGCAGCTGGTGATGTTTCCTCTTTCTCTGTATTTGTGATTGACTTGCTCTTATGTTATGTTCCGTTTCATTTAATTTGTTGGTAGGCAAGCAGAATAATATAGGATTCACCCTTGATAGGTGCCCTATGTTTCTGCTCTCCCTACCTCAATTTTTTATACTTATATGTGTATACGAATGTTGATTTCAATTAGTTTTATAGGTGTAGTGGATGATATTTTTGCTCTCGATGTATGAATTGATGAAGTCCATATTTAGATATTTCTTATTTAAGTTAGGCTGGAAGGTTTGAACCTGGGGACTAGTGTTAGCCTTGTCCACTAGGATCTCTTTACCACGACGACTAGCCTTTCTAAGATCCCCTTGTGATTACCTCTAATTTTTGTCCAAGCAGGCACGGAGTTAAATGACCTCTGGCCTGATCTATAGATAGAGTTGGTTGGTTCTCCTCCTTCATTTTCAATCCTTTGTGTCCCATTCCAAATATCTCCTTCAAGATCCAAATGCTCTAGATGACTAGCCCAATTGAAAGCTTGCACATTAATTACAAATAAATCCTTTCTTGACTCCATAGCCCAATGGCTTTGATGTTCCCTGAGTTATCTGTCTCTGCCTAAGCTTCACCTTTTCTCATCCTTGTCTCATATTGGTCCTTCTTTTCCTGATTCCCTCCAACCAAACACAAAAAATTAAACAAACAACCATGAGCCTACAACTAGCCTAAAATCACAACTTAGAGCTTCAAAGTTAAACCTTTGACTACCATAGAGAGATCCCTCTCTGGACCTAGGAGGGCTAGATCCTAAGTTCTGAAAGTGGTTTTATGTTGTCTCATCTTTTGGTCTCTGTCAACCTGGCCAAAACATGGGAACCCCAACATAATGGCGACTCCGCTGGGGAGTTCTGAGTACATTTCACCTTAAACATTCGTAAAAACCTCAGAAACTTAGAACTCTGGTTAGGTTGACAGTAAGTCACCCCTCTCTTGAATCAACCTCCATTATTGAATATCCACCATACTCTTAGACAGAGTCTGGAAAGTGCCAGGTAGCCTCCAGATCTCATCCTCTTTTCAGAGGTGACATATCTGGTAAATGCCCTCCCAGTCAATCTCTGGTTGGAGCTTGTTGTTTAGAGAAGATTCCTGAAAGATGATAGTGCCTGAGCATTGTGGTGGACAGTGTACTCCCTAGAAACATCCTAAACCTTCCACCTGGCGACTCCATTTTTCCTAAATGAGAAGACTCCACTGGTGATCAGTAGGCCTGCTGATTAAACGACATTCGCTCTCAGAACCATCCACACAAGAGCTTATCCCAACCCTGACCCACTGGAAATAGTTGAAAATCCAGAGAGTATCCTCAAGGGAGCTCCTACACTTAAAAGACCAACCATTTCCAGCCACATTCTTAGAGCTAATTCCGCACCAGAAAAACTAACAGCTCTAGCACATTTCCTCCTTGACCTAGACATACCTAATAGACTACCGAGAACTAGGTCATTCAATCATCTAGACCAGCAAGACCTCGAAGTTTACAATACACCATCCAACAGTGGTCGAAACACTAGGGACAGTGGAACCCCTCCTTCCACACCACCTGATTTTCACTTCCTTTAAAACTTGGGTTTCTCTCACCCTAGATCTGCTCAACAGACTTTTGATGGTCCAAACATCCCTGTCATCCAAATACCAGCTGCTCAAGCCAACCCTATACCCCATCAGAACATCATTATGGCAGCCTGGTATGCACCTTTGCTTTTACCTCAACCCTTGTTACCCTTGCCCAATGATTATCAGTCAAAAATCCCACACTTCACTGCTAAAGAGTCCATAACAGCTCAGCAACATGTAGATAAAATGGAGGACTCTTTTGATTATATGGAAATTGATGATGAAACGATCAAAATGAGGATCTTTGCCCAAAGCTTAGGGGGCGAGGTCAAGAAATGGTTTAAAGGGTTGCCTCATGGCAGTATTCAAGATCTCCCTGCGTTATACCAGACCTTTATAAACAAATGGGAGGTTAGAGCAAACCCTCGCCATCTCCTAGCAGAATACATGTCCCTTAAGAGGAACGTAGGAGAGAATGTTCACGATTACACCACTAGATTCAACAGCATTTACAATGCTCTCCCTCCACACATGAAACCTCCACAAGGTATGGCCCTGGCTAAGTATCCTGATGGATTTGATGCTGACATGGCCTACGAGCTCAGAGATAAAGAGTATACCACACTGGAAGACATGCAGAAAGGAGCCATAACCATAGAAGCAAACCTAATGGAAAAAAGGGCAAAATTAAAAGCTGAAAAAAGGGTAACATATAGGGATGACAATGTAGCTTCCACATCTGATCCCAAATATGACAGACTTTCAAAAAATGTGGAAGAACTTCAACAAATGATAAAGAGGATGGTTGTCCAAAATAACAACCAAAACAGAAACCAGAACCAAAACATTAGACGAAACAATGCTGCCCCCAATAGACAAAGAGAGTCAGATCAACAAATCATTCCCCCATTTCAAGAAATTTTTTTAGATGAAGACGAGGGAATCGTTGAAGAGTCTGAAGGGAAGACAATAAACATGTTCGAAACAGAAGACTCAATCCTAAATTATGATTCAGAAGAAGACCAGCCCTCCACCATTGGTTGTGATGAGGAGTGGTTTGAGTCAGAGGATTATAGATTAGGATTTGAAAATGCCATGTTGCAGGTCAGGGAACAATATGAACTTAGGAGCAAGAAAAGCCAAGATACTCCCAAAACAAATACTCCTGAGGTAACCATCAAGAAAAGACCTGACAAAACTTCTAAAGCAACCTCTGCAAACAACAAAACCGCAGCTGAAAGTTCTGGTAAACATAAGGAGAAGGACAACCAAGACAATGAAAAACGAAGTCAACCGACCAACAATACAAGCACTTTAGTTAGTACTCCTGATACAACTGTTCCAAACCTTGTACATAGTGAGAAAACACCAAATGAATCAGCTACTAAAGCAGTAGCGAATAAAACGGAATTGAGCATTACGAAGACACAGTCCACTTTCAATTTAGAGAGTGAGATTGCAAAAATCAAAATCTCTATACCATTATCTGAGCTGGCCACTCAGGCTGTATATAAAGGCCAAATTTTGAAAGCATTAAATCTGGGAGAAATGAATGATTCTGTAAATCTGAGTGATGATCAACCCGCCCTGCTGTTTGGTCCAAAAATTGAAGGAAAGTTTCAGGAAGGGGTAGTTCCACCTTTTTATATCAGTCTTAACATTCATGACAAGATACTCCACAATGCCATGCATGATTCTGGTGCGTCACACAATTTAATGCCCAAGGTAGTGATGGAGAGGCTAGGCCTAGAAATCACCAGACCTTACAAAGACTTATACTCATTTGACTCTAGTAGAGTAAAATGCCTAGGCCTAATCAATGATTTATGTGTGAGTCTGACCCAGATTCCTGCCAAGTGTATGGTCATGGATGTTGTGGTGGAAGATGTGCCACCAAAGTATGGCATGCTATTGTCAAGATCATGGGGAGCCAAATTGCAAGGAACAATGCAGATGGATGGCTCATATGCCACTATCCCTATATTCGGCCAACCAAGAAGACTGTATAGAGAGTCTCAGATGAAATTCCTAGTCAGTAGCCTTGAGAAACCTGAAAACTCACCATTATACTCTGTACATACAGATCTAGACTCTTTCATTCTCTACAATGACCAATCCTTAGAAGAGCCGAGATCAGATAATGGAAATACGAACATACAGCCCATGGATTTCAACATAATGGCTACTCTGGAAGAATACGAAGAAGAAGACCATGGGAAAACTGCTGAAAGTATAGCTCTGAATGAAACAGAAACAGAACAAAAACAACAAGCTAGCCACCTCCATGATCTCCATGCCCATAATGAACCACGAAATGACCCCCCTCCTAGCACAAACCTCACAACTCAACATAATGGCGAACCCAGCTGTAGGGGAGGGGATGAAGACAAAGTAAACAACGAACCCCTGTGGGAAATGAACTTTGATGAGTCCTGTACTAGGCAGAGTGCTGGAGCAGGAGTGTGGCTGCGTAACACTGAAAATGATCACGCAGAGAGCCACACTGTCAATCTACATTTCAAATGCACGAATAACATTGCAGAATATGAGGCTCTGATCTTGGGCTTAAATCTGTTGAAAAAACTAGGAGCCCGTAGGATAGCTGTGAGAGGAGACTCAGAGTTGGTAATCAAACAAGTGAATGGTGAGTATTCAGCAAAACACCCCAGGCTTAGGGCATACAGGAATGACACTCTAGATTTCTGAAAACGTTTGTTGAATTCGAGTTAGTGTTCACTCCTAGGGGTCAAAACGCAATAGCAAATGGATTAGCTTGTCTAGCTAGTTCATATCCTAAAGCTCCAGTTGACCAAAAAATTATCATTCAGACCAAATTCAGGCCTGCAGTGCCAGACAATGAAAAATATTGGCAGGTCTTTGAAGGAGACAAACAGATCGAAGATTTCCTGGTGGGCAGGAATGAGTTTGAATTTTCTGATTTAGACTCTATCTCTGATGATAGCTGCCCAAGAGAGGATCCCCCAGATGAGGAAGAAACACCCTGTAACATAGAAAATCCCCATAACATAGAAATAAATTATTTTTTCTGAGCAAACTGGAAAGTTCAATGAAAATAGTGAAAACGCAGAAAATGAAGAGGTCGAAGTGCTGCAAGCCAAAGACAAGAATATACCCAAAGGCTTGGCACCCTTAGAGGACCTCTTTGATTTCGATGATGTAGCAAAGAAGCCCACTATAGAACATGCATAATCAGATATAGAAGAATGCAACATTGGCACTGGAGATAAGCCTAAAATGATAAAACTGGCTAAGTCTATACCTGCAGACATGAAGAAGAAATATATCGACTTGTTTAAGGAATTCATTGATGTGTTTGCATGGAGCTATGAAGACTTAAAGGCCTATGACACCAACATCATACAACATAAGATAACACTAAAGGAAAATCAGAAGCCTTTCAGGCAAAGACTTCGAAGAATAAACCCAAAACAATTGCCTGCAGTAGAAAAAGAGATTAAGAAAATGTATGATGCAGGCATAATTGTTCCCGTAAGGTTTTCTGATTTGGTGTCAAACTTAGTGGCTGTAAGGAAGAAGACAGGGGAGATCAGGTTATGCATAGACTTCAGAAACCTCAATAGAGCCTCCCTGAAAGACAACTACCCTTTGCCTAGAATGGAGCATATCCTTCAGAAGGTAGTAGGCTCTATAAGAATCTCCCTGCTTGATGGTTTTTCAGGATATAATCAAGTTCTGGTACTCCCAGAAGATCAACTCAAAACAGCTTTCACCACTCCATGGGGCACCTTCATGTATGTGAAAATGCCCTTTGGACTGATGAATGCTGGAGCTACCTTCCAGAGAGCGATGGACATAGCTTTCTCAGAGGAGATAGGACACTTCATAGTTATCTACTTGGATGACTTGACTGTCTTTTCTAAAACTGAAGAAGAACACCTGAAACATCTGAGAAAAGTTTTTGAAAAATGTAGAAGGTACGGTCTGTCCCTAAATCCTAAGAAGACTGTTTTCGGGTTGCAAGAAGGTAGACTTCTGGGCCATATTATATCTGAGAAAGGGATCTGGATAGACCCCCAGAGAGTTGAGGGAATACTTCAAATTACACATCCAAGGAACATCAAGGAGTTGCAGTCCTTTATAGGGAAGATCAATTTCCTCAAGAGATTCATTCCTAATCTGGCAGAGCATCTTAGAAAAATGACTGAAATGCTAAAGAAAGATGCAGGAATTAAGTGGACTGTCGAAGCCAAGAAATCTTTTGAGTCAGTAAAACTTGCAATCACCCAGGCCCCTGTCCTTATCAGCCCTAACTTCTCAAAATATTTTCTGATCTTTTCATTTGCTTCCCAACACACAATAGCTGCAGTTTTGCTGCAGAAAAATTCAGAAGGTAATGAACAGCCTATAGCCTTCTTCAGTAAAGCCTTAAGAGATGCACCCTTAAAGTACAAAATCATGGAAAAACAGGCCTATGCCCGATTAAGGCCTTAAAAGACTTTAGGGTGTACATTCTGCATTCTCACACCATTGCCTATGTGCCAAATATAGTGGTCAAGGATATCTTGTCCCAGGACCCTGATGGAAAAAGGGGCAAATGGATTGCTACAATCTTAGAATATGACATTGAAATAAAACCCACTAAGCTGATCAAAGGTCAAGGCTTGGCCCAGTTAATGGCTGAATCAAACTTGCAGGCTCTTGACATTAACATGATGAATGCCTTAGATGAGCAGGAAGGATTGCCCCATCCAACTATTGAGGATCGGTTTCAGAACTCTCCTTGGTATACTGATATCCTTTATGTGCTCACTAGTCTTAATGCCCCTCCAGAACTATCCAAAACAAAGGCCAGATTCATAAAGCTCAAAGTTAGAAATTACTGCATTATGAATGAGAGTCTATATTGGAAAAATCCAAATGGCCTTCTATTGAAATGTTTGTCTGAAACTGAAGCTGAAAGAATCAAACAGGAATTCCATGCTGGAGAATGTGGGGGCCACCTGAGTTGGAAAACCACTGCAAATAAGATACCCAGGGCTGGTTACTATTGGCCTACACTCTTTAGTGATGTCCATAAAATGATTCTTGCCTGCCACAAATGCCAAATCTTTGAGGGCAAAAGAAAGCTCCTTCCCCTCCCTCTGCAACTGATCACCATAGAAGGCCCTTTCATGCAATGGGGCCTAGAATTTATAGGGGAAATTCATCTTGCCTCCTCTGGACAACATAAATGGATCCTAACTGCTACAGATTACTTCACTAAATGGATAGAAGCCATACCCACTAGGAATTCCACTGATTCTGTCATTATTAGGTTCCTAGAAGACTTCGTCCTATCTCTGTTTGGCTGTCCAAGGAAAATAATCACCGACAATGCTGCTGCTTTCGGATCCAAAAGAATGGTTGATTTCTGTCACAGGTACGGAATAGCACTGGGACATTCAACTGCCTATTACCCCCAGGGTAATGGCCTAGCTGAATCATCAAATAAAAGCCTGGTTACAATCATTAAGAAGCTGCTGGAAGAGAACAAAAGGTCTTGGCATAAAAAGTTGATACATGCCCTGTGGGCAGACAGGCTCACTACAAAGAAATCCATTGGCAGGTCACCCTTTCAGCTGGTTTATGGGAGAGAAGCAGTTTTTCCTACTAGTCTTGGAGTTCCAGTGATCAAACTTGTCCAGGAGATCCAATCAGAGGAGAACAGTATGATGAAAAGAATTAATGAAACTATTCATCTGCAGCAAACAAGAGAGCAGGTTTATGGCAGAGCTGTCAGAACACAGGAAAGCATAAAAAGGCAGTTTGACAAAAGAACCAAAGCTTCAGATTTCAAGGTTGGAGATAATGTTCTGAGATGGGATTCGAGAAGAGAGGACAAAGGCAAACATGGTAAGTTTGACAGTTTGTGGCAAGGTCCATTTGTCATCCAGGCCACCGTGGGTCCTAATGCATTTTTCTTACAAGAACTTGATGGTACAGAATTGTTTGGGGGTCCTGTCAATGGCAGGATGCTCAAACACTATTTCTGCTAGTTTTTCATTTCCATTGTACATACCATTGCAAGTTTCCATTTTCAGAAAAAAAAGAAAATGTTCCAAAAACAGAATGAAAAGAGAGGTTCAGACATGCTCAAAACATGAACCTCTGAAGTAAAAAGCATGGCTCAAACCTGATCAAAATCCGAGCCAAAGGAAGCAGAATAGCTGGTCCTAATAAGCTCAAAATCTGGATCAGCAGCGAAAGAAGAACCAGCTCTAATATGCCCAAAACCAGAGCTGAAGCAAAGAAAAGAGGTGACTCAAATATGCTCAAAACCTGAGTCACAAGAAAGAAAGAAGGATATATCAGAACTGCAGATTTCATGCCTTCACAGTTTTGTTTCCAAGATCCCACTCCAGCAAGTCAGACAGTCTAATCCTGGCTTGGATGTTTTAAATTTCATGTCTTAGAATGTAGGTGAAGAAACTTGTTGGACAGTTTAATCCCAACAGGTAGTAGATTAGGTAGAGAATTGTATGAGGCCAACAGTCTAATCTGGCCTCATGGAGCAATAAGGGTAGATTTAGAATAGGTTTGTTTTTGTTTTGCAAAATGAAATGTAAAGGGTCTGCAAGCTCAAATGCACCCAAAGGGAACAATTAGAACTTTAGTCTGGGTAGGTAGATTGGTTGGGAAATATTTCTGTTGGTGTTCCAATCTTGTGGTGGCCGCTGAAATCAAAGAAAAAATATGGCTTATGACAGCAGGCAACTGGCCTATTCTAAAGATCATATCTGGTTTCTTGACTCCTCCAAGGAGAAGCCATCCCCATGTGGAGCCACTGTTAGCCCCCCTATGAAATTCTTGACAAGCAAGCTGGGGGCTGTGTCTTTCTGGAGACCTTCAAAAAATGCATCTCCCCTGAAGACACATCATCCTTGAGGTCTCTCTATGATTTGCCATATACAAATCCCCTCTGCTGATTCCTCTCCCTAAGACCTACGTTACCCCTTCTACCCCTCCAAATGTCCCTTTTTCCCTTTTCCTCTTTCTGTCAAAGTGTTTTTGTTCCCCTCTATTTCCCCCTATCAACCCTCTAATTTCCAAAGATTCCCCTTTACATTCTTCCCTTACTCTTTGTTGACCTTAATTCCCCTTTACCCCTTTATCGTTACCTCCCTTTGGTGTAAAAACGCACTAAAATGGGTTTAAAACCGACTTTCTGACCTTGTAATAGGGCTTAGCCCCTTTCCTCTAAACCTTAACCACTTCCCCACATAACCCTTTCCCAGAAACCAAGCGCTAAAAGCCTTAGGGGCCGATCGCATGATCGCATAATCGCAAAAGCGCATGTTTATGTGAAACGTTCCAATTGTCCATCGCAAATATTTGCGATGCGATGGACTATGTCACAAATATTTGCGATGCGACTGGTCGCGTCATCGCATTTTCCCCCGATCGCATTTTCCCTCTGTCGCAAGTTCTCGCATCGCAACTCCGCCCGATCGCATCTATCGCATGTCGCAGTTTCATTATATGTATTCGATCGATCCATCGCAAATATTTGCGATGCGATCGCCGTCGCACTTTCTCCATTTGCGATTTTGCGATCAGACCCCCGGGCCCCACATCCATAACTCCCCTCATTGCATTTTGTTCATTCCCTTGGTATTTCCTTCGTTAGTCAAACTTTCGTATTTGCATTAAAGTTTAACGTTTTTGTACATTCCGCCCCATTTCATATATTGTCCAACTGTTTGGTCTCCACCGTTGATTAGCACCCCCTCTCCATGATCCGACGGCTGTTATTCACTCCGGGGCATGCTCCAAGTCTTCCCCGCCGCACTGCTCAAAACCACCGGTTCATTCCGCACCACTCATCCGCAGATGGTGGTTTTCCCCGGAGGCCCAGCGATTCCACTCAGCCATTGACACTTGTCCTCCTGTGCGATTTCAAAAACCGCCGTCCCCACCCGTTAACTCTATTTTTCGCGCATTAACAATCGGACACGGATGCCCAGCGGAATTGTCATAGACCGTCAGATCTGGAGGTGTTCATCCTACGGCTCTCAATCATCGGAGATGCACGGTGTTTAATAAAGTCACATACGCGATAGTCCGTGTCCTGGCCCTCTTTCCGTCGTCTTCCGCCGTTGATCTGCCATGATCGACGGTCAAGATTGGTCCACTTGTTGATTGACTTTTCCACTGTCCTCGGGTCCTACCACGTCATCCCACGTGTTCCCTCCGTACTTTTTCCTATTCCCTTATGTATATTGGGTTCTTTTCGTGTTTTGTAATGTTTTTCATCCGTTTTAGCTCTGTGTTCCATTAACCACCTACCAGAGCGAGTGTTCACCGTTTCCTCTGCAATTCCTTCCGCCATGTCGCCAAATGCGTCCATTTCCTCCGTCCGCCTCATCTGCCACCCCGTCCATGAGTTTCTTCGCAGGTTTCATGTTTCGCAAAGTTTTCAGAGGCAGAGAATCGCCATGATGCATATGTACCATTCCAATGGCGGGCTGCACAGACAGGGAACTGATATGGGGTCTGGTACGCCATCAAAATTTCAAAGAAGGTGGCGGAGGCATTAATTTCATCAGAGTACAGGTTTTTAAGATCCGCAACCCTATCCTGGCGCCATTAAAACCCAGATCTTGCAAAATCAAGGCATTCATGCAGCAGTTCAAGGGGCAGAGCACCATTTTGAAAGCCCCAGAGGTCAATCAGAAGTTTAATGCGCAAGAGATCGTACTATCGGGGTTTCTACAGCAGCATAAGGTTTTCTTCATTAGATGGACAAAGTGCCCATGCCGCCTTTATTGCACATCATGCTCTAGAGTTCTTTTCTCCCAGACAGCACTCCTACATGATCAAACACGCATTGATGTTTCAAGTAGGGCAGACCTTACTGTTCATTATTTTATTTTTGTTACAGTGCCACTCAGTACTGTAGTCAGAACACATAGGCCATACCAGAGATAAATGCAGAGATTTAAAACAAAATGGGCTTCCGCCCTCATTTCTTTTCTGTCTTTAATGTAACATTCAGTGTTCACCTACCACCTCAGGTCGACCTTATGGGTCTCTTCCACTATAAAACACGGAAAGGAATTATTGTAAAGGGTTGATGAGATATCAGTGAAATGCAAGCATTGTTCCTCTTGAGACAAGTTCTCTGTGTAATATTGCAAGATAGGCTGAGATTTGATGTATTCATACTGAATGTTCAAGCTATGGGCTATGATGTACCTGATTGGTGTTGTTTTTAATACGACAAGCATGTTTCTTTGGATCCTGATCTAAAGCAGCTGGTGATGTTTCCTCTTTCTCTGTATTTGTGATTGACTTGCTCTTATGTTATGTTCCGTTTCATTTCATTTCTGCTGGTAGGCAACAGAAGTATAATATAGGATTCACCCTTGATAGGTGCCCTATGTTTCCTGCTCTCCCTACCTCAATGTTTTCTGCTTATATGTGTATCTTAATGTTGATTTCAATTGATTTAACCAGTGTAGTGGATGATATTGCCTGCTCTCTGATGTATGAATTGATGAAGTCCATATTTAGATGTTCTTGGTAGGATTTAGCTGGAAGGTTTGGGAACACTGGGGACTAGTGTTAGCCTTGTCCACTAGGATCTTTGCACGACCAGCTAGCCTTTCTAAGATCCCTTGTGATTACCTCTAATTTTGTCCAAGCAGGCCTGGAGTTAAATGACCTCTGGCCTGATCTATAGATAGAGTTGGTTGGTTCTCCTCCTTTCATTTTCTGTCCTTAATGTCCCATTCCACCAATCATCCCTTAAGATCTTAATGCTCTAGATGACTAGCCCAAATGAAAGCTTGCACATTGATTACAAATAAATCCTTTCTTGACTCCATAGCCCAATGGCTTTGATGTTCTCTGAGTTATCTGTCTCTGCCTAAGCTTCACCTTTGCTCATCCTTGTCTCATATTGGTCCTTCTTTTCCTGATTCCTTCCAACCAAACACAAACAATCAAACAAACAACCTTGAGCCTACAACTAGCCTAAAATCACAACTTAGAGCTTCAAAGTTAAACCTTTGACTACCATAGAGAGATCCCTCTTTGGACCTAGGAGGGCTAGATCCTAAGGTCTGAAAGTGGTTCTATGTTGTCTCATCTTTTGGTCTCTGTCAGCCTGGCCAAAACATGGGAACCCCAACAGTACAAACTTCCTTTTGCGCTCCCTTGCTTTCCTTTTCTTGTCCTTGTTTTCTTGCTCCTTTACTAGTTCTCTATCCCTTGGAGTTCGATTTCTGAAACTGATCAAAAGCTGAGCCAAAAGATATGAGTTTTTTTTTTGATGTCTTGTTATCATTGATGTCTAGTCTCCTCCTTTCCTTTTTCCTTTTTAAAATTTTTTTTCCCTCATTTTCTCTCTCATTTCTCTTGTATGCATATTTGTGTCTCTTCATCTTCATTTTCTCTTATTTTCCTTTTTTTCTCATATTAATTTTCCATTTATTTCCTCTTTGTCTTTTCCGATTTCCATAGCCATTAATAAACCACAAGTGATCCCTATTGTGATGTTTTCCCCATCATTAATCTTGGAATACATGTCCCATGGCCTTGGTTTACTTTTTCCCTTTTACATGGAAATATAACCCGGGGCTGATACACAAACTCCCCTTCCTTCCCCTTCATTATTGGAATTATGTTGTGTTTGTGTAAAGTTTTTGGAGAAGTGTACCAAAATCCCTTACTTAAGTTATAGGGGACATAAACCTAACAACAAAATATGGTTTCTTCTATGCTTCATATATGCAATACAACATGAATAAAAACCCTGCAACATAATGGATCTTGCAAACATAAACATATAACAACAAAAAATTAAATCACAATAACCCAATGAAGGACTTAATCAAATGGTAATTTTATTAATACACTTGATGATGAGAAATCACAACATGGGTATCTAGTTCCCCCTCTGTGGGATGGATCATTTCTTATCCTTGTGTTTCAGCACTGTGCTTCTCCTCTCAACTTTCAATGGGTAGAAAAAACAAAAAGGTGGATTGAACTCAAGTGGGAGCTCAAATGCTATGAGACGATAGTGTTGATGATGAAAACGGTCATTGTGAAGAATGAATAGAAAACCCTTTATTTGTAAAATAATAATGAGCTAAATTAGGAATTATAAAATAATAAAATATAATTGACTAAATCAAAATTTAACTGTTGTGTATACTTTATTATATTTTTTGAGAGGTAAAAAATATTCAAAATGGTCAAATATCTTTATTTAGAAAGTGATTGAAGGAATTAACAAATAACAATGATTTAATAATAACTTTGTGAAATTTAAGTAAGAAATAACTATTAAATAGTGGTTTAATAATTATCTTATTAGGAAAATAAGGAATAATGAATAAATAATGGTTTATTTAATTATTCCAAGGTTGCTAAGTCAAAATTAATTAAGAAATAATTATCAAATAATGATTTAATACTTATTTCTAGATAAAATTAAATAAATAATGATTTATTCAATTATTCTCATGGGGTTTTTTGGATTTTAATGAGAAATAGTTTAGAAAAATGGTTTGCTAAATTATTTCCTATAGCGAAAGTGGGTTTTACAATAGTAAAATTAATCCCTCATGGTATATTTCGACCCACCTAGTAAGAAATGGTTAGGTGCACATTTTTTGAGTGTTAGGAGAAAATCGTAGGACCGAAACATGTTGTAGGTTACACTTTTACGAGACACCAAAGGGGAGTCAAAGAGAAAGAGATAGAGAGAGGGTTGAAGAAAGGTAAGGCATGACTAAGGATGGAGGGGGTGAGACATAGATGATAGAAGTTTCCTTTTATTGGTAAGTGCATAATCTCAAATGAGACAGGGGAGGAATACCCATACCCGATGAGATAACTGAGTCCAAATAATAATTATGTGCCCAACAATGTGGGTATGTGAAATAAAGTACACAATACATGATATGTTGGCATCAATGTGCCATAAAGTGATACAATGATGCAATGAGTCCCATATATACAATGTGCCTAGAAAACAGAGGCTAGGGCTAAATATAATAACATTTGTTGATATGAGTACATCAGACATAATTCCCCCCCATACTGAAAGGAGGGAGATCACGACCAAAGAAGCCCTACTGAACATGAAAGGGCTCTGAATATCTGAATGGACTATCTGAAGGAGACATGCATGTTGTGGGCACTGCAAGTGGTAAAAACTAAGCCAGTTAAATCCACAGAACTGTATCAGAGGTTGGATCATAAAATTTTGTCATACACGCATGTTGGGGGATACTTCAAGAGCTAACCCCTCATGAGGTCTGGAACATCTCACACACACCCGAGAAATACTAGTGCAATATGCTAGGTCACTAGACCATCAAGTGTATGATTATTAATTGTACGATAATGAGCTGCAGTCGAGCACACGAGAAACTACAAAGTGAAAGGGAAATGATGATTCCCTTTGCTTGATCTGAGGCACCAAACAATGATGAAGGTTGGAACCAAGGTACACTTCCCTCTAAATAATTCTCCTAGAATAAATTTGTTGAAGTAGACAAAAGAGGGAATGCCAAGGTTGAATAATAGACTTACACCAATGGATGATGATGGAGGAATAGACTAACGCCTTCCATTTTTAGAGCATAATATGCATGGTTGACCTGGAAGAGACTAACTTAAATCCGGAGGGGATAGTCAATACTCAAACATAGTATTTTCAAAGAAAAATTAATACAGTTGGATGCGAAATATGAGAAAAATGGGATGAATGCGATGCAAAGACAAATGATGTACTCCAATAGGACTCAATAGAACTCTAAAAAAACTCCATGGATGCAAGGGTGACTCATCTCTGATGCTCTGAACAAGGGTGACTTGATGATGCTTCCATATGGGAGAAGCCTGAAGGGGACCGTAAAAACATGAGTAAATAATCGTTACTCATAACTAAACTTGACACATAAGTCAACAAGAGCAGGTGCAAAGTGGTACCAGAGTACAGGTGAATCGTATGAAGAGATTCGATTTTGATAGGCGACAAAGTGAGACCTCATGGAAATATGGCTTCTTGGTGAAGTTTTAAATTGTCAAAAATAAAAAGAGATCCATTATAGAGCTCGGTGAGATCTTTCCAACGGTGCTAATGGTTCATCAAACCGAGCTACGGTTTGCTCGTAATGGTAAATGGAAAAACTAGGGTTTTTCATATGAAAGGGTTGATTTCCCCCAAATCCAATTCATTTGCATAGAGAGCTATTGGAGAATTTTGAGAGGAGGAGAAGGCCCTAAATGTTGGCGAGCTGATAAAAGACAAGCTGACCATTGAAATTCAGATCTATGACTTTAAAGCAGGTGTCCTAACCTTACTCATCATTTCGAGTGGATTAAGTTCTCAGATTAGGGCCTTAACTGACTAGGCGAAACCCTGGCTTTTCCTCATGGTCCACAACGCACCTTTTCGGCCTTTTTCTACACTCTAGGGCGGAGGAAAGAGGCTTAAAGTGCACCCAATGCAACAATTTTTTGAGGAAAATTTGTGCTATGTTCCTGAGGGAAAGACAATACTAGGGGTTTCTAGGAAGTTGAATTTAAGGTTTGAAAATGTATTTTAGGACTATGATCTAAAAACAATATGATGGTTTTTTGGAAAGTATGGAAGAGCTAAATTTCGTGTGGTGAGAACAATATTTTGATGATATTCATACTAAGATTCAGGGGAATTAGGTTGTAAGAATAAACTTTTAAGAGGGGCTATGGCACGATATGGGTTGCTCAAGTTCTTGGAGAACCCATTGATGAGGGCAAGTGAGACACTTTTATATCTAATTGTGACCTACTAGGACCCATATCAAAAGGCATTTGTCATACAAGGGCATAAGATCAAGATCAAAATATGGGATATATAGTTTTTGACAGGGTTACAAACCATGGGGGTGGTGGGAGAGATTCATCCAATGCTGCCTCATGGGAGACACATTGGGGAATTTGTGGATTGTCATTGTGTACTTGGTACTCAGGTAAAGTACACAAGGGTTTATATACATGACTTAGAGAGGCTTGAGATGGGAGCTATGATCATGTCAGCGGTGTGGATCTTGAGTATTCATGCTTTCCACCACCTTTTTGGAGGTCATATGATGTTGGTGGAGAGTGTGTTGGGAGGGACCTACTATGGGTGGGCCCAGATGTTGATAATGTCATTAAAGTGCTAGTTGTGTCTATGTAGGTAGAGATACAATGATAGTTTTTCATTTGGGAAAATTTTAGGCTCATTCTTCTTTGAGAAGATCCCTATCATCTGATCACATGTACATATTTGTGATGGGGACCAACAAGATACCAAGATGTGTCATTGGGGGGAGATACTGAGATGATTTTGGGGGGGAGGGGAGTCGAACGGGTGTTACGACCTTAGTTCTTCACTCATTGGGATCAGATGCCACTATATAAATAATACTATCTGTACAACAGAATGAACTTCGAGGGAGATCTTGATCTACCAATACCACTCAGACGAGCTTGGGGACCAGATGTTAAGTGAAACTTTTTATTTTTGGTCGCATGTATATTTTAGAAAATATATGTATGTAGTACTGATTTTCAAACTTGTGACATGCAGATATAACATCAGTGAGGATGGAAATATATACGGGGTGATATGCACTGCTTGGGGATACAAATAAGAAGGGATCAACATCACAACATATACTAGATAGTGATGCATTATTGGAGGATCTTCGTCGTAGGTTTGACTTGCTAATGACTAGGGTGACTAAGCATAGGTGGAACGAGCTAGAATACCAATATACAAATGCATGTCCCAGTATTCCCTCTAAGTGGCGAGCTATCATGAGGTGCATAATTACGATGATCGATCAAGAAATTTGAGAATTACGAGATGGAGGAATGGACCCATTAGCATGGGATCCTCTAGAGGACAATGATTAGTAATAGGGGTGTGTGTGCCCCCAATTTTTTATGTAACATGAGATGGGCATGTTGGATGTATTTAGAGTAGTGGAATCCAAACATTATATGATGGATATTATGATACATGATATTGTTATGCATATTTTTGTGACGATGTGGTTTTCCATTTGTTTATTTTATGGATTTCTTCTTGTATATGCATGTGATAAATGAAAATATAGAATGTTGTTTGCAATGGTATCTACATAGTTGTTTTGTGCTCTAGGAACATGACTGAATGAAATGGATTCAAATTCACGTGTGAAAACTTAACTTGTGGATACTTTCTAAATAGGACATGATTACGTACATGATAAATGCCATTCAATTGCAAGATAAGTAGCAAGGAATCAAGACAAACTTGGAGGTGAAGGATGAGATGATCAAATGAATTGGATAAAATACCTATCAATTCATCATATTAGTCCTAGTTGTTGGTGTAAAATCCAATGTAGACATCGTTGGAGTGGACTAACGAATGCAAAGAGGTAAAAATGGCCAAAACTGTTGAGGCTAAATTCATGGAGAAGCGACTCACACCATCGGCGTAACCGATATATGGTGTGGATGATGGATCCATATGAAAGGTGTAAGAAGACAACAAATGAGATTATGGGGGGTGAAATATACCTAAATTCATAAAATAAAAAATAACATGCATTTCTATGGGAAATTATATGGGTATAATTTCTTCAGGTAGAGTGAATTGTGAGTGTTAGGGATAATCCTTCCCAATGGACCCTCTAAAAGGTATTCCCCCTTTCCCAAACACTTATCAATCATATAAGGATTGTGTCATAATGGTTTAAACTTTCCATTCCCTAGGACATCATGAGATTATTCATAGACAAGAACAAGGTCTCCTTCATGAAAGGTACAATGGTGGACTTTACGGTCATATTGAACTTTGGTACACTTTTTGGTTGCTTCGATGGTTTGCAAGGCAACATGATGGTCTTCATTGGCATGCTCAAGCATGATGAGTCTTTTTTCTAAATATTGGGTGTCTAGGAGGAGTTCAAAAACAAGGTGGAGGGAGGGGATTTATCATTTGATCGGTAAGACTTCCTCCTGTCCATAAAAAAGGTGGAAAGGAGTGAACCCAATGGCAGTTTTGACAAAATTTCTATAGGCATATAATATATGAAAGAGCATAAGAGGCTAGATGGTCTTGTGTTTATTCATTGTATGTTGAAGCATATTTTTAAGAATTTTATTGACAACTTCAACTTGTCCATTGCCTTGCGGGTAATAAGACAATGAATATTGGTGTTCAAAACCAAACAGTGAAGATAGCTAATGCCAAATATCATCTTCAAAGTGTTGGCCATGGTTGAAAACCAATTTTTTTGGAACCTCGATTCAAGCAATAACATGGTTAAAGAAGAATAGGGTTGTAGTAGTTACAGTGTTATTGAATGTGAGCATGGATTTGTCCCATTTGATGAAATAGTCAATGACCACGATAATATACTTATGGCTATTAGCAGATGGAGGTCGACACTCCATAAAGTCAATAGATTATTTACAGAAAGGACTGACTGCGATGAATGGATTGAGGAGAGTAGGTGGAGCTTGAGCCTTTGGGGCATATAATTGTCAATTGGGACTATGTTTGACTACCTCAATGCAATCACTAAAGAGAGAAGGCCAAAAGTATTTGTCACAATATTTTATGGGAAGTGTCCATTCTAGAGAATGAACACTACAACTGCCACCATAACAAGCATAAGGCACTTTCTTAGATTTAGCATGGGTGAGACAATGACAGAAGACAATGTAGATGTCACGACGATAAATATCATCACCGATGAGGAGATAGCAAGGAGCTTGATGTTGAATCTGTCATCAATAATCATGATTGATATGAGGGGAAAATTTATGGGTTCAAAAATAGGTGAGGATGTCATTGTACCAAGGATCATAATAGGTTATAACGATTAAGTGTTCATCTGGAAGGTCACTTTTTACCGGGGGATATGGTGCACCAAAGTCATAATTAATGAATCCAATGAGGGATAAACCTTTCTTACTCTTGGGCGTGACAAATTCAAAATCAAATTCCTAGAGGATAACGATCCAGTGAGTGTACTTCCTATTGATGATCCACCAAATCAATAGGAAGGCCATGGGGTTGGAATTAGTCATAACCTTGGTGGTACGTGTAAGGATATAATGACGCAATTTTTGAATAAAGCACACAATGACCAATGCCAATTTTCTTCGTGGGAATAGGAAACACAAGGACCATTAAGGTTCTTATTGACATAATGGATGACATGCTCCTTTCCAATTCCATTTTCATGTATTAAGATCCCGACAACCGAATAGGTGGAAGTTAATACATACAAGATGAAGTCGCTCTCAAAGTTAGGTGGGTTGATCAAGGGGTTGGAAGTGAGAGAATGTTTGAGGGCATCAAAATAATGTTGGGCTTGATCATGCAAAATGAATGGAATGTTATATCAAAGGAGCTTGAGAAAGCCATGAGCAGTGGTGGCATAGTTAGGAACAAACTAACAAAGAAATTTGGCTTTGCCTTGAAGGCTTTATAAATAGCGAGGTGCACGAGGAGAAGGAAGTTCGAGAATGGCTTAAATTTTGAGACGTACAAGGGTAATACCATCTTTGGACACAATGAAGCCCAAAATTCATCTGACGGGAACACAAAAGATAAACTTGAGGGGATTGGGGGAAATGTTATACTTGCGACATCGAAGGAAGATGGTGCGCAAATCATCAAGGTGTTGCGATCAGAGCTTGGAACGAGCAATTAGATCATATAAATACATAAGGATAATGTGAGTTGGCTCATGAAAACAATATGACATGGCATGCTAAAAAGTGGCCCCAACATTCTTTAAACCAAAAGGCATGACGCTATAATAAAAAGTTCACCATAAACTAGTAAAAGTAGTTTTAAGTTTATCAAAAATGCAGATATGAATTTGATTGTACCCAGAGAATCCATCCATAAAGGAAAGGACCTCATGTCCCACACACTCGTCAATGATTTTGTCTATGAAAGGTGTGGAGAAATTTTCATTGGGACAAGCTTTTTTCAGATCATGAAAGTCTGTATAGACGTGAATGGTGCCTTGTTTCTTTAGAACAGGAATAGGGTTGGACACCCAATTGGTGTATTCAATGGGATAAATGAAACCAACATGATTGTGCTTATCGATTGAAAATTTGATAGCATAGTGTTTGGAAGGATGAATAGGCCTTTGCTTTTGGAAAATAGGAATGGAATTGGTTCAAGTGTTAATATGGGGTTATACAATGGCGGGATCAAGTCTGGGCATCTCAGAATAAGACCAGGCCAAAACATCATAGAACTCTTTGAATAAGTTGGTGTAAGGCTCAATTTATTTTGGGGTACATTGCACCCCCAAGGTGATATTTTCTTCAACCCCTGGTTTATTCGAAATGTAAATTTCGATGGTAGGGGAAATGTTAGCCATATTTGCTTCTTCGAAAGCATTTGGTGTAGAAATTGGGTTTTTGAACCAATCGACCTCACCATGGATGAAGTTTTGGACTCCAAAACATATTGATCATGAGTTTGTTGCAGAATTAAGTGCGCACGATGATGCATATCATCTGAAGGATAATATTGGGTGGTCATGGCTTCCATGATGTCTTCATCAGAATGAAAAATGGGAGGATGGGAGGAAGAGAGACCACATGATGAAGAGGAACTACCTAAGGCATATTCATGAGAGACAAGGTTCACATGCATATCGTTAGAAAGGTTGGAGGGATGAATAGTAGATGTGAAATCTACCGATGTTGAGATCAAAATGTCTTCCAAAGTAGGTTTGAAAGAAGAACAATAGTAAAATTCAAAAGAGTCTAAATATATCAATCCCATGGATGACGACATGTAGATAATATGGGCATAAATATCCGTCATATAGACATTAGGAGGGGGAATCATGATGGTGGGTTGAGAAAACTCCTTTCCTGGCGATGCATTGGGCCAAGATCCACATGTAGAGGGGAATTGGAATCAATACGAGAAACATCTAACTCATGAAGCACTTTAAGTGTATCACGAAAGTCTTCGCGATGTGGATAGTGATGGGAATAATTTCGATACTTATCACACAAATCACAAGGGTGATTTGTGCGTAAGGTTTTGTTCTTCTTGGAGGACTTGGGTAAGGTATCATGGAACTCAAGAATGTTAGGGCTGGGAAAAGTATTAGATACCACATTGGCCTTCCTCCGGGTGGTTGTGGCCAAAATTTCCTAGTTTAGAGGGTGCAACTAGAAACCCTAATTTAGATTTTTAGGACCAGTTCTAGGCCAACTACTCAAAACTACCTAGAATTCTCTAGAATCACTTTAATCACCTACATGAACCATTACTCACTATTCTTGACTCCATTCCTACTAAAACTTATCAAATACATGAAAACTATTTAGACAAACACTTAGCGAACATAACACCTATAGGTCATGAATGCACATTTGTTCATTGTATCATCAGTTCCATCAAAGAACCATCAATAAGGTTTGGTACCCTCTCTTGCTAGTTTCATCAAACACATATTAGATCATGCATTCAAATATATGGAGTAGATCCATAAAAAGATAACATCACATAATGATAAATATACCATGCATGTAACCAACATTTAACCAGAATAAAACAATGACAAACTAATCATAAAATCATCACAACAGCCAATACACGTGTGCACTGATCTCAATAAGAAATTACACATTTACCATATGCAAATTCCAACCAAGTTAGGGACTTCCCAATATCGATCGACCATAAATTAGGACTAAACCAATTTTTTTATTCAACCCAATCACCCCCATGCCATATTCCAAGCATGAATGTGGGATCACATGGGATAAACCAAAACAAAACCAGCCAATGCTTCCAGAGTCTAAACCACCTCAACCCTCCACCACAATGATTTCATGTAAGCTAGTCCAGAAATAAAAAAACCAAAAAATCTTGGATGCATCCAGATTTATTCACCATACCCAGAGGAATTTTCCTATCTCCACCCATATTTCAAGGGTTCTAGGAGAAAGATCATCTCCATCCTTGACCCTTTGGAATTTTCCCGAGACTACCTCAACCAAGATCTGAAATCTACCACCATCCAGAGCTTAACCAAAACAAGGAACCCACTACATTAGGGATATCCAGGAAATGGAAAGGCAAGGATGAAACCACTGTCAATATAGCCAAATCCTATGCCAATGACAACAAACATAAACCATAAACCAATTCATGCACCATGCGTCAAATCCCCGCATGCTAAATCACACATGCACACTGTTACCTACAATTCCATAACTATTTTTTCCCCTTGCTTTTCGTTGTCCAAACTTCCTCTTGTGCTCTATTGCTTTCCTTTTATTGTCCTTGATTGCTTGCTCCTTTGCTTGTTCTCTATCCCTTGGAGTTCGATTTATAAAACTGATCAAAAGTTGAGCCAAAAGATATGAATTATTTTTTTTGATGCCTTTTTATCATTGATGTCTAATATCTTTTTTTTTATTCAGTTTCCTTAATTTTCTCTCTAATTTCCCTTGCATGCACATTTGTGTCTCTTCATCTTCATTTTCTCTTATTTTCCTTTATTTCTCATTAATTTTCCATTTATTTCCTCCTTTCATTTGCTAATTTCCATAGCCATTAATAAACCACAAGTGATCCCCAATGTGATGTTTTCCTCATCATTAAACTTGGAATGCATGTCCCATGAACTTGGTTGATTTTCGCATTTCTATATGGAAATATAACATGGGGCTGATACACAAACTCCCCGTCCTTCCCTTTCATTGTTGGAATGATGTTGTGTTAGTGTAAAGTTTTTGGAGAAGTTTACCAAAATCCATTAATTAATTTATAGGTGACATAACCCTAACAACAAAAGATGGTTGCTTCTACGCTTCAGATATAAAATACAACATGAAGAAAAACCCTGCAACACAATGGATCTTGCAAACATAAACATATAAAAAACAAAAAAATAAAGCGTAATAACCTAATGAAGGACTTAATAAAATTATAATTTTATTAATACACCTGATGACGAGAAATTACAACATGGGTCTGCAGTTCCCCCTCTGTGGGATGGATCATTTCTTATTTGTGTGCTTAAAAAACGTGCTTCTCTCTCTCAACTTGAAATGGGTAGAAAAAACAAAAAGGTGGCTTGAACTCAAGTGGGAGATCAAATGCTATGAGATGATAATGCTGACAATGAAAATGGCCATGGTGAAGAATGAATAGAAAATCCTGTATCTATAACAAAGTATTGAGCTAAATTAGGAATTAGAAAATAATAAAATATTATTGACTATGTTATCCAAGATAACCGTTAGGTTTGTTCTTAAGTCAATATGGATAGGTTAGTTAGGGTTTAATAGGGTCTTTAAGTTTTTATTTTTAAAATAATCACATGTATA
Organism: Pinus albicaulis; assembly: GCA_034641835.2. Lineage (NCBI taxonomy): Eukaryota > Viridiplantae > Streptophyta > Pinopsida > Pinales > Pinaceae > Pinus > Pinus albicaulis. The sequence goes on from CM076574.1 coordinate 36,058,668, forward strand.
AAGGTCTTTTAGTCATTTTTCAAGGTCATTATGAGTTCTAGTGTGTGTCATCATAAATGGAAAATTAAAAAATTTGTGTCCCTCGAGCTTATATAGTCATGATTATTAAGCTGATAGTTTATCCAACTTTCACAACAACTGTAGTTCAAACAGGTCAGGGTTTTCTACGGAAGTTCCTAACACTTTCATAGCAAATTTTCCTTCCCCAACATTAATTTTGCTACGAAAGTATGTTTTTCTAGTAATGATAGTGAAATGGTACATAAATTTGAAAATCGGTATGGTCAGAGGTTATTGGGTCATGATTACACCTTTTTGTCTTTATCCACCATTCCCAAAACATATGCACCATATAGTTGTTCATTCATTTCGTTGCCTTTCCAATTTTTTGTTGTGAAACCAACTCCAAAAATAGAAGAAGAGAGATATCAACGCCTTAGAAATAAGCCACTTCAAGGGGGAAACCTCTAATACATTACATGAATGAACAATTCTTTGATGATTCAAATTACAAAACCTCCTTTCTATATATAGGAGTCCATGGGGCCGCAATGTAATCTTAGTGGGGCCACAATGTAATCCTAGCCGACCTAACAATAATAATGTTAGGGCACAATAATAACAATATTGGGGTTACAGGGGTACAACAATAACAATAAGGGGGCTACACTAATAACAACAAGGGACTAAAATAGTAATATAGGGACCTAAAATTCCCCTCTCCTTCAAAAAAGTGTTGTCCTCAATTCTTGAGTAGCTCTGGGTGCTTCTGTATAAAATTCTCATCCTCCCATGTAGAATCTTCTGTGGGTAAATTCTTCCACTTGATGAGATACTCTGAAATTTATCGATTTCGTAGTTGTCGAGTTCTTGTTTCCGTGACCGCTTCAGGTTCCAATATGGTTTTTCTTTCCTCATCAAGTTCTCGAAATATTGTTTGAACTAGAATATTTTCATATAACCTTCTTTAAGCATGAAACATGGAAAGCTGGATGCACTCGTGAAGAGCGAGCTCCAATTTGTATTCCATAGTACCAATATTTTGCAACACCTTGTAAGGACCATAGTACTTTGGTGATAATTTATTATCCTTCTTAGTTTTCTTGAGAGACATTTGTTTGTATGGTTGTAGCCGTAAAAATACCCAATCTCCTACATCAAAACTTCTCTCGCTGCGATGTTGATCTACCTGTTGTTTCATTCGATTTTGTGCCAAATTTAGGTTATCCTTTAAGAGTTGGGGAACTTTTTGTTGATGCTCGATGTGATCTTCCACGGCTCGAGCCTTAGAATTTTCTCTTAAAAATAATGTGATGGACGACAAATGATATCCATATAATGCCATAAATGGGGTCATTTTCGCTGCAGTGTGGAAGGAAGTGTTATACCACCATTCGGCGAGAGGTAACCATTTGGCCCATTGTGCTTGCTTATCAGATACAAAACAACGAAGATATCCTTCCAAACATTTATTCACTATCTCTGTTTGACCATCGGATTGAGGATGATAAGATGAGCTATGAGCTAGTTGAGTACCCAAACAAGGAAATAATTCCGTCCAAAAATTTCCTGTAAAAATGGGATCTCTGTCACTTACAATAATCTTCGGGTTTCCATGTAGCTTTTGAATTGTTTCCATAAATGTAGTAGCAACTATACTTGCTTTAAATGGATGAGATAATGCACAAAAGTGTGCATGCTTGATAAGTCTATCAACTACCACCATGATGACACTCTTTCCTTCAGACTTAGGTAAACCTGTGATAAAATCCATTGAAATCTCCTCCCAATGTTGACTTGGAATGGATAAAGGTTGTAGAAAACCCGGTGTCTTAATTGTCTTAACTTTATTCTGCAGGAAAATCAAACATTTTTCCACAAAATTTTGAATATCACATTTAAGGCCATCCCAAAATAACTCTTTCTTCACGCTGTGGTAAGTTTTTAAAAATATTGAGTGTCCTCATAAAGGAGAAGTGTGCAATTCCAAAAGAATCTTTTATTTTAGTTGGGAATTCTTACAAAGATATAAGCAATCTTTGTACCATAAGGAATCGTTTTCCAACTAAATGTATCAGATGTACTAGGATCTTGCTGCAAATTTTGAATGAGTGTCCACACTTCTTCGTCCTTCTTCCATTCATCCCTTGCTTCGGTTATCCAATCTAGTTGGATAATAGAAATGGCACAAAGCAATGCTTCCACCTCTTCATTATTTCTTGAGAGTGCATATGCAACAACATTTAGCTTCCCTTTTTTGTAGATAATTTCAAAGTCATAACCCAACATCTTTGTGACCCATTTTTGTTTCTCTTCTAAAGATATTCTTTGTTCTAAAAAGTGTTTAAGACTATCACGATCAGTTTTTACAGTATGTGTACTTGTGGCCACTTTTATAGAATTCCAATCCGATGCTCAGAGAGAGAGTTATGAATATTTTCCCATGATAACCTCTTTGAGATGAAATTCAAGAGCTTGAAACAGACCTAACTTCCACAGATCATATCTCCGAAAATATTGCGAACCAAGATTTGAAATTTTGTGACGATGTTCCTAAGGATTTCTTCGCCGCTCTCTAAATATTTTAGTTTCTGAATCTTCGTAGAAAAAATGTTAAAGTGTAAATTCTGTGATGACCTGTTTAGGTTAAATTTAGGAGTTTGCAAACAGCCCTAGCTTCCACAGATCATATCTCCGAAAATATTGTGAACCAAGATCTTAAATTTTGCGATGATGTTCCTTAGGAGTTCGGCTTCACACTCTAAAAATTTCAGCTTCTGAACCTTCGTAGAAAAAATGTTATAGCGAAAATGTCACGATGATCGGTTTGGAGCAGAGAAAACCCTATAATCCAAAGCCTCTGATACAAAATGTTGTGAAACCAACTCCAAAAATAGAAGAAAAGAGATATAAACACCTTATAAATAAGCCACTTCTAGGGGGAAACCTCCAATACATTACATGAATGGACAATTTTTGGATGATTCAAATTACAAAACCTCCTTTCTATATATAGGAGTCCATGGGGCCACAATGTAATCCTAGCCGACCTAACAATAATAATTTAAGGGCACAATAATAATAATATGGGGGTTACATGGGTACAATAATAACAATAAGGGGTTACACTAACAACAATAAGGGACTATACTATTAATATAGGGACCTAACATTTTTAATAGATTTGCTGTCACAAACCCGTTCTCATCTCCTTAAGAGTTGCTCTTGTTGTCTAAGTATCGGTCCTATTGTTTTGTGAGTCTGTTAGATGTCTTTAGGTCATCTCAGGTAGTGTAAAAAGTTGGTTAACTATCCTTAGGATATTTTGTAGGTGTCAAGAAGCTTCTCACTACGTTTTGGAGCCATGGAAGCTCGAAGGAAGCAATATAAAGGAGGGTATGTGGTAAGATATGAGCCCATGGAAATGAAATTGTTGGAAGAAGACCCCACATTCACCCAATCATTTTCCAACGTAGGGTGTCTTCAGTTCTGTAAAAACTTGTAGGGGTATCATGGGAAAATTCCAAAATATTTTTCCTTTAACTTTACAGGGATAAGATCTTAAGTAGGTATACTAAATTTTGTAGTTTCCCTTGATACCATTTATCAAGCCACAAAGATACACAGGTCAAGATAATTATGGTTCAAGGTGCAGAAGTTCAAGTTGTAGAATTGTGATGAGTTCCTAAAGGAAGAACACAAAAGCGTTGATATGGATACAAGCATTCCCATAACTTTTCTTAAAGACTATTTTTCTAAGTTTCTGATGGTGATCCAGAAATACTTCATTTGTGAGGGTAGATTCCACATGGTATATCAATACCATTTCAAATTGTTGCTGCACTTCACAGGTAAACAACCCTTAGATATAGCTTTATATTTGTTTAGAAGTCTGGGAGAAATGGGTGACAAGGTTCAAGCCAAACCTGATGCCAGTAACACTTCAATTTTTCATCATGCTCTTATTAAGTTGCTAGTGGTTGAAGAGTTGAATAGGATGAAGAGAGATTGGCCCAAATTTTTATTTTTAAGTGGCTATGAATTGGATGCTGCCACCCCTAGGAGAACTCCAAAATCCAAACCTATAACTCGAGGGGAGGATAAGCAATTTGAGGGAGAGTTTGTAGCTGAGCCTGAAACAGAGATAGAGCCTATAACAGAGCCTATGGAACTTGAAGTTGAAAATGTAAAATTTCTTGTGGTAGCAAAAAAAGTTTCTATAAGTACCAATACAAAAAATTATACAAGAAGGATGTCTAGAAGCAAAAGTAAAGGGAAGGGTAAACTGTCAGATATCTTGGAAGCTATTGACATTGAAGAAAGCCCCTTTGTGCAACCTGTAGATATTAAAGAGGCAGAAGTAAAAAAGAAGAGAAAAGGAGCCAAAAAATTGGATTTTACTCAATAAGATTCATATTTTATTTTCAATCCTAGAAAACCTATCACAATATCACATTATCTAAAAGAAAAGATGCCTGAGCTACCCTTAGAATAAAAGGTGCCTCCAGCAAAAGTAGAACCTGTGAAAAAGAGGAAAGGTAAGGAGCCTGTACAAGATAAAGGTGAAGTGGAGATGCTGCAAGAAAAAATGAGAGATGCTTAGAATGAGGTAATATAATCAAAATTTATTTTTGAGTAATTGAAGGAAGACATATCAAAGCAACTGGACTTTTACAATGAGGTTGCATATAAATCAAGAAAGATGTTAAAGAGGAAATTTCCTTTACACAGAATGATGAAACACCTATGCAAGAGGAAAAAAGGTTACAAGATGATAGGAGGAGGTTATAGGGATAGGTCATAACTTTAGAAACACAAATGGAAATGTTCCAAGCCGAACTTTTGAAAAGGGGCCTCAAATTCATTGTTGTAGATGATGATACTCCATGAGTATGGTAAGAACATAAATTTTTTCTTATACTATGGCTAATCAAAAGTACGAGTAAGATACATGATTCTATAGGCTTTTATAAGTTTTTTGCAGGTGAAAAAATATTGAAAATGAAAAATCTCAGAAACTAGGTACTTTTGTAGCAACTCTCCATCTTGAAGGGAGAAAATTGCTACGGAACGACTGTAGCTTTCCATGGAGGAAACCACCAGTATAAACTTAGGAAGTCTTAATGCATGCATTTAAATTATAAACCTTAGAGAAGACCCTGAAATAGTCAGAATAATTAAATATTTTGCTGAAGGGTGATTTTAGCTTTTGCTACTGAAGTTTGCTACCAAACTGCCTGTACTCTATTTTTTCAACGTAATGAAGTTTTGATGATTTTTGGGCAATCAAACAGTGAAGAAATGGATAAACCACAAGTCAAAGGTATTCACATCAACATCCTATTTTTCAGGGGGACAACTCAGCCGGTCAACCTTCATGTGGCCGCCAACTCATCAAGGCAACGCATCATGCCAACTAATCATGACAGCTCATCATTCTAGCTCAAGCATTCGAGTTCCTAATTCCAGTTCACCAACCGTCCAACACCTCAAGAGTTAGTTATATTTTATAAGGATCATTTTAATAATTTATTGGAGTTTTTTTGAAGTTCATAAATCATTATAGAGTCCTTTTTGTGTAAAAATTCTGCCAAACAGAAAATATCCCTAGAAAGTTTCCATGTTTTGTAATTCTACTAGAACTAGGTCTCTTAGCTAAGGAATTGAGTTTAGCCCAGGTGGATGAATATTGTAAATAGGCGTCACTCTATAAATGAGGAACTTTTTTACTTTGAATAGGTTGTTGAATGTTATGAGGGAGCTACTTATGTAAATTTTCTTTATGAGCTAATATACATTTTGCAGCGAACTGTTTTACAACCTAAGATTCTCCTTGGCCTATGTGTTTTTTCCTTATTTTGTATATTGTTATCAATTTCATGGAAATATGATTACTTGGAATTCATGATTAAATGCTCCAACTTCCTTCATTTGATGTGTTTTTTCTGTAAGAGTTAATTTATGTTTAAGCCAATTTGCCTCAGCTTCCATTACTACATTTGTGTGTAATTGATTTTCCTTATTTGACTCCATACCCAATGGTAGCTATCATTACACTCTTCCACCTGCAAAGAATTACATGAAATATAAACAGATTTAGGCATTTGCAAATTTTAATTTTATCTTGAGTATTCCATTGTTTTCCTTGAGAGATCCCTCTTAGTCTGGAAGGGCTAAAGTCTAGTTAAAAATTGGTTGAAATAGTTATGGTAGGTTGATGGTTAACACAACCCAACTTGCTCCAACTTGGTGATAAAATTTTGGTGCATCTGCCGGGAGTCTGAAAGTTATATCAGCCTGGGTGATTTTTTTCAAAATAACTGAGATCTTGAAGGTAGTAGGAGATCACATCATTCGAAGGCTGTACTTCTACCTTGGTGACTCCACTAACATCTTCAACTTAAAGGTGGCTTCCAATAGGATTCCTACGAGGAGAAATCCAGACCCTGATCCACCAAAGATAGTTGATGATCTAGAGAAAATTCTTAGAGGTATTGGTAGCTCATGAAAATAAGGTATTCCATATCTTCTAAGAGCTTCATATTTACCTTCTGCAGGTGTTCAAAGTTTTGAAGACATAGAGTGTGATGAAAAATTTGAAGAACTTTTTAGATCTAAATCAGAGAATGAATTAACATAAATTTTCTTAGATCTACAAAGGTTAGGAATTGATACTACATCTATTGTTTCAAAAGAAGATAAAGAAGGTGTTTGGGAAACTGTCACATCAAAATTATCATTAGAGCAGGAGTCCTTAGAAAAACTAAAAGAACTTGATCCTTTTGATTTCTTGTTGAGAAGGAGAGTTGGTGTCCCTTTAACTCAATGGAGTTCTTATGTTTCTGAGATGAAAATTCCCGTGACTCAATTTCCTAACATCACATCCTCTTTCATTATTACTCCTCCTAGTTTGATTACTTCTTCCTCTGTTGCAGTTTTAGTTAGTACTGTCACTACCAGTATGGCTAGAGTTCCTCCTCCTGCTCCTAAAGGCCCTGCTAGATATGCCCCTCTTGTTATGCTTGCTCTACTCCATGATCTCCCACAAGGATACTCCACTAGGATAAATACCTTTGGAGGCGAGGAGGGAATCGCTACAGAGCAACATGTTGACCAATTTAATGAATTTATAGACTTAGAGGAGGTAGATGAGGAAGATGTCAAAATGAGGTTGTTTGTGAAAAGTTTTATTGGTGAAGTGAGAAAATGGTTTAAAGCCTTAACCCCAGGGAATTTGTAGAATTGGGATCAATTAGAGGAAAATTTCTTGAGAAAATGGGCAAGTAAGGTAAATCCTATACAAGCCTTGATTGAATATAACAATTTGAAGAAATCAAGTAATGATTCAGTTCAAGATTTTTTCAAAGAGATTCAATAAACTTTATAATTCTATTCTTGCTCATATAAAATTACGAGTTGGGGGAATGAACCCATTGGCATGGGCTCCTCTAGAGGACAATGATTAGTCATAGGGGCATGTATGCCCGCATTTTTGTATGTAACATGTGATGGGCATGTCAGATGTATTTAGAGTAGTGGGCTCCAAACATTATATGATGGATATTTTGATACATAATATTTTTATGCAACTTTTTGTGACGACGTGGTCCGCCATTTGTTTATTTTATAGATGTCTTCTTGTATATGCATGTGATAAATTCCAATCTAGAATGTTGTTTGCAATGGTATCTACATAGTTGTTTGGTGCTCTAGGAACATGATTGAATGAACTGGATTCAAATTTACATGCCAAAAGCTTAACTTGTAGATACTTTCTAAATATGATAGGATTATGCACATGATAAATGGAATTCAATTGCATGATGATTAATAGGGAATCAAGACAAACATGGAGGTGAAGGATGCGATGATGAGGGGAATTGGCTAACAAACCTATCACTACATCATATTCAACCTGGTTATTGGTGGAAAATATGATGTATATGTCATTGGAATGGTCTAACGAATGCAAAGAGGTAAAAATGACCCAAACTATTGAGGCCAAATTCTTGGAGAAGCGACTCACATCATCGACGAACCTATATATGGTGTGGATGATGCATCCATCTAAAATGCATAAGAAGACAAAAAATGAGATGATGGGGGATGAAATCTACCTAAATTCATAAAAGAAAAAATAACATGCATTTAAATGGGAAATGCTATGGATAGAATTTCTTCAGGTAGAGTGCATTGCAAGTGTTAGGAAGAATCTTTCCCTATGGACCCTATAAAAGGTATGCCCCATTTCACAAACACTTATGAATAATATAAGGATTGTGTCATAATTGTTCAAACTTTCCATTCCACAGGACATCATGACCTTAGTCATAGACAAGAACAAGGCCTCCTTAATGAAAGGTTCGAGGGTGGACTTTACGGTCATATTAAGATTTGGTATGCTTTTTGGCCGCTTCTATGGCTTGCAAGGAAAAACAACGGTCTTCATTGGCACACTCAAGCATTATGAGTCTTTTTTATAAAGGTTGGGTGTCTAGGAGGAGTTTGACAACAAGGCCGAGGGAGGGGATTTATCACTTGATCGGTAAGACTTCCTGTTGCACACAAAAAAGGTGGAAAGGAGTGAACCCAATGGCAGTTTTGAAAATAGTTATATTGGTAGACAATGCAGGAAATAGCATAAGATGCTAGATGGTATTGTGTTTATTCACCGTCTATTGAAACATAGTTTTAATGATTTTATTGACAACTTCAACTTGTCCATTGCCTTGTGGGTAATAAGACAATGAATATTGGTGTTCAAAACCCAACAATGAATATAACTCATGCCAAATATCATCTTCAAAGTGTTGGTCATGGTCGAAAACCAAATTTTTTTTGAACCCCAAATCAAGCAATAACATGGTTAAAGAAGAATAGGGTTGTAGTAGTTACATTGTTATTGAACGTGAGCATGGATTTGACCCATTTGATGGAATAGTCAGTGACCACGATAATATACTTACGGTTATTAGAAGATGGAGGTTGACACTCCATAAAGTCAATGGCCTATTTACAGAAAGGACTGACTGTGATGAAAGGATAGAGGGGAGCAGGTGGTGCTCGAGCCTTTGGGGCGTATAATTTTCGATTGGGACAATGTTTCACTACCTCAATGCAATTTATAAAGAGAGAAGTCCAAAATTATCTGTCACAAATGATTTTCTGGGAAGTGGCCATTCCAGAGAGATGACCACCACAAGTGCCACGGTGATAGGCATTGAGCACTTGCTTAGCTTTAGCATGGGTGAGACAACGACAAAAGATAATGTAGATGTCACGACGATAAATATCAGCATCAATGAGGAGATAGCAAGGGGATTGATGTTGAATCTATCATCGATCAACATGATTGAGACGAGGGGCGAATTTATGGGTTCTCAAATAGGTGAGGATGTCGTTGTACCAAGGATCATAAGAGGTTATAGCGAAATTTTTTTCATTTGGAAGGTCATTATTTACTAGGGGATTTGGTGCACCAGTAGGAAAGTCATAAATGAATTTAGCGAGTGCTAAACCTTTCTTACTCTTGGGCGTGACAAATTCCAAATCAAATTCTAGGAGGATAACGATATAGTGGGTGTCCTTCCCATTGATGATCCGCCGACTCAACCGTAAGGCCATGGGGTTGTAATTAGTGATAACTTTTGTCATACGTGTAAGGATATAATGACGCAGTTTCAGAACAAATAACACAACAGGCGGTGCTAAATTTTCTTCATGGGAATAGGACACAGGGGGATCGTTAAGGTTATTATTGACATAATATATGACATGCTTGTTTCTTGTTCCATATTCTTGTATTAAGATCCCGACAATTGAATAGGTAGAAGTTGAGACATACAAGATGAAGTCCCTCTCAAAGTTAGGTGGGTTGATCAAGGGGGTGGAAGTGAGAGCATATTTGAGGGAATAAAAGTATTTTTGGGCTTGATCATCCAAGATGAATGGAATGTTAGATCGAAGGAGTCTCAGAAACTCATGAACAGTGGTGGCATAGTCATGAACAAACTGAAAAATAAAGTTGGTTTTGACTTGGAGGCTTTATAACTAGCGAAGGGTGCGAGGAGGAGGAAGTTAGAGAATGGCTTAAACTTTGAGAGGGTCAAGGGTAATACCATCTTTGGACACAATGAAGCCAAAAATATGTCTGACGGGAACACAAAAGACATACTTGAGGGGATTGAGGTAAATGTTATTGTTGCGACATCGAAGGAATATGGTACACAAATCATCAAGGTGTTGTGACCAGAGCTTGGAATGAGCAATGAGATCATCTAGATATGCAAGGATAATGTGAGTCGAGTCATGAAAATAATAGGACATGGCACGTTGAAAAGTGGCTCCAACATTATTTAAACCAAAAGTCATGACCCTATAAGAAAAAGTTCTCCACATACTAGTAAAAGTAGTTTTAAGTTTATCGACAATGCAAATATGAATTTGATTGTACCCCGTGAATCTATCCATAAAGGAAAGGACCTCATGTCCCGCACACTCGTCAATGATTTGGTATATGAAATGTGTGGGGAAATTATGTTAGGGACAAGCTTTGTTCAGATCATGAAACTATGTATAGACACGAATAATGCCTTGTTTCTTTAGAACGAAAATAGGGTTGGACCCCCAAATGGTGTATTCAATGGGATAAATGAAACCAACATGATTGAGCTTATCGATTTCAACTTTGATAGCATCGTGCTTGGAAGGATGAATAGACCTTTGCTTTTGGTGAACAAGAACGGAATGGAGTCATGTGTCAATATGGTGTTCAACAATGGCGGGATCAAGTCCGGGTATCTCAAAATAGGACCAGGCCAAAACAACATGAAAATCTTTGAATAACTTACTTTAAGCCTCAATTTATTTTGGGGTACATTGCACCCCCAAGGTGAACAAAGTTACCGATCAAACGAGAAAATTACCCGGTACTTGTTTTTTTGAGGTAGCAAAAATATCAATAGATTTTGAAAAGTGTTGGAGCATATTTTTGGCATTTAATTTTTTTTTAATGTCGTGATTTTCATGTCAATTTTGAAAAGTGGTGATGCAGTATCACCCCCTTTTTTTAGAGGGTTGATTTTGACACTGCATTTTCTAATGTCTTCTTCTTCCCTAAGATGTTTATTTTTAAGTGTATTTATATACTTGTTTTTTTATTTTTTATTTTTTTGTAATGAAATCTTCATTTTTTCGCATAGTTAAAAAATAAAAAAAGGGTCAATATTTTCAAGTTAGGATTTTCTATATGCTTATGTATTGCTAATTAATATTTCAATGCACATTAAATAATTATCGCTAAAAAACCAATATTTTTAACCATATGACAAAAAAATACACATTTTCAATATAAATAAAATGAAAAATATACACATTTTGAGACTATTTGTTAAAAATAATATGTTAAATAAACGAGTTTTTTGGGAAAATCTTAACAAAAAAAAACAATTTGTTATGAATTTTGTGTCAAAAATTAATAGTATATATATATATATATATATATATATATATATATATATATATATATATATTTTTCTTTTTTTTCTTTTTTTTCGCAAAAAATAATGATTCTTCTCATAAAATCTCATAGTCCAAACATTACATGTAAAACTGATGAATAACTCTCAAAATTAAGCTTTATTTGCAAACATAACTTAAAGATAATCAATAATGTCAACTAATCTATGTTCAACATGTTCTAGACTATCATTAATGTCTTCTTCCACAAAATTTTCTGCTTCATTTTGGTTATTGTCCTCTTATACTGGATTTTTGATGTCTGGAAATCTTCCAAAATGTCCTTTTCCAATCATTCCATATAACAGTGGTTGAGTTTCCTTTGCCTTTTTTTTCCACACGTGATTCATTAAAATCCTCTATCCTCAAACCAACTTCTTGCATTGCATCTGGAAGAAATTGAAGAGCATTGATTTTTTGTTGAATAAATTTTCATTGCACTGAGTCTTTCTCAATGGAAATGCAATTTCTTCCTTTTTGCAGGCAACATGCTAGTGTTGTACCTAATCATCAAGCACAAAAGAAATAATTAAGCAAATTAGTATAAACACATAAAAACTAAAAAATAAAATATTTAAATTCAATTTTATATAATAAAACTTACCTGAACCTGAGAATAAATCCAAAACCCAATCTCCTTCATTTGAAAATAGATCTATAAGATAGTTATTTGCGGTTTTTGATAAATGTTAACTATCTCTCATTTTGCATATTTATCCTCATATGCTAATTTTCTTACAACAACATCATGAACCAGTACTTGACTATGACTCTTCACATCTACTCGATTTAGAAGAATATGCTTATAAGTATCCTCTTTTGTCCAACATTCAACATGGATGAACTCACTATCATTTATAATAAGCTGATCTTCAGAAGAAACAAGATTTGAATTCTTCCTGTAACATGACATAGTAAAAGTTCAATTAAATTGCACATAAATATTTTTTTTTAACATTAATCAAACATATAATTTCAATGTCTTACCATGTAAGCTGCATCCTTGAGTTTGTTTTCCCTTGAAGCTTGTTAATAACATTGAAAATTGTGTGTCTGAATGAAATGTCACAAATATCCAATGTGGTGATGTTGTGACTTCTTGAAAGCCCGTTACCACTTTACTAAAAGCTTGATAAGTATATGGTTCACTATCATATTCAATTTCTGGGAAATTGAAACCATGAGGAATATATGCAATAACTAGGGCATATTCCTTTTTTGTATGAGTTTTCAATGTCTTCAAAATCACCTGGTATTATTTGATATTGGATATTGTCAAGCCCATTCCAAATGAAGGATTAAGAGTAGGGTCAATTTCAACATTCATAAGACACTGCCTTCTCGTCTTTTCTAGATTAAATTTTTCAATAAAGATTTTGAAAGTAATTGGTACTCCATTTTAATCCTTCTTTGACATATTTAATGATATAAAAAATATATATGTATAAGTGATAAAACAAAAATAGTTTACATATGAAGAAAATGAATGTATAAATCAACGTACCTTATTGAAAGCAAGATAAAAGTCTTCAAGTGTTGTTGTAGAACCTGATTCTGGGTAGTTGCGCAGAAAATCATCCCAACTGTCTTCATTCAACATTTTAACCATATATTATTGCATTTTCATATAATCTTCTGATTTTATAAATAAAGTAAACACTTTTAATATAGTGATATATAGAAAAAATTCCACCAACAACAATAATTTATATTTAAAGGAAAATTATAGTAAAATAAAAAGTAAAAGTAATTCAACAAACTTACTTTTAAAGTTCTACGCACATTTCATCGATTGATAATTCACTTGACTTCACACGACATAGTATTTATTTGAATATTTTCTCATCCTTCACTCCTTGCATTGTTCTCCAAGGTGTGCTAGTCATATCCCCTAGAATTTTTTTCATTTCATGACATGTCTTACTGTTGGTACATATTATGGGTTTACACCTTTTAACCTTTTGTTTTTTGATGGAAATATTCTCCCACCTCTCAAAAATATCATAAATCAATTCCTATATCTCCCCAGTTCTAAATTCCAACTGAAAAATGTTATTCATGCCTCTGAACATATTTGAATGAACTTTTCCACCTTTTAAATTGATTTTATCCTCAATTTGATAACCTATTTCCATTAAACATTCCTTCCGAAAGCTTAGATTGACTTTTGCCTTATCCCCACCACATTTTTCTATGAATTCATTATGAATAAATATGTCCCTTTGGATGAAAGTCATAGACATTATGTACTCATTATCTTCATTATGATCCCATGCCAATAATTACTTCTGTTTCTATTAAACCAACGTAAATGATGCATTTCACTATTTCAAAAATAGAGTTATTGGAATATTCCTCAATCAATTGTCTTTAGGCCTCTACCGAATGGATCCCTCCAATTACATAATATTTATATTCAAAACATTGTTTCTTTTCAAATGCCTTTTTGTTGGGAACTTGATGTGGATAAAAAAGAACCACATAATTCACCACATGCATATATGGATTGAAACTGAACAATGTTTTCAGATTATGTACATGTAAGTGATGTGATTTTCTAATTTGATATGAGATTTTCCTTCATCTGACTTGTAGAATTGGATAACATTAAGCTTAAATGTGTGGCCACCATTATTTAATTTATTCTTCCTCAACTAATTTTGAATGGAATTTTGTTTTGTTTTAATAATGCCATCCTCTAACTCAACCCCTGGTGTTATGATTTCTGTGCTGCCTTTAGAGCTTTTAGTTTTTTTTTTCACCGTTGCTCATGACTTTTACAGGTTGAACAACATTTGATTTCTTCTTATTGCCAGTTAACATATCCTCTTTTTGATAAACAAGCTCTTCATCATCAACTAGAAGAGAGAGATATTTTTCCATTTTTCTTTTTGGTGTTTTATTTATTTTTATCCTTTTCAACAACAATTCTAACCTCCTCCTCACTAATGCTAACATATTTTTCAGCTTAATCTTCCACATCTTCAAAAGAATTTTTTTTAGCTTTACTATATTGACCCACCTTAGTGAGTCTTTGTTGATCCCCTCTTTGTACTATTGTAGTGTCACGAGATATTGATCTTTGCTTCCTTCTCATTTCTTCTTATATCTCTGTATGGAAAGTGTTGATTAGAGTCATAACATTTGGTTCCAGATAATAAATACCCTCCAACATGTTTGAAAGACTCAATAAAATCCTATGAAACAAAATACAATATATCAATGATCAATAATTTATAAAAAATTGAATCATCCTTACAATAATGCATAAGACAAATATAAATAAGCATAATTACAATGTTATTTGCAATGTTGCTTGCGATTTCTACACACAACTGTGTATATTATTCATTTGTGTCATACTTGAACTTTGACAGAAGATATTTAACCTTTTCACGTGTATTAGCCATTCTTGCAAGAACATAAAAAATGTTTGTATTTGGCACGAAACATATGTCTTGTACTCTGCCCATCACCTCATATGATTCACCAAACTTAATCATACCACAATACATATAGATATGTGCACCATCATCGGTTTCATCGTCTTGAAGATACCATGAAAAAAATGTTTTATTTATTTCGTGTGCGTTCTACCATTCAAAAATAATCTTGAATGTACTTGATGGGCCACTTGCTTGAATTTTATTACGTTTCTCAGTTTTTGTGTGTTCAACAATATTCATAGTGCATCCAACAATATCCTTAGTGTGACAAGCAATATCCTTAGTGCGTCCAAAAGTATCCATAGTGCGTCCAGCAATATCCTTAGTGCATCCAACTGCAAGTTTGGATTTGACAATTGGTGCCCTCAGTCCAGACACATTCAAAAAGTTCTTCTTTGATGCCATATTCATGATATATATATATATATATATATATATATATATATATATATATAAACACATATCTTCATTAAATAAATTTTTGTTTTAAAAATTTACCAATATAAATATAAATTAACAATAATAATAATAATATATTTTTTTTAAATAAAAAAAATTAAAAAAATATATATATATATATATATTAAAATTAATTGAAAATTAATTTCTATAAATTCAATTTAAAAAAAAATACAATTTTTTTTTGTAAAACCATACAAATTTAAATTAAAAAAAAATTAACTATATATTTTAAAAATTATAATATCATATATATATATTTTTTTCATTTAAAAACAAACAACTTCAAAATATATATATATATAACATTTATTTTTTTAAAATTATGTATAATTTTTAATATATATATATATATATATAAACAATACATTTTTAAAACAATCAAAGAATATATATAAAAAAGTTCAATTAAAAAAAAATTAATATATATATTGTGTATAAGAATTTTCGGTGAAAATCACATGTAAGAAAATTTTGTCGATGCGTTTCGAACCAGCAGTGTGGTTCATCAGCCAGTGTGGTTTATCTTGTCCTGATTATGAACCACACTGGCTGGTTCGAAACGCGTCGACAAAATTTTCTTACATGTAATTTTCACCGAAATTTTTTATCCACATTTTATGGATCACAGAAGCCAAATTCCTAATAATATATATATTCTTAAATTTTTTAAATATATATATATATATATATATATATTATAAAATAAATTAAAACATACCCTACGATTCAATTTTTTTTTTTAATTTTTTTATTGAAAAAATTATTATTATTGTTTTTAAATTTTTTTTTTTTTGCATGTTTAAGAAAAAATAAAAAATAAATATAACTATTTTTTTTTAATGTGAATGGTTGCTTTTGGTTATTTGTTTCATTGAGGAATCTAACAACCCTAAAAAATAAATTTTTTCTTATTTTTTGTCTTAAAAATCCTTCAAATTTGAGTTTTTTTTCCATCTTCGCTATAAAAATATAAAAAATAGGGTTTTTTAATGTGGTTTTTTCTGTAAATTATGATATTGCAAAACAACATTCAAAGAAAAAAGGAAAAAAATAAATAAAATTGGAACATAAGAACCATAAAAAAAAAAGAACCTTCCCAAATTCATATTTAAATGGTCAAAATAGAAGGAAAACTAACATTTCAAATGCAAAAAACTCCCGTTCAATTTGTTATCGATTCCAATGTAGCACCTGAACAAAATTGCTTTAGCGTTTCACGAATGTTGGATTAAAATTAAAATTAAGAAAATTAATATGTAGCTAATATTATAGGTTTATATTAACTTTTATTCAATGTCGGTAAAAAAATAAAACATAAATTTGAAAAATTAATTTTCATATGTAGTCAATGTTAAATTATTTAAATAAAAAAATTATTTTAGTTTTGAAGGAATGCATGAAAGAAATATTTTTGAGGATATTTTGAATAGAAAGTAGGGTGAAATATTTCAAGACTAGTAGTTTAGTAGAATGTTTTGAAATACATTGTAGACAAAAATTTTGGAGGGAAATATTTCAAATGAATTTTTGGAGGGAAATTTTTTAGCAAATTTTTTTGGGGGAAACTTTGGAGGGAAAAAATTTAGCGATAATTTTTGCGGTGGAAGTTTAGAGGGAATTTTTCAGTTTTTAAGCTATATATTGTCATTGAGAGAGAGTGCATTTGTATCATTCAACTTCTTCTTGTTTAAAGTCATGGATTCTTCTCATAGTGAATTTTTTCTTTATGTAGCATCAACATCTTTGTCACGCAACAAATCTATTCAGATTGATGAATATAACAGGAATGTTCACCATGAATAGAGAGTTAAATTTTCGACTTGGTTGTAATCCTGAGGATGATGAGAACAAAATTAATGAAGGGCAGCAATAAGAAATTCCTGCAAATCGAGAGTCAGTTATTCCACTTACTCTTAATCTTAAGGATTATGAGAGCACCAGTGATGAAGGACATGATGAAGAATTTCGAGAGTCAAAATTTCCACTTCGTCTTAATCATGAGGATTATGAGGGCACCACCGATGAAGGGGGGGATGAAAAATTTCCAGATTTAAAATTTCCACTTCGACAGAATCCTAAGGATTATGTGAGCACCACTGATGAAGGGGGGGATGAAGAATTTCTAGAGTCAAAATTTCCACTTCATCCTAATCCTAAGGATTATGAAAGCATCACTGATGAAGGGGGGGATAAATAATTTCCATAGTTAAATTTTCCACTTCATCTTAATCCTAAGGATTATGAGAGCACCATTGATGAAGGGGGAGATGAAGAATTTCAAATAAATAGAGATTCAAAGCGTCCACTTATTCCTAATACTAAGGATTATGAGAGCACCGGTGAGGAAGGGGAGGGGAAGGATGAATAATTTCTAGTGAATAGAGATTCAAAGCTTCCACTTAGGCCTAATACTAAGGATTATGAGAGCACCAGTAAGGAAGGGGAGGATGGAGAATTTTCATTAAATTGAAATTCAATGTTTCCACCTATTCCTAATCCTAAGGATTACAAGACCACCACCAATGAAGTTGAGGATGAAGAATTTACTAAAAATGATAATTTGACTATAAATAGAGAGTCAAATTTTCCAATAATCCCTAATCCGAAGGATTATGAGAGTACTAGTTATGAAGGGGAGGATGAAGAGTTTCTTGCAAATGATAATTTTAGAGGCACAAATCTGAATAATGCATTTTCTCTAAGTGAGCGTTTCAAAGGCACTCACGGTGAAGAATAATTGAATCCTCCAAGGGAAGATTTCGAAAGCATGGATGAAAATGGTGAAGAATTTAGTTTGATTCAGGGTTTCAAAAGCGCAGATGATTTTTGTGAAATTTTTTCTTCAAGTGAGGATGGTAATGAATATTTTCCAAGCAATGATGATGATGAATTTCTTACTATGTTTATAATGATGATAGTGAGGATAATATTCCTCCTAATGGTGATGAGAATGCTTCTACAAAGGATAATGGAATGATGAAATTGTTACAAGAAAATATTGTAACTAGGAGTAGGAGTAGACCTTATCATATCAATCCAAAATATTCTAGTTATATAAGGGTTAGGACAATATATCATACAGGCTGAATTTATATTAGTGATATGATTTCAAGTGAATGTTGTCGAAAGGATTGCTTGAAACTTATGGATTTCAACTTTGCAATGGAGAAAAGGAAAATATATTTGTCAATGAATAAAAACATGAAAAATTCATATTTAGTGGGTTTCATGCAATATACACTAGTAGGTTATGATTATCATATTGGGAATGTATTTCTCTCTGAAAGGATTTCAAAATGTTGCATTAAATGGGTGATTTTCGCTTGCCAAGAATCCAAGGAAGGTTGGAAAAAGATCCCATATATTATTTAGAAGTACACTATAAATGAGAGGTTGGGCCGTTCGCAGATACTGCTGTCATGGATGAAAGACTTATTTTCAAAGCACAGAGAGTGTATGCCATATAAATACACAATACATATTCCATATAATTTCTCGAGACGGTAAATCTACAACTTATACAAAGAATATGCATAAGGTGTTGAAGGAGTTGGTAGTTTGATCACATAGTCATATTTTACAAGGGCATGGAAGAACGAATTCAACAATGTTCGTATTCCTAAGAAGAAAAGGATGGGGGTTTTCAGTACATGTGCATCATTTATATAAAAAAATGATATATGTCAAGGGGGCAGAAAGAGGTATGTGTTCATAACATTATTTTTAAAAATTGGATAGTTATCAACTATGAAAATATATTTATTAATAGGTTTCTTTTATTTTATGTGTAGATTCCGTTGTCAAAGCACTTCAAGAGCATCACAATCAACAAACAAGTGAAAAAAAAAATTGTATAAACATCGAAAGAAGTGTTATGATAATCCAAATAAATATTTGGGTTTGATAATTGATGGTATGGACCAAAATAAAACACTTTTGCCACATTTTTTCCACAAAAAAAATTACAAGAGAAAAATTTTATTTAGTTTCACTTGGTTTGTTGTATGGTCTTTAATAGGAAGATGTTGCCAAGGGTTTACTTCACAGGTCCAAATATTCATAATGATGCAAATCTGACCATAACTATAATCCATGATGTAGTTACTCATTGGTATATTATTCTTCCTGAAGTTATGTATGTACAATTAGACAACACAAGCCATGAAAACAAAAATCAAGTTCTTTTTGGATATCTAAATATGCTTGTTGAATTGAGAATTTTTAAAAATATAAAGGTTGGTTTCCTTCATGTTGGGCATACTATTGACCATATTGATCAAATTTTTAGTAACATTGAGGAGGAAAGATGTTGGGAGCCTGTGATCATTAATTGAATGTATTAAGAAATCATACATTCCAGAGCCTTTTTTTCATGTGTTGAAAGAAACTATTGACATGTGAAGGTTTATTCTGGGATCACATGGTGAGGAGAAATGCTTTGAACAAATTAATAACATTAGCTTCCAACATAAAGTTCGTATCAAAAAAATTTATTGGATAACACTTATATGGGGAAAGAAGTATTTGACTTCTGCATAATGGGGGCTGTCATCAGGTTTAGCATTTTTGAATTCATTCTAAAGCGTCCAATATTTGCATCAACGATATTGTTATTACAATAATTTGCTAAAATCCATAATGCATGAAGGCATAAGAGAGATATAAATTATTCTGAATGTCTAGAATAAATTAAAATATGTATTAGATATACACATGAGTACTTTGATGTTGCTGATCTAGTTTGGTGGGAGTCTTTCTTCAATAAACAAAGTGATACGATTTCAAGATCAGTAAATAAGGATACACTTTTGAAGACTCCATTTATTTGGACAAAAAATATGCCAAATGAACATGAGGAAAAACACATTGTTAAACAACAACAGTATCAAGGTATTATTAATTCTCCATAGGTAGAGGAAAGAGAAATTTATATTGGTTCTAGATCATGTGCACAACGTGAAGCCATGGAACATATATACAAGGGTTTTGTGCAGGATGTTAAGGAGGGTTGCATGATATCAGTGTTAGCAGATGGAGATCCACTTGGCTATCCATTCTGGGTTTCCAAGGTTAAAAAGTTCATTAAAGAAAATGAAGATATTATCGTTGTTGAAGTACATTGGCATGCCACAGATACCCACCCATTCAATGGCGTGTACAAGCCAAATATGGTAGTTGATAAAAAAATTGGTAGAAAGAGAAAAAGAAAGGGCACAAATATAAATCATCGCCGCACAAACCTCTTAAAATTGGAGGATGTTGACATATTTGTGTATGAATTCAATTTTACAAAGAGAGAATTTTCGCTTGAAGACCATAAATATTTTGAAAAAAATTCTACCAGAAAAAATAATGTTGAGATGGGAGTCTGCTGAATCTAGTCATAGATCTAGAAGACTTTTGAAACCTGAAATGGTGGGCATGCATGTTGACTTAGATGGAGCACTAGTCGATGAAAGAGAAGAATATGGATCATCTTCATCTGCATCTAGTCATTCATTCGAAGATGTAGGTTTTGATGGTGTGCCATAACCTATGACTGATTTTGACTAAATGTCTAAGACATTTTTGCGTAATTGATGTTTGCATGGTAACTTGAAATACATATTTTGAATTCCATATGATCTTATTGAAGTTATGGGTCATTTTTATGTTTGTTGGATTATATGTTTTAATTATGAATAATTCATCTCTTTAGAATATCCACAGTGCAACAATGAATTAAAACGATAATTTATGTTATATTCAGTATACCAAAGTTGATATTTTGATTAAAAGTAAAAAAAAAGATTAGAAATTAATGTTGAATTTTTAAATTATGCAGTGATATTTCCATGATATTATTTATTGTTAACATTTGGTAAAAGATACTTTTAAACATTTTGAAAATTTTATGCCTTATTGAAAGTGGACACTTCATTTTGATGGTTTATTTTTAGGTTTTGGTTGCAATTAGATAAGTTGTCTTAGGCTAAGATTTGAAAAGAGATATATTTTTAGCCTTTAAAATAAAAATTACTCTTGGAATAATAAATATTTCATATACTTGTTCTATTAAAAAAAATGTTTTAGTCATATAATTTGTCCATAATTTCATGGTACAAATATGTTAAAAACTTAATATTTTTAAAACCATGGTTGAAAAAATGTCAAAATATTAAGGTGTTTTTGCGCTATGATATTTTATCTTTAATGCTATGGTTGAAAAAAATTACAATTTTAGGGTTTTTTAGAGTCAAGATATTTTATCTTTAAAAAAATGGATGAAAATTGTTGGAAATTATAAGGCTTTCAAACATGATATTTGTATCTTTAACACCATGTATCAAAATTGTTGAGATTTTAAGATTCTTCAAAGGCCTAATATTTTATGTTTAATTCCATTGTTTGATCACACTATGGATAATCCAGAGATCTCTTCATTTAATTCCATTGTTAAAAAGTGTCAAAATTGTGACCTGGTTTTATTTTTTGTTATTCTAGCAGCAACACTTTTGTTTTGAGGGTGTTTTTTCAAACTTTTTTTCAAGAAAAAAATTGGTGTTTAGCACAATTTAAAAAAATGTCGAAATTTGACCCTAAAAAAAAGTCCGTTCTACACACTTTTCATTTTTGGGGTGTTTTTTCATGTTTTTTGTGTTTTTTTGGGCTAGAGTTCTTGTTTTGAGGTAATATTTCCCGTTTGGTCGGTAAATTTGTTGGTGATATTTTCTTCAACCCCTGGTTTATTCGAAATGTAAATTTTGATGGTAGGGGAAATGTTAGCCATATTTCCTTCTTCGAAAGCATCTGGTGTAGAAATGGGGTTTTTGAACCAATCGACCTCACCATGGATGGAGTCTTGGACTCCACAACATATTGATCATGAGTTTGTTGTGGAAGGAAGTGCGCACGATGGTGTATATCATCCCAAGGATAATCTTGGGTGGTCATGGCTTGTATTATGTCTTCATTAGAATGAAAAATGGGAGGATGGGAGGAAGAGAGACCACATGATGAAGAGGAACTACCTGAGGCATATTCATGAGATACAAGGTTCACATGCACATCATTAGAAAGGTTGGAGGGATGACTAGTAGATGTGACATCTATCGATTTTGAGACTGAAATGTCTTCCGAAGTAGGTTTGAAAGAAGTAAAATAGTAAAATTATGAAGAGTCTTAATATATCGATCCCATGGATGATGACAGGTAGAGAATAGGGGTAGAACTATCCGTCATCTCGACATCAGGAGGTAGGATTATGATGGTGGGTTTATAAACCTCCTTTCTCGGCGATGCATTGGGCCAATATCCACAGATTGAGGGGAAGTGGAATCACTACGAATGACATCTAACTCACGAAGCACTTGAAGTGTATTACGAAAGTCTTTGAGACATGGAAATTAGTGGGAATAATGTCCATACTTATCGCACAAAGCACAAGGGTGATTTGTGTGTAAGGTTTTGTTCTTCTTGGCAGACTTGGATAAGGTAACATGGGCCTCAGGAATGTTAGGGTCAGGAAAAGAATTAGATACCACATTCTTAATATGAGGGAGATCAGGAAAAATTATTGGTGGCATGCCCAACAATATCACACAAAGCACATGGAGGAGAAGAATTTGGAGGTTTAGGAGGAGTAGGAGTTACTTGGGGTGCCTTTTTTTTGTTTCCCTTTTCTAGGATTCCCCCCCCATCACTAGATGGTTTCGCAAGAGGGGTGGATCCTTATTGAGGTCGTTGTGGAACTAAAGAAAAGGAAGGGGTGGTTACAATAGGTTGAACCATAGTCAAAGTTGTATAAGGTTTGAGTTGGTTAGGAGGAGTGTTTGTGGGAGGATCAATGTATCATAATGGGTTCCCCAAAGTGATGTTAGGAAGATTCAACATAGCCATTACCGAAGTAGAAAATTTTCCTAGTGGTGGGAATAAGAAGGGTATCTAATAAGAGGGATAATGACTTTGAGGAATTTTTCCTATATGGGAAATACTTGGGGGAAATATTCCTAGTGGAAAAGTGTTGGAACAGGGTCCTCCAAAGGCTACGAATTGGGACAGTTTTGAGTATTTATGTATATTTTTGGCATACTTTAGTCTAACGCAGGGGTTTTGGGGTGGGTCAAAGCCCTGAAAGCATTGTAATGGGTCAAAGGGTAGACCTAGTGTCCACAAACCACAGTTTGCAGACCACAGGAAAGATTAGGCTAGATCGTTATAAATAGAAGGACATTTTGAGTCAATAGGAAGCATGCATTAAGATTGGTGCGAATTACAAATTAGTAGATCTGTTTGGGTTATTGGGGAAAGGACTCCTGCTGGCTGTGTGCGTGGAGATCCTCAGTCTTGATGTGTGCAGGCCCTGCAGCTGTGTGCGCAGGTTGGGTTTTGGGTATTGTAAAAGGATCTAAAGGATTAATGAAAGCGGAAGGTTGTTGGAATATCTGAATCTGTTAATGTGAATCTATGATATCCGTTATGTTATGCATGGTTTTGTGTTAAGCTCCAAAATTAACTGTGTTATTTTATTATGCTGCATTGAAATCTGATATAAATCTGTCTGTTATACTTTATGCAAGAATATATGTGGTAGTTGCATTATTGTTCTGAATCTGTTGTTTACTGTGATTATAATTGGTATTGTGCACATGGATGCGAAGGGATCGATAGATCTAGATTCTGTGATATATGATCTAGTAATTGTGAAGTCGAACGAAACTTTTCTTGACTTATCTACCCTCTCCCAGGGTGTGGAAACCTAGTTCTAGCACCCTTCCATACTGCTTCGGGTGAGACTTTAGCGTACGCAAGTAGGTCACTGCCGAAAGGGCCAGTAGTATAGGGGTTTGTTGGCAAACCTTAACCTCCGAACCTGGGTTGGGACCCCTCAATCCAAAAAATGGTTCCGTTGCTGGGACCAGGAGCATTTTCAGAGAGGGATCGGGTAATGCCAAGGCCGTACTGGAAACCTGAAAGAAAAGAAATTGATGAATGGTTCAAACAACAAGTTCAGGAATTCACAGTAAAAGAAAACCGTAGTAAGTGGTTGACCACCGAAGAGTGGAAGAATAAGTATATTTTCACAGAGATCTATGAGATCTTCTTTGTAACAATTGTGATCGAGCTCCAGCAGTGGCTCGCAAGGTTGGTCGAATTTCAGAAGTGTTGGAAGGACGAGCAGGTCACACAGTGGAACCCAGAATTGATCCGGTAGTTAGAAAAGACTGATAACACCATCACTCGCATGGTGGACCACTGGGTGGATAGTGTGCTAGGAGGGTTTGTGATAGAATTTGGCATCAACTAGTTCTTCTCCTACTTTGAAGCAGAGCGAAGATTCTTCGAGGGATTCCAGGGTAAGTTTCTGAAGACCTTACCATTGCTGATTAAGATATTACTGTGCGAAAAGAGTATTCTGTGAAGCCACACCAAATGAATGACCTCTGATCTGGACGAGAGTACAACACAAAGTGGAAAATACTATCAGACCAACCAAGAAGGATATAAATCTGTCTACAGTCCGGTAAGAGAAGCAGCTGCGCAGAGTCCTCCAGCCACACCACTTTCAAACCAGCATAGGGGTAAGAATTCACCTACACCTCCGCCACCACCAGAAGACAACATGGCTGCGCACATGAAGTTTCCTACCTTTAAGGGTGTGGGAGATGAAGACATGGATCAGTTATGGTTTGTCGCAGAGTCGGTATGGACTGCGCAGAACGTAGCAAGTGATGCGGTGAAGAGGGCACAACTGTCCCTTGCCTTCAAAGGAAGAGCTTTGGACTGGTACATGGGATACATCGGCCAGCATGCGAACACAACCATTGAAGAGATTAATAATGCCTTGAAGCAATAGTTCAAGAAGACTAAGTCCTACTCTCAAATAGTGGTTGATCTAAAGGATTTCAAGCAAGGGCCTTTTGAGTGTGTATGGGAGGCCGATCAGCGATTGAAGAAGGTAATCAGAGAAGGAGGATTTTAGTATGATGACAGACAACACAAAGAATGATTCATTGCTATGCTGCTGTCTTACCTGCGCGTACCTATGGGTCACTAAACTTTCGAATCGCAGGAAAAGCCCTGGAAGTCGTTATGAAGTTAGAAGCTGCACCCAGAGATGATACTCAGCTGGGCGTCCAGCAGATCCAAGGACAACTGGAGGCTATGCACATGGAGATACAGAATCTGTGAAAGGAGCGAGGAGCAGAGGCTAGCCCTGAAAGATGGTGCATACGATGTAGGATGAGTGGTCACACCAAGGATCACTGCCCTCTGTTAGCAGACTATGTGCAAGTTGGGGGACTTAGTCCATTACGCCCTAGGGAAGTTGTAGGATCAAGTGGGCCGGTGCTATGGTGCGATGATTGTCATATTTTGGGGCTGCACGACACAAACCACTATCCCCGCCTTACTGCTTATGTCCCAGAAGTAAAGCAGCAATGGTACAGGTTCTGTAGGTCGGTAGGACACGATGAAAAGAAGTACTAGACATATGATTTGATGATCGTTTGAGGGAACCTCTATAGGGTACAGTCGGACCCATCCTTGCCAAGATCCCTCTCGAGCACAAGTGGGTCCCCAACAAGGGGCAGGGGAGGCGGAAGAGGTGGAAGCACAGGTTGGGGACGAGGGAAGCTAATATGTTATAATTGTAGAGAAGTAGGACACTTTGCCAGGGACTGCCCAAGCCCTACAAGGTAGTCCTGCCGATATTGCAGACAACTGGACCATGCGATTAAAGACTGTCCAATCTTGATAGCAAAATTGTAGGAGAAGCAGCTGACACCTACGTAGAATGTGCAGAGGGTTAAGGCTGAAATGTGAGACAAAGATCCAAGCTTGAATGTCGTAACATGCAATGGGATGGCCACCGGAGGGCCTGGGGAGAAGACTGCGACTGAAGCGCTGATCCAGAAAGTAGTTATCAAGCAGGAAGGTTTGGATCTCAAAAAGGAAAAAGAAACATTTTTTGCAGCCCACAAAGGCTTTGCTAAAGCAGAGACGTCTTCTTCGTTGCCGTCGGGAGACCTCAAGGCGGATGAGGAGGCCAAACCCTTTTTACAGGCATGTATGAAGCTGCTGCGCAACCCAAAGGCTGTGGAAAATCTTCAGGCATTAATAGATAGTTTCACAATGCAATCTAGCCTCCCCATGGAAATAAAGGACGTACACAAATTATACAGATATAAGAAACACACTGGTAGAGATATGCGGTTGACTGCGCAGATCGGTGATTACGAGATGGATTAGGTTATTTTGGACCTAGGTTCAGATGCGAATGTATTACCTAAATAGGCTTGGAAACGAATGGGGGAACCTAAGTTGGAATGGTCCACTATCCAGTTGCGTATGGCCAATCAGTAGAAGATCATACCCTTGGGGAGACTATCGGAGGTCATGATGGATATCGCAAGGGTCAAGGTCTGAGCTGATTTTGAAGTAATTCAGATTGTAGAAGATGTGGACCCCTACCCTGCGCTTCTAGGGATAGACTGGGCCATAGATATGGGAGGTATCATTAACTTGAAGAAGATAAGCATGGTGTTTGAGAATAACGGTACAAGGGTTGTAGTACCATTAGATCCCGTGGAAGGCGAACGATACACAGAGCCGGTGCACGATGAAGAGGATGCGGATCACATCTATAAGTTGACTACGCGGGATGAAGATTGGATCAACATCATGGAAGATGGAGTACTCTGCTGGGAAAAGGACAGTGAATGCCTCTCTGACTCCGACGGGGAGATAGAGAATTGGAAAAACTGGTTACATGATGTCTCTATGCTGCGATGTCTTTGGGTCACAAAGAAATTCCGCTGCATTTCCTCAGAGGTAAGAGATTTACCTTACTTTGATGGTTCTGGTAACTTTAGGGAATTTTTTAGAGCGTTTGAAGCTGAGGTACCTAGGGAACGAAGGCTATGGGCCCTTAACCTAGCTATGCGGGCAACCCCTGCATGATGGTGGGATACGCATAAGGGAGCGTTCCAGGAGGGGGAGGATTATCGGGACATGATGCTCCTGTGATTTGAGACTCTGGCAGAGGTATGGGTCAAGATGTTCCTTGGCCC
This sequence comes from Pinus albicaulis, assembly GCA_034641835.2. Taxonomy (NCBI): domain Eukaryota; kingdom Viridiplantae; phylum Streptophyta; class Pinopsida; order Pinales; family Pinaceae; genus Pinus; species Pinus albicaulis. The sequence goes on from CM076574.1 coordinate 36,086,143, forward strand.
AGGTGATCCACGTGAACACGTGGTTGCATGGATGAAGACGTGGGGCGACCGAACTACAAAGAGTGGGTTCACTTATTCACTCATGCGTTGGGTCCAATCCCTATTGCATGGTACCTGGATGCAGATCTACATCAATGCACCCGCCATTGGGAAACTCTGAAGAATGAATTTATAGGCACATTTGGACTGGTAGGGGGTTCCGAGGCGCTTGACGAAGCTCTGCAGGACATAGATACATTCGTGTTTGGAAAGTTCGGCTCCTCTGTAGTATTCGAGGCGCCGACATGGGAAACGCAGATGCAGGATATTGTCAACTACCGCAGCTTGGCAAGAGAGGAAGGTGAAGATGATCCGCGGTTTGTCTCTATCCCGGAGTCGGAAGGGGAGTGTGTCGTTGAGGGACCTCCACTGAAATAAGTGGATGTCACTAAGCCTCTCAAGCTGCATGAAGTAAACATTGGGATGAAAGAGCACCCTAAGTTGGCCAATATTGGGGACTACTGGGATGAGGATATAGTAGGCAAAGTGGTTGAATTACTTACATAATACCAGGACTTGTTCTCGATAAAGTTTTCCGAGCTAAAGGGGATCACGAGGAACTTAGTGGTCATGCATATCAGTCTCAAACCCGATGCGCGGCCCATAAAACAACGATCTTATAGGTTGAACCCCAAGTATAAGTAGAAGTTCAAGGATGAACTCGATAAAATTCTTGCTACAGGTATCATCGAACCTGTTGAACAGTTAGACTGGGTCAGTACAATGGTGGTTCAGGTGAAAAAAAAATAAGGGGGAGATTCGGATCTGCGTGGACCTGCACAAGTTGAATGATGCCTGTGTTCATGATCCATTCCCGACACCATTCTCAGACGAAATCTTAGAGAGCATGGGAGGATAGGAAGCATACTCCTTCACGGAAGGATTCTCAGGATACCATCAGATCAGAATCGCACCTGAGGATCATAGTAAGACCACATTCGCCACTGAATGGGGATCATTTCAGTACACTGTCATGCCGTTTGGACTAAAAAATTCCCCTGCTATCTTCTCGCGGGTCGTTGTCGCAGTGTTCAAAGAATTCATCCACAAGTTCCTCGAGGTGTATTTCGATGATTCGATTGTCTACAGCCTGGTAATGGCGCACGTATCAAACCTGTGCTTGATTTTGGATGCCTTTCGGAAACACCAGATTTCCCTAAATATAAAAAAATTTATCTTCTGTGTACCCTTCGGAATCTTACTCGGCCACATAGTTTGTCGGCAAGGACTAATGGTAGATCCTGCCAAAATCGCAGTTATCATAAATTTTCCAGTACCAACCATGGAGAAATAGCTGCGCTCGATCCTTGGACACACAGGTTACTACAGGAAATTCATTCAAGCCTATGCGCTGATTACTGCCCCTATGGAAAAATTGCTCAAGAAGGATGTTTCGTTCTTTTGGAATGACGAGTGTCAAACGAGCTTCGAGTTACTTAAATAAAAGATGGTCTCGGCACCTATTCTCATCTTTCATGATTGGGAGAAGGTATTTCATGTTCACATCGATGCATCATGCATTACTCTCGGGGCTGTCCTTATGTAGCCAAGAGAAGGAGATATTGACCATCTGATTGTCTTTGCAAGTAGGAAACTCTCTAGTGCGGAACGCAACTACTCCACCACAGAATGGGAGGGATTGTTCATGGTCTACGATTTGCATAAATATTGGCATTACTTATTAGGAGGACATTTCAAAATGTTCACAGAACATTCCGCTTTAAATTACCTGGTAAATAATCCTGTGTTGGGGGGGAAAATATGCCGATGGCTACTGCTATCTCAGGAATATTACTTTGAAATCATTGTCAAGCCGGGAAAGTTTAATGCTAGTTTAGATCACTTGTCCCAAATAGAGAGTGGCAAGGAGCCAACCGACCTGGAAGCCAGATTGCCTGATGTGCAACTATTTGCTATTAAGGTAGTAGATGCACACTTCACGGATATCATTCAGTTCTTGAATACTGGGACGACACCTCCAGAGTACTTTGTACAACAGAAGAAAGAGTTAGTCACCCGGGCAACAAATTTTACCATCATCGCAGGTCATTTATATAGGATGGGAGCAAATGAAGTATTGAGTCGATATGTTTTGGAGCACGAAAGGCACACTATCTTGGCAGAGGCTCATGACGGAGTAGCAGGAGGTCACTACACAGGGAAAGAAATGACGCAAAAGATCTTGAGAGTTGGGTTATGGTGGCCAACCTTGCATAGGGACACCCACGACTATTGTAAAGCTTGCAATATGTGCCAACGAATGGGGAGGTCGTCCTGCAAAGATGAAATGCCCCTTCAACCACAAATGGCTCTACAAGCATTTGATAAGTGGGCTATCGATTTCATCGGACCTATCAACCCACCAGGGAAGAAGAAGGGTGCACGCTACATTATTATTGCCACTGAATATGTAACCAGGTGGGTCGAAGCACAAGCAGTAAAGGATTGTACTGCGGATACCGCTGCGCATTTCATCTTTGAACAAATCCTGACCAGATTGGGATATCCGAAGATTTTCATGAGCGACAAAGGTATGCACTTTGTTAATGAAACAATCCAAGCTTTGATTGAGGAGTTTCAGATCCATCATGCGAAGAGCACACCATATCACCCACAGGCCAACGACGCGGTTGAAGCATTTAATAAAATCTTGGAGCAAGCGTTGAAAAAGGTATGCAATGTTGATTATGCCCATGGAGTATATTATTCCTAGTCTGTGTATCGCAGCATTTACAAACATGGCAGAACCTGACATCATGGAGGAGTGCTTAGCACAACTTATGGCTTGGAGGAAGATCGATTCCTTGCGAATTTCCATCAGCAAGTCCAGAAGGCCCGCGATAAAGCCTGGCATGATCGACATATTTGCTAGAAGACATTCGCGGAGGGAGAATTGGTACTCTTATACGATATCCTGTTTGTAAAGTATCCCAGGAAGTTCCGGAAGCATTGCCTTGGTCCCTACACAGTTAGGGAGATCACGGATGGCAGAGTAGTTAGGCTTGCTACCCTGTGCGGTGATATGTTCCCAGGCTATGTCAATTGTAGCCAGCTCAAACCGTATCGGATCAAATGAATCTATGACCAAAGTAGCCATACGCGCACAGGTGGAGAGTCCACCACCACAGTGACTCGGGATGAGTCACAAGATTGTGTTGGGGGACTATTGGAACAGGGTCCTCCAAAGGCTGCGAATTGGGACAGTTTTGAGTATTTTTATATATTTTTGGCATACTTTAGTCTAGCGTGGGGGTTTTGGGGTGGGTCAAAGACCCGAAAGCATTGTAATGGGTCAAAGGGTAGACCTAGAGTCCGCAAACCACGGTTTGCGGACCACAGGAAAGATTAGGTTAGATCGTTATAAATAGAAGGACATTTTGAGTCAATAGGGAGCATGCATTAACATTGGTGCGAATTACGAATTAGTAGATCTGTTTGGGTTATTGGGGAAAGGACTCATGATGGCTATGTGTGCAGAGATCGTCAGTCCTGTTGTATGCGGAACCTACAGCTGTGTGCGCAGGTTGGGTTTTGGGTATTGTAAAAGGATCTGAAGGATTAATAAAATCGGAAGGTTGTTGGAATATCTGAATATGTTAATGTGAATCTATGATATATGTTATGGTATGCATGGTTATGTGTTAAGCTTCGAAATTAACTGTGTTATTTGATTATGTTGCGTTGACATCTGATCTAAATCTGTCTGCTATACTTTAAGAAAGAATATCTGCGATAGTTGTGTTATTGTTCTATATCTGTTGTTTACTGTGATTATAATTGGTATTGTGTAGATGTATGCGAAGGGATCGATAAATCTGGATTCTGTTATATACGATCTGGTAATTGTGAAGTTGAACACAACTCTACTTGACTTACCTACCCTCTCCCAGGGTGCGGAAACCTGGTTCCAACACCCTACCATACAACTTCGGGTGAGACTTTGGCCTGCGCAAGCAGGTCACTGCCAAAAGGGCTAGTAGTATAGGGGTTTGTTGGAAAACCTTAACCTTCGAACCTAGGTCAGGACCCCTTGAGCCAAAAAAAAGGATTAGGAGAGATGCTAGCAGGAGGGAGATGTCCTGGAGGAATTGTAACTAAAGGATGAGTTGTGTCTTGAGAAGGGGGTTGTAGAGGAGCTGGCTTCTTGGAATATGTACTTGGTTGCTTGCTTGCATCCCATGATCCTTGAAACATGAAAAAACTCGAAGAGCAAGGCTTAGAAGGAGTAGCCGGTGGGCCACAGTAAGCCCCAAAGAGCGTGGAATATTTAGATACTTTAGGGGAAAACTCGATAAGGGGGGAGTGGTCTTATTGCTAGGCATTGATTAAATAGTGGGCTAGGTAGAGATATGAGGTTGGGGGTCATACTAATTCAATTGATCAATAGTGGCGATCTTTCCATTGTGAGGAAATTACATCTCGCGAAAGATAGAGCATGCGACAGTTGACATGTCATATGTGTAACTACAACCCAACAAGATATTATAATATAAAGGGGCATCAATGACTTCGATGTCAATCAAGACCGTATTGTGAGAAAAAATAATAGGGAATTTGTGATATAAACCAAGGGGCTGCGAGGGATGACCATCCCAATCATGAAGAGTGATAGTGGATGGTGACAAGTCAAGGGAACCAAGTTGCTTCCTAACACTAATAGCCATCACACAGGTGGAGGCACCTTCATATATTATACACTGTTGGATAATGGTGTTTTTTATGGAGACCGATATATAAAAAGCAACGGATGAAGGAAGCGGGGGATGTTCCACTCTATCAACATCAAATAAAATTGAAAGATCGTCAAAGGGATCCAAAATGCCCAAAAAATATATTAGATATTTCTGTCGGGATGGGTATGTTTGGAGGAATTCCAGCATTGACATGGAAACAAGAGATTCTGCCAAGTCATCTAATATGCTATAGGTATGGGTGGTTTTAGAAGAAGCAACATTTCGACATAATGGACCTTTGGCGATCTTATGGTGAAACTTTACCTTAGGCAGAGCGATCTATAACGTACCATTTGGTGACAACAAGGGCTCAATGGAACTTTTGGGTTGGGAGTAAATCGATGACCTATTAGGAGGATTTTCATATTGGTGTAGTTAATTCTGGAGGTTGATTTCTTCGGAATCCATCACGAGGACCTAGTAATTATTTTTTCCAGTTTGTGAAGATTGAGGGGTTGTAGTACTCTGTGTGAGTTGGGCAACCACATATCCCTGATGAGGAAAATGAATGGTAACCACAATCGACTGTGATGGAGGCGGAGGGGGAGGAGGTGTAGTGATGGGTTGAGGTCCTTTAGAGGCATCTTCTTGAGCTTCCCATACCTGACGCATCTGAGGTAAAAGGGGACATTCGTGAGTATTGTGGGTAAAAACACTAAAACAAGCACAAGGTTTATTGGTTATAAGAGCCTTTTTCTACTTAGGCTATATTCCCTGTTGTTGGGTTGTGGGATTAGGATGGTCACCCTTAGATACATTTGGTTGTAAACCTTGATTGCCTTGGTTACCTTGAGGTTATTGATTCTGATTACCCTTCCCCTTATTCCTTGTCTTGGGGTTAGGGGGATTGGTAGTACTCTACTGGGAATACACTTGATTTTGTGGAGGCAGTTGTTGTTTTGGAAGGGGAGGTAGAGGCATGGGAGGTTGAGGCACTGGTGTTGGTGGGGTTGGAGCTCTAGGTAGTGCATAAGGATAGTATGGATTCATGACAACATTTGGATAAATAAGTTGAGTAAAAACTGGCCTAGGAGTCGACTGATGCAGATGTGGATATGCATATGACATGCTTGTACCTTGGTAAGAGTTGACACACCAAGGATCAGGAGGGGGATAGATGTAAGAGAAAATGGTCCTCCCCTCGGGTTGACCATAACTCATAGGAAGTTTAGGATATGGTGATGGTTAAGGGTGGGAAAGAGACCCAATGATACCTGATGGGCCTCTAAATTAGACGTAAATAAAGGCCCATATAACCTTTCTTGGGCACATAAAAGATATATTAAATCTCTCCTTATACACTTAATAATGTTTTTTTATGCTTTAATATGTTCTTATGAAGTTTTAAAGATAATTTCATATTTGTGCCTAATATTATTTATTTTTGTAGAATATTGTGAGAATATTGGGCAGATTATGAAGATTTGGAGAAGGAGATAATTTAGGGACTTTATCCCTACTACTGGAGGATCAAGATTCAATAATAAATGGACAAAATATCATGAAATAATTGAGAAATTTTGGAGAGATTCCAGAACTCCGATGATTGAGAAAATCTAGGAATGTGTTCCCTATCATTTATTACAAACTCCTAGTGTTGGGAATCGGATCCACTATTTGAGGGATTTTGGAGGGGAAAGCTTCCTCCTTTCAAGGAGAATGCTTCCTCACCATTTTTCATAAGTACCAATTAGAATTTTCCTCTAGGGATATTATTGTTTAGTCTTATTGTGGAGAAACTTGTTTTCTGGAAACTCCACTTTCTTTTCTTGCAAGGTTGTACTTGGATTGATTCGAATAATGAAGATTAGCACCATTTTTAGCTTCTAAGGCTTGGTTTTTTCCATAAGACTCTGAGCCTCCTTGGGATTGGCAATCCTAGGAGCCTTAGAGCCCTCTTGCACAATTTATTTATGTTCTTTTCACTTCTTATTCACATGCATCTCTTATTTTTGTTTTGCATATTTTTGTATTTATTATTGTTTCTTTTCTTGTTGTAGGATTGAGTTAGATGATTTAAGTGAGTTATTTTGCAGGTTTTTTATAAGTTCAAAAAAATGATTCATATTTATAATAACTTTGTAAGGTCATCTTAATCATTAAGCTACTTGGATTTGGTTATTAGTTCACGAATATAAGATTTCTGGAAATGCCTTGTAGCGAAATAGTAGTAAATTTATTTTATTTTTTAGAAAGGGTTAATGAAATCCATTTGACTTGATTTCACTTGGATTGGGTCATACTAATGTTAAATTTTATAACAAAATTTACCCCATTGCATTTTCACTTGATTAGGTGAGGCATTTGATAGATTAACTAGCTCACTAGTTCTTGAATTTCCAGATTTTAGAGTAGCAAATTTTTGTTATTTTTTAGCACATGTGAACAAGGATATTTTGGAGTGATTCCACTTGGAATGAAGGCCTAATACATCATAATTATAAAAAAAAATTGTCCCATCCAATTTTCATTTGATTTACTTAGTCATTTAGTGAGTTATTTCCAAAACAAACTTGCCTGTAGAAAAAATAGAGTTGCCTGTAGCACTCTTGTAGCATGTGAAAAATCGACCAGATTTTCTCTCAAAGGTTGGTTTTTGTCTCTTAGGCTTGAATCCTGATCCCTAGGACCTAAATACATGTTTGAGGAAGAAAAAACACCACTTAGGACATTCATTTTCGAAAATTAGATTAGGTCTTTTTATTTGAATTCATGATCTTAGGATTTCAATTACAAATTATTGTTCTTTCCTAGGATTAATTTCTTTTCAAAGCAACACTTCCATTTATGCAATTAATTTAGGCTTTGATTTCATGACATCCCCTCCATTATATCAGATCAAAAAAATAAGGACACATTGTATGCTGCACATATAGTGCTGATACCTCTTAAGTTTTTACGAACCCCGGGTTGATAATTAAAGTTGGTAGCCTTGGGAGTTACATAATTCTTGTTGCAATACTCAGGCTCATCTCCTTTTGGCACCATTTTGGGAGGTGTAAAATTATGCATTGTTTTCTTCCATAGTTGATTCATTTCTTTTATTTCTGTAAAAACAAAAAAAATGCATTAGGCATATTTCATTTCAAAACATAAAATTGCATTGCAGTAGCATTCTTATTCAAAAAAATATTTAAAAATACTTCTGCAACACCAACCTCCCCATTTGATCACGTGGTGCAGCAAGAACCATATCACCATCAAATTTTGCAGGTATAAGAAGAAGAGATGTCAAACACGGTAGAATAAATGAATGGAGATGATGATAATGAAGAAGATCCTCTTGGATTTCCCATTCAGGATACTGATGTCAGTGTGCATATGAAGAACATCCTCCATATTTCCTTCCCAAATTCCATGGTATGAGGTTAGAGGATCCGAAAACCTTTCTCTTTGAATTTTAAATACTTTTTATATCTTATGGCTACTTATCGCACACTCAAAAACCGAGATTTTTTCCTGCAAAATTGAAGGATAGAGCTCTTAAAAGGTTCATGAGTCTAGGTACTAATTCAATAAGGTCATGGAATGATATGAAAAAGATATTTATAGAAAAATATAAAGACAAGGATCTTAAGAAAGAAATCTTTAGAATGAATCAAAAACAAGATAAGAGCCTTGAAGATCTAATATAGAGGTTCATGTTTAATTTTAAGAGGGGAAAATTACAACATTTAGGATTGGACACACTAAAAACCCTCTTACTTAGAACAATTATGGATGAGTGGATCGATCTCCTTGATCTCATGAGTAGAGGATATGTATACTAATTATCATTTGAAGAAATTTGTGAAACATGAAAGCGCATATTAAGAGGAAGGGCTACAGTAAGTAAATTAGCATCAACATTGGTAAGTCAAGATGAACTTGGAAATTTGCTTGATAGCTTTAAAACAGAATTTATTAGCAATATAAGTGAACAATTAGAGATGTTAAGAATGAAAAATGAGAAAAAAGAAGATGCCGATATTTGTGTTATCCATGCAGAATCATATGCTACTAAATATTGTCCATCATTACCAAGGTTTAAGGATGTTTTACAAGAAGACAATGGAGCAAGTCAATCACCACATAAGCTATGTTATGTAGCTCCAAGAGGATCATGGCAACCTAGTCAACTTGATATGATGCAAGGACCTACTTCACAATTTCAAGCTGTTACACAACAATTTGTCACCGTCCCTGCAATCCCCCATCCCGCACATTGGAGGGCTTATTTCGTGACCTGTGAGCAGTGACATGACCTGAAACCACTTTCATGGCATCCCCCTGGACAAGGACATTAATTCCCTTGAAGACAAATCCTTGTGAAAAACCCTAAAAATAGCCTTTTTATCCTTGGCGCGACTAGTCAGTGTTATACCCACGCCAATGGGGAAAATCCTCCAAAGCACCTTAGCATGATACAATTGTTGCTAGACCCGATCTGGGCTAGTAGGGATCGCCTCTGTCCGCAGAGGGGATTTACCTCTACAAAAAATTGGCGACTCCACTGGGGAGCGTTGATTTGGAGTATTGTCTTGTCTTTTCGGTCGATTCTTGACTTTGCTTGCTTGATCAGCTCTTTTGGCTGGCTCTTTCTGTGTGTTTGGCTTTTGTTTAGCTTTACCATCACTAGTCTGTTTCTTAGATTGCTCTTTTTTTATTTTTCCTTATTAAACTCGACTGGCGTGCTTATTAGCCTGACAGTCGCGCCCATTGGCACATGTTGCCAGTGTATTACCTGCGCCAATCCTGTTCCGGCGCTAGATTCTGCCTGACAGTCACGCCAATCCTGAAGGTGCTAGGGTTTACTTTGTTTTGAGCTTTCTGAGCTTGATCTGTGTGTTTGGTTTCATTTTTATGACTGCTTGAGTGTTCTGGAGCCTTGTTTGACTGACTGTGACCTTCATCCTTTGGTTGTTTTCCCGTTTCTATAGATTTTACATTCTAGCCCTAGGGCATCTAGGTGCTATAGTGTGTCAAGCCTCCCGTGGGAGTTTTTGGTTTCTATCTGTTCAGTCAACCTTGTGATTGCTTCTCTGCATTCGTTTGGTGGTTGTCTGTCGTTTTATTGCGCTATTTGAGTGATTGTTTCTTCTTCATTCGGATTCTGATTTGTCTCGTTTTGAGCCTAGATTACATGGTTCATTTGAGTCTTTGGGATTCTCTTGGTTTTGAGGGATTGTTTTGGCAATTTGAGCTCTGATTGTGTGCTTGCATTGAGTGAAATTTGATTGATTTTACTCCTTTGCTATCGTTTCTCAAATTGCTCTTTTTATTAGTTTTCATTTTGTTCAGTGCACTTTGCTCTTAAACATTGAAAATACAAAAAAAAATCTCTTTTGCTTTGATTATTTAATGAAAATCGAATCTTTTCTGTGTTATTAGTGATTTGTAACTTTGAAAGAAAAGCGTTTAGTTTCCATTAGCTGCATTAGAGACATTACTGGTTGTTGTCTGATCATTTTTTTATTATGTGAAAAGCTCTTAACTCTCTCGTAATTAGCTTTCATCAAATGAAATGATATACTGTGGCATGTAGTGTGCATTTAGGAGATTTTGAGACATAACACTCACTAGAGCCTGAAAACTGAAAAATAATTGAAGATAAACATTAAAATTTATTCAATTTACACTAAGGTAGCATTGGAACATTAACGAAATATTTAGAGGTCTAGGCTAGAGACGTGTTCCGGTGTCTTTAAACCTAGTAGTTGTCATTCGCCTCTTGGCTTTAGACAGCACTAGTACGGACTTGTGCTCCTCGTACCATCACGTATATAAAGGGAGAACCCACTAGGTTTCTATCCTTTATCCATAGGAAACACCGGACACAACATTCAGGGAGATTGCCTGCACGTACGTTAAGTCCTTGGTTGATTTCTCTTTCATTTTGAAACCAAGGTGTATATTGCAGTTCACGGTTATTTGGTACACCCTTTGCATAGAATTCCTGAGCAGTCATTTTAATGTTAGCTGACTCCTTAAATTTGAAAAGATCACCAAGCGCTTGTCCTTTCACGCTTGCTTCAAAATTGAAAGAGATAGAGTCATCTTTCATCCGTTTCTCGACTCTTAAAACATGAAACGGTGAAGTTTCTAAGTTTCAATGTCGTAAAATAAATCACCCGCGATCACACGCCCTGTTAGATCTTGCTTGTTGGCCGTTTGATTGTGTGCCTTGATTTTTTCAGCTCGCGTGTTGTGTCTGATATTTTCCTTTCGTCATTACTGTCACAGTGGCGGAACCCTCAGTTTCGTCTACTGGTAGTCCATATATGGATGATTCATCAGAGGTCTCGCAATCCTCTGCTGAACATCAGCAGCCCATTGTTTCCAAGTTTCCCGACGGGGGACCGGTTCTATCTGAGCTTCCCTTTGGAGGACCAGTTGAGTTCAATTGGCCCTTATCTGACCCTTGGTCTGGATTTGGAGTAGGGGAACATTTCCCTCCTCTTACATCGGGTTCGCCTTTTCTAGCTATTTTTATTCCTCCTAGTCCTCGCCGTCTATTATGAGATCTAGCAGCAGGTTCAGATATGGGTGCATCCAGCCATTCTCTTAGTGAGGAAATCCCCACGTCTAGTGAAGATTACCAGTTGTTCCCAGAAGACAACCTCGAATTATCTGTCATGTCTTCGCCCGGTCCTTCACTACCAGCAGGGTATAGATCTTTAGGTCAGATTATCACCGCCGTTGCCTCTATGGGGATATCAACTCCTTCTATGAGGCTGATTATTCCTTCATTGGGGATGTATCCTAGGACACCCATCACGTCATCCCCTCAGGTTACTTCTGTACCCGCCAGGCCCACTGTTTGTGTGGTTGCATCTACACCTGCTATTACCACTCAGTCCATAAGGGTTGCGTCGCTTCCCGAAGATGTCTATATAGCTTCTGCTATGCCAGAGAACATCTCTCCTGAGGAGTATCAATTTTCCTTACAATAATCGAACCCCGAGGTTGGACAATCCTCTCAAGATCCCAACCGCCCGTATTTTTCGCATTATGCACAGGATGGTACACCCGTTTACATTTTTCCATATCAGTACGATGAGTATGGGAATCCTTTACGTTTACCCGCTCCAGAGGCTCACCTTCATGCTCAGGGTTTTTCGTCTAACCAGACTGGGCAATCTTATAACCCGCAAGGACAACCTTTTCAAGGCCAACCTTCGGGCCAGCCTGGCTATCCTTATGACTCGCAAGGACAGCCCTTACAGGGCTACCCTTCAGGCCAGCAAGGGCCATTATATGGTCCACAAGGATAGTATTATAACCCTTCAGGTCAACCTATGCAGCCTCTTCCTGGAGTCCAACCTGGGCAACCTCAAGGACTCACAGGACAACCGAGGTACCAACCAGGGCCGGTATATGGTCCTAGGGGGAAAGTCCAACCTTCCCAACCCATGCAACCTCAGTATCCTCTTGGTCCGAATGTTGCACATCAGCCAAGATCATATTATGGTCCTGCTGCAGGTCAAACTGGTTACCAGCCACCACCTGGCTCCATTCCACCACTAGGCCAACCGGCCCATCCGGCACAACCTGGTGTCCCACATCAACCAGGTCAACCTGCGCAACTGGCGCAACCTGTTCACCCGGGTCAACCTGTTCAACTAGGGAAACCCGTTCAGCCAGGTCAGCCTGTCCAACCAGGTCAACCTGCACATCCTGTCAACCCTGCCCAACAACCGATTTATTTAATGCCACAATCGAATCAACCGGTGCGCCCTAATTATCAGGCTTAGCAGGGTCCCACCTATCAGCAGCCCGCTCAACCTCAATGTGGTTACTACCCTCACGGTCAATCTCGACCGGCTTATAACCCGCCCCAAGGTTCCCATTATTACACTCAACAACTCGACTACATCTATACTCAGCAGCCAAATCCACAGACTGCCCAAACGGGACCGACATATAATCAGAGTCCATACTCTGGTTATCAAACCCCGTACATTGGTTACCAGCAACCGAATCAGACTGGTTATACGCCCTATACCCCCTATGGTCAGAATCCTTCGGGACAGAACCCATGGGGGGCAAGGATACACTCAACCAGCATGGAGTACAAGTACCGGTCCTTATCGAGGGCCTGGTATGCCGTTAAATCCGCAATTGCCGTTCTTGGCTACCTTGGAGTTACCGGACGTTTCTAAATTAACCAATGATCCGATTCTTCACAATCCTTATTGGCCTTCGGTTCTGACCAAGGTACCCGGTGACTGCCCTAAGTTTGAAGGTAAAGCTGGAGAGGACCCCCAAGCTCATGTAATGACTTACCATCTATGGTGTTCATCCAACTCTTGGGTGGATGATTCAATTCGTCTACGTCTCTTCCAGCGCACTCTTACTGGCGCTGCCGCTAAGTGGTATATTCAATTACCCCGTGACATCTTTCAAGATTTCAATTCGTTAGCCATGTCTTTCTGACTCACTTCCAGTTATCGGTTTGTTACGAGGCCGGGACGCATCTCCTGACTTCTTTGAAGCAGGATAAAGCCACCCACATATCTGATCACATTCATGAGTGGCAATGTCGTCGTAGGCTAATCAAGTTTGATATACCTGATCAACTACTAACTCATTGGTTCACCACATCCTTCATTAACAAAATCGCTCAAGATATTGCTATGGGGGCGTGTGTGACTGAAGAACAAGCCATCGCGCGTGCCCAGTATCTTGTTCTGGTATACTCTCAGTCCAGCACGCTTTATGATATTTTGACTGATGCTCCACGCCCGGGAACCTCTAAAGCTCCACCTACCCCTACGGTGGATGGTGTTATTAGTTCCGTGTCTCAAAATTCTCGAAAATATTCAAACGAGAAGCAGAAGTCCAATTCTTCCAATAATTCTGCTCTTCCCTCTCCTCTAGATTCTGGGAAAACTGCGGAGGTCAACGCCGTTCAGGCTAATCCTACGGAAAAGGCCTCCAAAGGAAAGAAGAAGGGCAAAGGAAAATCCAAACCCGACGCCCCAAAACTAGAGTCTTCTAAACCTCGTATTGATGACGGTTCCCAACGTAAACCGAAGTACCCCTGCCTTATCTGTGAAGGAGACCATTATACCAAGGATTGTCCCCGACGATCTGAAATTAGTCAACTTCTCAAAGGCTCCAAAGGGACTCCGGCAGTTCTCAAAGAACCATTTCCGTATCAGCAGACCCAGATGGTTGAAAAACCTTCGCCATCTGCACCATTTGGGTCCTAGGTCTTTATGATGAATGGTGCTGCACCTGTCTCAATTGCTATGCGCTCGAAGGATTATGTCGGATCATGTCAGGCAGCTGGGAAGGAATTTTTGGATGGCCCACCTCCTCCTCCTGTCTCCGGTCCTTTGGAAATTGAGAAGCCTACTGCTGAACCTGTTGTGAGGCCGCCCTCTAAAGGTGTTCTGTGAAGATCTTCCTACAACCCAAATGCCCATGCCGCTCAGCACTACAGTATTGTTGAGGATTTGGCACAGGCGCCTTCTGCCATGTCTGCATTGGAAGTTCTTCAAAGTTGCCCATCACAACAGAAAGCTCTGTTGTCTGCAATCGGTAGAATTGATCCCACTGATTCTAGTCTTCTCACCTTCGACCTGGAAAACTTTACCCCCCGACTTCCGCATCAAATTGCTCTTGTGATCCAAGTTGGGATCAACGGCCTCAACATCCATAGGGTCGTTGTGGATGAAGGTGCTTCTACCTGTGTCATGTCGTCCACCTACTAGAAGGCCATTGGCTCTCCGGTGCTTTCATCACCTCCTAATTCCTTAGAGGCATTCGATGGTCGGGAATCAAAACCCCTGGGTGTTCTCGAGAGTTTGCTGGTTACGTTACAGGGGAAGAAATTCAACGTAGAAGTAGAAGTAGTTGACGCTAAGCTTAACTAAAACCTGCTTCTTGGCCGCAGTTGGACTCACGTAATGCTATGCATGCCATCCACCCTCTTCCGACTTCTTAAGTTCCCTCATGAAGGCAAAATCGTTACTGTGGATCAATTGTCTTTCTTCATCTCCACCTCTGAGAACAACGTTCCTTATGTGGATCAGATCCCCAATCCCCCTGACAGTGTAGGACCCATTCTCTTCAAGGACCCCGTCCTCATGGGTATTTTTCCCGTGCCACCACCACACACCGCTCAAGTTAATATGATCTCTAGGTCTGACGACCCATGGATCATCCCTTCGCCTGAACAGGTGACTAATTTTGGAGAATCGATGCCCTTAACTCCAGTAGAGATTAATTACTGTGAAATCATCACCGCATCCGATCCTCCTCCTTCTCAACATTCTCCCTCGAGCATGGCTTTAGATATCTATTCCCAATCCCCCTGGCTCGGTGAGGCCGACTCGGCTGATCCTCTTAAAGAGATTTTCCCCTCTGACGAAGCCATTGTTGAAACAATGTCTCTTGAGGAGCTGCCTTGGAGCAATGGGCATCACTGTTCCTCCTTCATGCCCAGCCTGGGGGCAATGTTCAATTGTCTAGAGCATTTTGCATCTCAGGTCCCTACTCCCCCTCTCCAGACGCCTATATTGACTCATGAGGTCCTTTCAGAAGGAAACCTGAGCAACATTACTCAAACCACTTCGATCGACATCTCCGTCAAACCAGGGATAGTTGATAACATACATGTGGGAGTAACTTGTTCTCTTGATGAGATACGAGTTTACACTGATCTTTTCCGTGAAATCAAAGACGTGTTTGCTTGGTCCTATGAGGAAATGCCTGGGATTGATCCCAGCATAGTAGTGCACGAGATTCCTACCTATCCCGGTGCGAAACCTGTGTGCCAACGCCTACGCCCAGTGCATCCTCGCAAAGCTGCTACCATTAAAGCAGAAGTTGAAAAACTTTTGAACACAGGCTTCATTTACCCGATTCCCCTCACAGAATGGGTCTCAAATATTGTCCCTGTAGACAAGAAACAGGGTACTATAAGAGTCTGTGTTGATTACCGTGATATTAATCAAGCCTTTCCTAAGGACAACTACCCCACTCCCTTCATAGATCAAATCATTGATGAATGTGCTGGGAGTGAGATTTATTCCCTAATGGACGGCTTTTCCGGGTACAATCAGATAAATATTTTACGTGCTGATCAACACAAGACTGCATTCATCTATCCTTGGGGTACCTTTTCTTATAAAAAGCTCCCATTCGGCTTGAAGAACGCTGGAGCTACTTTCCAGCGTGCTATGTCTTACACATTCCATGACATACGCCATATCGTTCAGCCTTATCTGGACGATCTGCCAGCTCACTTAGCTCGGCGAGAGGACCATCCCGAACACCTCCGCCAGATTTTACTTCGTTGTAGACGCTATAATATCCGGCTTAACCCTCATAAATGCATCTTTTGTGTCGATTCTGGCCGTCTTTTGGGGTCCATAGTCTCCAAGGACGGGATTCACCTCGACTCTCTAAAGGTAGAGGCTATTGTCAATCTCCCATCACCCTCCTTGTTACATGAATTGTAGAGTCTGCAGGGAAAAGATAATTTCCTCCGACGCTTTATACCAAACTACGCTGAAGTGGCCAAAGGATTCACGCGTCTTTTAAAGCAAAACGTTCCCTTTCGCTGGGACGAAATTGCTCAATGATCCTTTGAGAAGCTTAAGACGTTACTTGTTAATGCTCTGTTGCTTCGTCCTCCAAACTATCACCGTGATTTCACTCTATATTTGGCCACCGCGTTTAGCACCATAGCTATGGTTCTGGTACAGGATGATGATGATGGCAATGAAAACATTGTTTATTATATATCATGGAATCTTCTTGACATAGAAACACGTTACGCTCATGTCGAGAAATTGGCATTAGCCGCAGTGCAAGCTGTGCAGTGTTTCCGCCACTACATCCTGCTGCATACAGTAACTGTGGTTTCAGATTGCAACCCCATGACGTACATTCTATCTCGAAAATTACTGGGGGGAAAATACTCCAAATGGATCGTTATCCTTCAGGAGTTCGACTTAGAGTTTACCACTGCTAAGTCGACCAAATCACTAGTTTTTGCGGATCTCATTTTCTCCCTCCCGACAGACTCCACCCCGTCTCACTCTGAGGATCATATCCCGGACAAAACCCTCTTCCTTATTAGTACTCGCGATCCATGGTACGACGACATTATTGTGTATCTTCAAACATCGATGTTCCGGTCTGAGTTGACCAAGGATGCCCGACGTCGGATTCGGCATCAGTCTCAACCCTACCGCATTGTAGGAGATACTTTATACCGCGTTGGAGTATATTCGGTGCTCCGCCGGTGCTTGACCCTGGAAGAGGCTGAAAGAGTCTTGAATGACTGTCACAGTGGTGCCTGTGGTGGTCACATGTCCGGATATACCACCGCCCAGAATATTCTGCGTGCGGGCTATTTCTGACCGTCGATATTCAAAGACTGTATTATTGCAGTCCAAAAATGTCATGCGTGCCAGGTCTTTCAGCGCAATATGCGCACGCCACCTCTCCCTCTGCACCCTGTCATTACCGTCGGCCCTTTTGCAAAATGGGGCGTAGATTTTATGTCGTGTAACCCTGATTCGGCTGGGGGGCATGCATATATAATCGTCGCTGTTGACTACTTTACTAAGTGGGCCGAAGCGATGCCTACACTAGCTACCGATGGTAAGACAACTGCCTAGTTTATTTTCAACCACATTATTGCGCGTTTCAGGGTCCCTCAGGCCATTTTTACTGATCATGGCACTCATTTTCGAGATTATATGATGGCCGAACTGACATCAAGATTGGGCTTGCGACATGATAGCTCAACGCCATATTACCCCCAGGAAAATGGCCAAGTTGAGGTTGTGAAAAAAGTTTTGGTCACCATGCTTCAACAGACAGTTGGTATTCATAAGTCCAATTGGAATCTCCAATTGTTCTCAGCTCTATGGGCCTACCGAACGTCAGCAAAGAGTGCGATCGGATTCACACCATTACAATTGGTGTATGGTATGGAAGAAACTCTTCCGGTTGAGTGCGAAATTCCTTCCTTAAAGTTGGCTGTGGAACTTTTGCCCGACACTTCTCCTAAAGAAGAGTGTCTCTTGTATTTGGAACGGCTGGATGAAACCCGCCGCTTGGCTGCTTTAGTAATTGAGGCACAGAAGAAGCGGGTCAAAGCTCACTTTGATCAATCCGTTTCTCCACGTTCCTTTGTCGAAGGGGACCTCGTCCTCCTATACGACCAAGCACACGACAAACTTGGAGCAGGAAAATTCCAACCCATGTGGCATGGGCCCTACATAGTAAAACGAGTATTGAAAAATGGGGCTTATGTGCTTATCGATTACAAAGGAGTTCCGTTGGCACAGCCTAGGAACGGGCTGTACCTTAAAAAATACTACGCTTGAGTTATTTTTGGTGTGGTGTGTGTACATAGGTGTGTATATTCATTTGTGTGCATGTGTGGTGTGATGTGCATTGTAAGCGTCCTTCTGCTGATTGGGTCTTCCTGATTGTGCAGATGTCTTTTACTCCTTTTGTCGGTTTCGCGGATGGTGCCTCCCGCAGTACCAGGAATCTGTCCTCGGCAGCCTAGGTAATCTATGATCCTGCTGGAGAGTTGGTTAATTTGCAGGGTGTGTGTCTAGGGCCTACCACAAATAATGTTGCAGAGTATAGTGATGTTTTAGAATTATTAACCGACGCTGTCAACCTCGGTATTCGTGCATTACTTGTGTATCTGGACTCACAACTTGTAGTATTACAACTTAACAGTCATTATTCAGTAAGAAACCCATCCATTTTACATCTGTATCTACGTATTCGTTTACTAGAAAGAAATTTTGATTATATCACATATCAACACATACCCAGACATATGAATACATTAACAGATGCAATAGCTAATTTGGTTTTAGATCGACATTTGCGCAACTTATAAAAACATCATCACATGTAAAAAGATCCATCCAAAAATAGATATATAGATATATGTGTCGATTAGTTTGCAGTACATCACATAAAGTCAAAAAATATACATGTTTGTCTAATAATAGCCAAAGACAACATGTCTCTCAAAAAATATGCATATGAAATCCCTAAATAGCTAATCAACATGGTGCTCGTGGTAACACGCCACCGCGCGCACCAATCACCTCAGCAGTCTGTGGAGGCGACTAGGCACCCCCATAGTGTGTCGCTGGTAAGCTAATGGGACTTCTGCTAGCCGTGCATAGTCTGGGATTCCTCGGGCAATGCCCTCCAGGTTCTGGATCAGCTCGCTCCCTTCGCCACCCTCATCCTGAGGGTCATGTACGAGATGGGTCCTCCGCGCAATGGGCGACACGCCCGCGGGCCTCTCTGGGCCAACGTCTGCATACACATAAAATTGTTGTTAGAACGGACATGTATTACCAAAAAAAAATCATAAATACATAAAAATCAAAACGAGAATCATACCCAGCTCCTCGTCCCAGTCCTCCCCTTCCGAGAGCGGAAGATCGGGATCTCCAGTGAAATCAGTCCTAGCATAAGGCCAATCCTCAACCACGATTAGTTGACGTCGTAACCACACAAAGAATTCAGGCCTCCAGGACATTTGTTGGCCTCCTCCTGACCTGGGCATAAGTGCTGCCCAGCGAGCCATCCTTGGCTCTCTTGGTACCGGCTCGACAACTATTGCCCCTTGGCCCTGAAAAATGGGTAGTCGTTCTAGGATGAACGACACCAGAATGGAACCGTATCCAAACTACTTTAGTTTGGCTTGCTTGAACTTTGTTAGCTGCCTTTTAATGTTGTTTGTCACTACAGTAGCCCAATCGAACAGTGTAGAATTCATACACTCGGAGGCTAATAGGAGCTGCGCCTTTGTTGCCTCATGCGGAGTCTGCGATCCTGCAGCTCGCGTAATGGTATGAAGCACTACCCTGAGTGCTAGGTCGCGGACAGTGTGGATGTCCACCTTCCCGCTTCTCGATCATGTTCGTGCCCCTGGGCACACTCTTGCCATTACGATGTCCATTTTCTCTCTAGAAGGTCTGCTGCCCGTTATGATCGACACTGGACCTCTGCGCGACAATCCGGTTATAAAGTAAACATCAGAGACCTCAAGAGCTAATACTTGGTCCCGAAGTTTGAACACTTCTTCGTTTTCATCCCACAGGCTGACCAAGTACTGTAATAGCTCAGGTTGAGCTCGTAAACATGGCGTGAGGAAGAATTTATTGAGACCACAGTCTCGGAGTGCATTCATGCAAGCTTCGTTTTCCATAGCCATTTCATCCTCTTCCCCATGTTCCCTCTCTTTCTATTCAATCACCATTGTGCCTGGATACCTGCACCAACATGGTCAAAATGCCTTGTTAGATCTCTATTACACTTAAAAAATCCATATGAATGGCTCACATTTGAGAAATTTAAAGCGGAAAACCGCATTGCGCCATTGGCGTGATCCCTTTGTGAGTAAAAGTCCATTGACGCGGGTCTGTGCCCGATACCCGCACCAATGGGCGGAGCCCTAAAATTTCAAAAGGTCTCCTCCAGAGATCGAATGCACAATGGAAAACCATAAAAAATGGATCAAATCAGAGCTTAAAGGAGCGCCTCTTACCTAGAACAAACGAGGATTTGAATGGTGTCCTAGATTAGTCGCCATCACCGCCGCAAGTTCGCACACAAAATGACCACTGTTGCTCTCCAAATGAGGTAAAAAGTAAAAGTAAATATGTTTTTACCACTTGTGGCATAATTATAACTTTTTAAGTCAAAATTAGGTTTTAAAAGTCATTTTTCTCAATATTTCAATATATTTTGTCGAAAAATGGATTTTACACTTGCTTTTCTG
Source organism: Pinus albicaulis (assembly GCA_034641835.2). Classification (NCBI taxonomy): domain Eukaryota; kingdom Viridiplantae; phylum Streptophyta; class Pinopsida; order Pinales; family Pinaceae; genus Pinus; species Pinus albicaulis. Next base: position 36,106,681 of record CM076574.1, read on the forward strand.
TGCAGCGACAGGTTTTCTCGCAGCTTCGACGGTGATACAAGTTGTATTTTATACTTTTTCAGACTTAGTAAAAACACGAAAAAGTCATTTTGGAGTCATCTTTCAGCTCTTTTCTGACTCTCTAAACATGAAAAGATTGTCGAGTCCCTTGTCGTTTCGATCTCGTTAAAGTGGCCACGAAACAACATCTACCCAGTATACGTTTACCCCTTTTTCAAGCTGGGATAGATTACTTACGAAAAAGGAATACCCTAGCCTATCGCGACTAGGAGGTTTTCTCAGACATAGTTTTCTACCTTTTCGGGTCTGAGGAACTATTTACGAAAAGGGACTGTTGGAATTTACTTTTCTGCTATCTTTTCAAACTCTCTAAACATGAAAATACGCCGAGTTCTTCCTCTGTCAGACTCGTTAAACCCTGATGACATTGGATTCAGTCGTAATGACGATATTCGAGTTTCTCCTTCCTAGGGCTCGTTAAATGTACTAGGATGGATTCGTCCAAAGGACGAACTTATATGAAAAGCATATGGTATCCTCTTCAAGCTTGTGTAAAAATAAAGATGTACTCACCAGAAATGGTGGGGAAAAATGGAACCAAAATCGTTGTCGTGTCGGTAGTGTGTCGCTCTTGAACATGGCACTTGTCTACATTTGTGTCGGGTTGGGGACATCTCACCTCATTATCTGATTGCCTCTGTTGGTTTGGGTAATCCCTTTTGACCTCTCATCTACTCTTTGCCTCATCATCATGAACCTTGATCTGTTGATGTCAAATAGTGCTAAATCCATTGTTGTGCCGCCGATATGTTCAAGAGAAGTTGACCTCTGCAAAATTCTCAACCTTCCTCTGATTCTCATCTGATCCTGATTCACAAAGACATTATGTTCCTCTATCTCGCATCGATGATGTGGGAAACACTATGGCCCACCTTCGATCAAGGTCACTCCTTGTCGACTTCAGCTCATTATCCGGGAAGCTGATCTAGAGACCCCCTTCTGGTACCTTGGAGCCTGCATGCCTCAATGGCAGGTTCTTCGAGTTCGACGTGAGGTTTTCATCATTGGCCTCCGATCGAGTGATTCTACGGGTGTTCGATGCTAGCTCATTGATTCACATGCTGTAGATTGTACTGGTAGTACCTTGAGGACCATTGTCACTATTGGTGGTACCTCTCACGTCTGTTAATAGCTTTTATCATTGGCTGGTAATTAGACGATGTTCTTGAATGTTCGACTTTAGCTCACCTATTCACATGCTCGAACTTGTACTCTGTTCGGGTCGAGATGGAGCGCAAGACCCTGGATTTCATCTGTTAGAATCCAGGCTGTGATTTTGTGGATTATTATGATTGGTTGCATGACTCATTCATTGGATGGCTGCGACCATACCTGAGTCTATTTATCGATCCTCGCTGGATGGCTACATCCATACCTTGGATCTGGATTATTGTATACTCTGTTATGGATGGTTGCGCCCATACTGCATATATAATGTATTTGAGATATCAATTGTACTTCTCTACGCAGGTTTTCCGACGGTAGTGTTTTTAGTTGGACACGTTCTCGTAAAGCATTTCACCCCTCTCTCTCTTTCGGGCCTCATGCTTTAGGGGGCATCTGTTACACAAAAATTTGTCACTGTCCCTACAATCCCTCGTCCCGCACATTGGAGGGCTTATTCCGTGACCTGTGAGCAGTGACATGACCTGAAACCACTTTCATGGCATCCCCCTGAACAAGGACATTCATTCCCCTGAATACAAATCCTTTTGAAAAACCCTAAAAATAGCCTTTTTATCCTTGGCGCGACTAGTCAGTGTTATACCCGCGCCAATGGGGAAAATCCTCCAAAGAGGGCGCGCCAGCTGGTGCACTGTCTCAGTGTTGTACCCGCGCTAGGCTTATTAAGGACTGTTTTTTAAAATAAATGGCGGAAGATTGACTCCAACCAATTCCTGAACTGGTCTCTAAATTGAGTTGGGAGGTTGGCTCCGGATCTCCATGTAGAGGAGGTGGTTTTCCACCTCTCATGGAAGCTTCCTTGAGGATAGGGCCAATCCCATGATTGTTGGGATCCCAACTCCCCTTCTACCATCTATATAAGCTTGCCATTTTCCTTTGCAAGATAGTCTCCAAAAGCTTTCATAGCCTAAAGAATGCTGCAAGAGCCTTGATAGTCCTCATAGAGCCAAATCAATAGCAAGGAGATTGAAGATCGAAGAGAGAGGCTTGTCCCATCCTCGACGAGCTTTACCGAGACGTATTCTGCTGACGACCCGTCGAAGGAAGATTCAGCGTCAGAGCCAGGTTGTATTTTCCTTTGTATGAATTAATGATAAGCGACTTTGGTTATGGTTCCACTCGTATTGTTCATTATGATCATGAGTTGTGTCTTCTCTGACTGATACATAATTGCATATGTTGGGTTTTACGCTTCTGTTTGTCGTGTTTCTTGTGTGTGCAGGTGTTCGATCGTGGTAAGTGGGAGGATTGTGATTTGCTAGAGCAAGGAAACGGGAGCGTTATCTTCTCTACAAACAATAGCATTGGATTCAAGGTAAGCCTTCTTCGCCATTTGGTTTATTGCAATTAGGAACTTGCACCTTAGCGTGATATGATTGTTGCTAGACCTGATCTAGGCTAGTAGGGATCGCCTCTGTCCACAGAGGGGATTTACCTCTACAACACAAGCTTATTCACATCCATATCAAACTAATTGGAACACACTCCCTCCTTGGAAACCTTGACCATCTCAACCCCAAAACCAATCTTGGCAACAAGGTTGGCAATAACCTTATGCAAGAAGTCCACAATATCATCCTCAAGATCCTCCATACCCAACTCCATTATATCCCTACCATCCACCTCCACCACAACCACAACCTCAACTACATCCATATCATATATCCACTCCCACTCAACTACCTGTACCACCATTTCCAAACCCATACAATGAAGTATCTCAACCCACTTACAATTTTGAGGTACGATAATACCAAACATATCCTCTTGATCTAAATGGTATGCATCTTAGTTCAATAAAGGTATTAAAAAAATATATATTTTCTTGATGTCATTGAGGGACAACATCCAGAAGAAGAATATTCAAATGAGGAGATTAAAGAATCAGGGGCTAAACTTGATGAAGAGTAGACATCAAAATTAGATATTGAGAAAGTTCCCTCATGTTTACCATCATTTCCTCCATGTGTTCAAGAGAATAATCAACAAAAAGAGGAAGATTTGAATTTCATGGTATAATAATACATGAAGAATGTTCCCAATGAGAAAGCATACCAAGGGCATCACAACTATATTGAAATATGGTTCCAGATAGTCATTAAATTGCAACAATACACACTTCTTCAACAATGCTTGATATCATCTCAGTCAAAGAAGTTGGTCCCTCATATTCAGGCATATGTCAAAGCATGTATTTCAAGTGTACACATGATTTTATCTGTCATCTTGATGTGTACACGACTCCATTGGAAGTATTCCTATACTTGAAAGAGATTTTGTTTTTTTCTAAGTAGAGTAAGATAGAAAAAATAAATAAATAAATAAAGTAAAATAATATATATATATATATATATATAGTTGAAAGAGATTTTGTTTTTTCTAAGTAGAATAAGATAGAAAACAAATAAAATTATATATATATATTGTTAGGATATTCCGATACATAGGAAATAGTTAAGAATAACTTAGTCTAGTGTAGAGTTAGGTAAAGTGTGTTTCTTTTCTATGTACATTTGTAACTTCTAATCCAACGATCACGATTTGTAGTGATCTGATGGTTCACTCTCTCCTCGGTATTAACGACACTTGATCCGCGGCTTAACACTCGATTGGTCCATGATCTCTATTTAAAGAGCATGGAGGGTCATTTTTCCAAAAACCATTTATGAGAGAAACATATGTAATCTTTATTTTTATATTAATAAATTTCCTGAAGTGGCCGCATTAGCTCAGGCCGTGGATTGTTTCGCTCTTCGAGGGTTTTAACCACGTGATATACTGGCGTACTTATTTGTGATTTGTTTCTGAGCGATGGCCTTTGGTTTTTGATCTAAGGAACTTACCCTGTAAAGCTATTTTGAAGGCCGCATCCATTGTTGATCCAAATCCGAAGCCGGTTTGACTGCATGCGACTGACGTTTTCTAGATCTACTATTTCTAAAGATTTTTGGGCCTATAGAAATTCTCTGTTGTGTTCGGAGCATCTGTTACAGTGAGGAACCCATTTCGTTTCATGCGAAAAGGTTTCCGGTTGCCCAAGTTATGTCAGTTTAGATCTAAAGGTATAAAGTATCCGTTTTGTTGTTATATTTGTTAATAGTTTTGCTTATTTCGGTTCCCTCTGTTTATTTCGATTTTTAGGTTTTATTTATTTTCTGGATCTATACCCTCTTCTCTGTGTATGCTCTTTGCTTGCGCTGTGTGCAATCTCGGCAAATTAGAAACAAGAAGAAGGGATTTTTTTTTTTCTACGTATGTTTTCCCTGTGTCTTTGTGCGATCTCGGGAAATTAGAAATAGTGAAAAAATAGATAGTTGTCAGTAAGGGTAACCGAAAATCTAACGTTCTGCCGTAAGGCTTGCATTTCATTTTTTTTTTGCTTGGATTTTGTGATTTTTTGTGTAGGAAAAAGCATGCACACTGAAGACTAAAAAAAAATCCCTTCCTCCTTTCAAACAATTACAGAATCCTTTTACTATCTCACTTGGTGAGAAGTTAGTTTATGAGAATAGAAGTCTTGGGTTCAAGTCTATTTCTCAAGCTTCTTTTGCAAAATTTTTTTTGTTAAAGGGGCGGGATTTTTTTTTAAATTTGAACTTCATCATCAAATTTCAACCATTCCCGTACCTATTCGGCATCTACAACTCAGTTTTGTTTTTCAAAAAGGCATAACTTCTTCATTCGGAAGCCGTTTTTCAAGTCGTTTTTTTTGAATCGGCTTAATTTTTCGAGATATTTCCATTGGAGCAGTTAGTTTCAGCTCTTTTCAGCTTTGGTTAAAACAAAATGGAAATTTCATGCCCGGTCATTCTTAACAGCACCAATTATTTCCAATGGCTACCTCACATGGTAGATTTACTTAGAAGTAAAGGGCTTTATAGAATAGCCACAGGACAAGAAACTAAACCTTCCGATGATGATAAAGCCGCTAAATGGGAAAATAAACAAGATCAAGCACGAGGGTTGATAGGAATGTCCATTTCTCAAGATCTTCGATTTCATATCCTTGAAATTGACACCCCTGATGAAGCCCTGAAAAAGCTAAATACTATTTTTGGAATTCAAAATCAAATTAGGGCCCACCAGCTTGAAAATGAGTTGCTTACTTTGGACCCCAATAATTTCTCCTCTATTGAAGTTTTTTTTCCCAAATTCAAGACCCTTAGACTTCTTTTATAAGGTTGTAAGGTCAAAAAGGAAGATGGTAGCCTCATCTATTCCATTCTTGCTAAGCTTGGCCTTGCATAATCTGTATTTGTTTCCACCTTCCATTCCACTAGAGAAGCCCTCATTTCTTCAGGAACCGCCTACAAGAACCCCTCTTTTGATGCCTTTTTTGATTCTTTGATAAGAGAAAAAGAAGAAATCTTACACCTTGGTCTTATCACTTCTGGAAATGCTTCTAAGAAATCCGTAGCAGCCTAACAACAACCATATCAAAAGAATCCAAAGAAGCAGTATCCTAAAAAGTATGGTCCTAAACCAAACAAGGGTCCTAAGCAATTTCAGCCACAAACTGAAAAAAAAGCTCACCAAACTGATAAGGCAACTAAAAACAAGGGGAAGAAAACAGATAGACATTGCAACTTTTGTAATCGTGATGGCCACATAGAGTCTAAATGTTTTAAGAAGATGGAAGCCTTGGAAGCAACAATGAAGAAGCACCACATCAATTTGGAGACCTCTTCAACTTCATCTTTAGGAATGACACTATCTTCTTGTGGTTGTCAAGCATCTGGTTATGCATTAAATGTATCTTCTTCTTGTCATTCTCATGAGTGGCTTATTGATTCTGGAGCTTCTTACCACATGGAAAAAAATAAAGCCATGTTTTCTTCTTTAAATGATTGTAACACCAAATATATTTATGTTGGTGATGATAGCTCTCTTAGTGTTGTAGGATTTGGAACCATTCATCTAGATAATGGTCATTTTAATGATGTACTATGTGTTCCTACCTTGTCATGCAACCTTCTATCTGTTTATCAGATAACTCATTCAGGTGAAGGGAAAATAGTAGAATTCTCACCTCATGATGTTGTAATCAACGACCTAAAAGATATTAGACATATTTTAGCTACTGGAATTGCTGATGATTCCACAAGGTTGTATAAGTTTGACAACTTTGGGTTATCATGTCTTCCCTCCATTTTTGTTACTGATAATGATGAAGTGAGAAAACTTTCGCATGAGTGATTTGGTCACTTAAACTATCGCTCTCTTCAAACTCTATGTAAGGAAAATATGGTGAAGGGTCTTCCTATGGTATCTTTCTGAGATGGTGTTTGCTCCGGATGTGTACTTGGAAAAAATCATTGGGATAGTTTTGACAAACGTGCCTTTTGGCATGCTTCAGCCCCTTTGCAACTTGTGCACAGTGATTTATGTAGTCCACTTCCTATTGTTTCTTTCTCTGGTTGCAAGTACTTCTTAACTTTCATTGATGATTTTTCCAAATGCACTTGGGTATACTTCTTAAAACTCAAGAGTGAAATTTTTAACATGTTCTTGGCCTTTAAGGCCTTTGTTGAGAAATAATACGAACATCCAATTCTTAAGTTAAAATCAGAAAATGGAGGAGAATATGTTAACAACAAATTTATCAACTTTTTGAATGAGCATGGCATTCAATTGCAACATAATGTTCCATATACACCACAAAAAAATGGTGTAGCTGAAAGGAATAATCGCACCTTAAAAGAAATGGTTAATTGTATGCTTCAATCTAAAGGACTTGGTCTCAAATTTTTGGTAGAAGCAATTAACTGTGCAAATTACATAGTAAATCACACTCCTACTAAGGTTTTAAATAATATAAATCTAGAAGAAGCTTGGAGCTCAATCAAACCAGATGTAAGTCACTTTCGTGTTTTTGGAAGTGATGCTTGGGCCCATATTCCAGATGTGAAACATAAAGTCTTAGAACCTAAGAGTGAAAAATGCATTTTTGTTGGATATTCTGAAGATGTCAAAGGATATAGACTTCTTCAACCAAAATCAAAAAATATAATCATTATGAGATATGTAAAATTTTATGAAAATATATCAGCCTGCCTGCCTAGTTCGGTGGGTGTTCCACCTTTGGCCTGCAAGACTGATTCGGCATATGTGCCACCTCTTTCTCTCTCTTCTATTTTTAATAGCATTCCTTCTAGTTGAGATGAAGACAAGCGTCGATAACTGATCGAATAAAGTGCTTAAGTAGTTTGATTAGTTTGTCCTTTAGATTGATTGTTAACTGCAGTATGCTTTAATGAAAAATGACATAAACCAGCAGCATAAATGAATTAAATAATAATAATAATCAGAGAGAAGAAGAGGAAAACAATTTTATTATGGAGTTCGTCCCTACTGGACTACATCTCTGGGTCCGCTTTTAAGTGGGCATCCGTTTTTATTAGGATTGATCTTGAAGAATATTTACACTAAAATGGAACAGAAAGAATGTGCTCGCATGCACTTTTGAATCCTGTAAACAGAAAGTAATCCTCCTTGCCTTTCCGACGCCTATCTTCGTGCTCAATTCCGACCACCGATGCCTGAGCAATGCTGCAGACAAAATCGCCTCTAACCTTATAAAACTACACTCCAAAAACACTATGCCTTCACAAAAATCCAAGATCATATTTTCATGAAGAAATCCATGGCTTTTATAAGCTGCCCCGAACATTCATATACTTCAATTAGCAATTTGTTGATAATTTGAAGGGATAAGGTCTCGAATCCCTATCTTATACCTAAAACTTAGGGATCAAGTGATATACCATAGCGCTGAAATTAAATTCAAAAGCCCATTTTAAACATTATAATATAAATTTAGCCCTGATGGCTAACTAACCGGGCGGAGGTCCTTGCCTGCGGCATGTGATCAGGCAATTTTATCCAATAGTTATGGATTATCCTGATAGTTGGGTCTGACGGTCATGGTTACCTCTGGCGGTTCCAGCTTGACAGGTCACATTCCTTATCTGACGCGGTCTCTATGTGATGTTACAGTTGGAAGTTAAAACAATTGTCAAACTAACAACTCCACCATGGTTTTCAAAACTGTTCACACGTTGAAATAAAACTCCAACACAGTTTACAACTCATGGTTTAGAAGCGTTGTGGTTTGTAATACAAATTTTTAAAACCATTTATATGTTTAATAGATATCCCAAACCTTATAAAAGGTTTTTATACTATAGTTTCACACCCAATCATCCGAAACTTTGTTAAAAGGCTTTTGGCATAGATTTTATAATATTGTTTCATATCATTGGTTTGTGATAGGACTTTAAGATCATAAGGTTTATAACATGTCTTAGGAATAAAGCTTAGGTCCTAATCACTTAGCTTTAGGACTTAGTATTTTTAGGAATTTAGGTTTAATGCTTAGGGTTTGACATATGGTTTAGGACTTAGGTCTTCACTTAGGTTTATGATTAGGGCTTAGATCATCACTTAGTTTTAGAGATATGTTTTAAAGCCTTAGGAGATAGACTTAGGGATTTTGACATAATACCCAGATCCTTAGTACTAGGATTAGACCTTAGAATTAGGTCGTAGTACTTAGGATATTACATCATCATTTTAACCCTAAAATTCACCTTCTCGTCGCATACATGACGATCATGCCATGAACCTTAAACCTTTACAAACCATGAACCTGACACTGAACCATGATACTAAAGGACCTTTTCACTGGTGAATTAATGAATCTAGAAGGCGGAACTAGGCATTCAGAAATGATGAAGTTGACGGAACTAGTATGGCTTGCGAATGAGTCGAATCCTCTAGATCATATCTCTCCACTTAAAAACATTACAAAAGCTTAATTTTAAACTGACAATAAGTGAGAATACATCTCTCTCACTTTCATCATGACTTTGATGACATACAACCATACCTACTCGTTGACCTGAAACTGATGCTTATCTGAGCATTATGATTTAGCGATTCAAAAGTATCTTCGAAATCATTATCATTACTATACTGTTCTACATAAATTTTATAAACCAATGAATTTTTATGCAGTACTACTAAAGCATTCAAAGACAACATATCAACTACTTTACTTGTTACACCTTCCTTGTCCTTAATGTTGACAACGGTTGCTCAACGCATATGACTGGAGATAGAAGGAAATTTGTATCTCTGAAAGAGAAGAAGGATGGAACCATATCCTTTGGAAATGATGGATCCTCAAATGTTATAGGATCAGGTACCGTCACTCTCGGAAGCAAAGATGTTATAGCCAAGAATGTTCTATTGGTCAAAAACATGAATCACAATCTGCTCAGTGTTGGAAAAATGTGTGATCAAGGACACACAATGCTATTCAACTCCACAAAATGTGAAATCAGGAAAGGCAGGTATGGTTAAAATTGTGGCTACAGCAAGTCGAGCTCCAAACAACATATATGTTCTGGATGAAGCAACTAAAGCATGTCTACTAGCTAGAGAAGATGAAATCTGGTTATGGCACAAATGAATGGGTCACAAAAACTTTTCCAATCTTGTAAGGATAAGCAAAAAAGGAAGCAGTACGAGAAATTCCGAAAATATCAAAACCTTCCAACACACTATGTGAGGCTTGTCGACACGGCAAGCAGACAAAATTCCAATTTAAAAAAAAAAAAAACACTTTGTATCACATCCATTGGAATTGATACATATTGATCTATGTGTTCCTGTGAGAACAAAAGGCTTAGATGGAGAATTATATTTCATGTTAATGATAGATTACTATACCAGGATGATAGCCGTCAGTTTCCTAAAGAAAAAATATGAAGCATTTGAGTGCTTTGAGATCTACAAAGTTTGGTTGAAAATGAGCGGTTGAAAATAAAGTGTTTAATGTCGGATAATGGTGGAAATTTACTTCCAAATTATTTCAGCAATACTATGTGAAAATGGAATAAAAAGGAAATTTTCAACGGCACGAACACCTCAGCAAAATGGAGTTGCTGAAAGAAAGAATAGAACCGTATAGGAAATGGGTAGAACAATGTTGAAGGACTCAAAATTGGATGAAAAATTCTGGGTTCAAGCAATTGATACGACAGTCTTCATTATCAACCGAAGTCTTCTTAGAAGTAATTGCAACAAGATCCCATATGAATTATGGAAAGGAAAACCAACTAATGTAAAATATTTCAGAATCTTCAGAAGCAAATGTTATATCAAAAGAGAAGATCAAAATTTGTGTAAGTTTGAATCACGTGTTGATGAAGGTATCTTTGTTGTTTACTCATGCAAAAGAAAGACCTATAAATGCTATAATCTAAGACAAAAACAGATAGTGGAGAGAATAAATGTTACATTTGACAAAGATGGTGTTCTAACGAATAATGACGAGGATCTAGAATCTTTGAAACTTGAGGCAATTTGAAAAAGACACGGATAAAATGTGAGACAAGAAGCAAATATCAACGAGGAAGAAGAAGTAAACAATGATCATCAAGATATACACCGAGAAAAACAACAACAAGCTCCTCCAGAGGAGAACAAAGTGATTCAAAAGAACCATCCATCAGATAAAATCATTGGTGACATAAATGAAGATTCGACAACCGTTCATCCACAACAAGCTCACGTTCTTTTTCTAGAAGCCTTTGAGCCTAGTAGTTTTAAGGAAGTAACAAGAATGAACATTAGGTAGCGGCTATGAATGAAGAAGTGGATCTGATTGAGAAGAATAACACACGGGAATTAGTTCCCGACCAAAGGTAAAAATGTCATTGGGACTAAATGGGTGTTCAGGAACAAATTGAATGAAGATGAACAGGTTACCAGAAACAAAGCAAGATTGGTTTGCAAAGGCTATGAAAAAGTCGAAGGAATTGATTTCGACGAAACATTTTCACCAGTTTCCAAAATGGAATCCATCTAAATGTTTCTCGCCTATGCATGTTCAAGAAAAATCAAAGTCTACCAAATGGATGTTAAGTCAACATTTATGAATGGAGAATTAGAAGAAGAAGTTTACTTCGAAAAACCTGAAAGTTTTCTACTATCATAAAAAGAAGACAATGTTTGCAGGTTAAAGAAGGCTCTATATGGTCTGAAGCAGGCTCCCAAAGCATGGTATTCTCGTCTTGATGGATATCTACGTCAAGAAGGTTCAAGAAAGGTACTGTTGATAGCAATCTTAATGTACAAATAGATAAAGATAATTTAAGAATCGTTGAGGTATATGTGGATGATATAATATTTGATAGTAATGATGATCAACTAAGTAAGAAATTTTCTACAAACATGCAAAGTGAGTTCGAAATGTCTTTACTTGGGGAGCTGACATACTTCTTAGGGCTTCGAATATCTCCATAAGAGAAAGGAATATTTATATGTCAAGCCAAATACATCAAGGAAATGTTCAAGAAATTCAAAAATGGAAGATTGCAAACCCGTCCTTACTCTGATGGTAATAGGTTGCAAATTTAGCATAGATGACTCATCTAAGGAGGTGGATGAGAGGTTGTACAAATCTATGATTGGTAGTCTTATATATGTAATAGCTTCTCGAACAAATGTTATGCAAGCAGTTGGACAAGTAGCAAGATTCCAAGTAGAACCAAAAGAATCCATATTATTGCTGTTAAAAGAATTCTTCGATATCTAAAGGGCACAAAATAATATGGCTTGTGGTATCCCAAGGGTAACAATCTCATTATTCAAGCCTTTATAGAGGTAGATTGGGTAGGAAGTGTTGATTATTGTAAGAGTACTAGTGGAGCAGCATTCTATCTAGGTGGTTGTCGCGTATTATGGTTGAGCAAAAAGAAAACTGAAATGTTTTTATCTAAATCAGGCTTTCAATACATTATAAGGCATCATGTTGTACTCAAGTCCTTTGGATGAAACAAACTTTTCAAGATCTTCAAGTACAATTGAGTGAGCCTATTCCCATATTTTGTGACAACTGTAGTGCCATCAACATGCATGAAGAATCTGTCATGCATTCAAAAACAAAACACATTTCGATCAAATATCATTTTATTCGAGAACAAGTCACTGAAAATAATATCAAACTTGAGTATGTTTGTACAAAAGAACAAATTTCTGATATCTTCACTAAACCTTTACCTCGTGAAGCATTTGAATATCTTCATTAGAAGCTTAGGATTCTCCCATGTTCTCATGAGATTACGGGTCTCCAGGACGGTTGTGTGTCAGGGGGAGTGGAAATGTGTATAGGTCTATAGGATGGTTGTGTTTCAGGGGGAGTTACCCTTTGCCATTGATGTCAAAGGGGGAGAGAATGTTGTAGGAAGAGGTGTCATGATCGCAGGGAGAGTACTTGTGTTGCCATCAATGCCAAAGGGGGAGATTGTTGATCAGCGGTTGTCATTGATGTCAACCCAAGCAGCACCAGGGGCTAACCCAATATTTAATGAGAATTTTGACCTACCAAATTATTATATTCTGGGTCAATAGTGCTTTTTATGGTTTCTACTTGTCGATATGTTTCTGTTGATATATGGCATGCCATGTAATTCTTCACGGTTTGAGAGATATTCTTGTTTGAAGTTTGTACCCCAGTTAGTGGGATAAAACCCCATGGGGTTGGGGCATGGGTCATTGAAAAGTCATAATTAATATTTTTTAAGCTCCTAAAATTCATCCCACGTTCGCTTGTTGAAGCCCCTCTCAAATTAAGCATTTGCTGCCTCGTTGATCTTCATTTCCTCCTTCGCTTGAGGATTTCGCCATCAAAGCAGGTCATTGTGGCATTTTCACTCTAAAGTTTTTTATACGCAGGTTCAAAAGCTGAAATTTTTATGAGTGGAAGCCAAAATCCTAAGGAAGCTGCAGTAAAAATTTCAGATCAAGGTGCGCAACATTTTTTGAGATATGATCTGTGGAAGTAGGAGTTTTGTAGGCTCCTGAAATTCATCTCAAAGAAGTGACCTTGGTAAATTCATCCTAAATCTCTCTCTAAGTATCGGATTGGAATTTCATAAAAGGTTGCAGATATTTCAAAGTTTGTACTTTTCGCTTTATCAATTTCAAATCCAAATGAAGAAAAAGTGACACGTGGCACGCCGTACAAGTGCGCTCTGCTGAAATAGTCCATAATTAGGGCATTGTGAGAGATTGGGTATAACTCTCTCTTCAAGAACCCAAATTGGGTCAGACCTATGGCATTGGAAAGATGACTCAGAGGACTACTATAGGACCGAAAATCAAATATTGAGGATCCGAAAATATGAGAGGTACACGGATTCAATATCGAGCTCCTAGAAGGCAAGAAAAAGCTAGATCATGTGTTGTCAAGGGTTGCAAAGGACCAGACTTTCTAGGGCAGCAAAGAAAAGCAAGGTGCAGCAGAAGGTAGCATGAAAAGAGCATCAACCAAGGTGCATAACAGCAGCAAGAATTTCATCATATGAAGTCTTCAAGTGGGCAGCATTGCATACAATCATTGTAAATGTATCATTGTACTAAGTCATTGTAAATACATTATTGTAAAAATTGTACTAGTGTCTATCTGCAAAGGGTTGAAGAGGCAGTGTTGGGAGGTCTACGATCATCATTAGGTGGTTGTGTCAAAGTTGGGGTTATGGTCTAGTATATATTCTTCTTCTACATCATTCTATATCATTGTAAAGTGGACCATTTTCCCTGCTACGGGAGTCCATTCTTCTTTTATTCTTCTATAGGGTTGTAGGGTGGTGCTAGGGTGAGTTGTAGCTCATTGGGTGTTGGGGCATCCGTTGAGTTGACTATTGAAGAATCTCGAGCATTGGAGTGTCCATCCAGTGGGAGCTGGAGAAAAATTATTTTCTAGATTCTAGGAAGTTGGAGCTTTATTTTCAATTGGAGTTAAATATTGAAACAACAAAAAAAAAACGGGCACAGCCGGAGGCGTATACACCAATGAAATGCATTTGTGTTCCTCTTGTTTGCTGCTATCATTGTACAAACACTAATAATAATTAAATATTAACTAATGCTCTAATTGAAAGGAATACTAATTCACCCCCCCTCTCAGTATTTCCAACACTTAATTACTAAGCGATTTTGCTGAAGAAATCCCATCCAACTGTAGTGAGATTGTTGCATCTTAGTATATGACTGAAAGTATTGAAGAAGCTGATAATATATGTGAATCACTATTTCCATTGCATATCCTTTAACATCTTTTTTATCTTCATATGGTTGTTGATGATTTATCAATACTGTGAAAAGTTTCTGCTTAATTGAATCAACTTTAACACCAACACTTAATCCCCATGCCCTGTTTTGCTTATGAGCCAAAATTATGGGTGAACTGTATGGAGTTAATCTGTGTTGCATGAATTTCATCCCTGAAATTTTTTTCTTTATTTCTTTACACTCTACAACTAACTTGTGACACATTCCATTATTAGAGGCATCAAACATCAACTGCATCTCATGTGATATTTCCATTTTATGAAGTAAATGTTTTGGTTCTTTAATTAGATCCTGAAATGAATCTACCTTTTTAACCAAATTACCTTCATACTGAATTTCACAACCTGAAAAAGTATCAATAAGATCCTTATGTTTCTCTTTTATCGACATGAGTATGTATCTCCTACTTGAACTTATTAAGCACTTCATCTGATTAGCATGAATTAAATTCAAGTGATCTCTGTTTTTATGTGCCTGAACAATGTAATTAATCCCATATTTTATGAGATGATACATATGTTCCTTTCTATAAAATACTGCATCACAGTCATAGAGATAAGGGCTACCTAAGACAATTCCACAAATGTCTAACGGTATCACATCTAGCTCCACTTCATCGATATAGTTAGCTGTGATTGCAAATTTTAACCGACACTATTTGGTAACATGAATTTGACTTTGTTCCTTTAACCACCCTAAAGGATATGGCTTTGGATGATTATGTGTTTTCAAACCCAATTGTTTAACCAATGATTGAGAAATCAAATTTTCCTATGATCCCGTATGGAACAAACTATCTATCTTAGTATGCTTTGATGTTACCCTTATATGAAATAACTCGATTCTTTTATCTTCATTTTGTTGTTTGATGTTTGAAGAAGAAGAAGTACTAGCATCAGAAATTTTACCTGTTGTAACCATAGCAGTGATTTTACCTTAATCACCTGAATCATATCCCAAGTCCAAGCCTTACTGGACTATTGTTTCAGCCTTCTTTTCACCCTTATTTGATTGAAACTTCTCCGGCTTTAGTTTCGGATGAAGTTTCCAACACCTAGCTTCATCATGGTTGATCCTTTGGCAATGTGTACACGTAGGTATATCTTCTTCCTTCTGAGTCGTGGCAGTCTTATTTCCCTTTGACTTGCCCTTCTTTTTGCTGTCTTCAGTTTCCATCTGCTTGGATGTCATTGGTGTAAACTTGAATGTTCTACCACCTGATTCGACATGAATTGCTTGAACACAAACTTCATCAAAATCATTAGGATTGAACATTAATAGTATATGCTGCAAATATGAATACACACTACCAATATACTTCAACAAAGTTTCTTTTGTGTCCAAAGAAATACCGAGTGCTAATGCTTTCTTTTTGAATTCCTGTGTGAACTCTTGAACACTCTATCCCTTACCTTGTCACAAGCGCTGCCAATCAATTACAACTTGTTGTGTGTGTCCCAACGGATATAATTGTTTCTTTAGAGCTTTAATAAAATTATTCCATGAGGTGATAACTTTTCCTTTACGCTTTAAATCTATCTGTGTCCTACTCTCCCACTAGATCAAAGCAGTACCCCCCATTCTAAGAGTAGCTAATTGGATCTTTGTCTTATCATCAGTAATATCTTGAATACGAAAATAGACTTATAAATGTTTTACCCAATTATCTAGTTTCTCAGGGTTTATTTCACCATCATACACAGGTAATTCGAACTGAACATCAAGTTTCAAAATTGGATTCTTATGTTTCTTTTCTTTTTCTGATTCAGAACTATAAGTAGAAGAGGAAGAAGAAGATGATGGAGATGACGGAGGAGAAGGAGATTTATCTGCGTTGCTTTTACCCTTGTCCTTCTTTGATGCCTTCGACGATGAGGCTGCATCCCTCGTCTTCTTGTATTCATATAATTCTTCCAACATTTGCTACATGTTTAGAAACATCTGATGGATTTGATTCTCATCCATGGGTTTCTTTTCAGTAGCTTCAGGAGTCTCAACGGTCTCAGTCCCTGTCATCGTTGATTGATGATCGAATTTCCACCTTCTGATGTCTGGATCAAATTCCTCAAGCTCACCTTTTCCACTTTGCAATCCCAACCTGGTTAACATCCACTGACAAACAAACTACAAGAAAAACCTGCTCTGATACCAAAAATGATCTGATACTGACCGATTAAAGTGCTTAAGAAGTTTGATTAGTTTTTCCTTTAGATTGACTGTTAACTAAAGTATGCTTTAATGAAAAATGACATAAACCAACAACTTAAATGAATTAAATAACAACAATAATCAGAGAGAAGAAGAGGCAAACAATTTGATGATGGAGTTCGTACCTCTTGGACTACATCTCTGGGTCCGCTTTTTAAGTGGGCGTCCATTTTTATTAGGATTGATATTGAAGAATATTTACACTGAAATGGAACAGAAATATTGTGCTCACAGGCACTTCTAAACCCTGTAAACAGAAAGTACTCTTCCTCGCCTTTTTGACGCTTATCTCCGTGCTCAATTCTGACCACCGACGGCTAAGCAAAGCTACAAACGAAATCACCTCTAACCTTATGAAATTGCACTCCAAAAGCACTATGCCTTCACAAAAATCCAAGATGAATTCATGAGTTAATGCCATGGCTTAAATAGGCCTGCATCGAACCACTATTTTCCTCATTTAGCAATTTGTTGAGAATTTCATGTGGTAAGGTCTCGAATCCCTTATCAATTCCCTAAACCTAGGGATTAAGTTGATATACCATAGCATTGAAATAAAATTCAAAAACCCATTTTAAACATTATAATATAAATTTAGCCCTGATGGCTAACTAACTGGGCGGAAGTCCTTGCCTACGACATATGATCAGGTAGGTTTATCCAACAGTCATGGCTTATCCTGATAGTTGGGTCCGGCGGTCATGGTTACCTCCAGCGGTTCCAGCGTGACCTTGTCACATTCTTATCCGACGCGGTCTCTGTATGATGTTACAACTGGAGGTTAAGACATCTGTCAAAACAACTCTGCCGCGGTTAACACAAACCCTGTTCACATAATCTGACTTTCGATGCGGTTTCAGTCTGGCGGTTTAGAAGCGCTGTGGAAAATTTAACTCTGTGGGTTTTTATTATAAAGTTTTGAAACCATATATATATCTCGAACCTTGTAATAAGGTTTTACACCATGGTTTCACACCCAATCATCCGAACCTTTGTTAAAAGGTTTTTGGCATAGATTTTTACAATATAGTTTTATTATGGTTTTAACTTTGCACTAGGACTCTAAGACCATAAGGTTTATAACATGTCTTAGGAATAATTCTTAGGTCCTAATCACTTAGCTTTAGGACTTAGTATTTTCAGGAATTTAGGTTTAATGCTTAGGGTTTGACATATGGTTTAGGACTTAGGTCTTCTCTTAGGTTTATGATTAGGTCTTAGATCATCACTTAGTTTTAGAGATAGGTTTTAAAGCCTTAGGAGATAGACTTAGGGATTTTAACATCATGCCTAGATCCTTAGTACTAAGATTAGACCTGTTGTCGACAATTTTTTCACCCCTAGAGACAGTCTAGAGTTTCCATAGACCAGTGCCTAGGACATCTTAATATAGCAAGGAGCTCATCATATAGCTTGGGTTGTCAATCCAAAAGCTCTCTTACTATCTCTTGTTGAACAAGGAAATTAGTTTAAATGGGACCGATCTCTCTCAGAAGCTGATACAAAGATAAGAATAGTGTAGGAACATCATGTAAAATTCCAATACAAAGGCATCAGACAGTTAAGAGACAGCTTACTGTAAAGAGGGCCAATTCAAATAATATGCCACAGAAATCAAATATCAGAAAGTGGATGCAGTGAAGAGACATGAAGAATATATTAGCTAACATGAGACTGATACCCAGATACACAACAGAATCACATATGGGCTTATCCAACTAAGAATCCATACATGACAATGGCGTTTTAAAAACACCCTCCTCAAGTAACTAATATAGCAGAAAATATGGATAAGGTGAACATGGAACAGTATATCATGACTAGGCCTATTTAAAGCGCTTGACTAATCCCAGTATGGGCATCAACTAGGACGAATCCTTACTCAAGATTAGTGAGCCACTCGCATTCTAGAGCATGATACAAGAAGATAAATAGCATGAAATGAGATTTTATATTAACACATAAGGGAAAATTACATACTGTGAGATACCAAAGACCAGAATCCTCATTACAGTTATAACTCCTCCTCACTGAGACCCTACGGGCTCCGAATCTTCATACAGAAGTGTTACAGAATGTATACAAAAGCCTTTTCGCTGCACAGTTTGCTGATAGAAATCTGGAACCCACCTAATATCTTATTTCTCGGTTTTTATAGAAAAGATAGAGAATTCTAGAGGAGGAGGAAGTGCGATAGCGCAGTCGATCGCGTCGCAAATAATTGCGACGGATCAAATGGTCGCGATCAGTGAAAATGCGATTTGCGATAAACGCCTTAAGGGGCAACGCCTGGTCACAGTGCTTGGTTTCATGGATGAAAAGAGGCGCGGGGCTAGTGAGGAGCGGGGCTGGGCCCAATATATCTTAACCGCGGATTTTAACCTTTGTACAATGTATTTTGTGGGCGGAAAGGATAATGATAGACAATATATGAGGGTCTAAGGCCACGGCAGGGGTTTTAAGAGGATCCCAAAAATGACAACAGGCCAAAAACTTGTAAGTATGGGCTGACATGTACAACAAGACCTTAGAATTAGGTCTTAGTACTTAGGATATTGCATCATCATTTTCATCCTAAAATTCACCTTCTCATCGCATACATGACGATAATGCCATGAAACTTAAACCTTTACAAACCATGAACCTGACACTGAACCATGATACTAAAGGACCTTTTCACTGGCGAATTGATGAATCTGAAGACTGAACTAGACGTGGAACTGCTGAAGTTGACTTGGAACTCCGTTGACCTGTACTGATCAAGATCCTCTTGGATCAACAACGAGGATGACAATCCTCCTCCACCTCTTGAAGATGTTCCTTCAGCTCCGCAGTTTCCAATATGGGTTTTATCTACTCGGGATGCATCAAGTTCTCTTGTAAGTGACCCTGCAGATCGACGTCATACACGTTCTCAGTTCGAAAGAGCCTCTTCCTTATTGGCTCAAGTTCCATAAAATCCTGATCCAGACACCTTTGAAGAAGCTTCCGGTCATCCAGATTGGGATGAAGCTATGAATGAAGAATATCGTTCCTTATTGGCGAATGATACTTGGGATATTGCTCCTCTTACAAAAGGAAGAAAACTTGTCAGATGCAGATGGGTTTACAAAACAAAGTTTGGACCAGATGGTAAAGTGGATAGACATAAAGATTGTCTTGTTGCTAAAGGATTTTCACAAGTTGAAGGCATTGACTATACTAAAACCTTCTCCCTTGTTGACAAAATGAATTCTATCTACCTTGTTCTTTCCCTTACTACCTCCTTTAAATGGGAAGTACATCATATGGATGTTAAGTCTGCCTGCTTACATGGAAATTTGCATGAAGAAATCTACATGGAACAACCCCCTGGCTTTATCCAAAACAACTCTAACCTTGTTTGTCACCTTAGGAAGTCTCTCTATGGTCTCAATCAAGCTCCTCGGGCTTGGTATGCCAAAATGGATAGATTTCTATTAGATAATGGATTTTCTAGGTGTCATTATGACAACACTATCTACACAAAGAAAATAGGTAAATCCTTCACCATCCTTGTTCTTTATGTTGATGATATTATCCTTACTGGTAGTGATCCCAACCATATAAACCATGTAAAGTCTAGTCTCAAAAATAAGTTTGAAATGACAGACTTAGGACACTTGCATTATTTCCTTGGTCTACAAGTCTTGCAATCCAAAGAAGGTATTACCCTCTCTCAGTCCAAGTATGTTTGTGATCTTCTACACCACCTTCACATTGAAGATTGTAAGCCATCCCCTTCTCCCTTTTAGTATGGAATCAAGATTTTAGTCACTTGTACTACCCTAGAAGTTGATGCTACCTTATACCGTCAACTTGTTGGTAAACTTCTTTATTTAACCCATACCCATCCTGACCTTTCCTTTGTCGTTGGTCTTGTCGCTTGGTTTATGCACCAACCTCATGAAAGTCACTGGAAAGCAGCTAAAATAATACATCGATATATTCAAGGTATAGTTTAGTTTGGGCTTCATTACAGTGCAGGAACATCTCCATTGTTGATTGGTTTCATTGATTCTGATTGGGTTGGTGACCTTGATGATCGAAATTCTACTGCAGGATATGTATTCACTCTTGGTTTAGGACCTATTACATGGTCTTGTAAGAAATAAAGTTCCATCACTCTTTATTCAGCAGAAGCAGAGTATCGTGGTGCAGTTGAAGCCAACAAGGAAGCCATGTGGCTTTGTGAGATCCTGTTTGAATTTGGTCTTCCTCAACAGCATCCAACTACACTTTGGTGTGATAATCAGAGTGCCATTCAACTATGTAAGGATCCAGTTCAGCATCAGCATATGAAACTGTAATATCCCCAAATGGGATATTTAACTAAATTTTCATAAATCACACTAACCCAACATATTACCATAAAATTTTTGAATTAATAAATAGAAGATTGCCATGTAAAATAGAACACATAAGCACTGAAATATATCAACACATCAAATACGAAGAATCTCAGAATTTTTTATTATAGAGAATATTGGGGTTACAAATACATCTAACCCAAAGGAAGAGCCGAGATGGAAAAATAGCCACCAAGATGAGTTGCTGGACTACACTAGCCTCAAAACTAAACTGCTACACTCTCCCTCCAACAACAACTATCACTGAACCCATTGAAGATAATGAAGCACGAGTTGAAGACCTGGATGATCTTCACACCAATCCCTGAAGCTCTACGAAACTTCTGAGTGAAGTCTCCTCAAGAGAGGTGGGTTTTCATCCAACACTCACAAATCACCTGAGGGTTTCTGTCCTGGGGCTACGGCTGAAGTAGAGAACCATGTCTCAAACCTCTCACAAAATAAAATGATATGATCCCATAGATATCTCTCAATGGCCTCCTCCCTTTCCTTTATAGATCTCTTGGATCCTTCTAGAGCCTTATTTTAATATTATTTTATTCATGGAGCACTTTTCCCTTTTATTAAAATATTCCTTTTTTAATGCAGAAAAGGGTAAATCGGCTACCACACCTCCTTCGGTCACTGAAACTCATGTCCAACTATCCCATCATGTAGGTATCCTCGTCCCGGTTCCAATGAGCTATTACACTAAGGTGTTCTATCATGTATTCCTCCTGAAATGCCACCTTGAGCATAATTAGCTGAGTTAAGCCCACAAATAACTCAAATTTCTGAAAGTTGTCAGAATGCACTGGAACAAAAGCCAAACTTCTCGGATGATGGAATATATCATGTGAATGCCACCCGACCGCATAGAAAATCCTCAAAACTCCTCCAAAAAGCCCCTAGGCCTGCTGATGACACCAACTTGTACCTATGACTGGTTTGCTCCTAACTCTGGTAGTCCATCCTAGCCCCATCATAGGTGACACCAAAAAAGGGTATATTACAGACCTTTCGCCCCAAGATTTCTTTCCCTCAAGCAATCCAAATATTTGGGCCACCCTGTTGGCCCGATGCAACTGAGACCCAATGCCCGGATCCCATACAAACCCATGGGTGCTGCTATGCACCTGTGTCAAGCCACTCGGAATAGACCCCTCAATGCCGGGATCCCAAAATTATCTCTCACTGTACCTGTCAACAAAAAATCCTCCCAAACCCCAATGCCTATGGCCAATCATTTCCCAAGCCCCACGGCTCGGACTGCGCATTGCCACTGGCTATAGTTGATGCCCCGTGAATTGAAGTTCGCCAACAAACATCAATGCTCCCTGGCTCCCTGACTCACCCCTCTCCTGATCGGGAATGTAATGCTCCTGCTGTCCACTAGCCCCCTATAGAACTATCCCATTAACCCCCAACATCTCCATAGGATATGGATATGCAACTGCTTTCACCGTACTAGGTGTTTGTGCATCTGACTGCTCCTCCTTAGTGGCTGACCCCAAGGTTAGCCGCATATCCATCATAGACTCAATGTGAGCCTCCATCTGGCTCTCCCTCAAAGGACTATCATGCATGATATGCATAGTATCCTCCTCTTCTGACTCAAGCTCCATTATATGCTGCTCTGGCCAGATTGTCACAAGTGACTCATCACCCAGAGTATCTCTTGTAGAGTCCCCTGACTGCTCACCCTTCACACTGGAATACAGATCCGGCCTACTGTCATCATCTCTGCATGAATGCTCTTGCTCCCCAGAAGCATCCTCAATTGATCCCATGGACTCATCTGAAGAAGATTCCTCACCCTTGCATAGAAAAGGAATGCTCTTCTGTTCTGCCTCCACCGCATCATCTACATCACTCAAGCATGAGTGATCAGGCCCCCAAGGTCCTTTCCGGATGAAGCAAAGTCCCTTCCTTCTTATCTCATTTCTGTTCCCATATCCACCAAATTAGGGGAACTCCTTACTGGTCAACTGTCTCTTGAATAACTCAATGTTCTACTCAACTAGCCCTTGGGCTAGCTCATAAGCAGCAGGTGAGACCAACTACTCTCTCCTCCAAAGGCTCAGCAACCTAGTCTGCAACTCTCGGAAAATGGCCTCACGGACTCCCATACATGACGACAATATGGAATGCATGTGTGCTATGATTGTGTCAGAATGATGTCTCCTAATGCTGAAGAAGCATTGGAACATTTACAGAATCAAGCCATCACACTCAAGGTCAAACATGATCTCGTAAGTCTGGGTCATGGCCATGACTTCTAAAACCTTAAGCTTCCTCCCAAATGTAGAGCCTGCACAGCTGTCCAAATCCCAAAAGGTTCCTACTATTAGTCTGAAAGTTATTTTCATAATGCAATCATTGTAGGGAGGGAAGGGTGCTGTTATCCTCAAAATATCACTGAAACAAGAGACAACTATAAGCTTGACTCTCTCACTTGGATGTTCCAAGAATCTAGCTTGTACCAATGCAAGCATAGATGGCTCCAAAGCCCAATTTAAAATCAAATCATATTTCTCTACCTTTGAAAGGCAACATTCTAGTTTCTCTAACATGGGAAAGTCATTTTCTGATATTCCACTCTTTAATTCCATCCCAAGTGCATAAAGCCAATTTCCCAATTCTTCCTCCTTTCGTAAATTTCTCGGATGCCTTTGTTCGAATAAACTATGTACCTTCTTGGAGAAGGGTCTGTTGTTTTATTTCAAGGAACTAAATTCTGCATTGTTTAATCTTTTTGGTCTTTGGTTTAGATTGCAACCCACTGAGGCACTGCTATGTTGATTTAGGAGTTGTTTTAAAAACTTCATTGCTTCAACAACACATATGGAAGTAACAGTGGTTTAGCTAGATTTGCACAAGGCAAGCTACAAGCACAAGTCAAGCTATAAGAACTAGGTGATGATTTCAAGGAAATCCAACTGCTCTAATAGCAAGCTCCTCCAGAAACTACACTGCTGCTCCAAGAATACACTATTTCTTGAATTCAGCCTCTGATTTACCCACTAAAAACTGCTCAAAAAATTCTAGGAATTTGGGAAGGTGATCCTTGCTCAAAACCCAGAAAAACCCAGAAAGAGTTTCTTCTAAGTCCAACCTTCACAATATGACCCTTTATAGTTTGGCCCTCTTCCAATTTCGTTTTCTGGCACTGGAGCTACTACTATCAATCATTGCTCTCCAAAATCCCATCCAACCTCCTCATATGGATCTCCTATCAAATTCCCAACAACCCAGCTCTAAAATCCCACCAATGCAGCTCCCACAAATGAGCCTCCTCCAATGACTGCATAGGCCCTTCTAACCAAAATAGCTGCAACCTAAAATTGGAAACCTGCAGGCTGATCCAAGATTGAAGCTCCGATACCAATGTAATATCCCGAATGGGATATTTTAATTAAAATTGTAGAAAAATAACTAAACTCCACAATATGCCGTAAAATCACTATTTACTCAACAAAATATTGTCATGTAAAATAAACACATAAGCACTACAACATATCAACACATAAAATAGGAATAATCTCAACATTTTGTTATAGAGAATAACTAGGGTTACAAATACATTTGACCCAAAGAAAGAGCTGAGATGGAGAACTGGCCACCAAGATGAGCTGCTGCACTGCGCTGACCTCAAAACTGAACTGTTGCACTCTCCCTCCGGCAACATCTGTCACTAAACCCAATGAAGATGATGAAGCACAAGTTGAAGATTTGAATGATCCTCACACCAATCCCTGAAGCTCTGCAAAACTTCTGAGTGAAGTCTCCTCAAGAGAGTTGGGTTTTTGTCCAACACTCACAAATCACTTGAGGGTTTTCGTCTTGGGGCTACGACTGAAGTAGAGAACCACGTCCCACACCTCTCATACAATAAAATGATATGATCCAAAAGATATTCCTCAATGGCCTCTTCCCTTTCTTTTATAGATCTCTTGGAGCCTTCTAGAGCATTATTTTATTATTATTTTATTCATGGTGCACTTTTCCCTCTTATTAAAATATTCTTTTTTAATGCAGAAAAGAGTAAATCGGCTACCATGTCTCCTCTTGTCAGTGAAATTCATGCCCAACAATCCCATCATGTAGGTATCCTCATCCCAGTTCCAATGAGATATTAAACTAAGGTGTTCGATCATGTATTCCTCCTGGAATGCCACCTTGAGCGTAATTAGCTGAGTTAAGCCCACAAATAACTCAAATTTCCGAAAGTTGTCGGAATGCACCGGAACGAAAGCCAAGCTGCTCGGATGATGAAATATATCACATGAATGCCACCCGACTGCATAGAAAATCCTCAAAACTCCTCCAAAAATCCCCTGGGCCCGCTGATGACACCAACTTGTACCTGTGACCGGTCTGCTCCTATCTCTGGTAATCCATCCTAGCCCCGTCATAGGTGACACCAAAAAAGGGAATATTACAGACCTTCTGCCCCAAGATTGCTTGCCCTCAAGAAATCCAAATATGTGGGCCACCCTGTTGTCCCGAAGCAACTGTGACCCAATTCCCGAATCCCATACAAACCCATGGGTGCTGCTATGCACCTGTGTCAAGCCACTCAGAATAGACCCCTCAATGTTGGGATCCCAAACTGATCTCTCACTGTACCTGTCAACAAAAAATCCTCCCAAACCCCAACGCCACTATGGCCAATCATCGCCCATGCCCCACGGTCGGACTGCGCATTTCCTCTGGCTTTCCCATGAAGTGAAGTTCACCAAAAAATATTAGTGCTCCCTGGCTCCTGCTGTGTTGTACCTCTAACCAAATAAGATGCCCCACCAAATGCGTACCAACTCATCACTTCTCTCCAATCCAAGTCCTAACTCAATCCCACGATCATCCCACTCTCCTGAAATCGGGATGGAGTGCTGAAGAAATGACGACCTATGCCCCATTGCTAGCTGGAATCTATAGCATCTACTATGTCTAAGGGCCCCTGCTCTATCGTGCTCCCTCCGAAGAAAAAATACCATCAAGAGGGTACCAGCTCATGTTCTCCCGCCAATATATCATGGAAGAAGAATCCAATGTAGTTTCAACTGCATATGGAACATGCCTAGAGAGTTGTTTCCAACTCATAATAAACTCGCACTGCTCTGTCCCGTCTTCCGATGAAATCTGCCTGTAGAAGAAGGCCCTTTTCTCTAAAATGGGCCAGAGTGGGCAAGATATGCTGCAAGCCCCATCAATGTACTCCAGGAGAGTGCTACTCCCTAAAAGTACTACAACTCAGTTGACTGCATGTGCATCTATCTGTACCTCATCAGTGTGTCGGCCCAACAATGGATGCTCCACCATCTCCAACAGCTCATCCCTCTCCTGATCGGGAATGTAATGCTCCTGCTGTCCACTAGCCCCCTACAGAACTATCCCATTAACCCCCAACATCTCCAGAGGATATGGATCTGCAACTGCTGTCACCGTACTCGGTGTCTGTGCATCTGATTGCTCCTCCTTAGTGGCTGACCCCAAGGTTAGTCGCATATCCATCATAGACTCAATGTGAGCGTCCATCTGGCTCTCCCTCAAAGGAATATCATGCATGATATGCATATAAGTCTCCTCCTCTGCTAACTCAGGCTCCATCATATGCTGCTCTGGCTAGATTGTCATGAGTGACTCATCAGCCAGAGTATCTCTCGTAGAGTCCCCTGACTGCTCACCCTTCACACTATAATACAACTCTGGCCTACTATCATCATCTTTGCATGAATGGCTCTTGCTCCCCAGAAGCATCCTCAACTGATCCCATGGACTCATCTGAAGAAGAGTCCTCACCTTGGCATACAGAAGGAATTCCCTTCTGTTCTGCCTCCACAACATCATCTACATCACTCAAGCATGAGTGATCAGGCCCCTAAGGTCCTTTGCAGATGAAGCAAAGTCCCTTCCTTCTCAGCTCATTTCTGCTGCCAGCTCCACCAAACTGGAGCAGCTCCTCCCTGGTCAACTGTCTCATGAATAGCTCAATGTTCTGCTCAACTAGCCCTTGGGCTAGCTCACAAGCAATAGGTGAGACCAACTGCTCTCTCCTCCAAATGCTCAGCAACCTAGTCTACAACTCACGACAAATGGTCTCACAGACTCCCATACATGACGACAAGATGGAATGCATGTGTGCTATGACTGTGTCAGAATGATGTCTTCTAATGCTGAAGAAGCATTGGAACATCTATAGAACCAAGCCATCACACTCAAGGTCAAACATTATCTCATAATTCCAGGTCATGGCCATGATTTCTAAAACCTTAAGCTTCCTCCCAAATGTAGAGCCTACAGAGCCGTCCAAATCCCGAAAGGTTTCTACTATTAGTCTGAAAATTCTTTTCATAATGTCATTATTGTAGGGAGGGAAGGGCGCTGTTATCCTCAAAATATCACTAAAACAAGAGACATTTATAGGCTTGACTCTCTCACTTGGATGTTCCAAGAATCTAGCTTGTGCCAATGAAAGCATAGATGGCTCCAAAGCCCAATATAAACTCCAATCAGATTGCTCTACCTTTGAAAGGAAGGATTCTAGTTTCTCTAACATGGGAAAGTAATTTTTTGATCTTCCACTCTTTAAGTCCATCCCAAGTGCATATAGCCAATTTCCCACTTCTTCCTCCTTTTGTAACCTTTTCGGATGCCTTTATTGGAATAAACTATGTACCTTCTTAGATAAGGGTCTATTGCTTTGTTTCAAGGAACTAAATTCTGCATTGTTTAATATTTTTGGTCTTTGGTTTAGATTGCAACCCATTGAGGCACTGATATGTTGATTTAGTAGTTATTTTAAAAAATTCATTGTTTCAACGACATATATGGAAGTAATAGTGGTTTAGTTGGACTTGCACAAGGCAAGCTACAAGCACAAGGAAAGCTACAAGCACCAGGTGATGATTGCAAGGAAATCCAACCGCTCCAATAGCAAGCTCCTCCAGAAACTGCACTAATGATCCAAGACTACATTATTGCATGACTTCAGCCTCTAATTTACCCACTAAAAACTGCTCGGAAAATTCTAGGATTTTTGGAAGGTGATCCTTGCCCAAAACCCAGAGAAACCCAGAAAGGGTTTCTTCTAATTCCAACCTTCAAGATCTGACCCTTTATAGTTTGACCCTCTTCCAATTTCGTTTTCTGGCACTGCAACTCCTACTGTCAATCATTGCACTCCAAAATCCCAGCCAACCTCCTCATATGGATCTCCTATCAATTTCCCAACACCCCAGCTCTAAAATCCCACCAATGCAGCTCCCACAAATGGGCCTCCTCCAATGACTGCATAGGCCCTTCTAACCAAAATAGATGCAACTTAAAATTGGAAACCCACAGACTGTCCAAGATTGAAGCTCCAATACCACTGTAATATCCCGGATGGGATATTTTAATTAAAGATGCAGAAAAATAAGTAAACTCTACAATATGTCGTAAAATCACTATTTACTCAACATAAGATTTACATGTAAAATAAACACATAAGCACTGCAATCTATCAACACATCAAATAGGAAGAATCTCAACATTTTATTATAGATAATAACTGGGGTTATAAATACATTTGACCCAAAGAAAGAGCTGAGACGGAGAACTAGCCACCAAGATGAGCTACTGCACTGCGCTGACCTCAAAACTGAACTGCTGCACTCTCCCTCCGGCAACAACTGTCACTGAACCCACTGAAGATGATGAAGCACAAGTTGAAGATCTGAATGATCCTCACACCAATCCTCGAAGCTCTGCGAAAATTCTGAGTGAAGTCTCCTTAAGAGAGTTGGGTTTTCGTCCAACACTCACAAATCACCCGAGGGTTTCCGTCCCCGGGCTACGACTAAAGTAGAGAACCACGTCCCACACCTCTCATACAATAAAATGGTATGATCCAAAAGATATCCCTCAATGGCCTCTTCCCTTTCTTTTATAGATCTCTTGGAGCCTTCTAGAGCATTATTTTATTATTATTTTATTCATGGTGCACTTTTCCCTCTTATTAAAATATTCCTTTTTAATGCAAAAAAGAGTAAATTGGCTACCATGTCTCCTCTGGTCACTGAAAATCATGCCCAACTGTCCCATCATGTAGGTATCTTCATCCCGGTTCTAATGAGCTATTACACTAAGGTTTTCCATCATGTATTCCTCCTGGAATGCCACCTTGAGCATAATCAGCTAAGTTAAGCCCACAAATAACTCAAATTTCCAAAAGTTGTCGGAATGCACCAGAACGAAAGCCAAACTGCTCGGATGATGGAATATATCACACAAATGCCACCCGACCGCATAGAAAATCCTCAAAATTCCTCCAAAAATCCCCTGGGCCCACTGATGACACCAACCTGTACCTGTGACCGGTCTGCTCCTAACTCTGGTAGTCCATCCTAGCACCGTCATAGGTGACACCAAAAAACCGAATATTACAGACCTTCCGCCCTAAGATTGCTTGCCCTCAAGCAATCCAAATATGTGGGCCACCTTGTTGGCCCTATGTAACTGAGACCCAATTCTCGGATCCCATACAAACCCATGGGTGCTGCTATGCATCTGTGTCAAGCCACTCGGAATAGACCCCTCAATGCCGAGATCCCAAACTGATCTCTCACTGTACCTATCAAAAAACAATCCTCCCGGACCCCAACGCCACCATGGCCAATCATCACCCAAGCCCCACGTCTCAGACTGCGCATTGCCTCTGGCTATAGCTAATGCTCCATGAAGCGAAGTCTGCCAACAAACATCAATTCTCCCTAGCTCCTACTGTGATGTACCTCTAACCGTATAAGCTGCCCCACCAAATGCGTACCAACTCATCACCTCTCTCCAATCCAAGTCCTGACTCAATCCCATGCTCATCCTGCTCTCCTGAAATTGGGATGGAGTGCTGAAGAAATGACGACTTGTGCCCCATTGCCAGCTGGAATCTGGAATCTGGATTGGTGTGAGGATCATTCAGGTCCTTAACTTGTGCTTCATCATTTTCAGTGGGTTCATGGACAACTATTGCTGGAGGGAGAGTGCAGCAGTTCAGTTTTGAGGCCAGCGCAGTGCAACAACTCATCTTGGTGGCCAGTTCTCCATCTCAGCTCTTTCTTTGGGTCAGATGTATTTGTAATCCCAATGATTATCTATAATAAAATGTTGAGATTCTTCCTATTTGATGTGTTGATAGATTGCAGTTCTTATGTGTTTATTTTACATGGAAATCTTCTGTTGAGTAAATAGTGATTTTACGGCATATTGTGGAGTTTAGTTATTTTTCTGCATTTTTAATTAAAATATCCCTTCCAGGATGTTATAGTGGTATCGAAGCTTCAATCTTGGATCATCCTGCGGGTTTCCAATCTTAAGTTGCAGCTATTTTGGTTAGAAGGGCCTATGCAGTTATTGGAGGAGGCTCATTTGTGGGAGCTGGATTGGTGGGATTTTAGAGCTGGGGTGTTGGGAAATTGATAGGAGAGCCATATGAGGAGGTTGGCTAGGATTTTGGAGAGCAATGATTGACAGTAGTAGCTGCAGTGCCAAAAAACGAAATTGGAAGAGGGTCAAACTATAAAGGGTCAGATTTTGAAGGTTGGAATTAGAAGAAACCCTTTATGGGTTTTTCTGGGTTTTGGGAAAGGATCACCTTCCCAAATTCCTAGAATTTGCTGAATAGTTTTCAGTGGGTAAATTAGAGGCCAAAGTCAAGAAACAATGTAGTCTTGGAGCAGCAGTGCAGTTTCTGGAGGAGCTTTCTATTGGAGCGGTTGGATTTCCTTGCAATCATCACCTGGTGCTTGTAGCTTGCCTTGTGCAAGTCCAACTAAACCACTGCTACTTCCATATATGTCATTGAAACAATGAAGTTTTTAAAACAACTCCTAAATCAACATAGCAGTGTCTCAGTGGGTTGCAATCTAAACCAAAGGCCAAAAAGATTAAAAAATGCAGAATTTAGTTCCTTGAAGCAAAACAACAGACCCTTCTCCAAGAAGGTACATAGTTTATTCCAACAAAGGCATTCGAGAGATTTACAAAAGCAGGAAGAAGTGGGAAATTGGATTTATGCACTTGGGATGGACTTAAAGAGTGGAAGATCATAAAATGACTTTCCCATGTTAGAGAAACTAGAATCCTGCCTTTGAAAGGTAGAGCAATTTGATTGGAGTTTAAATTGGGCTTTGGAGCCCTCTATGCTTGCATTGGTACAAGCTATATTCTTGGAACATCCAAGTGACAGAGTCAAGCTTATAGTTGCCTTTTGTTTTAGTGATATTTTAAGGATAACAACACCCTTTACTCCCTACAATGATGACATTATGAAAATAATTTTCAGACCAATAGTAGGAACCTTTCGGGATTTGGACAGCTATGCAAGCTCTACATTTGGGAGGAAGCTTAAGGTTTTAGAAGTCATGGCCATGACTCAGACTTATGAGATCATGTTTTACCTTGAGTGTGATGGCTTGATTCTGTAAATGTTCCAATGCTTCTTCAGCATTAGGAGACATCATTCTGACACAGTCATAGCACACATGCATTCCATTCTGTCATCATGTATGGGAGTCCGTGAGGCCATTTGCTGGGAGTTGCAAACTAGGTTGCTGAGCATTTGGAGGAGAGAGTAGTTGGTCTCACCTGCTGCTTATGAGCTAGCCCAAGGGCTAGTTGAGCATAACATTGAGCTATTCAGGAGACAATTGACCAGGGAGGAGCTGCTCCAGTTTGGTGGATCTGGCAACAAAAATTAGCTGAGAAGGAAGGGAATTTGCTTCATCCGCAAAGGACCTTGGGGGCCTGATCACTCATGCTTGAGTGATGTAGATGATGCGGCGGAGGCAGAATAGAAGGGCATTCCTTCTGTATGCTAGGGTGAGGACTCTTCTTCAGATGAGTCCATGGGATCAGTTGAGGATACTTCTGGGGAGCAAGAGAAGTCATGCAAAGATGATGACAATAGGCCGAAGCTGTATTCTAGTGTGCAGGGTGAGAAGTCAGGGGACTCTATGAGAGATACTCTGGGTGATCATTCACTCGTGATGATCCAACCAGAGCAGCATAATATGGAGCCTGAGTCAGTAGAGGAGGATATTATGCATATCATGCATGATAGTCCTTTGAGGGAGAGCCAGATGGAGGCTCACATTGAGTCTATGATGGATATGCGGCTAACCTTGGGGTCAGCCACTGAGGAGGAGTAGTCAGATGCATAGACACTGAGTACGGCGACATCAATTGCAAATCCATATCCCCTGATATGTTGGGGGTTAATGGGATAGTTGTGCAGGGGTTTAGTGGACAGCAGGAGCATTACATTCCCAATCAGGAGAGGGATGAGCTGTTGGAGATGGTGGAGCATCCATTGTTGGGCCGACACACTGATGAGGTGCATAGAGGTACACATGCAGTCAGCAGAGTTGCGGCACCCTTAGGGAGTAGCACTCTCCAGGAGTACATATACGGGGCTTGTAGCATATCTTGCCCACTTTGGCCCATTATAGAGAGAGGGGATTTCTTCTACAGGCAGCTTTCCTTGGCAGATGGGATAGAGCAGCGTGAGTTGATTATGAGCTGGCAATAGTTCTCTAGGCATATTCCATATGCAGTTGACACTACATTGGATTCTTCTCCCAGGATAGATTGGTGGGAGATCATGAGCTGGTACCCTCTTGATGGTATGATTTTCTTCGTAGGGAGCACAGTAGAGCAGGGGCCCTTAGACATAACAGATGTTACAGATTCTAGCTGGCAGTGGGGCACACGTTGTCGTTTCTTCAGCACTCCATCCTGATTTCAGGAGAGGAGGATTAGAGTGGGATTGAGTCAGGACTTTGATTGGAGAGAGATGATGAGTTGGTACGCAGTTGGTGGGGCAACTTATACAGTTAGAGGTACATCACAACAGGAGCCAAGGAGCATTGATGCTTGTTGGCGGACTTCACCTCATGGGGCATCATCTATAGCTAGAGGCAGTGTGCAGTCCGAGCCGTTGGACTTGGGTGATGATTGGCCATGGTGGCGTTGGGGTCTGGGAGGATTGTTTGTTTACAAATATAGGGAGAGGTTAGTTTGGGATCCTGGCATTGAGGAGCCTATTCCGAGTGGCTTGACACAGGTGCATAGCTTCACCCAGGGGTTTGTATGGGATACAGACATTGGGTCTCAGTTACCTCGGGCCGACAGGGTGGCCCACATATTTGGATTGCTTTAGGGCAAGCAATCTTGGGGCGGAAGGTCTGTAATATTCCATTGTTTGGTGTCACCTACAATTGAGTTAGGTTAGATTTCCCGAGTTAGGAGAAGACAAGTCACAGGTACAGATTGGTGCTATCAACGGGCTCAGGGGATTTTTGGAGGAGTTTTTAGGAGTTTCCATGGTGTCCGGTGGCATTTTCTTGATATATTCCATCATCCGAGCAGTTTGGCTTTCGTTCCGGTGCATTCCGACAACTTTCAAAAATTTGAGTTATTTGTGGGCTTAACTCAGCTGATTACACTCAAGGTGGCATTCCAGGAGGAATACATGATGGAACACCTTAGTGTAATAGCTCATTGGAACTGAGAGAGGATACCTACATGATGGGACGGTTGGGCATGAGTTTCAGTGACCAGAGGAGACATGGTAGCTGATTTACTCTTTTCTACATTAAAAATGAATATTTTAATAAAAGGGAAATGTGCACCATGAATAAAATAATAATAAAATAATGCTCTAGAAGGCTCCAAGAGATCTATAAAAGAAAGGGAAGAGGCCATTGAGTGATATATTTTGGATCATATCATTTTATTGTATGAGAGGTGTGGGACGTGGTTCTCTACTTCAGTCGTAGCTCCGGGACAGAAACCCTCGGGTGATTTGTGAGTGTTGGATGAAAACCCAACTCTCTTGAGGAGACTTCACTCAAAAGTTTCACAGAGCTTCAGGGATTGGTGTGAGGATCATTCAGATCTTAAAATTGTGCTTCATCATCTTCTGTGGGTTCAGTGACAGCTGTTGCTGGAGGGAGAGTGCAGAAGTTTAGTTTTGAGGCCAGCACAGTGAAGTAGCTCATCTTGGTGGCCAGTTCTCCGTCTCAGCTCTTTCTCTGTGTCAGATGTATTTGTAACCCCAATTATTATCTATAATAAAATGCTACGATTCTTCATATTTGATGTGTTGATAGATTGCAGTGCTTATGTGTTTATTTTACATGGCAATCTTCTGTTAAGTAAATAGTGATTTTACAACATATTGTGCAGTTTAGTTATTTTTCTGCATTTTTAATTAAAATATGCCTTCCTGGATATTACAGAAACACATTGAGCTCCACATACACTTCATCAGAAAGCTCATCCATGATCGTGTTCTTGAAGTGCAGTACCGTCCAACCAATTATCAAGTAGCCGATATCTTTACAAAGGCTCCCACAGAAGCGAAGTTTACCAAACTTCAATCCATGCTTGGAGTTTAGGAAAGTTATCATTAAGGGGGGATAGGCTCTAATGCCTCCTTCATTCTCCTATTGTGTCAACTTTGTAAATCCTTCAATCCTATCCCAATTTGTTCTTAAGGGGGGATGTTAGGATATTTCGACACATAGGAAATAGGCTCCTTTTGTGTCACCTTTGTAAATCCTTCAATCCTATCCCAAGTTGTTCTTAAGGGGGGATGTTAGGTTATTTCGACACATAGGAAATAGTTAAGAATAACTTAGTCTAGTGTAGAGTTCGGTAAAGTGTGTTTCTTTACTGTGTACATTTGTAACTTATAATTTGATGGTCACGATTTGTAGTGATCCGACGGTTCACTCTCTCCTCGGTATTAATGACACTTGATCCATGGCTTAACACCTGATTGGTCGATGATCTCTATTTAAAGAGCATGGAGGGTCATTTTTCCAAAAACCATTTATGAAAGAAACATATGTAATCTTTATTTTTATATTAATTAATTTTCTGATGTGGCAGCGTTGTCTCAGGTTGTGGACTGTTTCCCTCTTTGAGGGTTTTAACCACATGATATATTGGTGTACTGATTTGTGATCTGTTTGTGAGCGGTGACCTTTGGTTTTTGATCTAAGGAACTTACCCTGTAAATTCCTATATATATATATATATATATATATAATGGGAAAAAGAGAAAAAAAAGGAAAAAGAATAAAATCTCAGGTGAAAACCTCTTTTGAGGCATATAAGATTGGCTCATTGATTGAAAACCTCCATGAGGCAGTCAATGGGTTGGAAAAAAAGAGAAAATAAGAGAAAAATAGAAGATCCTAGGTGAAAACCTCCTTTGAGGCGCCTAGGCAGACCTACTAGGCCTAAAAGAAAAAAAAAAGGAAAAAAGTGAAAAAATGAAAAGAAAACAAATTCATTTTCTCCATGTATCTCTTTCTACTGAATGTAGGTGTTCTCCAACCTTTGCAAGAAGCAAAAAAAAAAAAATTGGCACCAAAAGAAAAAGTTGGTCAAAACCCTAGTCAAAGGAAGTCAAACTTGGACTTCCTCCTCCTTTGCTCAGATGCTCCAGAAGGACCTAGGTCATGCCAATTCATCACCTTCATTCATTTCCAACATCCACCAATCATTTCCAAGCTTTTTTTCATTCATTTTCATCATTGTCCTATAATGCTACAGGAAACTCCTAGTTTTGAGCAGAAAATTGTTTTTATCATATTTTAAAAAAATTCCATCCATTTTCCGACCTGTTTTATGGAGAGATTAATATAGATGATGGTAACATTCTCAATAAATTTCAACACATTCCGGTGCACAGTTTGAGAGAAATCGACCTCCATCACCTGCAACCATTTTTATTTTTTCTTGCGATTTGTACATCCAATGGTCGAGATTTTTTATGGGGAGATGCATAATGATGAAAGTAATATGATAATTTTTTTTGAGGTCAATCTGACCTACTTTTTGAGATCTATGCCTAAAACAAGTCTGCTACAAGGAAGTTGTCCTGAAATAGTTTTTAGCAGAAAATTATTTTTACCGTATGTAAAAAATCGTGCATCCATTTACCTAGATGGTTCATGGGGAGATGCATATATATGATGGTAACATGCTCAAAAAATTTCGCAATTTCGGGTGCATAGTTTGTGAGAAATAAACTTCCATCACCTAAAACCATTTTTAACTTTTCTCGAGATTCTTACATCCAATGTCCGTGATTGTTTATGGGAAGGTGCATAAGGATGATAGTAATATGCTAAAAAAAATTCAGATCAATCCGATCTATCGTTTGAGAGCTATGCCTAAATGAAGTTTGCTACAAGAGGGTTGTCCTGAGCAGCCTGTACATTCACATCAAAACTCAGTATTAAGAAGACTTGTACAGAAAAAACATCGTCAACTACATCACTCAAATCACTCACATCTCAGAAGCAACATTTCACTCAGGGATGTGAAGCAGCAGCAACAACGACAAAAGAAACCCTATAAGACCTCCAGATTCAAGGCTATTAGCAATAGGACCTCTTGCAGATTATCACATGCAACTTCAGTAGCAGCTTCAAAACCAAAAAAGATATCTTCAACAGTTAATCAACAAATTCAATATCACCTACAAAAAAAAAATCAAGGGTAAGGCTCAGGTATGCAATCATCTAAACCTTTCTTTGAATCTATTCTAGCTAAAGGAAACATTAAAAGTGTGAGAAGGAAAGTTTTTTAAAGCCAAAATTAGTAGCAGAGCAACCCCGACCTTATCTAGCAGTCAACTTCACTTTTCCACGAAGACACACGCACACGTGGGAGAGGAACAAGAAAAAAGTGAAGAGGACTTGAGAAAGTGGGTAGTAAGTAGTTGGTTGTGATGGAAGACAAGGAGTGTCAATGGGTAATTGAGGGCGAACTCATATAACAAAAAAATAACTCTGAGTTTATTTTGCATGCACTGAAAAACAAAGAAAATATTTGAAAAAAAAATAAGAAAAAATTTTAAAAAATAAAAAAATAAAATTAAAAGGTGGACCCACCACCTCTTGGCATGCGGAATAGAGTTGCTACAGGTGAAATATAATTGCTACAGGTGAAATAGGGTTGCTACAGGAAAAAACATATTTTCTACATGAAAGACAAAGGACAAATTTTGTTGATCAAAGGTGGCTTTCCTCCTCTCTTCTCTCTCTCCTCTACTTACACACTCCATGAACCACTTCAACATACACCCATTCATTTATTACACCCCTCAGATAGCCAAAAATTTCATTTTTTTCTCCTAATTGTAATTGCTACAGGAAAATCCAACACCTACAAGATTCCTGTAGCATTACAAGAAACTCCTGTAAATGCTGCAGGAAACACATTCACGAAGGAAAAAAATCTCTCAAGGATTTCTGAACTTTAGGGAGAGCATGATAATTTATGTTTTTCCTATACCTACCATTCCCAACCCCTTATTTCACTCCATACAAAATGATTCACTCTCTAAACCCTATGTTGCACCATTAGTAGCTAGACCATATGAAACTTTGCATGAGGCCTCTCCACTCACCTATCCAACACTCCACTCATCCCATGACTCCATTCATAGCCTCCAAAAACCATCTCCCTCCATTTATAAGCAAGATGAAGGAAGACGAAGCGATAAGAAGACTGCTACAGGAACCAGAAAGTTTCCTGTAGCAAATATGTGTGTGGCATAAAAAGGCCAAAAGATGAAGAAAATTTGATGAAGATGGCTTCAAAGGACCACCATCAGACTCCAGGAGGATGAACACACCAACAAAGGCACCTGATGACCTCCATGCAACACCTGTAAGAAGAAATGAAAATAGAAGAGTAGCAAGAAGATCAGTACGAGGAGAAACACATGGACCGATAAACAGAGAATGAATAGGCCAGCATACATGAAGAACCACAAGGCAAGGAGGATGGATAGATTACTCAGAGGATGAGCAACAGTTTTAGTAGTGGGGTATGATGGGCCTCTAAATTCAACATAAATTAAGGCACATATAACCTTTCTTAGGCACATAAAATATATATTAAATATCTCCTTCTACACTTAATAATATTTTTTTTATGCTTTAATATGTTCTTATGAAGGTTTTAAAGATAATTGCATATTTGTGCCTAATATTATTTATTTTTGTAGAATATTATGAGAATATTAGGAAGATTATGAAGATTTGGAGAAGGAGATAATTTAGGGACTTTCTCCCTACTACTGGAGGATCAAGATTCGAGAATAAACGAACAAAATATCATGAAATATTTGAGAAATTCGGGAGAGATTTTGGAACTCCAATGATTGAGAAAATCTAGGAATGTGTTCCATGTAATTTACTACAAACTCCTAGTGTTAGGAACCAAATACACTATTTGAGGGATTTTTGAGGGGAACGCTCCCTCCTTTCAAGGAGAATGCTTCATCATAATTTTTTATAAGTAACAATTCGAATTGGCTTCTACCAACATTTATTGTTTAGTCTTATTGTGGAGAAAACTTGTTTTCTGGCAGCTCCACTTTCTTTTCTTGCAGGGATGTACTTGGATTGATTCAAAAAATGAAGATTGGCACCATTTTTAGCTTCTACGGATAGGTTTCTTCCATAGGACTCTGAGCCTCCATGGTCTTGGCCATCCCAGGAACCTCAGATCCCTCTTTCACAATTTCTTAATGTTCTTTTCACTTCTTATTCACATGCATCTCTTATTTTTGTTTTGCATATTTTTGTATTTAGTATTGTTTCTTTTCTTGCTGTAGGATTGAGTTAGATGATTTAAGTGAGTTATTTTTCAGGTTTTTTTATAGGTTCAAAAACATTATTCATCTTTAGAATAACTTTGGAAGGTCATCTTAATCATTAAGCTACTTGGATTTGGTTACTAGCTCACGCATATAAGATTTCTGGAAATGCCTTGTAGTGAAATAGTAGTAAATTTCTATTATTTTTTAGAAGGGGTTAATGAGATCCATTTGAATTTATTCCACTTGTATTAGGTCATAATAATGTTAAATTTTATAGCAAAATTTACTCCATTTCAATTTCACCTGATCAGGTGAGGCATTTGATAGATTAACTAGCTCACTAGTTCTTGAATTTCTAGATTTTAGAGTAGTAATTTTCTGTTATTTTTTAGCACGTGTGAACAGGGGTATTTTGGAGTGATTCCACTTGGAATGGAGACCTAATACATCATACTTAATAAAATTTATTGTCCCATCCCATTTTCATTTTATTTACTTAGTCATTCGGTGAGTTATTTCCAAAACAGACTTTCTTGTAGCACTCTTGTAGCATGTGTAAACTCAACCGGATTTGCTTCCAAAGGTTGGTTTTTGTCTCTTAGGATTGAATCCTAACCCCTAGAACTTATATACATGATTGAGGAATAATAAACACCACTTAGGACATTCATTTTCGCAAATTAGATTAGGTATTTTTATTTTAATTCATGATCTTAGAATTTCAATTACAAATTGTTGTTCTTTCCTAGGATTAATTTCTTTTCAAAGAAACACTTCCATTTATGCAATTAGTTTAGGATTTGATTTCATGAAATTCCCTTCATTACATCAGAGCAAAAAAATAAGGACACATTATATGTTGCACATATAGTGTCGATACCTCTTAAGTTTGTACGAACCCCGGGTTGATAATTAAAGTTGGTAGCCTTGGGAGTTGAAACATTCTTGTTGCAATACTCAGGCTCATCAATACCATCAACGACATGAGATGCTCCTGACGCATTAGAAGCAATAGGCCGAGGAAGATTGGGGAGGACAGTATAAAAATAAACTTACTGGGCATATATCATATGATATTTTAAGGCTATCTGAAGAGATCCTTCCTCAGTTTTATGGAAGTGAGAGGCGACATATTCACCTATGGGGGGGAAAAAGTACTTAAAAACCAATCCATATATACATGGTCTTCAAAATCAAGGGATATGCACATGCTCCTCCTTTCGTGCTATTCTTGTACATGGTCAGAAAGACGGGTGGCATAAGTTTGACGAAAAGAAGTAAATCGTTTGGTACTTGTGTCATATCGGAAAGGAAGCTAGAAATATGAAAGAAAAGATTTGGAGAGAGTCACAAAGGCAGAATGAGAGGCATGATTTTTCCACATAGAATTTGGAAAAAACTCCGGTTAGGGTGCATTGGAAGAGATGAAGAAGAATGGAGTCTTGGATAATGGAATTTGATGAACACCACATGTGAAAAGAGCGAACATTATTAATGGGGTCTTCTCCAGGATTACCTTCAAACTTAGGAATAAGGGAGTTTAGTGGGAATATGGAGAATTTTAATCATGGAGAAGAGGATTGTTGATAAGCTAGCTGAAATCAGGGAGGCACATGCTAGCCATATAGGGATACAAGGGAGCGTTAGTGGCCATACCAGCATAGGTTCCACCGGTAGGGTTAACTTGGTTAGGACCTTGGTTACCACCTTGGTTTCCACCACCCACATTGGTTCCTGACATGGTGGCAGTGCGGGGTTGGGAAGATGCAAAATCAGAGGAAAAAATTGAATAATTAGAAGATCTAGAGTTAGTATGGGGACTCAATGGAGGACTAGGAGGATGGGTTTGAAGTCAATGAGGAGGATTAAGATGTCCTAAAGGAAAGTGGGGTTGAAGGCCACAAAGTCTTCGCAAAAAGCGTCTAGGGGGTGCAATGGTGTTAAGACAAAGATGACTCAAGAGGCTAAAGGGTGATGATAGGAGAAAAGAGTAACAAGAAAAAATCAAACACATAATGTAGTGGTTCCAAGTGTAGACTAAATATAATTATATGATACTATAATTCAAGGAAACACGTCCTATCAAATAAAAAATGACTTCTAGCATAAAGGTGATCTAAATCCTCAAACAAGTCCTATTTCTACTATTTTAGATGACCTTCCAAGAGACTTATTACTTGAAGAAATTTTATCCCTGTAAGCATAGCTGTCTAAAGAAAGGTGGGGTAGAGGACCAATTGTTTGCCCACATCCATTCCTATAGGGTGTTTTCTTAAGATTGACCTTTAAGGTTACATTCATCACATGGGGGGATATCGATTCTTTAGATTCTTGGTGATCAACCACGACACACAATTCCATACCACGAGTTGGGTAGCCTCGAGGAGAACCTCTCACACTATGATCTAGCTTAACCCCTCTGAATCTAGTTTTTAACACGCTTTGATTTTGGACTGTGGGATGGTGAAGGATTTTAAGTTCCCTTATATGTCAAATTTCTATGCCTCAATGTAAGCGATTAGTGGGTGTTATTTGAAGCCAATCCCACTGATCCTACACCTAACTACAAAGATTGTTTTGGCCCTGGTGCCCAAGTGGGCTTATTCTATGTGAGTTAAGTTATTATTAATGTGGAGTGTTTCAATTCATAGCTTGGTGGTGATAACCAAAATCACGCTTGCTTAGGGTGTGCATGTGTGAAAAAATGTGTCAAGTGGATGATTTAATTAAGCATGTTTTGATGATGTCAATGCTGTTGAAAATAAAGTGCATAAACTGCAAATAGTACTGAAAATGAATAGTAAAATAAACAACAAACTAAAGCACACAATCCCCCACCCAAGAATGAAATCAATTAAAATGAGGGAAAACAATAAACTCAAAGACACAAAATGAACAAAATATCTAACGTCCAAGGGATTAGGATGCAAAGGAAAAAATATGTTGAAAATGGAGCAAAAAACCAACAAAAAACAAAGGTTAAAGTGTTGGAAAAAGACATGCAAGAAGTTGCAAAAGAAAGGATACACAAGGGTATCCTGAAGGGGAAAGGAAACACAAGATTCTAAAGGGAACAAATTTTTGTAAAAACTTGTCTAAAATGACTACAAAACAATGGAAAAAATGTTAAAAAGAAACGACTAGAAATGTTGCACACTAGACTCCTCAACTCAACAATTCTCTTCCTAAATGATGGAGGTGTACTATAAACACTAGGGGGATTTTTCCTTCCTCAATGAAAAACTACTAAGCGGATCCAAGCCTAGAGGTGACTACAGAAAGAACATAAACCCTTCTGACACACACGTAATAGTCTTGAAAAAAACTGGAAATCTAAAAATGTTTATGAAAAATTGTGGAGTGCAGAAACCAACTAGAAAAGTGTGTTGGGCGCAGTTTTTGGGCTCAAAAGTGCGTTGGGGGCACAAAAAAGGGGCCAAAAGGTGAAATTTTTCTCGCTTCTCTTGCTCAATAGATCTAACCCAAATTGTGACATCTCCTACTTGGTTGGTACCTGTGACTTGCGGAAAGATGCGAAACCCCAACATAAATGAAGAATTTTCAGAAAATAGAAGAGATCTAAAAATATAAATTGAGATGAATAAATGTTTTGAAGAAACACTAAAAATAGCTGAAACAACAGTCACCAAGGTTTCAAATTACTACACCAGTAGAGTCGCAATTTGTTGACGACTAAGGTGCTAAAGACCTAGTGGAGTCGTCAAATTTTCAGTGTACAATTTTTTGAGAAGTGTACCAAAATACCTTAATTTATAGGTGACTTATAACCCAAACAACAAAATATTGATGCTTATATGCTTCAGATATGCAATCAAACATGAAGAAAAACCCTACAACACAAGGGATCTTGTAAAAATAAACATATAATGATAGAAAATTAAAGTGTGATAACCAAATGAAGGACTTAATCAAATAATAATTTATTAATACACATGATGAGGATAAATTACATGGGTATGTAGCTACCCCTCCGTGGGATGGGTCCTTTCTTATCCTTATGCTTGAACAATGTGCTTCTCTCTCTCAACTTACTATTGGCAGAACAAAAAAAAGTGGTTTGAACTCAAGTGGGAACTCAAATGTTATGAGACGATAGTGTTGACGATGAAAATGGTCATGGTGAAGAATGAATAGAAAACCCTCTATTTATAACAAATTATTGAGTTAAATTAGGAATTAGAAAATAATAAAATATTATTAACTAAATCAAAATCTAATCGTTGTGAATACTTTATTATATTTTTTGAGAGGGAAAATATATTCGAAATGGTCAAATACCTTTATTTAGAAAGTGGTTGATGTCAATAAAAAATAAAATGATTTATTAATCACATTGTGAGATTTAAGAAATAAATAAATATTAAATAATCATTTAATAATGATATGATTAGGAAAATAAGGAAAGTTAAATAAATAATGGTTTATTTAATTATTCCAATGAGATTAAGACAAAAGTAATTGAGAAATAATTATCAAAAAATGATTTAATAATTATTTCTAGATAAAATTAAATAAGTATTGATTTATTCAATTATTCTCATGGGGTTTTTTGGGATTTTAATGAGATATCATTTAGAAAAATGGTTTTCTAAATCATTTTTGTTGAAGTTTGCAGCAAGAAACAACGAAATTGGCATCCATAAACAACATTAAGCACCCATGCCTAGAGCATTAAGCACCTACACTAGGGTGGGGCCCACATGGCTAAATTTGGTGCATGTCTATTTTAGTTATCCCTTAATTAAGGTGGAAAATAAACTATAATATAATCTCAAAATATCTTGTAATAGTCAACTAAGTGTGATAAACTCAGTTGACTCATGAATTTCGAGTTGAGGGTAGTTGGTGAGGCATGCAGAGTAATTCTAGTTGTAACAGAGTTCGAAGTGTAGTGGTACATTAATTAATGCGGGTTGTAATCAGTTTAACTCAGTTAAGTGAATTAAAGTCAGTTGTGCTAGTTATAACTGTTTGATACACTAGTGAGAGATCAAGTGAATTAAATATTATTTGATTCACAATCAATGATCTAACATGCAACTGATGGTTTACTATTATTAGTTGTATGCATGTTAGTTCCAGTGGAGACCCAGTTGAGACTAAGGTGAAAGGGAGGTTAACTATCAGTTGTGATTATAGAAAACTGTTCAGATGCAGTTTAAACACTATGGGATGCCCATGATACTTAGCATAGTGTAGGAAGGCTGGAATTCCTTGTAAATAACCATTGCATTCCTCATGAACTGTGTGAGAAAGGTAGGCAGAAGACATGCTGAGAATTGGTTGAGTATTGGCTTGATTTTGTCTAGATCAGTGTGAGACAATTAGTTGAATATAAGAGGGCTCTTGTGAGAAGAGTTGTATGTAATTGTTTCATGATTCCTTGTGGAATATACAATATATGATAGAGGGGTTTTGAGCAGCAAACTTTCCCGAGGAAATTATTTGTGATGTGGTTTGATTTGATTCTTTCTTTGCTTCATGTAATTGGCGATTGTGTTTAATTTCCGCAAGTGATTTGTAGAAGCGATTCAGTATTTAACTTTAGTACATTTTTAGATTAGAGTGAATCCAAGATATACATGCTTGTTGTATAATTTCTACAATTTCCTATGGTGAAAGTGGATTTTACCATGGTAAAATTAATCCTACATGGTGTATTTTGATCCACCTTGTGAGAAATGACTAAGTGAACATTTTTTGGGTGATAAAATTCTACATTCAGACAAATCAACAATGCTCTTGGAAAATACATTGATTGCGCTGAACCTTGTGAAGGGATTTTCTCCTGTGCTCACATAAGTGTTGAGGTTGATGTTGACAAAGGGCTCCCCGCTACAATTCATCCCTACCTTGACAACTAGTCCCATATTAAAGAAGTTTATTTTGATCAACTTGCCTT
The DNA here is from genome assembly GCA_034641835.2 of Pinus albicaulis. NCBI lineage: Eukaryota > Viridiplantae > Streptophyta > Pinopsida > Pinales > Pinaceae > Pinus > Pinus albicaulis. Next base: position 36,151,229 of record CM076574.1, read on the forward strand.
AAAATGTAAAGTTTTTGATGAATATGGGCACTTTGCTAGAAACTACCCTAAAAATCAAGAAGATCAAGATAAACAAGGAGATATAGTTCAAAAATGGAAAAAATATAAGAAGACATATGGCCCCTATAATTAGTAGCCTCCTCCCAAGCCTTAGTAGGATAAGGAAAGCCAAAAAGTCAAAGGATCCTCTTCATTGAAGGATAAAACATATGAGAACAAAGAAGGGTTGAGCAGATCAGGGAACCCATAAGGCATTGAGAAAATGTTCGAAGCCCTTGCTACCATAATTGAAGTAGGGGAAATTCCACATCAAGAAATCCAATATCTAAACAAGCAACTCGATCAACCCTCCCATTCGTAGCTAGAAGGAGAACTCATGAGTGAGCCCAAATATAATTCAAATCTAGATAGTAATCTAGAGGAACACAGGAAGGAAGGAGAGGATTTCCTCTTTCTAAGAGAAATCAAAACTACTTCTTTTGCAAGCTCAACAGATGAAAAATCAAAAGAAGAGAAAAATAAAGAGTTTAGATGTCATTCATGCAGATCGAGAAGAAAAACCAACAGAGAATCCAATATGAAAATATTAAAAAATAAAAGGAGTTAGGCCACCAACATACCTTCCCCCGTAAATTGGAAAAACATGGTAAAAAAGGCAGCAAGAAAGGAGTTGGAGCAATCCCTCCGAAAGGGGAAACCGAATCTAAGAGTAAGTAATGATCATCTTCTCATAAAATTGTAGGGGAATTTAATCTAAAAAATAATGGTTGAAGTAAAATCTCTCATCAAAAACAAAAAACCCTTAGTGGCGCTTCTCTAGGAGATGAAATTGGAGTTGTAAGATATATTATCAAGACACACCAAGATTAGGAATAACAATGATATCTCCTCAGTCAACTCTAGGGGATCCTTAGGAGGATTATGTACTATGTGGGATCCTAATCAGCTCCAGCTTCTAAACACCTTCAAGACAACTCACTGGCTCACAACCTCTTTCTAGATCCTCACAAATAACTAGGTATTTGATACCATCAATGTATATATGCATGTTCATTTTAAATAAAAGAAAGTCTATTGGATCTCTCTCATGGGCCTTAAAGATTCTAAATATGACTCCAAATGTATTTTTGGAGGGGACTTCAATACCACCCTCAATCATAAGGAGAAAAAATGTGGTTCCATTGTTCATGAACCTTTCCAAGAGAATATGGAGGATTTCAAAAGTCAACTCTATCTGTTATATATCAAACCTCCTAAATTTTTCCTTACTTGGAATAACAAAAGACTTGGCTAGGGTCATATTGCTACTAGACTAGATTTATTCCCAGCTCTAAGGAATTCTTGGACCTAAATATTTCCCTTCACTCCTCCATCCTCCCTTGGAATGGCTCAGACCACCATCCTATAAAGTTGTCTCTCTCCTCCCCAACTAACTATTACCCTATTCCCTTTTGTTATTCCTTGCTCTGGACATTGTCCCAAAAATTCCATGAAATTTCTCTCTCTTTATGGTCCATTTGGGTGGAGGCTAGCTTGATATGTATCTAGGAATATAGAATTAAAATACCCAAAATTAACATCAATATCTAGCGTAATCCAAGACCGACAGACAAGCATCTATCCAAGAGATGGAACAAGAAATAGAGAAAATCCAATCTTCCACATAAAATGAGTCAGTCACGAAGGAACTATTAGTACAGGAAAATAACACCTTTGCAAAGTATCATTCACTCCTAAAAGAGGAATAAGAGTATTGTAGACTCAAATCCCACAACATATGGCTTCAAGGGGGTGATATAAACACAATTTTTTTTTCATAAACAAGCTAAAAACCAGGAACAAAAAAATAATATAAAATAAATACAGGTACATGGAGTTGAAGTTGATAAATTTTGAAATTTCAAAGAAGAAGCAACTATTCGCATCAGTAATTTTTACAGGCAGAGAAATTCACCCTCAAAATAATATGAATCATATATGCTTGAACAGGTTCCGATGCTAGTCACAGACAACATGAATCTCCTACTAACTAATCATCCCACAGAGGGAGAAACTAGTAAGGTGGTCTTATGTTTTAATATTTTTGTGGTTGGCATTATTTTTTGATGGAGGAAGATCCACATATTTAAATATTATAGTCGATGTTTCAAAACCACCAATCGGGTCCATTTTCAAGATTTGAGGAAATGTGAAGAGCATGAAGCTAATAAAATTCCTCTTATTTTAATCTCAATGCATAAATTTTCAAGTAACCTATTAGTCATCAGTAATTTTTTCCTTCATAGATGACTAAATGATTTCCCTAGTTTTCTAGAAACAAAGTTCATGAACATTTTGAGTTCTAGAAATCTCACTGCCTTCATTATCCTTAAGATAATATTTCTCTATTTTCATCATCGCATCACTTCAGGCTTAGCTCACCCATCCCAGAAGACCCATCATGGGCTCATGTCACTCATTTTGTCTTTGTTGTGTCACCTTTGACCTCAATCCTCTATTTTTGTTTTAAGCCTAAACCCCTCTACTGCTACCTAGGAACACCAAACACCCATCTCTCCTACATCTCCAGAAATGCCTCAAGCATTGATGGTCTCAAAACTGTCTCTGTAGGCCCTTTAGATCAATCAAGTACATTGGATTTTGGATCTTCAATACATCAATCTATCAAAAACTCTGTTTTACACTTAAATATCCCAAGGTCTAAGTTTTCAGTCAAAATCCAAGTCCAAGGAACCTTCCACTAGGTCACCTAGGGTTTCACAGGTCATTGGGTGGATTTGGTATCCTAAAAATCTCTGTTTTATCTGTATAAGGAGACTGATTTCAAATAAGAAGAGGGACAAGTAACTTTGTCCAAAACTGATCAAAAGGCCATTCAAGAAAGTTTTCCTTGGCCTAGAGCACAAATTCTGCAAGGGACAACTTCCCTTGTTCACATTTCTGCAAAAATTATTAGGGTTGCCATTAGCATAAGAAGAGGTAAGGTAATAGGGTAAAAAATTATCACAAGAAGACCATCTACAACAAAGACAAAGGCAGCAGGCCTGTTTTTAAAGACTAGTCAGGGTTTTTATGGTTGATTGAAAAGACAGTGTACTAGGCAAAGAACCATCACAAGGACCACAAGGACATAAGGCACCTCAACAAAAACAAGTACTCATTGAAGATTTTTAGAAGTCGTGAGTGAATGAAGGAAAAAGGTGAGGTAAAATGAACATAAATGAATGAACTTGAAAGGGCTATAGAGAACTTAGAAGACAACACTGTTTACTTTTCTCTAAACATCCCTAAAAACTAAGAGTTTGGGAAGATGGATCAAAAAGGTTAAGTGAAGATGATAAGTCCTCCTTCATAAAAAAACATATGGCATTCAAAGGACATTCAAGGTACCCTATAGGGTTTGTCAAAAATAGCACTGCTTCACCTGTACCAAGGAGAGAAATGGCAATGGATATCGGTTTAAGGGGCTAACTTCCCAAATGCAGTCAAAGGCCTTCAAAGTAGGCAAAAGAAGGTAAGCAGAGGGTTGAGTATCAAAGAGAGAAATCAAGTTGAAACATGAGGTTACTGTTCATAAAATGAGGTATCAAACTCCAAAAAGGCACTAAGGGATCAAAGGCAAATGTACTATAGGCACTTGCAAAAAATCAGAAGTGGCCAAGTGAAACCATGGCACGGTATAATTTTTTTAAGCTCTGTGGAAAATTAGATATGTTCCTACCTGAAAAATCAGTAAGGAGATAAGGGACATGTTCAGGTCACCTACATTCAAAAATGCCAAAAGAGGACAATAACTGTGTTTTAAATTTGTCAATAGCATGCCTAAAGCAGTTTTAATAAATGCCCAGGTTTTCAAAGGTAGAAGAGATTAAAGAGGCCTTTACACCCCCTCAACCAACCATCACCACATAGAAGAAAAAGTTCCTTGAAGAGAACCTCCAAAAATCTTGCAAAAGATAAAGTTATCGGTCAAATGAAAAAAAGGGGTTGAAGACATAGTAAAGGGGGTTTTAAACTTTGATTTATTTCTCTCAAAAAGTATAAAGGTCCTTTCGTTTTTACTTCAAATTCACTTAGCCCTTAGAAGAGAGAAAAAACGCTTAAGGAGGAAAAACAAAGGTTTTTTGGTCATTTCTGGGCAAAATTTCCCCTGCGCTGTGCGTAGGTGGTGGCGTTGCACATAGAACCTTTGATGATGTGCATAGGAGGGGAGAGAAAGTGTTAGATAACACTGCGCTATGCACAGACGGACCGACGCTGTGCATAGGCACCGGTGCTGTGCACACGCCTAGGTCAGAGCCCGAGCTGCCCACAGAAACATGCATTGCGCACAGGGGAGGACCTAATAGCTCGTGCAGAGGCTTGAGCTGCCCACAAGTCTTCGGGCGCTGCACATACACCAGTGCTCCAAGGCCCAACAACTCACCCGACCCGCATGAAAGAAATGGGCACTGCGCACAGGCCTGCACAACAGCCCGACTCACCGCTGCTGCGCACAAGGGCACCCGACTCACCCGACGCTGCGCACAGAGGCATGTAGAGGGCACGACTGAAACGGCCAGTAGGGTGGCATTGCGCACAGGAGAAATTTGGCCAAAGTTGCCAAAAATTGGTCAAAATCAGTCTTTTTCTCCTCAAATTTTCTCCAGGCTTCTGCATAAGTTTAAAAAAGGTTGGTGGTCACTTTTATTTTCCCTCCAAGTGTTCTTTTTTCATCCATAATCAAAGAAGGGTAACAAAAACCTAAATTGGCTAAAAAACTCTAATCTTCATGGCAAACACTCATTTAACCTTCTAGGGAAAAATTTACCGGTTGGAGAGTGGTCATTGGTATAAATACACTCAGTATAGGCTAGGCATCCTTTAAAAATATGAAAGCATTCCTATACTTACTTCCATTTATCCCCCATTTGTTAAAATTTGCCCTCACCATCACTCATTTTTCCTCCCTAGACCTAAAAGCTCTCACAAGCTAAAAACCAATTTTTTCAAGGACACAATCAGTCACCATATATGGAGAAGAGATAAGTACCAGTAGTGATGAAGGCTAAGGGCCTATCAGGCCAAAACACAAGGGAGGAATAATTAATAGGTTTGAGCCCTTGGATACAATTCAAATCACCTCTTCTCCCATGATCCTTGCATGTTTTAAAGTTGTTGGATGCTATCAGTTCCGTGAGAGGGTTAAACATGTACAAAACCACTTAGATTTGATTAGGTTGTTCATTCTCAGCCTACAAAACAACCAGGTCAACCTAGCAGGAGTAAATTTTTAGCTATCATCTGAATCCATTGCTACGGCCGCAGGGATACCAGATGTGGGTGAGAGATGGGTAAAGAAGAAGAAATTGGCCTTAAGCTAGTATGATCCCTTCCTCAAACCTAGGTATCAACAGGGCTACAAGAATTTTTTCCCCTTCTCTCACCTACTAGAGAGATATGCCCCACTGATGAGGTAGATCATAAAGTATTTCACTTGTGAGAGGAGGTACTCTAGGCTTTACTCATATCACATAAGACTGCTAATGCACTTCACCAGGGTTAAATATCTAAACCTACCATACTATCTCTACTGGAGCATTGAAAAAATGGCTTCAGTAGGCAAGAAAAGGAGTTATGCCCACCAAATGCAAAGCATTTTTCACCACTCTTTGGTTAAGATGATTGTTTTACACCAGCTAGAGCAGCAGGGAATCCCTTGGGAAGTTTTTATCTCACATGATATATTTGCAAATCCCCAAGCCTTCATTCATAAAATTTTTCCTTCCACTTCACACCCACTTACCCCCACTCCTCCATCAACCCCCAGAGATCATATTCCATCACCTCCACCCATGCCTTCTCCACAAGGAAATTTACCTCTTTCTTCTTCTCCTGAAGCATCAAAAGAGGAAAATAGTGATAATGAAACAAGTAAAGAGGAGGTTGAGCAAATAGAAATGGAGGATAGTGAAGTTAGTAGTGATGATGATGAATATGAGGAACACGAAAACCGTGATGCCCTTGACATTGATGGGTAAGAAAGTAGCCTTGAGGCACAAAGCATGGAAGAAGAGTAGGAGGATAATGATGACAAGGAAGAGGGAGATGAACATGGCAGTCATGAAGACAAAAACAATGAACATTTGGAGGAAGACAGTGATGGTAATAGTACCAATGAGTCAGTCCCAAGTACAGAAAAGGGCGGTGCTTATGAACAAAATGAGGACCTAGAAGATAGTGAAGACAATAATGAGGATGATAGTCAACAAGAAAATGAACATGACAGTCAAGAGGAAAATGTGCATGAGCATGAAAATGAGCATAGTCATGGTGCAAACAGTGAAAATATGAATGAAGATAATGAAAAAGAAGAAACAGAAGGTGATAAAGAGGAAATAGAAGAACAAGAACAAGGAAATAATGAGGTTGAAACAGAGTTTGAAGAGGCAGGCAGTGACCAAGGAAATAACACTGATAGGACAATCAGTGAGGAAATAGAAAAAAAAAGAGATAGTCATGACAATCATGATAGTTGTCATGACTGTCATGACACTAATCAGTCTCTTGGGGACAATGAGAATGAAAGCAATAGTGCAGAGAATGATGAAGAAGAGGACACTAATGAGGAACAAGGGAAAAGTGAGGCAAGTGCAAAAGTTGATGATAAATTTAAAGACCAAAGTGAAAGTATATAAGGTAGTGAGGAAGATAATGATGATGATGGTGCTGAAGGTCAAGAAAGCAGTGATCCAATGGGGCATGAGGTGACTCATGGAAGCAATAGTAAAAATGAAAAAGTTGGTGACAACACCAAGGGTCACATCCATGATGAAAACACTTTCAAAACTTCCCTTACACCTCTTCCATGCACATATCAAAGGGGGTCAAGATAAGTGTTTGCTGCTTCCAAAAGGCAAGGGGCCTTGTCACCTACATCAATTCCAAGGCTTGACAAGGGAAAAGAAAAGGTGGGCAAGGTAAGGAGAAGTAAGAGAGTCAAGAAAGCCACTCAAGAGCCTCAATTCATTGATCTAGACAGTGACAATGAGGAGAAGGATATGACCACCAGATTGCTACTCCTAACCAAAGATGCACAAATTAAGGAATGGGAGAGAGATTTCAAGATGGCACAGCGTGTCATTCAATATTACAAGAATGAGCACAAGCACTTCAAGAAGGTGAAAATGGGCTTTGCTCTCCAGAAAAAATGACCAAGCATTATGCAAAGAAATACAAGCTTGTTTGTGCCAAACTAAAAGAAACCCTCCATGAGCTCCAAACCCTAAAGGAGGAAAAAGAGAATGACAGCCTTGGAGTTCTGGCTAAAGCTTCCCTACAGGTGTACAAGACCTCTTGAGGGACCACTCCACCAATTTTGGGCAAATTTGAACAAGATTTTTTTTTTTTTTGAAATTTTGAGACCTCTATGTGCAGCAACCTTGGCGCTGCGCACACATCTCATGCATCCTCAGCTTGAAAAATTAAATTTTTTTGATTCCTCTCATCATTAGCAGTCTTCTCACAAAATTTCAGGCCATTTGGAGCAGTTTTGACCCCCCAAAAGGTCAAAAAACACCTAAATTTTGACCATTTTGCCTCATTTTCAGGCAAGGTGCTATGCATAAAGAAGTGTTGGGGAAATGGATTTTTGGATAGGAAAATGGAACTCATTCAGAAAACCAAAGGTATATCTAGAAAGCCAACTTGACAGTATTTCCAACGAGCCATCACGGAGTAAAATCTGACACCGGGAAGGGGTCCAAAACTTAGTCACAAAAGACCCTATTTTCTGTTGAAGTGGCGTTGTGCAAATGGACTATCTAAGTGTGTTTGGACCAACAGTAAAAAAAACACACTCATTTATTGCAAAATGATATTTTTGAGTTTTTTGATGCAAATCACTCTAGAATTAGGTGCAAGAAGTTATTTTGGAATTTATTTCTTAGGATATTATGTGCCTTGGGCCTTGCATGGTCTCTTGGCCATAAATGACATTTATGAGTGAATTTGACATTTTCCTACAATATTTAGGGTTTTTTCCCTCTCTTGCTAAGATAAATAGAGCACGAGGGCTTCATTGTAAATGTTGGCTTTTGATGAACTTGGAGAGCAATACATGGTTTTTATGAGCTTGGAGAAGAAATTGGTTTTGTGAAGTTGATGAATGGCTTGCTTGGATTGATGATGGAGAAGCTTGTTTGCAGGATTCTTAAGCTTGGTTAATGGTGATGTCCTCTTAATTTGTTTATGTTTTCTTGTCTTTCATTATGTTTCATCCTTCAATATGCAGTAGATCAGTAAAGAATAGGTTAAGACGTGCTCTTTGAAGCACCTTAGTCCTCCTGCTTTCTACTGCCTTGATGTTTTCCTCTGTTTGGTCAACTTAAGGAATTCTTGATTGCTCCTTAGGTCCACCTAAACTTTGTTTTGTTTCATGTATGGATTAGTATGCTAGTTTACAAGTATGATTCATGGTATGCCCTGCTTATTTGAAGTTGTCCAAACTCTGCCTTGAAACCTTTCTTTGGAATATTGTCTGTTAGGTTAAGTCAAAGAGGTCTCGTTCGATCTTGCCCTTTCTCCATGCTTATGAACTTGTTTCAAAGTTATTTATAGCTTGATGTATGATTTTTAGGAGTTCCCTCTTCATAGATTGAGTTATTTGTAATCTTAAATGTTTTCTAAATTCTGATGGTGAATTTACTAAAGTAGAAGCTCTTATGCTTTCTATGTTTCACTCGAATGTTTATTTTGGATATTTATCAGTTTAAGTATTGTTCATTGAGCTTAATGGTTTTTCATACCTCATGAGTTATAGCTTTTGCTTATCAGTATTTAAAACCTCCTTGTTATAGGTATTTGACAAAGGATTCTTGATTTCCCTTTACCTTACCTTATTCACAAACTTGATGTTCATCCCACTTCACTCATAACTTTAAGGATCCATTAACCTTGCTAGATTGGCATTGGACTGCAATCTGATTCATTATTGAGACACTCATGACTTTCATTGACTCCATAGCCCAATGATTTAAAAGTCTCTCACTCCACCTATTACACTTGACCATCTTACCCAACCAAAACAATCAACAAACCCTACACTTAACAACTAGCCTAAAATCAAAACCCTAAAGCAAAAATAACACATCCTTTGCACTCAATAGAGCGATCCCTCTCTAAGTCCAAGAAGGATAGGTCCTAGGAATCCAAAGACTGGTTCCATGTTACCTTGTCATTTGGTATATCAATCTGCCAAATCACGAGACACTAACATAACCCAACTTCATCATAAGTTCCCCTTCCATACCGGGATATGATTATTGTTCTAATATTTATGTGGTTGGGATTGTTGTTTGATAGATGATTTTCACAGATTTGAGTATTATAATTGACATTTCAAAACCACTAGTAGAGTCCATTTTCAAGACTTGAGGAAATCTGAGAAACATGAAGGTAATAAATACGCCCTTCTTTTAATCTTAATGCGCAAATTTTCAAGTAAACGAACTTCATCATAGATTCCCCTTCCATACTAGGATGTGATTAGTGTTTTAAGATTTATATGGTTGGGATTGTTGTTGTTGTTTTTTTTTTTTTTTTTGAATTGGACTAATTCTATTAAGCAAAAATATGGTACATAAGAAAGTACAATCAAGAGAAACAAAAACACGGCCTACCGGAAATGATTTAATATCAACATCGGTCACCGGAGAGAGAAAAGGACAAGCAAGGAGCAGCAACAAGAGACTAGAAAGCAGGAAGGAGCCGACTCCTACCGAGAATTGGTAGAGTTTTCCACACGAAGTTTCTTCCCTTTCTTTTTGTTGACTTTAACCCAACCCTCCTGGTGAGTAAGTGCTGGGACAATTTGAAGACTGGAGTTCTCCAAAAGAGGGGCCTCCTTATCTGAATCAGAGGAGGCGGACTCATGACTACGCTTCTGAGTGACGGTAGAATCAGGGGGATGCTCGGGAGCATCGGTGGAAAAGTTCTCAGTCTGAGGAGCACGATCTGATTCTGCGTCACTCCCATCATCATCAGAGCTCGAAGAGGTAGAATCTGCAGCAAGCGGTGGGTAACAGGGAGTCCACTTTTTGGAGTTGGACTTTGTATGGTTTCCTTTAGTCTTTTTGTCTGTGAGAGTGGGGCAGGAGTTCTGCAGATGCCCTGCTTGGTGGCAGTGACGACAGCAGAAAGCAGTGTTCTCGTAATCTAAGATCTGAGTCCAAACAAAATCGTTGACCTTGATGATGAATTGATCAGGCAATCCTTTGCTGATGTCAACCTCCACGCATATTCTGGCATATGTGTAGAGGCTTTGAAGTGCCCTTTCATAATCTACAGTGAGAAAGCGTCCCAAGGTATCGCCCATGCGTCTGAACACTTCCAGATTCCAAAGATGGACAGGAAAGTTGGGAAGCCTGATCCAAACAGGAGTTCTGGTGATGGTAGCTGTAGCAGGGTCGAAATCTGGAACCATGGGGTTAAGAAGAGCCCAACATTTCCAAAAAACCAGGGACCTTCCTGTAAGGCCTGTTCATAATTCTTGGAGTGATCGAACAATACTATGAAGAATCCTCGTGAGCAGCAACTAACCCGGCATTTGCTAGTCCAGTTTTCGTGGATCCAGTCAAAGAGATCCTTTGTGCGCGGCCAGAGTCCATTAAACCGGCAAATGATGGCTCTGTCTGCAAATTTTTGAAGATCTTCTGCGAGAGTTGGTAATGGGATCTCAATAGAAGGTACTTTGTCCAGTTTGTCAACCAGAAAAGGCTGGGGTTTGGGGGCTGCAGGGGGTTTGGGGTTATGAGAAAATACAACATTTTTGTAAGAGAGGGTAGGGGCTGAAGAAGACTGTCCCGCCGCCCCTCCTCTTAAACGAAGGGTGAACACTATTGAATCATTTCTGTTAATGTTGTAAGCAGAGAGGGGAAGAAGATCCTCAAGATGTTTACCTTGGAAAAGAAGTCTCTGGAGTATTGAGGGAATCCCAGTCCGTCGTTCCAGATTGAGCTTCAGATTCTGTATCAGATCTGTAGAAGAAACCCAAAGGAAAAGAGTTTTGCCAGAGAGCATCCAGAGTTGGATCTGAAAAGTGGCAGGGTGCTTTTTAATGGCAGAATCTGCGCAACAACGAGGGGCGGATCTGCTTTTGCGTACAAATCCAAGCCTCTGCAAAGAAAGGCCTTGAGGGTGGGAAACGCCTGTAGACCAATGTCGGATCTGCAATAGGGAAGAGCTGTCATTTGATCCCATCTTGTTATTGCAGCTCTGAGAAAAAAGGGAGTAGGTTCGCAGGAAACCTAGCAACGCCTGGCCCAGCCGAGGTAAGGAGGAGGAAGCAGGAAAGTAATCACCACCCATAAACTCCACTGCAGTCCACGAGTGTCGATCCAAGGGACACATCTGCCAGAGGTTGCAAACGGAGGCAGAAACAGAGCTTATGTTGAAACCTGTAGAAACTGCCTTTTGGAGGACTGCAAAAAGACCTCGGGGCTGAGAGACTCCTTTGAAATAAAGGGAGGCCTCCGCAGGCACCGAAGGGTAGTCGCCGAGGATCTTGGCAATAGTGAGGTCTGCATCGTCCTTGAGCTCAGTAAATCGTGTGCCCTTTGAAGGAGCATCAACCTCCAGTGAAGAGGCGTTCAGTCCATGCGGAGGCATCGCTGTGCAAGGGTCTGTAACGAGAGCCTCCTCATCAAGCATTCCATTTGGAGCAGCAGCGGGGCGGAGATCAGGTTCAGACGCCCAAACAACAGCGTCGGCGAGGGCGGCCACAGAACAAGACGAAACCCTAGCCATCTCTTCAACGCAGATCAACCCTGAGCAATTTTTTTTTTAATTGTGTGTTACAGTTTGGTTGGGATTGTTGTTTGATAGAAAAAGATCCACAAATTTAAGTATTATATTCGACATTTTAGAACCAGCATATAGGTCCATTTTTAAGGCTTGAGGAAATGTGAAGAGCATGAAGGTAATACAATTGCTCTTCTTTCAATCTTAATGCACAAATTTCCAAGTAACTAAACTTCATGATGCTCCTTCCATATCGGGTTGTGATTATTATTTTAAGATTTTGTGGTTTGGATTGTTGTTTGATAGAGGAATATCCACAAATTTAAGTATTATATTCAATGTTTTGGAACCACCAACTAGGACTATTTTTTAGAATCGAAGAAATGTGAAGAGCAGGAAGGTAACAAAAATTCTCTTCTTTTAATCTTAATGCACAAATTTTGAAGTAATCAAACTTCATCATGGATGCCCCTTCCATCCTAACAAAGCCCTAAGTCTAGATGGATATCCAACTTGCTTCTACCAACATTTTTAGAATTTCATCAAGAGAGATCTGTGTAGAATGGTCAAATACTCAAATCATATTTGCATTGGTGGAAATACAAATTTATCCTTTATAGCTCTAATTCCTAAACAATCCAATCCTTCCTCTTTTGATATAGTTCTCCCTATCTCCTTATGTAATGTCTCATATAAAAGCCTCTACAAGCTTCTTATGGATTGTTTAAAAAATACTTCCTCATATCATTTATGAAAATCAAGGAGTTTTTTTTCCTTGTAAGACAGATCATAGACAACATTACCTTAGTTCAGGAGCCTATTGACTCTAGTCGAACATGAGGTGACCAAGGAATGCTTATGGAAATTGACTGAGCTAACACATTTGATAGAGTAAGGATTTATTTATTACTTAATGTCATGAAGAAGATGGGATTCCATGCCAAATTTACTTAGCGGATATTTCTCTGTATCAGTTACCCATGGATATCCCCCCTAGTGAGTGGTCAAGTTGTAAATTTCTTCAAATCCTTGTGGGGTCTGCGTCAAGGCTGCCATTTATCCCCATTTTTATACAGCATTACGGTAGATGCTTTAAGTTGTTTCCTATATCATGAACATATTAATGGCTACCTCCTTAGCATTAGATATGCTCCAAATTTAAAAAGTGCTAAACATTCCCGATTTGTCGATGACACCATCCTCTTGGGTGGAGCTTCTCTAGCCATTTGCAAGAGATTCAAAAATTTTCTAGACATATTTCTATCAGCTTCTATAGTTTTAGCCAATGCGTCCAAATCCCATATATTTTATGGGAACATATACGGGTTCAAACAAAAACAAATTGGAGATATTCTTGGCTTCAGGCCAGCTAAAAAATAATTCTAGTATTTGGGGATCCCCATCTGCCTGAAACACCATTCTCCTCAAGCATGGAAAAAAATCTCGTGAAAATAATAAGCAAGTTGGATGCTTGGTGAATCAAATTGCTAAATTTAACGAGTTATATCATTCTAATAAAATAGTTTATTATATATCCTCTTGTATCAATTTTCGGCACTCCTTGCACCACAATATTTTCTACACCGCCTTGGATTTTATATTAGAAAAATATTGTGGGAAGGAGGCAAAGACTCTACTAAGAATTACCACTTATTAAAATGGGCTAATGTGCATTATCCAAAGCTTCATGGAGGACTTGGTATCTGAGATCCCATATTAATGATTCAAGCCATCGGAGCCAAGTTGGCACGGATGCTTAAAGTGCACCAGGAGACGTGGTGGGTGCAAGTCTTCAAAATTGGATGCTTCCAGCATGGAAATCAAAATCATAACAATCCTATCCAGCCTTCTTAACAAGGATCCTTGATTTGGAAGCTCATATGTGCCAAAAATCCTCTCATCAATGACCATCTCTACTGTGTTCCTGGGAATAGACTAAAAACCCACCTATGAATTGATTCAATATTGTATCAACTACCTCTCCACAAATCAGAATTACTTTGGCCCCTGAAGCAGTTCATGTGTAATGCTGGAAATACTATGCTTTCTCACATTTCCAAATGGGATGACTCTGGTGGTTGGATTGGTTGGAATTTGGAGGATCTTCATAGTAATCTTTAGCCCCCAGTGGAAACTTTGTAAAGCATTCTAACAGGATGTGCTTCTTGGAACTAGCAATTTGAAGACAATATTGGATGAAAATCTTATATCTACACTATCAAGGAAGGTTACATGGAACTCCTTGTCTCTTCGCAAATCCACCCAAAGTCCTCTCTTTGGAGAAAGTTTTATAAAAATGATGTTATACCCAATGTAAAGTACCTTTTTTTGGCTCCTCTCCCATAAAAATATTATGACTTCATAAAATATCAGGAAAAGAGGTAAGAATGTCCCCTCATGTTGTTCCTTATGCATTAAACATGAATAAACCATTACTCATATCTTTCTCTCACACCCCTACTCCAAGCTTGTTTGGAACTCTGCCTTGGGCACCATATATCCCCATTTAAAATGGCCTTCTAACCTCCATGCCTTATTTCCCTCTTGGCATAAGCATTATTCCCGTTCATTCACTGGAAAATCTAACCTTAAAAAACTATGTGTCTCCCTCCCTGAATATCTCTTTTGGAAAATTATGTTGTCTAGAAACAATGCCATAATAAAAAAAAAAATTATTTCCCCTAGACCCGCTGCTTTGAAATCCCTTTATTTATGCATGGAGCTCATAATTTCCTCTCTTTCTTCTCCTGATCCTTACTTAGATCATCAAAATCAAGTATGGATGAACTCTCTTCATAGCCCCTTTCATATATTGTCAGGTCCCGCCCATTGGAAAAGTCATGGAAAATTTGTATATTTGATGAAGCCTTGGAAGATTATAAAATAATAAATAATCATTGGATCCTAAAATTTTATGGAGCCTCTAAGAATAATCCAGGGGTTGCAGGAGGGAGGAAGGATATTATCTAATACCGAAGGAAAAAATGTTGTCAAATATTCATGGGGGCTTGATAGGAAAACCAATAACCAAGTTGAGATGTATGGTCTATTATTGGGGTTAACTCTGGCTCATGAAATGGGAATTTTGAATTTAACAATCCTATAAGACTTTGTGATCATTATACAACACTTGATCAATGGTTCCTATCTTGAGGAAAATATCCTTAATTTCCTCCTTAAAAGAATAACATTTCTCTTGGCATCCTATCCTCATTTTCTCTCTACCACATCCTCAAAAATCAAAATTCAGAGGCTGGATGAAAATCCAACCTAGCCAGCCTCTTGGAAGAAGGTAAAAAAATAAATCAATGGTATTACAAAGTGGCACTTAATCCCATAGTTTTCCCATGTCTATTTCAAGCCTAATGTTTTTCCCTTGGTTCTGCCCCCATATGAACATTTCAAGGATCAAAGGTATCGTTAAATTTAAATTTGTAAAGGAAAAAAAGGTCGGAGTCATGGAGCTCAAGTAGAGTTTGTTTCATTCACGAGAGGTTATATTAACTCCCTCTGCTTCTCCCTGCAAAGTACTGAAGATGGAATCTTGTTCTACTCCACCAACCCGTGAATTGATGAATATGATGCGATTGAGAATATTGTGTGTTAATTGTGATATCATTGGAATCATGTGGGAGGGTTGAATATTTAGTGATAAATATTAGGTCTGGTTCAACCCCCTCCCCACATCTCGATCTGGATAATTTTTCTGCCAAAGATCCTCCCTTCTCATGTCCACTGGAATTTTGATCTCATTCGCTTTGATAGTGTCATGGAATCCGCTAGTTTATGGTCCAAGAGGCTATATAATTAGTCCCATTTGATAGGAAGAGTCATTATCTTCAATGGGAAGAGATCTTGGCTCCCCCACCCCTATAGCTTGATTAACTAGTGAAATTCTCTCTCAAGAACCCTTTCTAAAATGATCAACAAAAAAGTTAGTGCATGGAATAACTTCAAAAACCTGGGGTCTAATGGAATTGGGCATCATAAGGTTTGTTCTAAGAATTTGTGTTGTGTTTTTTTTTCCTCTCATCCTATTGCGTTTAGTTTTTCCACCACAAACTTCCTATGTCAATTTGCTTCACCTTGGAACACCTTTCGACTCACTGCTCTATTTTGGGCCACCCTCTCCATCTCCTCTCTCTTTGTGGCTAAAGGTGGACTATGTACCTTTCTCTATAACACCTCTGGCACCACATGCATTCACCTTGTCTCTCTATATTGGACCTATCTGAACTCAATCAATTCTATCAATGTTGCACCCATATCCATAGACTCTCTCAAGAACTTTATTGTCCCTTGAAACCTTTTCACTGCCATCTACAGTTACCACTAAAGTACAAAATTTCTTGCCTCTTGGACCTCCCTCAGCTACCTCTTGTACCTCCTAGCCATGTATTCTAGCCTCATCACTTCAGTCTCTTATGGAAATTGTACCTGTAACACATGTAGCATGAAATTGCAGATTCTCCAAGTGGAGAATATGGACCTAAAATGGAAAATTCACCAGCAAGACAACCATATAATTTTCATCACAGAAGAACTCAAATCCCTCAAACTGAATAGATCTTGCTAGGATGACGAGCTCGATGCCATTCGAAGACAGTTCAATGATGTTAAAATAAATTTCAATGTTACAATAAATGCGGATTCTACAAGCTTTGTGCCAAGCCCAACCTATGGAAATCTGCAACTCAACTTGAAGATTTTTGTCGATGAAGTTGCCTTCTTTCTTCTATAATGGTAACCTTATGAAAATTTTCACTTTTTTTGTTTGGAATTTTTCGAATATATGTATGCAAGTCTGATATTAAAATATTTATAGTTAGTATCTTTTTTGTTTTGATAGACAACTCCTCACATAAGGATCCTCTGAAACTGATGAATTGTAATGATTTCTAGAGTATTCGTTGCAACGAAGCGTAGATAAAATACAATACTTACTCATATATGTTTAAAAAAATAAAATATTCAATGTGCAAAGAAAAAATAATTAAAAGTTAAAAAAATAAATAAAAAAGATCATAGGAAGAATAATAAGAGAGATGTGCAATTCATTCAATACTTAATATAAAATTAATATGTCGCATTCAAAAAATTCATAATAATAATAAAAATTAATTTGGATCATCAATAAAATATTTTAATATGTAGGATTAAGTAATATTGATGTATAATTAACCCACCGAGTGTGGAGGATATGGTAACATGGTGTTTTGTTAAGGCACTCTATGGTGTAAAGGTCTTTAGTTCGACACTTAGTGGGAAAAATCTAGCCATGCTAAGAGTTTGTGTAGCCCAAGTCGGCTGCAATCCTCAAGTGATTTTTATGACTTAGATGCCCATAGGTCGCAATTATTGAAGCCATAGGTTAGACATGCTAGTCATCTCAGGACTCATGTAACCTAACAAACAAAAAAATATATTGAAATATTCTTAAAAATATTAATAAAAAAAATATTGTTTTATTGTGGACAATGTAGTCCACAAATATTTGTCTTAATGCACATGTTATGAAAATTATTATAATGTCAACTATGTATATATTAGATATTGTTTAAAAAAAATACGTATGTATCATATAAAAAAATTGAAAAAAATAAATTTTATGGTTAAAATATTTGTAGTCTCACTATTTTATAGTTTTGTCATTTTTTGGGTATAATTTTTTGGTCAATTTTCCCATCCAACAAATATTTTTATGGACTTACAAGCTTAAGTTATGTACTTTTTTTTTTTGTAAACTTGGCATGACCTTTTTCATCCAAAAACAGGTAGGTTACTTTCATATCCATATGGTTAGGTAGCCTCAACCTTTCCATATGGTTACAAACAAAATAGTTTGAGATTATCTATCATAGTTATATATGTCTGATTATCATTAATTCTCCTAGTGGCTATATAACTAAGACAAAATATCAAAGTCTACAAAACCTTCATCTATACAAAGAAAAAAGTTAAAAGCCAAACTATGCAAGCCATACTACAATTCATTGGGCAAGTCCACAAGTGTTGGGTCTTTTACACTAGAACTTGGAAATTCTGTATGAGGGAGACATGGAACATGATTCTCTATGTGGCTAAGGCGGACATTCTATTGTTGAATCTAGAATTTTATGAGCTAAAATTCCTTATGAATTTCCTGGAATTCTGTATCAGTCTTGGAGGGACCAATTGAGGGAGTCGCCAAGGATATATCCACTATATTATTCATTAACCAGTAATATAAACAATTTTATTGTTTTGAGAGGACCGACCTCTGAAATGTCTAGGGTTTGACACCAAATCCCTCCATTCCTCCATATCCAAATCCTTCCTTGCTACCTGTTGGTTTAAATATGCTTACCACCCATAAATTAACCTTCAAATTTGAGGTTGAGTATCGACCTAGTTGGCTTGAGAAACTTCTAGAATTGGGCTTGAGGTTGATTTACGACCCTGTCCCCTAGCTGGACGTGGTTGGGGTTGGCTTCCTCCCTGCCTCTGAACACCAATCTAATTCCTCCCATGACCTCCACTTGCCGAGTTGCCTCTGCCAAAGGATGAAATTTCCATACTGCAACTCTGCCAACCATGAAGGTGATAGAATAAATTGAAATCAAGTGCTAATACGTTTAACTTAAGGCAACATACTAGCAGAGGGTCCTGTCACACACACTGATAATTCAAACCTGTAGAATTTCAGCAACAAAATACCACATAATTATAAGCATTAAGGCTATAAACCATATATTTCGCCAAGATAATGAGTTGGGTGTGTCGAGACAGCTCGAACACAACAACCCATGGCTCCCCGAGCCTTCTTGGAGTAGGACCCAATATCCATTCGTGCTTCTACTCTTAGGAGAACCATTTTATTATGAGGTAATAGGTACATCAAAGAGATGAAATAATAGAAAAAATCACCCATGAAGGAAGTGCAAATTGAATTCCAATATTCATACCCAAAATACATGCACATCCTAGAAAGAAAAATTCCATAACAAACATATAATTCTATTATATTTAGACAACCCATAAGAGTTAACAATTATTGGCTCCCAAATTTCACGGAAGATTTCCTTTCAAACCCAAGACATCATCTCAAATACACGTCTCCAGTGAATAATTATAGATAATTGAATCACAGGGATACGTACATGAGTAAAACACACTGAGTTAACATAGCCACAATTGATGTCCATAGAGAAGAGGGTGACTCCATCTGAACCTGAATGGTGAACCTGTTTAGCTGCCTTCACAGGTGACCCAAAGATTGAAAAAAAAACATGAAACAATACCAATAACAATACCTCGAAATTGGCCTTGGAAAATTGCATAAAACCCCAATGAGGAGATGTATCGTCATTCTCTCCAGTCACCATTAATATTTAACATGCACATTTCCACCTTGCATCTGAAGACGAGTGTGCGAGGGTCATCAATCAACCTACCTTCTTCCTCTCTTATTGATCTTCTAGCCATGACACAGATCTCAGAAGAGCCTAGTTGTCTTTTCGCACCCCGATCGGGGATAAGTTATGTACTTATTATATAACATTCAAAATAAAATTTAAACAATGAAAAATAACACATTATATATTCATTAATATCTAATGGATGAGAGGCACTCTAAAAGAGGTTTTCACCTCAAGATTTTTTATCCCTTTCGACGTATGCTAGATCTGTGTTTAAGATGAATCTATATTGGTCTTAACACATTTAAATAAGATTACTAAAAAAAAATCAAACTAAAAACATTTAGATTACTCCATTTAATTTACTCATTTCTTCTTCCTAATTGAAATTCCATTTATTTGGAGGAGAGGTGGAATTAGGTTTATAAAAATAAAATATATGGTTTGTTTTTATTTTTTTAGCTTGGTAAATATGTTTATTATGTATTTTTGTAATTTATTTGATTTTTTTTTTTTTATATCATTTATATTTATTAAGATCAATTTTAATAACAAAGAGAAACCAAATCTCTTGAGGTGTAAACTTTTCCTCAAATTTTACACTTTAAAAGAGGTTTTAACTTTAAGAGATTGAATCCTTTTGGTTACATGGTAGATCCATTTTTAAGATGGATCTATATTGGTTATAATGTCATTTATGAGGATAATCCAATTCTAACAACACAAATTTCCTAAAGCTTAGTTGTATGATATACAAGTAGATGGGTAATGGGTTGAATTCATGTCTTCTAGGCCCTTGGTAGATCCATAGTTAAGATGGATCAATATTGGTTATAGTGTCATTTACAAGGATAATCTAATACTAACAAAATAGATTTTTGAAAACTTAGGTGCATGAGATATATGGGTAGTGGGTTGACTTCATGTCTTGTGGTTTTTATTATCACACACCATTTATAATTTTTCATTATTTAAATTGAAATTTTGAATGCATAAATGGATCCAAACCTTAAATTGAAGATGTTTAATGCATAAATGGATTCAATGCCTTGGAAATCCTCTTTGGCACTTGGGTTGTGTGGACTCCACAACTTAAACTTGCAATTCCACCAAATCTTTGATAGATTTAGAAAAAAATAGCTAGAAAGTATACCTGAAAATGGGCCAAAATGTAAAATAGTATTCCTACTTGAAATGTTTTAACCATGAGAATTTTTTTAATTGCTTAATATAATATACGCAGTTTTTTTTAAGCCATTTATAGTATATAGATAGTTACAATTGAAATATTTTATATATGGACATTCAAATTTTATTTTATTTTTTGCAAGTATTTGTGATCCTCCAGGCTTGACCTGTGGCTTGAGGAGTTGCGTCGGCTTGAGGAGTTGCGACGCAGGGGCATCTAATCCGTCAAAGTCACTCAGGGAATGCACTCGACTTGGGACACACTAGCCCTAAGATGATTGAATTTTTTTCATGTCTTGCCCCCCAGCACAAGGCATAACCACCCCCCGTGAGGTTTGATCCTGAGTCACCTTGCTGATGACTTCTAGCCTCAACGGTGGACATTCAAATATTTTATTTAAACCACATTATCCCATTTTTTTTTTGTTATTAATATATTTTTAAATATACTTAAATAATATATTTTATTTATCACTCATATTTATTTATTATTATTATTTGTTTTATGGTCTCTGGAGATTATACCTAGCATATTTACCCGAAATGATCACTTCCTGTCGACTCAACCATGGAACCTCACCCTGAGAATGTCTCAACCATGGAGCTTGGCCTTGAGAATGTCGGGAGAATTGGAGAGAATTGGACATGTGACCTCTCAACCAACTTAGCTAACCCTTGAGGTAGAATTTGTATTATTATTATTATCATCATCAATATTTTGACAAATATTAATGTTATATTAAGAATTAAATAATTACACATCTCCTTCTTATTAAAAATTATAATTACCCCGTAAGGCATTCTTATTTGAAAACAACTTCCCTACCTGCCAATGTGTCCATGTGTGAGCCATTGGATCAAATGTTAGATGATTGAAAAGTTTTAGGCCATTAGATCCACAAGTAAATAGTTTTATATTTTTTTTTATATTATTATTTTTCCTTTTACTTTTTAATAAGTTAGATTGATTTTAGGTGTCTAATAGAAATGTTGTAATGTCATGTTTAACAATTTGACTATGTCAAATTACATAAAAATAAAAATAAAAGTAAATTAAATAAAATAAATAAATAATAATAAACTATAAAAACAACCCATGGTATTGACCTTATTTGAAAACAACTTCCCTAACTGCCAATGTGTCCATGTATGAGCCATTGGATCAAATGCTAGAAGATTGAAATGTTTTAGGCTATTAGATCCACAAGTAAATAGTTATATATATATATATATATATATATATATATATATATATATATATATATATATATATATATATATATATATATTTTAATGTTAGTTTTTCTTTTTTTTTTTCTTTTTAATAAGTTAGATTGATTTTAGGTGTATAATCGAAATGTTGTAATGTCATGTTTAACATTTGACTATGTCAAATTACACAAAAATAAAAATAAAAGTAAATTAAATAAAAATATTGATATAATGTAATGAACATTTTAACTAGGTCAAAATAAAATAATAAACAAAAATAATAAATAAAATAATAATAAACTATTAAAAAAACCCATGGTATTCATGTGGAATATATTTTATTAAATTATTCCACAGGAAATGATTTATCTTGATCAATAATGATGAATGTTCATAATTCTCATTTCTTAAATAACACTAAATTTACCTTTAATTACTTAATTGTAATAGTTTGTAACTACATACATAATCTATCGGATTTTTTTTTTTAATGAATATCAAATTTCTTCTATTAAAAAAAAACTATATACATAGCTTTAATTACCTAATTGTAGCTAAAAAATATTACATGTTTTTTACTTTATAATCATAAACAAATTTCATATTATATGATGTCAAACTTACTCAACTTTTTATTCTGAAATTTTAAGCAAAGTTTTTCACTACATAAATTTAGCTTTTATAATTTATTTATTTTTTTTCAATTCAAACAAAACTTACAAAAGAAAAAACCCACTTAGTCCTTACTGTAGATTATAATTTTACAAAATTTGCACTATGTGATTAACAATAGAGTAAGTTGACATAACCCTAAGGGGTTCTTTTACAAGTTTTATCATAACCTTTCCCTTCATCCAATATATATTGTAGAGTCTTCTGAGGAGAGTGTATTCTAGTTTATAACCTGATCCACAATCAAAGAAAATGGCTAGGTATTTCACAAAGTATTAGTTTGTAACCCGATCCACAATCAAAGGAAATAGTCAGGGATGTCACAAGCTATCATTCACATAGTGATCTATTGACTTTCTTAGTTGAAATGGATCCTATTAGATGCATGGTGGCCAGAGACACTAAAAATTCAAAATAGATATCTGTTATGACATCCATATTCTCTACAAACCATCCAAATTTCCCATCTTATACAACAATTTCTAACAATAACCGCTCAATTTACTCTCCAATTTTTTAAACCCCCACTCATGCTAGGGAGATAAGAGTGTAAAATCAAATGTTCCTGTGGTTTTTTTAAAGGGTTTATAAACAAAACAGATAATGAGAAATTCAATAGTGTGGTATAATAATTGATTTTTGAATCATTGTGCAAACAAAACATCACATTAGCTCACAAAATATATCTAATGCTATAAGGATCTGAGACGATAACAACGTTTTGAATCATGATAACTAGGTGACAACCAAAAATAAGTTTTAGCCACAAGAAAAAAATCACAACAACTCACAGAGTATATCCAAGGTTGCAATGAACCCCATACATAGTGATGGACATCATGGGAATTTTAGTGAACACAAAACACCACCCTAAAACTTTGATACTCTTTGATCAATTTAGAATAACCTAAAATGTCTAGATTGGATGTCGAGGTGGGTGGTACAATAATTGAGGATGCTTCTTAAAGGGAAGGGAATTTAGATACTCTATCTATTAGATTCGGTCTCTTCGTCCCTCCGTCAGAGATCAAAATCTCTTTTGTTGCATTTCATCTTAGGTGTCTCATTCAGTTCAGTCAGCTGCATTCCATTAGGAGCATGGATCATCTGGCAGAAGGGTATTTTCACTCATATCCCTCATGTCATGTACCTGCTGGTCCGTGTCTATTCATCAAAATCAATTTTAAAGTCATTTACAGTCATGTTTGCCAAAGAGCCATTTTAGGGTTTTTAGGTCTCATTAGGTCTAGGGTTTCGTTAATTCAGTCTTCAAAAATGTCTAATAATGTCAGCAGGCACATGAGGGAGGTTCGAAATAAGTTTTCATTGCAAAAATTTCATCGTCATAATGCTTGATCATGATTCTTCTTCAAAACTATGTTTTGAAGAAAAATCGTCAATTTCATCCTTTGTAATAAATGTAATGTAATTTTCAAAAGTGTTTCAGTTGTGAAGTTCTTCAGGCGCAGCCTTGGTCACCTTTTCCGAAATCCCATGCCAACTATCCCTGCAAAAAATAGACAAGAGATTCATCATCAGTTCAAAAATCAAAGGAAACAAGCAAAACAGAGTTTATTTTAAAAAGTGCAAAGTGCCAAAGTCTGCAACATTAGAAAGTGGGTTTGCCAAATGAAAAATCAAATTTTTTTAATATATATAAGATTTTTTCACATTCAACAGTTCATTTGCACACCAAAGTTATCAAAGAAGTCGAAGAAAATTGTGGAGGGCGAAATCAGGGTTTGAAAGCCGGACTGTGGGTGAGTTTACCTGCGCGGCGCATTGGGTGAAGGTCGCGGCGCATAGGGCTGCTCACCACTATGCTATTTTGAACTGGCACGGCACACACAGAGAGCGCGGCGCATTGGGCCTCTGTCGCGGTGCACAGGGCCGACAACCAAAATTTTTGCCACTGCTCCATAAAATTCAAATTGACTCAACCTCCTATGCTCCAAGTAAGTTCATGAGATTTTGCAATTGCAATTGATCAGTGTTTGGTGTAGTTTGAAATGGAATATGATAATTTGAATGTCAAAACCATAAACCCTATCCCCTTGTTTAAAACTACTCCTTAGGGTTTTGAATTGGTGTTTTAAAAGTAACTTTGGTGCCAAATACTCCATTTCTCCCACCTTGTTTATTTCTCCCTCACTGTAATCCTATCATCACTGTTAATCCCCTATTCCCTTATATTCTAAACCACTCATATCATCTCATTCCCTATTTCCCCATCCCAAGTCATTTCATTTTCATTCTCCCTTTCCCATTTCATTTGTAAAAAATTCCCAAGACCCCAAGTTCCTCAAACAGTCAAGTGGCTGTCCACTGTCCCTACATTTGTCAGAATTCCAAAAGGCAAATTATCTCTTGACAATACTTCATTGTTCCCACTGTCCTATATCTCCTACAGTCCCTCTCCTTTGACACTTATTTGGCATTAAATCAAAAAACAACCAAATTCTCATTCCTCATCTCATTCAAGCCAACATACACCTTGAACAGACCTTGAAACAACATGGAGACAGACACTGATACATCATATGATAGAGATAGTGATTCTACCACTGAGCTACATGCACCGAGAAGGCCTCGTAAAGGTGGCAAACATGTGAGAGAAGAGCCCACCTCATTGACTCAATTGTAGGCTTGCCCACTTGCCATGGCATGTTTTCGAGAGCAGTCATGCTATCAGTATTGTGAGATGATTGCTAGGATTCAACATCATCAGGAGTTGGCTCGGTTGTTTGTATTACATTTGCATGATGGTCAGGTAACTCTTGCTAGTGTAAATTTCACCTTGACACCGGAAACCATTTCTCAAGCAACAGGAATACCGAATGTGGGTGAACAGTGGAACAAAAGACAACAGGTGGACAAAGTGAATTATGAACCATACATCAGGCCTAGGTATGTGAGACATCTCAGCAGGGTATTCCCATTCCGGTTCCTAAAGGAATCCTATGCGCCTTTGATGAAACTTATTATCAGATACTTCAGTTGTGAGGGTCGGTTCTCACGCCTTTATGCATACCACATCAGGTTATTGATGCATTTAACTAGAGTGAGGATGATGAACATACCTTATTTCATGTGCCGGAACATCGAGAGGATGACCATGCTTGTGCAGAAGAAAACTCCTGAGCAGTAGTACAATAGTATTTATCACTATGCACTCATCAAGATCGTGGTTGTACATCAGCTTGGATTGCAGGGTATTTCATGGGAGGATTTTATTTCCCATGACTTCTTCACAGCTCCTCAGCTTCCTCCGGAGGTTTTTCATGAGCCGGGTGAACCTTCACATCAGCATGAAGGTCACGAGACAGAGCCTATCAGTGTGCCAGTGTTTATTACTTATCAAAGAGGCACCAAAGCATTATTTGCAGCATCCCAATGAGTATTATCTCCACCCGGGGTGGAAGGGGTCTCGTTGCCGTCATCAGCAACACAAGTACAGGTACAGGACAGAGGTAAGAGGCCTATGCAGGATGAAGGCCCTTCAGGAGGTCAGGATACTGATTTCATATTGATTGATGAGGATTTGAGCTCTCCAAGCTCAAAGTTGAGAGAGATCATTCAGGAGCAGAAGGCAGAGATTGACACCTTGACCGACAAGTTGCAGAGAGCCCAATAGATCATAAACTACCTGGAGCAGCAGAACAAACAGTTAGAGGATCAACAGACAATCATGGAGTTGTAAAACATCTGTGAGAACCGGTAAGCTGCCCGAAGAAGTCAAGACGAGATGACACCCATTGAGAGGGAGATTGAGGCTGATAGAGAGACTTGGCTTGAGAGGGTCAATATTCATCTTGAGAAGCTGTTGGAGAAATCAAACAAGGAAAATAACATACTCAGGCACATGAAGAACCATTATTGGGCGCACAATCATGTTTGCAAAGCGAGGATCAAGATCCTGAAGTCAAGGCTAAGGAGGGCACTAAAACGTCGCAAAAGGCATGATAGGCTCCAAATTTTGGCCGAAGCTTCTTTGGCCCAGCATAGTGCTTGATGAGGGACCTTCAGCCTAAATTTCAAGAAATTTGGGAAAATTTTTGTCAATTTTGAATTTTTTGGTCTCAAAACAGATTTTCCTGTCCGACGCGTAGCGCCACTTGGCGCATGCTTATAATTGGCAACTCTTCTGGAGGAAAACTTTGCATTTATGGATTTTTCATCAAAATTTATGCATGCCTATGGATTACCTAAGGATTTCATCAAGTTCTAGGTTGCCTAAAGGGTCAAAAACACCCTAAAATGGCCTTTCTGCCACTTTTTGCACACACAAGAAGCAGTGTTGGGAGATTTGATTTTTGGAGGGGAAAATGGCAACCAAATCAACAAATTCCACTTGGTTTGGAAAGTAGACAGACATGGCTTTCCAACGAGCTATTCTGCACTCAATTTGGACTTCGGGAAGACATTCAAAATCAGCCTCAAACTTGTGCTACGCATAGAGATTTCAGGCGCGACGCATAGGGAAATTTGGCCTATTTTTCACTCAATAGCTCAAAATTTCGCCTAGTTTTGGCTAGTTTGACTTTTTCATGTAACTCTTGATGTACCTTGATGTAATTTCATGACCATGATGTAATTTTGGCACATTTTTACTCATTCTAGTAGATTCATTCACCAAACAATGAAATGTAAGTGAATAAATTAGTTTCCTATCATATAGAGGCAAGTTGTTTCATTGCCTATTTTCCAGTTCCTAGTTTAGATATGGTTGAAACAACTCCTAGAATGGTGAGCTCGACCCCTAGAGGCATGGGAATGAGTTAGGCTTGTCTATATCATGTAGTTCTTCAGTCATTTTCAGGGTTGGACACTTGGGATTGCTTGGCACTTCATTGTACATTTCATCTCTGCAATTTTCGCAAAGGAATAGACCAGGGTTTGTAGCACTCTTTGGGATCCATGTGGCTCTGTGTTTTGATGGTGTTTTTCTCTATGTAATTGTAAGTTCACTGATGTTTATGTGTATCATTTTCCTTCTCCTTTCTTCTTAAATTAAACAAATGAGTGATAAAGGTGGAATTCATTAAATTGCTTTGCTCTGCCTTCAGTTTTGTTTAATTTTCCATGTTTTCATTTGTTTGAAGAGGATTCTTGAAAGCCTCTTGCCCTCTTCAGCTCCTCACCGGTCTGAACTATCTATTCATTCAATCCAAAGCATCAAAACAATTGCCTTCCTTGCCCCATTCAGAACTCTGCAAAAACTAGGCCTCATCCCCGAACCCAAAACTGCCTTTCCCTTTGTTTCCAACAAAACCCCCAAAATCAAAATCAAATCCTTTTACTTATATACCTAGCCTAAAATCAGCTTTTATTTCAAGTCATCTCAAGCCCCTTTCGATTATTTTTGTTGAGATTGACCCGGAAAGAGCCCTCTCCTGTTCTGGTAGGGCTAGCTACCAGACTGAGCGTGGTTTGATGTTACCCTGAACTCTGCCTTCTTTCAGCCTGAGGTAGATTTAGGCAATAACACTATCCTTCCACCAAAGCTATAAAAAGTGAGACTTGTAGATTATAGTTTTACAAAATTAACACTATGTGAAGAATAATAAGTTATAAACATTAGGTATTTTAAAATGTATTTAAAAAGTAATAAGAGGAAGGTACACGAGGTCCATGGTAATTAATGTGATTCTTTGTACTATGTTTATTTAAAATAGTAATTTTTATTTTTATTTTCTAAAATGAATATTGTTAAATGTGTTTTAATATTTTTATTTAAAATAGTAATTTATATTTGTATTTTTTTAAATGAATATTGCTAAATGTATAATTGAGTAAAATATATTAAATTGATATTCTAGTTTTTAAGGTATTTATTTAAAAAATTAAAAGTATGGTGGGTTTTGTTTTATTAAGCTTTGAGTCTAAATGTGCAGAGAAGATTCTTCTTTCTCTTCTTATGCTAGCTTGCATCTTGACACTCCTCTCCTCCTCCATGCACAAATTTAAACTATGAGGCACAAGGTAGTTGTTGCATATAGGAACAATTAGATATGATAAGAAAAATGTGATACTCTATTATAATTTTCTCTACAAATGTGATGCCAAGTGTGCTATAAATCTTGACAATTTCATGGTTAATGTAGTATAAGCTACATGCAAATTTACAGTCTTGTATACAAGATCAAGAAAGCTATGCCCAATATCCAACACCATAGAGCAAGACATGCTCACCAATTCAACAGTTGCATATGCCCAATATCCAACACCATAGAGCAAGACATGCTCACCAATTCAACAGTTGCATATGCCCAATATCCAACACCATAGAGCAAGACATGCTCACCAATTCAACAGTTGTTTCCAAATATCTCTCAGTGTTTTCTCAGTAAACTTGTTTTTACTACTCTTGAATTGATGAGAGCCATCATTGTTTCATATAGGAGCATTTAGTTATGATAAGAAAATTGTGATACTTTATATTATCCCTTTTTATTTTTTTAATGATTTAATTAAGATTAACATTTCTATGTTTTCATGAGGAGATTTTTTATTTTTCATGTCAATTACCTTTTATAAATCTAGGAGGTTCTTAATATTAAGAGAATTTTAGGATTATAATATTTTTTTTTCCAAGTTGACAATGTGATTGTTTATTTACCTAAATTGACATATAAAACAAATAATTTATACATCAAAAAATCAATTCTTTGGCATTCAGATCTTTATTAATAAATTTGTTTTAATTAGTAGGGAGTACAATAATTTTCTAATCAAATAATAGAAGAAAACATATTCACGATATAATTTATTTGAATAAATAGATGCGTGTAAAATAGTTTAATAAGAAACTAGATTTGTAATTATAAAATATAAAACTATAACTTAAAATTGTGAAATTACTTTGTATTTTTTGTTTCTTATGTATATAGAGAAAAAATAAACCAAGTTTGGAGTTAAGAAAATAAACCATAACATAAAGAACAATATCTCCTTCCAAAAATGTCTCCATATTAAAATGACATTCACTTTCTTGTAGACCAAGACTATTGTTATTCATATACAATATAAAATTTATGACAAGCATGAAATTAACCCTCGAATATGTAGATGAACTTGGAGTAAAATCTATTTCAGTTAATAAAAAATCTCTTTATTTACATATATGCTAGATAGATTGTATTTGAATGTATTTAAAATATCTTATTTGAGTTACATGCTCATTTCATGCTTGTTTATAATCACCAAAGGATTTTCAACCCCAATTTCCTATTTCAATATCTATAACAAATTTTTTATATATGTGAACATATTATGTTGGTTTATATATATGTTTTCACCCACAAATGTCTATTTCAATATCTATAACATAATTTTCTGGTTGATAACTCTTATCATCAATATCTTTGAAACCTCCACGACCTGAGCAAAAAATGCCTTTCATCAATATCTTTGAAACCTCCACGACCTACTTCCTTCCATGGAAGCAAAAAATGCCTTTCATTCCTTCACAATGGCTCATTCTCTGCAACAACTTATTTCTTCTAGGCTACTCTTTCGTATGCTATTTTCTTACTGCGTTTATTTTGCAACATGTGATGCAATTGCTAGTTTTATTTGAGAACAACTTTTCTAAGTGCCACATGTACTTGTCTACACCATCAGATCAAATGTTAGACGATTGAAATGTTTTAAACCATTCATTTAAAATCTTCTTAATGTAACCTAACTATCTAACCTATCTATCTTCGGTGTGAACATTGCAAGTAATGTTGTTGGATCACCATAATAACCATATTCACGATGTCAAGATGCAAGTGACGGTTGCATTCAACCATTTTAGCGAAGGTGTTGTGCAGCGAATGCCCAGGTAAATGGATTCTCTCTGCAATATTCCTTGTAACAGTAGTCTTATCAAGAAATAAATATTTATGAATAGAGAAATGTTCCATGCAGGTGCATGCATGGATACTTCCATGTGGTGAAAAATTACTACACTGTGAATGGGGAATGTATGCAATTGATGGGAGTGCAAACCCCGCAATCAACAGCCAAGGAAATAGGTTCCTGGCATCTGCAAATCGGGTAAACCAGAGCAACGATGAATGGAAAGATTGGAACTGGAGATCCCAAGGATTGGAACAATGCATATTTCACGCAATGCGCGTACATAAATGGGTTGAGCTTCGCAGGGAGGCCTTCCACCAATGTCGGACCGCTCACCCTGGATGCTGGCGTACTCAACTGCACGAGTGGAGCTCGCTGCTAAAACTCAACATCTTTCTTTAATGCAATGCGTGGGGTTTTCGGCTGTTTTCAAAATTTATAATGTGTGTTATAGATAGATGACAATTCTGATTTGTATTGTTCGGAGAGCAGCAGTTAATTTGACGATAAGTATTGCACAGAGATGCCACCGATCAAATGAGTCAGACTTTCCAAGCTGGAATAATTCTTTTACCGGTGCCAACAGCAAGCGCAGGCCTGTTGTGGTCGTCGTTTTTTACATTTTGTGATTCTGGTGGATAGGGCGTTATCTGAAACTCTCAAAGCTCACTAATTTTCTCCTCATAATTTTGTGCGTGGGAAAAATATTATAATTTTAGATAATGCGTTATTTATGTTTAATTAATTTTATTAAAAAGTTTAGAAAAAATTAATAAAAACCAATTGAATTAATTTCAAGTTCTTTTTTTCCAAAATTTAAAAGATCATTGAATGTATTGAGATTGTCTATATATTTTAGAAAATTTTCAAACAATTTGCTAAATTTTTTTGTCTTATAAATATACTGTTTAGTAAAAAATCTATGAAAAATTTTAATATCTTTAAATTAGTAATTACAATTTGAAAAGATTAATTTCCAAACAATTTATGCATTAAAATTTTTCGTCTCATTAATATTATAAAGATATTGTTTATATAAAAAATCTAGAATATTTAAATTTACTTCTTATTGAAAATTTTCAATATCTTTAAATTAGTAATTACAATTATGAAAAAATTATTTATGATTATAATTCTCCAATGATATTTATCTTTATAATTATAATTTCCAATAATTTAAAAATATGGAAATTTTAGGGGTTAATATTTATGAATAGCTTAATTTTCCATAATTTTTCCAAAAAAATTTAACCAAATTCCATTTTTTCAAAAATAATTCACCTAAATTTTATAATATAAAATTATTTTACATTAAATATCTCCAAAATTATATAAGAAAGTATATATAAAAATATAATAAATTGGAATATTTTTACCAAAATATTACCAAATGTTTTAAAGATAAAATTAAGTATCTCAATTAAAATTTCAGTTTCTAACTAAGGATACTCATGCATAGTTAAACTCTCATCACCTAAATTGATAAGAAAATAATAATATTTAATAATAAAGAAAGTTCAGAACAAAAAATAATAAAAACCAATTGAGTTAACCTCAAGTGTTTTTTGTGAGGATTGTGGAATTATAAATTTCAATGTATTGAATTAATCAAAAAAAATTTGTCTTGGATTTAAAGGATCATGGAATTACAAATTTCAATGTGTTGAGATTGTCTAAAGGATTTTATATTAGGTGCAAGAGTTGGAACTCTGCCTTCAACTGCATATTCACTAAGAACTTATTCCAATGAGGAATTTGAGAGTGTGAATTCTCTAAAGGTCTTTGTTGGAAGTTTTCCACCCTTTTCAATGGTAGGGAGCTTCACGAGTTTGTGGAAGGAGAATTTGGGAAAGTTATTGATTCTGCTATGATTTCTAGGAATGATGAAGATGAGGGGTTTTGGTTTTGTTGTATTTGAAAAGTAGAAAGATACGCATGAGATTAAAATACATGATAGAGCATGATATTATGGTTTTTAGTGGCTAATATTTATAAATGGCCTAATTTTCCATAATTTTTCCAAAAAAATTTAGCCAAATTCCATTTTTTCAAAAATAATTCACCCAAGTTTATAATATAAAATTATTTTACATTAAATATCTCCAAAATTATATAAGAAAGTATATATAAAAATATAATAAATTGGAATATTTTTACAAAAATATTACCAAATATTTTAAAGATAAAATTAAGTATCTCAATTACAATTTTAGTTTCTAACTAAGGATTTGATAAGATATGGTTATGTGTAATTATGCACTTCTACATAGATTTTGTTGTGTGCTTTTCTTTTTCTCACAAGTGATTTGTCGTTTCTAATTCATTTTATATTTTATTCATTTATTATTGAAAAAAATAATAATTTTTAATGTTTTAATTAATGGATGATTCACTAAGTTAATGCAAAGTTAAACTCTCACCACCTAAATTGATAAGATATGGTTATTTGTAATTATGCACTTCTAGATAAATCATGTTGTGTGTTCCTTTTTCTCACGAGTGATTTGTTATTTCTAATTCATTTTAGATTTTATTTTGTTTTTATTCAAAAAAATATAATAATTTTTAGTGTTTTGAATTAATGGATGATTCACTAAGTTTTATAGTAAATTTAAATTTAATTCTTTTATTTAAAAATTTATTTCCTTTGATTAAATGCCAATAGTAATTGTAATTATGTTGCTTGTATATTTTGGAATAATATTTAAAATTAAAAATAAATAATCTTAATTTTCTTTAAAGAAGAATATCACTACTTGTTTTTAAATGAGTGGACAAAATATTTTTATATGTGATTATTATGAAAACATATCTCTATATAATTTTAAAATTACTTAAAAAATAATAAT
This sequence comes from Pinus albicaulis, assembly GCA_034641835.2. NCBI lineage: Eukaryota > Viridiplantae > Streptophyta > Pinopsida > Pinales > Pinaceae > Pinus > Pinus albicaulis. Next base: position 36,184,170 of record CM076574.1, read on the forward strand.
ATTTAATAATAAAAAAAGTTCAGAACAAAAAATAAAAACCAATTGAGTTAACCTCAAGTTTTTTTTGTGAGGATCATGGAATTATAAATTTCAGTGTATTGAATTAATCAAGTTCTTTTTGTCCTGAATTTAAAGGATCATGGAATTACAAATTTCAATGTATTGAGATTGTCTAAAGGACTTTCTATTATGTGCAAGAGTTGGAACTCCGCCTTCAAGTGCATATTCGCTAGGAACTTATTCCAATGAGAAAATTGATGGTGTGAATTCTCTAAAGGTCTCTGTTGGAAGTTTTCCACTTTTTTCAATGGTAGGGAGCTTCACGAGTTTGTGGAAAGAGAATTTGGGAAATTTATTGATTCTGCTATGATTTGTGGGAATGATGAAGATGAAGGATTTTGATTTTGTTGTATTTGAAAAGTAGAAAGATACAAATGAAGCCTAGAGGAAGTACTACATTCCATTCATGGGAAAAAGAGTGGAACTAAAGAAGGTAATAATGTTCTCTGAGTAAACATTGGAGATATTTAACATCATCAACTACATTGCACTAGAGTTTCCCATTGAATTGGGAGATTTTACACCAAAATTTATGAATAATTGGGAGTTGATGTCTAGATCATTTTCATCTAATATGGGATTATGTTTGAAATTTGTGAGGTTGTGATGAAAATTTAGATTTGGAAAGATAAACATCATATTGTTCATGAATTAATATTATTTTATTTAGGCCATCTGATGTCATCTACTACTTCGAAGTCTATCAAATATTTGATATTGGAACTTGAAAGGCTATATTTTAACATTAAGAGACAATCTATATTGGAAACGTTATAGAATATATCAATTTGGAATATTATAAGTGATGTATTATACCTTGAATGGAATTTGTTTACTAATTTTTTTCTTCAATGATTTTTTTATATGTCACAATGCTTCTCGAATTTATGCCTTAAGGCGTTTCCTTTGCAACATTGGTGCAATTGCTAGTTATTATTTTTTAAAATTTTTCTATGTAAACATTAAAATATTTTATTATGGTCGATGTTAAAGTAATATTGATTTTTTTTTACTTTATGTAGACATTAAAAAATCTTATTATGATCAACATTAAAGTAATTTTTTGGTAGTTTTTCACTATATATATATATGAGTTCATGTCAAACTTGGGGCTCAATTTGTATTATTATTATCAATATTTTGGAAAATATTAATGTTATATTACGAATTAAATGAATTACACATCTTCTTCTTATTAAATACATTTTTTTTTTCAATTTTGCTTTAGAAATTAAAATATTTTATTATGGTCAACATTAAAGTAATATTGGTTTTTTTTACATTCTAGAAACATTAAAATAGCTTATTATGATGAACATTAAAGTAATTTTTTTATTTTTTTTTTAATTTTTTTTTGTAGTTTTTCCCTCTCTATATATACAAGTTGATGTCAATTGTGGTTATCTTGGTGGTTGGGTGGAATGATTGTTATCTTCCCCACAGAGGTTCAAATACCAGCTAATGACATGGTAAGTTATAATGTCTTCATGAATATTGTTGTATTGCCTTCAAGCCTTGTGAAGTCTTAAGTGAGTATGATGTCAATTGTGGTTATATCGGTGTGAAGTCTTAAGTGAGTATAGCCGTGGGTTGGCATGGTTCCTAGTAACAACAATCTCACTCTAACCACTGGGAAAAATATATACAAGGTTGGTATTTAAATATTTAGTTAATAATGATACTCAAATATTTCATATAATTGATTTAAGTGCAATATTAAAATATTTTAAAAAATTATAAAGAATTATACATATTTTTCACATTTGAAGCTTTGAAAGTAAAAACCTAAGAAGTTTTTACCTTTAATTACTTTATTCGATTTTTAAAGTTTGATACAAATTTGAAAAAATATATACAAGGTTGATATTGAAATATTTATTTAACATTGATACTCAAATAGTTAAGATAGTTTATTTATGAGTTGTCTTTAGTGCAAAATTTTGAAGGTTTTTAAGGTGGATTTTTTTTGTTGAATTTCTCTAAAATCTAGCAGGAATTAATTGAAAAAAAAGGTTTGATGGCTAACCTTGCACAATCAAAGTGCACTAGAGGTTTTTAAGGGTGATGAATCCATATATACAATAAAAAAACAGTTTAAATAACATACATCAAGATTTTACCTCAATTTTTTTCTCGGCAACTGAAACTCTAAAATGTCCCACTAAAGACAACTCCGTTTATTTATGTGCAATATTAAAAAAATTTAAAAATTTTAAAGACTTGTACACTGTTTTCACATTTGAAAGTAAAAACATAACACTTTTTTACCTTTGATTACTTTATCTGATTTTGAAAGTTTGATACAAATTTATGTCACTTAACATGGATATCAAAATATTTTATTTATGTATGAAAGCAAGAGTGAAATATTTTACCATAAAATAAAGTGAGAGCAAGGTTATTGATATTTTAGAATCACAGCCCAATATGACCCCGATGTGTAAGTATGTTGGAAGCCAAAGTAAAAAACTACAAAAAATTAAAAAAATAAAATATAAACAATGTTGGATTAAACAATGACTTACATAACCATATATATACATTTAAAATTCATTACAAATAAATTTAAACAATATAAATTTAAAATATGAAGAAGTTTATGAACACTCAAAAATGAGATAAAAAAATTAAAAAAATAAAATATAAACAATGTTGGATTAAACAATGACTTACATAACCATATATATACATTTAAAATTCATTACAAATAAATTTAAACAATATAAATTTAAAATATGAAGAATTTTATGAACACTCAAAAATGAGATATGGTTTATAAATAAAAATATAAGTAAAGAGACATGGTAAATAAATAAAACCTCTATTTATTCTTACTCACTAAGTATGGTAAATAAATAAAAATATAAATAAACTAGAGGTATGGTAAATAAATAAAAACTTTTTTTATATTTACTCCATAAACCTCTTTATATTTACAAAGACTCAAAAAAGAGGTTTTATTTAGGTGAAGCCTATGGGCTAAATAGCATGGGACAAATTATTATTAATACCATGGGCCAAATACCATAGGCCAAATACCATATTTTTAAAAGGGGTATGGTAAATAAAAAAATATAAAATAAGTATAAAGAGGTAAGGTATATAAGTAAAAATATATCTAATAAGATTAGAAATCAATATCTAATTATATGCCAATACTATGGGCCAAATACCATCGACCAAATAATTATTAATACCATGCAAAAACGCATTATTAACCCTAACATTAATATTAAAATATTATTATTAGAACTTTGGATATATGTATATATATATATATATATATATATATATATATATATATATATATATATATGAGACGGAATAACAAATACATATGATAGAGGTGGAGAAATAGGGGGGGTGCTAAGGGAGAGATGGAGATAAACTGAAGGAGAAAGGAGAGGAGGAATGAAGAGAGAGAGAAGGAGAGGAGTGAGAAAGGTAGATAAGGGTAAGAGAGGGAGAGGGGGACATAAATATGGAGGTGGGAGAGAAAGAAGATTGGAGGGTAGAGTGAGAAGTGGAGAGAGAGGGAGTGACAAGGGAGATATGGAAAGAAAGTGTGTATGTTTAGGGGTGAGATAAAAATACATAGAAGGAGTGATGGAGATAAGGGTGGAGAGAAGGAGAAAGGGAGGGATATAGTAACATAGTTTGAGAGAGAGGGAGAAAGTGATGGGGTAAGAGAGAGTATTGGAGGGCAGAGAGAGAGAAAGAGAGAGAGAGAGAGAGGATGACTCAGTGATAGATAGATATATTGGAGAAATATGGTGTATGTTTTGGGGTTGATATAGAGAGACAGAGGGAGATAGAGATACTGGAAGGTGAAGAGAAAGAAGATATAGATGGAGACAAGGATTACTGGACAAATATATTGATTGATATGGAGTGAGAGAGAGTCTGTGTTCAGTGGGGTGAGATAAAGGGGCAAAGAAGGAGAGATTGAGGGAGATATAGATATAGATGGAGGGGGAGAGAGGGAAGAATATTTCTTGCACTAGATACATTGATTTTAGTGTAAATGGTGATTCCTAATCCTATTTGATTGTTTGCACTAGGCGCATTGATTTTACTGTAGATGTTGATTTCTAATGATATCTGATTACTTCAGCTAGATGCATTGATTTAAATGTAGATGATTTATAATCCTATTTGATTTCTTGCACTAAATTCAAGAGAGAGAGAACGAGAGAAGTGAGAAAAGTAGAGGAGGGTAAGAGAGGGAGAGGGAGACATAAATATGGAGGTGGGAGAGAGAGAAGGAGAGAGAATTGGAGGGTAGAGAGAGAGAGAGAGAGAGAGAGAGAAGGGGGAAGGGAGAGAGAGTAAGGATGAGAGGAGGAGGAGAGAGGGAGGGATAGAGAGATGGAGTTGGAAGGGGAGAGAGGGAGGGAAGAAGAAAGAAATAGAGAGTGACAAGTGGAGAGAGAGGGAGTGACAAGGGAGGTATGGATAAAATGTGTGTATTTTTAGGGGTGAGATAAAGAGACATAGAAGGAATGATGGAGACAAGGGGGGAGAGAAGGAGAGAGAAGGAGAAAGGGAGGGATATAGTAACATAGTTGGAGAGAGAGAGAGATTGATGGGGGAAGAGAGAGGATTGGAGAGAGAGAGAGAGAGAGAGAGAGAGAGAGAGAGAGAGAGAGGGTGGGGGAGATAGAGGGAGGAATGAGAGAAAGGGAGAGAGAGAGGAAGAGAGTGATGGGGAAAGAGCAAGGATTATAGGGAGAGAGAGAGAGGGGGAAAGAGAGAGAGAGAGATGGGGGAAGAGAGAGGGTGGTAGGAGAGAAAGTGAGAGAGAGGAAGGAAAACATAGGGGACTTAAAAGAGAGGAGGAGAGAGGGAGGGAGAGAGGAGGAGAGAGGGAGTTACATATAGGGAGGGATATAGAGATGGATTTGGATGGGAAGAGATGGAGGGAAGAAGAAAAACATAGAGAGTGAGTAGTGGAGAGAGAGAGAGAGTAGAAAAATAGAGAAGGAGAGATAGTGTGTATGTTTGGGGGTGAGATAAGAGACAAACAAAGAGAGATGGAGAGAAGGGGGGATATAGGAATATAGTAACAAATTTGGAAGTTGAAGATAGAGAGAGAGAGAGAGGTAGGATAGAAAGGAAGAGAGAGAGTGAAGAGAGGTAAGGAAAGGGAGATGGATATGGAGGGGGAGAGAGAGGGAGGAAAGAATAAAGACAGAGAATGAAAGGTGGAGAGAGACATAGAGAGGGAGTGATAAGGAATATGGATAGAGAGATAGGTAAGAATAAAGACATAGAGTGAAAGTTGGAGAGAGAGAGAGAGGGGGATTGATAAGGAAGATGGAGATATAGGGAGAGAGGATAGCAGGGGGGAAGAGAGATAGAAGATGGGGATGGAGGGAAGGGGAAGAGATAGAGAGGGGGAGAGGAGGAGGGAGTGATAGATAGATTGGAGAATAAAGTGTGTTTTTTGGGGTTGATATAGAGAGACACAGAGAGAGAGAGAGATAGATGGAAGGTGAATTGAAAGAAGAAATAGATGGATACAAGGAGGGAGGGACAAAGAGATTAATATATATGGAGTGAGAGAGCATTTGTGTTTGGTGGGGTGAGATAAAGAGACAAAGAAGGAGATATGGAGGGAGATATTGATATATATGGAGGGGGAAGAGAGAGAAGAATATTTCTTGCAATAGATGCATTGATTTTAGCATAAATGGTGTTTTCTAATCCTATTTGATTGCTTTCACTAGATGCATTGATTTTAGTATAGATGTTGATTTCTAATGATATTTGGTTACTTGGACTAGATGCGTTGATTTCAATGTAGATGATTTCTAATCCTATTTTATTTCTTGCACTAAATGCATTGATTTTAGTGTAGATGGTGATTTCTAATCCTATTTGATTTCTTGCACTAAATGCATTAATTTCAAGGTTGATGTTGATTTCTAATTATATTTTATTGCTTGCACTAGATGCATTGATTTTAATGTAGATGATTTGCAATCCTATTTGATTGCTTGCACTAAATGCATTGATTTCAGCGTAGATGGTGATTTCTAATCCTATTTGATTGCTTGCACTAGATGCATTGATTTCAGTGTAGATTTTGGTATCTAATCCTATTTTCTTACTTGCACTAGATGCAATGATTTGAGTGTAGATGTTTATTTCTAATAATATTTGATTACTTGCATTAGATGCATTAATTTCAGTGTAGATGTTTTTTTCTAGTCTTATTTGATTTCTTGCATTAGATGCATTGATTTCAATGTATATGTTGATTTCTGATTTGATGTAATTGGATGCATGATGGCGCATTAATTTTAAAGTCATTAGATTAATAGCTTGCATTGATTTCAGTGTAAGCACAAAAAATTATTGACAATATACGTTGATTTTTTTGTTATAGTAATTGAACCTATAAATATTGGAGAGAAAGAGAGACAAGGTGTGATGTTTACTACAACAACTCGAGCTAAATATTTAAATGGTTTACGATTCCAAGTGCCATTTTCATATAATGGATATGAAAAGGTGACAAAACTAACAAGGGTGACAATAAGAACAATAGAAAAAAATAGTTTGAGATTGATCACATTGAAGACTATTTGTAATTGAGTACATTCTTATTATTCACATTTTCTATCATTCAATATTATTACATTGTCACTTTTCATTAAAAAAAAAATTCATCATTTTTCATCATTAAAGTTATTTTACAATATTTACCATCTCAACAAACAGAGGTAATTAAGCAAATTTAAAATTAAAATGACTCGCACATATTTAGCATATTTAAAATGGCTATATTAATATTAGATGTATTTACATATTATTGATAAAATTAATCATATGTTGCTCATATTATTGATATATTTTCGAGAGATTTGATCCCTCTGTACGCTTGATAGATCCGGAGTTAAGATGGATCTAAGCTGGCTTATTTTCAACATTGATTTTATTTATAAGTGACATCATCTAAACTTCAAATAGATCTTTAGATAACTTTATTTTGAATTTTAACCTAGTTTGAGTCCCTTATTAGTTCAATTATTCTTTTTTACCTTATAACTTAAATTATTAACCTTATAACTTAGATTATTAACCTTAATAAAACAAAATTTTTATTAGGAATTTAATTATTATAATTATTAGAAAATAATAAAATTATTAAAAATAATGAAATTATTAAAAATAATGAAATTATTAAAAATAGAAAAATATAAAAAATTTCTGGTCGGCCATTTTCTAGAAATCTTCTTCCACCTCTATTAATGGTCTGAGTCTTTTCTCTCTTTTCTTCATTCAAAGTATGTCCTGATGATGGATCCCTGTTAAGATTCGAAACGTGGACACTCGTTTTCTAGCACTCTGGATAATCCGAAAAACTCTTTAAAAATGATCACCACATGAGTTTAAAAACCAAGACATCATTTTTTATTTAAAGAATATTTTATTTTATTTTAAAAAGAATACCTGTCAACTCGAAGTTGAGCATGAGATAATTACACATCTATCATATTAAGTTATTCTCGACCCAATAAATACTATTAGATTTTTTAGACTGAATTTTTTTAATGAAAAAATAAGTTTTTAAACACATTAGTAGAATATTTTGACAATGTTAAAAAGTCTCTAGGCCCAAGAGTGAGTTTCCATGGATGATATTTTGGATTTTGTTAAATCATTAGTTTCATGCTATGCATTTCTCGTAGGTTATTGGCATTTACCTATAGTTTATAGTTACAGCCAATTAGATTTAAACTTGGGTCTAATACAATTATTGGTTCCTCAAAATCTAAAAAATAATATTAAACTCTCAAGCACACTAGTGGTTTAAAAGTATGACCTTGTTAACTCTAAAATACCACAAATAATTAAAAAAAAAAACCTGTGATAACCTCTTTCTTATCCATTATGGAATACGAAAAATGAATTTTGTTTATATATTAAGTTCAACCACTAATAAAGCCTTTAGTGTCCTTATTCACATATCATTCATGCATTTTGAAAAAGTAAACAATGCTTAGTGTTTATTTCTTTATCTATTTTTACATTTTTTCATATCTTGCATTTATTTAGTATTTCATTTATGTTATTTTTAGATTTTTTTGAATTGTTTTTTCTACATTTTTTTGAATTGTGTTTTTCAGGATTAATTAAATTATTAGATCTCTCATATTAGGTTGTTCTCGACTCAATAAATAATATTAAGTTTTTTTAAATGAATTAAGTTTTTAAACAAATTAGTAGAATATTTTGACAATGTTAGAAAGTCACTAGGCCCAAGAGTGATATTTTGGCTTTTGTTAAATCATTAATTTCATGTTATGCATTTCTCTTTTAGGTTATTAGCATTTATCTATAGTTCTATAGTTACAACTAACTAGATTTAAAAATTAGAAATCATGAGAGCATTTATTGAACACAGATTCACACACAAATAATTTCTATATCAAATCACACTAATACATTACAATATTTATAGTGCTGCCGAGATCCAACTAATTCCACTCTTGGAGGGAGTAGTTGAGAGAATCTCTCAACATCCTCCAACAAACCAAACCAATCCCTAATCTGTAGTATGCATTATAAATGAGGCATTATCTCAACACCCCCCCTTAATGCCTACATTACAGAAATGGAGAACACACTAATTTAATACAAATATTTGTCTGCCTTGGTCTTCATTAACATTTGTACCCACTCTGAGATCTCATAGAAAACGCTCTTTTCTCCACCATTTTCGAGCTACCATTCAACCCATTTAAAATACATTTGTTTCTGACCAGCAATAATGAACTTTGCAAGATCAACAGTATTGACAACTCGGCTCGTCGGGGCTTCCGCGATAAGAGCTGACAAGCGATGAACCATCCTATGGACCAATCACCATCTGTCGGATATTTCGCTTTCGGCTATCCATCAATGGCTAGGCAAATGGTCTGAATACTGAATGTGTTCAAGAGCTAATCTAACAACTTGACCTGCTTCACACAAATGGATCTCATACTGTAACCTGTAACTGATGCTCTTGGCCTGTAGCACAACAAGATCAGCATATAACAAATTCACACAATCAAATTAGCCAATTGTTCTCTCGTCCCTGTAGAACGTAGAGAACGACTAATTTAAATAATGCTAAATTGTTCATAGTTGGTTCTGCACTACACAAATCTCACAACAATAAACCCACAAAATCCAACGTAAATAAAACCAATAGCATGACCCGCAGCAACTGTGTTGACTTTCTCTTCATTCCTTGCCTTTTGAAGTTGAATGTGTTTTGTCACCACAAAACTACACAATTCTATGCTTGATGCACAGCCTTTCCGCATGCATTAATAAGGCGCCACTGCTAATATTATGAAATTTTATACATCTAACCATCATTTTAGTGCTTTTCCAGCTTTTTGTGCTAACTTCTTTGGATATTTGACAAATATTATGAAGATTATATTTCATTTTCAAAACTGAAGAAAAGCAAGATGAAATACCGAGAGCTTAAAACACCTGGTTTATGAAGAGAGTCTACTTCATTCAACCCTAACACAACTTATCTGATTGTATGATCTCGATCATGAGCGTTAAGAAGACTTTGATCAGACTCCTCCCCCTAATTCAAAACATCACTGAGTCTGGCTGTAGCTAGTCGTTGCTAAGGAAAACGAATAAGGGCTAACCACCGAAGCAACCACTCTCCAACCAAATAGTACCATCTATGCCGCTACATAAGATGCTAATGGAAATCATGAGATAAATCTTAATTGCCAAAGTAGTAATTAGTCCCGGTCCATTTCACAAATTGTTGAACTTGAATTTGGTACATGGAGAAGCTTGGTTAGCAGCGAGTTCCTTTCTTGTAGGAGAGTACGCCTGCATTGTGGGTGAGTGGCCCAACAAGCGTGGAAGGCCTGGCTTCTAGGCTTGATGCTTTTAAATACGCCGAAGACCCCCCTGCTCCCGATGGAGTGAAATATGCACCGTTCAGCATCATATCTCCTTTTGATCTCCAGTTCCAATCCTTCCATAATCTTCGAAACGTCTGAAATGCAGTAAACACCAACGGATTTACTGTGTGGACACCCATTCAGCTTCGCCAGATCAATGAAAGATCGCAAGTATTCTTCCGTCACCCTTCGTTCCCCTTCGTTGATCAATTCCACAGCGAAGGACAATGGTTGGTGAGTCAGATCCCTGAATTTTGTGATAGCGTAGGTGGTTGTATTAGAATATCAGGAAGAAAGAAGCTGATAATAGTAAACTGGCCATAGAGAAGGGCCTCTGATAAAGCAATCACGCGTTAGAGAAAACCATAAGTCGACGGCAGACAGCGCAGAAACTTACATCAATTTCTAAAAAAAAAAAATTTTCTACATTCACAAGCATTAATCCTATCTATTTACATAGATTACAATTTATGGCTCTCACATCTTCCAGGCCATCCCGTGAGGGATTTAAGCCAGTAGAGGCTCCGTTAGCAAATTAGAAATCATGAGAGCATTCATTGAACACAGATTCACACACAAATAATTTCTATATCAAATCACACTAATACATTACAATATTTATAGTGCTGCTGAGATCCAACTAATTCCACTCTTGGAGGGAGAAGTTGAGAGAATATCTCAACATCCTCCAACAAACCAAGCCAATCCCTAATCTGTAGTATGCATTATAAATGAGGCATTATCTCAACATTAAACTTGGGTATTATCCATGTAGTTCAAAACAATTATTGGTTCCCCTAATCTAAAAAATAATATTGAACTCCCAAACATACTAGTGGTTTAAAAGTATGACCTTATTAACTCTAAAATACCACAAATAATTTAAAAAATACCTTTGATAACCTCTTTCTTATCCATTATGGAACATGAAAAATGAATTTTGTTTATATTCAATTTAGTGTCCTTATTCACATATCATTCATGCATTTTGAAAAAGTAAACAATGTTTAGTGTTTATTTTTTTTTACATTTTTTCATATCTTGCATTTATTTAGTATTTCATTTATGTTATTTTTAGATTTTTTTTGGAATTGTTTTTTCTGGATTAATTAAATTATTAGTTTTTGGTTGTTTGAACCAACTAATGTAGTTAATCCTCAAGACAAAGATGAAAGAATCCCATCTGTTCATAAATTTAAGTAGCCAAAGTTCCTAATATAAAAGTTGGAAAAAGTCAAATAAAATTAATGAAATGTAATTAATAAATAAATATTAAATTTAGAATATTGGAATTTTTTACCAAGAAATTAAAATTTCTTTATAGAAGAAAATAGAGAAGAAATTATTTCTAACTTATAATTAATCAAAACAAATAAATAAAAATATGAAAATTCTAAAAAATATTTGAACACCAAAATCTATAATAACAATTTATATTAATAAATTTAAGAATAAAATCAATTATATAATTATATATCTATATTATTACTAAAATAATATATAGTATTAGTGTATATAACCATATTATATATTATTATCTCTTATTATGAAAGTAAAACAAGGTTGTATGGCTAGAGTTCCTTGTCGTTTAGTTTAACTATTAAACTTTGAAAGGTATGAACCCACTCCCACATTTGAATAAGGGGTACATTGTATATACTCTTGTTTAGTTTAAATATAATTAAATCAGAGTAAAAAATGAAACTTTCATTAGGGCTGACTAAGAGAGATGTAATTATAATAATGGACAAAGTGTAAGCCTTAGTTTTAAATTTAAATTTTATGTGCTTAAAACGTTGAGTTTGATTGTATTAACCTTCAATGAATCCTCTTTTTTTTTTTTTATGTCCAATACATATCACCCCAATACATCAAGGAGTGCCTTAACAGAGTACTAGATCACCGTCTATCCAAGACCTAGTGGATAGTCAATCATCTTTTTTAAGTTTGTTGTTTCATAGCTAATATTATTTTGACCAAGTCATTTTACAAAATCACAAATTTTTTGAAATCGAACAATCATAATATAAAATTATGATCTTTTTGAATTGAAACATTTTCATACTTGTATTTAATATGGTAAAACCAAGTGTCTTGCAAATTCATAAAAATATCTAAGTTAAAACATCCAGATATTAGTTATAATGTAAAAACACACTAGTTACATTATTTTTCATATTTATTTATAATTTAATTTATATAATTATAAAAAAATAATAAAATTTGAATCAATAATGGTTTAAAAACTTGAATCAATAATGTTTAAAAAATTAAATTAAAGTAACTATTTTTAAATTAAATTAAAGTAACTATTTTTACAATAATAAAAATAATGATATCGTTAGTAATAATTAATCTCATTTTAAATTGTAATAAAAAAATAAAGAGTTAATTGCAATGAAATAGTTTTATTTTGTGTGATGAATCTTCCATAGTTTTTTTTTATCAATGAATATTATTAATAAAGTGAGAATGATAATAATGATGATAAAAAATAAAAAAAAACTCATGTAGCATATGCAAAAGCATTTTAGAGAACTGCGTTTCTCCCTTTTTCAGGAGGGAACAAAGTTTCAGCCGTGGTAAAATAGAAGTGTGTTTCACCAACCAGCCATATCAAGATATTGAGGGAGACCTCCTCGTCCTTTTCCACCTCTTGGGCTTCCTTTTTGGAACAACACCCGAAACAGAGGGAGGAAAATATAACAGTCATTTGTAGCTTGAAGCTTCAAAAATAACAAAAACCAGGAAGTAGACACTATTCCAGTTTTTAGAAAAATACCATAGTATGAAAAGGATATTCGAAACCCGAGCCTCCTCTGTGAGGAAAACAACTTCGAAAGGAGAGTTTAATTGTTGATAAAAAAGTTTTTGAAGTGAAACTTATATACATTATATGAAGTAACAGAGAAACAACAGAGTCCAGAGAAACTTTAAACAAAATCAGGATGTTTGGTAGCTCGAACCAGCCCATTATCCAATTCAACTGTTATTCAAGATCCCATATCTTGCTCAGCACCTTCTTTAGAAAGGCGGTTTGCATTGTGGCTCCGTTCCCTGTAAATATGGCAAATAGATATATCATTAAAAAATCATTTCAAGCAGGATATCTTACTAAGAAAAGGAATTAAAATGAAATTTGTGCATCGTTGCATCCCATTGAACCACTCCACAATGTTCAAAGGGTCCCCAAAAATCTGAACCTCTCTCAGATTCATTAAAGATAACCAACATAGGAGGTAATGAAGGACTTTAAGTTCTGCAAAGTTGTTTGTCCCCTGGCCCAAAACAATTGAGGATTTAATAATTTTTCCAGATGGGAAGTGGATGACCAGCCCTGCTCCACACCTTCTATGTGGATCCGAGGTTCCATCAAAATATGCCCAAGGAATGTCCCCCCTGATAACTTCCTGCTGAATTACACGAGCTTGCTGGGCGAGGGGAGGAATAGGGATGTGATCATATATAGATGCGCCTTCAGTTGCCAGCTTACAAATTGGAAATAGAGAATCCTTAAATATCCCCTGGTTCCTCACAATCCAAGTGCCCCACGCAATTAGCAAAGGAACTGTGCGAACCCTGTCATTTGGGGCTTCCTGCCACCACCTTTTCCAAGCTTCCATCACCTCCTTACCTTCCCACTTCTGGGGGATCTTAAGTAGTCTCAGAGTTTCATTCCAGAGGCTAGTGTTAAAAGGGCAAGTGAGGAAAACATGTTGAACTGTTTCCAAACTATCTCTACATAGTGAGCACCACCCAGGGCCTGTCTTTCTCCTTCATTGTAAGAAATCCCAGGTAGGAACTTTTTTCCAGAGAATGCACTAGAAAAATAGTCTAGACTTTGCTGGTCCTTTCCTCTTCTAAATGGGTTTGAACCACCACTCTGGTTCCCCCCATCCATTTTGAGTCATAAGCCAATTATAACCCAGTTTCAAAGTGTAGAGCCCAGACGGAGAGTGTACCCATCTAAGCTCATCTCTTTTGTCTAGGATCCTTATATTTGAGTTATGGAGATCCAATATATAATTCCTCCACTCCCCAAGCCATCTTTCCTCCAATTGCAGAACATTCCCTGACAACCATTCCTATTTCCAAATGGAGGAGTTTTCATGATCAATGATTTGGTTGAGGCTAAGCAGACCTATGTTGTTCAAAAATTCAATAAGATCTCTAGTTAATGAAAACTCTCCGAGCAACCCACCCATGGGTCTCGACCCAGTCTAACCTGGGCACCATCCCCCACATGCCAAGCTAAGCCTTGCTCTATGACCTTAACTGAGGCAATGATTGCCTTCCAAACAACAGAAGATTTTTTTGATGATTTTTGCAGCATTCTCAGCCATTATAAGATAGGCATTGGATCAATGTATTTTCTTTTGGTGATAGAGGTCCAGAGGTTTTCCGCTGTGATTAGCCTCCATGCAATTTTGGCTGCAAGAGACTTCAAGAAGGGGAAAAGATATTTAATTCCCCACCCTCCCTATCCTTTTGGTCTAACAATTTTTTCTGAGGCCACCCAAGGAGTCACATGTTCCACCTTTGACCCTACTCATAGGAATCTACTACAGATCTTGTTGATAGAGGCCAATATGATTTTTGGGACCCAAATCAGACTAGCCCAGTATACTGGAATGGCCGTTGCCACTGATTTTATCAGGACCAATCTTCCCGCTCTTGACAACCATTTGTTGCTCCAGTGATGCATCTGAGCCTCTATCTTTGCTATTATCCATTTCCAGTCTTGAATTCGATAAGAATCAGGTTTTAATAAAAACCCTAAGTACTTGAAGGTGTCCAGGAGTGTTATGACTTCAAAATGCAGTACCGATTCTATCCTGCCCACTTCATCCATGGAGAGGCCAGATGTTGTCAAGGACTATTTTTTCTCATTTATACAAAGACCTGTTGCTTTCAAGAAGAGATCCAGGATCTCCTTAATACAATGCAATCCTCCAGGTTGCCATTGCTGAACAACAGAATATCATCAACAAACAACAGATGGGTTACCCAAAGGTTAACCACCACTTCAATACCTCTGATGTATCCTTGTCTCTTTGTTGCATGGATCATTAGACTCAAGCCTTTCGCTGCCAGTAGAAAGAGTAGAGGTGAAAGGGGGCATCCTTGATGGAGTCCCCTTTGTGGATTGCAGAAATATGTAGCAGCTCCATTAATCAAAATTGCAATTGAGGAGGTTGAGATGCACCCCATGACCCATCTTACAAAATCAAACCTGAAGCCTAGATGTGTCAGCAGGAGTCTCAGGTACATCCAACTTATTCTATCATAAGCCTTTGAGAGATCAGTTTTGACAATAGCTACTTTTTTCCTGCTTTTTTTGAGACTATGAAGGGTTTCTTGAGTTACCCCCAATGCTTTGTGGATTTGCCTACCATCCAAGAAACCAAATTGTTCTGTCGAGATATTTTTGGAGAGGAAAGGTTTCAGCCTGGAGGCGATCACTTTGGCTATGATCTTGTAGATATAGGTGCAAAGGGAGATGGAACGAAACTTGGAAAAAGAAGAAGGATTATCAGATTTGGGAATGAGGGCTAGGAAGGTTGCATTAAAGGACTGATAGATTTTTCCAGTGCGACGAGACTCTTCGACCACGGCTACCAACTCCTCCCCTAAAAATTTAAAGAAATGTTGAAAAAATTCAACAGTCCAGCCATCAGGCCCTAGGCTTTTGTCCTTCTGCATAGCCTTTAAGATATCCTTCACTTCCTCTTTCATAACAGGTTCCATTATGTTGTCATCTAGGAAAAAATTGAGCTACCTTGATAACTTCAGCTATGGAAACCTCCTCTAGAGCTCTTAAAAGTGTCTTAAAGTGACTAGCCCTAGGAGAGCAATATCTTCAAAATATTTTGACTTCTCCCCATTGTCCTTCTGCATATCCCATATAGTGTTAATGTTTTTCCTTCCTTTAGCATAGTTCTGAAAGAACTTAGAGTTTTCATTGCCAACTTGGAGCCAGATGGCGCTACTTTTTAGGTGCCAACTTTCCTCTCTTATCTGAAGGATTTTTTTCCTAGAAAATTCCAGCTCCCTGATTATATTCCTTGACTCTATAGTAGAATATCCAGCTCCTTCTGGTTTTTCTAGAAAGTCCAGCTCTCCATTTACTTTCCTTAGCTCCTCCTCCTCCTTCTGCTTCTTGGTATTTTCCCATTCCTTAGTTGCTTTCTTCATTCTCGTCAATTTTTCCATAAAGTGCTGACTCCTACTTTCAGATTCCCTTATGCTTTCCTTCCTCCAAGTAGCTTGGAACAAAGAGTTTAAGGATTCTTCTTTTAGCCAGGAGGAGTTAAATTTAAACGGAGTCCCTGGTTTTTTGAAGACTCCTTTAAGTTCCAAGAAAATTGGAAGGTGGTCTGATAACCCCCCTTCCCCAACCCAATGCCTGAATACTGAGACTCTTTCCACTAGGTCTTCACCTAGGAGAAAATGATCCAGCTTTTTAGCCACCCAGGCTTCTCCCAATCTTCTATTCCTCCAGGTTGGTCTTGGTTTAATTAAGGTATAACCCACCAGGCGAGAGCCTGGCAACTTATTTGTAAAATACTCAGTATTTGGGTGGGGACTTAAATTTCTTACTGAGTATTTTACAAATACTCCGAGGCTCCCAAGGAGAAATTTAAGTCCCCACCCATGATGAGATTTGGGTGACTTAGGCAAGATTTCATTAAAAAGGGGTCCCAAAACTTCTCTCTTTCCAGGTAGGGCCCATAGACATTAAGGAGAAGTATCGGATGACAACGTTCATTTGAGTACAATTCCAACGCCAAAGTGTTCTCAAAGCCCCAAGAGGACAGCTCTTTTAGTTTCCCTACTTTCTACCCCGTTGCCAAACCCCTGGATCTACCATTAGCATCTAAGGCTTGAAACACCCACCTAGGGAACATTCTTGAGAGGATTCCTTTAACTTCTTCTCCCCGCCCCAAGGTTTCTTGAATAAAAAAAATATTCGGATTTTGAGAGTTCACCAGCTCTCTGAGCGCTAGTTTTTTAGGCTGACTAGCTAAACTCCCACAATTATAAGATAGTAGGATCATCGCAACCCCGGGTTGGGTGGCAGCACTGCTCTAAACACCCCTGACAGAGATCTATGTTTCCCATCTGCTACATCAATCTTGGCTTTAAATTGTGCCTTGGAAAATTCCGATTTCCTTCCCCTCGACTTCCTTGGACCTATAGGAATGGGATTAGGTGCTAGACCTCCTACAATAATTCCTTTCCAGGTTTTGTTTGCAAGAGGTCTGAGATTGTAAGGGGGGGCCTCAGGAGAAATATCTTGAGAAAGGATAGGCCCACACTTTCCCTCAGAGGTTAAGGGTGAAGACAAGGAAGGGACGGAACAGACACGATGATACTATCAACAGATTTATGGAAGACATGCAAATCATGATGAGGCAGCCTGGATGGACCAGGCTCCGATAAAACCAAATCAGCAGAAAAAAAAGATGAGCTTAAAGAATAAGGAGGAATGAAAGGCATACCTGTCTAAGTCGCACCAACTGCCCTTGATTCGGAATGGGGTACCTAGGAGGACTCTAGAACAGGATCCGTTTCAGACAAATTAAGCGAAGAGATATTGTGGCCCGGAGACAGAAAACCCTCCTTGTCAGCTCCCAATCCTGCATCTTCTTCTAATAAGACCTCCTCCTGTTCCTTCATTTCCTCTGTTCTTGCAGTAGCAACATTTTCCTTGATAATTTTTTTTTGCCTTCTTCTTCTTCGATGTCCCAGAGGACAATCTTTGGCCAAATGGCCGTATTTATGGCACCTGTGGCATCGAAAGGAGAGGTGTTCATAGTCCAAGGTCTGCAAGTACTCCAAGTCTCTGTATTTCAAAGTCATTGCGTCAGCCAACCCTTCCCTGGGTTTGAGGCTTACAAGAATTCTCGCCACGCTTAGGTCCCTAGTTTGAACGAAGGATCTATCAACATCTAGAAACTTGCCAAGCATGTTCCCAATAGAGTGGAAAGCGGAGTCTGTCCAGAAAGGCATTGGGAGTCTCGGTAACTTAACCCACACAGGGGATTCTGCCATTTTTTCCTTCTGTACATCAAACAGAGGAGTCCATCTTCTAAACAGGATCGGTCTCTTCCCGAAACACTAGTTCTTATCTAAAACCCAATCCAGGTGGTCTTTAAGCTCAAATCTGATACTGAACCATACCCTGTCCAGGATTTTGATTTCAATAGGGCTCCCAGGGGCATCTTTCCATTCCGACAAGATCTAGTCTGTTATGTAATCCACCGAGTACTTCCTACCACATACTCTACCAACAAGAATGGTCTCAGTGGCCTCCATGACTTCGTCTATGTGTATGTCCACTCTAAGAACACATCTAGGCCACTCCTCTTTCTTCTGATAGCCTTACTCTTCTTTATTTTTGCTCCCACAACCTCTTTTCTCCTTTCTTCCTTGCCTTCCACCTGTCTATTAGGTGCATCTGTAACTTCTACCATAGGCGACCCTGGTCGCCCTACTTCAGCTTCTCTGGAGGCCCCCCTTTTCCAGCTCTTTGCAAAGTCCTGGCCAACTGCAAGCCCAAAATCTTGTCCTTGATCAAACCCTTGGGCTCTATCCAGAAGTATTTTCAGCTCCTCTTCTACAACATCATTTGATGAAACCCTAGATTGATAGAAATTTTGGATCTCAGCCCGAACCGGACAAGGCAGACCTTCTCCCCGAACATAGTCTGAACAGACCGTTTGATTTGCAAGGGAGAATGGGAAATTTGTGGGATTCAAACACTGGCTCAGAGGTGGTTTTTGAAACATGGAAGATTCTCCCTTAGTACTTCCTCCAAAGGGATCTAAGCCTTACTTCCCTCCTTCCCCAAGGGTTTTTAGTCCCACCAAACCCTGCAAATTGTATCTAACTACAATATCTTCTAAACCTCCAGTAAAGGCAGGAAAATATGGAATACCTGGCCCTGACGAGAAAAGAGAGGATTGTAAGTCGCGTTGCTACGAACCCCAGCCATCACCGTCTAGAGGGTTTAGCGAACGAGTTTGTTGTTTTGAAACCCTAACCTTCCACCTCCCACTCAAGGTACTTTGTAGAGTCTCCTCCAGTAGTGTTGCTCCATTCAAAACCCCACGGGTGCCTCCTACCTCGCTCAAACTTGGAGGGTTCTCTGCAACTTTCAGAAATAAATGGTCCAAGCTTTTTTCTGAGACCTCGTGACCCCAATAGGTAAGCAGATCTTCAGGCGCAGGTTCTACGTCCACGTACTCACTATCGAACCCCATTGCTGTCGCTGCTTTGTCTCCTTAAACCAACTCCATGGAAGCGGAAAGACCGCACCTGTTCAGAAACCCTAACCACCGAACGCCATCTAGCTAAAATGAAATTACCACTAACCTCCATCGTGAGAACGGTTAGGTTCGAACGGTCTTCCCCCTGCATTCAGTGCACCCTGTGGCCGACCGAAGGATCTCCAGGTGTACGCAGAGACCTGACAGGGTTGTATGCTTGTCACATCGCCTGTTTGCACTCGTGATGGCAAAGGATACAGGGGCAGACCTACAGGCCCTTAGGGTTTCCTCCATCCTCACACATCCCTCTCTTTGTCGTTTCATATATTGTGCCAACTATTTCTAAACTTTCAAAAAAAATAAAAAAAAAATCTCATGTTATTTTCTGATATAAATTTATTTATAAAAGGCCACGAAAATGATGAATAAATTCACGTTTAAGTGGTGGTTCATTAAAACAATAAAGGTGATCTTGAATAAGCCTTATCAATCGAGGACATAAT
The DNA here is from genome assembly GCA_034641835.2 of Pinus albicaulis. Classification (NCBI taxonomy): domain Eukaryota; kingdom Viridiplantae; phylum Streptophyta; class Pinopsida; order Pinales; family Pinaceae; genus Pinus; species Pinus albicaulis. The sequence continues at coordinate 36,203,937 of CM076574.1, forward strand.
GGGCTCACCTCCCATACCATTGGATGTAATCCAATCAAGCCACTCAAGAAAATTTAGATGAAGAAAAACCATACAAATGATGTAGCATTCGAAGTAGCAAACACGTTGTTGCAACATTTCGGTATCATTCATCTTTTATATTATAGCAGAGCATTGAAACAATTGAGGCAAGCCACGAAACTACCTTTTTGAACAATGGACATGCTTCAGAGTTACTTCAATGGTAGAGTTTAGACCGTGAGTTTCGCAGCTGGGGATTTTTAGAGCGGTTTTGTTCTCGTGAAGTTGCTTGTCGGTTTTATTTTTTCTTGCTCCAGATATGTCCTCTGCTAGATGGTGCTCGGGGCTATGTCGATTGAAATAGCGAGCACTCAAAACTAAAAAAAAAAAAAAATTCCTTAAATATATGTAATTTTCCTAGGTAATATTTTAATAAAAAATGGTGTCTCATAATTTTTAATTCCTAAAGTCTAGTTTCGATGAGGTGGGATTCCGAGTATAGTTGGGTCTTTGGGGTTAAGCGAAACGACCAGAAGGCGAGCAACCTATGAAATCTGGACTGGTGGGACCATCAGCCTAGTCAGAATTGGAGAAGTCGTGTGCAAGGTGGAAGGTCTTGGATAAAAATATTTGACTTCCGATCACATGTCAGATTTAAGAGATCGGATTAAAAAAAAAAGCTTAGTCGTTCTCGTGTTATTGGCATGTTCAAGACCAACCTCCGTGGAGTGAGTCGGGCTACAATTGGTCGATGTTGAGTTTACTATGGAGTGGACATAGTTGGGGTCGTTGGAGTTGGGGTCCTTGAAATAATTGCTAGGGACTACGTTGACCTACGACCTTTGAATCGAGATCAACTCTCGCTTGTTGTTGAGTTTTAATGTTTTTGTTGGATTTTTTATGAGATAATATTGAGTGAAACAAGGGCAGCTCCCATCGAAGCAATTGCCATGGTGAGTATTATAAGGTATCTAAAAATAATTGAGCAAATGAGAGGAGGTAGATGGCCGAAAGTTATCTTCAATGAAGGAACGAGTGAAAGAAAGATATCATGGATGAGACAAAACAACAAATGGATGCAAAAATGGAATATTTACCTCAATGCATGTCTCACAAATACCAAGGAGTTAAATAATTTTGTGCTGGAGAAGTTCCGTAAGGGTATATGGGGAAAAGAGTTGGGTAGAAAGAAGAAGTATTATGTTCAGGAATTCAACCCCACTTGTGATCTCCAACAAAAAGAGTACATTGGAGCTAGCATTTCGTGGAGAGCAAAGGTTCTTATTTCTCAATTAAGAACTAACTCACACTAGCTTCGATGTGAAACGGGACGGTGGAAGAGACCTAAAGAAGCTTGGGAAGAAAGGGTATGTACTTTTTGCACTTCTGGGGCAGTGGAATCAGAAAAGCATTTCTTTTTGGAATGTGATGCTTTTAGAGACACTAGAGACAATTATCGCAATATATTAGCATCAATTCTGTGGCATTGTCTTTTCAGTGAGGGAACTATTAGAAGGTTGGACCAACTCATCATCAATTTGAGTAAGAAAGGGATTGAATTACAGAAGGCAAAAAAAAAGGAAGATGGTAGTCCCATAGACTATTTTTGGTCTCATGGACATTAAAATATCATTCATTCATTCATTAATTGAACATCTCTCCCAAATAATCAGAACTAAAATCCAATTGGTATTAAATTCCACAATATGGGTAGGCTTTCCATAACCAAAAATTTTGTTTTGTATCTCTGATAAGTAAAATAAAAAAGTCTAGAGCATTCTTCTGGAATTTTGAAATTTCAAACCCATGGAAAAGTTGAATTGGATGCCAAATATGTCGTGAAGTTAAGAGTATGGGATGAATGATGAGACTTACTTTCTAAGAACTGGGATTTAACATCCTTAAAGAATTGTAATATCATTGCAAAAACTTCATAGACTTAAAAGTATAGTTAGGTCTTTGGGGTTGAGCAAAACGAGAGCAGCCAGATGGTGAGCAACCTTCGAAACCTCGACTAGTGGGATTGTTGACTTAGTCAACATTGGTGTTGTTGCAGGATATCCACATTCGGCCAAATCATGAATTTTTATTTAAATCTTGTTCTCTTTGTTTTATATGGCCATTTATGAGATCGTCTCATGCACTTTCTACATTTTATTTTGGTGTGAGCGTAGTTCTTGTTCCATAAATGATACATGTGGATATTGGTGGCCACTTGCCTATTCCACTTGGACCACCACTATTGTTTCTTTTAGTTTCTTTAACTATAGCACAATTTACTATTTTTGGTTGTTTTTCGGGTTATGAACTTCTACAACCATTTTGAGGCCCTTTACAACGTTATTTTGGAAAACAAGAAAAATCATAAATTACAATAGAATTTTGTTGTCAAAAGTTGTAGTCATTGGATAGATATTTCTGATGAGGTATCGTATGTTTCAAACGAAGATCGTATGTCAAAGTTACGACCCCGAGAAGTTGATGTGCCAATTTACCCCAACAAGGTTCACAGACTTTTGTCGCTTCATCTCCTAGGGTTAGGTTTTTGGATATTTATGGTTTTCCATTGCTTCTCAATAATAAATTCGCCTTCGAGCCTCATTGTAACAGAGTTCAAAAGGCATGTAGCTACCACATATATTCTCAGAGACTACCATAGCTTGAGCTAGTTTATTTCCATTGTGCATGTAAACAATTTTCATTTTTTTATTATTAATAAATTGAAGTTTTTTTTGTTGTGTCTCCGTGTTTTTGTTTGTATATGTATTTCATTTCGTTCTTTCATAAATTTAGATTAGTGGTATCAGAGAAATTTTATCTTTCTCTATTTTTTTGTGCATGTCCCCAATGAAGTTGGGGTATAAAGTGTTGGGACTTGAATTGGTTGAGACTTTGCAAGACCATCCTCACCGACATCGACGACCTCCTATGGTGGAAGAAAAGAAAGATGAGGGAGAAAGATATCCTATCAAATTGTCACTCGAATAATCCCTCGAGTGGAAAAGGAACAAGATGATGGAAAAATTTTCCCAGATCCTTTGGGGGATGCCTACCGACGATGCATCTTCATCCAACAGTCACTTCGGGAGGCACCACCCTCTTCAAAGTACACGTGACCTTAGAGTTCCCTATATTAAAAGGTCAAATGGATGCAAGTGTTGTAGATAAATGGTTGAATCTGTTGGAAGGCTATTTTTCGGTCCAGAGTTTCTCCGATAGGGAGAAGATTACTTTTGCACTATTGAAGTTTGCCCACCATATCAAGCACGTGTGGGAAACTTATTGTGAGAAAAGGCTCGAGGAACCCTCTCTATTTACATCTGCCCCCTCTTGGAACTGTTTCTGAGACATTGTCAAGGAATAATGTTACCATGTGGGGAGCTATGAGGACAAGTACATACAGTGGACCACACTACAATAACAAAGGGACTGTTGTTTCTTTGTAGATAGTTCTAGGCTCGGGAACTATGCCCAAGCATCTAAATGAGGATTTACTTAAATGGACTATCAATGAATCAAATCATTCACATGTATATAACCCAAATATTCTAAGGATTTATCAAAGTGTTAATTCCATAACTAACATCATACAATATTTAAATGTTTATGATAGATGAAAAGGAAGATATATGCTAATGGAATATTCTTCCTGAATATTTATATTATCAAAAAAAGCAGAGGCATCTAGAAATATTTCTATAACTAAAACTTATATATTTGAGAGATGATAGAAGGCAATAATTTAATGATGAAAAGGTACTAAGTTAAGCAAATTGTTTAATTAGAGAATCTCAGTAATGATAATAAATTTTCAGGGGCTACTAAGGAGGTCAAAACTAAACCTAGCCTTACCCAATACTTCTATATTACCTCAAACATATGAAGTATAACATAAATTATTACACAAAGGAGACTCACATGAACATAAATTCTGCTAAGAACTTAAGCCAGAAGCCTTTGATTATCTTCAAGATTTCCAAAAATAAATAATGTCTCTAGTTCTATCAAAGTATCAACCCTTATTACTTTGGATTACAAAGTATCTATAGAGTATTCTAAAAAATATCTAATTTATTACAATATTTTACATAAAATAAAGTTTTATCCAAAAAATTTGGATAAATCTAATCAATAAAACTCAAAATAGATAAAACTCAAAATAGAAATTCTGGAACTGATTTAGTGGGAATTGCACATTATTCAAGGATCTAGTTTCTAACTGTCACCTTTAAATTTGATTAGGATGATTCTTCTCTTGTTCTTTGCCTAAATCTTTCCTTTAAACATGGTTTCTATTCACTTGATAAGTTCGAGAAACTTATCCAAACTTATCCCACTAATCATCATCTGTACATGATTTGTTTTTTACTTTCTTGTATGCCTCATGTACTTAAGTGTACTTTTCAAAGGCATGCTTAGTTACAAAAAGATGGTGAATTTCATATGAAATGAATAAATCATTTTCTAGGCCTTGGAGGAAAATTTTACCATCAATATTTCCTTTTAATTTAGAAAATTTACAGTTTTCTATAACTTAAGCTGATAATATTTTGGCTCGATCAATTGGCCATGAGAATCCATTAATGATGAGAGTCCTTTTTCATGAAGAACATAATTTTTTTTATGAAACCTTTTGATCCAAAATTCTAGGCTTTAGAAATTGTTCTCTAATTGTAACATAAAATTTCTCTTTGTCAACATTTTTCTCACTTCAAGGACTACATATGTCTTGTCTTCAATTCCCATGTCTTCAAGCTCTTCTCTAGTTTTTGAATTCAAAACCTTGATAATCCTTGTTTCTTCTCCAGGTCTAAGGTACAACTCCAATTTGATTTAAATAATGACTGCTTTTACTTTGTGCACCAGTTGTTGTTGCTCAAAAATAATCTCTATATGTGTCCAAAAATATGAAATGGATGAATTTATATCTACCCATATCGTTCCCTTATCTTTAAACAGATTCATTGCACTGACAGATTCATCCATATATTTCTCAAGTTGTTTTGTAAGCTTGAAATTCTTCTTTACTTTTGAAATATCTGCACTATCTTCCTTGAGTTTATTTTCTTCTATCCTCTGTAGTGATGCTTTAAGATTTTCAATTTCAATATACCTCATTGATAGATCTCCCATGGATTTAGATAGTTTTTCAGTTGCATCTTGGATGACTGACCTTGTTTCTATTGTAGAAGTTCATGCACTGACTTGTTTTTCTTTCTCCTTCATGAGTTTTTCCATGTCTGCCTCCATTTGCCGAATCTAGATGTTCTTCTCAACAATCATACACAACATATTCTCTTTTTCTTTCACTAATTTCCCTACTTCTTGAGATTTAGCACGCTATGTTGTTGGCAATTTCAATTATTTTCGCAATGCTTGAATGTCTGCATTTATGTTCTTAATAATTTCTTGAGTGCATAAACATCATTAAGATGTAATCCTAATTTGATTACAGTGTCTTCTAAAACTTTTATTCTAGTATCCTTTAAGAAGCTTATAGCTTTGAAGATGCCATGACATAACTTGTTAGAGAAGAATATTATCATTTAACCAACTTGTTTTTGTAGATAAATCTGATCTATGGGATGAATATATTTTGTGTAAAAACAAAACACTGAAGTCTTGTGATCCTTTGTTGTTTTTGGAATTGGGACCTTTGGCTCAAGAAATGCCAATTGAAATTGTCCTCTGTTAGGGTCCAATGCAGACAATAATATGGTTTGAGCAGTAGAAATATGCTTCCAAAACATAGAATAGCTAGTAGTCTTTAGCATTTCATTCTTCTTCTTCATTTCTATGAATCTAGCAAAAATACTTAGTCAATAGAAGAAGGGGAAGTAGATGCATCATGAATTTTTTCTTCAGTTTGTGGCAAAGTAAACACAAGCTCGCTTGATAACATGATTGTAGTGGACACCTTTGTATTTCTAACCTCTTATGATTCTTCCTCTTTGTTCTTTGTCTTTCTCCTCTTAAAAACTCTGAATTTTACTGATTTAGAACCTGAACTAGCATGATACATAATTTCGCTTGGTCTCTTTAACTCTTTCTCTTTAATTCTTGGAGTTTCCAAGGTTGTTGGACTAGAAATTTTTTCTTCAACCCCCTGGAAAGTGTTCCCCATACTTCCTGGTTTCCATATTTTTCAATTTTTGGTTTTGATATATGAGTATAAGGAGCTGATTTTTTCTCAATCCTAATAGATGAAATTACTACCAAAGCGTCATAAGTCCAACTGAAATTTGATTTAAACTTCATTTGGCTCAATATATTTTCCACCTCCTTATCAACTGCTCTTGTATTTACGATGAATGGAACAATTTGAGCTTTTAGTTTGAATTGGGTCTTTTTCTTTCTAGGTACAAAATTAATTTCATCCATGTTCAAACTTTGTCTTATGAATTCTAGAGAAAAAATCCTCATGGGAATAAAAACTGGTAGTTTGTATGGTTGCGACTCAGAACTAGAAACTATATTATATATCTATGAAATTTTGATATAAGTACCAATCTCCTACCTTTGATTTTTCACTGAAATGAAAATTCCTTTTAGTTTTTGTTGATATCCATGGGAGTGCATCAATGATAAGGAGACACAATGATAAATATAGGAATTGATATTGAAAATCACTAAACGAATAATCTTCTGAATTTATTCTGACTAATGAGGTCCAGTGAATGACATACTGTGGATTTCCTTATGAGTCAACCTTTTGAAGTGGCATTTTTAACCTTTCATACCAATGATATAAAAATAAATACATCAGTACAGATTTATGTTTAAAATAACTTTCTTCATTGAATTTCAAAAACTATTCATGAATGATGTCTGAAATAAACTGGCCAAATTTAAAAAGAACAAAGGCCTATTTACCAGATGAAAATACTGACAAAAACCCTAAAATGAATTCATCAACCTATTCATCACTCTGGTAGCCTAAAATACAATAATCCATAGAAATTACTTGTCTAGACCTTTCTCGAAAGGTTGTTGAAGAATATGGTGGATTATGACGAGGTAATTCAGAACCTTCTAGCATGAAAGACTCAAAGATACTATCTCGCTATTTAAAGGTGAGTTTTTCGTAGATTTCCATCAGTGAATCAATTGAAAATGTGTGACGGGAACTTGGAGGGTTGATTTGTAAGGTCTGAAAATTAGATTTTGGGGTTATGGAGAACAAAGATTCACCATTATTGGCTACAATTTCTTCCTGGCTGGGTAGATAATGATTTTCACACCAAGTAATAAATTCAAGGAAATGATGAGTTTGAGGGAAAAAAAATTGTTGTAACATGGATTCCTAGAAGTTGAATTCATAACTAACATCCTCAAATTTTTGAAATTCCCAATTTTCCAGTTCATATAAATCAAATTCACATTTGGTTTCTATGATTTTAAAATCAACATCTACCAGAGGGATTTCATCTAGATTAGGGACAGGGGGAAGCAATGGGTTTTCAACATAAATCTTAGCTTTTCCCTTCTGCCTAACCATTTCATATTAATAAGTTAACAAGGAATTAAGAATACCTAGTGATCTGCTGGCTTAATGACGTGGTTGAATTTAAAATTGAGAAGTCTTATATCACTGAGCACCTTTGCAAACACTAGAAAAATGAAGGAAAATAATATGGCTGTTGGAGGATAAATTGGTTTAGAAAATGATTTTGGATAACCATTATTGAAATTAATGTTTTGTGTATCAACAAAAAACTATCAAAACATTGGTGGGAATGAATTAGTGATTTAACGGTTAAATCGTTAAATTACCTATAGAAATGATAGGGGTCAGTTTGGTGGTCATTTGGGAGAAGTGATAGTGGCGGGACAAATAAAGTGGAATGTGTTTTGCGAGGGTGGGGTTGGTGGTTAGTGGTATTTGTGAGGGGGGGTCCCACAATTGCTGAGTGCTCAACACACAAGGATGGGCAATTTTAATGTCAGGAGTGCAGAGGGATCCCACAATCTATTATTGATCATCAATTTCGGCACAGACAATCAACATCATAAAAATCTACTCGATAAATAATTTCGGCGACATTATGCAAATAACCACTAAATTTTTTTTAAGTAAAGTGACATTTATAAAAATATGCCAAGTTTTAATACGTAGTGGGGATACATTAATTTTTTGTTTTTGTTTTGAAAAGTATACAATTTATAATTAAATTGCATAGGTAAAAAATGGTTACAACATAGGCTCCATTTGGGGATTGCTTCCCCCTGTGGGATGTAGAGAACATGCATATCCATGTGCCTTCTGCTCGGGCTATGGAGTCATTGTTGTAGAAAATCATACTTGCTTTTGAAAATATAAATCAAATTGGCTATTTACACTGATAAGGAAGACAACTTACTTAGTACTGAATGCAGTGTTTTAAATATTTCCTATTGACTGGAAATGAGAAATATTCTCCCTGTAAGTTCTAAAGAATGAATTTGTTTTTTCCTTTGATTTCAGAGATCATCAAACTTTCCATGTTTTCCTTTTTCTTCTCTTATTGCATCCAATCTTAAAACTAGATCTCTTTGTCTGAAATCTCTTTCTCTGGCTCTTTTTTCAAATAGACTCTTCATATTATACTGATAATGTACGATTTTGTGTTTAAATTCTTCTTTGTCCTGATTAATTTCAATGATTTGATTTATTATTTTTGAGAAATCATTAGTTTCCTCATAACAATCTTGAAAGAGCTTCATAACTGGAAATGCCAGTTGGGTAGGGAAAATGGCTTTGATGTGATAAACAAGTTGGAAAGGAGATTTAACACTAGATCTCATAGGTGAAATTATGTTTTCCTGGACTCCGTACTTCAAATGGATATCTCAATTTCTTTTATGATTTGTTAACACCTTCTTAATGGATTTAATCAAAAAAAAAATTGGTGACTTTGCTAGCCCATTCCCTTGTGGATAATAAGGTTTAGAGTGATGTAATGAAATTTTATATTTTTGACAAAAATCAATCATTTTGATGGAACTAAAAGATTGAGTATTATGTGTAACTATTTGTCTTAGACAACCAAACTTGGCTAAAATGTTTTCTTTAATAAATTTCATGACCACATAATTAATTTCATTTCTTATAGGAATAGCCTCTACCCATTTTTTGAAATAATTAGTTTTTGTTAGGATACATCTATGATTATTACTAGAAGGAGTTATTTCAACAATGAAATCCAACCCCCATTGTAAGAAAGGAGCTTCAACTAGTACTGGAATAAGAGGGAGAGTAGCCAATTTTTGTTTACCTACAAATATTTGGCAAGGAATACAACTTCGCACTTTCAGAAAAACTTGGGAAAACAATTTAGGCCAATAGAATCTTGCTCTCAATATTTTGTGTGCAGTTTTTTTCCAAGCATAGTGGCCTCCACATACTCCTTCATGAAACTGCTCAATTACACCCTTTGTTTCACTTTCAATCAAACACATCAAAATAATGTTTAATGGGTCCTTCCAATACAAATTTTCATGAAGTATACAATAATTCGTTTCTCTAAGCTTAAGATATCTACATTGAATTTTTTTGAACTCAAGAGGATATTCAAAATCTCTTAAAAAATTTACAATATCTTTATACCAGTCTAATAATAACAAATTTTCATTAATGTGCAAAGGAAGTTGGAGTGGTGTTGAACTAGAAGAAGGTTCTTGTGGATTCTTCTCCTCTGAAACAAGAGAAGGTTCTTGTGTATTTTTCTACTTTGGAACTCCTGGAATTTGCATAATTGAATTTATGCCCAAAACTATACAATTTGATTCTTCCAACAACGTAGCCAACCCTTGTCCTTTAACTAGATTTGTTGGTCTGATATCCAAATCAAAATCCAAAATTTTGGCTATCCACCTTCCTCTTTTCCCATCTGTATTAGGTTGAGTTAGCATTGTTTTTATTGTATTATTGGGTACAAAAGCTATTATTGGAGATTGCAACACATAAATTCTAAAAGATTTCATAGCTTGAACTAAAACATAAGCCTGTTTTTAATGATATCATACTTTAGTTCTGCACCCCTCATAAATTTTCTAAATAAATATAATGGATGCTCATAATGATCTTCATTTTTCTGTACCAAGAAAAATGTTATTGTGTTGTCTGATGCAAAAGAAAAAATACTGAAAGTCTTTGAATAGTTTGGACTGGCCAATACTGATGCTTCTATAAGTGTCTTTTTTATTTTTGAAAAGGAGAATCTAGCTTTTGCATTCCATTTAACTTCATGGTTATTTTTAAACATACTTGTAATATATTTTACAATCTCTACATAATTAGGTATAAACCTTCTTAAGAAATTGATTTTCCCTAAAAATGTTTGGATTTATTTCTTTGTTCTGGGAAAAATGATTAAGTGAATAGCCGATACTCTTTTTGGATCTATTGTGACTCCTTCCTTTGAAATGATATGGCCGAGAAATTTTCCTTCCTTCAAGGAAAAGATTGATTTCTTGGGATTACGGGAAATCCTAAATTTTTTCATCTCTCAAAAACTTTCTTCAAATGTTTTATATGCTTTGCATTAGATTCAAAAAATACAGTTAAGTGATCAAGGTAAATTAATATGACTTTATTTACTTTACCAATAAATTACAAGCCCACGACTCTCTGAAAGGTCACACCAACATATATTAGGCCAAATGGCATCATATCATACATGAAGGTACCCCATGGTGTTGTAAAAGTGTTCTTTTCTCTTTCTTCATTACTGACCAATATCTGATTGTATCTAGAAAAACCATATAACAATGAAATCGTTTTAGAGCATGTTACTCTGTGAAGCAACTGATCCATATTTGGTAGTGGGTAATTATCCTTCAATGACGACCCATTCATATCTCTGAATTCAACACACAACTTAATTTATCCATTCTTTTTCCTTACAAGAACCATATTTGCTATCCATTCAGAATATCTTAGAGGAACAATGATTTTTTCATTTAGTAATTTCTTTACTTCCTTTTCTATTATTGGCAGAAGGATTGGATTTATCCTCCTCAATTTTTACTAAAATGGTTTGGATCTTGGTTTCAAAGGAATCTTATGTTCAATAATAGATGTATCACAAGTCTTCAAATCTTCATACTTCCATGCAAAAACATCTTTAAATTCCTTAAATAATTGAACACATTTATCTCTAATTTCCCACGATAGTGTTGTTGAAAGTTTAATGTTTATGTCTTCTCCTTTTATATCAATATTACAATCTTGCGCATCATCTTGTTGTGAATTTAGCATAAAAGGTTTTACAACATTATTTTGGTCAAACAATCTTTCAAGGGGAATTAATACTTTGGGAATGTGATTCTTAGGTAGCTAATAATCTCATGGTCAGTTACTTTCTTCTTGAAATTTATTTCTGATTCAACAAAACTTTCAATGATTATTTCATTGTTTTCGTCATCAATATGCAAGCAAGAAATTCCTCAATAGCTTGAATAATTTTTTTCAATTGCTCATCATATTCAAATACTTTCCAATGTTTTATATTATCAGGGATTGAAGGTTTGTACCTAAACTCAATCTGCTATTGCAATTGAATGGATTCTAGAACTTTGAAAGTACTCACAAAAACTTCCAAAGAGTCTTCTTGGATGTTATCCTCTCTTGGTATGACTTCAATGTTAAAAGATTAAAAATAGTTCTCTACACAATCCCATGTATAATTTCTGTAAGCTATTAATCTAGGATGTTTTGCTTGAAAGAGATTTCTAACTTGCCTCACAACTAATTATGAATCACCAAATAATGAAAGTATTTGAAATTTCATTTTCTTGGCCGATTCCAATCCTGGTATCAAAGATTCATATTCAACTACATTTTTTGTGACCTCAAAGTCTAGTTTAAAAGATTGAGAAATAGTTTTCGTTTAAGGTGAAATTAAAACATTCCCAACTCCAGATCCTTCTCTAGAAAACGCCACATCAAAATACATCTTCCATACATCATTTGATTAAGAATGAGGAATATTTATAGTGTCTTCAATTCTATTATGTACATATTACTCATCATTTACAGCTAAAATGAAATACCCTAAATCTTGGTCCACAACATACATAGGGTGATTTACAACTTGTCTAGAATTACACAGTATTTATGAATCCCACTTCTCTGTAGAGACATATATGTTCCCCTCCATAGACTGGGATCCCAGTTTAGCACACCAGGATCTTGATGAAAACATACCAAATTTTGGGAGAATATATGTAACTACTGTATCCATCACAACACTTTTAACAGGAATTTGTGCTAAGGTTATTACTAGATCTTTGATTAGTCCCAAACACTGTGCCTTTTTTGAATCAAATGTATATAAATCATGATAAGGTATTGTTACTTGCAACTAAAGTTAATCCAGAATAATTTTCAACATAAGATTATAAGATGCCCTAAAGTCTAGAATTCAATTGTAGAGGAGTAAATCATGAATATTTAGATTCAAATAGAAAGGAGGAACACTTTCATCTTGAACATCCAAACTTGGCCCAAAAATAATAGAGGGTTTTTCATCTTGCAAAATAATTAGATCTCCTTTAGCATCCACACTTGAAGATTGAATTCATTTAGATTCATGTTTCTTATAACCAAGATTTTTCTTGAGTTTTGATAAAGGAATTGGAATTTTGACTTTTCCTAGTTCCTTTTCTAGATTAAAAACAAAAGGAACAAGTTTTTATGTTGTTGATTCACTTGATTGTTGATTTTGAGACCGTGCAAGAAGTGTTTCTGCAGTTTTATATGGAGATAAGTCAAAGGTAACTTTATTTATAGGTCTATTTGGACCTTGTCTTGGTCTAAGATCATATCTTTTGTTCCTCTTCCTTAATTTTTGAACATGAACCAACTTTTATTTTAGTTTTAAATTTCCTTTCTACTTTTTCTGCCTTTGTTCTCAATTTACTTGATGTTGCTTTGTTAGCTTCCACCTCAATTGCATCAGTTTGGATATCTTCCAAGGTTTTGTATTTTATTTCTCTCAACATTAAAGCAAAATCATCATCAAATGCTTTAGAAAATCTAACTTTAGCTGGAGTGACTAGAGGCTTACAATTTGTTGGAATTTTATTTTAATTTTTATTAAACCTATTAATAAACTTTGAAACATGTTCACGAGGATTCCTTTTGAGGTCTTCAAATTATGTCAAATAATAAACAAGATCTTCCTTTATTACCCACTGATTTATAAATATATTGGTTAATTATGCCCATGTATTAATAAAATTTGGTTGCAACTGGCTGAACCAAATCCTAACATTTCCTTCAAATTATTGAACAAACAACCTCATATAAACATCTTCATGTTCTATGTTCATATTATCTGCAAAATCCAAAAATCCAAATAAATGATCTTCTGATAGTGGTCATGTTTCTCTATTAAATCTAGGCAGATGTTTTAGATAACCTTCAGGAAGATCGTGAATTTGAGTTGTTGGTGGTAACACTAATGTTGCATATCTGGCTGTCACAATTGGGCTTATTCCAACCATTTTTTGATGTTGTGAACTAATTGTCTATGGGATAAAGGCTTGTTGGAAGATGGTTGTCCTTAAATTATATGCTTCTTTGAAAATTGAGGGTGGATAAAAACTTTTGAATTTCAGGAAAAAAATTCTCTTGGTCTTCAAAAGCTAAAGGGTTTGTATATATTTCAAGCTCCTCCTCAAGTTTATCATAAGTAGTAGGATAAGTATGGATAACAGAAGATATAAAGTCTCCAGGTTTAAAATCAAGTAATTTAGTTCAAGCTCTGCTTATATATCAAATGAATCTGAGAGGGAGACATGAAGCTCAAATGATTCAAGTTGATGAACCAACGGGGAAGATTGTAGATCTACTCCTTTAGAAATAAGTTCCAATAATTTAGGTGGTAAATAATATAAATTAGAAGGTCTAAGAATTGATTAAAACTGTTCAGGTTGTGAAACTGATTCGGGTGGAAAAGGAGTAGAAGTAGGGACTTCAAGTCTACATATGAGGGAATCAATTCATACAAGTATTTATGGATCTCATAATGGAGTAAAGAGTTTAGGGTAAAAATGAGATCCGGTACGCTTGCGTGAAGCCAGATTTAATTTATGAAGTTTTCAGGTGAAGTATTTTAGCCTTCTAGCCTCTTATTAACCATTAAGAGGTAAGTATTATCGTTGTCCCAGGGAAATGAACTTCAATGCCATTCCTCGACAACGACACTGATCTTATATTTTTTCTTTGTAGATAGTTCTAGGATTGAAAACTATGCCAAAGCATCTAAATAAGGATTTACTTAAATGGATGATCAATGAATCAAATCATTCTCATGTATATAACCCATATATTCTAAGAATTTCTTAAAGCGTTGATTTCCAGAACTAACAACATACAATATTTAAATGTTTATGATAGATGAAAAAGAAGATATCTGATAATGGAATATTATTCTTGAATATTTATATTATAAAAAAACCAGAGGCGTATAGAAAGATTTCTATAGCTAACACTTATATATTTGAGATATGACAAAAGGCAATAATTTAATGATGCATAGGTACTAAGTTAAAAAAAATGTTTAATTAGCCTATCTTAGTGATGATAATAACTTTGCAATGGCTATCAGGGAGGTAAAAACTCAACCTAGCCTTACCCAATACTTTATATTACCTTAAACATATTAATAATAACATAAATGATTGCACAATGGAGACTCACATGAGTACAAATGCTTCTAATAACTGAAGCCATAAGCCTTTTATTATCTTCAAAATTTCCAGAAATACAATAATGTCTTTGGTTCTATCAAAGTATAAACCCTTCTTACTTTGAATTACAAAGTATTTACAGAGTCTTCTAAAAAATATCTAATTTATTACAATCTTTTACATAAAATAAAGTTTGATCCAAATGATTTGGATAACTTTAATCAATACAACACAAAACGGAAATTCTGGAACTAGTTTAGTGGAAATTGCACAGTATTCAAGGATCTAGTTTCTAAATGTTTCCTTTAAAAATGATTCCGTTGATTCTGCTCTTGTTCTTTGCCCAAATTCTGCCTTTAAACCTGATTTCCATTCACTCGATAAGTTCAAGTAACTTATCCCACTTATAATCATATGCACATGAAAATTTTATTACTTTCTTGTATGCCTCATCTACTTCAGTGTACTTTTCAAAGGTGGGACTAGTTACAAATATATGGTGAATATCATATGAAATGAATAAATCATTTTTTAGGCCTTGGAGGAAAGTTTTACAATCAATATTTCCTTTTACTTTATCAAATTTTGAGTTCTTTGTTGCTATATCATGTAATCTCTGCTGATAATATTTTTACTCGATCAATTGGCCATGAGAATCCCTTAATGTTGGGAGTACGTTTTGTTGAAGAACATAAAACTTTTTATGAAACCTTTTGATTTGAACTTCTAGGCTTTGGAATTTGTTCTGTAGTTTTAGCATAAAATTTGTCTTTGTCAACACTTTTATCACTTCAAGGATGACATATGTCATGTCTTCAATTCCCATGTCTTAAATCTCTTCTCTATTTTTTGAATTAAAAACATTGATAATCCTTGTTGCTTCTATAGGGCTATGGTACACCTCCTCTTTGATTTCAACAATGGTTGATTTTGCTTTGTGTACCAGTTGTTCTTGTTAAAAAATAACCTCTATAGATGTCCAAAAATACGAAATGGCTGAATTTATATCTACTCAGATATTTTCCTTAGCTTATGACAAATTCTTTGCACTGGATGATTCATCCATGTATTTCTCTAGTTGTTTTGTTAGCTTTAAAGTCTTATGTACTTCTGAAATACATGCACTATTTTCCTTGAGTTTATTTTTCTCTGCACTCTATAGTGATACTTTAAGTTTCTTAATTTCATTGTTCCTCAATGATAGATCTCCCATGAATTTAGTTGCATCTTGGTTGGCTAACCTAGTTTCTGCTGTAGAAGTTCCTACACTGACTTGTTTTTCTTTCTCCTCTAGAATTTTTTCCATGTTTGCCTCCATTTTCTGAATATGAATGTTCTTCTCAACAATCATACACAACATATCATCTTTTTCTTTCTCTATTTTTCTTACTTCTTGAGTTTGAGGATGCTTTTTTGTTGGAAATTTCAATTATTTTCACAGCGCTTGAATGTTTGCATTTCTGTTCTTAATAATTTCTTGAGAAACATTAACATCATTAGAATATAATCCTAATTTGATTACAATGACTTATAAAGCTTTTATTCTAGTATCCTTGGCTAAAAATGGCATATTTTCTAACTTAAGATGAGAATGAACATTATTTAAAGAAGCTTGTAGTTTTGAATATGCCATGGCGGAACTTGTTAGAGAATAATATATCATTTCACCAACTTGTTTGTGTAGATCAATATGATCTATGGGATGAATTTGTTTTGTGTCAAAATAAAATAATAAAGTCTTGTAATCCTCTACTATTTTTGGATGTGGGACCTTTGGCTCAATAAATTCCAATTGAAATTTTCCTCTGTCAGGGTCCAATGTAGATAATAATCTTGTTTGAGTAGTAGAAATCTGCTTCCAAAACTCAGAATAGGTAGCAATATTTATTATTTCATTCTTCTTCTTCAATTCTCTAAATCTAGGAAAAATACTTTGTTCACTAGAAGAAGGGGAAGCAGATGGATCAGGAATTGTTTCTTCAGTTTGTTGCAAAGTAAACACATGCACGCTTGATAAGATGATAATAGTAGACACATTTGTATTTCCGACCTCTGATGATTCTTCCTTTTTGTTATTTGTCTTTCTCCTCCTAAAAAATATGAGTTCTACTGATTTAGAACCCAAACCAACAAGAGACATACTTTCACTTGGTATCTTTAACTCTTTCACTTTAAGTCTTGGAGTTTCTAAGGTTTTTTGACTAGAAATATGTTCTTCAACCTCCTACAAAGTGTTCTCCTCCCATACTTCCTAGTTTGCATATTTCTCAATTTTTGGTTTTGATATATGTGTATAAGGACCAGATTTTTGTTCAACCTTAATAGATAAAAGTACTCCCAAAGGATCATAATTCCAATTGAAACTTGACTTAAACTTCATTTGGATCAATAAATTTTCCACCTCCTTATCAACTGCTCTGGTATTTACTATGAATGCACCAATTTGAACTTTTAGTTTGAATTAGGCATTTTACTTTTTTGATAAAAAATTAATTTCATCCATATTCAAACCTTGTCTTATGAATTCTAGAGAAAAAATCCCCATGGGAAAAAAATCTGATAGTTTATATGGTTGCAACTTAGAACCATTAACTCTAATATTTTTGAAATTATGATACAGGTACCAATCTCCTACCTTTGACTATTCACTCAGATGCAAAATCCTTTTAACTTTTGTTGATATCCTTGGGACTACATCAATGCTAAGGAGACACAATGATAATGTTGGACACCTAATCCTATATGGGTAGGTGTGGAAGACGAATGGACAAAGAGGAGTCCAAGTGACATTGGAATGTGGAATCCAAGGGTCACCCCATTGTATTATAAATACACATATATGGTTAATGGAAATGCAATCAATGCTTATCCTTCTATTTGTGTGTGTTTTACTGTGCAATGTTTAACATGGTATCAGAGTGCAGATCAGTTAGGCCTGGAATTTTAACTTTTTTTCAACTCCATTTTTAGCTATTTTGCCTATTTTTGCAGAATTGACACCTTTGCACCTTGAATGCGTTTGAATTCATTTACATGACTGCTAGTGCACTTGAATGCGTTTGAATGAATTTATCTAACTGTGTGGTTGATAATGCCTCTTTTGCATGCACAATCTATTTGTACTGGACAATTTTTCTCTCAACGTTTCTTTGCATATTCCAGATAAGGTCGATTGGAATTCCATTATGAAGCTGTAGCCTGATAGTCATTCCAACCTATGATACCACAATATTCTCAGTTAATTATGATTATTCTTCTGTCCATTGTGCAGACTTTTAATTATTGTTTTCATAGTCGATAGAAATTCGTAATCTATTCCTGAATTTCTGCAGTTATTGAGTGCACAATATCAGTCTGGACTCAAGTTAGAAACGCTTCTGTCATAAAGAAATCTTGTAAAAAATGACTAGAATGAATGAACAGTGCAAACCTAACTCTCCCTAAACCATATGTTTTTCTATGTCGTGTACATTGTTTAATTGGATATGTGTTTGAGCCATGGTAGTGCAAGCGCTGCTCAAATTGAATGCCAAACATCTTGCGATTCAAGGTTAGAAGGCTGACAATATGTTTTCAGATGCATGAACCGATGGGTTTGTAAGACATGCCCAATGATTGTTAGTTATAAGTCTGGTTCTTCCACACAGTTCTAAGTTGGGGCTCTAAATTTTAATTTTGGATCTAATTGCATAAAACCCGAAGGAAATGCATGTAATGGCAGGAAACATGTTAGTGGATAAAGGAAAAAAAAATCTCTAACCGATATTTTATGTTAATTTCCAAATGAAATTTCTTGTATATAGGAATTATTTTAGGCTCTCTACAACGCACTTTGTAGTGATTTGGAATTCAATATCATTTAGCTCAACAAAAATAATGTCTAGGATGCTTTTCTGGATGTTGTAAGTATATTCCAGCATTGAAGCATCTTTATGTGTTGAGAAAGTCGTGATTCATTGGCATTGAATTGATTTTTCATAGTTGCGGGACCTGAGTTGAATCAATCTCGAGGAACAATTCAAGTACCCAGACCTATGACTTATTTCAGTGTTGGATGAGATACCTATTCCACCTTGGGCTTTATATAGGTTGTATTGGTTATGGAACCGAGGATAAGGGTCGTGAAGTACACTCATTAGCTTAACTAGGTTGAACAACTAAATTCTGGGTTGTGTATTGTTTAGAGAAGAGAGTGTATGGTATCATAGTTTAATTGTTGTGCAGTGAAATATATAGTTGCAGTGCATTCAAGCTTTGACATTGAATGTATGTTGGTATAGTGTAGTGGTGCCATAGCTCAGAACTAGTTGGTTGCTACATTGAAAGGGTCATTCTGTAGTATTCCCAAATGGAAATAGCAGCAATACAATGTAGATTTGTAGGAAAATAACGCAGTTCATCATAGACAAAGCAGGAGGCCAATATGGAGACCTTTCATTTATATTTAAAACAACAAAATAGATGTATATTGTGGCCCATAAGATGCATAACAGGAAATACAACTCTCCAATAGAAGAAAATCCTCAAAAATAGGTGCTGCAACCATATATAAATAATGGAAATTGTTTTACAACGTTATTTTATTGGGCTGCAATAGCTGAAGATTACACTTTAGATCTAGAGTAGATAAGTGCATGAAAATTCAGATCTATAACATATCCATACATTATATAGGCTCTTCTTCAGAATCCCCTTGGGGTTTTTAGCATTACACCATGTACAACTTGCAGATCTAAGATCTAAGTCTGCAGATCTGCATAAATATTCAGATCTAGAACTGGATCTGATCTGATATGAAAAAGAGAATGATCCCCTCCAATGGATCTCCAAAGTGAAGGGAAAATCCCCAACACTTGAAAACCAACTCTCCAGATGGTATGCCAAAAGACCTTGCAACTGCACCTATAGGAATAACATAGATCTAGAAGTAAAATTGCGTTGTAGGGTTTAGAATGTGGTTGGCCACATGCCAAGATCTGAAAATGAAGCTCCAATCATCCAATACTCTCCTACCAATGGAATAGAAGCCTCCTCCACTGAAAAGGAGCACTGAAATGACCTAGATCTGAAAATATCTAGCCTCCACTTGCTGCAGCTTGCAAAGACAACAAAACCCTCAACAAGATCTGCATTGTAGTTGAAAGAATAAGCTTGGCCTTCAACCAGATAGTGGACAATACAATGCAAACTCTCCCAAGAGATATTCAATCGAAAGAGGTGGGATTCCTGACCAGGAACACCCAATTCTAAACAAATTTGATTCTAAACTAAATAGTAAGAGAATGATATATGTCTAAACAAACAATATATTTAGAAACCTAATATCATCAACCACCTTCTAATGCTTCCATCCTCTTCCTTTTATAAGCTAAGAGCTTGCAAAACCTAAACGAATTCCAATGAGATCACTCCTTTCACACAAAGAATCTCCATATAAAACTGCGTTGTGCCTCATTGATGGCCACTCCTCCATGAAAACGTTGTAGATTTGGTCAAGGTTGACCCAGTCAAAATATCCAGCCCCTTTCACACCTAAGGGTGCTTGTTTTAACAACCAAGGTTTAGCCTTTTTCACATTTGGCATTGATTTATTCTTTATTAAGGAGTATTATGGACCTCCTTTACACTTTTATTCTTTAAACAAGGACATAAAACAAAAATGAATATTCAAATTAGCTTAGGACTAATTGGGAATATTACACTTTCTATCCACATGCAACCACTGTATTACAATTCTCACCTATTTTATGATGTATCTTGTGTGTTAAATTATTTTTGAAGGTTGTGTATATATTATCTATTTTTTGGGGTATCATGTGGTATATGTACACTAGTCTAGCTCCTGCAGTCAGCCTCCACATTGCTGCCCACTGTACCTCTCGACATATCCACCTTTCAACTTTGACTTGCATAAATAGTTGACCTGCAGAGTTTGCTACTCCCTTGATCCGTGGTCTCCACCGGTATCCATGTCTCTGGCTCTCGGCCCTCCTTCCACTG
Organism: Pinus albicaulis; assembly: GCA_034641835.2. Classification (NCBI taxonomy): domain Eukaryota; kingdom Viridiplantae; phylum Streptophyta; class Pinopsida; order Pinales; family Pinaceae; genus Pinus; species Pinus albicaulis. The sequence goes on from CM076574.1 coordinate 36,224,613, forward strand.
TATACAACTACAATCCTTGGCATACACAACCTCCTTCCCTCCACACAGCTCGGCCTCACACCATAGCTTGGATTCCCACACATCCTCGGCGCTCCAAATTCCCATGGGGTTGATATTATTCTTGGGGGCAGTTTTCTCCACCATGGCTCCCCTTGATATTCTTCTTGGAGGCGGTTTGCTCCACCGTGGCTCCCTCTTCCCATTGCACAACATGATGGCTACACTTATTTGTGACAGAAAGCTACACAAGAATAGAGCATGTGATGAGCATTTAAGTCCACGGAGAACATCATGGATTTCAAATCCCAAATTTAAATATGATGAATAAATTTTTTTATCTTTCAAATTGAGGGACTAGTGCAGAAGTTGGTTGCCAAACCAGTTTTCAAGATTCTAACTAGAAAATGGTAACACTATAAACAAATGGAAATAAAATACTTGACATATTTGTTCGCCCGTAAATATGTTGGAAGTTGAAATCAAATTTTTCTGTGCTCTTTTATTTTTCTGTTTTGGGGTTTATAACTAAAAATAAGAGTAATTATTTTTTGAATTGAGCCATTTAGTATGTTATATTTTTTATGGCCATATGATGTATGGAGGCACATTTGAATATGCAGACATAACTAGTGATTATTTATCTTCCTCATTATTTTATGACTCGTTGATTGTTGAATCGTGGGGTTAGCAATAAATTTTTGAAGTTTAAATGGCTAAGATTGACCCTTTGTTAGAGTTATTAAGGACTCTTATCATGTCTACTGTTGAAAGTACAGTTAAAGTCAACAAAGACACTCTCACAAATATTCAAATCTCTCTACAAGATGCACAAGACAAGATTGAATTTTTGCAGCTTGAATCTCAAATATATCAAGAAGAATTACGGAAATGGAATCATCATTATGAACCTATTTTTGTTCAGAACATTGAAAAAGACTCCCATAAGAAGCAAGCCAATAATGCTACAGTTGATTCATATTCAATGCCCAGCATAAGAGTAGATTTGCATGCAGAAGAAAACATCCAGCCTGCACCTCCCAAGCCCATCATCAGACCTTGGGAAGAGATTTTCTATAACAAGCACAGAACTAGTATTGGATATGACAAGGATTTGTCCTTTCATATTCCAGACTACTTCAAGCCCATAAAATTTTAGAGTGCTGGATTTATTTATAACAGTTCACCTTCAAATGTTCTAGATCGCGCTCCTCTTCCACAACAGCAACAACATATTGTAAAATGCCAACATTGTGATCGAGTTGGCCCTATGAAATATCATTGTTTCGATCTTCACCCATGCAAGCACTGTGGTCAGCACACCCATTCTTCAAACATATGCTTCAGAAACAAGCCTCCTGCAAGAAAAAAGATTCATCTTGGATGGATTGCTTCTTGGCAATGGGCATCAAAAACCAAGAATATGTTTAAGTCATATGTCAGAACTTGTTCTAGAATATTGAACAATCTTTTAGTTGAATTTTCACCATCATCTCACCTTGTACCTGATAGGGGGGGAAATGGTGGTCATCTACAAGCTTCAAAGCCACATCAAGTGAGTCTGAGACACAATCCCTCATTCCAGATTTAGAGTTGTAGCCATATACATAGAAGTTCAAGCGAGCCCGAGCCACAACCTGTCATTCCAGATTCATAGTTGTAGCCAGAGATATAGATGCCCAAGAGCACACCTTTGGTTTGTGGACAACCTTAAACCATATATGCGAGGTTCATATTCTTCCTCTTCAAATAATTCGAGATACTTCCTCTAGCAGAAGACTTCAACTTCTTGCCAGTTTTGGTAGAGTTCCAGGAAATGCATCAAGCATTCCAGTGTTGGTGGTCATCCTTAAACCATCATAGTTTATAGACCTCCCTTCTTCTAGGTTGAAGGTCTCCCTCTTCAAATATGGGACACTTCCTCTAGCAGAAGACCTCAGTTTCTTTCCATATTTGGAAGAGTTCTAGAAAGTGTATTCAACATTCCAGTGTTAGTGGTCATCCTTGAACCACCTCTTTATGCCAACATTTTAGAGAGCTGATTCAGCCTAACTGCTTCCATGCATACTTTGCAGATTTGTATTACCACCCTCTTCTTGGATCTCACACATACCCTTTCGGATTAAGGGGGGGAAATTTTGGACACCTAATCCTCTATGGGTAGGTGTGGAAGGCGAATGGACAAAGAGGAGTCCAAGTGACCTTGGAATGTGGAATCCAAGGTTCACCCCATTGTATTATAAATACTCATCTAGGGTTAATGGAAATGCAATCAATGCTTATCCTTCTATTTGTGTGTGTTTTACCGTGCATTATTTAACAGATAAATATAGGAATTGATCTAAAAAATCACTAAAAGAATAATCTTCTGAATTTCTTCTGACTTTTGAGGTACATTGAATGACAGATTGTGGCTTTCCCTATGAGTCAAGATTTTGAAGTGGAGTTTTGAACCTTTCAAACTGATGATATAAAAATAAATACACCAATACAAATTGATGTTTAAAATATTTTTCTGCGTTGAATTTAAAAAAAATGTTCATGAATGATGTCTGAAATAAACTAGCCAAAGTTAAAAATAACAGAGGGATTTTTACTAGATGAAAAGATAGGAAAAAAACCCTAAAATGACTTCATCAACCCATTCATCACTCTGGTAGCCTAAAAGACAAAAATCCATAGAAATTACTTGTCTGGACATTTCTAGAAAGGTTGCTGGATAATATGGTGGATTATGATGAGGTAATTCTGAACCTTCTGGCATGAAAGACTGAACGATACTAGCTCGTTGCTGGAAGGTGAGTTTCTGGCAGAATTCCATCAGTGAATCAACTTAAAATGCGTAAAGGGAACTTGGAGGGTTGATTTGTAAGGCTCAAAAAATAGATTCCGAGTTATGCAGAACAAATATTCACCATTTCTATCTACAATTTCTCTCTGGATGGGTAGACAACCATTTGCACACCAAGTAATAAATTCGGGGAGATGACGAGTTTGAGGGAATTTTTTTTTGGTAACATGGATTCCTAGCAGCTGAATTCATCACTAGAATCCTCAAATTTTTGAAATGCCCAATTGTGCAATTCATATAAATCAAATTCACATTTGGTTTCTATGATTTTACAATTAGCATATACCATAGGGAATTCATCTAGGTTAGGGAAAAGGGGAAACATTGGGTTTTCAATAGAAATCTTAGACTTTTGACTAGCCATCTGAAATCGAGAAGAGAACAAGGAACTAAGAATACTCAGTGATCTATTCGCTGATTGATGTGGTTGACTGTAAAATTGAGGGGTCTTTTGTCACTAAGAACCTCTTCAAACACTGGAAAAATGAAGGAAAATATTATGGTTGTTGTAGGATAAATTAGTTTAGCAGATATTTTGGATAATTGTTATTGAAATTAATGTTTGGCGTGTCAATAAAAAATATCTGAATGTTGGTGAGAATGAATTAATGATTCAACAGTTAAATATTTAAATTACCAGAGGAAATGGCGAGGGTCAATTTAGAGGAAGGGATAAAGTGGCGGAAGTGGTAGCGATAGGAGAAATAAAGTGGAAAGTGGTTTGCAGGGGGGGTGGTGGTAAGTGGTATTTCTGAGGGGGGATCCCACAATTGTTGAGAACTTGACACATAGGGATGGATGGTTTTAATGAAACAATTTTTCGGACCCCCCCCCCCCCCTTAAATGTCGAGAGTGCGGGGGGGTCTGACAATATATTATTGATCATCGATTTCGACGAAGACAATCACCGCTGTCAGAAACCGCTCGATAGATAATTGCTGGCGACATTATGAAAATAACCATTAGATAAACTTTATTTGCGCCCAAGTTTTAAGTAAAGCAACATTTATAAAAATATGGCAAGTTTTATTACATAGTGCAGATATATTTTTTTTTTTTGAAAAATATAGAATTTATAAATAAATTGCATAGGAAGAAAATGGTTACAACATTGGCTCCATCTGGGGACTGCGTCCCCCTACGGGATGCAAAGAACAGGGAGATCCATGTGCCTTCTCCTCAAGTTATGGAGTCATTGGTGTAGAAATTCATACTTTCCTTTGATAATATAAATCACACCTACTATTTACACTGATAATGAAGGGAAATTACTCAGTACTGAATGTAGTGTTTCAAATATTTCCCATTGATTGGAAATGAGAGATATTATACCTATAAGTCCTAAAGAATGAATGTGTTATTTCCTTTGATTTCTGCAATTTTAAAAGGTACCAACCAATAATTATCAAACCTTCCATGCTATCCTTTTTATTCTCTTCTTGCATCCCATCTTAAAACTAGATCTCCCTATCTGAAATCTCTTTCTCTGGCTCTTCTATCAAATAGAATATTCATCTTATACTAACACTATAGGAGTTTGTGTGGATTTTATTCTCTGCCTTGATTAAGTTCAATGATTTGATTTATTATTTTTGAGAAAATAACAGTTTCCTCATAAGAATCCTCCAAGAGCTTCATAACTAGAAATTCCAATTACACAGGGAAAATGCATCCAATGCCATAAAAAAGTTGGAAATGATATTTACCAGTAAATCTCTTGGGTGAAACTCTATTTTCCTAGACTGCATACTTGAATGACTATCCCAATTTCTTTTATCATATGTTAACACCTTCTTAATGACTTTAATAAAAATTTTGTTTGATGACTTTGCTAGTCCATTCCCTCGTGGATAATAAGGTGCACATCGATGTAATGAAATTTGATATTTTTGACAAAACTTAATCATTTTTATGGAACTAAAAGCTTGATCATTATATGTAACTATTTGTCTTGGACAACCAAACTTGTATAAAATGTTTTCTTGAATAAATTCCATGACCATAGAATCTGTTGCATTTCTTGCAGGAATAACCTCTACCCATTTTGTGAAATAATAAGTTGATGTTAGGATCCATCTATGTTTATTACTAGAAGAAGGAATTATTTCACAAATGAAATCTAAACCCCATTGTAAGAAAGGAACTGCAACTAGTACTAGAATAAGAGGGAGAGCAACCAATTTTTGTTTACCTGCAAATATTTGTCAAGGAATACAATTCTATACTTTCATACCAACTTGGGGAAATAATTTATGCCAATGGAATCCCACTCTTAATATTCTGTGTGTAGTTTCTTTCCAAGCATAGTGACCTCCACACACTCCTTCATGAAACTGATCAATTACACTCTCAGTTTCACTTTTAGTCAAAAATAGCAAAAGAATGTTTAATGGGTCCTTCCAATACATATTTTGATAAAGCATACAATACTTTATTTCTTTAAGCTTAAGAGACCCGCATTGATTTTTGTTGAACTCAAGAATATATTCAAAATCTATCATAAAATGTACAATATATTTATGCCAGTCCGATAATAAAAAAAATTCATTAATGTGCAAAGGAAATTAGAGTGGTGTTGAACTAGAAGAAGGTTCTTGTGATTCTTCCCCTCTGAAGCATTAGAAGGTTCTTGTGTATTATTCTCCTCTATAACCCCTGAAATTTGCATAATTGAATATATTTCTAGAACTTTACAATTTGATTATGCCAATAACTTAGCCAACCCTTGTCCTTTAACTAGCTTTGTTGGTTTGATATCCAAGTCAAATTCCAAAAATTTGGCTATCCATCTTCCTCTTTTCCCATCTGTATTAGTTTGAGTTAACATTGTTTTTAGTGCATTGTTGGGTACAAAAGCTATTATTGGAGAATGCAACGCATAAATTATAAAATATTTCAAACCTTGAACTAAAGCATAAGTTTTTTTTCAATGATATCATACTTTAGTTCTGCATCCCTCATAAATTTTCTAAAGAAAGAAATTGGTTACTCATAATGATCTTATTTTTTCTGTAACAAGACCACTGCTATTGTGTTGTGTAATGCAAAATAAAAAATACTGAAAGGCTTTGAATAGTTTGGATTGACCAATATTGTTGCTTATGTAAGTTCCTTTTTTATTTTTGAAAAGGATAATCTAGCTTGTGCATTCCATTTAACTTCATGGTTATTTTTACGCATATTGAAGAGATTTAATAAACTCATAAAACACTCATAAAAACATACCAGAGACATAGAAAAACAAAACATGGCAGAAAAAGCCTGAGAGCGTCCATGTACTCTCACTTTCTCATTATTAAAACAATGTTTTTAATACATATAAATACATGAGGAAGTTTATCTCAAGATAGTGCATCTATCTTGGACACTTTGGTTGAGAAAATATCTCAACCATACACTAATCTAGGAGCCTAACTAGTTGGAGAGAATATCTCAACCAACTAGGCGAAAAATGACTCCTAACTATGAGGAACAAACCCAATCTAGAAAGGTAGGATTAAATCCCAACTTTCATGATAATAATTAATTTAATTATTTTGGACTTAGAATTGTTTTACTCACATGAGAGTGAGGCTAAAATTCCCCCCACCCCAATCATAAGTCCAAGATATGAACTAGGAACCATCTTCCAATTTCTCATGCTAAAATTGTTGATCCTAAAAAATACTGCCTAGAAAAATCGCCAAAGCTGGATGCTGAAAAAACTCCAATCTGAAGAGAACATGATTCAGAAGAAATTCTGAATCATCTCTAACTTTTTCTTGACAAATACATCACGTTCCAAGCTGCAAAAGGATCCATTTTTCCTTTGATTGCAAGCAAAATCCTTTTTCCACTGATAAAATGTTGATGACACCCACTCGTGATTTTTCTTGTCCACTGAAAAAAAATTGATGATGCCCATAGGAGAATTTGCCGATGATGATCGCCCGCTGGCTAATGATTTTGATGATGTCAAAAATTGATCACTCCTGATTTTGTTGTTGACCGCCTACCAGATGATGAATATGCCTACTGGCGGCTTTTGTTGATGTTATCGATACTTTCAGTCTGACAACCATCTTCAATTTCATTATCACTTTCCCCTCTTTTTCAGCTGAAAGGAGAGACAACCATATTCAATTTCATTATCACTTTCCCCTCTTTTTCATGTGTCGGAGTGTTTCACTGGTTTACTCCCCAATTCAACGGCACGAGAGTACCATATTAATTTAACTGCTGGCTGCAATAGGTGTGATTGAATTCGGTTTTAAAACTTATACAATATTTGGAATGTTGATGACCATTCCCAAGGTTCAATCCACGCATAATTTATCTTTAATCTGGCTGGTTGGTTTTGGTTGCAACATTTCTTTGATGAATGATTCTGCTCGCCACAACGACGACAATGATGGAGATCATAAAAATGATCTTCCATATGACCCGTTCTTTGATAATGTGTTCATTTCAGTTTGTCTTCAACTTTCTCATGGATAGTTTATGTTATTATATGAAGAAATCCTGCAGTGATGAACTTGATTGGATTTGAATAATCTAGGATATGCAAGTTGTTGTCTTCTTTGGAATATCTTATTCCTTTCCGACTTTTTTGCTTTGGATTTCTTCCCATGACTTGATGATTGGCTTGGAAGAAGTAATTTGAATGTGGTCATGGACAACTTCTACACTTGAAGTTGTTTGGATAAGTGGCTTCGAATCAACATATTAACCTTCATCAGTATAGTTGAATGGCTTGGGAGCATTACTCTTCTGTTGCAACTCATCTCGTTGTAGGTGTGACTCCAGTTGAAGAATAAATGGTTTCATGTGCCTGTTGAAGATGTAATTGAATATAAACAAGAGTTGCTTTGTTGATTTTCACCATGTCATCAGTTGATGATAGAAGCATATTGTTAAGAACTTGGAACAACTGAATGTGTTTTGCCTTGTGAACTCGCTTGCTTGAATTTAGGCTTGCTTGTGGTAGATTTGAATGTATTGTTTTTGAACTTGATCCCTTGATTTGAACTTGTTTGATTGAATTTTCTCGCTTGATTTGTTGCTTGAATGCCACACTCGGTTGATTGGTTGCTTGAATGGCATGCTCGCTTGCTTATTGCATTTGCTTTCAACACTTGAACTCACACTCACTTGAATATGATCACTTGCTTGATCGCTTGCTTGAACTTGCTTGATTTATTCATGCTCATTTGAATAATTGAATACTCATGCTCACTTGCAGTAGATTTGAACTTTTTTTTTTCTTTAGAGTTGAAACTTGCTCGCTTGATGCTTTGAATGTGTTCACTGGCACTTTGTACTTCCTTTAATTTACTCACTTGATTGTGCTTATTTGTAAAAGAAGGGTGTCGAACACTGTCAAAAATGCACCCAGGAGAAAATGCTTACAATGGCAAGTTCAAATAACCTTGATGACTCTGTTGAAGAGAATTGACTCACTTTACCTTCTATCAATTCAAAACTTGGGTGTCGGTTTCAACCAAGAATGCACCCTTACAATTAAACTCAATTTTAATTTGATTACAAGTTGACTTACAAAAAATAAATATGTTTGCAAGTTACACAGTAACTAATTTTAGTTGAATGTTGATGTAGACTTTGCTTTGGAATGCTTGATTTTTCAGCTTTATTAACTTGATTGCCTTGATTGAATGATGTTGAATTTCTTGCTGATGTTGATTATGTGTTTCAACTTCTGAATTTCTTTTACTTTTCTTATGTATGTTTTATTACATGAGTTTGAAGAGAATTTATTATGTGCATACAATTTTTTAACTTGTTGTGTACTCCATGTGGACCATATGAAAAATTGAGTGTAAAAAATTAGACACACAAAACACAAGCATCATCAGGAATCATGCTCCATCACAAACATTCTCATGGTGTAACTAAGATCACCTTATTCAATTTCTTGCAGATCTAGGACACAATCACCACAAAAAAGATATGTTTTATTAAATAGTGGAGTACAACATCTTTCATCTTGACAACATCATCATGGAGTCTTCGCAAAGTTTTAGAACTCCTTGGAAGAAAATTGTCTTCAAAAAACTGGATGTTAACTGACTCAATCTCTTTCAAAGTAAAAACATTACTTTGAATGACAACAATGACTTTCCCTTATCACTCCAAATTTACAAAACACTTGTCACTCCAAAATTACAAAAACAATTTCACTTCATCACTTCAAAAACTCTTAACATTCAACTTATCACTCCAGTAAAAAAAAATGCACACTTATCTCTCCATAAAAACTATAATTTTCAACAATAATATATACATTTGTAATTTAAGCATCAATGTCTTATAACTCCATTTCATGAAATATTCTCCACAGTAGACAATGATATCTGATTCTCGCAGAAGAAATCTCTATTCTTTGCAGACTTGACCTACATCAAACCTGTGAATTGGAAATTCTAACTCGGTTAAGGCTCCACGCTAGTATTCTCTCTCATGCAAAATTTAACCCACTACAAATTCTTCCTCGACGCAAGTATATTATACAACACATGTGAAAAATCTAACAACACACAATTTCTCAATAATAATTCATCTCATAACACTCAATCTCCATCCATGATTGCAATTAATGTCAAGATTGAATCCTCAAGAGAAGACCATGTGGTCTGATACGAAATGTGGGATATTAAACAAATAATAATAAAATAATAAAATAAACAACAAAAACACACACAAACAAGACATGGTGGAAAAGGCCACAACTTTACAGTATTCCTCTCATTCTCATTATTAAAACAATGGTTATGATACATATAAATACATGATGAAGTTTGTCTCAAGATAGTGCATCTATCTTGGACACTTCGGTTGAAAAAATATTTCAACCACACAATAATCTAGGAGCCTAACTAGTTGGAGAGAATTTCTCAACCAACTAGGCATAAACTGACTCCTAACTATGAGGAACAAACCTAATCTAGAAAGGTAGGATTAAATCCAAACTTTCATGATAATAATTAATTTAATTATTTTGGACTTAGAATTGTTTTACTGACATGAGAGTGAGGCTAACACATATTAGTAATATCTTTTACAATCTCTGCATAATTAGGTAAAAACATTCATAAGAAATTGATTTTCCCTAAATATGATTGGATTTATTTCTTTGTTCTAGGAAAAATGATTAAGTGAATAGTTGATACTATTTTGAGATATATTGTGACTCCTTCCTTTGAAATGATATGGCCAAGAAATTTTTATTCCTTCAAGGAAAAGATTTATTTCTTGGGATTAAAGGAAATTCCAAACTTTCTACATCTCTAAAAAAAATTATTCAAATGTTTTATATTCTTTGCATCAGATTTTGAAAATACAGTGAAATCATCAAGGTAAATTATCATGAATTTATCTACTTTACCAACAAATTCCAACTCCATCGTTCTCTTAAAGGTTGCACCAACATTTATTAGGCCAAATGGCATCTTAGCATACATGAAGGTACCCCATGGTGTTGTAAAAGTTGTATTTTCTTTGTCTTCATTATTGACCAATATCTGATTGTATCCAGAAAAACCATCTAACATTGAATTTTGTTAGAACCTATTACTCTTTGAAGCAACTGATCCATCTTTGGAAGTGGGTAATTATCCTTCAATGACAACCTATTCAGATTTATGAAGTCAACAAACATTCTAATTTCTCCATTATTTTTCCTTACAAGAACCAGATTAGCCATACATTTAGAATATCTTAAAGGAACAATGATTTTTGCATCTAGTAATTTCTTTACTTACTTTTCTATTATTGGAAGCAGGATTGGATTTATCCTCCTCAATTTTTGCTGAGATGGTTTGGTTCTTGGTTTCAAAGGAATATTAATTTCAATAATAGATGTATCATAAGTCTTCAAATATTCACACTTCCATGCAAAAACTTCTTTATATTCCATAAATAATTGAACATATTTGTATTTAATTTCCCACGGTAGTATTGCTGTAAGTTTAATGTTTCTAGATTCTTCTTTTGTACCAATATTACAATCTTTCACATCATATTGCTATGAATTTAGCACTAACAATTTTACAACATCATTCCAGTCAAACAATCTTTCAAGTGGAACTAATCCTTTAGGAATGTGATTTTTGGGTGCCTGAATAATTGCACGATCAACTATTTTTTGCTTGAAATTTATTTTTGAGTCAACAATACTTTCAATGATTGTTTCATTGTTTTCTTCATCAATATGCAAGAAATAAAATTCCTCAATAGCTTGCATACAATTTTTCAATTTCTCATCATCTTCAAATACTTTCCAATGTTTTACATTATCAGGGCTTGAGGTCTATACCTAACCTCAATCTGGTATTGCAGTTGAAAGGATTTTGTAACTTTGAAAGTACTTGCAGAAACTAACAAAGAGTCTGTTTGTATGTTATTCTTTCTTGGTATGGATTCAATGTTAAAATATAGAAAATAGGTCTCTACACAATCCCATGTATCATTTCTGTAAAATTTTAATCTAGGATGTTTTGTCTGACACAAATACTAACTTGTCTCACCACTAATTTTGAATCACCAAATATTGTCAATCTTTCAACTTTCATTTTCTTGGCCAATTCCAATCCTAATATCAAAGCTTAATATTATGCTACATTTTTTGTGACCTCAAAGTCTAGTTTAAAAGATTGAGTATCCTAATTTCTAACCAAGTTTTAAATTATGGTTTCTCAGATAATCTGACACCATTTACAAGTCCGTGTTTAGAGGCAAATAATGTTGCTACAATAAATTCTAACAGAGGAACAAGATGCTAACATTTTTACAAAGGCCTTGTCAAGAGGGAAGTCCTAGCTCCACAAGTGCAAGGTAGGTGTGGTTGATAATCCCTTTCCTTCTGAGAGGGAGTGTTGAAAAATGCAGCAAGAAATTATGAATTTGATTTTGCCTTGATTAAAATGAGAATATTCGAATTTCCACATCAACAAATAACTTGGATGTAGTTAATTGAGGTGACATGGCTTTTGTCACTCAGTTATCTCAGTAAATTTGAGTTGGAGGAGTTAGAGTTCAGCTAAGCGTGGGTGATTGTTAATTTGTAGTAATCAAGATCAATTATTTCAAGTTGTTTTAGTTAAACTAGTTCTAATTATTGGAGGAACTAGTGGAATGCCAATTAAGAAGTGGGACTTTAGTCAAACTCAGTGATCATCTAGTTAATTGACCAATCCACCCCAAATAGCTAGTGAGTGCAGAGAATTCAAGTTCCCTAGTTGTGGTGGATATTCCAAGGCAGTGTAACATCAGTTGTAGGCTAGTCTTGAGTGTATAGGTGTTGCATGCAGTCGGATGATCAACCTTGGGAATTGCGCAATTCATTTTGGAGAAATTCATAAATAACAAGGGCCTAATTTATCAAGGAATTGAAAAAGGAAATATGGGCTCAAGCATAGGTAGAAATTTATTAAGTCTGGGTTAGATCTTCTCATTGAGAAAAGAGATAGGTCATTCACTTGTAGGTTGTGCTTAGTTGAGAAAATAAATTGTAATACATCTCTATTTATCAGATTAATACAAGCATGAATTGGTGCTTTTAGGATATTTCTTTCCCTCAAAAAAATAATGTGTGCATGTGTGTTATTTCTCACTGCATGTTTTTGATTGATGTTCTAAATTGTGAATTGAATTCCTCAGAGAAATAGAGTAGGTTTGTGTCTTGTGATTTTGATTAAAACTTCATTCTAAGTTTCAAAGCTACACCATAATTTATACATATAGTTTACGGGTTTTCATATAATTTTTGTCAAAATCACAAGACACAAACCTACTCTACTACTTTGTGGAATTAAATTCACAATTCAGAACATCAATCACATATATGCATATATAGAGCATCGATTACCATGTTCAAAAACTATATATCATGTTCTGATACCATATATCAATTATTTGTTTCTCGGAAACTATATAGTTTTTTTCATTTTCATTGATGACATCTCATGGAAGTGTTGGATCTTCTTCACGTGGAAGAGAAATGAGACATTCTCCAAGTTCGTAGAATTCAAGGTACTGGTTGAGAAAGAAACCAATAAGGAGCTGGCGTCTCTCAGGATACCACTTAGTCATCTGACTAGTTGACTCCATAACACATATCTGTTCATTTGTTCATGTGTTCACAAGGTACATCAATGAACCCAATCACTGCCAATAAATGGTAGCATCCACTTCCTTACTTGAAGTGGCATCCTTCTTCCTCTAGTTGGTCTATAGAGGTGTCTCCATGGGTTTGCAACTATCCATGTGGAATATTTATAGTATCTCATTTGCATACTTGCCTTTAGGAGACAAACAATTCCCCATTTCCTTTCCATACTTCCAACCTGAGGAAGTAGTGCATGAGACCCATGTCCTTCATTTCAAATTCTCTTGCAAGGTCCTCCTTGCAAGATCTGATCATCTAATCATCACCATTTAAAATTAATCATCAACATATATGAAAATAATAATAAATTTACCTTCTACCAAGATATGATAGATGTTTGCATCCGTTTCACTTTTGGTGAAGCCCAAACCAATGAGATCGTTATCGATCCTAGTGTACCAAGCACAGGGTGCTTGTTTGAGACCGTACAATGCTCGCTTTAGTCTACACACATGAGACTCCCATTCAAATGTCTCTAAACCTTTTGGTTGCTTGATGTACACCTCCTCCTCAATAACCCCATTAAGGAATGTTTTTTTTACATCCATTTGGTGGATCTTCCACTCCATTTGTGTAGCCAAAGCAAGAATTGATCTAATGGATGAGTACCTTGCTACAAGAGAAAAGTTATATTCATAGTCAATTCCTTGAACTTGAGAGTACCCCTTAGCCACAAATCTGGCCTTATACATCTCTATGCTTATGTATGTTTCTTGCTTAACCTTAAATATCCATCTCGAGCCCACTACTGATTTATTTTTTGGTCTTGGGACCCCTTCCCAAACATTTTTATATGGATTCACATTCCTCCACCATTGAATCAACCCATACTGATTTCTCTATTGATTTCTCGAAAGAGGATGGATCAGTCTCTACAAGCTTAGTCATTAGAGCCATGTAACTAGTGTATCGATCTGGTGACCTTATTTGCCTGCACAAATTTGAAGGAGCTCCCACATTATCCCTGGCATCTTGCACAAGTTTATTAGGTTCCCTAGTCCTTTTTCTACCTTCTTTGGATGGTTCTAATTGAGTGGATGTCTCCACACTCTACTCCTCAATTTGTGGTTTTTCCACAACTTCCTAAGGTAGATCCTTTGGAGCTAAAATATCCTCTTCTGGTGGGATCTAAAGCCACCTCTCAAGAGAGCACGTAATCACTTTATCCTCATCAAAATTTACATCCCTTCACATAACTATCATTCTGAGGGGTGGAAAGTACACACGGTAGTTTTGGGGAGTTTCTGTGTAACCCAAAAATACCCCCAATTCTATTGTTGACTCAAGATTTTTCCTTGATTCTTTGGAGACATGGCAGTAAATAGAGGCTCCAAAAATTTTGGAGTGTGACACATCCAAATTTCTCCCTGATAAATCCTCCTCCAGTGTAATCATGCCCAAAATTCGATGAAGACTCTAGTTATGCAAATAGACTATTGTCTTGCATGCCTATGACCACAAGTGCAGTAGTAGACCTTGGTCATCCAACATCATCCGTGCTACTCCCAAAATGATGCGGCTCTTTCTCTCAACCAACCCATTATATTGTGGGTTGTGTGGTGCTTTCAACTCTCGTCGAATGATTTCTTTCGCAAATTTTTTTTTTTGAATTCATTTGACATTTACTCAGCTCCATTATTGTTCCTGAGTGCCTTCACCTTCTTGCCAGTTTCTTTCTCAACCAGTGCCTAGAATTATACGAACTTAGAGAATGTCCCATATTTCTCCCACATGAAGAAGATCCAACACTTTTGTGAGAAGTCATTAATGAAAATGGCAAAATATTTGTGTCTGGCAGTGGAGGTTGTCGAGAAAGGTCCACAAAAATCAAAGTAGATCTTTTCTAGGACTGCATGTGCTTTGCTGTCTCAATCATGGAATGTGTACTTTATGTACTTCCCCAAGGTACATCCTTTGCATACATTATGTTTCGAAAGTGATCCTTTAGCGAGGCCAATGGTTATTTTTTGCATAATATTCAAGGTAACTTGATGCAAATGGCCAAGTATTTTGTGTCAAATCTCACTAACATCACGACCCTGCACTTTCTCTACCTTATTTATTAATGCAACACATTATTACATATCTAGATTATATAGGTTCTTCACATGAACCTTGATCTGCTTCACCTATCTCGTGGCTATGTATCTCAGGAATGATTTTCCTTTGCTGAATATCACATCATAACCACGGTCTTCCAAAATTACAACAAATATGAGATTTTTATTTAGGTCTGGAATGAACATGACATACTTGAGCCTGATAGGGGATCCCAAATCCATTTGAAAGGTGACTGTACCAACCTCGGTCCCACTATACCTTCAGTCATCCTCAGCTCAATGTGCATCTGCAAGCTTTCTCATCCAAGTCACTAAAAAACTATCTACACCCTGTCAAGTGCAATGAGCCACCTGAGTCCAAGTACCACACGCTCTCCATCATTTTGTTGGCCATGCACGCGATAAGGGTAAATTCAAGCTCAAATAGAGAAGCTAGGGCTTCACTTGCTGCTCCTCTTGAGGTCTTATTTCTTGCCTTTTTGTGTGGATACTTCTTGGCATAGTGCCCAAATTCATGACAATGGAAGCATTCAATTTTTTACAAATATTTATTCTTGCCCCCTTGGATGGACTCTGGTTTGGATTGAGATTTCTTCCCTTTTCCCTTCTTTCTCTTTCCAACCATTGCAAATTTTTCTTCATCCTCTCCATTCGATGAAGTAACATCTCTGGTATTCCACCTTATTTCCTCTTATACCAAATAGGATCATAAACATTCCCAATTCGGTATTTTCTCCCTCCTGTTCACCGAATATTGGTAGTTATTCCAGCTCTTGGGAAAGCCTAGGAGTGTAGGCTTACCAAGTCATATTATGGACAATTAACACCAACCCCACCAAGTTCATCATGAACTTGCGTGAACCTGATCAGATACTGCAAAATATTGTCATTCTTATGCATCTTGATATTTCAAAGTTTATCCTTGAGCACAAAATTCCTATGGTCACTACTATTTCCCATTTCTTAATTGACCTTCCACTAATTCCTCCAACAATTTGAACTAGTTTAATTGAAAAAAACTTGAAATAACTGATCTTGATTTTTACAAATTAACAATCACACATGCTTAACTAAACTCTAACTCCTCCAACTCGATTTTACTGAGCTAACTAAGTGACAAGAGCCATGTCACCTCAGTTAACTACATCCAAGTCATTTGTTGATGCAGAAATTCAAAAAATTTCAATTTAATGAAGGAAAAATCAAATTGAGAATTTCTTGCTGCATTTTTCAACACAATTTTCTTTTTAGGTGAAATTAAAACAATCCCAACTCCATATGATTCTTTGGAAAAATCCCCACCAAAACACATCTTCAATACATAATTTTCTGAAGACTCTGGAATATTTATAGTGCATTTAATTCTATTAGTACATTACACTCATCATTTACAGCTAAAATGAAGCACCCTAAATCTTGGTCCACAACATATATAGGGTGATTTACAACTTGACTAGCATTACACAGTGTTTATGAATCTCACTTCGTTGTAGAGCCTTATATGTTCCCATCCATAGATTGATATGGTAGTATATGACATATCCATTTGTAAAATTCCTCCCAGTTTAGAACAACAAGATCTTGATAGCAAAATACCAAATTTTGGGGAATATTTGTAATTACTATATCCATTAAAACACTTTAAATAGGAATCTGTGCTAATGTTACTACCAGATATTTTATTAGTCCCAAACACGACACATATTTTGAATAAAATGTATATAAATCATGATAAGGTCTTGTTACTTGCAACTAAAGTTGATCTATAATAAATTTTGGCATAATATTATGAGATTCTCCAGGATTTAGCATGCAATTGTAGAAGAGAAAATCATGAATCTTTAGATTCAAATAGAAATTAGGAACACTTTCATCTTGAACATCCAAAGTTGGCCCAAAAATAACAGAGGGTTTTTCATCTTGAAAAATAATTATATATCCTTCAACATCGACACTTGAAGATTGAATCCATTTAGATACTTGTTTTTTATAACCAATATTTCTCTTGAGTTCTGATAAAGGAATTGGAATTTTGACTTTTTATTGTTCCTTTTCTAAATTAAAAATAGGAGGAAAAAGTTTTTATGTTGTTGATTCACTTTCTTGTTGATTTTGAGACTCTGAAGGAAGTGTTTCAACAGTTTTATCTTTAGATAAGTCAAAGGTAACTTTCTTTACAGGTCTACTTGGACCTTGTCTTGGTGTAATATCACATCTTTGTTTAGTATAGCAATTAAGAATTCATACAAATCTTGATATTTAGAAACTTCTAAAGATTCTATATTCTGAACTAAATGTTGAACTTGATTCATACAGGCAATAGCACTTTCAAAACGCCGATCATGAAAATAATTTATGTCATCCACCATAGTTTTTACTTATTCTACATATTGATCATCTATCATCAATGGAGGCTGAATTTGTTGATCATTATTATGTCTTTCTCCTTATAAGATTTGTGGCTGAAAAGGTCTTCTATAGGTTCCAGGTGGTTTATTCACATTTTGTAGTACTTGTTTAGGTTGTGTTTCTATCCTGGAAATTCTATAAGATAGGTTCCTTAACATTGAAGATATTTCATCAATTTTATGTTCCTCTTCCTTAATTTTCGAATATGAACCAACTTTTTTTTTTAGCTTTCAATTTCCTTTATGTTTTTTCTTCCTTTTCTCTCAATTTACCTAATGTTTCTCTATCTACCTTCCACCTCAATTGCATCAGTTTGCATATCTGCCAAGGTTTTCCTTTCTCTCAAAATTAAAGAAAAATCATCATCAAAATATTTAGAAAATCTAAATTTAGTTGCAATGCCTCTATGTTTACAATTTATTGGCATTTTATTATAAATTTTATTAGACATTTTAATAAACTCTGAAACAGGTTCACTGGGATTCATTTTGAGGTCTTCAAATCATGTCAACTAATAAACATGTTTTTTCTTTATTCCCGACTAATTTATTAAGATATTGGTTAATTATTTCCATGTATTAATAGATATTGGTTAAAAATACAGAAATGTAGATAAATGATCTTCTGCTGGTGGTCTCGTTTCTCCATTAAACCTAGGAAGATGTTTTAGATAACCTTTATGAAGATCATGAATTTGAGTTGTTGGTGGTAGCACTAATGTTGCATACTTTCTTGTCATAATTGATCTTATTCCATCCATTTTCTGATGTTGTGAAATTGATTGTGTAAGAGATAAAGGCTTGTTGGAAGTTGGTTGTCCTGAAATTATTGGCTTCTTGGAAATTGAGGATGAATGATTATCTTTTGAAATTCAGGAACAATTTTCTCTTGGTCTTAAAAAGCTAAAGGTTTTGTATAGATTTTAAGTTCCTCCTCAGGATTATCATAAGTAGAAGGATAGGTATAGATAGCAGAGGATATAAAATCTCCAGGTTTAAGCTTAGGTAATTTTAGTTCAAGCTCTACTTTTGTATCATATGACTCTAAAATGGAGACAAGAAGCTTAAATGATTCAAGTTGATGAAAAAACAAGGCAATTGGTAGATCTACTCCTTTAGAAAGAAGTTCTAATACGTTAGGTGTTAAATCGGATAAATCAAAAGGTATAGGAATTGATTCAGAGTGTTCAAGATGTGAAACTAACTTAGGTGGAAGAGGAATAGAAGTAGGGGTTGCAATTCTACGTCTGAGGGAAGAAATTCGTACAAGTATTTCTAGATTTGATAATGGAGTAAACAGTTGAGGATCAAAATGAGATCTGGTATGCTTGGGTGAAGCCATATTCAATTTATAAAGTCGCTAGTTGAAATATTTTAGCCTGATAGCCTCTAATTCACCATTAAGAGGTAAGTCTTATCATTGTCCCAAGGAAATGAACTTCAACTTTGTTCCCTGGTAGTGGCGCCAATATGATTTTGTTTCTTTGTAGACAATTCTAGGCTAGGGAACTGTGCCAAAGCATATAAATGAGGATTTAATTAAATGTATGATCGATGAATCAAATCAATCACATGTATATAACCCATATATTCTAAGTATTACTCAAAGTGTTGATTCCAAAACTAACATCATACAATATTTAAATGTTTATGATATATGAAAAGGAAGATATTTGATAATGGAATATTCTTTATAAATATTTATATTATCAAAAAAATCATAGGTTTATAGAAATATTTCTATAGCTAACACTCCTATATTTGAGAGATGACAAAAGGTAACAATTTAATGATGTAGAGGTAATAAGTTAAAAAAATTGTTTAATTATCCATTCTCAGTGATGATAATAACGTTGCAGTGGCTATCAGAAAGGTCAAAACTCAAACTAGCCTTATCCAATACTTCTATATTACCTCAAACATATGAAGAATAATAGAAATGGTTACATGCAGGAGACTCACATAAACACAAATGCTGCTAATAATTGAAGATAAAATCCTTCTCTGGTCCTATCAAAGTATCAACCCTTCTTACTTTGAATTACAAAGTATTTATGGAGTCTTCTAAAAAATATATAATTTATTACAATCTTTTACATAAAATAAATTTTAATCCAAATAATTTGGATAATTTTAATCAATACAACTCAAAATAGAAATTCTAGAACTGATTTAGTAGAAGTTTCACACTATTCGAGGATCTAGTTTCTAACTACTACCTTTAAATTTGATTATGCTCATGTTCTTTTCCCATATCCTACCTTTAAACCTGATTTTTGTTCAATCGATAAGTTCAAGAAATTTATCCCACTTATCATGTGGACATGAAATTTTTTTCACTTTCCTGTATGCCTCATTTACTTCAGTGTACTTTTCAAAGGTGGGATTAGTTACAAAATATGCCAAATTTCATATGAAATGAATAAATCATTTTTTAGGCCTCGGAGGAAAGTTTCACCATCAATATTTCCTTTTACTTTAGAAAAATTTGAATTATATGTTGCTACATCATGTAACTTCTGTTGATAATCTTCTAGTTGGATCAATTGGCCATGAGAATCGCCTAATGATGGGAGTCATTTTTTCTGAAGAACGAAAAACATTTTATGAAACCTTTTGAGCTGAAATTTTAGGCTTTGGCATTTGTTCTCTAAATATATCATAAAATTTCTCTTTTTCAAAAATTTTCTCACTTCAAGGACTGCATCTATCCTCTCTTCCATTCCCATGTCTCCAAGCTCTTCTCTAGTTTTTGAATTCAAAACCTTGATAATCCTTGTTGCTTCTTCAGGTTTATGGTCCAACTCCTCTTTGATTTCAACAATGGTTGCTTTTGCTTTGTGTACCAATTGTTCTTCTTCAAAAATAAACTCTATAGATGTCCAAAATTTTGAAATGATTGAATTTATATCTACCCAGATCTTTTCCTTAGCTTCTGAAAAATTCTTTGCACTGACTAATTCATCCATATATTTCTCAAGCTTTTCTGTAAGCTTGAAATTATTTTGTACTTCTAAAATATATGCACTATCTGCCTCGAGTTTAATTTTTTCTTTCCTTTTGTAGTGATGTTCTAAGTTTCTCAATTTCAATATTCATCAATGGTAGATCTCCCATGGCTTTAGATAGTTGTTCAGTTGCATCTTGGCTAGCTGACCATGTTTCTACTGTAGAAGTTCCTACATTGACTTGTTGTTCTTTCTCCTTCAGAAGTTTTTCCATGTCTGCCTCAATTTTCTGAATCTGGTTGTTCTGATAAAAAACCATACACATCATATTCTCCTTTTCTTTCTCTAGTTTCCATACTTATTGAGCTTGAGGATGCTCCGTTGTTGGCAATTTCAAATGTTTTCGTAATGCTTGAATGTCTTCCTTGATGTTCTTAATAATTTCTTGATCAACATTAACATCATTAGGATCTAATCTCGATTTGATTACAAATTATTCTAAAGCATTTATTCTAGACGTATTTTATAACTTAAGTTGAGAATGAAAATTATTTGAAGAAGATTGTAGCTTTGAAGTTGCCATGACAAAAATTGTTAGAGAAGAATATATATTATTTCACCAGCTATTTTGTGTAGCTTAATCTAATCTATGGGATGAATATATTTTGTGTCAAAATAAAACACTAAATTCTTGGAATCATATGTTGTTTTTGGACTTGAGACATTTGGCTCAAGAAATTCCAATTTAAATTTTGCTTTGTCAGGGTCCAATGCAGACAATAATATGGTTTGAGTAGATAAGTTTGTTTCCAAAACTCAGAGTAGGCAGGAGTATTTATCATTTCAATTTTATTCTTAATTTCTATGAATCTAGAAAAAATAATTTGTTCACCACAAGAAGGGGAAGCAGATGGATCAAGAATTGTTTCTTCAGTTTTTTGCAAAGTAAAAAAAGGCGTGCTTGATAACATGAATGTAGTAGACACCTATGTACTTTTTACCTCTACTTATTCTTCCTTTGTGTTCTTTGTCTTTATCCTCTTGAAAACTATGAATTATGTTGATTTATAACCCGAACCAACAAGAGACATAATTTCACTTGTTCTCTTTAACTTTTTCTCTTTATGTCTTGGAGTTTACAACGCTGTTTGACTAGAAATTTGTTCTTCAACCTCATGCAAAGTGTTATTCTCCCATACTTCTTGGTTTTCATATTGTTCAATTTCCGATTTTGAGATATGAGTACAAGGAGAAACTTTTTTCTCAACCCTAATAAATGAAATTACTCCCAAAGGATCATAAGTCCAACTAAAACTTGACTTAAAATTCATTTGGCTCAATAAATTTTCCACCTCCTTATTAGTTGCTCTGGTATTTACTATGAATGGACCAATTTAAGCTTTTAGTTTGAATTGGGCCTTTTGCTTTTTGGATACAAAATCAATTTCATCCATGTTCAAACTCTGTCTTATGAATTCTATAGAAAAAATCCTCATAGGAATAAAAACTGACAGTTTTTATGGTTGTAACTCAGAACCATAAAATCTAATCTATATGAAATTCTGATACAAGTACCAATTTACTACCTTTGACTGTTCACTCAGATGAAAAATAATTTTAATATTTTTTGATATCCTTGGGACTGCATCACTGCTAAGGAGACAATGAAAAATATAGGAATTAATATACAAAATCATTGAAAGAATAATCTTCTGAATTTCTTCTCACTAATAAGGTCCAATGAATGCTAGATTATGGCTTTCCCTATGATTCAAGCTTTTGAAGTGGCATTTTGAACCTTTCAAGTTGATGATATAAAAATAAATACACCAATAAAAATTAATGTTTAAAATATCTTTCTACATTGAATTTTAAAAAAAATTCATGAGTGATGTCTGCAATAAATTGGGCAAAGTTGAAAAGAACAAAGGGTTTTTTACCAGATGAAAAGATTGACAAAAACCCTAAAATGACTTCATCAACCCATTTATCACTTTAGTAGATTAAAATAAAACAAGCCATAGAAATTACTTATATGGACATTTATGGAAAGGTTACTCAAGAATATGGTGGATTATGACGAGGTAATTCAAAATATTTTGGCCTGAAAGACTCAAAGATAATAGCTCATTGCTTAAAGGTGAGTTTCTAGAATATTTCGATCAGTGAATCAGCTGAAAATGTGTGAAGCAAACTTGGAGGTTTGATTTTTAAGGTCAGGAAAGTAGATTCCAGGGTAATGGAGAACAAAGATTCACCATTCTCGGCTTCAATTGGTCTTTGGCTAGGTAGATAATGATTTTCTCACCAAGTAATAAATTCAGGGAATTGATGAGTTTGAGGGAAAAAAAATTGTGGTAACATGGATTCCAAAAATATGAATTCATCACTAGCATCCTAAAATTTTTGAAATTCCCAATTGTGCAACTCATATAAATCAAATTCACATTTGGTTTCTATGATTTTAAGATCAATATATACCAGAGGGAATTCATATAGATTAGGGACAAGGGGAAGCATTGTGTTTTCAACAGAAATCTTAGCTTTTCCCTTCTGACTAGCCATTTCAAATTAAGAGGAGAACAAGCAATTAAGAATACATGGTGATCTGTTGGTTGATTGACGTGGTTCACTGTAAAATTGAGAAGTCTTCTATCACTGAGAAACTATGTAAACAATGAAAAAATGAAGGAAAATAATATGATTTTTGGAGGATAAATTGGTTTAGCATATCATTTTAGATAGTCTTTATTGAAATTAATGTTTGGCGCGTAAAAAAAACGCTATCGAAACATTTGTAGGATTGAATTAATGAATTTACGGTTAAATTTTTAGATTACTGAAGGAAATGGCATGGGTCAATTTGACAATCATTTGACGGAGGGGATAAAGTGGTGAAAGTGGTAGTGGTGGGATAAATAAAGTGGAAAGTGGTTTACGGGAGGGAGGGTGGTGGTAAGTGGTATTTGTGAGGGGGGGTCCCACAATTGCTGAGAACCAGATATGTAAGGATGACCAGTTTTATTGAAACATTTTTGTGTGCCACCCCCCTTCGTTAAATGTCGAGTGTGTGTGGGGGGGGGCGGGGGGGTGGGTCCTACAATCTATTATTGATCATCGATTTCGGTAGAGACAATCAACTATGTCAGAAATTGCTCGATAGATAATTTCTAGCGTCATTATGTAAATAAACACTAAACAAACTTTATTTGCACCCAAAATTTAGGTAAAGTGATGTTTATAAAACCATGCCAAGCTTTATTACATAGTGCGGATAAATTCAAAAAAAATTGTTTTGAAAAATATACAATTTAGAAATAAATTTCATATGGAAAAATGGTTACAATAGGGACCAAGATGTTCATGATCTCACAAATATATTTCATACTCTGAGTGACATGTAATGCTCAAGTACTGTAGTTGTTTTCAAAAAGACATTTAGGAAGAAATGGAGTTCCTAGAAATCTCCTTGCTTGGTGCAACATATTGATATGTTGTCAATATTGAACACAAATTTAAAAAAAAGAAGCATGATTTTGGATATGTGAATCAGAAGTAGGGGAAGAGTGCTCCCAAACCATAGAACAAAGGATAAATCCAAGGTGGAGTGACCCAGGACAACCCATCAAAGTTGCAAGCAAATAATGGAACCATGAAGAAGAAGAAGGATACAAGAAAGTGGTGTGAGTTCCATAAGAGCCCCACTCACAAAAGAAATGAGTGTGGTGCCAAGCAATAATTGGTGGTTGAGTTGAAAGATCCAGATTCCGATGCATGTTCTGATTCTAAGCTAGAACTCGACAAGGGGAAGCAAATTATTAACGTAGAACCTAGTGCCACTATTGACACCACCAAGGTCAAAAATATTAAGCCCACAGATCCAGAGGAGAGGGAGCATCTCTTACACTCACAAATGTGGGTGAAAGGTTCTCCATTTTAGTTCATTGTCGACAATGGGAGCCAAAAGAACCTCATTTTAGCATAGTTCATGAAGTGGTTGGGCCTACCAACCACACCACACCTGCAATAATACACCATTGGGTGGCTTCACCAAGGATGAGATCTCCATATCAGCCAACAATGTTTCCTTCCCTACATAATTAAGCCCTTCATGGATGAGGTATTGTGTGATGTTTCTCCTCTTAAAGTTTGTGATGTGTTATTAGTCCAACCATACTTGTGGAAGCGTCATGCTATGTATGAGTCCATGCCTCGTACTGTTATTATTACTTTGGGAAATAATTTATACAGGATACCGAGGTATCCCTGCCTACTATTGAGGATGTTAAGCCGAGTTGAAACTCATTTTGGTACCAAGTTTCTTCCACAATGTCCTCCAAAAGTGACCCACAAATCTGGTGTCTCTGTCAGAAACAATACTCTTGGGCAACCCATGCAATCTAACAACCTCTTTGAAAAACAAGTTAGCAACATGGGTGGCATCACTAGTTTTATAGCATGGAATAAAATGTGCCATTTTGGAGAATCTGTCCACTACAACAAATACTGCATCATTCCCTCTCTGAGTCTTGGGAAATCCTAGAAAAAAATCCATACTCACCATGTCCCAAGGCCCGTCTGGAATAGGCAAGGGAGTGTACAATCCTGCATTCTGGCTCCTTCCTTTGGCATATTGACAGATTTTGCAATTCTTCAAAAAATTATCCACTTATGTTCTCATCTTAGGCCAGTAATAGAAGTGACTCAGCTGCTCATAAGTCTTATCAGTACCAAAGTGTCCAGCAAGTCCACCACTATGCTTCTCTTTGATCAAATTTTCTCTCATGGAACATTTTGGTACACACAGTTGGTTTCTTCTGAATAGTAAGTCCTCCTGCAGGAAATAATCCAGCCATTGGCTTCTATCTGTTAAAACAGGGTTACTACATGCCTCAAATGCTTTTTTAAAATCTAGATCTGTTTTATACAATTCTTTGAGAAAATCAAATCCTACGACTTCAAAATTTATTTCTTGAACAAGCATGTGCCTCCTACTCAAAGCATCAGCTACTTTATTGGCTTGGCCACTTACATGTTTCGAAACAAAATTAAAACCTTGGAGATACTCAACCCATTTGGCATGCTTATGTTTCAACTTGTGCTGCTGTACAATATACTGCAAAGCATGATTGTCAGAATATAATAAAAATTCCCTGGACATCAAATAATGTCTCCACTTCTTCAGTGTCTGAACAATTGCATAGAATTCCTTCTCATAAGAGGAATACTTCCTTCTGCTGTCATTCAGCTTTTCATTGAAATAGGCTACAGGCCTATCATCCTAACTCAACATAGCTCCAATGGCCTCTCCACTGGCATCACATTTTACTTGGAATGGTTTAGTAAAATCAGGCATAATCAAAACAGGCTTCTCAGTTATCTTTTGCTTCAAAAATTTAAAGTTTCTCTCTGCTTCAGCAGTCCACTTAAATGGTTGTTTGCTCTTCTTTATTGTCTCAATTATGGGTGCATTAATCTTACTGAAGTTTCTTATAAATTTTCTGTAAAAGCTGGCAAGTCCATGGAAACTTCTTACCTCAAAAACATTCCTGGGTGAAGGCCACTCTACAATTGCCTTAACCTTTTCCGGGCCCATCTTCAATCCTTCTACAGAAACAAAAAACCCCAAATACACCAAATCTTCTTTCATGAATGAGCATTTCTTCAAATTTATCAGCAGTTTGTCTTGGTGCAACTTTTTCAAGACATGATTAAGATGCCTTAAATGTTCTTCTCTAGTTTTGCTGAAAACTAATATATCATCCAAATATATTATCACAAATTTACCAATGAATTCTTTCAATACTTCATTCATAAGTCTCATAAAAGTGCTAGGTGTATTTGAAAACCCGAAAGGCATTACCATCCATTCATATAATCCTTCATTTGTCTTAAAGGCAATTTTCCACTCATCACCCTCTCTTATTCTAATCTGATGGTATCCACTCTTTAAATCTATCTTTGAGAAATATTTAGCACCACTCAAACAGTCCATCAAATCCTCAATTCTGGGCAAAGGGAATCTATACCTGATTGTGATCTTATTAATTGCTCTGGAATCGGTACACATCCTCCAGCCTCCATCCTTCTTTGGGCTCAATCTTGCGGCGTGCACGCGACCAAATTTTCTCCTAATCAGCCCCTTGAATCTCGGTTAACGCATCTACTCTGATTTCCTCATTTTCCTTGGGAGTCATTACGTAAGAATTTTGCCTTGTTTGGCGGTTGAACCGGGGATAAAATCTGTCGATGGCTATCTTTTCTCACGGTGGCGAAGCTCGCCAGTAAATCATCCACAATATCCGCCAGTGAATATCAACATCTGATGGATTCTGTTGATAAATCTTTGTAAAGCGCGATATTGCCGTTTGAGCAAAGAAGAGCCATATTTATCACCGTTGTTTATTCTTCGCCAGCGTAGTCCTGGATCATCCATCATGGATGGCTCGCTATTGCCTGGATAAATGCTGGTGATGCCAGCATCGTGCAGAAGAACGGTATTCTTCCGCCATCATATCCGTCTGCTTGCCATTCAGACCACAGGAATCTCCCCAGGCGTGTGGCTTACATCCATGGGCATTACATCACATAAGACCTTATCTTTATATTTTCCCATTTGCAGCTCTATTTCGCACTGTTCTTTCACAACCAACTGGTGCCCTTTATGCAGCCAGGACACCCTGTAGGGAGTTGGATGCTCCCTCGTCTTCAACTTCAACTTTTCTATTACCTCAGTGGAAACCAGATTGTCTGTGCTGCCACTATTAATGACTAGATGGCATCATTTCCCTTGGAATTTGCATATGCTTCTAAACAAAGTCTTCCTTTGTGCAGGCTCAGTGACCTCTTTGGCTTGCTTCAACAGGACCTTATTTACCACCAAGGATTCTCCCCTCTCTGGAAGAATTTCTTCTTCAATTTCCGCCTCTTCTTCAGCCTGGGCAACAATAGCATTTCTTGGACCAGCACCCACATTCTCTGGACATTCATAGTGCTTATGTCCCACTTGCTGACACCTATAGCACCTCAACTCTCTACCTCTGCCTCTGTCTCTACCTCCTCTTCCTTTTCCTCTATAAGAACCCCTTCTGCCCCTTGCATCATCCTTTGTAGATGCATTCTGAGGTGAGCTACCACCATCAACCACAGTTGTAGTAGGCTTTCCTCTACCACCCTGGCTTCCCTTTCCACGGAAAGTACCTCTCTTCTTGGCAGACTGCTTCCTCAGGAGTTTCTCCTCTGCTTTCAAGGCCATCTGGTAGGCCTCTTCCACTGTCTTAGGAGACAGAAGACCTATCTCGTCTTGGATCTCCATCTTGAGACCATTCACATATCTGGCAGTCTTCTCTGGTGTGTCTTGGAATTTCCCAGCCCTTATGCTTACTCTGTAGAATTCCTCTGTGTATTCTTTTACTGTCAGTAACCTCTGTCTCAGGTTCTAGATTGTCTTATACAATGTCAGCTGATAATCACTAGGCAAGAATTTACCTTTTAATTTAGCCATCATTCTGGTCCAGATTTTGATAGGTTGCTTGCCAACTCTCCTCCTTTCTGCCTGCACTCAATCCCACCAAAGTGCAGCATGTCCTTTCAGCTTTGTCACCACAAACTTGACCTTTTTATCTTCACTTATTTCTTCATAATCGAAGCACTTGTTCATTTCGTTAATCCAGTCCACCAGTTCCTCTGGATTCAGTCCCCCTGCATAACTCAACACTTCAATTATGGGCTTAACTGCAGACCCCAGAACAGTTCTGAGGAGTCTCATGTCAGGAGGAATTTCAACATTCTCTTCAGCTTCTTCTGTTTCAGGTTCGCTGATGTCTTCAGGATCTCTGGGCTATCTTCGCTCCATGGCATCCATTCTGGCTTAGACCCTCTGCAGCATCCCCAACACCTCTGCGTTGGCAACGGGTCTCCTTCTGCCAGCACCTCTACCAACTCGGATTTCCATGTCAGAATTCTGCAAAAACAACCATAAAACAATGGCTCTGATACCACAAATGACACAACAAAACTGAATTCGGACTCCTCTAAGCAGAGCTGGTTTGCTACAATCACTCTGTCAGCATTTTCCCCATCATTAACTTGATTCTTCGCCATGTGGTCTTCTCTGTTTTCCTACCTCGGAGGTTATTTATCAAATTCGTGGAATTTGATAAATAAATGTTATCCACAACCTTTGCAATTTTATTTATATCTCCGAGCCTTATAACAAATGTTTAACCCTTTTGAACTTTATATTAATACTCCACGCCTTTTAACAAACGACTTATAATAAATCGTGGCTCTGGCCCCACCTCTACAATCGATGGCCCAATCAGACGCACGCCCTGTACTAGTTATCTTCCGCACATCTTTATCCAACGACCACCGCCCGATGGCCCCTTCCCAAATCAACGGCTCTCGACAATATCGCTCGGCTCCCTTGGTTGAACGATAATGTGCGATGGCGCGCTTTGAACGGTGGTTTTCCGGGGGTCCACCTCGCCACGTGTCGACAAATCTGTGGAATCACTCCTCAACAGGAAAATACTGCTCATTCAACAAAAGCGGTGCGATATGGGCAATCCGCTTTTGTAAATCCTCTCGTGGTTTTTAAACAGTGATTAACCAAGGTTCATCCGGCGTTGCGCAATCCTTTTGGTTCCTTAACTCAGGTCAAGGTTCCGATGGTAAAACAAATTTGTCTCGTTATGAAGCGGGAATTCTTCTATCATTTAAACAGAATACAATGACCACAGTAATACACAGACTTCTTCTATGAGTAGAGATTTATTCAACAGAGCATGTTCGAACAATTTCAAGGGAACAGTAGACAGAGATGAGCAGAATCTATATAGCGGTTCAATCCAGTAATTATATGTGCACGTAGTTCAATCACCTCACAATTAAACAATCTCTTCACAATCAAGGATTCAAAACAAATCTAAGGCCAATGCGTACAGAAATTATTTAACTGGAAGCAATTGTGAACACACAGATTCTATTTCAGAAAAATCTCCTTTCCTCCTCCTCTTCCCCCCTTTTTCTTATATACATCCGAGGGATTACATTTCTATACATGAACATTTGTCTGTTCGGTTCCTCTGTGAGGACCATATAGGAAAACCAAAAGCCTAATTACAATTATTCAATTAACTGAAACAGACAGATAGATCGAATCCAAACCTATTCGACTCCTATGGACTCTAACTAATCTAAATAAAAATATTCAGCTGAGGTATTGACACCTAGCTGTTACAATTCGATGGATTTCGAACCCTCCTAGCCACAACATGTGGAAAAAACCTCCTACATTGCTGGCTAGTGTCTAATGCCCCTGCCTCAGACTCCCGAGGGAAATATTCTTCATGGGCTCCTGTCCATGAGCTCTTCCACTGATCTGCCTATCTTCTGCAACATTCCTTTAGTCACCCAAGTGGCATCTTCCTTTGGCTTGTCCTTCCATTTGATTAAGTACTGAAAGTACTCTTATTCTCTGGTCCTTTTGAACACTCTTTTTTCCAATATATTCTCTGGTTGCAATGGTTGTGCTGGAGGTAGCTGCTCTTTCCACTCAATCTGTCCCTTGTTTGTTGACCATTCTTCTGCACCATCATCTTCATACTTGTACAAATCTGCAACATTAAAAATGGGAGATATTCCAACATCAGGAGGTAATTCAATCTCATTAGCATTTGCAGAAAACTTTCTAAGTATCTTGCATGGCTCGATCTTTTTGAACTTCAGTTTGTTATATTGCCTCTTTGGGAATCTCTCCTTTCTCAAGTGTGCCAAAACCTGATCTCCCACTTCAAAATGAACTTATTTTCTGGTCAAGTCTGCTCTGATTTTTTATCTGATGCTGTTGCCTTGTAGTTTTTGTTTCACTTGTTCATGTATGGCCTGGATCTCTGAAGTAAATTCCTCACCATTTGCACTCCTCAGTTCTGCCCTTCCCAGATTTCTCAACTCTGATATTCCTCTGGGGTGAATTCCATAAACAATATGGAATGGACTCTGCCTTGTGCTCCTGTTTGGTGAGTCATTATATGCATATTATGCCTGGGGCAAAATATGATCCCACTACTTGGGATGCTCTCCTGCAAGACTTCTCAAAAAATTTCCCAGACTCCTATTCACTACCTCAGTTTGTCCATCAGTCTGGGGATGATAAGCCAATATGAAACTCAGTTTGGTACCAAGTTTCTTCCACAATGTCCTCCAAAAGTGACCCACAAATTTGGTGTCTCTGTCGGAAACAATACTCTTGGGCAACCCATGCAATCTAACAACCTCTTTGAAAAACAAGTTAGCAACATGGGTAACATCACTAGTTTTATAACATGGAATAAAATGTGCCATTTTGGAGAATCTGTCCACTACAACAAAGACTGCATCATTCCCTCTCTGAGTCTTGGGCAATCCTAGAACAAAATCCATATTCACCATGTCCCAAGGCCTGTCTGGAATAGGCAAGGGAGTGTACAATCCTGCATTGTGGCTCCTTCCTTTGGAATATTGACAAATCTTGCAATTCTTCACAAAATTGTCCATACATTCTACTCATCTTAGACGATGTCAAAGTGACTGGTGCTCACAAGTCTTGCCCCGTTCCAAAAACCCGAGCACGATCACCTTTATGCTTCTCTCTTTGATCAAATTTTCTCTCATGGAACATTTTGGTACACACGGTTGGTTTCTTCGAGATAGTAAGTCCTCTGGGAAATAATCCGACCCGCGGCTACTGCTCTGTTAAAACAGGGTTACTACATGCCTCAAATGCTTCTTTAAAATCTGGATCTGTTTTATACAATTCTTTGAGAAAATCAAATCCTACAACTTCAAAATTTATTTCTTGAACAAGCATGTGCCTCCTACTCAAAGCATCAGCTACTTTATTGGCTTGGCCACTTATGTGTTTCAAAACAAAATTAAAACCTTGGAGATACTCAACCCATTTTGCATGCTTATGTTTCAGCTTGGGCTACTGTACAATATTATGCAAAGCACGATTGTCAGAATATAATACAAATTCCCTGGACATCAAATAATGTCTCCACTTCTTCAGTGCATGAAAAATTGCATAGAATTCCTTCTCATAAGAGGAATACTTCCTTCTGGTGTCATTCATATTTTCACTGAAATAGGCTACAGGCCTATCATCCTGACTCAACACAGACCCAATGGCCTCTCCACTGGCATCACATTTTACTTGGAATGGTTTAGTAAAATCAGGCAGAATCAAAACAGGCTTCTCAGTTATCTTTTGCTTCAAAACTTTAAAGTTTCTCTCTGCTTTAGCAGTCCACTTAAATGGTTGTTTTCTTTTCTTTATTGTCTCAATTATGGGTGCATTAATCTTATTGAAGTTTCTTATAAATTTTCTGTAAAAGCTGGCAAGTCCATGAAAACTTCTTACCTCAAAAACATTCCTGGGTGAAGGCCACTCTACAATTTCCTTAACCTTTTCCGGGTCCATATTCAATCCTTCTGCAGAAACAACAAATCCCAAATACACCAACTCTTCTTTCATGAATGATCATTTCTTCAAATTTATCAGCAGTTTCTCTTGGTGCATCTTTTTCAAGACGTGATTAAGATGCCTTAAATGTTCTTCTCTAGTTCTGCTAAAAACTAATATATCATCCAAATATACTATCACAAATTTACCAATGAATTCTTTCAATACTTCATTCATAAGTCTCACAAAAGTGCTAGGTGCATTTGACAACCCGAAAGGCATTACCATCCATTCATATAATCCTTCATTTGTCTTAAAGGCAGTTTTCCACTCATCACCCTCTCTTATTCTAATCTGAGGGTATCCACTCTTTAAATCTATCTTTGAGAAATATTTAGCACCACTCAAACAGTCCATTAAGTCCTCCACTCTTGGCAAAGGGAATCTGTACCTGATTGTGATCTTATTGATTGCTCTGGAATCAGTACACATCCTCCAGCCTCCATCTTTCTTTGGGCTCAATACTGCTGGTACTGCACATGGGCTCAAACTTTCTCTAATCAGCCCCTTGTCCACCAATTCCTGTACTTGTCTCCTGATTTCCTCATTTTCCTTGGGAGTCATTCTGTAGGCTGCCTTGTTTGGCAGATTTGAACCAGGGATAAAATCTATCTGATGGTTGATCTTTCTCACAGGGGGCATCTCATCAGGTAAATCATCCACAACAATGTCACAGTAATTGTCTAACATCTCTCGAATTTCTATTGGAAAATCGGAAAAATATTTGTAGAAGTAAGAACTACCTTAGGTTTGCAAACTAAAGAAAAACTTACCTCTTCTTCTATCTACTGTAGATATTCCTTCCCGCTCAGTAACAAGGTCTTTGGATCAATCACTCTGCTGGATGGCTCTCCTTCTTCCATGGGTATCAATGTATGATGTACCCCATCTTTGAAGAACTTGTAAGTGTTCTTCCTGCCATCATGCACTACTGCTATGTCAAACTGCCAAGGTCTACCCATCAGTATATGACACACATCCATGGGCATTACATCACACAGGACCTTATCTTTATATTTTCCCATTTGCAGCTCTATCTCACACTGTTATTTTACAACCAGCTGGTGTCCTTTGTGCAGCTAGGACACCCTGTAGGGAGTTGGGTGCTCCCTTGTCTTCAACTTCAAATTTTCTATTACCTCAGTGGAAACCAGATTTTTTGTGCTGCCGCTATCAATTACTATCTGGCAGCAATTCCCTTGGACTTTGCATATGCTCCTAAACAAATTCTTCCTTTGTGCAGGCTCAGTGACCTCTTTGGCTTGCTTCAACAGGACCTTATTAACCACCAAGGAATCTCCCCTCTCTGGAAGAATTTATTCTTAAATTTCTACCTCTTCTCTAGCCTGGGAAACAACATCATTTCTTGGACCAGCACACACATTATCTGGACACTCATAGTGCTTATGTCCCACTTGCTGACATCTATAACACCTCAACTCTCTACCTCTGCCTCTGTCTCTGCCTCCTCTTCCTTTTCCTCTGTAAGAACCCCTTCTGCCCCTTGCATCATCCTCTGTGGATGCATTCTGAGGTGAGCTACTGTTAGCTCCATCCCTGGGTGTAGTAGGATTTCCTCTACCACCCTGGCTTCCCTTTCCACGGAAAGTACCTCTCTTCTTGGCAAACTGTTTCCTCAGGAGTTTCTCCTCTGATTTCAAGGTCATCTGGTAGGCCTCTTCCACTGTCTTAGGAGACAGAAGACCTATCTCATCTTGGATCTCTAGCTTGAGACCATTCACATATCTGGTAGTCTTCTCTGGTGTGTCTTGGAATTGCCCAGCCCTTATGCTTACTCTGTAGAATTCCTCTGTGTATTCTTTTACTGTCAGTAACCTCTGTCTCAGGTTCTGCATTTGCTTATACAATGTCAGCTGATAATCACTAGGCAAGAATTTACCTTTTAATTTAGCCATCATTCTGGTCCATCTTTTGATAGGTTGCTTGCCAACTCTCCTCCTCTGCCTTGCTCATCCCACAAAATGCCGGCATGTCCTTCCGGTTTTTGTCCACGCAAACTTGACCTTTTATCTTCACTTATTTCTTCATAATCGAAACACTTGTTCATTTAATTAATGCGGTCCACGAGTTCTACCGGATTCGGTCCCCTTGCATAACTCAACACTTCAATTATGGGCTTAAATACGGACCCCGGAAACCGGTTAGAGTCTCATGTCGGGAGAATTTCAACATTCTCTTCGTGACTTCTTCGTGTTTCGAGTTTGTTGATGTCTTCCGGATCTGCGGGCTGTCATCACCGCTCCATGGCATCCATTCTGGCTTAGACCCTCTGCAGCATCCCCAACACCTCTGCGTTGGCAACGGGTCTCCTTCTGCCAGCACCTCTACCAACTCGGATTTCCATGTCAGAATTCTGCAAAAACAACCTTAAAACAATGGCTCTGATACCACAAATGACACAACAAAACTGAATTCGGACTCCTCTAAGCAGAGCTGGTTTGCTACAATCACTCTGTCAGCATTTTCCCCGTCATTAACTTGATTCTTCGCCATGTGGTCTTCTCTGTTTTCCTACCTCGGAGGTTATTTATCAAATTCGTGGAATTTGATAAATAAATGTTATCCACAACCTTTGCAATTTTATTTATATCTCCGAACCTTATAAAAAATGTTTAACCCTTTCGAACTTTATATTAATACTCCATGCCTTTTAACAAACGGCTTATAATAAATCGTGGCTCCGGCCCCACCTCTACGATCTATGGCCCAATCAGACGCACACCCTGTACCAGTTATCTTCTGCGCATCTTTATCCAACGACCACCGTCTGATGGCCCCTTCCCAAATCAACGACTCTCAACAATATCGCTCGGTTCCCTTGGTCGAACGATAACGTGCGATGGCACGCTTTGAATGGTGGTTTTCCGGGGGTACACCTCGCCATGTGTCGACAGATCTGTGGAATCGCTCCTCAACAGGAAAATACCGCTCATTCACCAAAAGCGGTGCGATATGGGCAATCCGCTTTTGTAAATCCTCTCGTGGTTTTTAAATAGTGATTAACCAAGGTTCATCTGGGGTTGCGCGATCCTTTTGGTTCCTTAACTCAGGTCAGGGTTCCGATGGTAAAACGAATTTGTCTCGTTATGAAGCGGGAATTATTCTATCATTTAAATAGAATACAATGACCACAGTAATACGCAGACTTCTTCTATGAGTAGAGATTTATTCAACAGAGCCTGTTCGAACAATTTCAAGGGAATAGTAGACAGAGATGAGCAGAATCTGTATAGCGGTTCAACCCAAAAATTATATGTGCACGGAGTTCAATCACCTCACAATTAAACAATCTCTTCATAATCAAGGATTCGAAACAACTCTAAGGCCAATGCATACAGAAATTATTTAACTGGAAGCAATTGTGAACACACAGATTCTATTTTAGAAAAATCTCCTTTCCTCCTCCTCTTCGCCCCTTTTTTTTATATACATCCGAGGGATTACATTTATATACATGAACATTTGTCTGTTCGGTTCCTCTGTGAGGACCGTTTAGGAAAACCAAAAGCCTAATTACAATTATTCAATTAAATGAAACAGACAGATAGATCGAATCCAAACCTATTCTACTCCTATGGACTCTAACTAATCTAAATAAAAACAGTCAGCTGAGGTATTGACACCTAGCTGTTACAATTCAATGGATTTCAAACCCTCCTAGCCACAACATCTGGACAAAACCTCCTACATTGCTGGCTAGTGTCTAATGCCCCTGCATAAGACTCCCGAGGGCAATATTCTTCATGGGCTCCTGTCCATGAGCTCTTCCACTAATCTGCCTATCTTCTGCAACATTCCTTCAGTCATCCAAGTGGCATCTTCCTCTGGCTTGTCCTTCCATTTGATTAAGTACTGAAAGTACTCTTGTTCTCTGGTCCTTTTGAAGACTCTTTTGTCCAATATCTTCTCTGGTTGCAATGGTTGTGCTGGAGGTAGCTGCTCTTTCCACTCAATCTGTCCCTTGTCTGCTGACCTTTCTTCTACACCATCATCTTCATACTTGTACAAATATGCAACATTAAAAATGGGAGATATTCCAACATCAGGAGGTAATTCAGTCTCATAAGCATTTGCAGAAAACTTTCTAAGTATCTTGCATGGCCCGATATTTTTGAAGTTCAGTTTGTTATATTGCTTCTTTGGGAATCTCTCCTTTCTCAAGTGTGCCAAAACCTGATCTCCTACTTCAAAATGAACTTATTTTCTGCTCAAGTATGCTCTGCTTTTGTATCTGATGCTGCTGCCTTGTAGTTGTTGTTTCACTTGTTCATGTATAGCCTGGATCTCTGAAGTAAATTCCTCACCATCTGCACTCCTTAGTTCTGCCCTTCCCAGATTTCTCAACTCTGATATTCCTCTGGGGTGCATTCCATAAAAAATATGGAATGGACTCTGCCCTGTGCTCCTATTTGGTGAGTCATTATATGCATATTATGCCCGGGGAAAAATATGATCCCACTGCTTGGGATGCTCTCCTGCAAGACTTCTCAACAAATTTCCCAGACTCCTATTCACTACCTCAGTTTGTCCATCAGTCTGGGGATGATAAGCCAAGCTGAAACTCAGTTTGGTACCAAGTTTCTTCCACAATTTCCCCCAAAAGTGACCCACAAATCTGGTGGCTCTGTCGGAAACAATACTCTTGGGCAACTCATGCAATCTATCAACCTCTTTGAAAAACAAGTTAGCAACATGGGTGGCATCACTAGTTTTATAGCATGGAATAAAATGTGCAATTTTGGAGAATCTGTCCACTACAACAAAGGCCCCATGTTCCCCTCTACGAGTCTTGGGCAATCCTAGAACAAAATCCATACTCACCATGTCCGAAGGCCTGTCTGGAATAGGCAAGGGAGTGTACAATCCTGCATTCTGGCTCCTTCCTTTGGCATATTGACAGATTTTGCAATTCTTCACAAACTTATCCACTTCTGTTCTCATCTTAGGCCAGTAATAGAAGTGACTCAGCTGCTCATAAGTCTTATCAGTACCAAAGTGTCTAGCAAGTCCACCACTATGCTTCTCTTTGATCAAAATTTCTCTCATGGAACATTTTGGTACACACAGTTGGTTTCTTCTGAATAGTAAGTCCTCCTGCAGGAAATAATCCAACCACTGGCTTCTATCTGTTAAAACAGGGTTACTACATGCCTCAAATGCTTCTTTAAAATCTGGATCTGTTTTATACAATTCTTTGAGAAAATCAAATCCTACAACTTCAAAATTTATTTCTTGAACAAGCATGTGCCTCCTACTCAAAGCATCAACTACTTTATTGGCTTGGCCACTTATATGTTTCAAAACAAAATTAAAACCTTGGAGATACTCAACCCATTTGGCATGCTTATGTTTCAGCTTTGGCTGCTGTACAATATACTGCAAAGCATGATTGTCAGAATATAATACAAGTTCCTTGGACATCAAATAATGTCTCCACTTCTTCAGTGCCTGAACAATTGCATAGAATTCCTTCTCATAAGAGGAATACTTCCTTCTGGTGTCATTCATATTTTCACTGAAATAGGCTACAGGCCTATCATCCTGACTCAACACAGCTCCAATGGCCTCTCCACTGGCATCACATTTTACTTGGAATGGTTTAGTAAAATCAGGCAAAATCAAAACAGGCTTCTCAGTTATCTTTTGCTTCAAAACTTTAAAGTTTATCTCTGCTTCAGAAGTCCACTTAAATGGTTGTTTGCTCTTCTTTATTGTCTCAATTATGGGTGCATTAATCTTACTGAAGTTTCTTATAAATTTTCTGTAAAAGCTGGCAAGTCCATGGAAACTTCTTACCTCAAAAACATTCCTGGGTGAAGGCCACTCTACAATTGCCTTAACCTTTTCTTGGTCCATCTTCAATCCTTCTGCAGAAACAACAAACCCCAAATACACCAACTCTTCTTTCATGAATGAGCATTTCTTCAAATTTATCAGTAGTTTGTCTTGGTGCAGCTTTTTCAAGACATGATTAAGATGCCTTAAATGTTCTTCTCTAGTTCTGTTGAAAACTAATATATCATCCAAATATACTGTCACAAACTTACTAATGAATTATTTCAATACTTCATTCATAAGTCTCATAAAAGTGCTAGGTGCATTTGAAAACCCGAAAGGCATTACCATCCATTCATATAATCCTTCATTTGTCTTAAAGGCAGTTTTCCACTCATCACCCTCTCTTATTCTAATCTGATGGTATCCACTCTTTGAATCTATCTTTGAGAAATATTTAGCACCACTCAAACAGTCCATTAAGTCCTCCACTCTGGGCAAAGGGAATCTGTACCTGATTGTGATCTTATTGATTTCTCTGGAATCAATACACATCCTCCAGCCTCCATCTTTCTTTGGGCTCAATACTGCTGGTACTGCACATGGGCTCAAACTTTCTCTAATAAGCCCCTTGTCCACCAATTCCTGTACTTTTCTCCTGATTTCCTCATTTTCCTTGGGAGTCATTCTGTAGGCTACCTTGTTTGGTAGATTTGAACCAGGGATAAAATCTATCTGATGGCTGATCTTTCTCACAGGTGGCAGCTCATCAGGTAAATCATCCACAACAATGTCACAGTAATTGTCTAACATCTCTCGGATTTCTATTGGAAAATCGGAAATCTTTGTAGAAGTAAGAACTACCTTAGCTTTGAAAACTAAAGCAAATATTACCTCTTCTTCTATCTACTGTAGATATTCCTTCCCACTCAGCAACAAGGTCTTTGGATCAATCACTCTGCTGGATGGCTCTCCTTCTTCCATGGGTATCAATGTATGATGTACCCCATCTTTGAAGAACTTGTAAGTGTTCTTCTTGCCATCATGCACTCTTTGCTCTATCAAGCGCCAAGGTCTCCTAGCGATGTATGACACACACATCCGCAGACGACCATCACACAAGGGACCTTATCTTTATATTTTCCCATTTACAGCTCTATCTCACACTATTCTTTTACGACCAGCTAGTGCCCTTTATGTAGCCAGGACACCCTGTAGGGAGTTGGGTGCTCCCTTGTCTTCAACTTCAAATTTTCTATCACCTCAGTGGAAACCAGATTGTCTGTGCTGCCACTATCAATGACTAGCTGGCAGCATTTCCCTTGGACTTTGCATATTCTCCTAAACAAAGTCTTCCTTTGTGCAGGCTCAGTGACCTCTTTGGCTTGCTTCAACGGGACCTTATTTACCACCAAGGATTCTACCCTCTCTGGAAGAATTTATTCTTCAATTTGCCTCTTCTCCGGCCACAAGAAATGACGAATTTCTTGGACCGGCTACATTCTGGACACTCATAGTATGTCCCACTTGTTTGCATCATAACACCTCGCTCTAAAACCACTCATCTGCCTCCTCTTCCTTTTCCTCTGTAAGGACCCCTTTTGCCCCTTGCATCATCCTCTGTGGATGCATTCTGAGGTGAGCTACTGTTAGCTCCATCCCTGGGTGTAGTAGGCTTTTCTCTACCACCCTGGCTTCCCTTTCCACGGAAAGTACCTCTCTTCTTGGAAGACTGCTTCCTCAGGAGTTTCTCCTCTACTTTAAAGGCCATCTGGTAGGCCTCTTCCACTGTCTTAGGAGATAGAAGACCTATCTCATCTTGGATCTCCAGCTTGAGACCATTCACATATCTGGTAGTCTTCTCTGGTGTGTCTTGGAATTTCCCAGCCCTTATGCTTACTCTGTAGAATTCCTCTGTGTATTCTTTTACTATCAGTAACCTCTGTCTCAGGTTCTGCATTTTCTTATACAATGTCAGCTGATAATCACTAGGCAAGAATTTACCTTTTAATTTAGCTATCATTCTGGTCCAGCTTTTGATAGGTTGCTTTCCAACTCTCCTCCTTTCTGCTTGCACTCCATCCCACCAAAGTGCAGTGTGTCCTTTCAGCTTTGTCACCGCAAACTTGACCTTTTTATCTTCAATTATTTCTTCATAATCGAAGCACTTGTTCATTTCATTAATCCAGTCCACCAGTTCCTCTGGATTCAGTCCCCCTGCATAACTCGACACTTCAATTATGGGCTTAACTGCAGACCCCAGAATAGTTCTGAGGAGTCTCATGTCAGGAGGAATTTCAACATTCTCTTCAGCTTCTTCTGTTTCAGGTTCGCTAATGTCTTCAGGATCTCTGGGCTGTCTTCGCTCCATGGCATCCATTCTGGCTTCAACCCTCTGCAGCATCCCCTACACCTCTGCGTTGGCAATGGGTCTCCTTCTGCCAGCACCTCTACCAACTTGGATTGCCATGTCAGCTTTCTACAAAAACAACCTTAAAAAAATGGCTCTGATACCACAAATGACGCAACAAAACTGAATTCGGACTCCTCTAAGGAGAGCTGGTTTGCTACAATCGCTCTGTCAGCATTTTCCCCGTAATTAACTTGATTCTTCGTCACGTGGTCTTCTCTGTTTTCCTTC
This sequence comes from Pinus albicaulis, assembly GCA_034641835.2. Taxonomy (NCBI): domain Eukaryota; kingdom Viridiplantae; phylum Streptophyta; class Pinopsida; order Pinales; family Pinaceae; genus Pinus; species Pinus albicaulis. The sequence continues at coordinate 36,264,982 of CM076574.1, forward strand.
CTCGGAGGTTATTTATCAAATTCGTGGAATTTGATAAATAAACGTTATCCACAACCTTTGAAATTTTATTTATATCTCCGAACCTTATAACAAATGTTTAACCCTTTCGAACTTTATATTAATACTCCACGCCTTTTAACAAATGGCTTATAATAAATCGTGGCTCCGGCCCCACCTCTACGATCGATGGCCCAATCAGACACACGCCCTGTACCAGTTATCTTCTGTGCATCTTTATCCAATGACCACCATCTGATGGCCCCTTCCCAAATCAACGGCTCTCGACAATATCGCTCAGCTCCCCTAGTCGAACGATAACGTGCGATGGCGCGCTTTGAACGATGGTTTTCTGGGGGTCCACCTCGCCACGTGTCGACAGATCTGTGGAATCTCTCCTCAGCAGGAAAATACCGCTCATTCACCAAAAGCGGTGCGATATGGGCAATCCGCTTTTGTAAATCCTCTTGTGGGTTTTAAACAGTGATTAACCAAGGTTCATCTGGGGTTGCGTGATCCTTTTGGTTCCTTAACTTAGGTCAGGGTTCCGATGGTAAAACGAATTTGTCTCGTTATGAAGCGGGAATTCTTCTATCATTTAAACAGAATACAATGACCACAGTAATACGCAGACTTCTTCTATGAGTAGAGATTTATTCAACAGAGCCTGTTCGAACAATTTCAAGGGAACAATAGACAGAGATGAGCAGAATCTATATAGCGGTTCAACCCAATAATTATATGTGCACGGAGTTCAATCACCTCACAATTAAACAATATCTTCACAATCAATAATTCGATACAACTCTAAGGCCAATGCGTACATAAATTATTTAACTGGAAGCAATTGTGAACACACAGATTCTATTTCAGAAAATCTCCTTTCCTCCTCCTCTTCCCCCCCTTTTTTTATATACATCCGAGGGATTACATTTATATACATGAACATTTGTCTGTTCGGTTCCTCTGTGAGGACCATTTAGGAAAACCAAAAGCCTAATTACAATTATTCAATTAACTGAAATAGACAGATAGATCGAATCCAAACCTATTCGACTCCTATGGACTCTAACTAATCTAAATAAAAACAGTCAGCTGAGGTATTGACACTTAGCTGTTACAATTCAATGGATTTCGAACCCTCCTAGCCACAACATCTGGAAAAAACCTCCTACATTGTTGGCTAGTGTCTAATGCACCTGCATCATTAAGCAACCGCACTGGTGCGCCTATAAAACCCCGCGAACCGGAACAAGGTTAAATAAAAAAAATTACAGCAAAAAAATTGCATTTTAAAGTTTTTTCAATGCTCCAGAGCTCTCAAGCACAAGTGAAATTTATCCTTGTCTGAGCTTCCCTGACATTAGTGCTCCCATTACACCCATTGCACGCATTGCTGTTGTGGATTGCCCACCAATATCTAGCTTGAATTTTGCAAAACAATGGGAAAATTTTATTTTGCAAATTCTACAGCCAATATACCTCCTCGACGGCCAAATGTATAGGTATTTTTCTTGTTTTTCCATAATTAAGCCTTTTAGCGGATTAGAATTTCAAATTACCTTAAAATTAACCATTTAAAAGAAAGAAAGAAAAAATTGCCGCATGGTGCGCTCGAGCCGTTCGGCTTGCACCAGTTCGTCGTGTTGCCTGTAAATTTACAGGTCGCACTGCAATTGGTGCAAATGATATCCGCACCGGTTCCGGGGTGGTACCGAAGGCGCACCATGTTATTTTAAAATTTTAAAAAAAGTGCGGTACCCACGGTTGCCTGACTGCACCGTTGACCATGTGGAATAGCGGCAATGCGGTTCATTGACTTAAATATCCACCTTGGGTGGATATTTTTGTCAGTGCATCGCATTTCGCATTTCGATAGGGTCAACAGTGCAGCTTGGTAAAAGACTGCACCGTTGAATATGTAATGATTTCAAGAGGTCGGTGTGTTGACCGAACTATATGCCTTGGGGTGTAGATTTTAGTCAGCGCACCACACTCCTGACACCGTCCATAGTCAACGATGCACTGAAAAATTTTAGGTGCACTGCCGCCGGTGCGCTGAACATTTTCTGGTGCACTGCCTCTAGTGCGCGACAAAAAAAGATGCACCGGTACCAGTGCATGCTTGTTTTTTGTGGCGCGTAAATTGTTTGTTTTTTTTCCTAAAAAAATTATATATGTATATTCCTAAATACATTTCTCATTTAATAAAAAAATGTATTTAATATTTCAATCATTCAGAGATGTGAAAGGAGAGAAGAGGGGGAACAACAACAACATGTGGACCAGTATAACATGGTTCGCCTGTGGGAGGCACAAGAGAGGGAGAGAGATGCATACCCTCGCCCTATTACAGGGGCAACCCAAGGGCTCCTAAGGCAGGTAGGCATCCTCAAGTTCTATGAGGAGGATACTTCACTAAAGGGCCATGGTCTGTTTTTGAGACATCTTATCTGCAGGTCGAATGCCCACCTATAGGCTTTCTGGGTTGGTCCTAACCAGTGGTACGCACCCACTGAGGAGGACATATATTTCATTACAAGGCTATCGAGGAGAAGGCTAGATTTTCCCTCATTCCCAGAGATTCCAGTTTTCTATGCAGCAGGGAGTCAGTTGGTGTACTCCCAGAGATACATTAGTGCAGATATACTATCTCCTTCAGATTTTCAGGTCTCCGGAGGTCAGTTATGTATTGGTGCATTTGGTAGTGAGGAGGTGAGGTGCCTCTCACTTCTAATTTCGACCATTTCACACAACACCAGTGATGGGAAACGCATTAGTTTCTCGCTTCTATATTATGTTGACTCTTTAGTATAGGAGCCACGACTTGTCAGGGGGTCTGCCATTTTTTTGCGGCAATTTTGTACAGCCTTAGATAGATGTCGTGCTCATGCACAAGGGAGGGTCAACTTCCCTTTTGCTTCAAAGATATTTTTTTTATTTTTTGAGAGGTTTCCAGAGACGAGGCCTACTTTTTTTCGGAAGCCTCGTAGGCCGATGTTTGAGGCATAGATGCACATGTGGGGATAGATGATGCCCAAGAGGGGCGAGATTGTTTTTCTAGCGAGGATATCGCATGATGCACAGGAGTTTCTAGCTAGTGTTGATGAACATCCCTTCATTATGGTCCCCTGTCATTATGCTAGTTTGGATTGGCGAGGGTGTGCCAACATAATCTTCATAGATGATGAGCCACCAGATGATAGAGGTAGTATTATTGTTTTATTTAAATTTATTCTAACATGTTATTTAACTTGTTTTTATTAAATTGTGTAATGAAATTGTCTAATTATTGTTGTGTACTTGTATATATTTTGTAGACATTGGATCTTTTGATGGCAAGGACATGCCAGCACCACCACATCATCTAGGTGTGGATCCTAATGACGATCAGTGTATGCCAGATGCTGAGGATCACCAGGAGGTCGGTGCAGAGAGACCTGCTCTTGCTGGTGTGCTGGTACCGCCTTTTGCTAGGTGTGGTAGGCTTGATAGCAGATACAGGATGGAGTTGGGTGACTAACTCACTACATTGATTGTTGAGGCTGGCATCATGCCCGCTACTATGAGAGACATACATGCCAATGGTAGATTTTTACGTATGTGGAGAGGCATGCCGCGTGATATGTACAACCTGATGCGGCATGTCGTAGGAGCTATGACCTTATATACACGACTGAGGAGGACTGTTTCATGTTATAGACATGGTCGAGATGCATCACATGATCGAAAATGCGCGAGCAACGACACATCATCTGATGATCGTTCACCTCGTTCCGTGCCAAATGAGCAGCCTCCAATAGCATCGAGCAACAATCATCATGGAGAGTAGGCTGGACCATCATCCATGTCCAGTCACAACCTGCAACATCCAGCAGTACTCATGATCATGAACATACTAGGCCATCGACCATGTCGAGTCATCATGATGAGCAGCTGAAAGTTGATCCAGATCAACAGGCACGTGATGATCAACATGTATCTGAGCTTGTCGAGGCTGTATCATTGACTGAGCAGGCCTCGACTAGTACTGCTATTGATGATGTACCACCAGTTGATCCATGACATTTATATTACAGTTTTATATTTTTGATATTATTCACTTATATATATATATATATATATATATATATATATGTGTGTGTGTGTGTGTATGTATATATATGTATATATATATCTATATATATGGTCCATGTATTTTATGTTCATGTTACAGTTGTACTTAATTTACATGTTGGTGATCATCATGATGTGTATATTGTTAGGTCATGTTAGATATGTTCATTTAATGTGCAACTTGCAGATAGATGTGTATGTGATAGCAGTTATTTCACATGGGATGTATATTTGATGTTTGTGTTGTGAAGATGTTATATAATGTTAATTGTGTTTTGTTATATGATCATTATCATGATGATGTTAGCGAATTTGAATGTGTTTTTTAGTCAAATATGATGTTTGTACGATGGTTATCATGACCGTGATGTTTATTAATTAAATTAATATTAAATGATCATGATATTGTAAAATTGTAATATTTGTAATTCTAATTGTATGTAAAATTCTAAAATTGTAATTGTAATTGTACGTGAAATTGTAAAATTGTAATTCTAATTCTAATTCTAATTTTAATTGTATGTAAAATATTTGTAAAATTTTAATTGTATTAATGTGAAATGATTTTATTAAAATTTTTAAATTTGTAAAATTTTAAATAATTGTGAAATAATAAATCTAGAATAATATGAATTATTGTAACATAATAAAGTTTAGAAAATAATGAAAATAAATTCATGTACTTTAGAATTATCATTATTTTATTATGATCTTATATACAAAAAAAGGAACTTTATACAGCGTGCCATTGTTTTTGAGATCAACATAATTGCAAATTATCAAGTGAAATATTGATTTTAACATTAACACAATTCAAATTACTAATTAGTTCAAAATACATATTATAATGTTTCGAAAAACCCATCTTAAAAAGTATAAATATTGATGAAATAACACATGTATCATATCACTCTCGGTTCTCATGATCACCCTCATTATCTTCCAGCTCGCATGGCATGATAACACTATTTTTCTCAAAAATATGTTTTGATCTAGGGTCATGTCTCAATACGAACCACCAATCCCTATCCAACACATCTGGGTAAAATAAAAACTGGTTGCAGTGTTTGGGGAAAACAAAGGGCTCCTTAGCTTCATCCCACATCTTTCTAGATTTGATACATATCATCCTACTATCACGATCTTCCTTTACATTATTCCAATCAAAGGTGTCCCACCACTTGCACCTAAAAATAACACATTGGAAAGAAGAGAAATCCACTTCAATGATCTCTTGTATCTTTCCGACGTAACATAACGTCCCTCGTACTAGGTTTTCATCACAGTGGATAGATCGACTAGATTGGTCAAACTTGACTTCCATTGCACAGTCTTGTGTGATGTTTCTAGCATCGACATTTTCTATGCAAAAATGGTGTCCATATGCCCACATAGATGGGAACAAATGCACCTATTATAAAAATGTTAAAAAAATCATAGTGTCATATGTCTTATAATAACCCAACAGTTAAAATATGAAATATAGATGTCTTATAAGTTTCAAATTTACATATAAATTAAATATATTATTACTGAGTTGTTGCATCCAATCCCTAGGTTTAGCGCACCCTCTTCAACATGCGGGTAACGATCAGTTGCACCATATTTCTCTGTGACTTGGTCAACAACCCAATTGTTGGGGCATATTTTATTTTAAATGATCGGGATAAGGCACACTTCTACCATTCAATCGTCTAAATTCTTTCCTGTCACTATCCCATTTCATCCTCTTTTGTTCATACAATGCGACCCACGGTTGTGTCGCTTTAGAATTATAAAGAACAAATTTATTGATTGCTTCAATTTCTGCATTTGCTGATGAAATCAAACCGACATTATATAGTACTTAGAGATCAAAATATACATTATATCGAATTTTAACATGAATATTTACTTTGTGTAAATTTGAAAAATTATAAGTCACTTACTCTTTATCAAGCACTTTTTTCCACTCGTTTGGAGCAACTCCCCTTCTATTTTTTCTTCATCCCTTTCATCATCCCAAATCACCACACCTGGTCTGTTGTCGATATGCTTGATGTAATCACATGCATAATAGAAAGAATCATACGATATGTACCCCTCTGCCATATACCCCTCAGGTTTTTCCCTTTGTCGAACAAAACCTTTCAATTTCTTCATATACCTCTCTAAGAAGAACATCCAATGACAAGAAACCACCCCAACTAATTCAAACTCATCTACTAGGTGGATTAGAAGATTAACCTATAAGTCCATGAAACTCGTCGACAATTCCTTCTCAAACATACAAACAATCTCAACTATCTCTTGACGCCACCGTGGAATGCTAGCCACATGAATCTCCTTTGATGTGATCCAACGTACAAATGTGGATAATTTAGATATGGTATGTCCTAGGTCTTGAGGGAATTCATGTTTCACACACCCATGCACGAACAAAAGATAATAACACTACAAAGTTATAGACACATGCACTAATATACAAAATCAATTATGTTTTATGATCCCCACATTGGATAAAATTTATTAATATAACAAATAATAAAATCATTCTTTTGACATTATATGTACTCTTAGAAGATTCAAATGGTCATGTGATTTCAACCTCGCCAAATGGCCATCCATGGTGAAGCAGCTCCATAGTGACGACCTGTATGAAGTTGGCACCCTCACACCCATTATAACTTCCTTTTTCAAAGAAATGTCATCTTTTTTTTAAATCCATGGGACATCACCTTCTTTGAAAAATCATGAATTCGAGTGACCAACACTTGCCTCTGATCCCGTAATTTATAATCTTCTTGGCCAATGTTACTTTTTAGTTTTTTAAGTAATAATATCTTTCCTAACAACCAATGTGTCACTTTGATTCGGTGATATGTTCCTCCATAAAGAAGATGAAATTTTTTTAAATATATGCATGGGATCTAATAAGTGGGTAATATTAAGATTCTCCCAATATGGGAGGTTATAAAAGATAGATTTCCTTTTCATCCCAATGGGAAATTTCTCAACATAGGTGTCGAATAATTCTGGATCATTGAACATAGGCTTCCCATTTGAATCGAACATTTATATGAACTCCTTCTCCTTCTCTCTCTCATATGCTCTAAGCCATTCAGTTGGTGTCGTTATTGGAGGCATTTGGGTTCTCTCTCGTTTACCATTGAAAGCGGATGCTACTCTTCTGTAAGGATTTTCTTCTGGGAGGAATACCCTGGAGAAATCATACAGTGGCTTTCATAGATCCTTGGACCATCTAGCTTTCAGAGAAGGTCCACAACATTTACACCCAAAATACCCTTTTGTTACAAGACATGCAAGATTATTGTATACAATTAATATGCATGGCACGTTAAAGAATATCATGAAGATCAAAACAATTACAACAAATTAAATAACTAATATGTGGAAGAATATTGTTACGTATATAAAAAAATCAATAAATTAAAAATGTAATTTACCAGAGAAAACTCCTAAGCCTGGATAATCATGTGTCGTGTAAGCACATATGCCATACAACGTAAAACTCCTCTCTGCTGCGATGGGTCTTAATACATCGTATACATTTATCCCATCCCATAATTCCTTCAATTCATCTACCAGTGGTTGTAAGTAGACATCCATATTCTTCACTTTTCTTCTACCAGGGACTATGAGAGGCAACATAAGATGTTCATTCTTCATGGAAAACCATGGGGGGATATTGTTATTGATCACTACTATAGGCCAAATAGAATAGTTGGTGTTCTGGAGGGAATATGGGTTGACGCCATCCATGACTATGCTGAGTCATAGACTTTGTACTTCATCCTTGAATTTTTCGGGCCATGTATCCTCTATATGCTTCATGTCTATTGAATCAGTTGGGATTCACATAAATCCCAATTCACTTCTATGTGAGGCATGCCATCCCTGCAACATAGATAATTCTTTGCAACGAAAGAGCCTTTGAATCCTTGGGATTATAGGCATGTGCCTCAATATCTTAAAAGGAGGACCAATTCGTGATTTACCCTTCTTTTTTGAATTATCATACCTATCATGCGCACATTTCAGACATGTCTCTTTGTCTGCATATTCTGCTCTATATAGAATTCAATCATTTGGACATGCATGATATGATATGTACTCAACACCCAACATTTTCAACAATTTCTTTGCCTCTTCGCAACTATTGGACAAGAAATTATCACTTGGAAGAACCTTATCTTTGAATAACCTGTAGTTGGTGATCATGGAAAAATATATTAATAAATGTACATTAATGTTGATATGATTATTAATGTTCATAAAATTTACCATTTGTAATGTTCATTGTACTGTACTGATTATATTTCTCAAATTTATATAAGGGAGGAATTTATGGTAACTTGTACCTCAAAATTTCTGAGAAACATGCATTCAACAAGACAAACTTTGCTCTCAAGTTGTACAGTAACATTGTTGTCCCCAACTGGGTAGACTTTGACTGACCTCCAGGTCCAAAGAGAGGGGTGGTGGAAGCAAATTTAAGGCTTTCGAAAAGGTGTCAGCTATATGAGCATCATCCCCTAGCTGATCATCATTTTGGAATGCATCTAACAAAATTATCTCCATGGTAGTTGTATCCCTTAAGTAATCATCCATACCAAATTCTATTTGATTGCCCCCATTGCCAACTTGTGAAAAATTACTATTGTTGTAGTCATTCCTAATTGGTGAATCTAGACGTAGCAAGAACTGAATCGGTGGTTGATTCAACCATTCTTGGTATCATTCCTCTCCGATTTTTCTCTTAATTCAGTCTTCTCTCGATTTGACATTGCCGTGGGGTGCAACGAAATATGGTAAGTAGGTCACTCATCATCACTAGAATCCTAATAATTAAAAAAAAAAAATTGAACATGATTAGTACAAAATATATGATATCAATTAGTAACCACGTTGACAATATTTCATGATTAATTGGTTTGACGTTGAAATAATTACATTAATCAATATACCAAACAATTATAATTATTACCATCATTAATGTCCCAGGGTTGTGGCTAGAATATCCAATAATGTTACAATTGGCAGGGTGAAGTGGCTGTCCATTTTCATCTACCAAATGTGCCTTGCAGTATGCTGCTCCTGGTAAGAGCTTCCGACATTTTGGAGCTGACATTTGAATATTTTGTGCATCTGAACTCGATTCTGAATCTGCATGAACCTGCAAATTTGTATACATTATGTATTTAATTAAGTTGTGCATGACTGACAAGGATAAAAAACATAAATTCAATTAGATAATGAAAATATAAATAAAATCTGAAGTTAATATTACGTCTCGAGATGGATAGGGAGAACTCCATGATGGACTTTGAGAAATATTATGGAACGAGCTGGATTTTGAAGAATTGTTGATTCAATATAATTATGATATCTTCTCCCTGCATTTGAGCAAAATCAACAATAAATTTTGGTGCACACACCTAAAGTAATTTCGGTGAATTAAAAATGGACTTCTTGTTATCGGTGCTAATATACAGATCACCGCACTGGTGTGTTTTCGTTAATGCACACCGGTGCCACGATATAAATAGACGCATCGGTGTGGTGATATTAATTGATGCACCGACGACGAATATCCACAAATAAAAAATCGCAACTCTATTTTCTTTAAGTGAAAAAAAGCGGTAAATTGAAAAATAGGCAGAAAAATATTTTCGAAAATCTAATTTCATAAAGTAATTCCTTAAATACTAAACACTTTTCATTATTTCACTATTTTTGCAAAAAATTTCAACCAGAGATTTGCAGGAGACATACCTGGAGCAACAGAACACGATATCACTGTGGAGCGGTGAAATACATTCGAATAGAAGTATTCAGACAATCAAAATTTCAAACCTTTGGTATTTCAAACCCTGTAGCATAGAATTTCAAACGATTTCGTGATTAAATTTTATTGCTTTTTTTACTTATTCTGCAGTTTTTTTTTACGCAGTAAGTAAAAAATTTCAATTTATTTTTCATTTTCAGAAAATAAATAAATAAATAAAACTATATATATATATATATATATATATATATCCATTTTTACCCTAAACCCTATATTATTTTTGTTTTTGCCCTTTCTTCTCCCTGTTTCTGTGATTTCAGAATTATGGATTTTCATTTTAGATTGAAAGGGTTTTTGTATTTCTATATATAAGCCTAAGGCATCCAACCCACGAGATGAATTGCATAGTAAGATCCCAATCCATGTCGGCCCTTGCGTGAATTTTTGAAAAAAATGATTTTTTTTTAATTGGTGTGCCATGTGTAACCTAGCACACCGGTGGCCTGTATTATCCCAGCGCACCGCGAAAGTACTATCATAAAAAAATTAAAAACATTTTTTTTTTAATCAATGCACCATATGTAAAATAGGGCACCAATGCGCTATTTCATTATGGCGCACCGCGAACATGTTGTTTCACAAAAAATGTTTTATTGTGTTAATTGGTGCACCATGTAACGTATAACGCACTGTACTGGGTATCCTAGTTGACAGAGAGTACCATATGGTGGTCCCTTGTTTGCGCGAGGCGTTTATGCTACAAACAATAACACTGGATGATTTTTATTATTTTCTCTGTGTTAATCGGTGCAGTGGTTAACATGTAACGCACCGATGCTTCTTTTTGACATAGAGCACCATACAGTCTTTTATATTGTTTGTGCGGTACGTTTATAAGACACCCACGCACCGACGTCGGTGCGTACACCATGAATGGCACACCGGTTTCTTGAAAAAAAAAATTTATATGAAAAGTTGACATTTTATTTATAAAATATATTAATGAATGATATGGTACAAGTTTCATATTGATAAAGAAATGGCTAGCAGAAGATCAAGTAACAATAATACTAATAACACATCAAGAAAAGAAAAAAAGGCAAATTCTTTGTAAATTCTTTAAAAAAAAATTATTTTTGAACTATATGTAAGTTTAACTAATATGTATTGTTTGTTGTGTATCATGCAGAGCCACAAAATGACGAAGCTCGATAAGATTATTTCTGATCTAGGACTAGAAGAGCGTAAAATCTTGATGGAAAAATTGCAAAAAGATGAATTAGGTGAATGAAAAAATACTATTGATCCAATATGAGTTTCTTTTTTTAATTTTCATTAATAATATACTTAAAATTATTAGATAACATGTGTCAAACAATATATTAATTCACATCTGTTTAATGTTCTACAGGGACCAAAAATTAGAAAAGGAATGTTGTTCTAAGAAAAGAAAAAAAATAGAACATGCAAATGAAAATGAATTGCTCCTTAGCTCATCTGGAGTGGTGTTGGAGGTTAACGAAAGGGGGAAAAACTTTTACAAAAGTTTGAGGGATCTAGTGGAACGAATGTATAGATGTTCTTTCCACTTACAATACAAAAACCAATCCAATGATTCCAAGAACCAAATTTTATCTAAACTACAGGAAGAGTTTCCAAAGAATTGGTCAATGAGACATGTCAGACTTTTAATAGCAAAAATGTACAACAACAAAAAAGAAGGAATGAAAAATTAATATTCCTTTAAATGTTTGTCTAGAATTATTTATAAATATCATTTTTGTTATATTTACTTTTCATATATCAATATAAAAATTAAATAGTTTATTGTCATGTTACATTTTCAGGAAGATTATGAAAATCTCAAAAGATGAACGAGCTGATATCAGAAATATGCCAGTAGGAATGTCCAAAAAGGTGTACAAGGAGATGGTCAAAGAAATGGACAAAATTGCATCACAGGAGGAGCCATATCAACAACAACATGCTTCAAATGTAATATGTAATCATTGAATTTTTCGATCATTAGGTACAATAAATAAACAGTTTAGCATTAAATATTAATTTTCAAGAATTTTCTTGCAGAAAAGAAAAGAAAATGGAACCCATTTAGCACATAAAATAGGATGACAAGGAATAAAAGGGTTGATATCTAAGTTTGTGAGTAATTGTTACTTCCTTATAACAACTTAACTAGATTTAATTTTTGTATTTTTTAAGTTGTTTTACAAAAATCATCATTGAATGTCTTCAAACAGGTGCTAACATACAAAGAAGAACCATCAGACGAATTGATTGAAATTGGGTTAAATATGAGTTGTGAGTATATGTTGGCATATCAGAAATTAATTGTGGAATTTGTAAGCATCTATCGATCTTGTTTTACTTAGCTCCATCTATAATTAATAGAACAAAAAAATCTTTTATATTAAATATATGATTTGTTATGGGGTATAAAACTTGCACGAAACAAAGTATGGAACTATGCCAACAGACAAAACCTTGAAAGATGACATACTACATGGTTTTGAAAGAATGTGTATAGTTCATGAGTCAATTGTTGCTATGGTACATCATTTATTTTTAATTTACATTGATGTATATTATTTAATATTTCAATTTTCATTATTATCACCAATGTATATACACTCATTACAGTTTATTTATGTTTATAGATGGAAGGTGAAGAAGATCAAGAAAAAAATCAACACCGTGAACAAAACATTCTTGAAAATAACCCAAGTAATGGAAATAGCTCTTGCAGTGACAACAGTTCAAGCGAAGAATGATGATCACTATGTTTGGATATCAAAGCAAGGCGTTGTTTTTTATGAAATATTTGTCTGTGAAATCAGACATTTTGTTTAATGTAATGGACATAGTGTCCCAATTGAAAGACAAAGGGATACCAATAATTGTCCCATTTTATATGACAAATATTGTCTTATTCATATATATAATAAAATATGTTTTAATTTATTCTATTGTGTTCTCCATTGTCGTTGTGAAGTGTAAAACCACTGAATAAAATTTATGGATGATTAAATATTATAATGAAGAGATGTGAAATTTGTTGATATGATATGACAAATTAATCCAAACATCACATTCCAATGCACTAATGAAAATTTAATTCATATGAATATCATTGTAAGATATGTGTCATCTTTTGATAAATAATGAATTTAAAAAAATCACAATAATTATGATATGATATAACAAATTAATCCAAACATCACATTCAAATGCATTAATAAAGATTTAATTAATATGAATACTGTTATAAGATGTGTCAACTTTTAATGAATAATGAAATTTTAAAAATCACAATAATTTCACTGTCACAGATCGATGTTTCTAAAAAATACAAAATGAACACCGGTGTGTGTCAGTTACTGTACACCAGTGCCTTTGTATGATACAGCACACCGATGCGTTTCTACTACCTATATGCACCACACAAATACCAATACCAATTTTTAATCTCCATACGTTTCTGAGATACTACACACCGGTGTGTTTATGTCAGTCTACGCACCGGGGCATTTGTATGACCTATGGGCACCGCACAAATACCAATATGAATTAGAACAAACGGTGCGTTTGTCGGATGCTGCGCATTGGTGTGTTTCTATAACTCGACGTACCGGTGCGTTTAGATGACCTATGGGCACCACACAAATCCAAATACCAATTAGAATGGCCTCGTGCATTGTATCACCAACACTGCGCCCTAGTGCAGTTTTATTCCTTGACGGCCCGGTGCATGCACCTTCGACTATCCCATGCTGCCTTCTAGATGACACGCACTGGTGCGTTGACACCTTCGTAGTGCACCAATGAAAAAACATCCGTAATAACCTCCGACCACCCAGTTTTTTTATTTGTGTTGAAATTTCATTAAAAGCTCCGCCAAAACCTCCGTAACCATAAAAGGATGTTGTAGCAAATGTTTTTTTGAAAATTTTGGGCAATTTTCTAACACTAAAAACCTCCTTATAACCTTCGCTAGAGGGTCTTTTCCTTGTAGAGAATGTACTAAGATCATCTCCCAGACCGAGAAATTTGTTTTCTTTAGGATTCCCGCTCAAAGCAAGGGGAAGATAGTGGCCACATCCATGGCCCCTAAGAAGGGTTCCCCCACGCAACATAAGTATGTGGATAAGGTCACGGAAGAATAAATAGACATATTCTTCTCACACATAGGGGTACTCTTACACTATTAGGTCAAGCATTTGATCGATCTGACTCTTGGAATACCTTTACCCAATGGGTTGATATACCACTTGATGCAGGGGCATCCAGACAGATTTGAATTAAGTCGAATATGAAGCTGGGTATGCGAACAACCATGCAAAATTGGGGCGAAATTGTTTTAACTGATGCTGAAATTTTATGTAACTGATTAATAATTAGATCTGCCATGTGTGCAGTTGAGGAAATGAAGAGTTTCTGAGCGATTCAGGAGAGATAGTGGATCTTAAACGATTCGGGGTCTTTTGTATTTTCTATATAATATCGAATCTGTAATGTGTGAAAGGAGGAGAGCGAGCGAACGCAATGTAACCAAAAATGGAATTGGGGCTAAGGCTGAAATGCCTTAGATCGGTTCAAACAATATTCTGTATATAATAGTGAAATTGTTACGTGGATTCTTTGTGTTTAATATAGTTCATGTTTTCTCTAAAATCGTGAGTTCATGTCGTGATGGTTTATCAAATGTTTATATGATAGAGTGGATGTAATTATGGCTCATTTTCCTTTGGTTTGATTTAAACTTCATGGGTTTTGTTAGAAATTATATTCCAAGTGGAATTACGAGTTAAATGCTGTCGGGTTATTATTTCATGATTTCAGTGATTTATTGTCCATCGATCACTATAAAGGATTGATGGAAATCTAGTGTAAATATAATGTCATAGCATGTACTTTTGTTACAGAATGTGATGGATTCTATAAGCTGAGTGGTTAAGTGATGCTCTGAATCGTATAAGAGAAAATTGACGTTGATTAATGGTGTTGTTAACAACAATCATGGGGTTTTGAAATCTCTGTAACTTGGTTCAAGTAGTGACTCTGAGTCCTGTTGAACCAATGTGGGAAACTCTTGTTCATAGAAGTGGAGAGAATGCCAGAAGCAGCGCCGAGAGTAAGTAATGCTATGCGATGATTGATTGTGGGGTTTAAAAATGGGTTGAATATCGAATAGGGTCAAGGAACGTAGTTTAATAAGAATGGTGAATCTGGAATGAATGAGGCCGGAACTAGATGGAACGGTTTGAAATGAATAAGACGCGCTAAGTACGAGGTCACAAAGAGAATGAAGAAGTGGAACTCGGGCATACAGAGATTGAAGACAATGAACCTTGGATTCATTGGTAGGTTCTTTCAACATATTTATATGCACACATCAAAGTGGCGTAGTGGAACAGAGTGGACCTATAACCCACAGGTCCCAAGATCGAATCGAAGTCTTGGTTTTATGAGTCTGCAATTGATACAGTTGAGGTTGCAGGTTCATTTTGAAAGAAGAAAGGTGAATCTGCCTCTAGTGAGGTTCGTTCTTCATCACCACTGCTCCATTATGGAAAATGAAGAAATCAAGCAGTAGATCTAGGAGTTGATCCAAAAAAGGGCACACCCAACCAAGTTTCTCACCTTATGGGAGCATGATTTTACTTGTACAAAAGAAAAATGGAACCTCGAGACTCTTCATTGATTACTGGGAACTAAAAAAAATCATTGTTAGTAACATGTATCCAATCCCATGGATGGATGATCTTCTTGACCAAATTAAGGGGGACAAGTATTTCAACAAGATTGATTTTAAGTCTGGTTATTACCAGACTTCAAATAAAACCCATATATGTATGGAATATCGCATTCAAATCCAAGGAGGTCCTTTTCAAGTGGTTGGTCATGCCTTTCGGGTTGAGAAATGCCCCACCAACTTTCATGAAGTTGATGGATGGTATATTGTGACCCTCCACCAACTCGTTCGTGGTTGTATATCTAGATAACATCCTCATCTTCAACAAGATTTTGGAAGAGAACCTACAATACATTCAACAGGTCCTTCAAACTTTGTGCTAGCACAAAATATGTGCCAACTTGGAGAAATACACATTTGGCATGAGTAAGATCCAATATCTAGGCTACATCATTAATGAGCAAGGTGTGCATGTGGATCTGGCTAAGATCCAAGTCATTTGGGATTGGCTAACCCTGACCACTCTAACATAGCTTTGCAAATTTTTTGCCGTTGCCAATTTTTATCATAGGTTCATGTTAGGATTCCCTCATATCACTTGGCCTCAGAGTCAAGTTACCAAGGGTGGAGCGAAAGAAAAGTTTTTCTAGTCTGAGTCCCAATAGAAGGCTTTCATTGAGTTGAATCATCGCCTTTACTCTACACCTATACTCATATTTCTAGGCCTGCAAAAACCATATGAAATTGAGACATATGCCTTTGATTATGCTATTGGTGCAGTTCTCACCCAACAAGGGCATCCCGTGGCCTATCACAATGAGCCACTTTTCGATACAATTCAAAAATACCCCACCTATGATAAAGAGATGTATTCCATCATGCAGGCGTGCCACCAATGGAAGCATTACATTCTAAGGAAGGAGAAAATCATCCACACAAATCACTGACCTCTTCAGTTTATCCAAACACATGGGAAGTGGCAGAACAATTGACATTAGAAGTGTTCTAAATAAATACAACATTTCCAATTGAACGTTAAATACAATAAGGGCAGAACCAATCATATTTCATATTGCCTCAGTCAGATCCTAGTTGCAGCACTAACTACTATTCTTAACTCTTGTGGCCACAAGACCTCCAGATGGCTACAATTGAACAAAAAATGATCCAAATTTCCCCACCACATACCAGATGTTAGTGGATGGCAAGAAAGTTCTAGTTTTCCACCTCTAAGATGCATTGTTATATTACCTTGGCCACATTTGTGTTACTTGAAGAGAGCGTTCCAAACTGATTTGGGAGACACACTACAATTGGGTCGCAAGACACTTTGGTGTGAAAAAATTTTTGTTCATACCATAGAAGTATTTTTATTGGCAAAAACTCCAACAGGATGTTGGAAAATATATTAGATCTTGCATTGCCTGTGATATCCCCAAGCCAACCATTAAGAAGCAAGGCTTGTACACTCCTCTTCCTACTCCCAGCCAACCATGAGAATCTATATGGATGGATTATATTTCAAGCTTCCCATCTACCACACATGGTAATGACTGTGTATTTGTGGTCGTGGAAATATTTTTTAAGATGGATATATTGGTAGCTTGCAAGAAGAGTATCACAAGATATGACATTTCCAAACTATTTTTTGAACGAGTATGGGTAAATATTGGAAACCTATAGAACATTATATTATATTGGGATAGCAAGTTCCTCATCACATTTTGATTGAGCCTATGGAAATTACTAGACACTAAGCTCACCAAGTCAATTGCATTCCATCCCCAGACTGCTGGCCAGACAAATAGTGTACATATTACGCATATACAACTCCAAGCATCCACGAACCTGGGAAGAGATCCTTCCTTATGAGAAACACAATTATAATAGAGCTATCCATAGCTTGGGTTTGGTAATTTAATTGATGTTAAATTACTTACACAAATTGTCAACCAGGGCTAGTATACTGATGAAGTGTATGTGCATTTTATGTGCTATAAGTCTTTATTATTCAGGAAATTCCTAAATTGAGATATCAAAATTCACATGTTTCTCTAATAGTAAGTAAATGAAATTAATTATATTTCTCTATGTATTGCGGATGCGGACAAGAGCGATCTCCCTAGTATCTTACGAATAGCTAGAAACAAACATCCATTTGTAAATTGTTTTCTCTAGATTATATGGGATTCAAAATTATTATAAACAAAGAAAGAGTACATGCCCTTACCTTGAAATTTGAAATTCAGTGTATTCTTTTATCTAGTCGCTCCAAAGAGGCTTCTTTATTAAGTATAACCTGCAATTAAAGATAAACAAAAGAATTAAAAGCACCTACAACATATAATAATTGAGAGCAGCTAATCTAACTTAGTGATCAAGGAATCTAAGTATTGAATTATTCATAAGCACAAGAACAACTCAATGAGAAAAGGAGATCCATATGTATTATATTGAATGAAAAGAGTAACTTTACAACTTGATGCCTTGATGTCGTACAATTTCCTCCCGGGGTCCTGAACAATCGTTCCTCCTTCAGATTGACAAGCCTTCCTCTCTTTGAACTAGTATGAAGTTATGGACATGAGTGTGTGATCATTCTCATACCAATAATAACTAGTGTAGAGAGTATTCTCTCTTGAGAATTTCTTCAACAAATACCTTCTGCAAGCTACAATCTACCCTTGAGACTGAAACATGAGCTCAATTTATAAGGAAATGGAGGTAGTTTCAATTCCATGAAGAGGGGGATGGATAGCTCTCATGAAGGGACTTGAGCTCCATAAACCATGGGATAAGATCCATGAGTGGAGGGATAGAGCTCCATGAGTGTAGGGATAAAGCTTGAACTGATCGCTCATCTAGAAGCTTCCAGTTGGGAGAATATTCATCCATCTGGGCTTCTAGAAATTATTTTTACCTTTATTTGACTGTTTATGGGGGTCTGCAGGTTTTATAAGCAGAACATGCGGGATCTACCGTAGGCTATAGAAAAAAATATCTGCGGATCCGCAAGAAAGAGCTAGGAAAAGTGTGGAGTTAGACTTTTAAGGGTTTTAATGAGATTTTCTCCAATTCCAAGACTTGGTTTAGAAACATTAGGGTTTTTTACCTCTAAGGGAGCACAATATAGGTGATGATGAACCTATATAGACAGTCAAATGTCATGGTGAAAAAATAACGTGTAATACTCTAGCTTAAAAGAAAGATCACACTCTTCTTGAAATGAATCACACACTTGTTCATGGTTAATCAAAATTAAACCAAACACACTCTTTTGATTTTAAATGAAATCACGCACACACTTTGCTTCAAATAAAATCACACTTGCTTTAGAATAAAATCACACTTGCTTGAATTGAAGACACACTTGCTTTAAAATGAAATCACAATTGCTTGAATTGAAACTAAACTACAAATAAATCTCCTCTTGACAAAAATAAATATTATCTCTACAAATATATATAATTGAAATGTAAAACTAGGTTATTGATCTATGTAAACCTATGCTCTGTCCATGTGAAAAAAATGTATTACTTCACTCAACAGAAAAAATGCTTAATAAATCTTAATAAAACAACCTAAGCATTCATTCAGAAATCAAAACTAAGCATTTGAAAAAACTAATGAAATGCTACAATAAAACATAGAATTGAAATGCTATCTACAGTTAATAAAAACCTTACAACTTAAGGGGGCCCTCCTGCGAGATGTAGGAAATAGCACAACTCCTTTACAAGACTAAATACACATTGATACCATGCACAACAAAGGAATGCAACAAAAACAAAATTTGTATTTGCGAAAAAAAAAAATTTCAAACAATCACCTCCTCCTCTCATCAAAGGGATTGAAATTTATAGATCTCTGAAGCAACAACAAACTTAGAATTTTCTTGCTACAATTCTGGTCATGGGATCTTTATAGATCAAACCAAATAAAATTTCATGGATTTTTGGATCAAAGATCAACCCAAATCTGTTCAAACTTATCTCTATGCCACAAATGTTTCAAATAACAACTCGTTATGGCCTGTTTGTTGACTGTGCATTAAATGACAAATTGAAAAACCACTTATCCACGTAATATGAAAAATAAGGCTCCAAATATCTTCGAAAACATCTCAAATGGTAATGAATTTGAGAAAATTACTAACATAAAACCTAATGGGGTCCATGATGAACAAATCCCATGTTTTGTTTCTCTAAATTCATTTTCATTTGCTCAGAAAACACATTTTAAGTTGGCTGGTCAAAATTGTTGTGTTTTTCCCTTGATTTGATGCCAAAGGTCCACACGTGCGAGTTGGATTTTGATCCATAAAAGTCCACATTGGAACCTTTAGAAAAAATGTTCATGTGCCAGATTTCCTTCTTGAGTGGTTTCACTACCTCAACCATGGAGACATCTGCGGAAACTTGGCTAAATTGTAGAAACTTGAACTGACAAAAATATCATTAGTAAAACTATGCATAATTCTCCTTAATTCATTAAAAGTAATGGAAATAATAATAATAAACCATGTAAACATGCATGCCAAAATTTGGTGCGTTTATGAAGAAATATGGTTAAGAATGATGACAATGGGTGAGTGGAATGATGCAAAAATGGATGGTTTGATTAACAAAATCATGACAAATTGGAGGCCCAACATTCCCCCACACCTGAGTTTTTGCATGTCCACATGCAAACAAAGCTTTGCAAAATTTCATAATTCAACTAGTTCTAGGTAATCCTTTATTTTTTCATTTCAACTGAATCCTTGACTGAAGCTCCAAGGGATTGGTGTAGATTATCTATCTTGGTAAGATTTTTTTTTTTTTATCTTGTTCAGTGAACCAATGAATTCATTTTCCAAAACTAAACATCTAGTAGCACAACCCTTTGTTTCCACACTTGTTTCTTGATAGTTGCAAAATGAAAAGGAAGAGCTATCTGTCCTCTTATTGAAATTATTGCCATAGTATGCTACTAATGAATAATATGATATTTGTTGAATTTTTCTTCTTTGATAAAATAAACATATATGCATTACTTATTAATCCCCTGCACATTATCATATACAACTTGTGTGAAAGATAAAGGTGTCCATAAAGTAGCATATCCAAGTACTTGGCATTGTTGTTAAAGCCTTTGAAAATTCAATCTTATAAACAATTTATGAAGTTTTTGTCACTTACTCAATTGTGCACAAATTTTTTAATCCTTGGTAGAATATCCAACATGTCATATTGTGAGGAATGCATCAATAAGACTCTTACTACATCCATGTGCTTTCCAACCCAAATAACGAATGATATCATTGTGCACCATGAATTTTGTATGTAAACAAACCACCACCTTTTGATCATGTGCTACAAAAATTTACCATGAATTCAAGCTTACTCTATTTGTAAAGTAATTATTTTTCTCAATAACTTCATATTGATGGACCGTTGAGGAAAGCATGAATTATTCCCACGTAAAGACCAAAAAATCAGATTGTTCATGGCAGCAAGAAGAGAAAAGGTAAACATAAGATCTTATGGAGGAAAATATTATGCAACCATAGTATGGGACTCAATCATAACAACATTGGTAGAGCATCGAATAAGGTATGAGGGCTGAAAATAGTAGAATAGGGATAAAGGATTGAAAAAAATGGTTTGAAGAATGTGAATATGATAGGGTGAAATACATAGATCACATGTTTTCAATAGCTTTCTTATTACAATTTCCAATTTTTTTAACAAATTAAAAAAAGAATCTATTGCTAGTTTTACCTCAAGCTTATCTTTTGAAGAAATTGAAACGTTGAAGTAGGGGTTGTAGACGTTGGAATAAAACCATTCTATCGACAAATAGATTCTTGAATCTTGGGCTTTTGAAAATTCTGAAAATGACTTTTCATGTCATCCAATATTGCACAAAAACATATGGCACAAACTCATTTTAAGGCCAAATTGAGTGTTTCAAAAGGGGAATGGTGTATTTTTACCTTTTTTACCGCCACGTGCCTCCAAAATCCCATTTTGGAGAAAAAAAGATGTTGCTGTGCAAAAATACCAAAACATGACCTAATATGTCTACAATGGTGAAAATTGAAAATCCACTTTAAAAACTCGATGAAAAGTCCTGGAAAATTGCACATTTTTGGAATTATGCCCACATTTTATTCAATTTACCATATTCTGAGAAAACCTAGAAGCTCAAATTTTTTATTTCTGCTCCAATCTCTTGCAATATTTGTGCCAAAACTGCCTCTGGAACAAGCTTCTACAAAAAAACCATGTTACAAACAAAGTGACCTATGAAACAGGAACTGTTATCTTAAAATGAGAACTCTAGCCCAAAAAAACTCAAAAAAGATAAAAAAACACCCCAAAAACGAAAAGTGTGTATCCTAGAATGCATTTTTATTTAGGGTTAAATTTTAACATTTTTTTTAAAATTATGCTAAAAGCCAAAAAAAATTTATTGGAAAAACATCGCCGAAAAAAAAAGTGTTGATGTTGGAGAAACCAAAAAAAAAATTGGGTCATAATTTTGACACTTTTTAATAATGGAATTAAAGATAAAATATTAGGATTTTGAAATATAGTAAAATTCCAACAATTTTGATAAATGATATTAAAGTTAAAAATATCATGTCTCAAAGCCTTATAATTTCCAACAATTTTCGTCCATCTTGTTAAAGATAAAATATATTGACTCTAAAAAACCCTAAAATTGTAATTGTCTCCAACCATAGCATTAAAGATAAAATATCATAGCTGGGAAAAACCTTAATATTTTGACAAGTTTTCAACCACGGTTTTAAAAATCTTAAGTTTTTATTAAATTTGAACCATGAAATTATGGACAAATTATATGACTAAAACAATTTTTAAAAATGAACAAGTAAATGAAAAGTTTATTATTCCAAGAGTAATTTTTATTTTGAAGGCTAAAAGTATATCTCTTTTCAAATCTTAGTATACGACAACTTATTTATATTAATTTATTTTTATTTTAAGTTTAACATATTAATAAAAAATTATATATATATATATATATATATATATATATATATATATATATATATAATGTAATGGAATTACTAGATACGAAACACTTCAGTTATGATGAATGAACGACTTTACAAAACAAATGAATTTATATGTGATTTTGCAGTTTTTGATACTCTATGCATTAAAACATTTGTTTTTTTGGAAATTTGTGTAAACTTGAGGACTCATCACTAGTCAAGAAGCTATACAAAGAGCAGGATATTCTGGAAGCTCACGTGTTATATATATTCCATGTGCAATAGGAGCTCTCCTCTCCACTTTTATCCATTGAGCAACGGCCATTCCACTCGGATCACTAAGGCCGACCTTCGTCCTCTATTTAGGTAGAGCCCCATTACCTTTTCATATTTATAGAAAGAAAAAAGATAACAAAAACAACAACTTATTTTATTTTTAAATAATTTTAAGATTTCGAAATTTGAAACTTGTTTCTTAAAACCTATATTTCATTATTAAGAAACATATATATTAATTTTATTTTCAAATATAATAATAATAATTTAATATTAAAATTATGTTTATTTTGAATTTAATAAATCAAAATTAATAAACATATTAAAGATTATGCAAAAAAAAATTGTTGTTTCTAGAATCCTATCGACCACTAAGGAAGTACACCATCAACAAAAGATTGTTTTCATATATATATATATATCCAATCAAATATATTGAGAATATGAAAACATTGAAAAAATAAATAATTAAAAAAAAAACACAAATAAATAACAAATAAATAAAAATATATATTAAAAAAAACACACAATTTAAAAAAAAAAAAAAAACAAAATTAACATATATATATAAACTAAAACATTCCAAAAAAAAACATAATTGAAGAAAATAATAATAATAAAAACATAAATACTAAATAAATACTATTTATGAGATAAAAAATACATCACATAAAAAAACATTAAAATAAAACAAAAAAACCATTAACAAATTAAAAGAAATAATTAAAATATTGAAATTAATAATTAAAAGCAGTGAAAATAATAATTAAAAACATCGAAAAAAACCATTAAAATGAATTTTTTTATTAAATAATAATAATATAAAAAATTGAAAAAAAAAACATATTTAAAAAAAAAAAAAAAAAAATCTAATTAAAAATAATAATTAAAAAATACCATAAAAATAATAATTAAAAAAAAAACAAAAAACCCATCTTAAAAGTATTTTAAAAAAAAACCATTTTAAAATTAAAAAACAAAAAATCATAAATTATTAAACCAATAATAATAATAATTAAAATAATAATCAAAAAATTAAAAAAAATTAAAAAAAAATAATGAAAATTTTAAATAAAATAATAAATAAATAAAAATCGGAATTGACTTCCCTGCTCAACCGGGCTCGGGGCCTGGCCATTGGGCAGAGGGGCACTGCAGTCGCCCTGCTACAGGCCCTGAGGCCGACTTGCCGGGGAGAGGATGATCCCATAATCACCCTCTTGTCACCTAACCGGCCTCGAGGAGACCAATTGTTTTTTTCTTTTTCTTTTTAATTTTTAATTTAAAATTTCTAAATTTTATTTAGTTTTTTATTTTTTAAACTTTAATTTTTTAAATTTTTGGTTTTTAATTTTGTATATGTGTGTGTGTTTTATTTTAATTTTGTATTTTAATTAATTATTTTTATTTTATTTTTTATAAATTTTGTTATTTTAATTTTTTCTTTTTAATTATGTTATTTTAAATTTTTTTTTGCTCTTTTTTTTTTGTAAGCTGGTTAGGACTACATCTTCATTATCATGTCCAAATACATCACCCTAATTGAGGCAGGGAATTGAACCAGTGACTTCACATCAAGAAGTTCCTTAACAACGCACCCGATCACCGTCTATCCAAGACCCTGTGGACGATTTTGTTCTTTTCCTTATTTTGTTTTGTTTTTTATTATTTTATATTTTCTTTTTAAAATTTTTATTTTTATTTTTTAAATATAAATTATTTTAAATTTTTAAATTTTAATTATTTTAATTTGTGTTTTAATTTAATTTTTAATTTTTTTTTAAATTTCACATTTTAATTATTTTATTTTATAATTTTTTATAATTATGTGATTTTATTATTATTATTATTATAACTTTGAAAAAAATTGTTTTTTTCTATTTTTTGTTAATTTTTTCTTTAAATTATGTGTTAAAAAAAAAAATTCCCTTTATTTATTAATTTTTTTGTATTACCTTTTTTTTTTACAAGTTAATTTTATTTTTTTAACATTTTTATGAGTTTTTATTTTATTTTCTTTTTTATATATATTTTTATATTTGATTTTCTTCTTGTCATGTTTTTATTTTTTTATTTTATTTTTATGTTTTGTTACCAACATGAAAATCACCAACATTAAAAAAATTAAAGTGTAAAAAATAGGCCCTCTAAACAAAAATGGTTTATGTTGCATCAACACTTTTCAAAATTAACATGAAAATCACAAACATTTTAAAACAAATGTTCATACTTGATAAATAAAAAAATTTAAAGCGTAAAAAATGAACCCTCTAAAAAAGGGGTTGATTCTGCATCACCACTTTTCAAAATCAACATGAAAATGATGACATTTAAAAAAAAAAAAAAAAATCATAAGAAATTTTAAAGTGCCAAAAATATGCTCTAAAAACAAAATAGGTGATTCCACATCTCTACTTTTCAAAATTGACATGAAAATCATGACATTAAAATTAAAAAAAAAAAAAAAAAAGAAAGAAAGAAAGAAAGAAAGTTAGAAAAAAAAATTTAAGTGCCGAAAATATGCTTAAAAAAAAGGGTCATTCTGTATCACCACTTTTCAAAATCGGGTGTTTTTTTTGCTACCTCAAAAAAACAGGTAGTCGTTAATTTTCTCATTTGATTGGTAACTTTGTTTACAACAATAGCTGCAGAAACTGCATCTTTCCGTAGTTGTTGCAAAAAAATGTCAATTTTTGCATAAAGTTGTTTTCTCTGAGTATGAACTGCTGATTTGGATTGTGTACTGCAAGCTGAAGTAAAAACCATGAAGCATAATGCATATTGACTGAAATAGGTCCAATTTTATTGTTTTTCTTGAAAATGAAATTAATGAAGAAAAAAAATTGTAATGGTGCCATCATGTTGTTGTTGAATGACAAAAAGATGAACATGATGTTATAAGAAACCAATAAAATGTACTGCTGCAAGTTGTTGTTGTTTCCATAAACCCATATAGTCTTCATCAAAATAAAAATTCATGGTGCAATTCTTACCATGCGAATGAATGTATCGAATTCGATTAAGGGAAGAAATAATTGGATTACGATCAATGATGAAAATCGTTAACCAATGCGAGACAACTCACCGATAATGTAAATGAGTGTCAAGGTACCTGAGTGCATCTTGACACGGATGAATGAATATGTAGAAGTTGAGTCACCTGCAAGATATGACAATCAATAGACATTTTTGTATTTCCATTGTTGTCAACGAGGTGGCTTTCCATTGATGTATGCAAGTTCCAAGGCATCCAAATAATCTCTGATCTTGATCCCAGATAAGGTGTTGAGGTCGATAGGAAGATATCTGTTAGAGGGTGAAACTTAAGGAATCCCACATCAACAAACTTGAGCATAGAAATAAAAATGATTTGAAGAACCATAATAAAAGATTGAAACCATCATAAAATTGCAGAACTTATTGTGAAATTTTCTCGCCAGTTGCCTGGTTTTCAAGCAAAGCTCATGTCCAATTGCGCCAGCAAGCTGGTTTTCACAATAGGACTTATTTTTATTTTTACTGTTTTTTTTCTTCTTTTTTTATATGTCCTACTCTAATTGAAAATTAAATCTTGTTCAAGTATATGAATGCTTCCAATGGAACTATGTGTGTAACAAGATGATAGATAAAATCATATACAAGTTTGAAATATACACTTTGATATGTACCAGTATGAGATACCAACTGCCTTGATTGGGATGAGGTCAGAAAATACTGAAGAATTGAGTATTGGGATCCAGTGATTGTCTTGAACCATGACTCAATGTAATCTTGTCTTCCTTGGATTCCTGCTATCTTGCCATGCAAGTCTTTAGAGATGTGATCCCCATTCAGAATTTGGTGATAGTCTTGCAAGAAAATTTTCAATCTTAGGTTCCAACAATTTCTCTTTATCAACAAGCATCCATGATTCTTGGACCTTATCTAAATATTCTTCTTCTGGTTGTTGTTCTTCAATGGCAGTTGGAGAATCATTTTTCAATACCTCATCCTTGTAAGTTGATTGAGGTGTTTTATTATTGGGGATATGAAATGGTTATGCAGGTAGTGGAGTGGAAATGGATCTTTTGGGTGCTTGTGTGGGTGGTAATGGGAAAGGTTGAATTGAGGGTGAAATTGATGTTGTGGTGGAAATGAATGGTATGGATAACATTGATATTGGTATTGAGGATAATGAGGAAAATATAGAGTATATGGTGGATTTCCTCTATAACGATCTTGCCAACCTTGTTTCCAAGATTTTTTTTGAGGTTGGGATTGATATGACCAAGATTTCCAAGGTTTATTTTGAGGTTGGTATTGTTATGTCCAAGGTTTCCAAGGCAAGGGTGTTTTCCAATTAATTTGAGATTTTTGTGCATAACATTGAAATTGTGAATTAATATCTTGCATCATACCAAGTTGATGAGGCTTCCATGGTATTTTTGGAGCTACATAACAAGATTGTTACAGTGTTTGATTTGCTCCTTGGTAAACTACCTTTAACCCTGGTAATGATGGAAAATATTTAGTAGTATGTGATCCTGCACAAATTTCACAAATTTTAGTGCTATCAAGTGGACATTCATGCAAAGCATGTTTATTTCTAAATTTAGGGAAAAATATAAATGAAGTAGCATTCTCAAATTTTTGTTATTTTTGCATTCTTAGCATATCAATTTGTTCATTTAAATTTCCAATAATGTCTAGCAATTTGTTAATTTCAGTTTGACTTACCAATCCTGATGTCGACTTACTTACTGTTTCCATAACTGGATCTTGAGTGGATCTTCCATACTTCGATTTTCCTCTTGATATGTTCTTTCATAGTTCACAAATCTCTTGAAATGAAAATTGAGAGACATCTCCTTTTCCCATTAGGTTAAGAAGATCAATCCATTCATCCTTTATAGCTTTTAGTAGGAGAATGTTTAATGTGTCTAATCCTAAATCATGTAATTTAGACCTTTTGACATTATAAGTAAATCTCTCCACTAAATCTCCTAGGCTTTCATCCTCCCTTTTTTTCTTCTTAAAGACTTCATTTCTAAGGTCATGGTGTATGCAATGATCCTTATATTTTTTCACAAATAATCTTTTCATATCATCCCATGTCCTTATATAATTTGTTCCTAAATTCATGAACCATTTAAGATCTCTATCCTTCAATGTTTCAGAAACAAATTCAATTTTTGAATATGTAATGAGTAGCCATAAGATATACAAATGATTTCAAATTCAAAAAGAAAAGTTTATACCTTTGAAGTTAGGAAGTACAGATGGAGGGATGCTCTTCATATGACCATTGAAATCAGTTTCTTGAATGGGAAATCCAAAATGATCTTCCTCATTATCATCATATTCAACCATTTCTTCTACCTCGTTTTTCACCTCTTATTATACCTGCAAAACTAGGAATTCATGATGTGGATGTGTGGCTCTTACTGCACCATGTGATATAGTGAGGGTGGTTGATGATTTTTTATTTTTTATTTTTTTAATGAAAATAAAAAGACACATATATACACTTTCCTGAAAATGATGCCAAAATGTCTGGTAATTTAATTGATGTTAAATTACTTAAATAAATTGTCAACCATGGATAGTATACTGATGAATTGTATGTGCACTGTATGTAATAGAAGTCTTTATTATTCAAGCGATTCTTAAATTGAGATATCAAAATGCACATGTTTATCTAACAGTAAGTAAATGAAATTAATTTAATTTTCTAGCTTAAAATAAAGATCACACTCTTCTTGAAATGAATCACACACTTGTTCATGCTTACTCAAAATTAAATCAAACACACTCTTTTGATTTTAAATGAAATTACACACACACACACTTTGCTTCGAATAAAATCACACTTCCTTTTAAATTAAATCACACTTTCTTGAATTTAAAACACACTTGCTTCAAAATGAAATCGTAGTTGCTTGAATTGAAACTACCTACAAATGAATCTACTCTTGACAAAAAGAAAGATTATCTTTGCAAATCTATATAACTGAAATGTAAAATTATGTTATTGATCTATGTAAACCTATGATTTGTCTATGTGCACAAGAGATCTTGCTTCACTTAACAGTAAAAATGATTAAGAAATCTTAATAAAATAATCCTAAGCATTCATTTTAAAATCAAAACTAAACATTCAAACAAACTAATTAAATGCTACTTCAAAACAAAAAATTGAAATGCTATCTACAGTTAATGAAAACCTTACAACTCGGGGGGGGGGGCTCCTGCGAGATGTAGGCAATAGAAAAATTCATCTACAATACTAAATACGCATCGATACCAAACAAACAAAAAAATAATGAAACAAAAAAATAAATTTTATTTTCAAAAACAGAGTTTTTCAAACAATCATCTCCTCCCTCCTCTTATCAAAGGGATTGAAATTTATAGATCTCTGAAGCAACAATAGACTTAGATTTTATTGCTACAATTATGGTCATGGGATATTTATAGATCAAATAAAATAAAATTTCATGGATTTTTGGATCAAAGATCATCCTAGATCTGATCAATGGCACGAATTTTCCAAAGAACAACTCATTCTGGAATTTTTGTTGATTGTGCATTTTATGATAAATTGAAAAACTACCTATCCACGTAATCTACAAAAGAAGGATCCAAAGATCTTCAAAAATACCTCAAATGGTAATTAATTTGAGAAAACTAATTATCTAAAACCTAATTGGGCTCGTGTTGAACAAAACCCATGTTCTTTTTTCCTGAAATTCATTTTCATTTGCTCAAAAAAAGAATTTTAATTTGATTGGTCAAAACTACTACGATTTTCCCTTGATTTGATGTTGGAGGTCCACACGTGTGATATGGGTAGATTTTGACAAATAAAAATCCATATTGGAACCTTTAGAAACAATTTCCATGTGTTGAATTTCCTTCTATAGTGGTTCTACTACCTCAACCATGTAAACAACTGCAGAAACTTGGCTAAATTGTAGAAACTTGCACTTGCAAAACTATCATTAGTAAAACCATGCATAATTATCCTTAATTCATTAAAAATAATGGAAATAATAATAATAAACCATGTAAACATGTATTTCAGAATTTGGTGCGTTTATGAAGAAATATGGTTAAGAATGATGACAATGGGTGAGTGGAATGATGCAAAAATGGATGGTTTGATTAACAAAATCATGAAAAATTGGAGGCCCAACAGCTTGATTGGCTGCAGTCCTTTTCAAGTGGGTCTGGGTTTTCAACTATTGTCTTTGATTGATTTGTCCATACCATGCAACTACACAAACAAAATACACACATGTATAATATGAGGCTGACAAAGCAACCCAGTTTATTGAATACATCCAATGCATTCTCCAACGGGTGCACGACATCTTGGATAACTCTAATGCCAATTAGAATCAGTGGCATGATGAACATTGGGTGCCACATAAGTTTCAAGTGGGCAATAATTTTTTGTTGCATTTGTAGAAATAACACCTCACCAGAGCCCATCGGAAGCTCATACCACTCAAATATGGGCCTTACACCATCACCAAATTTGTGGAAGGCAATTATTTTGAGCTCACCATTCCCCCATTCCTTGGCCTGCACCTAGTGTTCAATGTGGATTGCCTTCAGCCATACTTTCCACCATTATTAAATACATCAAACATTGTATAACAACTCACACCAACAGAGGTAAAACCCAACTGCATGGAATAGGCCATAATTTATCAGATCATGGAAACGTAGATTAAGAATACTCACCAGTAGAAGATCCAACTTATCAGGTTTTCAAAGTTGGCCAACTCCTGCAGCAATTCAAGTGGATCACCAGGGACCAAGTTTAGCAGAAGTTTCCCCATCTCATGGAGGCACTCAACGCAATGGGGACCATTGATTCCTAAGGGGGGATGATTGATCCATGTGGATAGTGGTAGCTACCCGCCTATTCCACTTGGACCCCCACCATTGTTTCTTCCAGTTTCCTTAATTATAACACAATTTACTATTTTTGGTTGTTTTTCGGGTCCTTAACTGCTAAAGCCATTTTGAGGCCCTAAATGACATTATTTTGGAATACGGGAAAACCCATAGCTACAAGACGGTTTTTTATCAAAATTTGCGGTCCTCAGATAAATATTTATAATAAGGTATCATACGTGTCAAGCAAAGACTGTAAGCCAAATCTACAACCCCAGGAAGTTGATGTACCAATTTAACCCAACGGGGCCCAAAGAGTTTTGGCGCTTCATCTCCTAGGATTAGGTTTTTGGATTTTAGGGTTTTCCATTGCTTCTAAATAATAAATAGGCCCACAAGCCTCATTATAACACAATTCATAAGGCATGTAGCTACCACATCTCTTCTCAGAGATAAGCTACCATCGCCTGAGCTAGTTTATTTCCATTTTGCATGTAAATAAATTTCAATACTTTGTTATTAATGAATTGAAGTTATGTTTTCATTGTAATTCCATGTCTATGTTTATATCTGTATTTCATTTCATTCCTTCATAAATATGGATCAATACACGATCTCTTGCAAAATATTTTTCATGAACTAGAATCTTTATGTTTTGTAGCATGGAGATTTATTTCCGAGTTATGGATATTTAAGGTTCTGGTTCGTGGAAGCCATTGAAGAGGAAGTCTCGTCATAGTCTTATATCCATTATGTTGTGTGTTATTCGAGGGATGAGCTTGAGGGTTTTAATATTGTTTTGGGATAGAGCTACAACCTTGAGAGAAGTCAAACTTGAGATCACATGGGAAAAGGGCCAAATTTTCAGTGCACAGAGCCGAGGAGGGCTTTGGTTGGGCCAAAGGAGCCGTGGTATAAATTTCAAATTTAAAGTAGGGCCTATAAGCCAACCCCCACCTAGTTAGGTGGTCAAGACCGAGATTAGTCAACTGTCACAAAGAGAATGTAAAAGAGCCCAACCTCTGACTTAAGTCGGGCCAGTCAGTAAGTCGAGTCTTGCGCCAAATAGATAGTTGAATGTGAGTGATTTGTTCCATTGAAAGTGTTATAGATCAATTTGGGCACCATTCCCGATGACCTAGTTAATTTGGCATCATCTCTAGGACCAATGATCAAGGGTCCATCATTCCCTATCACTTCAGTTGCTACATGCCCTAAGACAAGAAACAAGACAAATCAAGCAAGACTTTCATCAAGCAAAGGTTTCCAAGGTTTGAAGCTTATTATATAGCATATGAGAGCTCACCAACATAGGATCTAAGGGGCCTAAGTGCGTTGCATATGCAGGTATCCCCATGCAAGGCTACTCTGCAAAGAACTTCCCAACATTCACAGGTGCGTTGGTCACATTGGGAGCGAAATTCCCATTGTTCCGGAATCTCCACTTGGCCAGTGCCTTCCAGAAGAGTTCACATGTGTCAAGCTTCGGATCCAAGTGTCCATTTTACATATACATGAATGGAAACGTGTCTTGCCTATTATTGGAAAATCATTGATTGAAAAACAACCTATAGTTCATCTATAAATTGAGCATAGATCTAAGTGCTTGGAGAGGAAGAATTTAAGTAGAGAAATGTTGGAGAATTTTCAATTGAGAGCTAGATTTGTGTAGCTGCTGCTGGAGAGATTTATACTGTGATGAGGCTTGGGAACATTGCTGGAAGGTCACTTCAAATCAATCACTAGGTTGTAATCTATCCTTCTATCATCAATAAAGAGTACTACTTATTTTTCCCTATATGCATCTGTATTGGCTTTGGTTTTCCATATTGCAAGATCTTGGTTGATGCATATCATTTATGCTTTATTGATTTAGCTAACTAGCTTGAATAGATATCTATATTATTGCATATTTTGTTTTTTCAGTGTTCTTTCTTGCAGCAAGCATTCAGCCCAAAAAACCGCTTGAATTTGAAGTTGCAACAGAAGCGACAGAAGA
Organism: Pinus albicaulis; assembly: GCA_034641835.2. Taxonomy (NCBI): domain Eukaryota; kingdom Viridiplantae; phylum Streptophyta; class Pinopsida; order Pinales; family Pinaceae; genus Pinus; species Pinus albicaulis. The sequence goes on from CM076574.1 coordinate 36,297,758, forward strand.
AGCCATTTGGAAGCGAATGAACAAGTAAGCCTCCAATCCTCTCTGTGTATCTATTCTGAGTTAGTAGAAATAGTCGTATAGTCTTTCACCTGTTGTTCTAGACTAGCACCTATCTAGGGAAGCATGATTTATCTGTAATTCACAATTCTGGCCCAACAAATTGGCGACTCCACTAGGGAGAATTTCTCTTAGTTCTAGGCATTTAAGCCTTTGATTTTCTTTGTTTATCCACCCAGTAGTTGTTACTCATAAAGATTAAACTTTTTTAAAGCCAAATTTGCAAAGACAGTGAGTTAAACAGTAATATTTTTCTTTTTATACTACGCCCAACACACCCTTAGACTAGACACAATGCTTTGCAGAGCACTATCTCCCTTCCTAGCTTGCATTGCAAAGCACTGTCTCCCTTTGGAGACTGCGTTGACTTCTGAAAACACCCAAATTCCCTTGAATTTTCCTTTGCAATTTTCTTCATTTTTGTTTGCTGTTGTGTTTTGAAAAGCTTGATGCTCAATTGACCAGTGACTCTATATACTTCTTCTCCTTTGACTGAAAATTTGTTCAATGTTGTTTTTAAAAAAAAAATCTTTATCATTGACAAGTTGATTTCAAAGTACTTTTTATGGTTGCATTAAGAATCGTTTGATTTCGAAATAGGAAATTGTCGTAAAATCTTCATTTCCTTGATAGGAGACATTATTGTTGAAGTCCTCATTTTTCCTTCAAAAGAGAGATTGTTGTTTGTATTCTTCGTTTCTTGAAAGTAAAAAGCATTTGAATTGTTGATTTAGTGCACCTAGTTTCTTTTCTACATTCATAACATTAAGGAAACTGAAAAGAAAAACTTGCATTTGCATGTAGAATAATGTGTGTTTTGAAAAAGGAACATTAGGAAATTTGCATTTAGTTTGAGATCATTGATTTGTTTGCTCACAAATTATTTGCTCTCTTCCCTTAGTAGCTAGGTTTTTCATTGAAAAAGCTGAAAGTGAAAGATTGTTTATCATTCTTAGCTTTAATTTTACTAATTTCATGCACATCATCGCGGTGAACCTTTGAAAGGAAAATTGTTAAGCAAGATGAACATAAAATTAATCTCAATTTACTTAACAACGCATTGGAACCATAACGATAACATTTAGAAGGTCTAGGCTAGAGATGTGTTTCGGCGTCGTAAAACACAGCAGCTGTCATTAACTTGTCTGCGATACATTCCGAGTGTGATATCTCACTCCACGTACGTAAGTATATCGTAGCTCGTCCTTGTACTTTCGGTTATATTGGGCGGTGTTACAGTACAATAAGTATAAAGGGGTGCTCTCACTATGAGGTTTCGCATCAGACATTGCTAATACGGACTTGGGCCTCCACGTACCTTCGGGTATATTTGGGAGGTCAAATTTTAGGTGATATCCATCCATAGTGAAATGAGTCGGCTACCTTGAAATTTTGATACACTGAACACAACATTCAGGGAGATTACCTGCCAGTACGTCTTGGTTCGCCAGGAGGTACTCTATAGTTCACAGTTTCTTGGTAAACCCTTTTGCCTAGCATTACCCTCTTTTGCCTAGCATTACCCCATCATTCATGTAGATTATCTTTAAAACCACCTTTACCACCGGAAGTTACTTCTAGTAGGCGAAGGCGATCACGATCTACTGAATCAAGTACAATTCGTACCTCTGGCGAAACATCATCTTTTAAACCAGATTTAGCTCAAATTGTTTCCACACATCCCGGTTCGTCTACCGTTGTCAAAACGGAATCTTCACAGCTACCCTTGGTCACGATCCATTCAATCGATGAGACCATACCTCCTGGACCTAACATTGTTCAATCACAAATTGATCCAGATCTTGTCTCTTCTTTGCCAAAACATCTGAATCCTGAAGTTGAACAACCAGAATTTGTTCCTACCTTGGTCATCCCACAAAGTTCTGTAGCTATTGAAACTCCTAGATCACACAGTCAACCATCTTAAATATATTTTGGGCCTGACGGTAAAATTCTTCCTCCTGGTTTAATTGCGATTGAAGAAATCCAACAAGACAATAAACCTTTAACTCCAACCCATTTTGGGAGGGAACTTTACCTGTACGATTCTTTTCCTCAATCGTTTCCATCTGCTTTTGTTGATCCTGTTTCCATTCAATCTCCCGTCGATTTTCGAGGGTATACATTTGGTCAAACAACCATGTCTGAACCAACATCTTCGATTGGGTATGTTGTTCCAATTACGTCAGCTCCTACCCTCGCTACTCCGTCGATGTTCACAACCTCACCAAAGTCATATTTGCATGGTGGACCTTTGGTCCCAACAGGTTACAAATAATTATCTGGCACTTTCTCTTGTGCATATTCATGATCATGGTATTTGTCAATGTCATCATCTGGTAGTTTAACTAGTAGTCCTATCGTTAGTACTGAACGACTTGATTCATTACATACATCATCAGGGCAATATCAGGTTGGTCCTTTTGGGTCATTTCCTTTAAGTACCATATCAACTGGACTCCCAGCATTTGGAGAAAATTATTTTATGTCTTATTATCCTCCTTATGCTGGGGGGCAACCTTTGGTCACCCAATATGACAGTACGTAGTCACTTTTTGGTCAAACTAATGTTGACATGAATGTTTGTCAATGGCAGCCCACTCTGCCTATCCAACCACAAACGGTTGTACACTCGTATCAACCGGTTCAACCTATTACACCCACTTCATTACCACTTGTTAATACATCTATACCCCTGTTATAGAATAAAAATATTATACATCAACCTTATCAGGCGGGTCCTTCAACTCAATATCATCAAATGTTGGGTCCACAGACTCAAAATCCTTTGGTTAATTTACAACAACCTGTATCAGGAATCATTTATTCACAAGTTGGTGTACCATTTTATGGGATGTCACAAACGCAACCTGGTTATACATATCAACCGAATCCAAGTTATACTAATTTGGGTTATAACATTGGTGGACAGACCCCTTGGCAGCCACAAGCACAAATGCCTCAAAATTCATTTCAACAAGTATCATATCCAGGTTTTGGTCAACAGAATCCTCAAGCGTTTGCTATGCAAAACAACCCCTATCTGGGTTACCAGCAATAGATTCCGTATGCTGGTGCTCAAAGGCCTGTTGCCCAAGCAATTCCATCTTACCCTGGCTATGCTCAACCTAACCTTAATTGACAGTTGTCTTTTGTTGCAACCTTGGAATTACCAGATTTAAACCGGTTAACCAATGATCCTATAAATTATGCTCCTTGGTGGCTAGTGATACCTCATAAATTACCCTCTGATATTCCTAAATTCAATGGAAACCCTGGAGAAGATTTGTCGACTCATGTCATGACTTATCATTTATGGTGTTCATCAAATTCCCCGAATGATGATTATGTTCGACTACGTCTTTTCTAGCGTACGCTTACAGGTTCGGCTGCTAAATGGTACATTGAGTTATCTAGAGATTATTTTGACAATGTCACTGCCTTAGCTACTGTCTTTGTGACCCATTCCCAGTTACTAATCAGATACGAAACTGGAACAGAACTCTTGAACAACTTCAAACAGACTAATGCTACTCACATTTCTGATCATATTCATGAGTGGCATCGTCATCGACGAATGGTTAAGACATTTGTTCCAGATCATCTCTTTGCTGAATGGTTCATTAAGTCCCTGTTACCATCTATAACTGAGGATGTAGCTAAGGGTGGCGTCGTCACGGAAGATCAAGTTATCTCTCATGCCCAATATTTAGACTTGATTTACACTCAGTCCAGCATGCTCTATGAAAAAATTCCTAATGCGCCACAATATAATTTCAATGTTCCTCCTCAAATAAAGGACTCTCATGCCGGAGATGGCTTGATAGGCACTGCAAACACACACCACGCTACTGCATCTAATCTTGATCCTACTTCTGAAATTAATGCCATGTCATTTGACAAAGGCAAAAGTGACAAGCAACCAGGAAGTAAGAAAAATGGGAAATCAAAGAAAAATCAAACTTCTAACCCGTGGGAAAGATAATTTGATCAACTGTTTGGACCACGGAAACCTCATTATCCATGCATAATCTATAACGAGGAACATTTTGTTAGGTATTTTCCTCACCGTGCTGAAGTCTCAAAAATCATCAAGACTTCCCATGCATCGGTTGTGTTGACGAACCCATTTCCAAATCCAAACACTAATTTGGTTGCTACGGATCCTGCTCCTAGTTCCCAAGTGTTAATTTTATCCACCACAAAACCTTCACAAGATATTTTGGTGTCAACGCATAATAAAGACTATGGTAGTCTGGCCACTGATCAACCTACTACCTCGACAACGAATCCATCTACCGAATGAGTACCACCCACTGTTATTCCTGAATTAACAATTAATCCACCAAAGGGAGTAATTCATAAATCGACATATAATCCTCGAGCAAGAGTTGCACAAAATTATATATAGTTGAAGATTTGACTCAATCCCCTTCAGCTATGTTTTCTCTTGAGGTATTACAAAATTTTCCCTCCTAGAAACAGGCTTTATTGTTGGCCATTGGTGGAATTGATCCGATTGATTCTAATCTTGTCGTCTTTAACCATACGGGCTATGTGCCGCAATTACCAGTAGAATTGGCATTCTCCATACAAGTAAATTTTCTCAATCACCTTGTTCATCACACTATTATTGATGAGGGAGCATCTACGTGCATTATGTCTCTAAACTGTTGGAAGTCACTTGGCTCGCCACGATTATCACAATCATCAACGACGTTGAAGGCTTTTGATGGAAGAACATATAAACCTTGTGGTATTCTCAATAACCTACATGTTGAACTAGGGGGGAAAACAGTGAATATTGGTGTCGAGGTTGTTGAAGGACCCCTTGACTATAATATTTTACTTGGAAGACCATGGGTATATGCAATGACTACCATTGTTTCTACATACTTTAGAATGATTGCCTTTCCACATAAAGGTAAAATCACAGTCATTAATCAATTATCCTTTTTTGCCTCTGCTTCGTAGGTAACTAGAAGTGTTTCGTTTGTTCACTTACCCCAACTAGAAATTCAGAAAATTTGTGTAGGACTCTTAAAGGATTCCACTCTTATGGGGACCTTTGCATTACCGCTGCCCGCGACGTTGGCAGAAATTGCAAGTATAGAGACCTGCTACATGATCTCTTCCACTCTATCTGGCTTAAGGGAGAGTACGGGTGATTCTGATATTTCTACGTTGGATGATTTTTTACCGCCCAGTGCTATTGAGCTAGCATAGCAATCAATCTATTTGGCTTGGGTGGAAAATCTGAAATCGGCGTCGCTAAGTGTTTGGGTTGATCGTTCCTTAGATTTTGGTACTCCATCTGATCCATTTTCCTCAAAGTTTTTGACAGATGAAAATATTTTGGAAGCTATGATGTCAGAATCAGAACCAGGGGAAGATTATCATCATCGTTCTGATCTTCCTGATTATGAAGAAAAAAATCTCAGTGAACTATATCACCCATCCATAAAAACTTTCTTTTCGAATTATTTACCGATTAAGGCAATTGACTCTGAGCAAAATTTATCAAATATTGAAGAAACCGTTTCTATCGATATTTCGACCAAACCTGGCATTGTAGAAAATATTCATGTCAGTGTATTTTGTTCTCCATCAGAACTTGATTCATATCGTTCTCTTTTTCGTGAATTTCGTGACGTATTCACTTGGTCTTACGAGGATATCCCAGGCATAGATACTAGTATAGTTGAACACACTATTAATATGTATCCTGATGTCAAACTGGTGTGTCAACTGCTTTGTCTTATTCATCCAAAGAAAGCCACTTCCATCAAAGCAGAAGTTGAAAAAATTTTGCGTGCTAGTTTTATTTACCTTGTTCCACTAACTAAGTGGGTTTCCAATATCGTTCCTGTTATGGAAAACAAGGAACCATTAGAGTGTGCGTCGATTATCGGGATGTTAATCATGCTTGTCCAAAAGACAACTATCCTACTCCCTTTATCGACCAGATTATTGATGATTGTGATGGATGCGAAATATTCTCGTTCATGGATGGATTTTTCGGCTACAATCAAATCAATATCTGCCCAGACGACCAACATAAGACAACATTAATTTTTCCCTGGGGCACATTCGCATATAGGAAACTTTCGTTTGGTTTAAAGAACGTTGGGGCAACTTTTGAGAGAGCAATGGATTATGCTTTCAACAACATCAAGCACATTTTTCAACCATATCTAGATGATTTACCAGCACACTCACGAAATCATACTGATCACCCGATGCATTTGAGAGCCATCTTCTTACGCTGCCGACACTACAAGATATACCTCAATCCACATAAATGTGTGTTTTGTGTTGGTTCTGGTCGATTGCTCGGATTCGTAGTCTCAAAAGAAGGAATTAGAATAGACTCACTGAAGGTTCAGGCCATTCTTTATTTTCCTTCACCATCAAACTTACTTCTGATACAGAAACTTCAAGGAAAGGCTAACTTCCTGAGAAGGTTCATTCCAAACTACGCCAAAATGGCTAAAGGATTTACTCGATTATTGAAAAAGGAGGTTCCCTTCCATTTGGATCAAGTTGCGCAAAATTATTTTGATGTTGTCAAGGGCACTCTGATCTGAGCGTCATTAATGTATCCTCCTAATTATCAAAATGATCATTTCCTATATATCGCTACAGTTGAAACGACTATTGCTATGGTTTTGGTCCAAGTAGAAGATGGAATTGAACATCCGATCTATTATTTGTGTCATAATCTCGATGATACAGAAGTTAAGTACTCGTACGTGAAAAGCTTGCCTTGGCAGCGATTCAAGCTGTCCAAAGATTTCGCCATTTTATCCTACTCCGAAAAAAAACAATATTTTTGGATTGCAACCCCATGACTTATATCTTATCACGTCAATTGTTGGGGGGAAAATATTCAAAATGGATTGTCATTTTGCAGGAATTTGATTTGGAATTCATCAAATCCAAGTCAAATAAGTCTTTAGTTTTGGATGAGCTTCTCTGTGACCTTCCCTCTGATAGTACTGCTACTACGTCAGAACCATCTATTCCAGACGAGTCTCTATTTCTGATCGAATCGTCTAATCCTTGGTATAGGGATTTCATCATTTATCTCCAAACCCAAACTTTTGACCTAATACCTCTCGCTCTAAACAAGGACGTATTCGATACCAAGCCCAATATTATTTGATCATCGGCGATACACTTTATCGTTGTGGTGTCGATACAATTTTAAGGAGGTGCCTCACTCATGAGGAGGCCGAAAAAGTGTTAAATGATTTTCATGCTAGGGCTTGTGGTGGAAACTTATCTGGATATGCTACCGCACAAAAAATACTCCACGCCAGTTACTTTTGGCCTACTATTTTTCGAGATTTCATCCTCATAGTCAGAAGTTGTCATGCATGCCATATTTTTTATTGTAAATCCAAAAACCGCCAGCGCCAATGCATCCTGTTGTCTATGCTGGACCATTTACGAAATGGGGTATTGACTTCATGACCTGTAACCCTTCTTTTTCTGGGGGGCATGGTTATATTATTGTCGCAGTTGACTATTTTACCAAATGGGCTGAAGCGATGCCTATATTCAATAACATAGGACAAACAACTGCATTGTTTTTCTTCAACAACGTTATTGCACGGTTTGGGGTTCCACAAGCTATAGTTACAATTCATGGGAAGCATTTTCGCAACCATATGATGTCTGAATTGACTACCAAGTTAGGATTGTTGCATGATAATTCTACTCCTTATTATCCACAATCAAATGGACAAGTTGAGGCTATTAACAAAATTCTTAAATGAATGCTTCAACGAACGATAAGAGTCTGTAAAAGGAACTGGAATTTGATCTTGTACTCCACTTTGTGGGTGTATCGAACCTCAGTGAGAAACGCAACCGAATTTACTCCTTTTCAATTGGTGTATGGTCTGGAAGCTATCTTACCAATCTAATGCGAAATATCATCCTTAAAACTCGTGATAGACTTGTTACCTGACACCTCAGAAGAATAAGCACGTCTCCTTAACCTCATCCATCTTGATGAAACGTGAAATGAAGCCCAATTGGCCAACGAAGCACATAAGGGACATATAAAGGCGTAATACGAAAAAAATGTCCAGCCTCGCATCTACTAAGAGGGCGACTTGGTCCTTCTTTACGATCAAGAAGCTGATGTAATAGGTACAAGGAAATTTGAGCCATTGTGGCATGGCCCCTATATTTTCAAAAGAGTTCTTGCTAAAGGTTCCTACGAGTTAGTTGATTACGATGGCATTCCATTGGCACAACCTAGAAATGGGTTGTATCTTAAATGTTACTATGCTTAATCATGTGTGTAGTAATTTTTTGTATTATATTGTATATATGTTGTTGATTTGCATTCACTATATTAATTTGTTTTTAGAGTTTTCTTGACTTTAGTAATCCGCTTTACATTTTATCGAAGATGTCTGAATCTTAAGAATCATTTGTTGGATATGCTGATGGTGCTAGTTGTAGTATGCAGAATCTATCCTCTGCAGCGTGGGCCATTTTAGTGAGTTTTCAAGGGATTTGTATTGGTAGATCAACGAACAATATCGTTGATTATAGCGCATTGATCAAACTTCTCTCTGATTCCATTTCATTTGGTATTAACCTCATAGTCATAAGGTTAGACTCACAGCTTGTGGTATTACAACTTACTAGTGTTTATAGTGTTAGAAATCCAACACTTATTAGATTGTTCCTAAGAGTTTGAATTTTGGAAAGACATTTTGATTTTGTTCAATATCAACACATTTCCAGAAATTTGAACACTTTGACTGATTCATTAGCTAATCAAGTTTTAGACATACATTTGCGACATAGGTAAAGAAAACATTCACATCATTGAATAGGATTGCGCATCAAACATAGGAAAAACTCTTAAATCATATAGATAGATAGTTATAGGTTTTTACAAAATTTGTGCCCAAGACACATTGGTCATCTGACCTCAAAATGTATGCAAAATGTCACAAGTAAACTAGTGGTGCTCATGGTAACATGCTATAAATATAGCAATCCTATGGAGCAACCGCATCCAACGGTTAGAACACCAATAGTGTGTTGCTGCAGTCACATGGGAAGCTCTTCGATCCGGAAATCTGGAATCTCGAAGATCAACCCCTCTATGTGTTGCTGAAGCTCAGCCAGAGCCTTAGCCATATCAAGGTCATGAAGAAATGCTCTCTCGACAGCCCTCTCTATTGGCACTTCTGCTTCGCGCTTTGGTTCCTCTACTGGTTGAACACGACCGATATCTACATTACATCAAACATTTAGTTTATTCTTGGAAAGAAATAAAAACACAAAATAATTCTATAAACCTTAGAAAAATCAAAAAACATGGTCAAATAATTCTTACCTATTGCACCCCATTGAGCACCTTCTAGTAATACTAAATCTAGATCTCCTCGGAAGTCGACGCCTACATATGCATACTCATCGATGGAGACGATCTGTTACTGGAACCAGGTGAAGAATGCAACAAAGAACACAACGGTCGATTTGCCTGCATGTCAACCCATGAGTTCTACCCATCTTTGCATTCAAGGATCTCTAGGACTAGATATATCCAGTGTTACATGATGTGGCTGCATCAGTGGAATTCGTTCAAAAGCGAAGGAGATAAGGATTGAACCATAACTGAATTTTTTCTTCCTTCCTCCCTTTGATTTATTCATTTTTTCCTTTATCTGAGATAGAACAGCTTAAGAACAGTTGAAGACTGTTGGCTCTAAGCACTCTAGCACATACTGCATATACGATTTGTTCGCTACATGTAGTGTAACGGTGCCTGCAAGTTTAGCGATCGTGAAAAGGATGGTTCTCAAAGGCAAATCCCTGACATCCCGGATGTTTATTTTTCCATATTTGCTAGGTTCTGCATAGAAATACTGTGTAAAATTATCCCTCACTGTCTCTCCTCCAACAGTAGACCCTGTGAGAGAAATGGGAAAACCTCTCCTCGACAAACCTGTGAGAAAATACACGTCCTCAACTATTATGGATACCACTTGATTTTTAATTTGAAATGCCACTATCGTCGAATCCCATGCTCGAACTAAGAACTCCAAGAGTTCTATTTGTTGCCTCATTCCCGACAATTTAAAGTACTTAAGTAGTCCACAATCTCTTAAGGCTCTTACAGTACCCGGATCATTCAAGGAAATCATATCTTGTTCTTCATGTTCTCTTTCCCTCCATGTAATCGTCATTATAATCCGATGGAAACCTGAAATTCCACAATGAGATCCATTAGATTCCATTCATTGCAAAAAACTAGGCAAATTTTGGGCACAACATGAAAACCAAAAACTTGAATTGCGCCCAACGCACTCCCTGGGTTGAGATAGTGCGTTGCACATGCAAGTACCTTTCATTGTACCTGCTATGCAACGCAGGTTTCGACATTCAGGGGTGCGTTGCCCTCATTCTGGGCAGAATTTTCCCTAAGGGCCTTAAAACCCTAAAAATCTGTAGAGAATGGAAATGAAATGAATACTAAAGGGAAGAGGAGGTTCATGGTACTAACCTAGATCAAACGACGAAAAAATCCATCCACAGAGATTACCGTAATCAACGAATGAATTTCGTGGGCAAAATCAGGTTCAGAGCTCCAAAATGCAAATGGTAACTATGGAATGGTAAAAATGAATAGTGAAACTACTTTTTATAGTCATTTAATTATTGGAAAGTTAAATTTATTGCTATGACTATAGTTTTATTATTTTTTTATCATGAAATAGGTATTTTTAATCCATTTGATGTTGCTCTGAACATCAAATACAATTGATGAACAGATTAATCGTGCATATTTATTCAAAGAATGACTTGACCACAAAGCATATTTTTTCTCCTTATTTTTCAAGCTTTGTTAAAACCAAAAAATGATTTGAAGTGCACTTTTATCTCTTTTTTGAGCTTTGATAATAGCGAAAAAGGAACCCCCTGGAGTCTTCTTTCAGCGCTTTTCAGACTCTGATAATGTGAAAATATTGTAGAGCACTCGTCTTTTCGAGCTCGTTAAAGTAAATGAATTGATATCTACTCAGTGTAAGTTTAACTCTTTTCCGGACTGAGATGGATTATTTACGAAAAAGGAATACCTTGGTTAAACATGACCAAAGAGGTTCTCTTAGATATTATTTTACAATTTTTCGAGTCTGAGTGACAAATTTATGAAAAATTGCTTTTGGAGTTCTCTTTCTCCCTCTTTTTCAGACTCTCTAAATATGAAAAATGATCGGGCTATCACTGTCGTTAAGCTTGTTAAAACATAAAATAGTGACGGGCTTGTCAATGATGGCAAGAATCGAGTTTCATTCATCGCTAGAATTGTTAAATTATTAAATAGCGATACTTTATTCGCTAGAAGGGTTGAATTATAGATCAAGCCAATGTTATCCTCCTCAAGCTTGATAAAAAATAAAGAGGTACTGGTCGACAAATGAGCGGGGAAAATTTGGGAAAAGTAAGCAAAGTTTCTTTTTGGTAGCAAGTCGCTCTTGAACATGACACTTCTTTCACTCCATGTCCGTGATTGTTTGGGTTGGGTAATCATCTTGACGGTTAATTCACACCTATGGTTCATCATACCTTCACTTTGGTTTTGGGTCAATGTTTCCAACTCATCATAGTGTCGCCGATATGTTCAAGAGAAGTCATTCAGTGATTAAAAACTCATGCTTTTGCAATACTCGTAAACCTTCATTTTCATGACCATCATCCCCAAAAATTGTTATATCAAGTCATACCCTTGTCTCTGAAATCAGTAACTCTTGTTTTACAATAAGGTGACTTCATGTCAACGATAAATCAATATCCAGGAAGTTCACTTAGAAACATCAGATTCCAATACCATGAGGCTTGTTACAACATCGACAAGATCCTCGCTTTCGGACCTTTGACCGAAAGATTTTGTTTGGCGTTCGACATCAAATCATCTATTCACGCATTATGAAATGTACTGTAGTACTTTGAGGGCCATTGACATTAATGGTGGTTCTCTCGCGTTTGTTAACATCTCACATCATTGGCTGGTAATCAAACGATGTCTTTCCATGTTTGACTACAAATCATATATTCGCATGGCTAGACTTGTACCCGAATGATCGAGTGAACGAGATAAGAAGACCCCAGATCTAGTTTCATCCATCTAGGCTGCGATTTCAGGATTGTTGTACACATCATCTGTACGGTGACCTTACATACATATTGTCATCCAAAAATGGGCCTATATTTGTAGGCATGTTTGTATCTGGGCAACATTTCAATGAAGACGACTTTATGAATTATGTACATGTTATTAGATTGTTTATGTGCTGAACATGGGAATGCCTACCCTTAGCAATTATGATCAAAGAGGATATATCATGATGTAATGTATTTTAATATTGATGCAGGTGACCACTCCGCTTCGTTTCCAGGCACATCACAGTGTAAAGCATCTCAATCAAATGTTCTTATTATTTGGATCTCATGCTTTAGGGGGAAATTGTTATAGGTCAATTTGGGCACCATTCCCAATGACCTGGTTAACTTGGCATCATCTCCAGGACCAATGATCAAGGGTCTATCATTCCTTATCATTTCAGTTGCTACATGACCTAAGACAAGAAACAATACAAATCAAGCAATACTTTCATCAAGCAAAGGTTTCCAAGGTTTGAAGCTTATTATATAGCATATGAGACACCAACGTAGGCTCTAAGGGTACTAAGTACATTGCATATGCAAGTAGCCCCATGCAAGGCTGCTCTGCAAAGCACTTCCCGACATTCATAGTTGCGTTGGTCACATTGGAAGCGAAATTCTCATTGTTTCGGATCTCCACTTGGCCAGTGCCTTCTAGAAGAGTTCACATGTGTCAAGCTTCGGATCCAAGTGTCCATTTGACATCTACATGACTGGAAACATGTCTTGCCTATTATTGGAAAGTCATTGATTGCAAACAACCTATAGTTCATCTATAAATTGAGCACAGATCTAAGTGCTTGAAGAGGAAGAATTGAAGTAGAGAAATGCTGGAGAATTTTCAATTGAGAGCTAGATTTGTGTAGCTATTGCTGGAGAGATTTATACTGTGATGAGACTTGGGAACGTTGCTGGAAGGTCACTTCAAATCAGTCACTAGATTGTAACCTCTCCTTCTATCATCAATAAAGAGTACTGCTTATTTTTCCCTATATGCATCTGTATTGGCTTTGATTTTCCATATTGTGAGATCTTGGTTGATGTATATGGTTTATGCTTTATTGATTTAGCTAACCAGCTTGAATAGATATCTATATTATTGCATCTTCTATTGGTTAAGTGTTCTTTCTTGCAGGAAGCATTTAGCCCAAAAAACCGCTTGAATTTGACGCTACAACAGAAGTGACAGAAGGAGCCATTTGGAAGAGACTGAACAAGTAAGCCTCTAATCCTCTCTGTGTGTCTATTCTAAGTTAGGAGAAATAGTCGTATAGTCTTTCACCTATTGTTCTAAACTAGCACCTGTCTAGGGAAGCATGATTTATCTGTAATTCACAATTCTGGCCCAACAAAAAGAAATTTTATGTGTGGACTTTTATCAAATATTTATTTGAAACCTTTGACCATGTGGATTCAATTAAGGGTCATTTTTGTAACTAACGTGTTGAAAAAAAATGATTCAAGAGAGCATTTAATGTTGCCCCACCAAGAAAATTCTTTTAGGGATGAGACACCTATATTTTAATTTAAAATGTGACATAAAAGTTGTGAAAGTCGTGATAATTATACGGTTTATCATGCCTCATAGAGAATTCTCTTTGGTTTGTGTGTTCATCCTTTCATGCTCAAAATGCATATTAATATACATTACATATAATCATACACTACATAACTTCACACACAACATCGTACATTACAAAACTCCAAAAGCAGAGACTAATGGCTGAAATCATCATTGAAAAATATGACTTAATGGATCTCAACGAATCAAAACATAAATAAATACAATTTAAAAATTCAAAAAAATAAATTATTTTTGTTTTCTAATGTTTACGTTAGAAATTGTCTCTTTAATTTTTTTGTCAACGAGCGATTAATTGAAAAGTAAATGCAAATTGATTGCGAGATATCCTACCATCGACAAGGATAATAACAAAATATTATTATATAATTGCATATATATATATATATAATAGGTTTAAAGACTTTGTTTTATCAACGATATAGTAACGTTTTATAATAATATTATATGTTATTAAAGTAAAACAAGAAAATAATTTATATATGTATATTATTATTATAGTAGTATATAATATTATTATATGTTATATGTTAATTTTATATCACTCCATATTTATATAATTTACACTATATTATTTTGATTAAGCTTTCAAAGTATATATAATATAATATAATTATTAATAAAATAATAAAGTTATTAATACATGTATACATAGTATTATTTTAATATATATGAAAAATTATTAATCAGAAACAAATTCATGAATAATATTTAAACGAAAAATATGTAAATATTACAAAGGAAGAAGACTAAAGCTATTAAAAAAAAAAGAGGAAATATGGGATATTCATGAAGAAAGCTCAGAAATCCAACTTTTACTTAATTTCCAACCATCATCCCTGTTGAGGTTATTCACCTGCTTCTCAATTTCTATGGCCTCCCTTAAATTTATGTGATTGAGGTGATCAATCGTTGCAATGACCCGGGAATACTCAATGCATACATTGTGTTTAGTTTTCTCTGCATGACATGGTATTTAGTTTTCTCTGCATGCTTCGCTATAGCTGCGAACTGGGAAATCAAAGATTATTTTCACATTATTATTATATATATATTCAATCACTTTTATGTCATTTTGTAATAAGAACCAGTATACATCTATTTTAACAAAAAATCTACCAAGGGTCAAGAGGGATTAAAGCTCTTGAGGTGAAAAACTTTTTTAGAGTGTAAAATTTGAAAAAAAATTTACATCTCAAGAGATTTGATCCCTCTGAACACATGGTAAACGTTGATTAAGATGGACACACACACACACACACACACATTTATTTATTTAGAGAGAGAGAGAGAGAGAGACCATGCACAATGCATAATTTCCATTATTTAAATTGTACTTTTGAATGTATAAATGGATTCAAATCTTAAATTTGAATTTTTTATTATATAAATGGATCCAATGCCTTAGAAGTCCCCTTTGGCACTAGTAATACTATTTGAAATGTTTTAACCATATGAATTTATATTTTTAATTTCTTTATATATATATATATATATATATATATATATATATATATATATATATATATATAGATTGTATATATAGTTGGAATTCAAATCTAACCATATAACATAATGGTTAACTGGAAAAGGATGGCTCTACGGTTCAAGGTTTTGAAGCCACCGTAGGGTCATAGTTAGGGTTTGTCTGCGGGAGGTTCCTATAGACCTATGGTGAACCTTGCTTGTAGTTTGCAGCTAGTCGTGCTTTTCAGCATACTGGAGGTTATACGTGCAAAGTAAAAAAAAATTACCAGAATTTCACAACTCTTCCAGTGAGGGCACTCCCCGTATTCACCACTTAACTAACAATGATTATTTCACGCCAGTTGTGGAGGATCCTCCCTATGCCTCTTGTTGCATGAGGATGAGTGTTGTTGTAGAGATGGAGGAGGACATTGTGGATTATTCTTCCAACAATTTTTATGTAGTGCCTATCCAACAAGAACAACCAAATCAGACTTAGGGCATGGACCAGATTTTTCTATCTGGATTCCCAGACCCAAGGCCTTATTCTGCTCTCATTAACCTTGGAGGTGATTTTCAAATTCCAGTCTCTCTTGGCCCTTCACCATTTAGTATTGAGTTCCATTTTTTACATAGCACGAGGTTTAAAATTTCCGAGGGGTATACATGGTCAATCACAAAGGAGTTAGGGGTCTGCATTGTTGGTATTTCACTTGAATATTTGAGATTTGTTGATAAATTATTTTTCCCTAATTGCCCCTTTTTACATTCTTCACTAGATGGGACTCATATTGGTTCACCTGGAGATTTAGGGTTATCTAATGTCAGGGTAAGAAATGTTTCTGGGGGGTTGGGGATTCAGGGGATACCTGGGGTTTTGCATGGTTCTGGTATTACTTTGGCTTCATATGTGCTAGTTCCAGGACTAGGGTTTTCAAAGTATGTGGGTGTCTCTAGGGGATTGTAATCTGGAGGAGATACTGAGAATGTGGAGAGTATCTATACTAGGGCATTGGTGGGTATCTCTACATCTTAGATAAGAGTATCCTCTCCAGGGACCGATGAAGGTGTAGCCTCGTAGAAGAAAGGTAAGAAGAAAAAGTGTAAAAAGGTTAAGGAACGAAATAATGTATTGATTTTGGGTGATGGTCTTCGATTCGACGACATCATGGACACAACTGAAAAGGTGTTGGTTGGACGGGTTTGAGGTAGGAACTACACAGCTTCAAGATTGAGGAAATGGTAATAAGAGGTTTGGATTCAAGCGTTGGTTGTGATGCCTAAAGTAGCCCCCATGTGTAGGGGATGGTTCACCTTCAAATTTTACAAGCCAGAACATGTGAGTTGGGCCCTATCTAGGTATTCGAATATTGAGATTACACCCATATATTTCAAGCCATGGACTCCTTTTTTCAACCTGGAGTGGGAGAAATTGGGGGCAGACCCAATTTGGGTCAGGTTTCCAAGGTTACCCCTTCATTTGTGGTCTGAAGACATATTTGGATGCATTTGGGATGATTTGGGTCATTTCCTAGACTATGAAAAATGGTATATAGAGACTAGTAAAAGGGATTTTTCTAGGATTTTGGTTCATATAGACATGAGAGAGGGTCAGGTTACTAGTTTTGTGTTGCATTATATGGGCTAATATATTTGTAAAAAATGGACTATGAAGGCGTCCCATTTTTCTATCGCAGATGTCACAAAGTCAACCATGTATTTAAATATTTCCCTCTTCTACAGAAACGTAATAATAAGACTGGAGTAGGGAAAGTAGAACTACAAGAAGGCATGGTGTCTAGGGACATGCTAGGCCTCCTCCTTTATATAAGTAGGGGCACACGCCGATGCACGAATCAATAGGCAATTATCCCACAATAGAAAGGAGGGTACTCGAAGAGACCAACAATAGATTGGGAGCATGCCATGGCTAAACAATAGTCTCTTCTCTTACAGGTACTTCTCCTTCTCCCTCTCCACACATTATTATCTCGTCTGCTTGTCTTCCCTGGTCTAAATCCTCTATCATAGGGCCTTCCAAATTGTCGCCAGGGTTGGGGGTTGTTATTTATCAGATTGATAATGTCCATATATGTTACCCGACTATCCTCCCCTCCTTCCATCCTTTTTTTGAGGAATTATTCAACCTCATATGTTCCTTAATGCACCCTCCTGATAGCGTTGTATTTCATTGGGATCCTAGACCTGGATTAGGTGTTGTTTCCCCCTCTAAACTTCCCAAGGTACCTAGGGGTGGTAAATCACATATCTCAAAATCCATTCATAAGGCCAGCCAGGATATTGTTGCTGGTCATCAATTATCCTTAGATGGGATACTTAGAGTGAAGCAAACCCTAGATTCTAGTACCTAATAAAGTGGCCCTCCTTTAACTGTAGCAGGTTAGATAGTAATCCCAAAAAACTATCACTTAAGCATATGATCTCATTGGAGAATTTGGATATTATCTTCTTACATGAAACCCTTGGGAACAGTTCTTATATTGTCAATATGATGGAAGGCATGTTTAATGATTGGGTATTTTTATCCATTGACGCACACAAAAATTATAGAGGTTTGGTCTAGTGTGGGGAAGGCTTCATTGTTGCAGATATATTCTCATAATTTTTGGGAATGCAGCTCAGGATCATTAACGTATATGGGCCTTGTACTGGAAGAGTTAAGTTTTGGAAAAAATTTATGGACTGTTATTTCATGAATGTGGACAATATGATCTTGGGAGGGGACCTTAAATTTTCTCTGGGAATATTGGATATTTTGGGTGTACATGCCCATGTGGACTCCCTCTCTAAAATTTTTTTTTCATATGATTGATAAATATAATTTGGTTTATATTTACATAGACATAACTCTTCCCACATGGAGGAATCAATGCATTGGTGAAGCTATGATTTCCTATAGACTCTATCGATTCCTAGTTAAGGAAGATATGACAAAACCTATACCCTAATTCAAACAATGGGTTGAGATGAGGGGTTTATCTGATCATCATCCCATCTTCTTAGACTTGTTAAGAAACTTTGAAAAACCCAAGGATCCCTTTAAGTTTAATGTGAACTAGTTGAGGGAGGAGGAATTTCATGCCCTGGTTCAGGATACTTCATGATCGTGTTCCACTGGGGGTGACCATTTAACAACAAGACAAATCATCGATAACCTTAAAAGACTTAAGAGACAAACCATTGTTTGGATCAGGCATAAGAAAATGAAGGATGAGGCAACTTTGAAACTTATTGAATCTAAATTGGAGCTCTTAGAACTGCCAGGAGGTGGGGGATATGACTTTGTTAATGCTAAAATGAGGGTTATCCAGTTGGAAGAATAGAAAATAATACTATTAGAAGCACGAGAGGAAGAATGGATACTTAGGAGCAAAGCAATTTGGTTACAGGCTAGAGATGAAAACATGAAATGTTTTCAACAATATGCTAAAGGTAGGAAGGCCATTAATACCATATGGTCACTAGAAGATAAAAATGGAGTGAAGATGTCTAATTTTAGGGACCTAGTTGGCATTGGGACTTGGAATTTTAGGACACTCTTTTTGGCTCCTAGACATTCTACACTTACTGAAATTATGCGGATTGCTAGACTCTTTCCTTGTTTTTTTGGTGAAGAAAATAATAGGGAGCTTGCGAACCCAATCACTTTGGGATAATTGGAAGGTACTCTTCAATGGTTTAAGAAATACAAAATTCTTGGGCCAGATGGCTGGACGATTGAATTATTCTTGGTATTCTATGAGTTAATTGGGACAGACTTGCTAAAGGTTATGGAGGAATGTAGAATCTCTGGGAAAATTTATGATGCTTTTAACACATTCTTCATTTCTCTTATCCCTAATACTGACGATCCAAAATATTTCAATGATTTCCAACCCATTTCACTATGTAAATGTATATACAAAATTATATCCAAAATCATCGCCAATAGGATCCAACCCATCCTCTCTCAACACATTTCTTATGAACAATTTTCATTTTTGGATAACATAAAATACATGAGGCTATAGGCATAGCACAAGAAGGCATACATATTATGAAGAACATGAGATGGAAGGCTATGATTTTAAAGATTGAATTATCAAAAGCATTTGAAAATTTAAATTCATTGTATATCCGTATGCATCTTACACATTTTGGGTTCAACATTAATTTTTATAAATTGGATCGTGTGTTGTATCTCCACCACCTCATTTGCTATACTAATCAATGGAACACCAAAAAATTTAGTTGAAAGGGGACTGTGTCAAGCTTATCCTCTCTCCCCTCTTATCTTCCTCTTGATCATGGAAGTTCTTAGAAGAATGGCTGGGGAAGCCAAGAGGAGGGGGCATCTTAATGGTGCTATAATTTCTCTTAATATAATATTAACACATCTACTCTTTGTTGACAATGTTCTCATATTTATAAATGGATATTGACATGATATTAATGTATTTAAATGGATCCTTAAATTATTTTGCAAATCAACTAGGATGGAATCTAATCATTTGAAATCTACTCTATCTGCTATAGGTTTCTCTCAAGTTGATATCATATATGCGCTCGAACAATTTCCATTCTAGCATATCAATTTTGAAGAGGGATTAAAATACTTGGGTTTTCATACTAAGCCCAATGAATAAAGGAAAGCTAATTGGATGTAGTTAATTTCCAGGATTGAGAAAATGATTAATTCATGGAGTCACAGGTGGTTATCACAGGTTGGTAGACTCATCCTCATCAAGTAAGTACTGGAATAAATATTGTTTTCTATATTTCATTGTCATGTATCCCCAAACATATTCTTAACAAGATTCAAAAATTTTCTTGCAACTTCTTATGGAGGGGGACCAAGTATGGAATAACCTTTGAATGGGTCAGATGGGACATGATTGCCTTGCCTAAACATGGGGAAAATGGGGTATCAAAAATCTACACTGCTTCTCTAAGGCACTTGCTACCAAGTGTGGTTGGAGACTTTTGTCTACTAACAGTTTATGGACACAAGTGGTCACACATAAATATATACATATGCTCTCTATGATCCAACGGATAAGGCTACATAACTAGAGCTGAACCAACATATCCATGAGTTGGAAAGCAATTATTGATTCATTTAACATCATTAGTTCTAGCCTAGCTTGAAAAATTGGCTCAACGGCTCTTTTACGTATCATTATCGACCCATGGTATGGAAGAAATGGAAAACATATTTTACCCTCAAATTTGATGGTGTATTTGGCTGAACATGGCTTGCACACTATTTATCATATTGCAGATCAGGAGAACACCATGATATGTGGTCAGAAATATAATTTGGCACAAGTTTTTAATATCCTTACTCAATGGCACCAAGATTAGAGAGCTTACATGAAAGCCCTTACCTCTTCACACATTCGGTTGCAAGATAGGGAGGAAAAACTCATCTAGACACATTCAAAAAAGGGATATTATACACTGAAGGAAGGAATCCTTTACCTGCAAGCGGAAAAAGAACTAGATGAACAAAATTGGTGGTGGAAGAATACCTGGAAGCTGAAGAGTCCTAGAAAAACTATAGTTTTCATCTGGTGTCTCCTTGAAAATAAAGTACCTACAGGCGACAATATTATGAAGAGATCCTTCCATGGACCATCCTGGTGTGCTCTTTATTGTTGTGTAGAATAATTTGTTGATAATTTATTCATCACATGTCACTTTATTGGTTCTATTTGGAAAATTATATACCAAGCTCTAAATATCAGTATCATATGTAGGGGTGATACTTTTAATGAAGCATGGAGCAGTTGGTGGAATGAGGCATCAAATGAAAAACTAAAAATCTACCTCTTTTGATCTGCTGGGGCATTTGTCTTGGTAGGAATCGAAATATTTTCTCAGGAATAGAACATCACCCAGACCTTATTGGAGAAAAAATCTTGGTTATACACAATCTCCTATCGGATGAGGAGATGTGAGATAGAACACACACTGTTATACCCAAAACTGTAGATCATTCTTACCCTTGGGCCTATTTTGATGGTTTAGCTTAAAACAATCAATGTGGTGGAGGAGCAGTCTTGCACCTTGTTGGAGCAAGATCCCCTAACTGCATTTTTGGTCCAGTTTTGTAAATATTTTGTAATATTTTGTGCAGCGCAATGGCTTTGGGGTGGGTCAAAGCCCCCAATGAATTGTAATGGGTCAAAGAGTAGACCAAGAGTCTGCAAACCATAGTTTGCGGACCATAGAGTAACGCAGGCTAATATGTTATAAATAGATGGATAAATCGAGTCTAGAAAGAGGCTAAGTTTGGACTAAGCATAGATATGAACTTGTGAATATTTTGTGTCAATTTTCTGGGTAAGGGCTCCTGCTGGCTGTGTGCATGGAGACCCTGAGTCTTGTTGTGTGTGGACCCCATTGGCTATGTGCGCAGGTTGGTAGATAGAGTTTGTAAGTTGGATCTGGATATGAATGAATGAGAAGATTGTTTTCTGATATATAAGTGTTTTTTGTGTTATGATTATCGGTTATGCTTTATGAGATTCTATTTTCTCGTTGAATACGGATGATCTATTAATGCGCACATGGATGAGATACTGTAGGATGGAATGAATGCATAGACCTAGTTATGATTAGTCACCTTGCTTCAGCTAGCATGTTCTCTGAAGGTTTATGATCTTCGCTTAAGTGATTCTACTGATATATTGTTAAGGGTTTATGCGTTAATAATTCTCCTACGAAGGTCTGTTAGAACTAAAGGGACCTACTTTAATTAACTTTCTCGCTCTCAGGGTGCGGAAAACCTAGTTCCAACACCCTCCCATACTACTTCAGGTGATACCTTGACCTATGCAAGCAGTCCATTGCTGAAAGGGCCAGTAGTATAGGGGTTTGTTGGAAAACCTTAAAACCGAACTTGGGTAAAGACCCCTCAAGCCAACAAATGGTTCCATTGTCGGGACAAGGAGAATTTTGAGAGAAATACTGGGCAATACCACGAGGTCATTGGAAGTCGCTAAAGCCTAAACTTGAGGACTAGTTTGAAAAAAAAAATCAGGAGTTTACCCTAAAAGAGAATATAAGAAGCTATCTACCGAAGAGTGGAAGAACAGGTACATATTTACAGAAGTGCGTGAAATCTTCTTTGTATCCTTTGCACACAAATTAAAGGAGTGGTTGGCACGATTGGCAGAGTTCCAGACCTGCTGGAAATACGATCAGGTCACGCAGTGGACCCCTGAATTGATCCAACAGCTGGAAAAGACCAATAACATGATCACCAGGACCGTAGATCACTCGGTTGATATTATTTTGGGCTGGTTTGTAACAAAATTTGCAGTTAATAAATTTGTATCATATTCGGAAGCGGAGTGAAGCTTCTTAAGAATGAGGTTCCAGTCTCATTGTTGACAGATACATGCAGTAGAAGCCCAACACACTGAGTGATTGACCTCCGAATAGAGTGGAAGCACGACACAAAGAGGTAAATAATACTAGTTAATCAAGAAGGAGATAGATCAGTATATATCCCTTTAAAGGAATCGCCTAATCTTAACCAAGGCAGGGCTGCGCAAGTTGGAACTAGTCCCCCGGCTATGCCATCATCAAACCCATGCAAGGGCAAGAATTTTCCTACCTCACCTCTGCCACCGCCTGTGGACAATGTGGTTGCACACATGAAACTTCCTACCTTTAAGGGTGCAGGGGATGAGGATATGGACCGATTCTGGTTTGCAGTGGAGTCTATATGGACTGCACAGAACATTAATAATGATGTTGTCAAAAGAGCACAATTTTCCATAGCCTTTGAAGGAAGGGCCTTGGATTGGTTTATGGGATATATTGGTCAGCACGCAAACCCATCAATACAAGACATTAAGGATGCCTTGAAGTAGCAGTTCCGGAAGCCGAAGTCCTACTCTCAATGTGTAGTCGAATTGAAATATTTTCAGCACAGACATACAGAGTCTGTATGGGAAGCTGAACAATGACTGAAGAAGGTCATCAGTGATGGGGAATTTATCTATGACGACAAATATCACAAGGAATGGTTTATTTCCATGCTATTGCTGCATCTGCGTGGACCCATGGGACAATAGAAGATCAACTCCCAGGAAGAACCTCTTGAGATTTCCATGAAGTTAGAATTTGAGCCAAGAGATGATACTCAATTTGTGGCACTACAGATCCAGAGCCAACTAGAGGCAATAAACTTAGAAATTCAGAAATTGCAAAGGGATCGGGGTAAGGAAGCTAGCCTGGATGTCTGGTGCATACACTGCAAGGTGGAAGGTCACACTAAGGATCATTTTCCTTTATTAATGGATTATATGCAGGCTGGGGGGCTAAGTTCCCTACGCCCTAGAGAAATGGCTAGACCCATCACCCCCATTCTATGGTGCGTTGATTGTTGGGTAGCATGGATACATGATACAAATAATTTCCCATGGTTAGGTGTCTATGTTCCAGAACTGAAACAATAGTGGTGCAGATTCTGCTCGTCTGTGGGTCACGACGAACAAAACTGCCGAACATTCAACCTGATGGTAGATAGAGGAAACTTATACTGGGTGCAGGCTAACCCATCATCACCACTATCTCCCTCTGGGCGGGGAGGATCCCCTGCAAGAGGAAGGGGAGGAGGGAGAGGTGGAAGTGCAGGTTGAGGATGAGGGAAATTGATTTGCTACAACTGTGGGGACATGGGTAATTATGCAAGAGACTTCCCGAACCCTACGCGCTAATCCTGCAGATATTACAGGCAGTTCGGCCATGTAATTTAGGAATTCCTGGTGCTAATATAAAAAATGCAAGAGAAACAACATACACCCATGCAGAATGTGCAACGGATTAAGTCAGAACCATGGGATGATGGGTGAAGTATCAATGTGATCATGCACAGTGGCATTTCCACCGCAAGGGATGAGGAAAAGCTGCGATTGAACCACTGATTAGGAAGGTTGCTGAGAAAACAGAAAACCTAGATCTAAAAAAGGAGAAAGAAACCTTCATGGAAGCTTGGAAGGATATGGCCAAAGATGAAGCATCTACCTCAAAGACTGGGGTAGATCCAAAAGAAGATGAAGTAGTTAAGCCATTCCTTCAGGAATGTATGAAGCTGTTGCACAACCAGAAGGCAGTAGAGAATCTCCAAGCATTAATAGATAGTTGCGCAGAAAAAGGTGCCTCAAAACCAGAGGTTAAAACTGTGAACAAGCTGTACAAGAACAAAAAAGGACCGGGCAAGAGATGCGTATGATTGCACAGATTGGAGACTATGAAATGGACCAAGTCATCCTTGACTTAGGATCAGACGCAAATGTCCTGCCCAAGCAAACCTGGAAAAGAATGGGAGAACCTAAGTTGGAGTGGTCTACTATTCAGTTACGGATGGATAATCAACAAAATATCATCCCACTGGGGCGACTGCCGAAGGTTGTGGTAGACATCGTAGGTGTTAAATTTTATGCTAGTTTCGAAGTAATCCAGATTGTGGATGATGCGGGCCCTTACCCTGCGCTCTTAGGTCTGGATTGGGCTATTGACATGGCATGTATCATTAATTTGAAGAGGAGGAGTATGATATTTGAGAGCAAAGGTACATGGGTGATCGTCCCTTTAGACCCAGCGGAAGGAGAGTGATACACTGAACCAGTACGTGAGGAGGAGGATGTTGATCACATTTACAAAATAACTGCCCAGGATGACGATTGGATCAACCCCACGGCAGATGGCATATTATGTTGGGAAAAAGACAACGAATGCTTCTCAGACTCAGATGGAGAGATAGAAAATTGGTAGAATCAGTTGCATGATGTATGTGAGTTTCAGTGCCCTAAGATCACAAAGAGCTTCTGATGCATCTCCTCTGAAGTAAGAGAACTACCCTACTTTGATGGTTCTAGTAGTGTTAAGGAATTTCTTAAAAAAATTGAAGCAGATGTCCCTGAAGAACGGAAGTTTTGGCCCCTTGACTTGGCTATGCGCGCAACCCCCACACGATGGTGGGAAACCCATAAGGAAGATTTTTAGGACTGGGGGGAGTGCCAAAAGATGATGATCCTACCATTTGACCCTCCATCCAACCCGCCCATTGAACTCTTCTCAGGTCAAGGTGATCTACGCAAGCACTTGGCTCTCTGGATGGAAGTATGGAATTAAACACATGGAATGAATGGGTCTATATGTTTATTCACGCTTTAGGACCAATCCCCACCACCTGGTATTTGGATGCAGAACTACACCAACGCACTCGTCACTAGGACATAATGATTGAGGATTTCATGGTGACATTTGTTCTAGTGGGAGGAACTGAGAAACTTAATGAAGCCCTGCAAGATATAGATGCTCTGGTCTTTAATGAGTCCCTCTTTGAGCAGGAATGTACTACGCCAGCCTGGCAAGCGTGGATGCAGGGTGTTGTCAACTGCAGAAATTTTTTAGTAGAACACTGTGATGAGGATCCCTAGAATATCATTATCCCAGAATCAGAAGGATAATGTGCCATTGCAGGACCTTTGCTACAGGCATTTGATGTTACCAAAGCATTGAAACTGAAGGAAGTCAACATTGGCACGGAAGCACAACCCAAGATGGCCAAGTTTGGGGATTACTGGGATAGTGACACAGTGGGAAAGATCGTGGATCTGTTGACTTAATATCAAGATTTGTTCCCCACAAAGCTCTCAGAACTCAAAGGAATCATCAGAGATATGGGATTTATGAGGACTACCCTGAAACCATATGCGTGCCCTATCAAACAGCGACCCTATCGACTGAACCCCAAATACAAACAGAAATTCAAGAAGGAAATAGAGAAAATGGTGGCCGCAGGTATCATTGAACCGATGGAAAAGTCAGATTGGGTAAGCTCTATGGTGGTCTAGGAAAAGAATACTAAAGGAGAGATAAGGATCTGTGTAGAACTACGCAAGTTAAACGATGCCTGCATACATGATCCTTTCCCTACACCATTCTACGATGAAATTCTGGATAATGTGGGAGGTCAAGAAGCATACTTGTTCACTGATGGTTTCTCAGGGTACCATCAGATCCGCATAGCACCTGAATACCACAACAAGACAACCTTCGTGACTAAGTGGGTATCGTTCCAGTACACTGTCATGTCGTTTGGCCTGAAGAATTCCCCTGCCATCTTTTTCACGCGTAGTTGTTGCAATATTCAAGGAATTCATTCATAAGTTTGTGGAAGTATATTTTGACTATTGGAAAGTTTTTGGATTAGTCAAGAACCATGTGTCAAACCTGTGCATGATGCTAGATGCCTACAGGAAACACCAAATTTCGCTAAACATCAAGAAATGCATATTCTGTGTCCCATTTTGGATTCTATTGGTACACGTGGTGTGTCAGCAAGGATTGATGGTTGACCCAACCAAGATCGTGATTATCATCAATTTGGAAGTCCCCGCCTCTGAGAAAAATTTATGCTCCATCTTAGGCCACACCGGTTACTACATGAATTTTATTCAAGGGTATGCTTTGATCACCGCACCGATGGAAAAGTTGCTAAAGAAGTATGTCTCATTTTTTTGGGATGACGAGTGTCAGAAGAGCTTCGAGCTACTAAAGTAAAGTATGGTAACTGCAGCTATTATTATATTTCTTGACTGGGAAAAGGTCTTTCATGTGCATGTGGATGCATCAGGGATAGCATTAGGAGTTATTTTAACATAGCCCAGAGAAGGGGAAATCGATCATCCAGTTTCCTTTGCTAGAAGAAAAATCTACAATGTAGATCGTAACTATTCTACCACGAAGTGTGAAGGGTTGGCAATGGTGTATGCCCTACAAAAATACAAGCACTACTTTTTAGGTGGACACTTCAAGATGTTCACAGATCATTCAGCTTTAAAATATTTGGTCAATAAGCCTGTGTTGGGGTGGAGTATTTGTAGGTGGTTACTATTTTTTTAGGAGTATTATTTTGAAATCATTGTGAAACCAAGGAGATTGAACGTCGGGCCCGATCACTTGTCTCGGATCAAGAATGGGGAAGAGCCAACTAATATAGAAGAAGGATTACCTAACGTGGAGCTGTTTTATATCAAGGTGGTTGACGAGCACTTTGAAGACATTATTTGTCTCTTGACCACAGGTATGGCACCCGATGACTACTTAGTACAACAGAAAAAGGAATTGGTCACCCATGCAGCCGATTTACCATAATCGCAGGACAACTCTACAAGCTAGGTGCCGATGAAGTTCTACAGAGGTATGTATTCGAACATGAAATATAAGATATCTTGGCTGAGGTCCATGGAGGAGTTGCAGGAGGGATCTATGCAGGGAAAGACACTGCGCAGAAAGTACTGAGGGTTGGGTTGTGGGGGCCCACATTGCATAACGATGCCCATGCGTACTGTCGGGCCTGTGACGCCTGCCAATAGACTGAGAAGCCCTCGCGTTAATATGAGATTCCCCTGCAACCACAGATGGCTCTACAGGAATTCGATAAGTGGGCCATAGACTTTGTGGGACCCATCAATCCCCCAAGAAAGAAGATGGGTGCACGGTACATCATCACTTCCACTGACTATGTCACAAGGTGGGCGGAAGAAAAATCTGTGAAGGATTGTACTGCGGATACTGCTGCGCACTTCATTTTTGAACATATTTTTACAATGTTTGGTTTCCCGAAGATCCTAATGAGTGAAAAAGGTACGCATTTTGTTAATGAAACTATTGCAACCTTGATTTAGGAATTTCAGATCCACCATGCGAAGAGTACCCCATATCACCCACAGGCGAACAGGGCAGTAGAAGCCTTCAATAAAATTATGGGACATGTGCTCACTAAGGTCTGTAACACTGATCGAAGTGATTGGGACATGCACATCCCCTCTGTACTCTAGGCCTATAGGACCACATGTAAGAAAATCACAGGAAAAACGCCCTTCAGAATGGTCTACGGGAAGGAGGCCATCATGCCTATGGAGTACATTGTTCCCAACTTGCACTTTTCAACTTTTACAAACATGGCGGAACCGGACATCATGGAGGAACGCTTGGTGCAACTGATGGCCTTGGAAGAAGATCAGTTCATTTCTGAGTTCCACCAACAGGTTGAGAAGGCTCGCAAAAATATTGGCATGATCGATATTCAGCAGAAGATCTTCAAAGAGGACGAATTGGTATTACTCTATAACAACCCGTTTGAACGACACTTAGGAAATTTCTGTAAGCACTGGTTGGGCCAGCACATAGTGAAGGAGATTACCGACGGTGGTACGGTCAGGTTGGCTATGCTGCGCGGAGATTACTTGCCAGGGTACGTTAATGGAAGTCGCCTGAAACCTTATAGGGAAATCCCGGTGCCGACCAAATGATTATATGGTCGAAGGAGCTATGTAAAGGATGTTGTCCACACCAGGGCGGAAAAGAGAAGATGGGTTCAATGGCTGCACAAGGATAGTGCATAGGGAAAGAGGTGCAAGAGATTGCGACGTAAGCGTAGGGGTAGTACGCGGCGGGAAAAACTAGTCGTTGGAACAGGGAGCATGGGTAAAAAAGCGAGTTTACCGTTGAACGTAATGGGTAATTGTCAATTAATGTGACTATATGAGAGGATTTTTTACCATTTCCATAATGATAGGCTACAATTAAGGCTAATCCAACCATTCTTACGCATCAGAGGCTATAAAAATAGAGGCATCAGTCAAAACGGGTTCATTTTCTCTCCGAGACTCTTGCGCCTGGTACTCCCCTGTGAACTCGGTCTATCTTATGCAATTGTCATCTGTATGTCTGGGAGAGCTACCCCTTCTGATAGCAGCAACCCTGAATTCGTCTTTCGAGCAAGAATGACCACTACTAACACTGCTGAGTCCTTGCCTACCACGGCTTCTGTTGAAGCTGGGTATGAATAGGTATTAGAAGTAACCCCTGATATGGAGGAGGTCAAGTTTACGCCAGCCAAAAGGAAGGGAAAAGAGAAGGTGAAGGGAGCAGAGAAAGGAAATAAAAAAAATACGAAGTGGGCTGGGGTTAAGCCACGCACATCACCTCGGATTGTGCATTCCCCCCGAAAGGTGCCTAAGGGCCGCTCGCCAAATTCATCGAAGCGCCCTATGATGGCTCCAGAGGAATATCTACATGCGACTTTGCTTTCTTAGTTGTTGCCATATGTTAAGCCAAGCAAGTTGACCGTGCTCATCCCCAAATATGTCGATGTTATACGCGCCTACCTACAGATGTCTCTGGCCTCAATGGAGATGGCCCTAGTTGGAGATATGTTTGGAGGCCTCCCCCTCCTTAAGTTCAATGATCATGATCTAGCCAATTTGGAGCCTTCCCAACACTGGCTCTAGAATTATATCTTCAAATATTGATGTACGGTAACATGCCGAAGGTAGATCCAATGCCATGGGCATGTGGATTGGTAGGTTCAGGAATATTAAACTCATTGTGCATCCCCCACTTTGGCCGCTACAACATCACCAGCCTGGTTGTTCACCAGTTGCTGGCGCTAGTACACGATGAGTATTTATGGATCCAGGGTCACATCCCGATTGATGTTGCCTTAATCCACCGAATCACCGTCCTCCCCATGCACAGGCCAAATCCTAAGGGGGGCAACGACAAAAAGTACAAGTAGCGGATTGTTGAAGAAGTTCGGAAGAAATATCACATTGATCACAACCAAAGAGGGTTCCTAGTAGACACAATAAATGATCCAAGAGCACACATGGGTACCCTTGTGCTTGCATGCAAAATGATGCACAAATGCCAGGCCTCAATCATCCTTGCCTATATAATTCAACTCGCTGGTAGATACAAAAAGGGGGTCTGCTACAACTGGTCACAGTACCTCGTTGATGAATTTTTAAATAATGTGTGCAAGGCACAAGAACACAGAAAGGAATTCTGATACTCATGGCTAATGATGCTAATTGCCTTGGTTGTGTGGGAGGCACCTGACGACGCGGTGCTCACTGAACTTGAGCTGAATATGTGTGAGGGTGCGCGGTATGCGAACCTATGGGACTCAATGGATCAAAATTGCATCGATGAGAACAAGGTATTTTGGGTCTTGTTTGATAGTGATATGGCAGCAGTAATTCACTCTCAGCCGCGCTCATTGTCTACGGTCTATGACAAGTACAAGGTGTTGAGCTCCAAAGATGTTCTTTCTTCCACCACATTCCACTCCATTTCCTTTGTCCATTATTAATCACAGGCTCAAATGATCAGTAGAATTAGTTAAAATTGCTTTGCGAATGAATATCATGACTAACTTGCTATGTTTTTATGATTTTTTCATTGTAGTACTTTTTTAACTAGATCTAGCTACAGAATGCAGACATTCTGTAGCTAGTTGCCGATTCTGCAGTTGTCTTCATGTCTACGTAGGTTCCAGGTGTCATCTTGGAGAAAAACACATATGTGCGTATTCCACATCATTCCCTCATCATTTTTTTCTCTCCACGAAGCTTGAACGGAATTCTGTAGGCGGTTATGTACGTGGGAACTCAAACTAGGAGAGAGACTCCTAATAGGACAAGGACAGTCCAAATGTCCTTAATTCTATTACGTGACCACCATCAGAGTCCTAGTTTGGTTTTTATTTGGAAAGACAATTATACCTAGGTTATCTCAAAACAGTTATGTAAATTTGTTACAAATATGGCTCAGGAAACCGAGGGACAAGGTTAGATTTTGTATTTGACTGCTAAATTTCAGAAGTACGAAAACACTCTGTTTTGAAGTAATTTCTCTCTAATGCAAGAATTATCACTTTATTGAAAGCACTGAGTCAATATTGAAGTAGATTTTGCGTGCTACTCTGGTGGTAGAGGGCCCCCGCCTCCTGAGCAGCCTTGTTTATACGGTTTAGATAAGTATTTTAGTCTTGTTTTTCATTTCTATCTTAAGCACGTTTCTGAAGTTTATGTTTCATGCTTCTTTACATTGATCATCACAGCTAGACTTACTCTTATAAACTCTTCCAAAATATCATCATGATGAATAAGGCATAGCTGTGGTGTTGTAGGTTTTAGTTGCATTTCCTTTCGAATTTTATGATTTATGCTTGTTTACACTAAGTGTCACAGCCAGTCTTACTCCTACAAACTCTTCCAAAATATCATTAACAATGAATAAGAAACAACTGCGGTATCTTAGATTTTAATTGTATTTGCTTTCAAATCTTATGTTTATGTTCAATTGCATAGAATAATACAGCCAGAATTGTTTTTACAAACTCTTCCAAAATATCATTCACATTGAACAAGATGGGTTGTAGAATTCCAATAGACTAGATGCATGTTATTTTAGTCATAACACTCCGGAGGATGATTTCATTTAGTTTAGCTCTGTCACTACATTTCAAGTTTGATAATGGAATTTTAATTTAACTCTGTTCACTGTACTTCAAGTAGATTAGTAGCACTCTAGTTTAGTCTTAGCTCACTGCATTAGCATTCCAGTTTAGTTGTTATCCATTGCATTTTAAATTGTATTAGTTGTTAAATTTAGATACCACGGTCTTCATTATTTACAAAAAATTCTTTTGTTCCAACCTCATATTAATACATAATCATCTAGACAGAAGCTAGTATCATTCTAAGGCTTGGAGTATTTTGCAACCTTTTTACCATTTCACAAATAAGCCTTTTCTCAAGGACTATTCTAAAAAGAAACCTATAACTTTTGAGTGAGGCCTAGTGGTGCTAAATTGAGTTGCAGAACAGAATTAGAAGTTAGTTTAGAGTAAAATCTTATTGTGCTACAAATGTTCTTTTCCAAATATGTTCCAATGAACCTTTAATCATGAATGAGATGTTGTAACAATATAAGATGATTGTTTATTTAGGAGAACTTCATTCACACTTAACTTGTCCATTTCTCAAGCTCTTCCAACACATCTTTAATGAATGAATTGGATAAGTTCAAGCTCATGTTGTGATTTATTTCCTTGCAATGAAGTCATTATCAAGCTTTGCATTTGTTGTTTGCCAGCCATAGTTTAGGCTTTGTTCTGTTTTATTATTTTCATTTGTTATTTGCCATCCATAGTTTAGGCCTTGTTCTACTTTAATATAACCAATAGCTTCTTTTCACTAGCATTTAGTTTTTTCCCTTTTCAAACATAAAACCATAAAACCAAAAACATCAGAAAACACTAAACACAATGTAGTAAGAAACAAATACCTAGACACATATAGTGCACCACACTTCAGCAGTTTACCAACCCTGGTTGACAATTAATGAACTCAATTTAGGAACACTAGGTTGAGCACAAACATTTTGGCGCCGTTGCCGGGGAAGTGTAACTAGGTAGCCTTGTTTCTTAACTCCTGAAAACAATGATATGCATAGAGAGAGAGACTCAAGGGGTAGATTCATAAGAAAGAGAAGTTTGATTCCTAGAATACCAATTGTTTCATCAAGACCTAGAGCCAGCACACCTCCAACTCAGACCCACATTCAATCCTTTACTAATCCTAGACTTCCAGAAGACTTAAGATCAGATATTCCATTAGAAAGAGCTTCCACTTCATCCACTGAACCTGTCTTAGAAGAGGATTCAAGGACCCCTGCTAGAGACACAAACTTTTCCACTTCCACGGAAGAATCAACTATGGCAGAAGAAGGGGGAAGAGGAGTCTTTAATGGAGAACACACATTATTTGGAGGGGGTAGAGGTAGAGGTAGAGGAGAAGGAGGTAGAGGAAGAGGTAGAAAAGAAATGGGAAGCTCTTTTGGGTTTCCTATAGTAGATGAAGAAACCAATACAGCTCTGAAAAAAATTTCACCCTCTGTCCTTCCAAACTTCTATGGACTTAAAACTGAAGATCCTGAAACCTTCCTATTTGAATTTGAAGTCCTATATAGAACTTATGACTACTTACAAGATACTCAAAAACTTAAACTATTTCCTTCAACATTGAAAGGAGCAGCATTGAAGTGGTTTATGAGTTTGATCAACAGTTCTATTAGGACATGGGAAGACATGAAACAAGCATTTCTAGAAAGGTATTTGGATTATTGTATGCCAGTCAATCATAAGGAGGAAGTGTTCAAGATGATACAAAAAGAGGATGAAAACCTGGAATATTTGTTGGAGAGATTTCATTGCAACATCAAAAGAGAAAAAATGGAAAACTTAGACCAAGACAC
This sequence comes from Pinus albicaulis, assembly GCA_034641835.2. Taxonomy (NCBI): domain Eukaryota; kingdom Viridiplantae; phylum Streptophyta; class Pinopsida; order Pinales; family Pinaceae; genus Pinus; species Pinus albicaulis. Next base: position 36,331,191 of record CM076574.1, read on the forward strand.
CTTAAAAGCTCTCTTGTTGAAGACAATTAGGGATGAATGGTTGGATATCCTTAACATGATGAGAAAAGGGGATATATCTCAGCTCACATTACCTGAAATATCTGAGTTATGTATCAACCTTTCAAGAGGGAAATCTAAAACTGTAAAAGGTCCAAGAGACCCTGCTCTTGCAAGGGTAAGTAAGTCTGCTTCTAGGACAGTAAGTAGGGCAGAGATAGGGCATATGCTTGATGAATTCAAATCTGACATCTTAGGGAGTCTTAGTGAAAAAATAGACACCCTTAAATTACAAAACAAACAAAAAGCTGAATCTAATGCTTTAGCAATCTTTTGTCCCAAATGTAGAAAGAAGCATGCCTTGAAAGAATGTCCTTTGGATGCAAAAGTTGTAGAGACCTGTGTAATTTGTTCAGAAAAACATGAGACCAAGAGTTGTCCTTCACTTCTTGGTCTTAAAGTTGTCTTTCAAGAAGATAATCCTACAAGTTCCACAGAATCTCTCAATTTTGTCTCTAGAAGGCCCTGGCAAGGACCTCAAACACAAGGATTTCATGATCAAATGTATAATCAACCCCCACCAAACTAGAATTCTTGGCAGCAACCTTGGCCCCAATTTCAAAATCAATTTCAAGCTTGGGCACAAGGAGCACAAAATCCCTATGGAAGATACTCCCAGTACTATCAATATCCACCATCCTATCCACCATACCCACATTTTTCCCCTCAAAATCCTCAACAAAATCCTCAAAATCCACAACATCAAAATCAACCACTCCCCTTACCATTTCCTCAGAAATCAAATCAGTTGCCTGCTCAACCCATACCAAACCCCAACAATAAAAATCCTCAGAACACATACATGATAGAAGGCCAACAGTTTCCAACTTATTTAATTACTCCTCTAGACCTTAGTGATGTTAAACTTAGGTCTGGAAGAATACTTGAAAAGAGGAAACCTTTTGTGATCATACAAGAACAAGATAACTCTGAGGAAGATTCTCTACGGGAAAATAAAAGTGTTGAAGAAGACACATCTTTTCAAGACCCAAATATTGAAAAATCAAAACAAAAAGAACCAATCATTTCAACTCTTGTATTAGAGCAGCCATCAACATCCACTCCTACACCTCCCTTTCCAAAAATATTACAAATTGATAGAGGTGTAGAAAAACAAATTATGGTGCCTAATTATGATTTCCTAGATGAGCTAAGAAATGTCTGTATTAAGATTCCATATTACAAGCTATCAAGGAAATTCCAATTTTAGCGAAGACAATAAAGGAGTTGAGCATGAAGAAAACAAGAAAAAGAATAAGAGAGACAAAGAAAATTCAACTGGCAGGAAAAATAGCAGATATCATGATGGGTAAGATTGCTATTCCAAAGTATCTAGACCCAGGAAATCCAGTTGTTAAATTTCACATCAATGGAATTGAGATCCAAAACACACTCATTGATTTAGGAGCAGCAATCAATATCATGAGTAGACAAATCATGGATAAAATGAAACTTCCTAATCTTCTCTTTACACCCACATTATTACAATTAGCAGATAGATCTGTGATCAAACCTGATGGGGTAATATAAGACATTCCAGTGTCCCTAGATTCTTGGGAGTACCCTATGGATTTCATGATCCTAACTCCTAAGAATAATCTAGGAGGGCATCCAATTATATTAGGAAGACCTTGGTTAGCTACAACTGATGCTTTCATTAGTTGTAGATCCAGTGATATGTACATCTCTGATGGTAGTTCAACTAAGAAATTCACTTTGTATCCTCCAGCAAGGACAATTACATATTTAGATGATACTCAATGGATAGAGGATGAAGAAGACTTACAACCTCTCTTCACAATTTCAGAAATTAGTGAAGATAGTCAAATTCTGAATACTTTAGAAAACTTTGAATCCTCTTCGAAACATAAACATGAAAAATTTCAAGAAGAATCCAACATTGAGTTTTTTTCATCAAGGCAGATGTCTCTCTATTCCATGGATAAATTTGGCAGCTCTACAATTGAGATATTTCCAGGCAAAACTTTAAACATAAACAAGAACCTAGAGAAATCTCAACAAGAAGAGATAGTCAAGATATTACAGAGACATTCTTCTGCATATGCATGGGAGTACACTGATATGAAAGGGATAATCCCCAAGACTTGCACTCATCACATCTACATAGAGGAAAATTGTAAACCATTCAGACAACCTCAGAGAAGGATGAATCCAAATCTTAGGGAGATTGTTAAAGAAGAATTGCAGAAATTGTTAAATGTCAACTTTATCTATCCCATTTCAGATAGTCAGTGGGTTTCTCCTTTGGTAATTGTTCCAAAGAAAAATGGTAAATGGAGGGTATGTATTGACTACCGAGAATTAAACAAAGCTACTCTTAAAGATCATTTTCCCCTACCTTTCATAGATCAGGTGTTAGATACCTTAGCTGGAAAAAAGTACTTCTCATTTCTAGATGGGTTTAGTGGTTATAATCAAATTCAAGTAGCACTTGAGGACCAAGACAAAACCACATTTACCTGTCCTTGGGATACCTATGCTTATCGAGTATTTCCATTTGGATTATGCAATGCACCTGCAACATTTCAAAGGGCAGTATTAGGAATTTTTTCAGATCTAATACATGATTGTGTAGAGATATATATGGATGATTTCACAATTTATGGAAACACATTTGAAGAAGCCTTAGTAAACTTGGAAAAAGTCTTAAAGAGATGTAAAGAAGAAAATATTTCACTTAGTCATGAGAAGTGTTTTATGATGTTTACTGAAGGAATTGTTTTAGGACATCACATTTCAGGGGATGGGATTAGAGTTGATGAGTCAAAAGTTGAAGTCATCTCTAACTTATCTATTCCAAGTTGTCAAAAAGATGTTAGGAGTTTTCTTGGATTTACAGGGTATTATTGGAGATTTATAGGAAACTTCACCAAGATAGCATCTCCACTCTTCAAATTACTTACCAAAGACTATGATTTCAAATGGAATTCTGATTGCCAGTTAGCCTTTGAGACCCTGAAAACAAAAATTTCTGAAGCACCTATTTTAAGGGGACCTAACTGGAAGTTACCTTTTCATATTTCAACAGATGCCTCAGATACAGCTCTAGGAGCAGTATTGGGACAAAAATACCTAATTCCTTATGCCATCTACTATACCAGTAAAAATTTGACTCCTGCAGAGTTAAACTATACTGTAACTGAAAAAGAGTTTTTAGCTGTTGTTCATGCCATAAACAAATTCAGACACTATATAACAGGCTATGAAACTTTTGTTCACACAGATCATTCTGCAATTAGATACTTAATGAACAAATAAATTACTAATGGCAGAGTTATAAGATGGTTATTTCTTTTACAAGAATTCAACATTACCATTCTAGATAGGCCTGGAAAACAAAACACAGTAGCTGATTTCCTATCTAGACTCCAAAACATCAAAGATGACACTCCAGTTGAAGATCAATTTCCCGATGAATATCTTTTTGCAATTTCTACCCAAACTCCTTGGTTTGCTGACATTGCTAATTATTTAGTTTCAGGAAAATTTCCTTCAATAATGAATGCAAGAGATAAAAGAAAAATCATTTATGACAGTGAAAAATATTCATGGGTTGCTAATGAGTTGTACAATACAGGTCCAGATTTTATCATTAGGAGATGTGTTCGGGAAGATGAGATGCCTGAGATTCTCAAAGCATGTCATGATGAACCTTGTGGCAGACACTTTGCTGATAAGATGACAGCCTATAAGATCCTTCATTCAGGATATTATTGGCCATCCTTGTTTAAAGATGTTAAAGATTATGTCAAAAGGTGTGACAGTTGCTAATGGGTAGGAAAACCTTCTCGTTCAGGTGAGATGCCATTACAACCTCAGGTACATATTGAACCTTTTGAAAAATGGGCTTTGGATTTTGTAGGACCTATTAGTCCTCCATCAAGACAAAAGAGATATATATTAGTTTGTACTGGTTATGTTACCAAATGGGTAGAGGCCAAGCCATTACTTTTTGCTACTGAAGCATCTGTAGTTAATTTTCTTTTTGAGGATATTTTTACTCGTTTTGGTGTCCCAAGGGAAATTGTTACAGATCAAGGAGCTCAATTCAAATCAAGGATAGTGGAATAAATGATGGAGAGGTACAAAATCAGACACGGAAAATCTACTCTCTATCATCCACAAGAAAATGGTCAAGTGGAATCTACTAATAAGGTCATTGAAGGGATCCTAACAAAGACTGTCCATTTACATAGAAGAGATTGGGTAGATAGGCTTCCTGAATCCTTGTGGGCCTATAGAACTACATGGAGAAGCACAACAGGCCATACTCCTTATGAACTTGTTTATGGAAAGCAAGTTTTGTTTCCCATAGAGTTCCAGATTCAAACTTTCAAAATGGCAGTTCAGCTAGGACTTGATCTATTAGAGGCACAAAAGCACAGATTGGAGCAGATTAATGAATTGGATGAGATCAGGCAAGATGCAGTTCAGAAAACAAGTCTAGTCCAACAGCAAAGGACTAGATGGCATGAAAAGTACATCAAGGAAAATAAGTTCAAGGAAGGTGACTGGGCTCTCTTGTTTGATTTAAATTTCAAAGATTTTCAAGGTAAATTCCAAACACATTGGCTTGGGCCATATGACATTATAAGAATTTTTGACAATGGAGCAATAAAAATCAGGACAATAGATGAAGAGAAGGTCACTTTTCTTGTGAATGGTCATAGATTGAAGCTGTATCATAAGCCACTCTCAAGAGAAGAATTTGTCAAGAAATTTCAGGAAAGCAGTGATATGAAGTTAATGAAGAAGAATTTTTCTTCTTCATCAACTTAAGTGAATTTTTTGAAGTCAGATATTAAAATAAATAAATAAAATAAAAAATAAAAATAAAAATAAAAATAAAATAAATAAATAAAGTATAAACATGAAAACCAATCACTGATTGGCATGTTTATACAGAAAAGGTGGAGTGAAAATCAGAATCTTTCTGACACTCTAGCTTTTCAAATATGTTCTTTCTGCAAGTAGTTATTACAAAATCATAAGTGTAGATCCATTTCACTTATGGTCCATCTCATTTTCCATTTCATTCATTCATCCATACTCCATTTCATTCACTCATCCACACTTCATTCACTTCACTCCATGGTCCACCTCATTTTCATTCCAGATTTTTAAAGTTTGATGTTTTTCTGCAATTGAATAATACATATCATGAATTGCAGGCCACTTCTCATACTTCACTCCATTTCATAAGATGTGATCCATTCCACTCCATTACTCACTTCATTCATATTCCATTACACCATATTTTATTATCCATCTTCACTCGTTCCATACAACATTCCATTCATGCTCCAAACCATTCCATTTCATGTTTCAAGTCTTCTACATGTACATTCTAAGGCCAGTTAGACATTCTGCAGCCAGTCAGACATTCTGCAGCCAGAGATCCTGAAGGCATTGTCTAGTAATCACCTGATCTGCAATAAAATGATCCTGCATATCCATGACAACAAGAAAAATCAAGAAGGTTATGAAGACTCAAAAATTAATGATTTTTAGGAGAGAACAAAGCATATGAAGAACACAAAAAAAAAAATCAGAGGAAAGGAAAAGGTAAAAGTTCTGATTATAATGACATATCATGAAATATTTTAGTATAGTTAAGTTATGAATAATTCAAAAGGTTGTTTTAATTAATTTTTTTGATCATGCCTAACCAACCTCCCGCAAAAACTTTGGATAAAACTCCTTCTATTCCACCATTTCAAATCCCATATTCGATCATCATTTAAAAATCTAAACGGTTAAAGTGTTGAAGTGATTGGATTAGTCATGTCACTAGGCCAAAGCATTTAATGATGATTTCGAATTCGTTACAAAATATCTCCACAGTCTTTTCTTCCGTGATATCCTTCAACTCATATACATCATCCTCACCTCATTATATTTATTCCGTAATCACTCCATATAATTCTTTCCCGTAGCCAATTTTTAACCATTCTGGTTTGTGAAATAGAGGCATCTCTGTAACAACCATTGTCACCGTGAACAGAGGAGCAACAATTTGAAGGTTGGAAAGAGGAGTTATGGGTCTTATAGTGAGGACTGAACCGGTTGGCACTAAGTACTTGGAAGGTTATCCTCAAGCCAGAGAAATGTTACAACAAGCAGGGTGGTTGCAATTCGTTGAAAAATTCAGTGGGTTTCACAAAGAGGTGACCAAAATGTTTGCAAGATCCTTCAAAGGAGCTGAGGTCGAGATAGGAGATATTAAATTCACCATTACAGAAGCTTCCATTGCAGAAGCAACCGAATTGCCCAGACAAGGAGAAAGGTGGTTCAAGAATAGAGAATTTCATAACGAAGCATGGAAGCAGATACTCAAGTCACCAGGTATGGATGTTACCATTTTTAAAAAGGGTATCCCTAGCTCTGCACTAAAGAACAAATGGAGGAACATGTTTCTTATCTTGCAAAAATTCATCACTTGTGAAGGAAGATATGGTACTTTCTATGTCTATCATATTCGGTTGATAATGCATTTCCTAGAAGAAGAACTTAATTTTCCCTTTTTCTTGCTTCATAGTTTAAAGAAAATGGCCTCAAGTGTTCAAAAGAGAATTCAATTTCTAGAAACCACCTTATACCACCATGGTTTAGTCAAAATTTTGATTGAACATCATTTGAGCAAAATGGGAGATAATTGGGAAGAGTTCTTAGTGAGAAATCACTTTGAGGAACCCAAGGAACCTCCACCTGAAGACAAACCTACAAAAAGAAGCAGAAGATGGAAAACCTCCAAAACTGAAACTGGTAAAACAATACAAGAAAGCAGTGAAGAAATGATTTCTGAGAAATTGACTCAGATTAAGAAGCAGCTTAAGAAAGAGAGGATAATAAGAAAATTTGCCAGAAATAAAGGAGAAGGGCCATCTCAACCAAGAAGGAGCCACAGACTTAGAGGGATACTAAAGAAAACAAAAGTTAAAAAAACTAGAGTCGTAAACATAGCGGACGAAGAAACACCTACTGAGGAGGATTTTGATGAAGAAGTTCCGGAAATTGACCCAGCACAGCAAGAAATTTACAACTATGTTGAAACATTAGAGAGGAGAGCTTCAGAATTTAGAGACAAAACCCCTAGCCCACCAAAGTCTGAAATTGATATGCTAAGAAGAGATAGGTATGAGTTAGAAGTACTCAACAGGCATATCAAGAATGAGAATGAAATTCTGAGAGAGCAGGTTAAACTCAAAACTGATATGAATTCAACTCTGTCTCTACAAATGCAAAAGTTGTATAAGGCTAGTGAAAAATTGAAGAAGAGAAATAAAAAGTTAACCAGGGCACTCACAAATTTGAGATTTAAGTTAGTCATAAGAAAGCCCAGAAGGCCTTTGAATGCAAGGCAAAGAAAAAGAAGAGGGTTGGATGTCCTTGAAGAGGTCTGAGAGGTCATGGAATAGTTGCATGAGGACATGCAAGAACCTAGCAGTGGGGGTATGTTGAGCTCCAAAGATGTTCTTTCTTCCACCACATTCGAATCCATTTCCTTTTTCCATTAATAATTACAGGCTCAAATGATCAATAGAATTAGTTAAAATTGCTTTAAGAATGAATATCATGACTAACTTGCTATGTTTTTATGATTTTGTCATTGTAGTACTTTTTGAACTAGATCTAGCTACAGAATGCAGACATTCTGTAGCTAGTTGCCGATTCTGCAGTTGTCTTCATGTCTACGCAGGTTCTAGGTGTCATCTTGGAGAAAAACACATATGAGCATATTCCACATCATTCCCTCATCATTTTTTTCTCTCCACGAAGCTTGAACGGAATTATGTAGGCGGTTATGTACATGGGAACTCAAACTAGGAGAGAGACTCCTAATAGGACAAGGACAGTCCAGATGTCCTTAATTCTATTACGTGACCACCATCAGAGTCCTAGTTTGGTTTTTATTTGGAAAGAAAATTATCCCTAGGTTATCTCAAAACAGTTATGTAAATTTGTTACAAATATGGCTCGGTAAACCGAGGGACAAGGTTAGATTTTGTATTTTGACTACTAGATTTCAGAAGTACGAAAACACTCTGTTTTGAAGTAATTTCTCTCTAATGCAAGAAGTATCACTTTATTGAAAGCACTGAGTCAATCTTGAAGTAGATTTTGCATGCTACTCTGGTGGTAGAGGGCCCCTGCCTCCTGAGCAGCCTTGTTTATACGGTTTAGATAAGTTTTTAGTCTCGTTTTTCATTTCTAGCTTAAGCACGTTTCTGAAGTTTATGTTTCATGCTTGTTTACATTGATCATCACAGCTAGACTTACTCTTATAAACTCTTCCAAAATATCATCACGATGAATAAGGCATAGTTGTGGTGTTGTAGGTTTTAGTTGCATTTCCTTTCGAATTTTATGATTTATGCTTGTTTACACTAAGTGTCACAACTGGTATTACTCCTACAAACTCTTCCAAAATATCATTAACAATGAATAAGAAACAGTTGTGGTATCTTAGATTTTAATTGTATTTTCTTTCAAATCTTATGTTTATGTTCAATTGCATTGAATAATACAGCCAGAATTGTTTTTACAAACTCTTCCAAACTATCATTCACATTGAACAAGATGGGCTATAGAATTCCAATAGACTAGCTGCATGTTAGTTTAGTCATAACACTTCGGAGGATGATTTCATTTAGTTCAGCTCTGTCACTACATTTCAAGTTTGATAATGGCATTTTAGTTTAACTCTGTTCACTGTACTTCAAGTAGATTAGTAGCATTCTAGTTTAGTCTTAGCTCACTGTATTAGTATTCCAGTTTAGTTGTTATCCATTGCATTTTAAATTGTATTAGTTGTTAAATCTAGATACCACGGTCTTCATTATTTACAAAAACTTCTTTTGTTCCAACCTCATATTAATAAATAATCATCTGGACAGAAGCTAGTATCATTCTAAGGCCTGGAGTATTTTTCAACCTTTTTACCATTTCACAAATAAGCCTTTTCTCAAGGACTATTCTAAAAAGAAACCTATAACTTTTGAGTGAGGCCTAGTGGTGCTAAATTGAGTTGCAGAACAGAATTAGAAGTTAGTTTAGAGTAAAATCTTATTGTGCTACAAATGTTATTTTCCAAATATGTTCCAATGAACCTTTAATCATGGATGAGATGTTGTAACATTGTAAGATGATTGTTTATTTAGGAGAACTTCATTCACACTTAACTTGTCCATTTCTCAAGCTCTTCCAACACATCTTTAATGAATGAATTGGATAATTTCAAGCTCATGTTGTGATTTATTTCCTTGCAATGAAGTCATTATCAAGCTTTGCATTTGTTGTTTGCCAGCCATAGTTTAGGCTTTGTTCTGTTTTAGTATTTGCATTTGTTATTTGCCATCCATAGTTTAGGCCTTGTTCTGCTTTAATATAACCGATAGCTTCTTTTCACCAGCATTTATTTCTTTCCCTTTTCAAACATAAAACCATAAAACCAAAAACATCAGAAAACACTAAACACAACGTAGTAAGAAACAAATACCTAGGCACATATAGTGCACCACACTTCAGCAGTTTACCAACCCTGGTTGACAATTAATGAAGTCAATTTAGGAACACTAGGTTGAGAACAAACACAAGGATATTACGAAGTTTCAGGTTACTATGCACAATGTGCAAATTAGGGCCCGTAGAGATCCATCCTTGTATACTCTCCCTTATATGGCGACTGAAGCAAAGACTTACCAAGTGATTTCAACTTGGCTACCGGCATGGAAGCTTGGCTTCAATCCATCTGCCTTAGTTACAGTAGGAACCTCCAGCAATGACACAAACCCAAAGGGTACTATCTCATCGAAAAAAAAAGGACTCCGAGGTGTGATACTGAGAAAATTTTGACCAAAGAAACCCCTAACGATGCCACCACGGAGTGTCACCATAGCTACTGAAGGCTCACCTTCACAAAAGTTGGTTGATATTGCGCAGAATGCAGCCGCGCAGAGCATAAGTGTCTTGCTCCCTTTAGCTGCAGCTATCAAATAGCTCTCAGAGACAATTAAGACCCCACCGACGCTGTGAATCAGGACGAGTCACAAGATTGTGTTAGGGGCCTGTTGGAGCAAGGTCCCCTAACCACATTTTTTGTCCAGTTTTGTAAATATTTTGTAATCATTTGTGCAGTGCAGGGGCTTTGGGGTGGGTCAAAACCCCCAATGAATTGTAATGGGTCAAAGGGTAGACCAAGAGTCTACAAACCATGGTTTGTGGACCATAGAGTAGCACAGGATAATATGTTATAAATATATGGATAAATCGAGTCTAGAAAGAGGCTAAGTTTGGATTAAGCATAGATACGAACTTGTGAATATTTTGTGTCAATTGTCTAGGTAAGGGCTCTTGCTGGTGTATGCGCGAAGACCCTGAGTCCTGCTGTGTGTGCACCCCACTGGATATGTGTGTGGGTTGGTAGATATATTTTTTAAGTTGGATTTGTATATTAATGAATGATAAGGCCGTTTTGTGATATGTAAGTGTTTTATGTGTTATGATTATCGGTTATGATTTATTAGATTCTACCTGCTCACTGAATACTGATGATCTCTTAATGCGCCCGTGGATGTGATACTGTAGGATGGAATGAATGCATAGACCTAGTTATGATTAGTCACCTTGCTTCAGTTAGCATGTTCTCTAATGGTTTATGATCTTTGCTTAAGCGATTCTGCCAATATATTGTTAAGGGTTTCTGTGTTAAGACTTCTACTATGCAGGTCTATTAGAACTGATGGGACCTACTTTAATTAAATTTCTCTCTCTCAGGGTGTGGAAACCTGGTTCCAACACCCTCCCTTACTACTTCAGGTGAGACCTTGACCTGCGCAAGTAGGCCATTGCCGAAAGAGCCAGTAGTACAGGGGTTTGTTGGAAAACCTTAAAACTGAACCTGGGTCAAGACCCCTCAAACCAACACACCTCAATAATGAACATTAGTTCAAATTACAATTTGGTTTGGGAAATAACATGAATAAATTCTCCGAATCATACAACTTAAATTTACTTATGTTATTTTCTCATGAAAAGGGATGTCGACAACTCTAGGTATTTGGAGATTCACATGTTGTTATTGATTGGATCAATTTACATTCTACATGTCACGTGCACAAAATCAGGTCATTACCAGAGGAGGTTATCATGATTAAAGCACAATTTGATGTTATCACTTTTCAACACATTTATAGGGAAAGGAATTGTCTTTCCAATCAACTTTCCAAGGCAAACATGCAACAGGTTCGTGGAACATGGATGATCACTGAGTATAGTTTCATATTCCAAATATTGCTCCTGAGGGGCTCTTGGGGGATCTTAAAAAATCTAGCCAATAGATTGTAAGCTTCCTTTATTGAGTACATTCTGCCCAACTTATATCCCCATCACAATTTTTCATTGTCAACATCATATTGGATTCTGCTTTCTTTTAAATGTTGTTGCAACATATGCTAGTTGAAATTAGAACCATTGGCTAATTAGTGGGCCATGGTCTTCCATTCCCAACACTTGGAATGAGGGGAAATATCCCTCCAAAATTCAGCCACTCTCATTGCTCCATTGGAAACTAAAAAATATATGAGGGGGTGAAGGTAGGCTTCCCGTTCCAAAAAAGGAAGTTGTTGCCAAGACTCCTCCAAAAATCTAGCAGTGACACCATTTTGAATCTCCCAGAAGTAGTGTTGCTGCACTAGATCCTAATTTCCTTTAGCAAAATTCCAAATTAACGATCCTGTGGGATTTGTTCGACATCAATTCTTCTCTTCTCTGGTGACTCCCTCAATATACATCCAATCCTATTTTTTTTCCAAATTTTCGGTCTGCCTTGCACTCATCTCCACCAGAGCTTAGCTCCCATTACTCGATTGAGTAGCTCATGATCCCTTAATCTGAGTCCACCCCCCCCATTTCAAAAGGCATGCCTTTTCCCACGAAACCAACACCCATTTCTTGGCTTTTTGGGATCTTTGCTAAAGGAAATTGTGAAACTAGGAGATAATATCTTTATACACTTCCTTTGGAGCCGAAAAAACAAATATTTGATTAAAAGGAATAGCTTTAAGTATGGCCTTGACCAAATTTTCTCTTCCTGCAAGGTTCAAAGATCTGAATGACTAGTTATCCAAACGATTTGATAACTTAGAAATAAAATCCTGCCAACAAGACGAATGAAGAGAGTTCAAGAGAAGGGGGATTCCCTAATACTTGGTTGGAAAAATGTTAGATTTTTTGGTAGCATCGGATAAGTATTCTAATCTCATTTTGTGTCTAAGAGGCTAAGGAACATGAAACCCAAAAAAAAATCGGGAGAAAACACCTAGAGACCACTCAATTAAATTAACTAGACAATAATTAAAAATGCGCAAGTCTAACGTAAGAAAATTGAATGATTAATGGGAATTAATTGATGAGATCGAATTATGCTCTAGAGACTTCCAGAAAATGACTTAGATCAAGTCTAATATGATCTTAGCCATGGATCACAATTAAATATTTTTCATTGATGTTGCAACAAGAGATTATAAGAGCAAGTCGATGGGATGGAGATAGAGCCAAGAGGGAGAGAAAGGTAGTGTGAATTTCCTAGTGTACAATGATTCAACAAGGAAAGTATTTGAGTTAAGGAGAGAGAGCATCAAAGGGAGGAAGCAATAATAGGAGAATTCCAAATAATTTCCCAACATTTTTCCAGTGTTGGAGAGGCAGGAAAATGGAGGTAGATATGTCCCCCATAGAGAGTCCTCCAGGCAGTGTGAGTCAGCCAATCTAGCAGAGCGAGTTGCCGAGAAGCATTTGTTTCAGTTGTCGAAGGTCATATTTGAGTCTAGAAGGTAGAGTGAAATTTTATAGAGTTAGAGGGAGGCTAGATGACCCACTTGGAGGAATATCCAAGGTTTTATGTTTACATAGAGAAAGCAATGCGAGCAGCCAGGGAGGGGTGTGAGCAAGGAAGAGGAGGCCAAGTTTATTTGTAGAGGGACAAAATGATCTCCCAGATAATTCGACTAGATATCCATTGAAGGATTGTTGGTTGGGCATCTAATTTATGGTACTCTCCATATTTGTTGCATAATATAAACTAAACTCTCATTTTCTGCACCAATTTTCCCTTCCGGTTTTTTCGGGAACTATTAGTCCAAAATATTGTGTTGATTTTTATGTGTATGCATTTATTTCTTAGTTCCTGATTTTACTTCCGTAACAATTTATTTTGTGAAGAATTGCAATGTGATTTATTTGTTAATTTTCATAAACAATCAAACTGCTAATCAGTTTGGAGAATCAATTCTAGTTGCTAACAATGTAAACTTTGAAATGAGAACTATATCAAGTACCCATTTTTTTGAGGTAGCAAAACATCATCTGATTTTGAAAAAAAAAATATTTAGCATATTTTTAACACTTTAAATTTTCTTATGTATCAAGTATGAACATTTTCTTTTTAAATGTTAGCGATTTTCATGCAGATTTTGAAAAATGTTGATAGAACATCAACCCCCTTTTTTAGAGGGCATGCTTTTGACACTTTAAAATTTATAATGTATTAAGTGTGGATAATTTTTTTTAAATGTTGGTGATTTTCATGCAAATTTTGAACAATATCAACATTTTTTTAAGACATTTTTTGACACTTTAAATTTCATTATGCCCTAAGTATGCAAAATTGTTTTTGAAATGTTGATTATTTTAAAAAAATTCAAGTTGTCTTATTTCACTTTTTGTTTTTTGTCCTAGGATAGTTTTTTAAGGATTTTCCAAAGATGTGTTTTTTTGTTTTTTTTTTTGCAATGTTTTTTTATAATAATTTTTTTTTTTTTTTGCAAAATAAAATTTATATATATATATATATATAAGAAAACAAAATGTAAAAAATAAAACAAAATTTACTTGTAAAAGATTAAAAAAAAAAAATTAAAAAAAAAAAATAAACATTTCGAAACAAACATAATTTAAAAAAAAAAATTAGAAGATTAAAATTAAATTAAAAACATTAAAAAAAATATTCTAATAAAAAAAAAACATAAAAAACGCAATTAAACAAAATATTAAGAACATTAAAAAAAAATTTAAAAAATTAAAATTAAAATTAAATTAAAAATTGGAGGCCCTGACTGCATAGCCCAGCGGTCCTTGGATAGACAACCCACGACTGGTGGGCCGCATGGCTGGGCGGCCTTTGGAAGTTGCTCGGAGCTGTCGCAGGTCGGCTATCCCAACCACTGTGGGGAATCAGCCAACCAGCCCATGGCCGTTGGGCTGGGTGGCCTGTCGCAACTGCACGAATCGAAAAGCCAACCCACGTCCACTGGGTTGGGTAAGCAGGGCCTCAAATTTTTTATTTTTATCTTTATAAATGTTTATTTTTTAATTTTTTAATTTTATTATGTTTTTTTAATTGTTTTTTTGTGTTTTTTTATTTATTTATTTTTTAATTTGTTTTTATTTTCTGTTTCTTTTGGTTAATCTTATAATTTTTTGTTTTTTAAAATTATGTTTGTTTCGAAATATTTTTTTGTATTTTTATTATAGGTTTTTTTTTAATATCTTGTTTTTAAGTTTTTTATTTTGTTTTCAAGTTTTTTTTCCTTTATTTTTTGTGTTTTTCGTTTTGTTTTTATTTTTCTCAATGTTTTTATTTTTGTTTTTTTTAATTTTTTAATACATATTTTTATTTCATTATTATTATTTTTTAAAATTTTTGTTTTTTTTTTCAATGTTTTACTTTTTGTTTTGTTTTATGTTTTTAATTTTTATTTATTTATTATTTTGTTTTATTTTATTTTTTCCTATAGGGTTTGTGTCGATCCTCAACTAGATACCCAAACTCATTATGTGTCAATTTGATTGTTGATTTCAAAGATTTTGTTATAAAGGATTGAATTCACCCTCACAATGTGTCAATTTCATGGTTGGTATTTAAGTTTTCATTATAATGGGTCGAGTTTGCCTAAATTATGTGTCAATTTGATGGTTAACTTTTATTTTTTTGTTACAATGTGTCAAGTTGTCTTAGGTTAAGATTTTAAAGTCGTCATATTTTTAACATTTAAAAAATAAATTACTCTTGGTATAAAGACTCTTTCATTACGATGTTCATTTTTCAAAAAAATTTAGTCGTAAAATATTTCTATAATATCATGGTTGAAAAATTGTCAAAATTTTAAGGTTTGAGGCATTCCAATATTCCAACATCAACATTTTTTGTTTTTAGGTTGTTTTTCATGTTTTTTTTTGGGTTTTTGTTTCTAGAGTTCTCGTATTGAGTTTACAGTTCCCACTTCAAAGTTTACATTGTTTTCTACAATTTCAAGGAAATTCCACATGGTATGAGAGTGTTATTTATCATATCATAGGGTCATATCAAAAGGTTAGTGGATCATCCAATTTCAGAGGGAGATCTAAAGCATAGCATTTAGATCTGCACAGGTCAAGCCAGGGGTCCGAATTGCTGGGTAGAAATCAATTTCCAGAGGCATCATGTTGGAAAAGTTCGATTTTCTTAGAAGCAAAATTTGCAAGTAGTGTGGTTACTAGATAGAGGATTCTGGTGAGCAAATCAGTTGATTTGCAAAGTATATTTGGGCAAAGAAGATTTGCAATAAGGGTTACATTTGTAGATCTATGTTGGGTAGGAAGATAAAATCACATAGAGGATATTTCCAAATATCTCAGAGGGTTTACAACTTCCATTTTCCAGGAGGATATTCGAGATTTTCAGTAGCAACAGGATGAAGTAGAAAAATTAATTTTCTAGTGCGAGTTTACTAGAATAGCTAGTTCAAGTTGTAGAGATTGCAATTCATGTTCTATTCATGTTATGGAAGGTAGGGTAAGTAGTCTCGGGAAGTAGTTGAAGGCAGTACAATATACAGAGAAGGATTTTAAGAGGCATATCTACACATTCCTAAGGGAGTGCGAGTAGCAGGAGGAAGGACAAGCAGGAAGGAGAAGGGCATTTCAAGATCTAGTCTCCAGCTTATTTGATTTTCACGAGATGGCTTCAACAGAAGTCAGGGATCAATATAGACTTGATGAAGCCTCTAATTTTGGAATTTGGAAGGTAATAATGTAGTTTTTGTTAAATGAGCATGGTATGAAGGATTTTGTGATAAACATCATGGAAGAGTTGGCAGATCAACAATAGTTGGCTACCTTAAAGAAAGAGATGGTCAAGAAAAAGAGGATGGTTTTAGATGGAGTCTAAGATCATATCGCTCTACACATTGTAGACAAGAATATGGCAAAGGACATGTGGGATGTCATCGTAAAGTTGTATGAGAATCCATCGAAGAATCACAAATGATTCTCAAGGAGAAGATGAGGACAACGAGGATGCAAAAGGGTGAGAGTGTGACTTCTTATCTCAGCGGAATTTAGAATGTCTATGATGAGTTAGGAGTTGTAGGAGAGAGTATTGAAGATAAAGAGTTTTTGTGAATAGCTCTAAATGGATTTACCAAGGAATGGTATACATTTATTCATGGGATCACTCGATGATATCAACTATTAGATTGGGAATGCTTGTGGAGTGATTTTACGAAAGAGGAGCTAAGGATTAGCTTGGTCAAAGGCACCCCCAACAGTTGTAGTTGAGGATATAAAGATGAGAAGGACGAAGAAGAGAAGGTAACCCTTACGAGTAAATGGAAGGCAAAGAAGGGTCCCAGCCATGGATAGAACTCAAAGGGAGGCGAGAAGAAGAAAGAGGACTTATCAGAGGTCAAATGCATTGGATGTAGTGATTTTGGCCACTATGTCACCCGATGTCTAAAGAGGAAGAAGGAAAAGAAGGGGGAGAAAATCAAAGCTTCGAATAAGACATATGCTTTGATCTCTAGGTTGGGGGAGTTTGCATTGATAGCGCTATACCTCTAGATGGGGGAGGAGTGTGATGCTTCAGGGTTTCATAACTGGGTAGGGTTCAAGGACACACAACATCAAATAGGTGTTTCCTTTTGAATCATTACCTTAGTTATGGGGGCCCATAGTATTTAGTAGTAAGAGTATCAGTGTCGATAGGCATAGTCAGATCTTGAGGGTCGGTGTAGAGCTAGTTGTAGTCAGATACTATAAAGGCATAGAGATAGTTGGGAAAAATCAAATGCTTAGTAGATAGTGCAGATCTAGTTGCAGCCAAAGACTCAAGGGACAATTGCATAGACACAATAAATCAACATGGATAAATTTTCCATTCACATGTGTAGGAAATTCATGTGATTGGAGAAGGCATTATGAATTTCCCAGTTGAAGATTGTAGGCACAATTCCATCTAGAGCAAGAATCCTAGAGGGAGTTTCCATCTGGGAGATATTTCCCAGTTCTATCTTAGAGGGAGATCATGTGAGATTAGACTCACTGTTGTATTGGTTATAACAACAATGTAGGAATAGCAACAAAGAAACTGCAGCAACAGTTTGAGGTGGATCAAAGTATGCACTTTAGCATGATGGGTTGTGAGAGCTAGTTGTATCACAAATGTCAGAGATCAACAACATGGATTAATCGAGCTACAACATGTTCCCATAGAGAAACAGATTAAAAATATACTCACGAAATCTCTAGGGAGAGCCAAGTTCATCTATTTCAGAGAACATATGGGTATAGTGGAGAACACCTTCCTCGCTAAGAGGGAGTGTTAGATTTTCATTAGCATCAGATAGGTGTTCTAGTATCAATTTTTGTCTAAGAGGCTAAGGAATAGAAACCCAAAAAAGTTTTCAGGAGAAAACACTTAGAGATGACTCAATTAAATTAAAAATGTCTAAGTCTAACTTAGGAAAATTGATTAATTAAGGGAAATTAATTGAGGAGATCGACTTATCCTATTAATACTTCTAGAAAATGACTTGGCTCAAGTCTAAGATTATCTTACCCGTAAATAATGATTGGATCTTTCTCTTTGTTGCTCCAATGAGATATTATAAGAGCAAGTCGATAAGATAGAGAAACACACAAGAGGGAGAGAAAGGAAATGTGAATTTCCTAGTGAGCGATGATTCAACAAGGGAAGAATTTGAGCCAAAGAGAGAGCATCATGGTGAGGAAGTAGCAGGAGGAAAATTATAGAGAATTTCCCAGCATTTTTCCAGTGCTGGAGAGGTAGGAAAAGGGAGGTCTAAATATTCTGCAAAGAGAGTTTTCCAGGTTGTGCGAGTTAACCAGTCTAGTAGAATGCGTTATCAGAAGGGTTCGTTTAAGTTGCCAGAAGTTAGATCTAAGTCTGGAAGGTAGAGAAAAAAATTCTAAAGGTAGAGGGAGGCTAGATGACCTAGTTGGATGTTGATCCATGGTTGTGCCATTTGCACAGGGCTAGCAGTGTGAGAAATCAGGGAGGGTTGTGAGTAGGGCAAAGGAGGCCAAGTGTATTTGCAGAGGAAGAAAAATATCAATATTTTGGCTAGATATTTGTTGGAGGATTTCTAGTCCGAAATCTATATTATTGTACTCTCCATGTTTGTTTTATAATAATAAAATTAACCCTCATCTTCTACACGTTTTTTCCCTTCGAGTTATTTATTGGGACTATTAGTCAAAATATTTTGTCAATTTTTATGTTTGTGCATCTATTTCTTAGTTCTTGATTTTACTTATGCAACGTATTTATTTTGTGAAGAATTGCAGTGTGATTTATTCGTCAATTCTTGTAAACAATTAAACTGCTAATCAGTTAGGGGAATAAATTCCAGTTGCTACAATTTCAAGGAAATTTCACACCAACTGCCCACCTCGAAACCCATGTTTTAGGCAAGATTTCTCTAGACCAGAGGCATAGTATTGAAAAAATAAATATATGACTTGTTTCCATTGACGAAGGTGCTTGACATGTCTTGAAAATTAGACATAATTGTATCCAATACTCTCGTTTCCTCCAAAGATGGCTCCCTAATAGCATAGTTTCATCAACAAAATTTTTATGTGTAATAGGTGGGTCTTGACCCAAAGTCCAAATCCCTTTGAGATTTCCTAAGCTGACTACCACTTTTATATACTTCCCGAAGCCTTCAAATACAATAATAAATAAAAAAGGCAAGATAAGGTCTCCTTGTTAGATTCCTCTCGAGGCTCTAAGAGTATTTGTAGGGGACACATTAAGTAGAATAGAGAAAAAAAGGAGAGGAGATTAGTGATATGACCCACTTGATCCATAGCCTCGAGATTCAAAATGCTTCTAAGGTCTTCAGCAAAAAGGTCCAATTCAATCTACCGTAAGCCTTAGAGTAGTCTAGCTTGATAACCATCCCGACAATTTATATTGCTTCAGCGAGTGTGTCAACTCATGGGTTGTTACAACACCTTATAAAATTTACCTACCTTCTGCAAATCCTGTTTGTTATGGGATTATGATATGCTTCAAAAGGGACTTGACCCTTTGGACTATAACCAAGGAAATGAATTTATACACCACATTGCACAAGGCTATAGGTCGAAATCCATCACTATCATTGGAATTATTAGTTTTGGGAATCAATTTGAGAAATGTAGCATTTAATCCACACCATACGTGTTGAAGGCGTAAAATTCTACACCTATGAAGTGCCAATAATCTCTGAAAAAATTCAGTGTGAATCCATTGTAACCTGGAGCCTTGTAACTATGCATGTATTTCTCAACTTCATCAACCTTCTCAAAGGGGATTTCCCTACTAAGGGCGGTGTTCTATTCAGGTGTGATAAGTCTAGGAATACGACTCATGACCCTATCGATCACATCTGAGCTATCAAAGTCACCTTCCAATTACAGATCGTGGAAGGAAGAAATAAACTTTTCTTCCATATCCTCATGTTCTACCAATTTGTTTCCATAATTGGAAATTAGTGAAGAGATGTAATTGTGGTGCCTGTCTTTGATCATAACTATGTGGAATAATTTAGTGTTTCACTCACCGTCTCTTAATCATTCCATCTATGACTTATGCTACCATAAAATTTCCTCTTGTTTGCAACGTGACTTCAAATCTTGATCAATTGACCTTATTCTTCAACTAGGGTCTATGTTCTGCCTTCAGTTATTTTTTTGATGTTATATTTCCTCCATATAAATATCTAGTTTTCTTTTCTCTAATTGGATGTTCTCAAAATCCATCTGGTTCCAATATTTGATTTTTCGGTTAAGTAATTTCATTTTCTTTTGGAATTTTTGCATTTTATTTCCTTTCTGGACTGGACATTATCTCTTGCCACCAACATTCCAATTTTTCCACGAAGGATGGATCCTGTAACCAGAAGTGCTAAAATCAAAAGGGTTAATCCTTGTGGGACCATTTTTATGTGTATTTCCATCTGGATTGGCCAATGGTTTGACTATAGTCTTAGCAAAATAGATGCTTCAAAACACATATCCTAATTTAAAATTTATTTCTAGAGAAGGAAGCAATAAAGGTGAAATGGAAGCTAATGGCACCTGCTTGTGCAATTATTCCATGTGTGTATAGCATTAATCGTTTCCACCTTTGTGAATCTTAGATCTTGAATCAACTTCTGAAAAATATTAATCGTGGGCTCTATATTCCTAACTCCTCTTTCCGTGTCCAAATTCTTGATTAAATTAAAATCCTCTTTGAATATCCAACCCTCATCCTATTGGGTCGATATAACCCTCCTCAAGTTATTCAACAACTTATCCTTATGGCCAGGAACTGAAGGTCCATATACTATCATTAAACTGACAAGATTCATCGCCCTAATACATCAAAATCGACCTGAAAGGGAATTACTAACCCGATATTGAAAAACTACCAATCGGGGGTTCCATAACACTACTAATTGAATTGCACTATCGTTTGCATCGAGGTCCATTAGTTCATAACCACCCCAACATCTACCCACGATATCTACTAGCTTCCACCTAAAACTTCCATTTCTTATAAGCGTAAAATCTTTGGTTTTTCCTTTTCTATCCGGAGCTTCAAATATCTCAGTTTCCCTTTATTGTTTAATCCTCTAATATTACAGGATATCACTCTCATAGGGAATGTTTTTTTTTTACAGAAATACTACATGATCTTGAGGTTGATGAGGAGTACCTTATTTACAACCAAACCCTTGATTGTGTCTCCTTATTGTGATGCCTTGCTTAAGTGTCATTGACCATATAAGTGAAATAAATGGTGAAATTGCTCCATTGGGATCTCTTCAACATCGAATTTGACCCAATTTCTCAAGAAATCTAGCATGGTCTTCTCATCCATATTCAAATTATCTTGTCAATTTGTTGCTTCCAAGGTCTTTACCATATTAGCTAATAACTCTTTCCATTCTATAACCACTTCCAAATCATTAGGGGTGTTTCGTTTCAAAATGTTCTTCGTCAACACAACGTTTTCCACGATCTCCACCTCCATAGGTTGTTCGACCAGATCCTCCCCTGTAGTTCCCTTACCACCCAAGGTTTCTTCTTATTCAAGAACAAAAAACTAGTTTTAATTAAATTGGGCTTCTCTTTAGCCTCCGTGTTTTTTAGTGAAAATTAAACAAGTTGATTATGACCAGATTTATTTTTTCGAGCAGTCAATGTTTAAAATTCATCCTCCACATCAACCTCTTTATTTCATTGCATCTCATCTAGGGCTAAAGGACAGTCATGAAACAAGTGTCCATATTCGATTCAACATCTACATTAGATTGTCCACCACAATGTAGCTTCTACAGTTATTCTCTGTTTTAATAAAACAAGGTCCTTTGTGATTTTATTTGTTGTGTGTCCTCTCTTTTTTTTTTCCGTGTGTGGATACATACCATGGGTCACTTACAATACCATGGGCGAATAAATATCATGGGTGGATGAATACCATGGGTCGATGCCATCTACAATACCATGGGTAAATTCTATGGGTGGATGGATAACATGGGTAGATGAATACCATGGGTTGATGCCATTTTTCATTCGGATCATTCCTCCCTCATTAAGAAGCAATGGCCCCCATTGCGTGAAGTTCCCTCTTGAGAGGCCTTTTTTGAATATGAAGAGCCACTGAAGAGAAGGGTTTTGTGTAGTTAACCCATAACCGTGATGAACGAAGATCTGATGATAGAGATACCCTGTAATGCTTGTGACCAACTGTGATATTGACAGTGTGCGGCCTAGCAAATGGACTTCGATGAAGTGTGGGTTTGTGGATGAACCAAAACCATGACAAACGAAGATCCAAGGATAGAGATACCATGTAATTCTTGTGACCAACTATGTGACTAACAGTGTGTGGCCTAGCAAATGGACTTCGATGAAAACGATTTTGTGTGGTTGACCCATAACCGTGATGCTGATTGTTGATGAAGTAGCAGGTGCCTACATAGCTTGGGGTGGGAGGGCACGTCTCAAAATAACCCAAGTAGAATGCTGCTATGCTGAAACTGATGAATGTGAAGCAGGTGCCTACTAAAGCGGGGTGGGAGGGCACGTCTCCAAAGAGAACTCGCTCTGAATGCTGCTCCACATTTAAAATGAGCATAACTCAGTTAATATAACTCAGAATATTTATTATAGCCTATTTTTGGAAATGGAATGATCATTTTTCATCTTATCATGTGTTTTAAATCACTATCTGGAGACTCTAGACTCTCATATTTGCGCTGGAACTGTCCCGCCGTCACAAAAGTTCTGAAAAAAATAGTTGATTTTAAATCAGCGATAACTCCCTCGTTCGGACTCCGATTCGACCGAGTTTTTTTTTGAAATCGGGTGATTTGTCAAGAGGAGCACATATCTATAACCATTTATCTTAAATTTCCCACTTAAAACTACAATAAATGACAGGATAGCCGCCGTCCATAAATTGTCGTCAGAAAAATTGCTTCAACATTGCTGATTTTGAATCAGCGATATCTCCCTCATCTGAACTCCAATTCGGCCGATTTTTTTTTGAATTTTAGTATTTTTTCGCAAGGAATCCAGATATAGTCCCTTTTTTGTAAATTTTTCACCAAAATTTTCAGATATGATCTGAAAACTCGCCGCCCAAAAAAAATCATGGATTTTGCTAAAGATTGCTGCAAAACATTGAAACTGAAATATGTTTCAAACCCTCATTCCCATGGAGGCATAACCTGAATCTGATACCAGTGATCCAGATCTTGCGGGGAGGCCCCCAAGATCTAAAAATCTGAAATGGATCTGACAAGATCTGCAAAATTAAAATGCCAGGACAAAAAAAAAAGAGGACACAACAAATAAAATCACAAAGGACCTTGTTTTATTAAAACAGAGAATAATTGTAGAAGCTACATTGTGGCGGACAATCTATCCTTTCACAAACTGAGTTTTGTTTTTTATAGCCTTTTTGGAGTTACAATATCATGTGTAGATACCATAGGCCAATACCATGGGTAGATACCACTTACAATACCATGGGTAAATACCATGTGTGGATGAATATCATGGGTGGATACATACCATGGGTCACTTACAATACCATGGGCGAATAAATATCATGGGTGGATGAATACCATGGGTCGATGCCATTTACAATACCATGGGTAAATTCCATGGGTGGATGGATAACATGGCTAGATGAATACCATGGGTTGATGCTATTTTCCATTCAGATCACATAATCCAGTGGTCGATCCTAGATATCATCATGATATTCTACCTGCACTAATTCTGGGATGGGTTTTAAGATGTCCATGTAAACACATATGCAGGTATATGACATGCGCTTTCACCATTTAGTTATTTCCAAGATCTTAATGAAATCACTAATAGTGTTTTCAATACCTTCCATAATATTAAGTTCCCAAAATTCCTTTGACAAGGAATAAATCCTCACCCACATGGGGGATACCTGGAATTTCTATTTCTCATAGTTATATCATTCCTTTTAAAATCGCATGAATAGGCCATCATTATTCATTAAGCACAAGCCTTTTTGAAATATCCTCTTCCTTTCTTCTAGATATTTGAAAATAATGGTAAAAAACCCTTTGGCCCTCAATTGTAGTTCCATGACCCCTTTTGGGCATCATTTCAGTTGTATTCAATGCTCAATCTCCTATTCCTTATGCCATATGCCCAAAAATTTACAAATTAGTGCATGATATTTCATGAACTTCTTAAATTACTCCATACAATTATTTGGGATTACAAACTTCAGATTCAATGATGCCTTTGGAAGACACCTTCCTTTCAACCTCGCTTGTCATTGTGCTACCAATACTAGGGTTTCCTCATATTCCTTGCTGCATGAAGATTTCCCTGTGGCTCCTCCCGTTGACTTGTGTTTACCAATAAAAATGTTTCAGTAGGAGGGGGTTTCACCCCTCCCCAAAGGACTGCACATTGAGCCAGTCAAAATTTATTAGCCAATAATAAAAACTCTAGAAAATTCTAGATTTTTTCTTCATCTTCCAAGCTTCATAATTCAAAAATTCTCGCAAAACCCTAAACATGTGCCTATTTACTAAAACGATGACTTAATAATTTATTCACCTCACCAATAATTTATATATATATGTGATGGACTCCATTCATTATGTTTTTATCTATGTTTTAAGATTGTTGTGTGGAGTTTCTATAGTGGTTAGGCCTTATTGCAAAACTAAACATGAAAGACGATCATTTTTTCCTTGCAAATTATACATGTTGGGAAAGTTGTTAAAGGCCACATTTATATAACCTTTTAAGAAAAAAGATATTTTTTAATGAACCCTCCCATGTAGTGAAATTTATTTAGCTCTTTGTGTTTCCACTACTCCAATTTTTTTTGTTAGAATTGAATTTTGATTGTCTCCCCCAACTCCTTTTCCTACCCTTTCACCACAAATATTTTGATATGAAAAAAGCATACCCCTCTTTAAATAATGGGGTATAATTCTTAGGATATTATCGATTTAGTTTAGAGGGTTAGTTAAATTATTCATGTTGAAAACTTTGATTACATTGATCCTTCAATATTTATACTCCAACATATAGTTTGGTTATTCCATTTCTTCCTCTCAATCAAACTCTTTGTTTGTACAACATATGCTTCCATAAACTTGTGTACAAAACAAAAATATCTTCCCAGTGGAGGTAGCATATGCTTCCAAAAACTTGTATACACTATAGAAATAGGTTTTTCCTTCTTAGTCCTTGCCCTTCAAGGTAGGGAATATTGGTAATTGATTCACAATTTTGACATTAGTATTACATACGAAACAATATGCTTAACCCTAAGTTTTGACTCCTTAATTAATTGAACCTTTTTTTCCTACCTTTTAAATACTTACAACGTTTTACCTTAACAAATCATAAATTTTGAGCCCTTCTTTGCCCTCATACCGAGATGGATTTAATGCATTGAAATATTTCTCTAAATTCAAACTTAGGTAGGTACATGGAATATCACTTAAAAGTTTAATGTCTATGAACTAATTCTATATCTCACTTAGCATTATTTTTTTAACATCGTGTTTTATGGAAAATTTATTGCTAATTATATAGTCTTTCACCCCCTAACTATTTCCTTCTAGTGAGCTTTATATCAACAATTGTTTGTTCAATAACTCGTACATGTACACACAATTCATCCAACACCTACTTCCCTTTAGGAAAATGTGTTCCTTAGTGTCAAGTAGTTTATATGCATAAATTATGTAACATTTTATTATCAATTCGGAGTATGTAAACTTGTGAAATGCAAACATAGTATGTAAAAATTTATATTAATCATAGTTGATCTATCTAAAATGCTTAATGTTTATTGTATTTATGCTTAAAATTGTGAAACTAATTGCGTGAAACAAAAAGGAAAATGCATCATTAAATGATGCCTTATCACCTAGGTATATATATGGTGTTGAAAATGTAAATAATATCAGTCTTCATAATTGTTGTTTAGCTCATGACATGATGTAATTTTTATGTATTTGTAAAGAAAATAAAAATAAAATTATTGTAAAGGAGCAACGAAAAATATTTTTATAAGCATGGGTTTCATGCTCAATTTATTATGTTTATAGCTTAAAGCACACATTGAGTGTCTCAGGGTTGTGTCTTGAGCCATACTCCTTATCATCATTCAATAGACCCTTATTGGGCTTTTTGTATCAACGAAATAAAATTATTTTGATGTAAATTGGTCATGTAAAACTCCTCCACCAAGTCGGCTTTCCCTCTCTTCATGCCGGCCTCATTAGGGCGATTGACCACTATATATAAGCAGTGCATTCAACCTCCTATGGGACAATTCACTTAAGCATTAAATTTCAATAAAATAAAATGTGTGAAGGTGAAGAAAAGGGTGGAAAAGGGATTAAAGAAGAAAATAAAACCTACTGAAGGAAGGAGCCACCCAAGGGAAGGAAAGGAGGATGATTTTTATCTTAGTTTGGCTCACATGTGCGAGTTTATGGATTGGTTAGGTTACTGCAATTCTGAAGTGTTGTAGGTTAAATTTAAAAAATGGCAGAGAGGTTCAAGACCATTTTTTACTAAGATTTTGGAAGGTCGACTTGTGTTGACTTTTGAGGATTTGACTAAAGTTTGATTAGTCTTCTTTGGAAGTTGACTTGGCGGATTAGAGGAGGTTTTAATTTCGGTCAATAGTTATTGGTTGTATCATTTGATTTGGTTCTTGAAGAAGAGAAGAGAACTTTTGGGTTTTCCCCTAGAAGAGGGGTTTTTCCCTGGCTGAGAGCCTACATACTATGTCACCTGTTGTCTTGATATTCATGCTTTTGTTTTTTGATAGTTGATTGATGATAAGAAGATAAAGAATACATAAAATAAGTTAATAAGAAATCAAATACATCACAAATAATTATCAAGATAACAAAATCTTTCTGATTTTCTAACATGGTATCAGAGCTAAGGTGAAGAAGGGAAAATGGCATCTTGAAGATCATCGCTCTCTAAGAAGGATTCAAGGAGAAAGAAGAAAAGTTTTGAACTTTTGTTTGGAAGGATGTCTTGGAAGTGTTGAAGGATCATTTAGAAATTCTTGGTTTATTAACTAACATTAAAATAAAATGACCTATTCAAAGGTGACATAAGCATCATCAAATCTGAGACTGAAGTCTTGCACACATCTTAAAGTATGAATGAGAGGGATATATATCCCTATGGTAGAGGATGTGATAAAACAAGGGCTTGATTAAAGAATATAAGTCGAAGTCCTGTGCTAAAAGGTCAAGCTTGAGAATCATTGACAAAGAGTGTATAAGGAGGAACGAGACCTATCAGTGGTCTAGAATCATCCCTTAAAACAAAGAATGTAGTTACCTTAAATGAGAAGGGAAGCCGCAATAGACCTAGTTTTCATGGCCCTTGTAGTGACTATAAAAATACCTAACTAGAGGATTGTAGTCGCTATATAAAAGATCAGAAAATATATAATTGATGACAAATCTATTATCAAAGAACACCGAATTAAAAAGAAGCCTTTAAGAACTTATCCGAGGATTGTTTGAAGCAAGAAAGTAGTAATAAAAGTCTAGTTGAATACTTGTAGCAACATACCTTAACCAAAAGAAGCAAAATTCAATCAACCTAAGAAAGAACATATTGACCTAGCTTCTTTAAAGTTTCTCTTGAAAAGAAATCACTTGCAAGAAAGGATAAGTACTTATCAATAATTAATGTAGGTACATAATAAGAAGCAAAAAAACCATTGTGCTTTGATTAGCATGACGAAATAAAGGAACAAGAAAAACCCTAAAAGATCAATACTAGTTCAAAAGGATAAATGTTATGTTTCCTTCTCTTTTCATTGTATTGTTGTCAAAATTTCCTCTTTATATTTACTGTTATTTTTGTCACTAGACTATAAACCTTTCCTTGTATTTTTCTTGAAAAAAAATATTGCAGGGATATTCTAAAAGAAAGGATTATGGATAAATTTGAAGGGAGACTTCAAAGAAAGACTTGTGAGAAGCCTTGTTGTAGAGGGAGCCTTTCAAGGTTTGTAGTAGAAGCAACTCAAGGTATGTTTGTAGTATGATCATTTTGTCTTTAAAATTTATTTAATTTAATGTCTCTCTCATATCTATGGTTTTGCTATAGAATCATGAAGATTCTTATATTGTTAAGGTGTTTGATTTCTAAAGAAAAATCAACCCTTGTAGTATTATCTTTTGATATTTGTTCACTTTGGTAAAAACCATAGATTTTTAGTGTTTGATAATAATATCTAGGGTTTATGAAAAAACCCTAGTAGAGGTTGATATAAAATCCTAAGGCATGAAATTAAAACCCTAGGTGTAAATTCTTTTGTATGATTGAAACCCTAACTGAATTTAGGTTTTCGATGTCTAAAGTTTAATTTTTTTTGAAAACCCTAGATTCTCTCCTTATGATAACATGATAACCCTAGATTGATAAATTTAATTTTATGCTCTTTCACATATATATTTTTTCTTGGTTGTACTTTTTGATGATATTGTAGGTACATAGTTTTCAAGAAGTTGTAAAGTTGTATGTCTGCTTCATACTTGAAGATGACCCTTTGAATATATTGAGCATGATGGAAAGAGGAAGGTTTAAGAATCTTGAAGACATTGAAGTTAGCACTAATAATTGAAAATGACCTTGTTACCATATGAATATAATGAATGATGTTCCTGAAGGTCTAAGTTCTTTGATATTATGATGCAAAAGAAAGAGCCTGTGTAGCTAGATGAATAAAGTAGATGATGAACTTATCTCCCTACGTTGAGAGGGAGATTAGATGTATTTCTTTATGAAGTAAAGTATATATCCTCCATAATTGAGAGGGAGGACATGATTCTATGCTTCATGTGTCATGACTGATAGTGATATATATATTAAAGGCCGTTAATAAAGAATGTGATTGGAGAATGGCTAAAGCACTACTGATGGTTATTCGTGAATCATGAAAAATACTTGGTTGTTTTTAGAAGTGTCGAGGCTAAGTTTGGTGCTACTTGAGAAGGTTGTAAAAGGAAGCTTCCATCAAGAGTTGTTTGGATATTATGATAATCTAAGTAGCATTAGAATGATTGAGGACCTCAGATTTCATGCTAGCATATTGATAATAAGAACTAATATATTGGAAGTTTGATACTGGTTGGGGTCATAAAACTACATAATGTTTTGATGGATGAAAAATTAGTTGATTTGTTGATTTCTCCCTAAGAAGTTTTAATACTTGATAAGCATGCTTGTATTAATGAATATATCGTATTTTATTGAGAGGGAGAGATGAGTACCTTATGTTGCATGCCCGTATGACGATACTTGGGAGTACATCTTGGTCCGGTTGATATTGAATCTTAGTTATAGTTTGGTCTTGATGATGTACAAATCCTTGTGTGGGAGGGTATCTTGGTCTTTATGCTGTGGAGCTATGTTTTAGTGTTGATCTCTTGACATTGATGATACCTATATCCCTATGAGGGTTGGTGTCTTGGCATGGAGGCTTAGATGGTATTTATATCTAGTTGGATTGATACCAGGGATGTATCATGATGGTATCTATAGTGGCAAGTTTCCATGATGACTCCTTAGTCCTTGTTGAAGTTGGTGTCTTGTCAAGTAGCCTTGATGACGCCTGGATTGATACCTTAGAATTTTTTTGGCCTTGATGGTATCTAGCATTGTATATGTTGTTGTACTCTTCTTGGAACATTTTAAATTTAGGTCATCCTTGTACTAGTTGAACAATTATGAATACCTCCCTAGTAAAGAGGGGGTGTTGAAAATGTAACAAGTACCAGTCTTTATAATTATTGTTTAGCTCATGACATGATGTAATTTTTATGTATTTGTAAAAAATATATATATATTGTAAAAGATCAAAGAAAATTATTTTTCTAAGCATGGGTTTCATGCTTAATTTATTATGTTTATAGGTCAAAGTGTCCATTGAGTGCTTTTAGGGTTGTATCTTAATCCATAGTCCTTGTCATCATTTAATAGACCCTTATTGGGATTTTTGTATCAAAAAAGTAAACATATTTTGATGTAAATTGGTCATGTAAAACTCCACCAAGTTGACTTGCCCTCTCTTCATGTCGGCCTAATTGGGGTGATCAACCACTATATATAAGCAATGCATTCGACCTCCTATGGGACAATTCGCTTAAGCATTCGATATGAAATAAGAGAAAAGGTGTGAAGGTGAAGAAAACAGTGGAAAATGGCTTAAAGAAGAAAATAAAACCTAGTGAAGTAAGGAGGCACTGTAATATTCCTAATTAGCAATTCTACTAATTAGAATATTAATTTTTGATATTTTTATAAATATTGCATTTTTACTATGAGGATGTGGGTTTGGGGGCCCACAATTATACTTATGAAACTATAAAGATCAAAAAATTAGGCCAAGAAAAATATCGCAGTTGTAGTGGAGGATGGGGGTCTAATGAGGAGAGACTGTGTCCCACATGTGGCAGCGCAACTCATTGGTATGAGCTAGAGGCAGTGAAATTTTGAGGTGGGGCCCAAGGGAACTTTGGGTAGGCTTAGTTAAAAGGAATAAAGCTGCTCATTTTGTTAATTCATTCACCCATCCATTTCGACTTTGTCTTTGATAGAGAGCACACTCGTGTCGGGGGCCAAGTCTGTAATGTTTTTTAGCACACGATATTTTCAGGCGAATATATCAACCTATGCCTTGGGGGAATTCAAGTGCCTGTTGAGGAGAATATTTTTACCATTTTGGAGGAGCGTTTCAAAGCTGGGATTGCAGGAGGAGCATGATCACTTCAGGAACTGCGTGGAGGATGCAGTGACTGCGCAGTAGGGACACAGTCCAGTGGGGATATTGTTCCGAGAGGTGAGAAGTGAGAGGATATTTTGAAGGAAAATTGGCGGGGAGGCTTAGAGCTTCCTAACAAGGATTTTTGAGTATTTTGGTGGCCTCTAGTAGCATAATTTCCAGGAGGACCGAATTTCCTAGCAGTTGGGTGAGCCAAACCCAAAAGAGCCAATTTCCGAGGTCAAAACTAGGACAAACCCTTTCTGGGTTTTTTTGGGTTTTTTGAGGAGAGGCCAAGATTAATTTGGAAGAATTTTCTGGTTAGAATTAAGAGGCCAAACAAGGATCCCAACTTAGCCAACAACTAGAGGAGCTAGGGGAAAATTGGGCAGAAATTCTGAGGTCAATATTTGGCCAATTCCTTCGCGGGTAATTGTGGGTTTCTTGAGTATATTCCATGGTTAAAATCCCAGAATTTTATGTGTAGCATAGCAGGCCCTATCAATATTTCATTCAGAGTAGCAGAAACATTTATGTCCAGTGACAACACAGAGCATGAGTAGCAATGCAGATTAGGAGTAACAACGCAGAGCACGAGTATCAGTGCGGATCAAGTGTAACAGTGCAGAGTAGGAGTAGCAGCACAAAGCAAGAGTAATAGCGCAAAGTAGGAGTAGCAGCACAGAGCAGGAGTAGCAACACAGAGCTAGAGTAGCAACAATATTTCTAGAAAGTGACTAGGAATATCAACACAGAGCTACAACCACGCAATTCTAGGGTAGATTTTAGGCTTGTTCTGAGGCTAACTTCAACTTGCCTTGAGCAAGCCTGGGTGCCTTCATTCCAGCACCTCTATTGTACACATTTTACTGATATTAATAAAATGGATCAGTAGTATTTTATGGCTCCATTGGTGTATTGATATCATTTTTTGTTTTGTTGTCTCCTTAATATGATTTAGCCTATTATTATTGTTATTTTCCCATTTGGAATATTACAGTGGTATCAGAGCCATGATATTGGCTAGTTATGGGGTAACCAATTAGATCAGGGAATATTTGTGCATGTATACGTAGTGACAGGTTAAACCATAGACAAACCATGGCACAACGAGGATTTAATTACGACAAACTCTTAATCGATTTGATGAAGGTGTCACACCAAACCTATCCACTTGCTTGCAGGAGGCGGACACTAGAGTTACACAAGATCATGGGGAGCAAGTGGATACACCTAGTATGAAGTAGGGGTCACCTGTGTTGGATACACCCGTGTATGAAGTAGAGCCTACCCCAGTAGTGCCATCCATTAAGGTGATGACTAGGGTAGTGTCTAAGTCTTTGGGTGATAGAAGCACGCAGCAGATGGGTGAGGTGCTACGAGATGTATCCACCCTTGATGAGGCATTAGGAGATAGAGAGGTATTGGACGATGGTCACACACATCAATTCCATCTGCTTCAGGCCGAACTTCTAGCTTTGAAGGGGAAGGCAACTTCAATACGAGAGGCTATTCTGCTGAAGAACAAAGAGCTGGAGGGCATGAGAGTGGTTTGTGCTGAGTCAGCGGCCATGTTGGCCCACATTATGGAACGGTTAGATTCCCTTATGGTATAACTAGAGGGCACATTGAAGCGTCAAAGAGACCCCCTTTAGGCATACGTAAACAAGGCTAGAAGCATTGTTGGGTCACCTTTTACCATTGGAGAGAGAGAGACAGAGCGACCTAGTCATATCTCATATGCTGACCTGGATAACAGAATGAGACAATCGGAGTTGCACAGGTTGCACTTTCTGCATGTTGGGGTTGGGTGGCAAGATATTTTGAGTTTGTACCCGGTGGAGTGGGCTATGGAGATGGTGGTAGACACAGGTATAGTTCAACAAGATTTTCCAAGCACTGGGAATACAGGAAGCCCATATTTTTGTTGGTATCTTGGTGGGATTTCCCATCACATCATAGAGTCAGTAGGTGATGGTAGTAGTTGCATGATGGATCTCATGTTTAAGCGCACACACATGCTCTGATCTCCATCAGAACCACATACATCACTAGTCCCAAGATGGTTCTACGGGGGGAAAGACACATTTCCTGAGTTGTCTTAGCATATTGACTGCGCGTGGAGTCACATGGTGATTAGCCTAATTTGGGATGAGTCAGTAGGAGGAGGTGGCATCGACAAGCCATTACATGGAGACAATGCTCTCCCATTCGTACATTAGACACTGGAGCTATGGAGGATAAGTGCAGTAGTGTAAATTCCATTGGTGTGTGAGGCACCAGGTCACTCAGGTCTTCCAGAGCAGATGGGGAGATGTAGCCCACATCATGGAGGGTTTACTAGCAGAGTGGTGGATATTGTGGCCCATGCAGGATACTGTATGTTACAGGGTGGTACGAAAATGGGCAGTGGTACACAGGACTACACAAAGTTATGTCATAGGGTACAATGTTATGTAGGGGGATACAGATTGATGCATACAAACCCAATATTAGGTCGTAGCATCCAAGGGTGTGTAGGTCTATGCAGCGAGGAGTAGTGTCGTACAGAGGAGAATGGAGATGCAGGTTTGTGTGCTAGATCATGTTAGTTTACACTATGGAATAGGTGGGGTAGCTCACATCACATTGAGTACCCATAGGAGGTGTCAAGTATGGTGACACAATCAGTACACGAAGTGATGCATGATGGGACAACAATATTAGGAGGTATCCAACAGTGTACTGTAGTAGGCCTCGATGTACAGTGACATGTACAAGAGTACAGGGATGATCGATGGTATGCGAGAGTGTATAGTTTTGCACAATGGGGTCTTGGAATGTCACATCCAAGGAGACTCATGGACGAAGACTTTAGGCATACCTTGGGGCAAATTTCTCCCAGGATCGACAGAGACGCATATGAGCGATACTTGATTGTGTATGTGGGGACTCACATGCCTGACCCTCTTCTACATCACTTATGGGCGCAGTCATCTTGGTTGTTGTCCTTTGGAACTTTGGGCATGAGTAGCCAGGGATGACGAGCTCACCCAAGATATTTGGATGACACTCAACACACTAGGGGAGAGACTTATTATCAATGGCATTGGGTTAGTGCACTATTTGACAACCACAATTTGGGGGATGATACGATAATATGCAGGGGTGGCATATCATTCATCACTGAACCTACGCCTAGGGAGTGAGTCATGAGGGAGGCATGCATCACTCTTTTCTTAGGGCATGTATCACTCTTTCTAAGTTCATTGGCTTGGCAGGTGGGCTAACAACATGATATCCAGAGAAGCTCATGTGATCAAGACACTATCTCTGCAGGGATTAGGTGGTATCTTCCAGGATTTACCTTTGGAGTGCATGGGATGGACTACTTGGTAGGGAAACTTCATGAAGAGTTGGGCATAGTGCCATATTATCATGATTCCATACTCACTAATGGTGTGAAGATGGATTCTACTACTTATTCCTGGTAGGATGATGAGTGGAGTGAGGGGAGCTTCATGTTGGACAGGATGGCTTGGGATCCTGGTATTGCAGCATCCCTTCATATCAGGGTGATGCAGAGGTCAAGGATGATTCAGTGGCGCATCTAGGACCCTGGCACATTTTTGTAGTAACCTTGGGAAGCGTCAGCTGGAGAGGATGCTTGTTTAGGAATTTATCGAGGACAAGCAATTTTTGGCAGGGAGGAATGTAATATTCCTAATTATCAATTCTGCTAGTTAGAATATTAATTTTTGATATTTTTCTAACTATTATGTTTTGACTATGAGGATGTGGGTTTAGGGGCCCAAAATTAGACTTAGGAAACGATAGAGATTAACATTATCCCAAGGAAAATATTGTAGTTGTAGTGGAGGATGGGGGCCCAATGAGGAGAGACTTCGTCCCACATGTGGCAGCACATCTCATTGGTACGAGCTAGAGGCAGTGTAGTTTTGAGGTGGGGCCCAAGGGAACATTCGGAAGGCTTAGTTAAAACGAAGTAAGCTACTCATTTTGGTCATCCATTCAATCATCCATTTCGACTTTGTCTTTGACAGGGAGCACGCTTGTGATGGGTGCCAAGTCTGCAATGTTGTTTAACACACGAGATTTTCAGGCGAAGATCTCAACCTCTGCCTTGGGGGACTTAGATTGCCTACTCAGGAGAGGATTTTTACCATTTTTAGGGAGTGTTTCATAGCTGGGATTACAGGCGGAGAGTGATCACTTCAGGAGCTACGTGGAGGATGCAGTGATTGCACAGTAGGGACGCAATCCAATGGGGAGATTGTTCGGGGAGGTGAGAAGTGAGAAGAGATTTTGGAGGACACTTGGTGGGGAGGCTTAGAGCTTCCCATCAGGGGTTTTCCAGGTATTTTGGTGGGCTTAGACAACAGAATTTCTAGGAGGACCGAATTTCCTAGCAGTTGGGTGAGCCAAGCCCAAGAGGGCCAATTTACGAGGTCAAAACTAGGACAAACCCTTTCTAGGTTTTGTTGGGTTTATTGAGGAGAGGCAAAGATTAATTTGGTAGAATTTTCTAGGTAGAATTAAGAGGCCAAACAAGAATCCCAACCAAGCCAAAAACAAGAGGAGCTAGGGGAAAATTGGGCAAAAATTCTGAGGTAAATATTTTGCCAATTCCTTCATGTTTTATTGTGGGTTTATAGAGTAGAGTTCATGGTTAAAATCCTAAAATTTTCTGAGCAGTGTAGCAGGCCCTAACAACATTTCATTCGGAGCAACAACAACATTTCTAGCCAGTGACTGCGCAAAGCAGGAGTAACTGCGCAGAGCAAGAGTAGTAGCATGGATCAGGAGTAACAACGCAAAGTAGGAGTAGAAGCGTTGATCATGAGTAACAACAAAGAGAAAGAGTAGCAGCGCAGAGGAGAAGTAACAACGTAGGGCCGGAGTAGCAGTAGTATTTCTGCCAAGTGACTGGGCATAATAGCGCAAAGCTACAACCACGTAGTGTACATTTTTGGGGGATATTTGAGGCTTGTTCCGAGGCTAACTTCAACTTGCCTTGAGCAAGCCCAGGTGCCTTCATTCCAGCACATCTGTTGTACACATTTTACCAATATTAATAAAATGGCTCAACATTATTTTATGGCTCCATTGGTGTAGTGATATCCGTTTTTTTTTTTTTTGTCTCCTTAATATATTTTAGTGTTTTATTACTTTTATTTTCCCATTTGGGATATTATAGGCACCCAAGCGAAGGAAAGGAAGATGATTTTTCTCTTATTTCGGATTACATCTGCAATTTTCTTGACTAGCTAGGGTTCGTGCACATCCGAAGTGTTGTAGGTCAAATTTCAAAAACTGCTAAGAGGGCTGAGACACTGTTTGACTCAAATTTTTGAAGGTTGACTTGTGTTGACTTTTGAGGATTTGAATAAAGTTTGACTAGTATTCTTATGAATTTGACTTGGTGGATTGGAGGAGGTCTTATTGTTGTTGAAAAGGTATTGTTTTTTCATTTGATTTGGTTCTTGAAGAAGAGAAGAATTTTTTTGGTTTTTTCCCTAGAAGAATGGTTTTTCCCTGGCTGGGAGCTTAAATATTGTGTCACTTGTTGTCTTGATCTTCATTTTTTTGTTTTTTGATAGTTGCTTGGTGATAAGAAGATAAAATAAGTCAATAAGAAATCAAATACATCACAAGTAATTATCAAGATAAGAAATTATTTCTGCCTTTTTTATTTTCTAACATATGGGACCCTTAGTTATGGCCAACCCATATTCTCATTCATATTCCAAGTGTTATGGAGTATTTAACTTGTGAGTATCAACTGTGTTCATAACATTTGGTATCAATTTTTTTCAACCCATTGGCTACTCAATCGCTTCATAGAGTTAGTGTGATCAAACCTTTGGCCATCAACTCTCCGTCAACTTCATTGTCATTGTGATCGAAATGTTTTGCTAATTTTTTTTATAGATTCTAAATTTTCCAATCAATCCATTGGCAATTAAAAGAAAAACAAGGATATGTGTGTGTGTGTGTGTGTGTGTGTGTGTGTGTGTGTATGTACATGTATATGTATATGTATTTATATGTACATGTATATGTATATGTATATGTACATGTACATGTACATGTATACATATACATATACATGTACATGTACATGTATACATGTACATGTATACATGTACATGTACTATACATGTACATGTATACATGTACATGTACATGTACATGTACATGTATATGTACATATACATGTACATGTATACATATACATATAAATATACATATACATGTATATATACATTTACATATACATATACATGTACATGTATATGTATATGTATATGTAAATGTATATATACATGTATATGTATATTTATATGTATATGTATACATGTACATGTACATGTACATGTACATGTACATGTACATATACATGTACATGTATACATATACATATAAATATACATATACATGTATATATACATTTACATATACATATACATATACATATATATACATATTACATATACATATACATATACATACACATACATACATACATACATACATATATATATATATATATATATATATATATATATATATATAATCCGATCATCTCTTGTACCACAATCATTTTTATGCTATAGAACTATTCAAAATTCATATTAAGGGAAAACTAGTTCAATTTCGTACCATTGTTTTGTGATTGAGAATCTAGTAGTTGTTGTACCAAATAATTACAAAGATACACGTTGGCCATATAACTCAAGCTATCGTTTCAGATTGAATTGTACCTTCCGTACAATTAACCTAAAAAAAGTAATTACATTTTTTCAACATTCCAAAAAGTAATTACCTTCCATACAACGAAGAAAAAAACTTAACTATCCTATCTATTTGTACGATTACATCCCTTGAGGGTCAAGTTATTAAGATTTAATAGCTTTATATATATATATATATATATATATATATATATATATATATATATATATTTAAGGATACATATATATTCTAAAACATTTGAGAAGTGAACAAGTCTAATATGTAGCATTGTCGGTTAGTGCCTAACTCTTACGCAAAATGTAATTGACAACCAAAGTTATTGATAGCATAAGTTATATATATATAGTATTTGAAACAATTTTCAAAATTTTATTAGCTCCAAATAAATAAAGAAATTAATGGATTTTATTAAAATTATAGACATATAAAAATCTTATAGTTATTAACATTTTTTTAAGAAATGGGTAGCATTTTATATATTTCAAAACTGTAAATAGACAAGGTCCATTACATTCACATATTTCTCTAGTTCAAATTTTTCCATAGTTGGTTCAAAGTAATATTTGTAGCTACCCTAACTATTTACTATTATTTTTCTTACGACATTTAACCTATATATCCTCCAAAAAAAACCAAAAATTTTAACAAAATTACATAACGTAAAAACTACATATAAAAGAAAACCAACTACCTGCTGCCCTCTAGCTTCTCCGGTGGACGTTCCTCCTGAGATGCATCGTAACTAAGACCAACAAAAATATTCATTCCTGACTCGTAATGTTCTTGTTCCTCATCCTCAGCTGAATGAGAACCAAATGGGGTCAATTCTCCAAGCCTGAAGACCTCCTTCAGCACACCATTTTTCACCGCCTCTACCTTGAATTCCATGCTACCAACCTGGAAATTCAAGTTGAGAATTTTTGTGTTTAGGTGATTCATAGACTTCCGCAATAGATCCTTCCCAATTCTAGAGAGATAAGACATCACCATTGTAAATTGGTCACAAACCTCCTGTGCAACTTTCTCCCCAACCTTCACCACCGTCACTATTATGTCTCCCGTGGAAAGTGTCCCTTGCTCCTCCATAATATCACTGCTTCCATTGATTCCAAAGGTAGCCATTCTAAGAGAAATCTGTACCTAAACGTGAATAACCCTCAAATTTAATTTCTTCATCCAACTCCTTAAAATACTACATTGTTCCTTTTATAATAAAACGCATGTCCTTTCACATTGAATGGAATTCCCAAACTATTGATCAATCTCGGCATGAGCCTCCATCCCTTCAACTTCCAATTTAATTTTAGATTGTATTGTTAATGCTCGATGTTACTGAAGTGGTGTACTATTCTTCCATTCCATGGTTTCTAAATTTAATATAATTTCCTTCCTTTTCCACTTGTCCATCGTCATGATGTTTGTTTCTTCATGCCTCCATCTAGAATCGTAATATCTTAGACGTTTTCCATGACCCCCAGGAGATTCTTGTCATATCTCTAAGAAAGCGATGGGAGATAATGGTCTGATAACATTAATGAAAAAATTATTCCAATCGTCACCTGAGGTCATGGTTCTTATGTTTTCAATCATGGGATGTGGCATATTTGGGGGTGCGTTTGATCTATTATCAATAACCCTTGTTCTTAGGCAACACCTATATTGACTTGATAATCTACCTCCTGATTCTTCTCTCTTTTAACATGGGAAAAATCATAGTGTTCTAGTTTATTTAGAAGAATTCCTATCCTTTGGAGAGTAGGGGATAGTTCTAAATATTTTTGATGTCTGATTTTGGAGCCCCTTTGAATAATGATCATTGAATCTTCAATTATAATTATTTGTTACAGACCTTTGGAGATAACAATATTTAATCCTTGCCAGAGAGATAAGGCTTTGGCTTGATTATTTGAAGAATTTCCAAATCCCCATGCATACCTTGTTTCTAATTTTAGGCTTTGGCTTGATTATTCGAAGCATTTCCAAATCCCCATGCATACCTTGTTTCTAATTTTTCGTCATTCATGCCTCCCCAATTTATAGTTATTAGCATTTTACTATGTGAGAGTTTTAACATATTTTAAAATTCCTTTGCAACTAGGAGACGTATGGTGAAAATAAATGTAATTACGGAATCCTTTACAATATAATGCCATGTGGATGGATACCTACCATTTTTTCATGCAAATGATTGCTTAAATTATGGTGGGTAGCTATCCACATGGCATTTTGCATAAAAAATGGTTGCCAATTCTTTTCTTGTGCAAAGTTATGACACTTCGCGAACAGAAACTTTTTTTAGATTTTTTATTTTTTAATATAATTCGTATATCTCATAATTCAATTTAAAACCACATAAAAATAACCACCAAACAATTAGAAAAAAAACAATTTCAATATATATATATATATATATATATTATTTTTTAATTTTCAAAATATTTAGATTAATATTTATTTTTTCAAAACTTTAATAAAATTTATAGAAATTATTTGAAATTTTCAAAATTAATTGAAAGTCAAAGGTTTTTTTTACAAAAATAAAAAACAATATAACCTACCTTCAACAAGTATAAAAATTGAGAAGTGAAAATTGTGGGAAAAGAAATAATTGCTAAAGGTTCATGAAGTTTTGAAGGTTTATATAAAAAAAAAAAAAAGCAATAGAAAAAAGAGTTTATTTTAAACCTACGCTCATTTCAAAAAGGTAAAATGGAAACTAGTAATGGAATTTTTTTATAAACCTCGGGTAATTGTGCTTCATTGCTATTTAAAATTAAAGGGACTCTTGCATGAAAAGATTTAATTATCTCTATCTCTCTCACGGAGAAAAAAATAATATAAACCGTAAACCAATTAGTGATTCATGGGTCAAATATAATCGAAAAATTAGACTATTTTGACAAAAAAAAATATGACATAATGGATTTAAATTTGGAAATTATGCATTTGTATCACAATTCTTAGTTCAATCCCTATGGATCGATGAACGTGACATTATTTTGGGTTCACCCTCGATGGAAACACTACGGTCCTTCACCCTTAATACAAAGAATAAGTTTCTAACATTTTCGTATAGGAAGAAAAAAATAACACTACAGGATGTTACATTGAAATTAGATTTAGTAGCACTAAAGACATACAAGATATCTCAAAATTAATTCTTCAAGAAAGTCAAAAAGTGACAATATATGAAAATGGAAATTGAAAAAATCGTTGCTAACAAAAATGAAGAAGTTTCTCAACTTAAGGACCAAAGTGAAAACTTGTTGACGCAAATTAAGAAGCTTCATAAGGACAAGAAGTCCTTAAGAAACAAGGTACAACAACTTATCGAATAGGAACCGTCGAAATCGTCAAATATCAAAATTCAAGTTGAATAAAGGGGAAAAAATATAGATCCCATAAACTTCACATTTTACACAAGTCCAAACCCAATTGAATCCAAAGGATACTCTGATGTTGTAGTTCAAACGATGAAGTTTTCAAGTAAATATTCTCTAACTAGCTCAACAACATCAATATCTGAAGTAAATCAAGAAATGTCCACACGCATGATAAGGGAAAATCAAATCATAAGAAATTTTTACCGACATCCAAATCATAAGAGCATGCATCTCAATCGGTTTACATATATTTATCACTTAGAATAGAAACAACAAACTTATGTTCTGAAGAATACTGATGTCTTCACAATCCAGTATCACGATAACAATGTGTTCTAACTATCAAATAATTGCAAAGTTACACAAAAGATGGTTTAGGATGGTTAGATTCCTTCTTAGTGCGACAATTTTGTTTATCACTTAGAGGATCCTATTATCTTGTATCAATGAGATGACAACTGCAAGAATTCATAAAGATGCGAACAAATTACAAGACAAGATATAGGTGACACACCTTGTCAACAATAAGCTTTGAGGACAAAG
Organism: Pinus albicaulis; assembly: GCA_034641835.2. Taxonomy (NCBI): domain Eukaryota; kingdom Viridiplantae; phylum Streptophyta; class Pinopsida; order Pinales; family Pinaceae; genus Pinus; species Pinus albicaulis. Next base: position 36,372,585 of record CM076574.1, read on the forward strand.
ATTTCTAAATATGAAGCAATGTTATGAGTATAACTAATTAATAGTTAATAGTTAATAATGATTAGATGCTAAGGAGGCATGTCTCAACATACATGATTGTTCATGAAGGGGTTCCCACCTAGGTATATATATGGGACCCCCAAATCATATTCTCATTCATACATTTTATATATACGTGTATCCTTAATGGAATTTTTAGGAGTATTTTACTTGTGTAAAGTACCAAATTTGATTTTCACAGAAAGGGTTAGGTAATTTGTTGAGAAATCTAAGGGAAAATAGATTAGGTGTTTTATATTACTTTGATAATTGATTGCTATGTGTTTTTACTTAACTTGATTAACGTATTCTTTCACTTGATTAAAATTAGTGTTCTTATCATCAAATAATTACTAAACAATAAATAATCATAAGACAAGAGCACACAGGATATGGGCTATCATTGTATCAGTCAGGACCAAAACCTCTCCTCTTAAGAGGAAAAGCCACAAGAACTCGTATCTTATTATAGAACATCAAATGAATAATTACAAGACCTATGACCCTTGACCAAGACCCCTCCAAGACCAAGTCAAGTCACTTCTTTGATCAACTCTTCTTTCACAAAGTCAATGTTCGCCAAACTTGTTGCAACACTTCAGATTTATACTTCTCTTCAAAATTTTGACAAGCTTATTTAGGACTTAGATCTTCATCCTATACTACAGAAACCCTAGTTGGCATGTGTGAGACGAAGATGGTGTTTTCCTTCTCTTTTCTCCTTTTCTTGGATAGTGTCTTTTTCTTCAGCAATTCGACTTGCAAGATGGCTTCTCTTTCACTTGTTTTCAGCCTCCTATAGTGACAACAATGTTTCTGTCTCTTTTGCAACAAATGATACCCAAAATTTTCACACGTGTGAGGAATTTTAGTCCTAACGTTGTCTTTAAAATTCAGATTTTACTTCCATCTTAAAGTATTTTCTTTCTTTGATGACTTTAGGTTTCTTTTTCCTTCCTTTGATCGAACTTCTTGTTACTTGATAGATGATACTTGAATGAAGTTGAAGGCTTATTTTTATAGGTTTCTTTGAGTGCCCTAATAGGTTGACGTGTCACTCTTGGTAGGCCAACTTGTTCGTTTTCAAGTTCGACTTGTTGTAGAACTATGACAAGGTCTTGGAGGGTCTTTGACCCTAATTTGACTCAAATAATTTTTTATTTACAATATGTAGCATGCCCAAAAGGGGTCTTCCATACATGACAATGACTCAATTGACTTATTGACTCAATGACAAGCCCTATAAGCACTCAATGGCTGCCTGACATATAAATCAAATAACCTTGAGCATGAAACCCATGCCTCAAGAATGAAAATAATAATTTTAATTTTCTCTTTACATCAAATGCATAAAATCATGATTACATATGTCATTATGAATACTGAACCTAGTTACATATTTCAAAACTCCCTCTTATCTAGGGAGGTATTCATAATCCATACATGGTACTTGGACATTCTCAAATTGAATAATTCTCATAAAAAGAGTCAGATTGGTAAGCCATCTCATAAGTCACTTTCTTAGCTTATATCAAAGCATCTCATCTTACCAACCAAAATTTTCACATAGAAATGCCTTGACTAACATCTCTATCTCTCCAAAATATCAAAGAAAAATGATGGTGAGACCAATGACTGATAGACACCATCATCATTATCTCTCAAGGCACATACCCCACCCAGGTGTCGAAAGGGTATGTCCTTTTAGGATAATTCGTGTCTTGGAATAACTCATCCTCAAGGAATTTCCTCTTTTACTACTCTTGCCTATTGGATGTCCGACCAAATACTCAAAGAGTATCAGAATCAATCTCAGATACTTACCTAATCCTCCATATTTATTCACAACATGAATACAAGAATGATGTGTCTATCACTCCCTCTCAACTGGGGAGGATATACTTATTCCTATGAAGGAATATACACAAGCTCCCTCTTAACCAAGGACTTGTACATCCTCCCTTTTAACTAGGGACTTGTCCAAGCTCCCTCTTAACTAGGGACTTGTCCAAGCTCCCTCTTAACAAGGGACTTGTCCAAGCTCCCTCTTAACTAGGGACATGTCCAAGCCCCCTCTGAACTAGGGACTTGTTTCCAACAACAACTTTCTGCTCTTTGGTGGAGATCATGGTACTATTAGATACTTTTAGGGCTCCTCCTTTCGATGTCATGAAATTAAATTTATTCATCATTGAGCCCTCATCTTCTAGAACTTCTTGTAGGGCATCAACCATCTTCTCCATAACTTTTCCTCAGCGAACCATAGGGTTGAACCAATAGTCATTTCATCATTTTCATCGGAAAGTGATCTTCTAGTCCACATCTAGCTCTTCCTTAGTAAAACTACCTTTTCCAAGTCATGCTTCTTTTGGGATCTTCTTATTCAATCTGATGAATGCTAGTTGTAGGTTAAATATACAACTCTCTTTCGATATCCCTATTTCAACCCAAACTGATGTTTTAAAAAAAAAAATCAAAATTAACATCAAATAAAAGTTACCTTTTATTCCCTCGATCGGGATGTGACATGGAGACGCGCCTCACTCATGTTAATTTATGAAGGTAGGTGTAAAGGACAGACCCACTAGCCTCCACAAGTGTGGCAAGGCTGGCAGGTCAGTCACATGCATTAAGGTGGAGGGTGGCGACAAGTTTAAAAATTCGAGACATTCATTGTTATGCATTCATCCTAACAGAGGTGAAACTTTGGTTCAAGCTTGAATGAAGGTGGTGAACGGTGAGAGCAGAAAAGGAAAGAGTCTGGAATAGGTGTGCCTCCAACAATATTTAGCGTAGTTTTTCTAGTGTGTAACCCACTTCTTCCTCTCTATCTTCATGCAGGAGGACCTTTAGGTTTCAGTTTTGAGGTAGTCTAGCTTTAAGCCGTGGGTTATTGTTATGGTTGGGCTGTGTCCGACTTAGACTATTCAATCATCGGTCATATTTGTTGTTGGGACTTATTATTTGTCTATCCTAAACCTGGATTTCATGGTTGTTTCGATTTTGTTTGAGGTTTGGCTATCACAAAGGGGTTTAATATCTAGTTTTTTTATAGTGTCTAGGTCTGAGAAACCACTGTTCTTTGGGTTTTGTATATGTCTTGGGTTGAATTAGATTGGTATTGGAATTTTTGTAAGGAGTCGAGGCCATTGGATTGTGGAAACCTCAAGTGAATTTAGGAAGGGGAAAACCCTAGGGACCCTCCCCTTGAGTATATAATTGTGTCATCTGAGCCCATCCCTATAGGTGGGTTGTGCAACTATAAACCTTGTCGAGTACTCACTCTTTTGTCTAGGGAGGTTCCACTTCATTGTCCAAAGGATAATTGAAGGAAACCCCTATTTTCTATGGGGAATTCGGGTATTATTTTAAATGGAAAAAGGAAGGTCGACTCTTTCTGTGTTCGGGTTTAATGTTTTCATGTTGGTCTCTGGACAGGTGGGTTGACAAGTAACGCGAACCGAGATCTGGGTCACGACGGGCTTGGTCTTCCTACTCGCACCCTGTTTATTGGTATATCCCCCGACCAAAGAATTTTGAAGATGAATCGTGATGGTACTCCATCCTATAGCCCTGCTCAAAGGGTATGGGGAAAGAAGAATAGAGGAAGACAAGTTGAGGTTTAGTCCAGTTCGCCTAGAGGCTGGAAACCACTGGGCATATCATTAAGGAGGCAACGAAAGTTTACTAGGAAAGCACAGAGGAGGAAATTTGACAACTGATATAGGAGTGGGAGGCGATTCTTAATCACTAGGTAGAGTCAATCGATATGGAGTTCGAGGAATGGTGGGATTTGGTGCCTAACCCTAGGAAAACTTACAGTCACCTGACGCAATTCAAACACGCCTTCTTCCTATATTGGTCCATGAATGGAATCTTGGGCAAGGACCTGAAACATGTTGTTGTGAGTATGGCCATTGTTTTACATGAATTCCAAAATTATAAAAAGGAATTATATAAACTTAAATTTCAACCTCAGAAGAAATATCAGGGCTACATCACGTTGAAAATCACTTACCATTCATTTTGTCTCCAAAATAACTTCTGGGGTAAATTGCTCAAGAACTGACACTGGTGGAATCTTCCTCAGCTCAGGAAGCTGAGTAGTCATGATGTTGTTTCCTTTTACAATTATGTTGATGTTTATGAACATGTGAATGGAATTTACTTTTAACTGTGTAGATATTCATGTACGTAGACAAGTAGATGATAGGATTTGTATAGAGAGGCAATAATATTTTATGTGTCTGGAAAGACTTAAACTACTTTTTTTTGGATGGCTTACAAAAATGTTAGCTGACCAACTTGGTTTCCCGCAAGGAAAGTTGCAGCCACCCATAGATATTACTATAAGGTTGTAATTTTTTGTTTTAAGTAATAGAAAAAAGAGGATCTACCAAGCTTGAAAAAAATAAGTTACCTTTTATGATGGCCTTTCATCATGACATATGTTGCTTGCAACATTAACATCCTACACATTCATCAACACATCTCCAAGAATTTCAATGTCAAGGGTCGCCTTCCTTTACAAACTTTATCAAGGTCTTCATATCTTCTTTACAAAGACATCATAAATAATTCTTCTAGTTATCAGATGTTGATCACTTATGTTATCTTACGTGACTATAGTTTCATATTTCACAAACTCCTCTTCCTTTATTCACATGTTGCTTCCCCAAAGTTCCTTCATCTTGTAAAATACCTCATATTCCATATGAGGTCATATTATGTTGATTTTATCTTATCATATGTGAACTAATTCAATGCATATGCCTTCATGCATCTTTCTAAAGGAAGAGATACTTCTTCTTTGATCATGCTCATGAGATAGAGCATTGAATCATGCTATCTGCAACTATATGATGACATGACTTAATCTATAAAATGTATACATACTATTTTTCTCCTTTTGTTCATCTAGACTTCCTTCAACAACAACCTTTCCTTGCTTGAAATTACTTCAACCATATTGACATGTTGCACTCCTTTTTCGCCATACCACCATCCTTCTAAACAATGGATCCCACACTAGGTGGAATGTAGACTATCATTGAGACACCAAGTAGAGGTGAATATTCTTATAAATATTATAGTGAAGGATCTTGATGATCCTCAATCTGCAAATGTTCCTTAATAATGATGATGTATGATCACCTTTCTATATTTTATCATGTTAGATGACTTTATTCCAACCATATATATTGCTATTTCAGTTGTATTTTCATGCTTTCAATGAGGATACCATTGGCTACTTCCTTTCTATCATGATGACTACTACAACCATGTAGAATTCTACTTTAGTTGTCCTTTCAAGCTTCTATAATGATGTCATGAGATTTTATTTTCTTTAATTGCTTCCAATATGATTCCATATTATAATATGATGTATCATGTCATACTTACAATGCTTTTCATCATGACTACAATATTTAACCATATTAGAGGTATTTTTACCTCCTACTTCTCCATGTTATGTACTTGAGAGTCCTTAATAGTGAAGATATATCACTTCTTCCTTCGTGGATTTATTTTCATCAGGTTATCATACTTCTTTAGTGATATGGGCTTCATTCCTTTATTTTATCTTCTTTTTTTCCTTCTTGATTTTAGGACAATCTCTCTTTAAATTCCCATATTCTTGACATCCATAGCATTGGATTTTTAACATACTGATCTTATTATTTTTTTGAGGACCAAAATTCCCGTAATTTACTTTTCTCCTATCCATTGCAGCAAATGCTTGAACTTGTTCATTTGATCCAACATCGTTTTTTTCTTTCAAAATTCTTTGTCCAATTTTACATAATGACCAAAGTTCACTGAATGGGGTGGATTCCTTCTTTCCATAGGTACTTGATACAAATTTTCCCCATTCATTAGGTAGTGAATTGAGCACAATGCTGGTCATTTCTTTATCGAACATTATTTCCCCTAACTCTTGTAGTTGATCTCTTATTTGTGACACCCTCATAATATATGAGGCTATCCCTTATTCCTTTGATACCTTCATCTTGTATAGATCAGTTCTAAAAAATATAACTTCTCCTGCAATGCTTGTAGAGAAAAAATATACTAGCTTATCATATATTTCTTTTGAATTATCAAACTTTGCTACATAAGGGATGAGGAAATCCTCGATTGATTCTATAAGGATTCTTTGAGCCCTTATTTCCCCTTTCATAAAAAATTCAATAGATCTTTATCTTCTTATTACTTCCTTGGATGATAATTTAGAATTTTAGATGCTTCCCAAGGTGATTCAAATGTAGTGTCCTTATTTGATTGAGTGGAGGTATGGTCCTTATTGAAGGTAGATTCTTTGAGGTGTTATACTAAATTTCTCTTCTAGACAGTATGATCCTTGGGGTGAGATAGGTAGTCTTCCTTGATTCTCCTTATATCCTTCTTGATGGTTTGATGTCCTCTTTGATGTTTTGAATTTATTTATATTTCTATTTATGGTCCCTCTTCAAGCTTCCTTTCCTTGCCTTGTCACCTTAGCTCTAATACCATGTCGAGAAACCTAAGGGAAAATATATTAGGTGATTTATCTTACTTTGATAACTGAATGTGATGTGTTTTTAGTTAACTTGATTAGCTTATTCTTTCACTTTATTATAATTAGTTTTATTATCATAAAAAATATAACAAATAATAAATAATAATGAGAACACAGGACACAAGATATAGGCTATCAACAAGGGCCAAAACCTCTCCTCTTTAGAGGAAAAACCACAATAACTCTTATCTCCTTACAAAACTTCAAATGAAAAATTCCAAGACCTATGAGCCTTTACTAATACCCCTCCAAGATCTAGTAAAGCCACTTGCTTGATCAAATATTCTTTCACAAATTCAACATTGGTCAAACTTGATACAACACTTCAGATTTTGGATTCTCTTCAAAATTTCAGAAATTTGCTTTAGGACTGAGATCTTCAACCTTCACCGCAGAAACCCTAGTTGGCACGTGTGAGACAAAGATGGTGTTTTCCTTCTGTTTTCTCATTCACTTGGATAATGGCTTCTTCTTCAGCAATTTGTTTTGCAATATGACTTCTCTTTCACTTTTTTTCGGCCTCCTATAGTAACTGCAATATTTCGGTCTCTGTTGCAACAAATGATACCCATACGTTTCCACACGTGTGAGGAATTTCAGCCCTAAAAAAGTCTTTAAAATTCAGATTTTCCTTCCTTAAAGTCTTCTATTTATTCACTGAATTTAGGTTTTTTTTTCCTTCCTTTGATCGAACTTATTGTTACTTTATAGATGATATATGAATGAGGCCAAATGCTTCTATTTATAGGCTTATTTGAGTTCCTTAATAGGTCGACTTGTCCCTCTTGGTAGGCTAACTTGTTCCTTTTGAAGGCCGACTCGTTGTAGCGCTATGACATTGTCTTGGGGTGTCTTTGACTCTAATTTACTCAAATAAATTTTTCTTTACAATATGTAACATGCCCAAAAGGGGTCTTCTATACAAAACAATGATTTAAGTGACTTGTTGACTCAATGACAAGCCCTAGAAGCAGTCAATGGGTGCTTGACCTATAAATCAAATAAACTTGAGCATGAAACGCATGCCTCAAGAATGAAAATAATAATTTTATTTTTCTTTTTCATAAAATACATAAAATCATGATTACATATGTCATTATGAAGACCGGACCTAGTTACATTCTCAACACATTTAAGCCTTTGTATGGGCCGTTATTGGAAGGAGATAGAATGTACAATAATTTAATACAATGTATGGGTAATGAGGAGAGAGGGAGATCCATCCCACTCTCATGGAATAGAACCCCTTGGTCGACACACCATGAACCACCAAGTAATAAGAGGAGGCAAGCGGAGAACACATAGGGGGCACGAGATGAGTAAAGAGGGAGAGGACAAACAAACAAGAGAGATGGGGAAAAAATGGTGTTCAAGTCGAAGGTCAAGAGAAGGTGAAGAGGATAGCGTTGGAAGAATAACATGTGGAGAAATCATTATGGATCCTTATAGTGTATAAGGGAGAGCTTTAATAGAGATCTAGATTCCTAGTTATTTGGTTAATAGCTAGAGGCCAATTCTTTGGATTCCGATGGAGGTCATCAAGTGGAATGATTAGTGTCTTTTTGGTTTCTACAGGAGACAAGTGAAGGTACTTGATTCTATATCCCTTATGTGAAAATTGGGTGGATAATATTATATCTCTATACTCATGTAGTGTTGTTGGGGTGGAGAGCTAGAGTTTTGGATTACCTGAACTAGTTGTGGGGTGGATCTTGAGTAGTTTTGGATTCCTTGAACTAGTTGTGGGGTAGAGCTCTAAAATCTCTAGGCTCCCTAGATTGGTTATGTTTGGGTGGAGACATGGTGAAATCTAGATTCCTAGAGGCTATGTGGAGGCATTGTGGACTCTTGATTCCCGTTTGAATGTGCATTTGACTGATGTGATTATACCTTGAGAAATTCCCTTCACATGATTTGAATCAACCTTGAGGGTGGTTGGTTGTAAGAAATAATAGTTGTATAGCCAACCTAAAGTTGGGTGGAGAGTTGAAGTCCCACTCTTAGCTTCTAGTCATATAATTTATGAGATAATTTTCCTACTTGTATCACAATATATTTTAAATGCAATATGAATGTTTATTTACTATTACTAAATTTCAACTACCATTGATGAGTGTTGATTTTTCCTTGGCACTTCAGAAGCAGGTCTATGTCTAAAACATGATAAAAAACACACTAAAATTCTGCAACAAAAGCACCTTTCACAACGAAAAATGTATAACAGTGAATCAACGTAGCACACAATATATTTTTTTAAGCCCAAAACTTGTTGTATTGCAACTTTAATGCAACAAACATAGGGCTCCCCTACTAGGGATCATGTACCTTAAAAATAACCCTAATATAATAAAAACTAGGGCTTGATGTCAACAAATTATGACCATAAATATGCCCTTGCACAAGACACACTTGAATTACTTGTTGAGGAAGTGTTTACACCATCCCTTTCAGCCCATTTTCCTTGAATACTTGACAGGTCCTTTTCCACCTCTATTGTTGCTCATAAGTACTTCTGCTACTCCATATTGGCTTGCATATTCAGCTCATCAAACTACCTTCTATCAATTACATTGCTACTCTAATGACACTAAATTTAGGCTACAAAATTTTTCATGTTGCAATAATTCCTATTCTTAGGGTTTTATATGTGTACCCTCTATAAGTTCTATAGCTGCTCCTTAGATGACTAAACTTAGGTTCTAATGAAACAACCCTCACAACATTAATTTGCCACATAAATCAGGGTACTTATGGATTTTAGAATCATCCTACACAAAACCCCTTATGCACATGTCAAGGTGACTAATATATGGCATACAACACACTATCCAAAACCCTTATGGAAATACCTAGCACTCTTCAATCATTCATCTAACATAAGATGACCAAATTACCTCCTTGAGAACATAGATTAACTGTAGTTTTTGACCTAATTCAAAGTCCCTTTTGGCCTCCACAACTTGGATCTCGTGCGGCCACCTCAGTCACCCATATCATTACACTCACCTCCCTTGTTGGCCCTAGATCTCCTACACAGAACCTTGCACCTTATCCTTGCCTTACCATAGGCCTTGCCCCCTCTTGTCTAGCACAAAATAAGGTCTTAGCCCTCTCTTCAACTTCAAACAATGTCATGGTGAGATTCACAAGGATGGTGCAAAATTCACATTCCCAGACATTCATGAACATAACTTCTCAAACTAAGCCATACAAAACATTAGAGAAGAGACCAAAATTGGTCTTTTTTTGTTGCCAGCTTGACTTCTTTGAGGTTTGTGGTCTTATTAAGAAGTATTCTCTTGATGACTTACACTTGTGGATGTCTCAAATGATATTGAACTTGCCTCTTATTATAATGATATTAGGTGGTGTTATTCTCCACAAAGGGTTGTGTGTTGTAGTCTAAGCCCAATTGAACCTACACATTAAAACCCCACTATCTTAAGAAATAAATTAATTTGTATTTGTATTTTTCCACATTATTGAAGCCCTAAGTGCCCCTTATCCCATCAAGGGTTCCCCTCATTAAAACAATGAGTAAACTATGAATTTTCCACTTGGGTATTTACCCATAGCTTTGGCTACAAAGCCCATAACTTGGGTAAATTGCCCATGAAGCTTCATTTTTGTGGATAAACTCCTCATCAACCCAATACCCCAGTAGTTTGGGAGTACCTCCCAAGCTACACATTTTAACACTACCTCTTAGCAAGGGAGGTACTTCCACCACTCTGAAGTATCTCGTCATCATTAGCAACATTATCCCAATATCTGGTGTTCATCACTATAACATACCTTATATAACGAACTACACTATTCTCGGTAGTGTTCCTCCCTCCATAAGCTTCTCGCTTATTATTCTCTTGAAATTATTTAAGGCCATTAAAAAATTCCTTCTTTCCATTATAATTCCCCTTACTCTTAACTAACCATGCACTCTTCTTAGGTTATGAATTATCCCTCTGAACCTGCATACTCCCACTTGAAATTGACTCCCTCTAAGTCTTAGGAACTTTCTCCTTCCCCTGATCGATAGGCTTGCTTTCCAACCAATATAGACCATGCTCCCTAACTTTAATGATAATTCTAACAGAGTTAGAGCCTTTGGGCCTAAGTTTCACTTTCCTATCCTAGAGTATCACCTCAAACCCCTTTTCCTTGATCACTGAGACAAATAACATGATATATCTGAGCTCTGATGCCCATGGTACATATTGAACATATAGAAACCCACCTGAATCCATCCTTAATGGCACAACACCTTACCCTTTGAAAATATTTTGCTTCTTCTAACCAAATTCCATGTGCAACTTCAAGTCCCATTCAGTTAGAGTCTCCAAAAATTCACGTGAAACTATCATATGCTTTGATGCTCTACTATCCATGTACCATGCATTATCGTAACCAGAACCCTCAGATAAATGAGAAAATAGAGCAAAGTACTCCTCAAAACTTCTTGAGAAGTCATCTAGCTCTCTTGATGATGTAGAAACCCTAGCCACTTACTTCCACTTCCTCTTCTCATTTTCTCCCTTCTTCCATGGACACTTTCTCGCATAATGACCATATTCACCACCTATATAACACTTCAACTTGCTCATGTCATTCTTCTCCTTTCCTTTCATCTTCCTTGTAAGAACCAGGTTATCTTCAGCAAAATTATTATTCTTGTCAAGATCCTCATCCCATATTTCTTCTTGGATGAATTCATCCCATAACCTGTTCCAATATGGTAGCTTATCACAAGGAACAATCCCTTCGATAAAAAAATATATATTCCTTTTTAAATCCCTTCAAAGCAATCCTCACCAACTAAAACTCTAGAATTTTATCATGGATGCCAACAAGATCATCACGAACTTGGGTAATCCTCATTAGATATTAAGCCACACCTTCGCCATCCAACATATTAGTGTTCTTCAAATTATATCTCTACACTAGCAGTCGGTTCTCATTATTATTCTAGAACAAATCCTGAAGATATTTCCACATATCATGGGTAGTGCTCTTCCCGATCATATGAGGTATCAAGTGATATTTGACACCATCTAGGACAATCAAATTTTCCTTCATATCCAACTCTTCATAAACCTTCAACTCCTTCAAGTATGTTGGTTTCTTGATCTCCTTGTTGGAAAACTCTTAGATCTTGTTCACCAACAAAACCATCCTAATCCTTTCTTTATAATGATTATAGTTAGACAACACAACTAACCTATCCTCATACCTCATACCAGTGGCCAAATTTTCCATGTTTCTAATCCTTCACCAATAAGGAAACCAACTCCCTATTGATTTGTACATTGTGCACACTTTGATTCAAATATACCTTTAAAGTAGCTCTAGTACCATCTTGAATTTTCCTCAACACTTGAAAATTGGGTCTATGTCTAAAACACGATAAAAAACATGCTAAAATGGAAAAACAAAAGCACTTTTCACAATGGAAAATATACAATATTGAATCAACATAGTAGACATTATATTTTTGCAAACCCAAAACTTGTTACATTACAACTTTATACAACAAAAATAAGGCTCCCATACCAGGGATCATAACCCTTAAAATTAGCCCTAATACAAGGAAAACTAGGGCTTGATGTCAAAAACTTATAACCATCAATCTTCCCTTGAACAAGACACACTTGAGTTACTTGTTGAAGAAGCGGTTACACTAACCCTTTCATTCCACTTGCCTTGAACACTTGGTAGGTCCTTTTCCACCTCTACTACTTCTTACAAGTATTTATGTTGCTCCATATGGCTTGCATATTCAACTCATAAAACTACCTTCTATCAATGAAATTGGGCTTAAGCTACACAAGTCTGCCCTCTAGAAACCCTCTTGCTACTCCAATAATTACTACTCTTAGGGTATTCAACATTTTCCCTCTATCAATCCTCTAGTTTCTCCTTAAATGAATGAAATTAGGGTCTTATGCAATAACTCTCACAACATTGATTTTCCACATAAATCAAGTTACTTAGGGATTATATAATTAGGCTCCCACATGTGGCCCCTTATGCACATGTCAAGCTGACTGATATAGGGCATACAACACACTATTCATAACTCTTATGGGAGTGCCTACTACTCTTCAACAATTCATCAAACATAAGAAAACCAACTTACCTCCTTGAAAATTAGGAACAACTTCTAAGGATCCACAATTCTAGTCAATAACTTGACTGCAGTTTTTGTCCTAATTCATTATCTTTTGCGGCCCCAAAAACTCGGATCTCCTATTGCCACCTTAGCCACCCATATCCCTTGTAGTCACCTCCCTTGTTGTCCCTAAATATCCTACATATAACCTCGAACCCTTATCCTTGCCTTACCACAAGCCTTGCAGCCTCATATCCAACACGAAATAGGGTCCCGATCCCCTCATTAACTTCATAAAATGTCAGAGCCAGATGCATAAAGATGATGCACAATTCACACGCCTAGAACATCATGAAGATACCTTAAAATATGTGATCCATAACATAAGAGAAGAAACCCAACTCTTCCTTCTCTTCATGCTAACTCGACTCCTTTGAGGTCTGCAATCCTCTTGTGATTTCTTCTCTTAATGAATTTCCCTTGTGGATGTCTCAATTTTTCTTGAACTCACCTCTCCTTATGGTGATATTAGGTGGTGTCATTCTCCACCAAGGGTTGTGTCTTGTAGGCAAATCTTATTAGATCCTACACATAAAAACCCCACTATATTAGGAAATAAATTCCTTTTCATTTGTATTTCACCACATCATTGAAGCTCTAGGTGACCTCATGCAAACAATGATTAAACTAATAATTTTCCACTTCAGTATTTACCCACAACTTTGGTTACAAATCCCACCACTTGGGTACATTTCCCATGAAGCTTCATTTTCGTGGATCAAATCCTCACAAACTCAATACCCCAGGGGTTGTGGGATTACCTCTCAAGCTACAGATTTCAACAATGAGGAATGTATGTTCCTCTATATTTTTTTCATATTATGGGGTGAGTCTCTCTCTCTCTCTCTCTCTCTCTCTCTCTCTCTCTCTCTCTCACATATAAGCTCGAGAGATTGATGCAAACCACTTTTTGCATTGATAGGTCTCTCTCTCTCTCTCTCTCTCTCTCTCTCTCTCTCTCAAGCTCGAGAGATTGGAATTCTTTGAATGGCTGGATCGAGATTGGTGCAAACCACTTTTTGCAGATAGGGCTCTCTCTCTCTCTCTCAAGCTTGAGAGACTAGAACTATTTGAATGACACAAAGCGAATCTCTCTCTCTCTCTCTCTCTCTCTCTCTCTCTCTCTCTCAAGCTTGAGAGATTGGTGAAAACCTTTTTTTGTGCTGAGAGGGGGAATTATTGGAATGAAAAAAATTTCATATGATATGGGGTAGTGGATCTTTGTTCTCCTCCCGGAGACTAAATGTGCATGCCACAATAGCACAACATCTGTAACATCCCTAGTAAAAAATCCATGTAATAAAAGTTAATAAAGGAAAAATAAAAAATTCATGGGATGCATATTCCAAGCTGAATGTTAGGAATAAAATCCAGTGTAGGTGTTCATATGGTTTATTATGACTATGGAAATTGGCAAAGGAAATGGCTAAGCCTTTGGAAAGGAAAAGTGGGATTTATTGGAATTTATTTATGAAAATAATGGAAAATAGGAGAAAAGGGAGGCAAAAGGTCACAGGTTGCATGTGAGGAGGAGAATGAAGGAAAATAATGGAAAATGAAGAAAATAGAGCCTCATTAACAAAAAGGCTTCTGAGGATCAGTTCATGGCTTTTTTTCAATGCAGTTTTACTAGCTTTTCCATTTCCTGGATATCCATGGTGTTGTGGGTTCAATTTCATTGTTTGTTTTTCTGGTTGGTTCTCATGCGCCTTTGGATGTGGGTTGAGTTATTAGTTCCTGGAAGCCTTGGTTGGACAAATGCTTTGGAATCCCGGAAGACAGTTGTGGGTTGAGTTACTAGTCCTGGAATCCTTGGTTGGACAAAAAATCTAGAAGCCCTGGCTGGTTTGAGTTACTAGTCCTAGAAACCCTAGTTGGAACAAACACTCTAGAGCCCTGGAGCAGCTTGGGTAGAGACCAATCCGTGATGGTTGTGATGTCTGACCGTGAGGCAGAATCACTGGTTGAGGGTTCAGGGGTTTGGCCTCTAGAAGCCTCAGTTTGGTTTTGATCAATTTGGTTTATGAGATCCCAGATTCATGCTTGGAATATGGCACGAGGATGATTGGATGAAGAGAGATTTGGATCAGCCATGTCTATGGTCGGGTGGAACATGGAAGTCCCAGACTTGGTTGCATTTTTATTATGGAAATAAGAGTTATTTTCCTCTTGTATTGATGGGTGAATATGTTTTTTATTATGTGGTTATATGGTTGTTATGTGCTTGTCATTTCTATAGCTTATATGTCAGTTATGTTTGATTTTTACGATGGTGATGGTGTATGGATCTCATCATGTTTTGATTTGTAGTTAATGAAAAATTTATCTATGCCTAAATAGATGATAATACAGTTAATTTGATGAGGCAACAATTCTTCTTAATGACTCTCAAATAAGTATGAGACCCCTATGCTCAAATATGCTATTTAAACTTGTAGATTACATATTTGTGACATGTTTGATAAAATGTCTGTCATGGCTAGTAGGGGTCCAGCAAAGTCCTTGTTCGAATGTTTGCTTTTGCATCATTGTTTTTTTGTTATATTTCATTTATTAACTTGTCATTGAGTTCTGGGAAGTGACCTAGGTTCTGGGCCCGAAAAAGTGGCTCAAATCTCGGGGATGTTGGCACAGGTTTGTGTGGAAAATTTGCTAGATGCACACATGGATATGTCGTGGGAGCATCTAGAGCCTCACAGATGCACCCATGCCAATATTTTGGGATATTTTAGGGGTTTGAAGGTCTAAAACCTCAATGGGACCTAGGGGTTGGATACCTAATAGTTTGGGTTGGCTCCTTAGAGTTCTGTTGCTGATGTGGAAGGCTTGAGGTGTTTCCATCGATTCCACTTCCTTAAGGTCACCTAGGAGGTTGAATATGATCATAGTAACCCTTCATCACATGTTTACCCCAGTTGGTTGGTTACTTCGGTAGATGTGGGAGGAGGGTGTTACAGAGTGGTATCAACGCATGGTTCACCCCTTAGACTAGATGGGTGGTGTGTTTTGGTCATGATTCATGTTGGTTTCATGCGTGTTAATCATCCTTGAAGTATATGTGCTTGTTGTATATGCATGGTGTTGATCATGATTTTGGTGATGTCGCCATGTGAAAGAGTATTTTGTTGTTGTGGAATGTGTTGTAGTGAGTGTATGACTAGTTATGTGTTTTTTATACATTTCAAGTGATTCATATTGTCAGTGCACATTGGTATGGTTTTTGTGGTCATGCATTAGGTCATGGTACGTGTAGTTGATATGGTAATTCATTGATGACTAGAATCTAACTAGAATGATGTTTATGTGTTGATATACCTATATGTATATATGTTTTTATGATTATGTCTATACATGTATTATGTTGATTGGTCGATTTTGTAGATGAGATATCCTCCCCGAATTATGCTAAGGTACGTTGGTTTATTGTGATTTGGTTTAGATGACATGAGATTCCTTGCAGGAAGAAATCAAATATGACTAGAAAGATGGTAAACTACAAATATTATCCCTATGAATCAGATGAGAAACCTGGTGTTGGGCACTCTTTTGACTTGGAAGATACATTGTGAAGTTGCAAGGAAGAAATAAGGAGTTACAAGGAAAATAATGACAGACTCATACAAGCACAAGAAAAGAAAGCATAAATTAATGCGGTATTCCTTTAAAGTTTTTCATATTTGTAGAAAAAGGGACCACTTCAGATCAACTATGGAAATGAGGATGGGACTAATGGGGCATATGGAAGTAGGTCTCATGGTGGTCACAAGTCAGATAGAGATGACAAAATTAGAGATTATATGTTCTTGGACACTCTGGATAGAAGAGGTGACAGAAACAAGTACTATTCTAGTTCTGGTTTTGACAGACATTATGATCGTCATAACTATCATCCATACGGGAGGGGTTCCAGGGGATATTTTCTAGATGAGTTTAATAAAACAAGGCCACCCAAATTTGACATAGAGATGAAGAAATAACAGGATGCAGAGGCATGGTTTCTTGGTATGAGGAAGTTCTTTAGGTTGCATGATTACTCAAAAAACATGAAATCAAGAATAGCTACATTCAACCTCAAAGGTAAAGCATACATTTGGTGGGAAGATGTGAATAATTTCAGGGACATTTATGAGTAGGAAATAACTTGGATCAAATTCGAGAGACTATTCCGGAAGAATTATCTAATGGAGAGATAATATGATGACAGGGGAAAATATTTTTATGAACTTAAGATGGGATCTATGACCGATGAGGAGTACACCAACAAATTTATGGAGTTGTTGAGGTATGTGGCTTACCTCAAGGAGGAGAAGGCCAAGATTCAGAGAATAATTAGTGGGTTGCTAATAGAATTTAAATATAGGATTGAGTTTGATGAGCCTAGATCATTGGAGGAGGCCATTCAGAAGATAAAGAATTGTTATGAGAAATCGAAGCGTAGATATGAGACAAAATCGGGCTGGAAAGGTAATGATAATAATAAATGAAAATGGGACAAGAAGCAAGCAAGATCTCATGATACATGTAAAAAATATAGATTTTCACCATATAAGAAGTTCAATACATCTATTAGAGGACAAGGACTTCAATAAGAGGAGAATAATAAGGATGAAGGTTGTAAACCTACACATTGTTAGAATTATGGAAAAGATCAAACATGAGAGATTGTCCACAACACCAGGGTGATAATTTGTAGATATACACTGCTCAGGAGGCATAGATAATGGGAGATGTTGGACAAATTATTCCCAGTATCTATGTAGTGCTAGATAAGAGGCAGGAAAATCACCATGCATCTATTATCGAGATGGGCGGTAAGCTTTGTGATCAAGTTCTTTCTATTTTGATTGATTTTGGATATAATTATAGTTATGTTAATCCTGACCTGGTGGATAAGTGTGGTTTGAATAAATAAGTGCATGCAGAGTCTTGGTTGGTCCAGTTGACTATAGGTACGAAGAAGAGAGTTCACCATTGGGTAAGAGCTTGTGCATTTGAGTTGAATGGTATGTCCACATCAACACATTTGAATGTATTGTCATTGGGTTTGTATATCATGCTTTTGGGTATGGAACAGTTGTATCTTCATAGGACCAAGGTGGATTTTTATGAAAAGGTTATTGATTGCTTAGATGAAAATAGTGAATAAAGACTCTTACAAGGTAAGAAGAAAGCAACGTCAATTAGAATGGTTACAACTATGCAAGCCAAGCATAGTCATAGGAAAGGGTGTGTGTTATTTGGAGTGCACATTTCTAGTGACAACGGTAAGGAAATTGACTATGCAGATGTTTTGAGCAGGTAACCAGTTCTACAACAGTTTCAGGATGTATTTCCCACAGATATTTCAAAGTTTCCACCTCACAGGGAAGTAGAATTTTCTATTGAGTTGGTACAAGGGGCAATGCCAACATCTAAGGAACCTTAAAGGATGAGCACAACGGAGTTGGTAGAGTTGAAGTTACTATTGAAGGAAATGTTGGACAAGGGATACATTAGGCCAAGTGTATCACCATGGGGTGCACCTGTATTGCTTTTGAAGAAGAAATATGGTAGTCTAATACAATGCATTGATTACAGATAGTGGAATGAAGCGACCATCAAGTACTTATATATGTTGTCGAGGATTGATGAATTTTTCGATCAGTTGAAGCGAGAAAAAGTGTTCTCAAAGATTGATATGAGATCGAGATATCATCAGGTATGCATTAAAGAAGATGACATTCACAAGACATACTTTCAGACAAGGTATGAGCATTATGAGTTTGTTGTAGTTCCCCTAGGTTTGACTAATGCTCTGGCTACATTCATGGGCTTGATGGATAGTGTGTTGCATCTTTATATGGACAAGTTCGTTATTGAATTCATTGATGATATACTAGTATATTATAAAAATGAGGAAGAGCATGCAGAACATTTAGCAGTAGTGTTGAGATTTCTAAGAGAGCATCAGTTGTATGCTAAGCTTAGAAAATGCAGTTTCTTTCAGACATAGGTACATTACTTGGGACATGTTGTCTCCAAGGAGGGTATCACAGTAGATCCAGAAAATATAAGGGCCATCATGGAGTGGGAAGCTCCTAGGAATTTGGATGAGGTGAGATACTTCATGGGATTGGCAGGTTATTACAAGAGGTTCATTAAGAAATTCTCACAAATTTCTTGTCCTATTACATCATTGCAGATGGAAGGTAAGAATTTTAAATGGACAGAGGAGTGTGAGGCAATTTTTGAGCAACTTAAGCAGTGTTGACACACACTCCAATGTTAAAGATCACAAATATAGACAAAGAGTTTGTAGTGTGTATAGATTCTTGCAAGAGTGGACTTGGTGGAGTTATTATGTAGGAAGGACAAGTAGTATGCTATGAGTCACTAAAGTTGAATGAGAATAAGAAAAACTATCTGATATTGATCTAGCCTCGATCATACTTGCATTGAAGATGTGGAGGCATTATCCTCTTGGCAGGATGTTTGTATTGATGAGTGATCATAGTAGATTATGGTATTTATTTGATCAAATGAATCTAAAACCTAGGAAAGCTAGACAATTGGCCACAATAAGTGAGTTTGTCTTTGAAATCAGGTACGTCAAAGGTAAAGAGAATAGGATTGTGGATGCTCTTATCAGGAGGATAAAGGTGAATCACATAACAACCATCAACTCCTATGGGAAAAATTTACAGCATAGGATTTTGTAGGAAGGTCAACAAGATGATAGGTATATGGTGATAAGCACAAGTTGTAGCAAAGTACAGGTACAGGTACAAGTGCAGGAGTATAGGATTTGGATTATCGTATCACAACAGATGACTTGGTCACGTTTAGAGACACGATATATGTTCTAGAAATAGTGAGCTCAAGAAGGTTATCTTGAGGGAGTTTCATGTGAAACCATATTTAGGTCACCTAGGCTACCAGAAGACATTGACCGCAATAAAGAAGTTCTACTATTGGTTGAATTTGAAGAGAGATGTAGCATAGCATGTGGCTACATGTTTGGATTTTCAACAGGTTAAGGAAAATTGTAAGCATTCAGGTGGACTATTCCAACCAATTGTGATTCCATAATGGAATGAGAGGTCACTTCAATGGAATTTATCACATGTTTGTCGAGGAAAGTGAGACAACACAATTCCATTATGGTTGTGGTGAACAGATCGACAAAGGTAGTGCAATTCATTCCAGTGAATTATAAATTCTCAGCTAGCGATGTAGCACAAGTGTTCATCAAATATGTGGTCAGATTGCATGGTGTTCCAAAGAATATCATATGAAATGGGGATGAAAATTTAAATTCCAAGTTTTGGAAGAAGTTGTTTGTAGGTTTGGGCATAGAGTTGGCCTTCAACACAACTTATCATCCGCATAGAGATGGGCAGACAAAAAGGGTCCATAGGATATTGGAGGACATGTTGAGGATGTATGTGATGCATCAACAGTGTAAGTGGGAATAGTATCTTCCACTGGTAGATTTTTCTTACAACAATGGGTTTCAATAGTCCTTGAGGATGAGTCCATTTGAGGCATTGTATGGGTGAAGTTGCAATACTCCCATAAATTAGAGTGATCCGGTTAATAGGGTATTGAATGGACCAGACATGTTCGAAGAAATGGAATAGGAAATGCATGTAATCAAGAACAATTTGAAAGAAGCACAAGATAGGAAGAAAAGTTATGCAGATCAAAACAGGTTGTTTAAGGAGTTTCAGGTTGGGGAACAGGTGTACTTGCGCATCAAACCCAAGAAAATATACTTGTGGATTGGATCATGTGCCAAGATGACACCACAATTTTGTGGACCTTTCAGGATTATTGATAGGATTGAGCCAGTAGCCTGTCGACTTGCACTTCCTTCCACAGTGAAAATTCATGATGTTTTCCATGTGTCATTTCTTAATAAATATGTTAAATATGTTGATCATGTGATTGAATGGTCTGTATTGGAGGTCGAACCAAAAGGATAATTCCAGTCAGAACCTCAGTGCATTTTTCAGATAAAAACACTCATGCTCCATAATCGAGCAACCAAGCAAGTTAAAGTGCAATGGAAGAAATTTTGGCTAGATGAAGCTACATGGGAGACGGTGGATCAGAAGCGGTCTATGTATCCTTCCTTACTTATTGGTTGAGCGAATTTTTTGGCAGGTGTTTTGGTATATGTTTTGTTATATATTGGTATGATGATTTGGTATATGCACATATGTGTATGAATGTAAATACCACCATGAGATATGTTATAAAGCTCCAATAAGTGGTATGGGTGTTATGTAATTATGATTTTATATTTTTTATGTTGTCATGTTGGTTTTATTCTCAACAGGTTGATCATTGTAAATAATGCAATGAGCTAAGTTATAAATCTCCATGGGTAGTCTGTTTTGCTTACAACATTCTTGTGGGTTGTAGGTGTATTTGAACACTGAGGACGGTGTTCCCCTAAGGGGAGGGTTCTGTAACAACCCTAGTCATAATTCCACATAATAAAAGTTAATAAAGGAAAAATAATAACCAAAGTCATGGGACACGTATTCCAAGCCGAATGCTGGGAAAAAAATCCTAATGCAGGTGTTCATATGGTTTATTATGGCTATGGAAATTGGAAAAGGAAATGGCTAAGGCTTTGGAAAGGTAAAATGGCATTTATTTGCATTTATTTATGAAAATAATGGAAAATAGGAGAAAATGGAGGTGAAAGGTCACAGATTGCATGTGAGTAGGAAAATGAAGGAAAATAATGTAAAATGAAGAAAATAGAAGCCTCATTAATAAAAATTCTTTTGAGGATCAGTTCATGGATTATGTTCAATGAAATTTTGGAGCTCTCATTATTCTCTCTCTCTCTCATGCTCTTGGATACTTATATTTTTCTTGGAACACTCGTGGAGTGTGTGCATACTTGGAGATTTGGAGCAATAAGGCAAAGGAAGAGCAGGAAAGTGCAAGAGGACATCGGATCAGCAGTTACAACGGGTTTTGATTGCAGGTACCAAGTTGCATGTATGTTTTCCTCACTAGTTTTGGCATGAATGGTGTATGCTTCTGGTTTATTGGTCATGATCTATCACAAGTATGCAGGATTTCCTAAATTGATAGTGGATTTTCCTAGCCTTTCCATTTCCTGGATAGTCATGGTGTTGTGGGTTTTGTTTCATTCTTTGTTTTTATAGTTGGTTCTCATATGCCTTTGGTTGTGATTTGAGCTATTAGTTCCTGGAAGCCTTGGTTCGACAAACGCTCTAGAATCCTGACAGATAGTTGTGGGTTGAGTTACTAGTCCTAGAAAACTTGGTTGGACAAACTCTCTAGAAGCCCTAGGTGGGTTGAGTTACTAGTCCTCGAAGCTATGGTTGGAAAAATGCTCTAGAAGCCCTGTAATATTTGGGGTTGAGTTACTAGTCATGGAATTCCTGTAACATTTTGGGTTGAGTTACTAGTCCTCGACAAATCCCTGGTTTAAAAAAATGCTATGGAGCCCTGGAAAAACTTGGGTAGAGACCAATATGTGATGGTCTTGATGTCCGACTGTGAAGTAGAATCACTGATTGAGGGTTGAGGTGGTTTGGCCTCTAGAAGCCCTAGTTTGGTTTTCATGGATTTGGTTTATGAGATCCCACATTCATGCTTGGAATATGGCATGGGGGTGACTAGATTAAGAGAGATTTGGCTCAACCATGTCTATAGTCGGGTGGAACGTGGAAGTCCCAAACTTGGTTGCATTTTTCTTATGGAAATAAGAGCTCTTTTTCTCTTGAATTAATGGGTAAATATTCTTGTTATTATGTGGATTATATGGTTGTTATGTGCTTCTCATTTATGTTGCTTTGTTTATGAGTGAGTTTTATGATGGTGATGATGTATGGATATCATCATGTTTTGATTCGTAATTGAATGAACAATGTTTATATGCCTAAATAGATGATAATGCAATTAACATGATGAGGAAAAAATTATTCTTAATGATTCTCAAATAATTATGAGACCCCTATGCTCAGATATTTTATTTAAACTTGTAGATTACATGTTTGTGACACGTTTGATGAAATGTCTGTCATAGTTGGTAGGGGTCCAGTCAAGTCCTTGTTCGAATGTTTGCTTGTGCACCATTGTTTTTCTGTTATATTTCATTTCTTAACTTGTCATTGAGTTATCGGTAGTGACCTGGGCTTTGGGCCTAAAAAAGTGGCTCAAATATTGGGGATACTAGCATAGGTCTTTGGGGAAAAGTCCCTGGATGCACACATTCATATGCCATGGGAGCTTCTAGAGCCTCCTAGATGCACCCATGCCTATACTGTGGGAGCGTCCAGAGGTTTCAAGGTATAAAACCTTAGTGGTACCCAGGGGCTCGACACCTGAGTGGTTGGTTTGGATCTCGGGAGTTTTTTTGCTAATGTGGAAGGTTTTTTTGAGGTGTTTATGGCGATTCTCGCTTCCTTAAGGTCACGTAGGAGGTTGAATCTGATCATAGTAACCATTCGTCACATGTTTACCCAAGTTGGGTGGTTACTTGGGTAGATATGGGAGGAGGGTGTTACAGAGTGGTATCATAGCATGGTTCACCCCTTGGACTGGATGGGCGATGCGTGTTGGTCATGCATTCATGTCGGTTGCATTTGTGTTAATCATCCTTGTAATATATGTGCTTGTTTTACATGCATGGTGTTGGTCATGATTGTGGTGATGTTGCCATGTGAAAGAGGATGTTGTTGTTGTGGAATGTGTTGTAGTGATTGTATGATTGGTTATGTGTTCTTTATACATATCAAGTTCTTACGTATTGTCAATGTACATTGGTATGGTTGTTGTGGTCATGCATGAGTTCATGGTACGTGTAGTTGATATGGTCATTCATTGGTGACTAGACTCTAGCTAGAATGATGTTTATGTTTTTATATACCTATATGTCTATGTGTTGTTATGATTATTTATATACATGTATTACACTAATTAGTTGATTTTGGAAATGAGATATCCTCCCCGAATTATGGTAAGGTACGTTGGTTTATTTTGATTTGGTTTAGCTAATATGAGATGCCTTGCAGGAAGAAATCAAAGATGACTAGCAAGATGGTAGACTACAAATATTATCCCTATGAATTAGATGAGAAACATGGTGTTGGGCACTATTAAAAATTGGAAGACACACTGAGAAGTTTGAAGGAAGAAATAAGGAGTTGCAATGCAGATAATGACAGACCACATGAAAAGCAAGCAAAGATTACTGTAGTAATCCTTCAAAGTTTTTCATATTTTCAAAAACAAGGACCACTTCAGATCAACTATGGACAGGAGGATAGGACTAATGGGGCATATGGTAGTAGGTCTCCTAGTGGTCATAGGTCAAATAGACATGACACGATTAGAGATGGTAGGTTCTTGGACACTCCGGATAGGAGAGGTGACAGACATAGGTACTATTCTAATTCTGGTTCTGATAGGCATTATGATCGTCATCATTATCATCCTTACAGGAGGAGTGGCAAAGGATATTTTCCAGATGATTTTAAGAAAACAAATCCACCCACATCTGACAGAGAAACGAAGAAATCACAAGATGTAAAGGCATGGTTTCTTGGTGTGAAGAAGTTCTTTATTTTTCATGATTACTCATAAAACATGAAAGCCAAAATAGCCACATTCAACCGCAAAGGTAAATCAGAAATTTGGTGGGAGGATATGAAGAATGTCAAGGGTATTTATGAGGAGGAACTGACTTTGAGAAAAGTCGGGATACTATTCCAGAAGAAGTATCTTTCAAAGAGATATTGTGATGAGAGGGAAAAGTAGTTTTATGAAATAAATATGGGATCTATGACCGATGAGGAGTACACCAACATATTTCTAGAGTTGTTGATGTACATGCCTTACCTCAAGGAGGAGAAGGCAAAGATTCAAATATTCATTAGTTGGTTTTCGATATAATTTATATATAGGATTGAGTTTGATGAGCCTAGATCATTGGAGGAGTGCATTTGGAAGCTAAATATTTTTATGAGAAATCAAAGTGCAAATATGAGAAAAATATGCACTGGAAAGGGAATGATAAGAATAAATGAAAATGGGACAAAAAGTGAGAAAGACCTCAGGATATAGGTAACAAAGAGAATGTTTCACTACCTAAGAATTACAATACATCTGGCAGAGGAAAGGGAATTAGATCTGAGGATAATAATAAGGATGATGGTTGGAATCCTATACAGTGTTGGACTTGTGGAAAATATCATCGAAGGAGATATTGTCCACAACATAAGGGTGTTAGACCACACATCTATAGTGCTAAGGAGGCACAGACAGTGGGATATGTTGGACAAAGTATTCCCAAGATCTATGCAACACTGGATAACAGGCAGGCAAATCATGAGGCGGCAATTATCAAAATGGATGGTAAGCTTTGTGATCATGAAGTTGTTTCTATGTTAGCCTCTCTCACAAAAACAATAATAAATCCAAACATAAATTAATTAATTAAATATTCCAAGTTAGGAATATGTGCCTAACTCTTGGGTTGTTCCTCAAATATTGGAGTTTGTTTAGTAACTCCTATCTTGGTGAGTTTTTGGTGAGAAATTATCTCAACCAAAGGAGTCTAAGATAGCACGGACTATCTTAAGACATTGTCTCTATAACTCTAAATTCTTTTAATAAGAGAGAATGATGAGAATACCATGAGGCTGAAGCCTCTTTTCCGCCATTGTTTTTTCTGGTTTTGTATCTGTGTTTTCTGCAATCTGTTTCTGAGTTAATTTCATTTTTTAACATGTGGTATCGGAGCTTTTAGTTTTGTGGGCCTAGTAAGTAATGCTAATAAATTTGCAATAAAAAAGTTGCAGTGTGCACGCTAGTGGGTGATTGCTAGCTATGTAGACAGATCTGTTTTTTTGAGGACACAGCGTGATCATGCTGGCTGCATATAAGGACATGTTAAATAGAAGCAAACGCCACATAAATTGAATAAGATGACAAATAGCCAAGTGAGATGACTTCTTGAAGATCTGGCAGTGAATTCTAGTAAGGAAAGAATTTAATCTTTTATTCACTGTGCATCTTACTGAAATTTTTTTTTTAAGCATGAAAAAGTCGCTGAGGTAGATCTATTGTTCTTCTTCTTTTGTTTTCCCATGAAGAGAAGTGGGTTTCTTATTTAAATGAGAAGTGTTGTGAAAGAGCGTTGACACATCGATGCATATCAATGGAACTGATTTAAATTAATATTTGCGTTCATAATCCATCAAATCGTGCAACGACGTTCCTTCCTAGACTTGACTGTGTTCAAAGTGGAATATTCAAAAATTGTAGAGCCAGCGTGGAGAACTGCGTTGAGAACTCCCGTCTTATGAAATATCTCTTAAAAATCTTAATGTGAGTGGCACTCTGTGAATGGAAATTTCTGTGGAGCCAGCCTGTAATGCATCAGGGAACAACCTATCTGTGTTGTTCACATTGAGTATTTGAAGAAATTAAGGTGAAATTTGTATCAGAGAAATAAGGTGAAATCTGGTTGTGCGCACAAGCAGACGCATGGAGAAAACTGCATGAAGCTATAGTGATTATGGCAGAACGAATTGCTACTGAGCTCCAATGAGGATGTGAACTCTTAAATAATGCTGCAACCCCAGAAATATTCCGAAAAGACAGAGACGTGCCAGAATCTAGAGCGAAAGTATATCAGCCGACCTGCAAAGTTTCTAGATGAAGTTTTTCAGAACAACGATGTCATCAGCCTTTATCTCGCTAGCTTCTTTGAGGAATAGTCGGAACTATGGAATGTTGAAGCCATCGATCATGATTCCAAACTGAAAGGTGTATTTTTATCTAGTGGCATCATCAATTACACACAATAAAAATAATCGTTATGGCCATCGTCATCATTCACATCATTCTATAAATCAATCCATTTTTGTTTGTTCTACTCCAATTTTTTTTTCGGATTTCCATCAGCTAACTTTGTGGCTTCTATACCGATGTTTCCCTTTCAAATTTCAAAAGGAAGAGATGGTATTGCTATGTAGATATTCCTATAAATAATTCAGTGATTGATGGACGTTGGATCATTCAGGCTTGGAGCACTCACTGCTGGTGTGGGAGAAAGCAGCACTGGAAACCATGTGTTTGAAGAAATCATTTTGGTTGGTATGGAAATTTAATTTAATTTCATTTATTAGTTCTTTGAAATGTGGTGCGTAAAAATTTGGAGGAGAGTTGCGATTTTCATATGGTGTGGTAGAGCAGAGGTTTTGGATAGACCACTCTCAGCAATGCTGCAATATTTTTGGTTTGGTTCACGAAAGCTCATTCACATTGCTGGAAAGTTTCATAATAAACCATTTTTGAATCGATGAATGTGAATTGCGTTGAACTTCAAGGTGTACTGTGGAAAATATTTAAGTAAAGGCAACATTCATATTCCAACGGAATAATACTTATGCCTTCTAAGTTTAAAAGGAAACCTTAATCACCTTTTTTAAAGTCACTTTGACTTCATAAAGTTTTAATAATTATTTTAATGAAAAGTGTGTAAAGGAACCTTTCAAGAGTGTTCATTAAGCTTTTATGGAGCTTTTCAAGGCATAAGGTGAGTTATGGAAGTATTTTCTAAAGCTCTTTAATTTTTGCATTTTTGCAGTGATAAAGTTAATGGAGTGATAAGATAGTTTTGAAGTGATTTTTTTTTAGAGATAAGGTGTGTTAAATTTTCTAAATTCAGTGATTTTTTTTTTTTAATGGAGAAATAAGGTGTAATTTGGGGTATATTTTATGTAATGGAGTGCTAAGGTTTTATGTAATGGAGTGATAATGTTTTAAAGTGTGGTTTTTTTTTTTTGAGTGATAAGTCAGTGTAGTGAAAAGTGAAAAATTGATTCACTTTTTATAAAGTGAATTTAAAATTTTTTTAGGAGTAATAAGTTGTAATTTGGAGAGATAAGGTGTGAGTGATCAGTGCACACGGTTTTTGAAGACATTTTTTTCCAAAATTTGCGGGCGTAAAATTCTCATTGTTTGAGAAAGCTTCAATTCCAATATTGTAAAAGATGAAAGGTTGATGATCTCAATCCTCAGTAAAGACATATTATTTTTGGTGTTCAAGTGTCCTAAATCCACCCGAAATTGAATAAGGGGATCTTAGGTACACCATGTGTGTTTGTGATGGCGCATGTTTTTTATGGCTTCATGTTGTTGTTTTTTATTTGTGTCTAGTTGTGACACATCAATAATTTCATTTAATATCGCATACATAAAATTCAATACAAGCAAGCACAACACATGTAATGAAGAAGCTGCAAGGAAGGAAAATTAAGCTCAACACATGCATTTGTGTAACTACAACACATAATCAAAGATTGTCAACATCAGCATTCTATTTCAACAAGCGAATTCACTCACTTTCATGAATCTGGACACTCCAGTGTTTCAAAGCAAACTCTATAACAGTGTTCTGGAAAATCCATTTAAGAACTTGTAATCAAGTTCTTTGTTTTAAGTGAATCATTAAAAATTCATTGTTAATGAATTTTTAAGAGAACAAGTGACTTCATTGTTTTAAGTGAATCAATAAAATCATTGTAAGCTTTCTTGGGTGCATTTTTTACGGTGTTCGACACCCTTTCTTTAAGCAAAATCAAGTGAATGCACGAGTTTTAACTTTAAAGCAAACAAGAAACACGTTCACATCTCCTGCAAGCGAGTGTGAGTATTCATTTAAGAAATTTTGCATCAAGACAGTACAAATTTCAAAGCTTCAAGCGAGCCAAAGTGAAGTTCAATGTAGCAACCATCAAAGCAACCAAACAAGTTCAACTCTAACACCAATCAGGCAAGTTGAGATCGACATCAAGCAAGCGTGACTATTCATTCAAGTGAGCATGAAGTCATCAAGCAAGTCGAGTGAGCATTCAAGAAAACGCGATCGTCATCAAGCGAGCGTGAATTCTAGATTTTAAGCAAGAAAGTTCTACAACTCTAGCAAGTGTTCCAAGCAAGCGCAATAAGAAACAAGTCAAGCAAGTGTGCCATTCAAGCCACATAGCAAGCGAGCCTGTCATTCAAGTACCAAAATCAAGTGAAACGGTTCAAAGCACGACATCTCCGACAAGAGAGCCTAATTTCAAGTGAGCAAGTTCAGATGGCGCAACATATTCAGTTGTTAAACATTCATCACAGTTTGATCATCTCAAGTGATGAAGACATGGTGCAAGTCAGCAAAGAAACTCTTGCTGATCTTTCACGGCATCTACAACAAACAAAAGAAACCATTGAGTTTCTTCAACTAGAGTCGCAACTTCAAAGGATTGAATTTCAAGAAAATCGTGATACTTTCAAGTTTTTGAACCATCGAGATGATAAGTCATTCATTCAAATAGCTTCAAGTGTCGAAGTTGTTCCAGTTCCAATTTCTTCCAAGCCCATCATCAAGCCATGGGAAGAAATTCAAAATAACAGGAATCGACGCGGCTTAGGATATGTCAATGATGACACCAACTTGCATATCCCAGATTATTCCAAGCCAATTAAGTTCGTCAGTGGAGTATTTCTTGCACAAATCACCTCAGCAAGTTCTGAGAAAGTTACAGACAACCAGCAATGCATGCAACACAAAGTTGCAGACAAACAGAATTGCATGCACCCTGAAGTTGAAGTCCAACTGAAATGTTCTCATTGTCAAAGAATTGGTCATATGGATGATCAATGTTTTGATCTCCATCCTTCTCGCCATTGTGGAAATCCCAATCATTCCTCACATAAATGTCACAATCAACAAAAATCAGCCAGATTGACGATACATTATGAATGGATCGACCCTTGGAAATGGTCATCCACAATTAAAATATTGTCTCAGTTCTACAATCGCATACAATCACACATAGTGCAGCCAACAGTGAAAAGATGATGGTACTCTCATGCAATTGAACGGGGGAGTACACCAGTGTAAAACTCCTACACCTAAAGGGGGGGAGTTCAGGAATACTTTCCAAGAGAAGTGTCTCTCCTTTCAGTTGCCAAAGGGAAGAAAATGTCAATGAAATTGACAGTGGTTTTCAGACTGAAAGTCTCGACAAAACCAACAAAAGCAGCCAGTGGACATTTTCAACAGCCAGTGGGCATCAACAAATTTTTCAATGGGCAGTCGACAGCAAAGAAGTAGTGAACAATTTTCAACACAGCAAAAGCAACGGTGAGTTGTTTTTGACATCATTAGCCAGTGGGCTTTGAACAAATTTTGTCAGTGGACAAAGGATGATGATTTCATGCAAAGGACAGATGGATCCTTTTTAAACTTGGCACTTGATGGAGTTGTCAAGCGAAATTTAGAGATGAATCAGACATGCAGCTGACTCATGGTCTCTTCAAATTGCAGTTTTTCAGCATCCTGCTTTGGCGGTTTTTTCAGGCAATGTTTTTGAGGATCAACATGAGAACTTTGAAGATGGTTCCTCGTTCTTATTTTGGATTTATCATTGAAGGGTGGAATTTTAGCCTCTCTCACAAAAACAATAATAAATCCAAACATAAATTAATTAATTAAATATTCCAAGTTAGGAATATGTGCCTAACTCTTGGGTTGTTCCTCAAATATTGGAGTTTGTTTAGTAACTCCTATCTTGGTGGGTTTTTGGTGAGAAATTATCTCAACCAAAGGAGTCTAAGATAGCACAGACTATCTTAAGAGATTTTCTCTCATATATTTAAATTTTAACTCTAAATTCTTTTAATAAGAGAGAATGATGAGAATACCATGAGGCTGAAGCCTCTTTTCCGCCATTGTTTTGTCTAGTTTTGTATCTGTGTTTTCTGCAATCTGTTTATGATTTAATTTCATTTTTTAACATTCTATTTTTATTAACTCTAGATATAAGTATAGTTATGTTAATCCTGACCCGGTGGATAAGTGTGGTTTTAATAAAGAATTACATGCAAAGTCTTGGTTAGTGTAGTTGGATATAGTACCAAGAAGAGAGTTCACCATTGGGTAAGAGCTTATGCATTTGGGTTCGTATAACATGGTTTTGGGTATGGACTGGTTGTATCTTCATAGGACCAAGGTGGATTGTTATGACAAGGCTATTGAGTGCTTGGATGACAATGGGGAACATATATTCTTACAGGGTAATAAGAAAGCAACATCAGTTAGAATGGTTATAGCTACGCAGGCCAAGTGCAATCGTAGGAAAGGGTGTGTGTTATTTGCAGTGCACATTTCTAGTGAAAAAGGTAAGGAATTTGAGGATGCAGATGTTTTGAACAGGTACCTAGTTCTACAAAAAATTTAGGATGTATTTCCCTTACAAATTTCAGAGTTTCGACCTCACAGGGAAGTAGACTTTTCTATTGAGTTGGTACGAGGGGTAGTGCCAACATCTAATGCACCTTACAGGATGAGCACACCGGATTCGGTAGAGTTGAAGTTACTGTTGAAGAAAATGTGGGACAAGGGATACATTAGGCCAACTGTATCACCATGGGGTGAATCGGTATTTTTTGTGAATAATAAATAAGGTAATCTAAGAAAATGCATTGATTACAGAAAATTGAACAAAGTGACCATCAAGAATAGGTATCTGTTGTCGAGGATTGATGAATTGTTCGATAAGTTGAAGGGAACAACAATGTTCTCGAAGATTGATCTGATAGCATGATATCATCAGGTACACATTAAAGAATATTTCATTCACAAGACAACCTTCCGGAACAAGTATGGGAATTATGAGTTTGTTGTAGTTCCTTTCGATTTGACTAATGCTCCAACTAAATTCACGCACTTGATGAATAGTTTGTTGCATCCTTATCTGGAAAAGTTGTTATTGTATTCATTGATGATATACTGGTATATTCTATAAAATTAGGAACAACATGCCAAAATTTTAGCAGCAGTTTTGAGATTGCTAAGAGTGCATCATTTGTATGCTAAGCTTAGAAAATGTAGTTTCTTTATGAAATAGGTACATTACTTGGGACATGTTGTCTCCAAGGAGGGCATCGTAGTAGATCCAAAAAAGATAAGGGCCATCATGGATTGGGAAGATCCTAGGAATGTGGATGAGATGAAATCCTTCATGGGATTGGAAGGTTATTACAAGACGTTCATTGAGAACTTCTCATAAATGGCTTGTCCTATTACATCATTGTAGAGGAAAGATAAGAAGTTTGAATGGAAAGATGAGTGTGTACCCAATTTTGATTAGCTTAAGAAGTTGTTGACACATGATCCAGTGTTAAAGATAGTAGATCCAGACAAAGATTTTTTAGTATGTACAGATGCTTGCAAGGGAGGAATTAGCAGAGTTCTTATGCAGGAAGGAAAAGTAGTATGATGTGAGTCACATAAGTTGAATGAGCACGAGTAGAACTATCTGACGCATGATCTTGAGCTAGCAGTGATCATACATGCATTGAATATGTAGAGGCACTATCTTCTTAGCAAGAATTTTGTATTCATGAGTAATCACAGTGGATTGTGATATATATTTGACCAACCAAATCTGAACACTAGGCAAGCTAGATGGTTGGCCATGATTAGTGAGTTTGACTTCAAGATCATGTACATCAAAGGTAGACAGAATAAGGTTTCAGATGCTCTTATTAGGTGGATACAAGTGAATCACATAGAAACCATGAGCTCTTATGGGATATATTTACAAGATATGATTTTGCAGGCAGGTCAAGAGGATGACAGTATATGGATATTGTGCACAAGTTGCAACAAAGTATAGATATAGGTAGTGGTACATGTATAGGAGTGTAGGATGTAGATTATTGTCTCAAAACAGATGGCTTAGTTAGGTTTAGAGACAAGATATATGTGCTAGAAAACAGTGATCTCAAGAAGGTGATCTTGAAGGAGTTTCATGTGAAACCATATTCAAGTCACCCAGGATATTAGAATACATTGACCGCAGTAGATAAGTTATACTATTGGTTGAATTTAAAGAGAGACACAGCAACATTTGTGGCTAGGTGCTTGGATTGTCAATAGGTTAAGGCAGGGTGTAAGCATCCAAGTGGACTATTACAGCTGATTGTGATTCTAGAATAGAAATTTGAGAACATTTCCATGGAATTTATCATAGGTTTTCTGAGGACAGTGAGACAACACAATTCCATTATGGTTGTGGTGGACATGTCAACAAAGGTAGCGCAATTCATTCCAGTGAATTCTACATTCTTAGCTAGTGATGTAGCACATGTGTTCATCTGAGATGTGATCATATTGTACGATGTTCAAAAGAAGATCGTATCAGACAGGGATGTAAATTTCACTTCCATGTTTTGGAAGAATTTGTTTGCAGGTTTAGGCACAAAGTTGGCCTTGAACATAGCTTATCATTTGCAGATAGATCGACAGAAAAAGGGGGTCAACAAGATATTGGAGGACATGTTGACGATGTAAGTGATGCATCAACAATGGAAATTGAAATATTATCTTCCAATGGTAGAGTTTTCTTACAACAATGGGTATCAGGAATCAGGGAAAATTTTAGCCCAAGGGCGAATTTTAAAGGGTTTTAGATTTTCGAGGGGCAAATTTTTTATATAAAACCCCTTTTTTATATTTTTATATAGTTAGCCCTATAATTATTTAAAAAATAATTAATTATTCCCTGTTAGCCCAAAAAAATAAATGCACATAAACATCAAAGGATGAATTCGCCTCCCGATTTTCTGGTTTGGAGTGGATTTGAATGGAATTCGCCACGATTTATTGGGTAGGAGGGGCATTGGATTTACATTCACCCCCATTTTTTATTGGTTGCGGATTTGGGGCTTTACTAGTTGGGGCTTCACTATATCAATAACACTCTGGCGTTCTCATGGAGACATAAGAATCCATGCCGAGTCCTGATGAAGGTGGTATGGAGTTGGGTGTGAGAATGACCGAGTAGTGAGGCTTTTTCTCCAGATCTCGACCTCATGGGTCCAATTGATGCCTTAGCAGGTATTTTTTCTCCATATCTCGACCTCATGGCTCTGTTTAATGCCTTAGCAGGTCTCCATGAGCTCAGAATTCTGAGCTTGAAGAGAAATTCACTCAATGGCACCATTCCTAATTTTTTGAACTGGAGAAGTCTTAAGTTCCTGTTTCTCTCTGATAGTTATTTCTCAAGTCCCTTACCTTCTACCATTGCTTCATTATATTGTCTCTTGAGATTGGATGTATCGAACAATCATCTCAGTGGGAAAATACCATCGAGTCTTACTTCAATGACCAATTTCATTACTCTGAGGCTTGAGAACAATGAGTTATCTAGCAGCATTTCAGACTTGATGTTTCCCAATATTTTTGAAGAATTCAATATTTCAGACAATAGACTCAGTGGAATGATACCTGCAAATCTGTCTAGTTTTCCAAGCTCCAGGTTTGTGAATAATGAAGCACTCTATGGAAATCACCTGCAGATTTTCAATGAAAGTAACAATGCAAGCTCTGATAATAATCCCTGCATGGCTTCCAGCCCCTCCATGATTTCAGGCTCACTGCCATTGCAGAGAATAATATCTCTACGCAAGTCAAACAATGTGATATTATAGGAATAGTTTTGGGTGATGTTGCAGTGTTATCGCTCATAGGATTTGTAATCTTCTGCTATTACTGGAAAAAGAAGGGTGTAAAACAGAAGAAACCTAAGCCTGCCCAGAGATGTCCAATAGATAGGTTAGTTGTGCATTCTTCAGATCAATGTCCTAATAATCAGTCTATTACTGCAGGAAAATACAAGCTTATATTCCTTAATTATGGAATACCTTTTGAGCTAGAGCATCTCCTACAAGCTTCGGCCGAAATGCTAAGAAAGGGTAACTTTGGAAGCGCTTATAAGGCTATTATGGAAGATGGATCTGTTTTTGATGTCAAGAGATTGAAATATTTTCAAGGTATTGGAAGGAAGGAGTTTGAGCAACATATGGAGCTCATGGGAAGTTTGAGATAACAAAATGTAGTTAATTTAAGGTATTATTATTTTTCTAGAGATGAAAAGCTTATGGTCTATGACTATATGCCAAAAGGGAGTCTGCATGCACTTCTTCATGGTATGTATACATTCCCCACTCCCTCATTCCTTTAGCTTTTATATGTAGTCTTATACCATGGAGCTCAAATTTGAATTATAACACAAGTTAGTTTCCCTGTGTTTTATATTGTGAAACCATTTTTAATAGCATCCAATATGTAGATGTGAATTGATTTTTTATTACCCGCACCATAGAAAACAATATATTATAGAAATTGATGTTTACAGGTTGATGTTTACATCTATAGACAAGTAATCCATTGACATTATTCTACTACTCCATTGTGGATGTCAAGGTCATCCATTGATGTCAACATCAATCCAACCATCTTGCTAGTACATGGGATAGGAAATTTAGCAGTATTGTTAAACATCAACTTCAAGAATTTCACCACCAAATTCAGTGTTCAATTGTGGGCAAGTTTTTTTACCTAGGTTTCGTGTGGTGTTGCAGAGGGTATCCATGATCTCATGCTTTGAAGAAATTTCAACTTCCCATGCAACCAAAAGTTTTGAAATAGATATTTTTCACTTGTAAGATATTGAAACTATCAGTTATTTCCTTGTAAGATTTTGACCGAAACTTTTTTATTGTTATTAATGAATTTGGTTTCACTGTGATTCCTTGGGTTAAAACTTAACTTTTAATTTGCAACAAAAAAACTACATGAGGCCACATAATAGATAGTTATAGAGCTCATTAAAAGAAATAAGTTATTAAGTAGACTGTAGACAAGCTCATCCTCTTTTCCGCAAAAAATCTTTCTCAATTCTAGTAGGAATTTGTAGGAAGTATAGTTCTACCTTATTGATGAGGACTTTGATGAAGAAACTTTTAAAGTGTAACTTTCCCTCATCAGAAAAAATAAACTCTAACAAAATTTAGTTTATACACTAATTAACTCACTCTTTTTAGAAAACTAGTCTCCAAGACTCAAGTCCATCGATGAAAAACCGATAATAATATCCAAATGGAACTGAGTCATTAACCATAAAAGTCCAAGGAAAAATAAGGACGTTCTCCATATTTACCAAGCCTTAACATCCATCCACAATGAAATTTGCATTTTCATATTAAATCAGTTGAGAAGGGTGAAATGAGTTCAATAATATATAAAATCAGAGTTAGGTTTCCACTTCCTTTTCAACTTCATATGTTTCCCTCCTCAAGATTCGCAGAATTTCAGGTTCTCAATCAGCTGAGAATCTTAAAATGGACAAGTTGGAATCAAAGTAAAATGGGAAAGCAGGGATGCTATATATCTTTCTATTTGGAATAACCAGAAAGTTGGAGGATATCTTATTTTTGAGGCCTGATGTCATTTCTTTTACATGTAAGCAGAAGGATTAACCTGTAATAAAATAAACATGTCTCTTAAAACATAGTGAAAACCTGTAATCAACTAAACCTGTCTCCTAAAATTTTGAAGTAGGTGTAATATGAACCTTAAAACATAGTGAAAACCTTTAATCAACTAAGTCTATCTCCTAAAATTTGGAAGTAGGTGTAACATGAATCTTAGAAGCCAGTTATGCGCCATTACCATTAGCACAGATCCATGTATCAAATTACTTTGAGGGGTCATTCTCAATTTTTTTGCACCATAACCTCTTCTGATGAACAAAAAATCCCAGGAAGAATGCTTTCAGTGGTGCCTTGGGTAATGGAAGTGTCCACTTGAACGGTGGGTAAAATATTCTGAAAATTCAGCTAGCAATGCTCTATATGTTATGAGAGGTAGAGGTGATAGAAACTTAGTGTAGTGAGTTACTACAAGAAAGAATGGTTAGGTGACTATGCCTTGAATATTCTCAACTTGCAATCAAAGGAGGTGACCTTAAGAGAGGCTCAGTGCAAAACGCTGGGTGGAAGAGATTTGATCAATGAGGCTCATGAATAATCTATGGTCATCACATGGGCCCATGTATTCACAACTTGCATCCTTAAATATAGATGTAAGATTAAACATATTAATGACCTAACCTCTAAACATGGAAAGGCTCACTGATGATTCCCTCTTAAAACTTGCTGAAAGGTCTCAAGGTCAGTTAGGAAAATTGACTATAGTGGAGTACCTGAAAATTACACATGATGGACTGAAGCAAGTATTCAACATCAGTCCAAAGCTCACAAAGGTTGGTATTTGTCTTTGTTGTTTTCTGATTTTGAGAAATTACAGAAAGATGAATTTGTTGTTCAATTTTCTTTGTTATTTGATTTCAGAATTACCTGCATCATTGTTCATACACTACATACTTTCCAATCTAAGTGGATGCATTTTCAGACCATAAGGTATCATAAGCCACACCATTGTTTGAAGGATTGGTCTAAATGAATATATTGTAATCTAGGTTACTATACAAAGAAAACCTGAATACCCTGATTTTATTTTACGAATGAAATTTGATAGAAAAATAAAATATCATTGAATAAGCATACCTTCAGATGCAGTACTTCTGCTCAATGGAGTACAAGAGGCTATGGATACACTCGTTGATTCTTTTTATTCAAGAGGAAGTGCAATATCAAGTTCACAGTCCGTCTCAATGATTGATATGGTAGAGAACGTCTTGGTGTCAATAACATCTAAATAGTAGTATCTTCTGTTGTAAGATAACATGATGTTGTCATTTGTAGTTAAGTAGGAAAAGTTTCTTAAATTTGTTTCAAATCTACATAATAAAATTTAAACCTGCGTATACATAACTTTCTTGACAGAAGTTTCATCATCTAAATACAACGTGATACATATTAAAAAAATCTCCTAAACAATGCTTCAAAGTTTTGACAGAAGTTGGATTATCTATAAACATGCCATGAAAAACAAAGGATCACATACCCAGTATGGCATGTAAAGCATGCCCTCATCAGCAGTAAACTCAAGTACTCCACAATGTGATCTACGCTCTGTTGCGGTATTATAAAGCTCAAAGAGCATAGGATAATCTATTTGTAATGAAGCTATATATGAAAAAACAAGAGAAGTAGAATCAAATCAAGGCTAGAGCCCAGCTTCAAGAAAGACAAAAATTAAGATGCATAAAAGAGCATATGTCAGATGCCAATGAGTAAAAATATCTTACCACTAACAGTAGCATTCAATTGAAGAAGGTGTTTGACCAAAACCACGGGATTTCCTCCAAGGGCTTAGCATTGAACAATTTAAGTGGAAACCACCAAATATAATGCATGTCCTCAATGTCTTTCCAAACGAAGAAAAGTTTGACGATCTCCCATGTTCTCCATATACTCTATTCCACAAACTTACTTTTGATTTTCAGCTTAATTGGTGTAAATATAAGGGTTTGAAAGTTTGCATCACTTCAACTTCTTTTACTTGACACAACCCCAAGTGAAATGCACTTTCACACAAGCACTCCCAACTTTTGTTTCCTTACCCTACCAAGATGAGCCACTTCACGTATAAGTTAACAACAATTAACCCTCTTACTAATGATCCTATTAATGATGACAAAGTTGTATTTAACCTTCCATGTAGCACCTAGAATTTCTAGTCCCTGGACCAAGCATGAAAAGGGTCCTTTCCTTTAACAATGTTCCTCTTAAAAAGCCTAAAGGTGTTTCCAAAACCAAGGGATATCCTCCAAGGGCTTATCATTGAAAAATTTAAGTGGAAACCACCAAATATAATTCTCATGGAATTATAGGCATGCCCTTATTTTTTCCTTTCAAAACGAGGCAAGGTTTGATAATTTCTCATATTTTCCATATACTTTATGCCACAAAAAACCCTTTTTTTCCATCTTAATTGGTGTAAATAGAAGGGTTTGAAATTTTCCCTTACTCCAACATCTTTTAATCGAGATGACCCCAAGTGAAATGCACCTTCACACCAGCACTCCCAACTTTTGTTTCCTTACCCTACCAAGATGATCTACTTCATGCATGAGGCTTGATGCTATCAAAAGAAGCCAATCATACCCAAACATATCAAATCCTTAGGGCCGCAATAGAAGCCAATGGACACGATGGAAGCCTTTCATCCCCTAAAGGTCATCACAACAAAAGCCTTGAAAGAGTTTCTCAATTGTCTATAAGGTTATACCAAAGGAAGCCCAACAAGATGAGGAATAAATGTGCATGGTAACATGGAGCTTTGAAAAAATCTGTTGTCTAGTTGCTAGTGTCATGGGAAGTGCTGCAGGAACGTCCCTACCAATTTTTCAGGAAGATCTCCCTCTGGAGGAAAACTATAGTAGTTTCTGAACTGTTATTGCTTCAAAGTCATTACTTTTGAGGTGATGTTTCCGTATTTATTGATGTGAATAATTATCAATCAAATATTATGTATCTTTTGTTTATGATGTTTTTTATCTACTTTCATAGGCTACTTTTTTCCATGTTGCAGTAGTACTGCTCCTATAGCTATCCCACTTGCATCAAATGATTACAACTAATTTTTAATGGTCTAAACATCAATATAGGTGTTTACATTAGCCTTTTCTTTAGGCAACCTTCCAAGACATATCTTGTTTCATTCATGAGCTTTTGTCTTCATTGGAAGGTGCATCTTCAAAGGAAGGTGCATAAGACTTTATCCAGCTTTATACCAACTTGAAAGCATCATGTATCTGTTTGGAATTATCATTTATGTATTCAATATAATTCTCTAATTTAATCATTTCATATTGTATATGCTGAAATGGTTCAAAAATTTTAAGTATATATTTATATATTTCAGGAAGGTAAGTATTTTAAACATCTTAAAATTAATACTTAAGTTGGTAAATTTTATGCATAATATCAGTTGATATTAAATTTATACTCCATTATTACTCCATTACAATAAATAAATAAATAAATAAAAATTCATACTTGAAAATAAATATAAACACCCCAATCCCCATGTCAAGAGCACATAAAGATATAATAAAAACCTAAGCAACATAGATACTGGAGCAGAAACAACAAAATAAATTCAAATAACAGCAAGAGAACATGTTGGCAATAACAGAAATTGTGTGGTAGAGGACAAGAAAGTAGAAATGATGATGACACCAATAAAAACAATATACATGAGGTATTCCTCTGTTCTATTTTTCCCTTTATTATTGCCTGCATTTTTGTTCACCTATCACACCAAGAAATAATTCCTCAAGATATCTTATTTGTTCCTTTATTCATTATTTTAAAGCTCTAGTGGTGTACAACTCATGCATGCAATTTCTTCTTATGTGTACCATATGAGGTACAATCCAACCACTTTTCAAGGTTGTATTCTATCTATTATATATTTTGGAGCTTTTCCGGGCATATTTTACAGTCGTAATTTGCCCAAAATCTGGCCAGGATTTATTGCAATCACAAGTATGAGTTGTGAAGTCTCCACAATCTGAGTTCCCCACGTGTATTTCAGGGTGTGGAATCTATATATGCACTCAAAAACACATTTTAAACAACAAAATCTCACGAATTAACTGAAAATTGTTTCATTGGATTCCGGCCAAAAAAATAAAAAACATATAATAGTTAGACAATGCCTTTTTCAAGTATATGAATAGATCATAAAACATTGACCCATATTAGCAACTATCTGTTTAAAGTCAGGTGCTTCACATTTTGACTAACTTCATCAACTTTTTTTCACTTACCAATGATCTGTTCTAGCTATGGAACAAAATAGCAAGAAATAGCAAACTAAAGTTGAGCACACGCAAACAAAATAAAGAAGAGACTTTTAAATTCAATTTATAACCAGCAATGTTCAGTATGTTTTAGCATGCTGATAATTTATGATAACAAAGCTTGTTGGGGAACATCGTTCATTAGTCTACCAGGCCCTTGTACTCCAATACCTCCAGCTCCAGCGCGACTAGATCCTGATACAGGACTTTGTCCAGCACCAATATTTATGGTCCTCCCATGGTTGGCTCCAACTACATCCATAATGTTTCCAACATAGCTTGTTATCCTAGGCCCTGCATTACTTGTAAGAGGAGATACTCCTGATCCTGGAACAATTTGCATCATGATCAAAATTACTACTGAAACAAGGAATGAGCCTTGAGCGTACGCACTAATCCCATTCATGCTAGTACTAAAAAAAAAAATTTTGAGTTGTTGAATTCAGAATCTCCACAGTATGCATTTTTGTGTCTATTTTTTGGGTCTAGATCAAGACCCATCATCAGGAAAAATCTTGCGGAACCCTGTGGCTTGTTGTCGTGGTCCATTGAAGTAGCATGAGGCAGCCGAATGTGCCCAACCTTTACCCGATTTTTCATGTCTGTACTTTCTGGTTCTAGGTTAGTGTCAGAGGCAACCGTCTTCTAGAAAAGTTTCGGGGAGTGTGAGAGGCTGGTCATGGTATTGTCTTCGTAGATATTTACAGCCCCTTCCTCCTGCGCGTCTATAGGGCAAGCGGTGGATGGAGTACTGCTGGACGTTGCGTAGATGTTGGATGGTGTGTTGTTAGAGGTGGTTATGCAGTGGAATGGAATTAACTATTCCTAATTACATTAAAATTAAAATTGGCATTAATATTATTATTGTTAACATTTAAAATTAACCCTCATTAAGAAACCATAATTAATTATTTATCTAAGGACCTCATCAAAATCAATAATAGTTTGCTCTATTATTAACATTAATTAATAAAAGTATCTTTAAAAATCAACTTCCTTCTTATTAGCATATTAATATAAACAAATTAAAATATATATAATACCAAATTGATAAAATAAAAAGAACTCTAAATATAAAATTTATTAAATCAAATATTTGAATTAATATTATAATATTAACAATTTATATAACAAGTGATTTATTAAAAATAAAATAACATGTTTATTCTAAAATATAATTAATCATAAAATGAATTATAAGAATTTACTTTTAAAAAGGCTAACAATTTTAATTTT
Source organism: Pinus albicaulis (assembly GCA_034641835.2). Classification (NCBI taxonomy): domain Eukaryota; kingdom Viridiplantae; phylum Streptophyta; class Pinopsida; order Pinales; family Pinaceae; genus Pinus; species Pinus albicaulis. The sequence goes on from CM076574.1 coordinate 36,414,232, forward strand.
AAATCAAAATGAAACCTTTACATTAATAAAAAAACAAAATTTAATTTAATTTTAAAATAATAATTACATTTTCTTGTTATGGTTGGTCGGTTCACGCTCACCTCATGCACTTCTTTGGTTTATATTTATTGTATCTAACCTCCTCTCTTTTTGACAGGATTTGTCCTAATGATGGGTCTTGATCTAGACTCGAAACGTAGACGCAAAAATGCATACTGTGGAGATTCTGAATTCAACAACTCAAAAATCACACCACAGAAATCTAAAAACTATAAATAATATTTTGTTGTTCATACTAATAGCAAACATAATAACTTCTTGCTATAATATTACCTCCTCGGTTTGTTATCCCTGTATGGCCATGAAATCCACCATGTGATAAATGTTAGTACCAAACAAGTCATACAGATAAAAGTCAAGAAATATTGCAGAAGGTCAAAATGTTTTGTTTCTAGCAAACATTCGACAAAGCAGTCCCATGGGAAATCAGAATATTATCTATTAACTATAGCAAAATTGACCTATTGAGCACACCATCAGAACTGCAACAAGTAGACCTAGGAGAGAGCAACTAGAAGGTTGTTTGATGCAAAGCGTCCAGTAGAAAGGCTCCCAGAGGGTTGATGGACTCTGCTAGAGGGAATTCCTCCAAATCTCGAATTGCATGTAGATATAGAGGTTGGCATGTTTGGCATACTGTAATTACCATGCACATTATGCAATCCCTGTATACTGCCTACTTTAATGCATGAAATACATTATCAGTTGTTTTCTTGAAGCTAATCATGCTTATTAAATATATCCTAGAAACGCATTACATATCAAATGAGTCCTCACGAGAGTGATGGAAAATAGGGTTTGATCTTGATTGTGTAGAAAATGTTGTCGCAAAAGGCCAATCTGTGCTTGTAGAATCCAACAATTTTGAGGATGGACTATTCAACATAGACTGCATACATAAATTTCCATTGACCAAGTAAGATGCAGCAACTACACCTCATTCAAAGTTTGAAAGAAACCAATAATATTTGCCAAATTTGCTAAAGAAAACCACCAAAAGACCCAAGTACACATCATTATCCTAAGGAAAGTAATTAATTATATGCTTGCAATTTTTTATTAGGCTAATATTAACCCTTGTATTTGATCGGTGGCCACCATAGGTTTCTGTGTAGGCCTTTATGAGATCAACAGCATCAGTCACACTGCTGAACAACGGTAGGCTACATGCCAACATTCTGCTCATCCATCTCCATGGCCAAAAAATAGTCCATTTATGGAAACCACCAAGTTTCCCCTCCCTAAACAAAATACCAAATGTGGCCCAGGAGAGTGTTTCAAATGGCATATTTGATTTCATTATTTTGGTTCTACAATCAACAATTGTGTATCATGTATGGTAATGTGTTTGGCTCGAATGCTTGTGATTACAATTTGGGATCTTCGCATTTTTAAGTAAAAAAAGATCAAACATTTTGTTTGTTTTTATGAATTTATGTTTATTTTTTATCCAATGGATATGATTGGTGACTTGGCTTCTTTTTAATCAGGCTTCATCATGTGGCCTTACCTAGTGATATACAACTCGTCTCTTGATGTTTTCTTCCCTTATAACTATGTCACATTATTCATACCACAACGAAAAAGTACTGGTGTAATACTGATGGGTGCTTGTACTGTTTTTGGAATTTTTGAGTGCTTCATTTGGTGTTACAAACAAGTTTGGATGTGTTACTTAGTTTGGCATGACTCATGAGCGTTTGAGATATTTTGTTTGGATTGAATACTTTTGATTACAATTCGATGCTTCTAGATATGGATTATTTTCAAGTGTTGAATTCACTTCAACATCAATTTATAAACTGATAGAACCGTGTTGTCTATTGCTTCATTTGTGTTTAAATATCTCTTGCAATATATGGTAGATATTGATATCAATATTTGTTTATCTATTGCAGGTCAATGATATTTATTCCAGTGTAGCTTTGAACATGTCTGGGTGTTTAGACTTTGGAGATGACAACTTTACCATTAGTAGTTTGGAACATAAAGTACTGGTTAGCGGAGATGGACAAATAAAGGTATCAACTGAAGTATTTTTTGCTTCAATTGACCAACGAAGTGAACTTGCTGCAAGGGAGAGTGCTTGTATTTCTTTGGTAGTAATTATTGATGACTGGTTACAAAAAAACCCCAATTCTATGCCAATAAAATCACTGTTTGACACATTGATACATGAAGGATATCTGGAGTGGAGGAAGTTTTCAGAACTAGAGGAATATAGAGAGAGGCTCTCTGATGGGCACTTTGATTTGGAAACAATATTGCAGTCAAACACGTTTTATAACTGGAATTGAACCTCCACATATTTTTAAATTGTGGCAATTGTCTTAAGATTAGATTGGGATGCAGGGGCTCTGAATTGGTTTTTATTGTAAATATGATTTCTTTCAACATTATTGATTATGCACACAAGTGTCAGGGCTCTTGTGTGATGTTCGAGTGATATTTCAGTATTGTTTGTAAATACTATGTTTTTCCTGTGAAAGCTGGCATCCCCTAAAATTTAGACAAGAAGGTGGGTTGGAATTGTTGGCTGGATCTGAGACTCGACAGTATCATAATAATACAAAACAGAATTATATGTTAGTAGAATAGTATTCTAAAATGTGATATTTACATATTAATACTACTGTCTTATTAAATAATCGACTTGATTAGACAATAATGTGGAAGTTAAATAAAATCTTTGTCAATGACAAATTGTTGAAATAATTATTTAGTCTCATATTCTCCTTCATTTTTTGCGATCCTTCGAGTGGCAAGGCACATTCTATTAAGAAAATTTTCCTCCATGACATATCATGTTTGTAAGTTAATCATAAATTTGTAGATTGTTTTTACTTACTTTTGATGATGGGTAGTTCCAATTAATGGAAATGTTTAGTTGGGTTCAGTGTTTATCCTCTTTATATAGGATTGACTTCTTATAATAGTGTTTTATACCCTATGTAGACATTGTTCACTAGTATGGAAATTCTTAATGGAGAAGGCTTGGAATCGTTCTTGTGAATGTGCGTTGTAACTCTTTGTTAAAATATATAATGTTTTAACTATAATTTTCACTTCATTGATCTATTTGCAGGGGTAGAGTGGCACTTGCAGCTCTTGAGGTGCAAGAGGATGAATGTGGAAGTGATGATGATGGTGGTCATCAAAGACTAGCATTGAAGAAGCGAAATAAGTGTATCCTCTGAATTTTGCTGCCTTTTTGGGTGCTTTTTGTTGGAAACCATCTTTGTTTCTATCTATGCACTGTAACTTATACAGTAAGCTAATCTTTAATTTAAGAAATCTGGTATATAAGAAATGCTATATTGTTCTCATAATTAGTTATAATTATGTTGACTGGAATTACACACCCCCGGTCATGCAGCACACCCCTTTAGCAATGGTTCTAAGGCATGCGCAAAAGAATGGCATCATGTAAAAGGAAAATGTTAATATAAGATGTCAAGTTTGATCAATTAAACCATGAGTAATATCCTTGTGATAGTATGTTGTAATTTTATGTTTGAAAAGTATTTTGAGATAGCCAAAAAGTTGGAACATGATGGAGATTGTATTTTTTTTTTCAGTCCTTCTTATCAAACCTTAAGCAACACAACATTCATAGGTTAAGGTCTTCAAATTGTCCTATAAAGTGAAGCATGTGTGATTCAAATTTTTACATTGTTTAATTTGTTACTTCATACATTTTAATTTTTACATCCTATAGATATTCTCTTGGATGATTTTTTTCATCTTTTATTTGGTTGGTAAGAGATGGTCAGGTGCATATAGGGAATATTTGAATGGAGGAATTTGTTCCATCATAATACAAATTGAAGCAAGGAGATCAAGTTGAAGGAGTAGTTGTTGCAATGGACTATCATGAGCAAAAGGCCAAGTATGGATACCAATCATGCCCCTTTGTTGTATCAACGGATTTTTGAGCATAGTGTAAAAGAGGGACAAGACAAAAAATTGTCTCAAGTAGGAAGGGGTGAGTTGCAAACTCTATAAGGATGATGGGTTGAGGAATTGGCTACTTTCATTGAAAAAAACGCCAAAGGAGGATGATCTATACTCTCTTTATAGAAGACCAATTAGACTCTAGTAAACTAGGTACCCAAACCTTGGAACCATTTAGAACTCTAGGTTGGGCCAAGAGTGTGCATGAGTGACATCTTGGTAGATATGTCCTGAAAATATTTGAGAAACACTACCTCTCAAGAAATTCTAAGGACCTATATCCCTTGTTGATTCAGGGCTGAAGTGCATGTTTCAAACTAAAGTGAGGTCTTGTGAATAGTACCCCTACATAAGTATATGATTTTGTGATCTTGATCTCCTCAGCATTGAGAAATAAATGGTGATAAGGGAGAATTTTGTTCAACACATTGAAGATGATGACTTTGGTTTTTACCTAGGTTGATAGTCAACTGATGAAGATCACAGAAAAGGGCCAGGGCATCGAGTTGTCTTTGCAATTTGTCTAGGGATGAGACTAGAAGGGCCACGTCATCTACAAACATCAAAATATAAATTAAGACATGGTGTTGAAGGCAACCATTTCCATCTTGGATGTGCTCATGCAAGGACTCCAACTTGTCAATATAGATCGAAATAGTGTAGGGGACAAGGGGCAACCTTGTTTTACCCCAATGATACTTAGGATAAAATATGATAAACTGTGTGTTGGTGCATCGATGACTAAGGATTGGCTCATATAAAATGCATAAAGGTTGACAAAAGGGTTTATGAGATGCCAATATCTCTGATTATGTGGAATAAAGCCTCTATGGGGACAAAGTGAAAAGCCTTTTTGAAAATATAGGGTGGGGAAGAATGATATGGTGACTAAGCGGAAAGAGTGAGTGAGCTTCAAAATGTGAGAGAGCTAAATAAAGAGGGTTGGAAGGGAGAGGGATGGAGATATTTTTTGTTGACATAGGGAGGAATAGAGGGACAAATTTGGAGGGGGATGTCATGAATTATGAATTAAGGGAGAGGGGGAGAGAGGGATACAATGTGAAATTGAGTGAAAGGGGGGGGGGAGGGGCAGGGGCGAGAGAGAGAGAGAGAGAGAGGTAGAGAGAGATATGATGTAGGGGGGGGAGAATGAGATGGGGAGGGAGGGAGAGAAATATAAGGGAATATGGAGGGAGATAGAGGTAAAGTTGGAGGGTAGAAAGAGAGAAAGAGAGTTGGGTGGGTTGTTGTGAAAAATAAACTAGGTGAAGGAGGGAGGGATAGAGAAATAGAGGAAGGGAGAGAGAGAGAGAGAAAGAGAGAGAGAGAGAGAGAGAGAGATGTAAATGGAGTTGGAGGGGAGTGAGTCAGGAAGAGAGGGATGGATGGAGAGATAGAGAAAGATAAATGGAGGGAGATAGAGATAGATATGGAGGGTAGAGAGAGAGAAGTGGTGGAAATATAAATAGAGTTAGAGGGGGGAGAGAAATGGAGAGAGAGAAAATGAAAGAGAGAGAGAGAGAGTTGTATGGGTTTTTTTGTGAATCACAAACACAGGGATAGAGAAATGGAGGAAGGGGGATAAAGAGAGAGAGAGGGTAGGAGGAGAAAGAGAAAAATAGAGAGAGAGAGAGAGAGAGAGGGTAGGAGGATAAAGAGAAAAATAGAGAGAGAGAGAGAGAGGGTAGGAGGAGAAAGAGAACAATAGAAGGAGAGAGAGAGAGAGAGAGTTGTATGGTATTTTTTGTGAATCACAAACTAAGGGATAGAGAAATGGAGGAAGGGGGGGAGAGAGAGAGAGAGAGAGGATATAAACAAATCTAAGAGGGAAGACATAAAGGGAGAGAGAGGGGATAAGAGAGAGATAGATATATATATATGGAGAGAGAGAGAGAGAGAGAGAGAGAGAGAGAGAGAGAGACAAAGTAAGTGGTTATAGGGAGATTGACGAGAGGGAGGGAGAAGAGAGAGAAGGAGAGAATGTTAATTTGGTAGCTCATGGACAAATTCTCTCCTTTGGATAACCTTCCTCATCAAAAAAGACCCCTTCTATCCCTTTGGAGAATTTAATTTGGTTAAGGAAAAATATGTTTTAATTTGGAAACCCACATGTGCACAAAAGGAAAGTTCGGCGCTAAGAAGAATCTACACACCCTTGGAAGCCTATAAATACAAGACAAGTGACCTTCATTTGGAGATCATCAACAAGCCTCTTCTTCTTCTCTCTTCTTTCATTTGGCTCACACAAGTCTTAAGTGGTATGTAGAGATCGGATCGTACAAGTCCAAAATTGCATTGTCCCAATCTTGCATGTGTGATCTATGGTTTTTATTTTCAGCCACGGGGTTGCCACAAGGAAGTTTCCACTGAAACTACATGAACAAAAGACTATCTGTGTGGTGGGAACATTTTAACTACACACATGTACACTATCTTTGTGCAGCTAGAAACTAGGGATTCATTTTTACAGTTGACTGTAGTCTAGAAAGTTATCTCTAATCAGTATTGTTTCTGGGCTCATACTTCTGAACATTGTTTCCCTGTTTTTCTGGATAATTTTGTGATTCGAAAACTAAATCGTTATATTCTCTCTTGCTGAACATTTTATGAAAATATAATAAGAATAATAAATTGAAATGGTTTTCCCCCTTGTGGAATTTTTCCGTTGTCTTTAACCAAACATGGTTTCTCTTATTTGTATCTTTTTGTTCACTAGATTTACTTTTCTTTCTACCATTGATATTGATCGTTGGAAGATTAAATTGTTTTGAAATTTTTTTATCTAAAGATAAGAATTGGGCTAAAGTGATTGTAACAACATAGAACAATGGTAAAATTAACATGGCATCATAGCTAATATGAGAGAATCCCAAGGAGACAAGGATAAAGGAGAAATCACACTTGGAAATAGTTTAAGAATCCTATTAGGGTTTGGTCAAGATATATACCTTTTTCTTCAAGGAAAATGAGAAGTTGGGTGACTCATCAAACTTTGTCCCTTGGAAGATCAGGTCGGAAATCATAATTAAAGACAATAATGTTTTGTAATACATTCAAGGAAAAGTGCCTGATCCTCTAGAGAATTATTATATTGCTTCCATGAACAAGCACAAGAAATATAAGTTAAAAGCAAAGAAAATTATAATTGATGGTTTACATGATCATTGACTTGCTTATGTTGGAAATTTGAATAAATCTAAAGACATGTATGATAAGTTGGTCTACATGTATGAAGTAAACAATTTGAATGAGATCATCTCCTTGAAGGATCAACTCAAAGATATGAAAATGAATAAAGGAGAGTTTGTGCAATCCTATGTTATGAAAATATCTTTGTAATAGCCCTTGGTTGAATTTCCATGTAAAAAAATATAAGACCAAGGTCATGGGACATGTATTCCAAGATGATTGTTTGGAAAAAACATCCTAATGGGTGTTCATTCGGTTTATTTATGGCTAAGGAAATTGTCAAAGGAAAAGTGACATTAATTGACATATTTTTATGAAAATAAAGGAAAATAAGATAAAAGGAAAGTGAAAGGTCACAAAATTGCATGAGAGGGAAATTGAAGTAAAAATTAAGGAAAATGAAGAAATTAGAGTCCTCAATTATAAAAAGTCTTATGAGGACGAGTTCTTGGCTTTTGCGGGTTTGGCATTTTTCATTTCAATTTTTTGTCAATTTTAGCTTGGAGCTCTCTCTCTCTTCTATTCTCTCTCCTACTCTTGGACACTTCGATTTTTCCTAGAGAACTCTTGGAGGAGTGTGGATTACTTGGGATTTGGATAAAGAAAGCAAAGGAAAAGCAGGAAAGCACAAGAGCACAATGGGATAAGCATATACAACATATTTAATTTGTAGGTACGAAGTTGCATGTATGGTTTCCTTGCTAGTTTTGGCATGCATGGTACATGCATGTGTTTTCTTGACTATGAGTTGTCATTGGCATGGAGGATTTCCTAGATTGAAAGTGGTTTTGCCTAACCTTTCAATTTCTTAGATAGCCATGGTGTTTTGGGTTTTTCCATTTCTTTTCTGATTGGTGTTCATGTTCCATATAGTTGTGGGCTGAGTTAGTAGTTCCTGGAGCCTTGGTTGGAAAAATGCTCTGGAATCCCTATAACAACTTGGTTTTAGTTACTAGTCGTAGAAGCCTTTGTTGGAAAAATTATTTGTATCCCTTGTTGGGTTGATTTACTAGTCCTGGAAGCCTTGGTTGGAAAAATTCTCTGGATCCCTATAGTATTTGTGGGATGAGTTACTATTCTTGGAGGTCGGGTTGGAACAAATTCTCTAGATCCTTGAAAAACTTTGGTAGAGATCGATCTGGTGATGGTTAGTGATGTCCGACTGTGAGATGGAATCAATGATTGAGGGTTGAGGTGGTTTGACCTAAATATCTCATTTGGTTTTATTTGGTTTATTCCATGATATCCCACATTCATGCTTGGAATATGGTGCGCGAGTGCTTGGTTGAAAGAAATATTTGGTTCAAACCAATATATGGTCGGGTGGTACATGGAAGTCCCTGATTTGGTTCACATTTTCATATGTTAATAAGAGGTATTTTATATTGTGGTCTATGAGAATATGCATCGTTCATGATGGTTATCTTATGGTTTCCTTTCCATTGTTTATATGTTGGTTATATCATGTATATTGGCTATGTCTCTTGACATGTTTAATGAATATATTAATGTTTGATGAGTGCATGACATAATAGATGATATTATAACTATTATGATAGGCCATTAGAACTTCTTGGCGATTCTCAGATAAGTATGTGATCCCTATGTTTATATATGTAATTATGACCAGCATATTACATGTTCATGACATGTTTGACGAAATTTTTGTCATAGTTAGGATTGGTTAGGTTATATGGGAGATGAATTTGTCCACAATTGTAAATAATTTATAATAGAGTTGATCCTCTAGATGTGCATTTGAAGGTTGGTATTTTAATTTTCTTGGCCTTTTTTGGAATATCATGGTTCATCCACAATTTGTTAGTCTCTTTCTCAACATATGTGCTTGATGGCACAATATTATTGGAGAGACATTTGAGCTTGAAATTTCACTCCCATTTCCTGGTATTCTCTCATGTAATCAAAAAAAAAATTCATCTTGTCTCTACTAGTTATCTTCGTGTTCTTCCAAAAACTTGGAAAATAGCAGTCTTGACGAAGGTACTTGTTATAACATCATTTCTCACCATTATATGCTTGATTATATATGTATTGGCCTTGGACGACCTTTTCCATTCATACTTGGTCATCTTCTTAAAAACAATATTTTGAATTCCATGCACAACTCTGCTTTGTCTTACATGTGTGCAGACACGGGTCTGGTCATATCTCACCCACGTATACAATTTAAAATATTAAAAAATATATAAACTCCCTATTAATTGGGTGGGGTTTACGAGTTTTATATGAAGAACACCTACACCAGCCTGCGGCCAAACTGTTTCCCAACTTAAAAAACTGATTTGAGGAAGTGTAAATAAACCTCATTGGGAAGGCCTGAAGGAGGAGAGATAATGATATTGATACTATAGCTTATTATAGCCCAGATCAAGTCTAGTTATCCTTGTGCCTCCTGCACTTCCTAGGTTCAGAAAACCCTTGTTTCATTCTTTGAGATGTTCACCTCCTTTATCTGACATCCTTGTGCACCTTTTATGGAAGAAGATTGTTTAGGCTTGGCCTAGACGAATCCGGAGGACGGTTTCTCTTGGAGCCATGGTTGATTTCAGGTGATATCTCCACTTTATTTTTACATAAATAAATAAAGAAGCTCTGTCCCATTCCCGATGCCATGGTCTTATATGCTTCTTATACATGTTAATGATCTTGTAATCACTATTACATGTTATCTTTTATAATTTTATATGATCTAACATACTAACATTTAGGATATATATGTTGTACAACTATTCTATGTGCGTTGTCTTGAGTGAATTGCATGTCTTTAAACACGAGGAGAAGCTAAGGGTTTGCACCCTACGGGAACAACCTCAAACGTCGGACATACGGGTAAGGTCACCTCTCCCTAGTTTACTAGTTTAAGCATTATGACCTTTAATTTGATTGCTTCTTGTTGTTGTATGCCTTCCACTCTATTAGTTCCATCAACCGAGACCTTAGGGTAGTTTTATCCACAATAGAATTGGTGACTCCACTAGGGATTACATCCGTGTAATTCCTAGTTCGGGTTGTTTTCTCTGGATTTTGGGTTCCCTGACTGATCTGATCACTTTCCCAGTCTTGTTGGTTCTTTCTCCATCCAGGCAAAAGACCTGATCTTTTGGATCAGGCTTGGATTTTTTAATTTTTCCTTGTTGTCTTTTTTATACGCATATTCTTGTGCACACAGTCGCGTATACATCTATTTTTTTCCTAAGAAACCCATGTATATGCCAGTTTCCTTAGACACTGACGCATATACACACAGGTTGCACAATGACAATCCACACATGGCTAGTTTAAAATGAAAATTTGACTTTTGAAGTCATGTAAGTTATTTTTTCTTGCTTTTGGTCACTATTGTAGAACCCCTGATATTTTTGGATAGTGTTTATGTGTGATGTGTATCAGTTTCTGTCTTTCTTGCTTGAAAACCTAGCCAACCTAGTGTTTACATTTCTTAGTGAAGTTTCAGTTGTGGTTGTTGCACCAAGACTTATTTTTGAGGTTCTTGGTTGTTCTGACATTTCAGAACAATGAGTTTATGTCAGTTTTCTCATGCTTGGCCTTGTCATTGCTTCAATTTTTGGTTTTTGGCTTGTTGGATTGTTTGGTTTTCTTGGTTTCTTGAGATCATTTTTTTTGGAAAATATTGAAGTTGTCTTCTTGGTTTCTTGAAGTTTCTGTGATTGTTGGAGTTTTATGCTACTATTTCAAGTCATTTTCTTGAGTTAGTTACTTCATTCCACTTATTGAGTCTTGTCATGAAAGTGACATGGTTGGCTTAAGGAATTTTAAGTTGCTTGTAGGCTCAATTTTCAGATTTGAAGCCTTTTGTATTTTTCGCTTTTCTCAAAGAAATTTTTTTGTTTCCTTAAAAAGTGAAAGACTCAAAAAACATTAGTGTTTTTCGTTTCTTTTGGTTTTGGTTTTGGTTTTATGGATTTCATCATTTTTGGAGCAAGTTAGTAGTTTGTCATTTTGGTCTAGTGGCTTGGTTTTGAGAGACGTTTTGTAGTGGGCTTGTCTCTTTTGTATCAAGTTTCTTTTGGAATTTTTGTGCAAAGAAGTTCTTGTTTTAGATTGTCTCTACTTTTGTGTCAAAGTGATCAGACCTGTCTTGTTGAGAAACTCATTTTCTTCCCTTTTTAAGTAGTCCTAGAATCTGCATTTTTCATTGGTAGTTTTTGCATTACTGTAGTTGCATCGTTAAGCATATTTAGTCTTTTTTGATAATTTTTTAGTGTGTGAGCATGATATTGAAAAGAAAAGAAAATTTTCTTACCTTTTAGTTGATTCGTAGAACCTGAGTAGAAATCTCTTTCAACAAAGAAAAAGTTGCATATGCATGTAGCAGGTTTATATTGATTTCTCTTTTGCGTCAAAACATCATAAGTTGCATTCTTCGTTTACCCCTGACTTTAAAAAGAACAACCATTAAAATCAAGCACTTAATCTAAAATGAACTAGAATTTTTTTATTTGTCATTAATATACACCAACTAGTGTAGGTCATAGGGCCTTAGAATAGGTAAGTTGAGAGTTAACTCTCCAAGGCCACTCAAAATTTCGAAAATATAATTTTATTAATGAGTGAAATCCAACATCGTTAAGTGGACTGGGAAAGCTCTCCTCCAGAGAGTCAAGCGCAAGGGCTAGTGAAGGCAGAGAAGAGAGATACCCCCTCTCCTATTTGTTGGATACTGACCAAAGACCATTTCACCCGGTTTCCAATACGAACTAGTGTCCATTGTTGTTATTCCTAGGTATCACATAGGTGACTGCGGGGGGAATACCCATGGTACCTGAGGCAGACGTTGCATCACCCTCAATAGTACTTCTAGAGGGTGCCCTTATGAAGCTTGGTTACTTGCACTGACAAAGGCTCTTATTAGCTGGTCAGCGTAACTGTTTTTGTTACCTTCGCTAGTAGGCATGGGGCGTAATTACCCCAGACTACTCTCCAAAGGTCCTTATATTTTCTTTCTTGTATTTTGGTGTCTGGTCCTAATAACCCGAAGCGGAAATACCTGAAGGCTACTTGATTGTTGCATATTACGGATATTTTTGTAGAGAGTGCTCTTTTCTCCTAGATTTCCATAGGTTTGTAATTTTTTGTGTCTACATAAAACCTCGTAATTATTAAAAGTGGCTGACCTATCGATTCGTTGATCAAGGAGGCTTCGTGGGCTTTCTCCTGTGAGTGTCAAGCATTCTTCAAGAAGGCGTAGGAGCAATTCTACTGGTGATTTCCAACCAGTAGTTGAAAATGCATCAGAGAGTGATCCTCTGCTTGGGGCTATTGTTTCTACGGGTGGTCTTGGTACTAGTGGTGATTTAGAAAGGAGTATTCCACTCCTCTATCGAGTCCCTTTTCCGGCAGAAGAAGTTGAGGTGGAAGAAATTCCTGAACCTCCAATTACTTCTTCCTCTCCTCTTCCTGCTATTTTTCCGAACGTGCTATTGTACATTAGGCCTTCGTCTCAAAGACCAACTAGCCCCCATTTTTCTCCTTATTTTCTTTCGATGGTCACATCTGGGAACACAACTTTGGCTATGAGCACTCTGAGTATGCATACTCCTTTTTCGACTGAGGGAGGAGATACCATTGCTATTTTGACCATCCCTCCTAATGCTGCAATTTTTTTCTCTACCTCCATTCCATATACGAGTGGGGGCACCCAAGCTTTTGCTTCCCATTCCAGTCCCTTCTCTTTTGGAATTCATTCTAGTACATTTCCTTTAGTTTCCTTCATTGTTTCTTATGTTGTCTCAACACCCATATATTCTATGACTAGTGGGTCAACGTTTTTTCAATTTTTCCCCTTTGGAAGTGGTCATATCCCTCATTTGAACCCTTCCTTAGGTTCTTTTCCTTTCTCCACTCAAGTTCAAGGTTTTAATCCTTTTCTCGGAGGCCAAATCTCTAATTATTTTGAAGGCTAGAACCCTACTTTCAATGGGTTGGGAACTGGTAATCAGTTTTTCTATGGTCAGTAGGGGAATGTTCCTTTCTCCTTCATACGTGCTTCTCAGGGTTTCTCTCCATTCGCCAATGCTTGGAACCCTTACGAAGGGGTTTCATATTTATTTAACACTTCTATTGGGGGGAATATCCTTGTTTATGGTAACCCTATGATGGGAGGGGGTCCTACTCCAACTTTTGGGACACAAGGTTTCTCTTATGGCTCAGATTTTTCTACGAACAATCCTTAGCAACCTGTTGCCTCAGAAAATCCAGGTTATCCTTTTCAGAAATTTTGGAATCCTTCCCTTGCTGGATGGAATTCTTAGGGTCCTCCATGCTTACCGTTCCTGGCATCTTTGAATTTTCCAAATCTATCAAAGTTGACGAATGATCCTATCAGGTATAGCTTAGTTTGACCTCCGGTCCCTACTAAAATTCCCTCAGATATTCCAAAATTTGAAGGGAATACTGGTGAGGATCCAGCTTACCATGTTACCACTTTCCATTTATGGTGTTCCTCGAACTCCCCCATCGATGATTCGATTATGTTGAGATTATTTCAACGCACCCTAACTAGAAACACTGCAAAATGGTACATTGAGCTTATTGGGGGTAGTTTTGATATGTTTGGCGAGTTGGCTACTATGTTTTTGAACCATTTTTAGTTTCCTTTTGATTATGATGTTGGGATTGATCTATTGGCTAATTTCCAACAGGAAAAGGAAACACACATTTCTGATCATATTCAGGAATGCTGGAGAAGGAATAGGCTCAGTAAAGCCCAGATTCCTAATGAATTCCATCTCGAATCGTTCCTCAAATCCTTATAGCTAGAAATCTTAAAGGATGTATCCCTTTCTGGGGTATTCTCTGAGGAGCAGGCTATCTTTAGAGCCTAGTAGTTGGAACTGATCTATTCTCAGTATTGGATCCTTAATAAGATTTTATCAGATGCTCCTCATTCCAAAGTGGATTTAGCCAAACCGAAGCCAGATCCTTATGCAGACAATCTTATCGGTTCAATCGATAGTGGCACGGCTAACCTTTTGAATCAATTACAGTATTTGTCTCTGCAATCTTCTCCTTCTATTCAGGTTACGTCTTCGGTGTCTACTCCTTCCTAGACCTTAACTATTAATCTTGTTCAATATTTGAACCCCAAAGGAAATCAACAATTCAATGGGAAGAATAAGGGATAGAATAATAAGAAGAAATATAAGTATGGGAAGAGTAATGCGAACGGATCCAACGATAATGTTGGAGAGGTTAAGAGAGAGGCAAAGAAGAAGGATAATTTTCCATGCAAGTTATGCACCGGAGACCATCTTACTCATCTCTGACCTTAGATTCATGATGCTTAGCGCTTGTTAGCTCAACAAGGTTCCTCTACTTCCTAGGTTGTCCTAACTAACCCTTTTCCCCAAGGGTAGCAATTGATTTCTGGCGTGAATGATAATACTGGAGCTCCCATAGGGGGCAAACAGGAAGGGGAAAATTCTTCAAATGTACATATGATGAGGGCTCACGTTGATGTCACAACGAGATCGCGTGATTATGGTGAATCCAATTCTTTGAAGGCTAAGGGTGTTCCTGATACTTCTGATCCACTCCATATTGAGAGGCCCACAGTCAAGCCTATACCTCACATGCCGAAAGGTTCTGATAAACGTTTGATAATCAACCCTAATGCCAAGGCAACCCAGAACTACTCCATTGTAAAAGATCTGGCTCACGTTCCTTGTGTTGTGTCTGTTTTGGAGGTACTCCAGTCATGCCTAGCACAAAAGAGTGTGTTGATCACTACGATCGGGGCAATTGATCCAAAGAACTCTCTTATGATCACATTCGATATGTCAAATCTTAAGAAGATACTTCCTCATCACATGGATTTTCAGATCAAATCTACATTTCAGAAAATCAACATTTTCGAATGGTAGTAGATGAGGGTGCTTCCACATGTGTCATGTCTATCTCATGTTGGAAAGCCATTGAATCTCCTCAAGTTGTTCCTTCACCTACTCTTCTCATTGCGTTTGATGGTCATTCTCACAAGCCATGTGGCATTGTTCTGGCTTTGCCCATCTATGTTGGTGGTAAGGTTGTCAATATTGAATTTGAGATAGTTAATGCCAATTTGTACTACAACCTTATATTGAGGTGGAATTGGATTTATGAGATGGCTACTATTGCTTCATCATTATTTCACGTCCTGTATTTTCCCCATGAAGGGAGGATTGTCCTTGTCGATCATATGGACTATCCTTCGATAGATCCAAATGCCTCTTCTGACTCTATTGTTCCCTTGGTGAATGATGCCAAGCAACCTATGGAGAATTTGGGGGTTGGAAATTATACCTCATTCATGGGTACCTTTGATCTTCCGCCTCCTTCCATTCATATTAATTCTATCTCATCCTCTAAGGTTCCTACTCAAAGAGAGTTCTTTAGAACTCATTAATTTTCGGATCCTTGGACCTTACCTTCTCTTACTACCACATTAGAGGAAGGTCAAGTGAGTGGAATGGCATTCCCTATATCTACAGCAATGATTTCTTATCAATCTATTGTTGACTCTTTCCGATCCAATTTCTCTTTCACCGGAGGATTCAGACAGAGTTGTGCCTTTGGCTTCGACACTTAATTCATCTTCTGCTCAGGATTTCCTTAATACTATTCTTCCATCTAAAGATACTATCCTTGAAGCAATGACTAGGGTGGAAAGGCCATGGGATGATTTGCATCATCAGTCCTATTTTCTACCAGCTTTGCGAGAGGTTGAATCAAGATTGTCTAGCCTTGTGTCTTCTAGTTCTGTTCACCCGGTCCTGAACCCTTTAGCTCCAGCACAGATTGTTGCTGAAGGTAACATGGTTGTCATTTTTGAGACTATCCAAGTGAACATTTCCGGAAATCCCAATGTTATAGAAAATGTTTTCATCAGAATTTAATTTTTCCCTGAAGAGATTCTGAGTTATATCGATCTCTTTAAATAGTTTTGTGATGTGTTTGCTTGGTCTTAGGAGGAAATTCCTGCAATTGATACATCTATTGTCCAACATGAGTTCAAGACTTATGAGAATGCTAAGCCTATACCGCAAAAACGTCGTCCAGTCAACCCTAGGAAAGCTGCAGCTATCAAGGCCGAGGTTGAGAAGCTTCTCAAGGCAGGTTTCATATACCCTGATCCTATAACTGAGTGGGTTTCGAATAAGTGCCTGTGGATAAGAAAAAAGGAACGATCTGTGTCTGCATTGAATTTAGAGATCTGAATAAGGCATGTCTGAAAGATGATTACCCCACACCATTTATTGATAATATTATTGATGAGTGTGCAGGGAATGAGATTTTCTCCTTCATGGACAGTTTCTCGGGATACAATCAGATTACCATCCGTCGTGAAGATCAACATAAGACTTCTTTTATTTTCCCATGGGGTACATTTTCATACAAAAAGATGCCTTTTGTCTTAAAAATGTAGGAGCTACTTTCCAGCGGGCCATGTCTTAAGCTTCCATGATATCAAGCATATCATCGAAGCTTATTTGTATTATTTAGTTGCTCATTCTCAAAAGATAATTAATCATCCCTCTCATCTTTGACAAATTTTTGAAAGATGTCTTTATTATAAAACACGGTTGAACCCTAATAAGTGTGTTTTCGCCATCACATCCAGTCATTTGTTGGGATTCATAGTGTCTACTGAAGGGATTCAGGTAGATCCCTTCAAGGTTGAGGTAATACTTCAGTTGCCTCCCCCATATTCTATTCAGAAACTTCAAAGTCTTCAAGGAAAAGTCAATTTCTTGAGGAGATTCATCGTTAACTATGCTAAGGACAAAAGGATTTATGAGATTGTTGAAGAAGGGAATTCCATTCTTGTGGGATTACTTTGCTCAATGCTGGTTCGATGCTTTGAAAAAGGAATTAACCTCTTCTCCTTTATTGAGTCCACCTGATTATAACAGAGACTTCCTTTTGTATCTCGTTGTGGTAGAATATACTATAGATATGGTTCTGGTTAAGAGGATTATGCTCTTTATGATCATGTTATTTTTTATCTAAGTCGAGGCTTGGTAGGTCATGAACTACGATATCCTCCCATTGAGAAGTTAGATTTGGCAGCTTTCCATGCTATCCAACGACATAGGAATTACATTATCCTTCACAAAACTTATGTTTTGACAACAGTCAATCCATTTCAATTTGTTCTCAGTAGGCGAGTGACTGGGGGAAAATACAATCAATGGATTTTCATTATAAAGAATTCGATCTCAAATTTATTTTTTCCAAATCCAAGAAATCTTTGGTATTTGCGGAGTTGATCTTTGAGTTGCCTTGTGGAGATGAGATTATTTATGAGGATTTGTTCCCTGATGAAAATATTTTCCTCATTTCTTCACAAGATCCTTGGTATGGGGATATTATTGTTTATCTCCATACTTCAAGATCATTGGTATGGGGATATCATTGTTTCCCCTCACTTTTTTGAAAGATAAGCGTCGAAAGTTGCGTCACTTGGAAAAATTTTATCTTATTATCGGTGACACTCTATATCGTCGCAAGGTCGATTCGATCCTTAGGCGTTCCTTAACTCTCGAAGAAGAAGAGGTTGTGTTGAATGATTTCTACAATGGAGCTTGTGGTGGTCATTTATCTAGGCTTGCTACAGCTCAAAAGATTTCGCATGCCAGATATTTTTGGCCCTGAATTTTCAATTATTTTGTTGAGGCAGTCAAAAACTATCATCCTTCTCAGTTTTATACTTAGAATATGCATGCTCATCCAGCTCCGCTCTTTCCTATTATCACTGTCAGTATGTTCACTAAGTGGGGAATTGATTTTACTACTTGTAACCCGCCTTCATCGAAGGGTCACAAGTACATTATCATAACAATAGACTACTTTACGAAGTGGGCCAAGGCTGTGCCTACTTTCTCAAATGATGGTGAAACAACAACCTTGTTTCTGTTCAACCAAGTCATTTCTCGCTTTGGTATTCCCAAAGAGATTATCACTGACCATGGCAGTCATTTTTATAACTCCATGATGGTTGATTTGGCTCTTAAATTAGGCTTACAGCAGGAGCATTTGTTTCCATATTATCCTCATGCCAATGGGCAGGTTGAAGCCATGAATAAATCCTTAAAGGTTATCCTTCAAAGGAAAATCAATAAATCTAGGTCCAATTGGCATGTCATGTTGTATCCTACACTTTGGGAATATTGGATGGAAGTTAAGACTACAACCAGATTCACTCCTTTCCAGCTAGTTTATGGTTTGGAAACAATCTTTCCTATTGAGTGTGAGATTCCTTCCCTTAAACTAGTTGTTGAGCTTCTTCCCGACACTTCAAGTCTCACATAACGCATTGTCTATCTAGAACATATCGATGAGAAGCGCCAAGATGTGGCTATGATTAATGAGGCCCATAAGAAAAGAGTGAAGGTTCGGTATGATAAGGTTGTCAAACCTAGGGTTTTCTCTAAAGGTGACCTCGTTTTGGTCTATGATAAGGAAAAGGATGCCTTGGGGGCAGGTAAATTCAAATCCATGTGGTATGGTTGTTTCATTGTTAAAATAGTCCTTAATAAGGGAAATTATGCTTTGGTTGACTTCGATGGAAACGAGTTGGCGGAGCCTAAAAATGGGCTATATCTTAAGAGGTTTTATGCCTAGGCAGTTTCCTAGCATTTTTTTTGGTTGTATATATTTTATTTGTATGCATATCTGTCTCACAATTTTTGTGTGATTTTGATGTTTTTTATCTTCTTTGGCAAGGGTTTATGGTTGATATGAGTCATTTTTCTTGGTCGATGGTGCTAGTCGACATACCTAGAATATTGCTTCCACAGCTTGGGTTATCCACTATCCATCTGGTCAGTTGCTAGTCTCAAGGGGTGTGTGTATTGGTCCTACTTCAAACAATGTCACAGAACATACCACTATGATCGGTCTACTTTCTGAGGCAATGTTTCTAGGTATTGGTTCATTAGTAGTATATTTGGATTCACAATTGGTGGTTTCACAATTGATTTGCAATTAGGGCTTATGCTCGTTCATGTCCATCATCAAGAAATATCAAAGTCATCTGGTCATTCTAAAAATACTATGCCTATGGGTCTTGCCCTGGGTAGGTGTCATGGAAGAACATTATAGTTGTTTCCACACAGCGGAATAGTCGCACCCAATCGTGTGGTACACCGACTGCACATCTTTGTATAGCCTCAGGAGGTACTCTACCGTAACCATAGGGACATGGTGGGTCAAACCCTCCAAGTTCCTCTGAATAGCATGTAGAACTCTCCCAGGGTCCTCTACGACATCCTCAGCTTCTCTTCCGCGCTGCTTATGCCTAGGGAAGCCTTCAGTTCTGACTGGTCCAACAACTGTAACATGATCAATAAATTTGTAAGTCAATTGTCCTATCAAAAATATTTGTTCATTTTCATATCTTTATTGAAAATAAAAAAATCATATAATCAAAAATCATTGAAATGTGACCTTACCAATCGTTCCCCATGTTGCTCTAGGTGGTAAGGGTAGATCAACATCTCCCCTAAATTCCATGCCAGCATAGGGGTAATATTCTACCATGATGAATCGTTCTCCCCACCATAGGAAGAACTCATCATCCTAGGTAGTTCTGGGGACCTCGCCACCCCCCAACCTCTTCATCAGATCGGCCAATCGAGCTATATGTGGATCCCACGGGTTGTTGATAGTAGAGATAACTTTGGGTCGAAGTCTTGGAATCCTCTCAAACAATAATGTGCACAAAATGGTCCCATAACCGAAATTTTTAGTTTTATTCTTCTGGATGGAGGTCAAATGTTTCTTCAAATTGGTTGACAAGGCAATAAACCAATCATATAGAGTGGTCAAGCATTCAACTTCCAAACTCATGTTCCCACATGATGCTTCGTGCAATGAAGCTAATCCAGATACTGTGACTATGGTGAAAAGAAGTATTTTCAAGTGAAATCATTTCACATCTCTAATTTGGATTTGGGTCCCAACCTTTTAAGTACCATCAGCACAGTATATGTGAACATAATCCTCAACATTCAGCCCTCCAGTGGGCTTTCCTGGTAAATTCACTGGTTCCTCCCTTAGGGAGAGTAAAATTATGAAATAAATGTCTTCAATCTCAATTCTTAATGGCATTTGATCAATCATGAAGCAGTCATCCTCTGGGTCCCAGTAATTGACAAGCATTGCAAGCAATTTGGAGTTTTTTTTTTATATTTGGCATATTAAAAAACTTGAGCAATCCACATCCTTGGAGTAATTATAATGACAATTGGTCCTCCATTGGCTCATTTTCAATTGTGCTATGCTCCCTCTCTCTCTAGCTGATGGTCATCCTGAAGCAATTCATCAAAAAAACCATTAGATTTTTATTTTAAAATTTCATTCTATGCATACATGATTTCCTTCTTACACAGTTGTGTCTAGACACAGGTTCGATATTATGAACCCATGTATAGGCAGAGGGTTTATCTAAAAATTTGAATCCTATGGTGAAATTCAAATAAAATTACTTGAATTGATAATTAAATTGATTACTCAGCTGATTGAGAAGATTACATGCAAGAATTGGGCTAATTTGGCTGAGAATTGGTCCAGATTGAAGTTGGGGATTTTTTGCTCCAGATGTCTTTTTCAAATTCTTCAAGGCACAAATGACCAAATGTGAGTTCAAAAGGTCTATTTATGCACAAAATTCAAAATTTATTCAAAACCCACTTGTCTAAATTTTTATGTTTACTTTTTTAATTTTTCCAAGACTTTATGACCTTTTGGCTTATAAGTGCCGGGATAGGTTGTTTTCAGGTCCATTTGATGATTTCGATATGATTCCATCATTGCTTCGATTCCATGACCGTCAACCTGTCCTGGTACGTATTTTTTTTAGAACTGGCATATAGGTTATGGAATTCACTTTTCGTTGCACTTATGCATACTAGCCTTCATACTAATCTTTCCATAGGGTCAACCCAATCATGTTATGGTTATTAGGCCATTTTCACTCGCTGAATTATAAAACATGATATGATGGTAGAGCCATCCTTTACATGGGCTTCTTAGTTACATCCTCGATAGCATATGTTGCTCATGCTGCAAATTGTATAGGCTCGGGAGTCCTCTTGAGTCCCTCCATGACTTATGCGACGAAGCTTCATTCTTCTTCTTCTTCGCTATCTTTCTGGCTTTATACCCTAGAGGCTCCCATCTTATTGTTGAGTTGTTTTGTTTCATTGCATATTGACCACTTTTATATCTTGGCCTTGAGCCGAATTCACTTGGACTCGTGTATAATCCATCTTTTTACCATGTATTTCTACAAAGTTAGCCTTGCAATCACTTAGCCTCTGCAACTCGACACCCTTTTCCCGTGGAAAGAACACTCCTCTAAGTGTCATTTACTAGTTTCACCACCTTGCATTGAGCATATGATTGTTCCTATTCCAGGAACTAGTGCATTTGTTCATCGACACTCGTTCTATCCACTGTACTATAGGAATTGTTTTATTCTTTTTCTGCCATTCAATATGAAAAAGACAAAAAAATAAAATATCCCAAAAAGAGTAGGATCGGGACATTACTTCCATATTTTATGGAAGCTAAGAGTCAGTTGTGTCACCCTTAAACAAAGCACAAAAAAGCTAATTCTTTTCTTCATTTTGGGATGGGATTTAGTTTGACTTAGGAGAAGCCATAACCTTGTTATCGAGTCAGTACTCCCCTGGTTGGTTATCTCTTCCAATCATATGGAGGGTTTTTCGTGCCTTCTGCATGAAAAACTTATACAAAGTTATCATATTTTTCCATAGACAAAATGAGTCATGCTTTTGTTCAAGAGAAGTAAACCTGAGTCATCCTTTCTGTGGTGTCTCTTGACTCATTTTTTTAGTCAGCCATCCCTGGTCTGTCAGATTCTTGTTCTATTACATTAGCTATTTGGTCCTTTGCTCGTGTTGGTTTGAGAAGGTCTCCATTTACTTCTTGTCGACAGGTTTGTCTCTTATTGACTTCGAAAAAATTCTCTAAGAGTAAACCTAGAGCCGTACCCTGGCCCTATTTACATTATTGATAGGTGACCTTGAGGTCAGCATTTGATCAACACTATGGGTCTTTGACTGAGTAGTTTCCCTTTTGTTCAACTCCATATTTCATTATCACACCTGGCATTCGTGTAGTACCTTGGTTTCCATTTGACCCTATCGGTGGACTCCTCACCTCTTTTTCATCTTTCATTATTGGTTGGTTTGGAGGGTTTCTTTGGTGTGCTAGCTACATTTTGTGCATGACGGAAACCTGCTTTGGGTTGGTTACTTCACTTTTCTTCGTATGATTCCTTCCAAAATTTGGCCTGCAGGTTACACTCGCGTTAGATTGATGTGGGATGCCTTAATTCCTTCCTTACAACAGATATTTTTCCATAGACTATGACACATTTCTCTGGGAATAAGGTCTAAAGTGTCAGTATCTTAGGTTTTGCAGACATTAATGGCATATTCCTTCGTTGTCGACAGTGAGAATACATCAATGTCTCCTGATTAGTAGATTCTATCAAGTGTTCGACTTAAACTCATTCATCCGCACTTGGTAGATTATACTGGCGTACCTTGGTTCTCATCATAATTATTTTTGATTTGTCTTGCATTTGTTAACGGTATACATCAATGACCGGTAATCAAACGATTTCTCACATGGTCGACTTCAACTCATTTATTCCCATTGTGTAGAATTGTGCCATAGTGATTGGTGAAGGCCTCAGGTTTTTATCAGCATGCTTAAATTGGTTCACTTTGACATCTCCTTCAGTTTTCTACCAGTGACAGCAACCACCCTTATATGTTGTAGTTCATCACATCATCATTCTATATGTTGGCACCCGAGTTGCGTGCAATACCACTTTTTCCACCACTTATGATTCGATACTTGGAGATTCAATTGTGACTTCAGTGATCAGATACCTTTGCAACATCATTGATCAGTCTTCTATATCTGATACTTTGACATGACTTCCATATGTACTTCCGAGCAGCGTTCAGATGATTCACTATGTACTTTACATTTTCTGCTATACTTGTATACATATTGGACCCACTCCATACTTATTATGCAGACATGCTTTACTTTCACTGAGCATGGGTATGCCCACCTCAGACATGAGCTTACTTTCTGATTTCTTTCACTGGTTTTTGGTAGGCTGAAATCCGGTGAAGTCCTCTCAAGTCCTCGCAAGATTCTTTCTTATGCACATAATACATTTTGGCCATCATGTACCCCTTATGACCACATATATTAGGGGGCATATGTTATAACATCATTTATCACCTTTATATACTTGATGATCTATGTATTTCCCTCGAGAAGCCTTTTCCATTCAGACTTGGTCATCTTCTTAAAAAACAATATTTTGAATTCCATATGCGACTATGCCTTGTCTTACACGCGTGCAAACATGGGTCCACTCATATTTGACCCGCGTATACAATTTAAAATAATAAAAATATATAAAATCCCTATTAATTGGGCGAGGTTTATGGGTTTTACCTAAATACCACCTACACCAGCCCGTGGCCAAATTGGTGATTGTTCTAATGGTTTTGCATGATATGTTTTTTTTAATCAAAATTGTTGCCTGAAATTTGATTCCATCATTAGTCCTTGGATTTACAGGGACTATACCACTCACCTACAACCTGAGAATGCAAATAGTGACTGTACCCAAAGTTAATAAAAAAAAATTAGTTTGGGGTTTTTTTTATGAAGGAAAAAGGGTGCATTAGGGGAGTGAAATCAAGGCACACCTGAGGATATACTCTCTGAGTATAGAGCTGAGTGTTTTAATCATTCTTAGGATGGACATGACACATTATATAATAAAAAAATAAATATTTCATTCCCACTTAGTACAAAAAAAGAAGACAAATCACTTTTGGAGGGCACATATTAGTGTGGCAAGGATGGAAATTGGCAAGGAATCAAAGAATATGTTCCTAGTCTAATTCTAGGTGATTTTTGGAGCTGAAAAATCCATCTACAACCATCCAATTCATCTCAAACCTTTGAAATAATATGTTTCAAGCTCTCCATGTGGAATGGAAACAAGGTTATCTCCAATCCTATCATGTTGATACTTCAAAACTTATTCTCGCATCATTAAGCACATACACATTAGCAGGACAGATGAATTGATTGTAAATATTAAGAATCATGAACAACAAACAAGGTTAGATCCAATCATATCATGTTGATACTTAAAAACTTATTATCACATCATTATTCACATACACAGTAGCAGGACAAAGGAATTGATTGTAAACATTAAGAATCATGAACAACATTTCCCTTTAGGGGGTTTGCCTTGGCTTGGAGCCCCATTTTTCGTGTTATTTGTCTCTTTGTGATCATTCTGTTTTGGTAATTGATTTATCTACAGAACATAATATTAATAAAAATCCAACAAACATGCAGAATAAATTATCAAGATAAGATAAATCATCATTATAATTATCTTGGTTTCTCAACATATTCTAGAAGGGTGTAGTTTCCAAGGATAAGTGAGTGCATGAGTTCATGCATATGTTGCATTTCAATTGGTGTGTTTTGCTAAAATATTTCATTAATGAATGAGGGTGCACTAATATAATTGATTAGTATTAGGGTTTGAAAATAGCTACCTTAATGTTTTAGTCTAGATTCAATGTATTTCCTCTTAATTTTGCTTGTTATATAAAAGAGACTTACTGCACATCATGTAGTTGGTTAGTGTAATTGAGTTGTGGGATATAGTAGTGTAATTATTCCTCTACTTTTCAATAGAATATAAATGTAGTGTTACAATATTGGAAAAAAGGAGGGAGATAGAGCTAGAGTTAGAGGGTAGACAGAGAAAGAGAGTTGGGGGGGTTTTATGAAGAATAAAATAGGTGAAGGAGGGAGGGACAGAGAAATAGAGGAAGGGTGAGAGAGAGGGAGGGAGAGAGAGAGAGAGAGAGAGAGAGAGGGGGAGGGGGGGGGAGGGAATGAGACATATATAGGTAGATATCATGGAATGAGACATAGATAGGTAGATATGGAGAGGGGGGAAGAGAAGAAGAGGAGGGAGATGTAAATGGATTTGGAGGGGATTGAGTTAGGAGGAGCGAGGGAGGGATGAAGAGATAGAGAAGGATAAATGGAGGGAGATAGAGATAGATATGGAGGGTGGAGGAGAAGTGGGGGAGATAGAAATATATTTATAGGGGGAAGAGAAAGGGAGAGAGACAAGGAATGAGAGAGAGAGATATGGAAGCAAGAATGTGAGAGAGAGACAGAGAGAGAGAAAATGGGGGCTAAGTGAGAGAGAGATATAGTAAGGGCACAAGGGAGAGAGGAGAGAGGGTAGGAGGAGAGAGATATTAATAGAAGGGGAGAGAGAGAGAGAGAGAGAGAGATAGAGGGAGAGAGAGAGATAGAATGGGGGCTAAGGGAGAGAGATATATAGAATGGGGGCTAAGGGAGAGAGTGAGATAGTAAGGGAACAAGGGAGAGAGGAGTGAGGGTAGGAGGAGAGAGAGAATAATAGAAGGGGGGAGAGAGAGAGAGAGAGAGATTTGTATGGTATTTGTTGTGAATAAAAAACTGATGGATAGAGAAATGGAGGAAGGGGGGGAGAGAGAGGATAGAAACAAAATCGAAGAGGGTAGACATAAAGGGAGAGAGATTGAATAAGGGAAAGATAGATATATAGATGAAGAGAGAGATAGAGATATGAGGGAGAGATAGAGAGACAAAGAAATGGCTATAGGGATATAGAAGAGAGGGAGGGAGAAGAGAGAGAAGGAGAGAATGTTAATTCGGTATCTCAACAATTAATTATCTCCTTTGGATAACCTTCCTCATTAACAAATTCCCCTTCTAGCCCTTTGGAGAAGTTAATTTGGTTAAGGAAAAATATGTTTTAATTTGGAAACCCACATGTGCACAAAAGGATAGGTCAGCCCTAAGAAGAATCTACACACCCTTGGAAGCCTATAAATACAAGTCAAGTGACCTTAATTTGGAGATCATCAAAAAGCCTCGTATTATTCTCTCTTCTTTTATTTGGCTCACACAAGTCTGAAGTGGTCCGCAGAGATCAGATCGTACAAGTCCAAAATTGCAAGGTCCCAAGCTTGCATGTGTGATCTATGGTTTTGATTTGCAGCCATGGGGTTGCCACATGGAATTTTTCACTGCAACTGCATGAACACAAGCCTATCTGTGTGGTAGGCACATTTCAACTACACACATGTACACTATCTCCATGTGGCTAAAAACTAGGGATTCATTTTTACAGTTGACCATAGTCTAGAAAGTTACCCTTGATCAATATTGTTTTTGGGCTCATATTTATGAACATTGTTTGGTTGTTTTGTTGGATAATTTTTTGATTGAAAAAATGAACCGTTATATTCTCTCTTGCTGAAAATTTTATGACAATCTAATAAGAAGAAGAAATTTAAGTGGTTTCCCCCCTTGTGGAATTTTTTTGTCGTCTTTAACTAAACATGGTGTCTCTTATTTGTCTCTTGTTGTTCATTGGATTTACTTTTCTATCTATAATTTATATTTATCATTGGAAGATTAAATTTTTTTGTAACATTGTTATTTAAATATAAGAATTGGGATAAAGTGATTGTAACAACATAGAACAATGGTAAATTTAACATGGTATAATAGATAAGATGAGAGAATCCCAAGGAGACAAGGCTAAAGGAGAAATCACTCTTGGAAATAGTTTAAGAATCCTATTAGGGTTTGGTCAAGATCTATATCTTCTTCTTCAAGTAAAATGAGAAGTTGGGTGATTCATCAAACTTTGTCTCTTGGAAGATCAGGTTAGAAATCATAGTTGAAGACAACAATGTTTTGGAATACATTCAAGGAAAATTACCTAATCCTCTATATAATTTTTCTATTGTTGCCAATAAAAGTACAAGAAAGATGAGTTAAAATAAAATAAATTTATAGTTGATGGTTTACGAGATCATTTACTTGCTTATGTTGGAAATTTGAATAAATCTAAAGACATGTATTATAAGTTGGTCTACATGTATGAATTCAACAATTTGAATGAGATCATCTCCTTGAAGGATCAACTCAAAGATATGAAAATTAATAAAGGAAAGTTTGTGCAATCCTATGTTATGAAAATATCTCTGTAATAGACCCTAGCTGAATTTCCATGTAATAAAATATAAGACCAAGGTTATGGGACACGTATTCCAAGATGACTGTTGGGAAAAAACATCATAATGGGTGTCCATTCGATTTATTTATGGATAAAAAAAATTTCAAAGGAAAAGAGACATTAATTGACATTTTTTTATGGAAATAAAGGAAAATAGGATAAAAGGAAGGTGAAAGGTCACAGTTTGCATGAGAGGGAAATTGAAGTAAAAAATAAGGAAAATGAAGAAATTAGAGGCCTCAATTATAAAAAGGCTCATGAGGATGAGTTCACAGCTTTTGTTGGTTTGGAGTTTTTCAGTTCAATTTTTTGTCAATTTTAAGTCCATAAATAAGGAAACAAGCATTCCGAAACAAAAATGGGTAACCCTCATATGGTGATTAATTACATAACATTGAATGATTCCTTGTTTCTTATCAAGTATCCTCTTCCATCTAAAGAATCTTTGCTTCAAAACGTCAACAACAAAAATGTATTCAGTAAATTTGACTTGAAATGTAGATGTTGGTAGATATGAATCAAATCATGTAGAAGATAAAAGGTGGGTATTTTTGTGTGACATGGAAAGTTCCAATGGTGATTAATTCCATTTAAATTGAAAAATTCACCCTCTGAATTTCAACAGTGGATGGAAGAGATACTTAGATATTTAAAATTTATTATTATCTATAAATTGATTATTTATTTAATTTGTTCATTTGAAGGAGCACATAAATCACTTGGAAATTGTTCATCGTAGGATCTTCAAGCATGATCTAGTACTTAGCAAACGAAATCTTGAGTTTGCTGAAAATAGGATTGAATTCTTAGGACTAATCCTATTCCAAAGAAAATTAGAGCTACAAGATCACTTGAAAAGGTCTTACGAGAGTTTCCATTTATGATTCACGATAGCAGGCAACTGTAAATGTTCTTGGGAAGCCTTAAATATATATGGTATTTTTCTGAAAACCAAGCCAAGGATGTCAAAATATTGAAAAAAAGGCTCAAAGAAGTAGAATGGACCCTATCTATGATAGAAATAGTGAAAATTTTCAAACAAAGGGTCCATAATCTCCTACATTTGGTTCTTCCATGATATGAATTGCCATACGTTCTAGAAAAAGATGCATTAAATGAATTTTGAGGAGGAATTTTAATGCATAAGCACTCTAAAATAGAGGAAGTTTGCTCATATGCATCAAGATGATTTAACAACACCAAACTTAAATATCGATCATCCCCTAAATAAATTCTTGTTGTGAAGAGTGTCATTAAATTGATCTGAATTTATGCACGAACACAACAAAATACACATATGACCACAAATACAAATATGCAGCAGAAATAACACTTCATTTCATTAATATCAAAGAACTAAAATTTGTTTACAGACAGAATGGAAATAAACTAGCTAGGTTGCCCATTTTAGACCTCAAAATTCCCCTAATGTCGGAGGGTTCGATTGGTACCTGGTGATACCCAGACTTCAAGTCGATCTTGCTGAAATATTTCACCCCTTTGAGTTGGTCTGAAAGGTCATCAATCAGTGGGATAGGGTACCTATTCTAGATAGTGATCTTGTTCGGCGCCCGATAGTTAATACAGAGTCTCCAAGTCCCATCCTTCTTCTTCACCAACACGATCGGGCTCCCACAGGGTGATGAACTTTTTCAGATGTGACCTTTTTGCAACAGCTCCTTAATCTGCCTCTTGATTTCATCGTTCTCCATAACATAGCACCGATAGATCGGTCCATTGGGCAGCGGCGCACCTGGGGTCAGATTGATGGGGTGATTGACCTGACAGTGTAGAGACACCCCTGTGGGTCAGGTGAAGATGTCTCCGTACTCCTCCATGAACTTGTCCATTTGTTTTTTTCATGCAGAGGAGCCCTGTCTAGAGGTCGTGGCCATAGTCTTCTTCTTGCCCTGAGGACGGATCATCAGGAAAAAAAAATTCCTGGTTTTGGAAAGGAGCTTACTACATTGTTTTGTAGTAACCAAAGAGATAGCGACAGGTGGTGGTACCTCTAGTATCTTGTACAACTTATTGCCCAAATTAATAGTAACAGCGCGAGTCTGGGACTCATACACAGCATGTTGCTTCCATAAATATGGTTGGCCTAAAAATACATCACAAACATCAAGAGGATAAATGTCACATAATACCTCATCCGTGAAGGGCTTGATGTTGTAGGGAAGGTGGCACTACTGGCTAATGTGGAGATCTTGTCATTGGTGAAGCCACCCGATGGTGTACGGTTGTGGGTGTGTTGTGGTCGGCAAGCCCAACCACTTCATGACATCTGCTGAAGTGAGGTCCTTTTGGCTCCCACTGTCGACAGTGATCTATAGCAGGGAACCCTTTACCCACATCTGGGAGTGGAAGAAACACTCCTCCTCCTTTGGATTTTTGGTTTCCTCCTTCTGGATATTTGTGGTGGCAATGGTGGTTTTGGGCTCTATATCAATAATATACTTCCCTTTGTCATTCCCCTTGTTGGGTTTTGATTCAGAGTTGGAGCATGCATCTGATATAGGAAGTTATCAATCATCGCATTCCTTTTCTTTTCGAGGGCCTCCTCAAGCAATATTTTGATAGGATATCATGATCCCTCATCTTTCTTTCCATTCCCCATGGGCGGTCATCAAGGATTAGCAAGGGTTCAACCAAATCGATCCCTAACTCCTTATACCTTGACTTCAATGGGGACATGCAAAGAAGGATTGAGAAGGAGCAGACCTTTCTAACACCATTGATCCTAATTTATGCAGGAATGCAACAGAATACACATATAACCATAAATAAAAGGATGTAGTGGAAATAACACTTCATTTTATTAATATCAAAGAACTGAAATTTGTTTTATAGGTATAATGGAAATAAACTAGCTACGGCGTTGGTAGCTTATCTCTGAGAAGAGATGTGGTGGATATAGGCCTATAAATTATGCTACAATGAGGCTCAAGTTCCTATTTATTATTTAGAAACAATGGAAAACCCTCAACATCCAAAAACCTAGCCCTAGGAGATGAAGTGCCAAAACTATGGGCCACGTTTAGGTAAATTGGTACATCAACTTCCTGGGGACGTAACTACGGCATATGATCTTCGTTTGATGCATATAATACCTCGTTACAAATATCTATCCAAGGAATATAAATTTTGATGTGAGAAACATCAAAGGAACCTCCAAGTTTCTCCCAAGTTTCCCAAAAAACATCGTTTACGGCCTTAAAATGGCTCCAAAAGTTCAAGATCTGAAAAAATGTTATTAATAGTAAATTGTGTTGTTACTAAGGAAACTGAAAAAATGAAAGAAACAATTATGGGGCCCCAAATGGAATAGGGAGGTGGCCACCAATATCCACCTAGATCATAAATAGTTTAGGTTGTTTGTTAAACTAGTCAAATTCATATTAAGAAAAGACCTAAAACATATGACAGGAATGTTGAGAAACAAAAGGTTGCTTGTTCAATGAAATAACATGATATTAATATGAATTCTATGGCTAGATGGGTTTGAATTTGAGATTAAATATAAGAAAGGAAAATATAATTACCTAGCATATTTACTCACAAGAGAAATAGCTCCAAAGGAAATCAAAATTTTCAGTCATCCATTGGCCTAAACTTCAACAATACCTCCCTACTCCAGAAGGATTCTACTAGGATATGTTATGTACATATTATCATCTCATATTATTTTCATTGTCTTATAGATAGGATTAAAGATAGTCCTGCAAGAAAATGTATTCTTGAGCATTGGATTAAAAGTAGTCACAACAATATAATTAATATCATGTATTTTAGTGAATCACCCAAAATGTACCAAGGGGCCATTAGGTTTTAACCATTTGTAGGTCAAAGGTATATATGTATATATGAGCCATGGTTAATCTATACAAAATATTCTAACATAATGAGACATTTAAAACATGCCAAAAGAGTATGGTTGATGTCCAAATGTACCTATATGAGCAATCCATACAACCATTGGTCATCATGGCTCAAAATTATCTTACATGATTGGTTTCCAAGGGATGAAATATTCTGGACCATTATCTAGAATGAATTTATTGACTACCTCCAAGAAGACATCTAAACAACAACACAATCTAAAGCATGGTTTTTTTTTTCATCTAGAACGTGTATTCAACATACTTAAGACACATATTACTAGACTACTAAAAGATCCTATCTATAAAGAAATATATCAATTATATGGACCAGTTTATAATCTTTTAGATGGGAGAGTTCCAAGTATGTATGTATCACCTTTCTTTATGTCCTACATAGTACTAGACTACTAGAATATCCTATCTATAAATAAATATATCAATTATATGGACCAGTCTATAATCTTTTAGATGAGAGAGTTTCAAGTATGTATGGATCGCATTTCTTTATGTTCTATAATTGCACGCCACCTCATGCCGAAGACCATCGGTAACCAAGTTTGAAACATTTGTACTACTTTAGCGATAACAGTAATTATGGCTATCTTAATGAATAAAAGAATATTTGTATGGAAGCATGTTGGGTTGTATATCATATCCAATCACCTGACAATGAGGTGTGACTGGTACAATGGGATTTCAAAAATATCTCCAATATGTAAATATTAGGCTAGATTTTCAGGGCAATCTATGTACTAAAAGTAGATGAGTCCCCATATGTCAAAAGAATCCAAGGGATGAGATAATATTGGATCATGTTCAATACATCATCTATATTTTAACATAGCTTTAACATCTTAGGAAACTGACATTTGTATGTTTGGTTTCACTGGTTTACCCATAGAATTTGTATAAATAAAGTCTCAACCAATTAATTTAAGGAGGAGAATTAGAGGAGAGAAAAAAGAGTCTACATGTAATTTTAGTTTGTAAGAGAAGCTATGGGTAATTCATGCATAATCAACTCTCAAAATATCAAATGTAAATTACTGTGCCAATGGCGCATATTTTTATAATACAAATATATACAGTCACTGTTTAAAATAATAATAAGAACCTCCCATGTTGTGTGTTAGTGTCCTATAATTTGGCAGATTGGTAAACCAAATGACAGGGTAACATCGGACCAATATTTGAAGTCCTAGGACCTAGCCTTCCTGGACTCAAATAGGGCTCTCTCTATGATGCGAAGGATGTGAGCTTGTTCGCTTTGTATGTTTGATTTTAGGCTAGTTGTTAAGTATATTTTTTTTTGTTTTGGTTTTGAGGTAAAACTGATCAAGTAGGACAAAATAGAAAGAGATTTTATCAAATCAACAGGGCTATGGGATCAGATAAAGTCAAGGATGTCTAAATGATGGACAAGGTGTACTGCAGGGCCGATTTAGCAAGGTCAATGGATCCTTTGGGTGAGGTATGAGGTGAAATGAACATTAAGTTTGTGAAAAATGAAGAAGTCTTAAACATATATAGTTTGAAAGCAAATACTCATGAGGTAGGGAAAACCATAAATCTCTATGAATAATACTCAAATTGATAAACATGAAAAATAAACAATCTAGTGATACATAGAAGCATAAGAACTCCTAACTCTGGAAAATCACTTTTAGCTGTTGGGAAAAAATATAAGATAAAAAAACAACTTAATATATGGAGAGGGAAATCCTAAACAACATATATCAAGCTATTGTGAACTCTGAAACCAGTTTGCAAGCATGGACAAAGGGCAAGATCGAACGATACCTCTTTGATTTAACTAAAACAATCAGTATTTCATAGAAAAGTTTTAGAAATGGAGCTTTGATAAACTATAAGTAAGCAGGGCATACCTTAAATCATACTAGATAGCTAACACACTGAATATTAATGAAACAAGTAACAATTTCTTGATGAACCTAAGGAGCAGTTAAGAATTCCTTAAAAATGATCAAGAAGAAGAAAACATCAAATTTGTAATATGCAGGAGGTTTGAGGTGCTTCCATGAGCATATCTCAACATATACTTTTCTGATCTACAAAAAATAATAAGTATGAAACATTAATGGAAACAAGAAGACATAAACAAATCATGGAAACATCAACATTCACCAAGCTATGGAATCCTACACACAATGCTCCTCCACCATCAAGCCAAGCAAGACATTCATCCACTTCATAAAACCAGTATTTTCTTCAAGCTCATAAAACTATGTATTTCTCTTAACATGTCAAGTTCTGCCTAGTTTTTACAATGAATCCTCATGGTTTATATAAGCCAAGAGGAGAAAGAGCTCACTAGAGCAACTAGAAGGCCATTGGCCAAAGCAAAATATCTAATTTTGTCCTTGAGGCCTCAAGGGGTCCAAGGCACAAAATATCTTTTTAAGCCCAAAATAGCAAAAAAAATGAATTTTTAGCTCTGACATACATGATAAACTTGCCTAACGCACATTTGGTCCAGTCATCACACAGGAATGCAGAAAATTGTCTCTGTTTTAGCAGAATTTCGAGGCGCACGGCACCAAAAAAGGCCTTTTTGCAGTGAGGTTTTGGAGGCCTTCCTGATGTCGAAAAAGGTCCCATGATGGCCAGTGCGAAAGCTATGGATGTATACTTACCAAATATACTTGAGTTCTTTAAATATGATCTCTATAAGTCTTTCAAAAAGTGGAAAAGTTGCAAAAACCTAGGAGCGCAGCACCTGATCAAAAATAGTAGCAGAAAGGCGAAAAAATGGTTGTTTTTGGACCTTTTGGGGGACCAAAATAGCTCCAAATGAGCTGAAATTTTGTGAGCATGATCCCCTAGTTCTAAGGAATCCAAAAAGGTAAACTTTTCCTGCTGAAGATGCTCTGAGAAAAAGCGCAGCATCCAGGGTGTTGTGCTCCTAGGCCTAAAAATTTGCAAAAAACCAAAACTTGTTCAATTTTGCTCAAATTTGGTGAGTGGATCCCTCAAGGGTTTTTAGAGACTTGTAGAAAATATTGGGCCAAAATATTAAGCCTAGCTTGGTCTTTTTCATCTTTTGGTGTTGGGCGCCTCCTTTGGACAAGGGCAACTTTGAGCCTTTTTCTAGCAAAATGATTTAGCTTTTTATAATGTCAAGTCATCTTCCTTTGACTTTTTGCCTTTGTCTTTCATGGGTTTCTTTGGCAACTCACTCTTATCCTTCTTTGGCAATTTACCTCTGCTCCTCAATGCCTTGGTGACATTGCTTTGCATTTTTTGAGTAGCTTTAGCTTTTACTATTTTTGAAGGAGAATGCATGGCCCCTTGCCTTTGAGAGGCAGTAAACACATGCTCCGTACTTTCCTGATGAGGAATGATAAGAGGTGTCACAAACTAGGCTGATTCATTTTGGTCACCTACAGCATTAGGGCTAACTTTTTCTTCAAAATCATTTTCTGTTTGTATCTCTTTATTACCTTGTTGTGGGCAATCTCCTTGATCACCAATTTCAATATTTGTGATGACCTTATCACCAAGAGGATATTCATAAATTTCATTCTCTGTTTCTGTTTGGTGAGAGGTGCCTAGGTCTGATATTTTTTATCTAAAAAATTGTCCATGTATTTATCCTTTTCTCTATTGTTTTCATTGTTTTGCCCTTGGTTGCCAGTGTCTTTGCAGTTTTCACTGTTTGCTGGGGGGATGTCCTCATATTTTTGGATTTTTTCATCATGCTCTTGACTGTTTTCCTCTTGCTCTTGTTTGTTTACCTTTTCCTCCTCTTGGCTGCTTGCCTCTTCTTTAGATTGTCCCTTATTTTCATCAGTTTCCTCTCCATTGTTTTCCTCTTGGCTATGTTTATCACTTTCTTCTTGAGACATAATGACTATTTATTCTTTCTTTTAAATTTGAAACAAAAAAACCTTTTTTTAGATGAAGTGCAGGTGAGAGAGGCTTCTAGGAGTCTTAGGACCTCAAAATTAAGCTTGAAAAACTCTTCCCCATGATAAGGAACAAAAACTGGGCAAAAACAGGAAAATTTGGTATTTTTCTGTGAAAACTGAAGGTGCTGCACTTTTCTACAGGTGTGCAGCGTCTGTCTCGGTGGCCTCTACACGCAGTGTTGCGACAGGCACTGTGCTGGGCGCGCAGCACCTTCAGCCCGGGCGGCCTCTACACGCGGAGGTGCGATGACGGTAGTGTTGGGCGCGCAGCACCTGCCCGAGCGTCATCCGCACAAGGCCGTGTGCGACGGGCGTAGTGGTGGGCGTGCAGCGTCTGCCTGGGCACCGTCTACACCTACATGCGCGTAGCACCAAAAAAGGCCTTTTTGCAACAAGGTTTTGGAGGCCTTCCCGATGTCGGAATTGGGCCCGGGATGGCTCGTTAGAAAGCTATAGATGTCTAATTTCCAAATATAATTGATTTTTTTCATTTGGTGTCCATTTGGCTGTCCAAAAACGTATTCTACCAACACTTGTCAAAAGTGGTGAATGCTAGTGCAGAAATGCAGTTTACCTTCACCTTATGACTTATCTGATAGATTTTTTTTTTGTCCCTTTTTTGTTTCCCTTCACCACTACCTTTATCATTTGAACACGTGATTAGGCTTATGATGGCATTCTGTCATTTGCAAGGCAAATATAACAACTATGTTTTCCTCCACATTCTTTAAGTCAAGTCTTTGACTGCCCTTTGTGTAACACCTTATCTATCAATCTTGGATTTTTCTTTCCTCAGTGCAATGGTACTCAGTGCTTTAAAAAGAAAATTTTCTCACCTTTTGAACTTCAAAATCACATATTTGAGTTGATGGAGTTTTGTACCTTTTCACTTTATCCTTGGAATGATAACATCAGGAAAACTTTTACACCCTCTACTATTAATGAAGGAGGTGTTTCAAGCTTGTTTACTTATCTCTTCAAGCTTCTGCAAATGTCTCTTAAATCATTCCACTACTGTGAGGATAATAAAACAAATTTTAATTTTCAAAGTAAAACATACCTGATGTTTGCTTCTTTTTAGTGTGACTATCCTTATGCAGCAATTTATCCTTCAAAAATTGATTTCCCTTTTCTTAGTGCAAAGGCACTCTCTCTTTTTGAAAACCATAAAATGTGATCTTTACTTGTCTTTCAAAATATAGCTCAGTAATAAGGAACCTTGCACCCTCTGCTTGTCTATGAAGGAGGTGTTGTTTTTTGCTTCTTGATGCCCATTTACATATTCATCCAAATTTTATGAAAAAGCTTGAAACATCTTTCCATTGTGAGGTTTAATAACAAAATTTTGTAAACAGTAAACTCACTTTTTCCTCTTTTAGTATGACTATCCCTTTGTAGTAGTCTTA
Organism: Pinus albicaulis; assembly: GCA_034641835.2. Taxonomy (NCBI): domain Eukaryota; kingdom Viridiplantae; phylum Streptophyta; class Pinopsida; order Pinales; family Pinaceae; genus Pinus; species Pinus albicaulis. The sequence goes on from CM076574.1 coordinate 36,450,848, forward strand.
GTCTTCTCCACTAATGGCGCCTTTGATAATTTTTGTTTTGTCTACAAGGGCATGGAAAAAGGCAGTTGTTCCTTTCCCATGATGTTTTAAGGCATAAAAACTATTATAATGGCCTTTTTTCCAGAATTGTGCCATGTTTGTTCATATGCTACTGATTTTCTGAGTTTGGGCCCAGAAACTTTTAAAGAGCAGAAAATTACCTCCTGAAGTGACATAAAGTGCTTTGTAGTATCCTCCAATTTGTTGTGCTTATTTTCCATGTGGATGATCTTCTGACATTTTTAGGTATCCCTGATTTGTAGAGAGAAACCCTGTATTTCCTGTTTTCTTTAGCTCTCTGTTCCCTTTACTCAAATTGCCAACTGTTTTGACTGAAGCTCTTCTTTGGTGTCTCTCTTTTTCCCTGTTTTGATTTAGGTCAAACATGAGGACATCCCTGCAGAGATGTTTTTGATAGAGTGACTTGATCTTGGCAATTTTCATTGTTGGACCAGGAGGGGCCACCTTGGAGACTGATTGAGTGCCTTCTTTTTAGAAATGTGACCATCTTTGCTCTTTTTTTCTTGATTTCACCTTCGAGCTTTACTAGAACAAAAATGCATGACAAACATGATGGTGCATGACTTAAGGGAGAATAATAGGTTTTTTTGCAAGGTTTCTTAGGAAAGGGCTTTTGACTGATGATCAAAAATAGACCTTTTTTTACCAGACACGGGGTTTTTTAGATTCTTTACCTAAGAACCATCACCTATAAACCTAGAAACTTTATCATTATTGTGAAGGGTCTTCTAGACATACTTTTGTCATCAGCAGTGACTTTGGGAAGTAGTAAGATATAAGGAAAGACTTGACTTATCTTGCCCAGACAATTTTGTGAAATAGGGGGATTTAGGCATTAGAGATAAGAAGTTGTAGACAGAAGTGACAGTGATGGATAGAGTAAAGCCTACCAGTCTAGGATGGGATTTTGACAGGATGACCACTTTAATCACAACATACAAGAAAGGGGGGAAAGTGAAAAAAATTTCTCTGAGGGGATTTCTAGAGGACAAAATGATTGTTTGAATTTGGTTTCTAGAAAACCTGGATAAAGCATATAGTCATCTGAACAGATGAAAAATACTGATGAATAACAGTGGCTCCATTTAGGGAGGGCAGCTCCTTTTCGAGAGGTGTTTAGAATTGCAGATCTCTGGCTTGTGAAGACTAGTGCCTCATCCATTGGCGGAATTTTCTATTTTTTATCGTTGTTTTTCCTGAAATGGTGTTTTGAAAATATGAAAGCATGATTAGCTCAACTTCACCTCTACTTACCCAACTACTTTGCCTAACATTTTTTCTTCTTTGGGTGCACTTGAACTGGCAAACCCCTTGACATCATATTTTGAAAGAGAAAAAAAACTATCTACTTCTACACTTATATCCTCCGGGAGTTCAGATTAAGCTAATGAACTCCTTTGATTCTCTACCTATACTGGATCAACTGTCAAGATTAAGTTGTTTGACAAGATTTCATTCACTAGACTAAAACATGAAATTGAAAAAAAATGATCAAATCAGGATTAGATAGTCTGATTTGTCATGTGTTTGTGGCATAACAACAATCTGCACACAGATGTTATTTTTGTACAAAATGAGATTCATAAAAATCAAGGCTAGGATACATAGTTTGCTATTCATCCCTATTTTCCTCTTTGGTTCTATTTTGAGCGTGTGGAACCAGTATCTTTCTTTCCTAATCTACTTTCTTTGATAAGTCAAGCTTTCATAATTTGACTATCATTCCTTTCACTAACTTATCAGCAATCAATTTAAAACATGCTCAATTATGATTAGGCTAGATAACTGAACAAGACATCCTTTTGGCACTAGTAGTGGCATTTAGACTTGCGCACTTTCAGCATGACTATTTTTTGGGTATGGGGTTGTACCATTGCTTTAGAAACTTCCCTCTTTTTCTACTTTTCTTGTTGGTTTTGTGTTTTCTATTTTTCTCAAAAAAATCTGAAAGAAAGATGCTCATGGGGCTGAGCTTATTTTTCATGCCTATCTACTCTAATCTAACCTATACATGATAGACATTTATCTGGTGAACTCTTCTTTCCAATATAACCAGTCAAGTAGATGATTGCATGGTTGATCTTGGTTCAGCTCTTTGATGATGTTGAAGAAATCAAAAGGCCACTTCCACCTCACTTGTTTTTGAACAGTAGTGCTTAAAATTTTTCTAACACTTTGCAACAAACTGTTCATGGTAGAACACACTCCTCCCTCATATTTCTCAAAGAAAACAAAAAATGGATCTTGGAATAATACCTGATCTAAATAATTTGAGACATAAGCTCCTTTCAGGACTACTCCTTCTTTCACTTGGCTATGTTTGGGACTCTCTTGGGAAAGAAGCTTTGCTTCTTGCTCATAATCACTTGAATTGTCAGACTCATCATATACTGCAGTGTAGTCCTTTTGCCAATCTAATGTGTTCTGATTAAGTAGACTGAAAACTATGTGAAGGTCATCATGTTGATGATTAGGGATACTCTTTGGCAACAAATATTCTCGAGAAAGAAGAGCAGCAAATTTCTTGTGATCATCAATTTTCAAGCCTTCATTTGCTTCCAAATTTTCTAAGCTTTCCTCATCACTGTCATAGCTACTATGCATTGGTTGGTTACCTTTCTCAAGTTGATGAAACTGAGCTTCCTCCCAAAAACCAAGTGTTGAATACTCTGCAAAGTTAACTTCTATTTGGAAAGCATAATCATTATCAACATATTGATCAAACCTTGGAGAATCATCAATAAAATTAATGTCACCAACCATACATATTGGACTATCATATTGTTTCTCTTTGAATTGATCTATAAATCCATTTTCTGCTATGTGATAGTTAAGATCAGGAGGAAAATAAATAGAGGCTAACTGCATGTTTATGATTTGATCTATATCCTCTTCGGTTAAAAATGGAGGCATTTTTATCTTTCTTTGGATATAACTACAATAATCTTCTTTTTCTTGGGAAAGTTGATTTAGAGGATGAATGTCTTTTTGGGACTCACCTAAGAGAGATGATGAATCATCACTTGTGTCTTTAGAGAGATCCTGTGGGTTCTCTTTCATTTCTTGATTGGTTTCATCCTCAACCAACTCTTCTTGATGTTCAAGATAGTTAGCATGGGACTCATGAGTTGTCTCTGATAGATTCTCAAGAGGTCAATTTGCTTGTATAATCTGAAATGAATCAAAGCACAAAGGTAGAGACCCTAAAGGTTTTGACTTCTTTTCTATTTCATATTCTGGGATTTCAAATTGGCTTAAGGTAAATACTTCTGGATATGGAAAAGGGTTTGCATCATCTATCTTGTCCATGATTGATCCTTTAGAGCACTCCACCTTGTTTTTATTTGCAATTTTTTTGTAATACTCTCTTAATAGTGAAGTACAAGATGTAGGAAGGCAGATAGTACTTACTTGACAACTTTCTGCATCTTCTTCTTTGCAACCTTGCTCAGCCAAGATGTTTTGATAGCTATCTTTGCATTGAAATGACTATTTTGGTTTTTCCCAAGAAAAAGGTGGTTGTTTTGAATAATTAGCACTAACCTCAACCTTGTACTCTTCCTTTTTCCTGCCAAGTAAATGCACCACTTTTCCAATTGTATCTATCAACCTCTCGAGCTTTACCTCTGAAGATATCAGTCTCTCTTGATTTGCTTTGTCTTTCTCTATTACTCTTAGCTTTTCCTCCCTATTTAGTATGTTGGCTTCCACATCAACTGCTATCCTTTGCATTTCCTCCAAGGTCAAAGGATCTCTTTCTCTTATCCGGAAAACCATCTTTGGGTCAAAAGAACTTGGGTAGTGCAAGAGAGCCCATCTGAGGGGTGGCTTTATGTTAGCAGGTATTGCATGGTATTCTTTATTGAACCTGGCTGAAAAGTCTTGTATTGTCTCCCCTGGTTTTCTTTTTAAATGCTTGTATTCCTCTATGATGAGAACTTCATTACCCATGACCACCTACCTATCTAGGAAGACTTGAGTGAATTGATGAAAATTGATAATGCTTGTAGCTGGAAGATCCTTAAACCAATTCTTGATTTTTCCTTGTAATGATAAGGCCAACATTCTAATACGCACATCATCTTTTTCTATTTCAAAAAGGTCAAGTAAATTCTCAATATTTTGAATGTGTTCTTCAGCGGTGACTTTTGAGCTTTCTCCATCAAATCTGGGTAATTTATTTGCAAGATTTGCAGGGAGGGCTTGGAAAATAGGAGGTAAAATCAAAGGCTTGTATCTTTCTCGGACCTTTGTGGATATAGGTAGTGTAAAAATATATTTATGGTTGTTTGAGGTTTCAGCAAGATCAGGAAAGGTAGCATGAGGCTCATGTTTCACTAGGTCTTCCATAGGTGAATCTGGGGTAAGCACGGGTGCATAAGTCTACTCATGGTCTGAAATTTGAGGCTTATTTTTTCGAGGCTTGAGATCTTTCCAATGATCAATGTAGATCTCATCAGTGTATTCTTGATCAGGCTTAAAGCAGGATAGAACATAGTTATAGATAAAAACAATAATTTCTTGAATCCAACTTAGGCCTGAGTACTTTTTCTTTCGAGGATGACTGGTTATGCTTCAGGTTCTTCCTCCAGTGGAGTCTTTTAGGTCTATTGAGAGTTTTGGAGTCACCAGGTGGATATTTTTAGTTGTTTTGAAGATATGTGTCTATGGTCCACCACTAATAATTGATAAAAAAAACCAATCTAGGAATGTTTTGGGATTTTCTGAGTTCCTATATGTAGCCCTAAAGTTTGTAAGAGTGTCCTATAGCTAGGTCATCATTTTGCTAGGATGGTGAGACAGCCATATTCTACTTTCATACAATACTTAAGTTTTTCTAATTTAGACTGATATTTCGAGAGTTCCTAAGGGATACCTAGGATTTTTGACTCAAAGTCCCATTGTGATTTCCATTAGGCTAGAGAGCGGTGGGATGGATAAATAGGATAGCATGCTCAGTTTGACAGGGGTTTTTCGTGAGTCTTGAAAGATATTCAGGTTGTTATGAACTCAGAAAATTCCCACCGTGATCGCCATTATGTTAGTGTCCTGTAATTTGGTAGATTGGTAAACCAAATGACAAGGTAACATCAAACCAATATTTGCAGTCCTAGGACCTAGCCTTCCTAGACTCAAAGAGGGCTCTCTCTATGATGCGAAGGATGTGTGCTTGTTCGCTTTGTATGTTTGATTTTAGGCTATTTGTTAAGTATATTTTGGTTTGTTTTGGTTTTGAGGTCAAACTGATCAAGTAGTACAAAATAGAAAGAGAGTTTATCAAATCAACAGGGCTATGGGGTTAGCTAAAGTCAAGAATTTCTAAATTATGGACAAGGTGTACTGCAGCGTCGATTTAGCAAGGTCAATGGATCATTTGGGTGAGGTATGAGGTGAAGTGAACATTAAGTTTGTGAAAAACGAATAAGTCTTAAACATATATTGTTTGAAAGCCAATACTCATGAGGTAGGGAAAACCAGAAATCTCTATGAATAATACTCAAACTGATAAACATGAAAGATAACAAATCTGGTGATACATAGAAGCATAAGAACTCCTAACTCTGGAAATTCACTTTCAACTGTTGGGAAAACATATAAGATAAACAAAAAACTTAATATATGGAGAGGTAACTCCTAAAAAACATATATAAAGCTATCGGGAACTCTGAAACCAGTTTGCAAGCATGGACAAAGGGTAAGATCGAATGAGACCTCTTTGACTTAACTAAAACAATCAGTATTTCATAGAAAAGTTTCAGAAATGGATTTTTGAGAAACACATACCTTAAATCATACTAGATAGATAACATACTGACCATTAATCAAACAATTAACAATTTCTTGATGGACCTAAGGAGCAGTTAAGAATTCCTTAAAAATGATCAAGAAGAAGAAAACATCAAAGTTGTAATATGCAGGAGGTTTGAGGTGCTTCCATGAGCATATATCAACATATACTTTTCTGATCTACAAAAAATAAGAAGTATGAAAAATTAATGGAAACAAGAAGACATAAACAAATCAGGGAAATATCACAATTCACCAAGCTATGGAATCCTGCACACAATGCTCCTCCACCATCAAGCCAAGCAAGACATTCATCCACTTCATAAACCAGTATTTTCTTCAAGCTCATAAAACTATATATTGCTCTTAACATGTCAAGTTATGCCTATTTTTTACAATGAATCCTCATGGTTTATATAAGCCAAGAGGAGAAAGAGCTCACTAGAGCAACTAGAAGGCCATTGGCCAAAGCAAAATATCTAATTTTGTGCTTGAGGCCTCACAAGGTCCAAGGCGCAAAATATATTTTTAAGCCAAAAATAGAAAAAAAAATTGAATTTTTAGCTCTGAAATACATGATAAACTTTCCTAATGCACATTTAGTCCAGTCATCGCACAGGAATGCAGAAAATTGTCTATGTTTTAGTAGAATTTCCAGGCGCACAGCACCAAAAAAGGCCTTTTTGCAGCGAGGTTTTGGAGGCCTTCCTGATGTCGAAAAAGGTCCCGTGATGGCCCGTTGGAAAGATATCCATGTCTACTTTCCAAATATACTTGATTTATTTCAATATGATCTCTATAAGTTTGTCAAAAAGTGGAAAATGTGCAAAAACCCCGGAGCGCAACACCTGCTCAAAAATAGTAGCAGAAGGGTGAAAAAATGGTTGTTTTTGGACCTTTTGGGGGACCAAAACAGCTCCAAATGAGCTGAAATTTTGTAAGCATGCTCCCCTAGTGCCAAGTAATCCAAAAAGGTAAAATTTTCCTACTGAAGATGCTCTGAGAAAAAGTGCAGTGTCTAGGGTGTTGCGCTCCTAGGCTTAAAAATTTGCAAAAAACCAAAACTTGTTCAATTTTGCTCAAATTTGGTGAGTGGGTCCCTCAAGGGTTTTTAGAGACTTGTAGAAAATATTGGGCCAAAATATTAAGCCTAGCTTGGTATTTTTCATCTTTTGGTGTCAGACACCTCCTTTGGGCAAGGGCAACTTTGAGCCTTTTTCTAGCAAATTGATTTAGCTTTTTATAATGTCGAGTCATCTTCATTTGAAATTTTGCCTTTGTCTTTCATGGGTTTCTTTGGCAAATCACTCTTATCCTTCTTTGGAAATTTACCTCTACTCCTCAATGCCCTGGTGACATTGCTTTGCACTGTTTGAGTAGCTTTAGCTTTTACTATTTTTGAGGGAGGATGCATGGCCCCTTGCTTTTGAGAGGCAGTAAACACATGCTCCTTACTTTCCTCATGAGGAATGATAAGAGTTGTCACAAACTAGGCTGATTCATTTTGGTCACCTACAGCCTTAGGGCTGCCTTTTTCTTCAAAATCATTTTCTATTTGTATCTCTTTGTTGCCTTGTTGTGGGAAATCTCCTTGATCATCAATTTCAATATTTGTGATGACCTTATCAACGAGAGGATCTTCAGAAATTGCATGCTCTATTTCTGTTTGGTGAGAGGCGCCTAGGTCTAATATTTTTCATCTACAAAACTGTCCATGTCATTATCCTTTTCTCTGTTGTTTTCACTGTTTTGCCCTTGGCTGCCAATGTCTTTGTTGTTTTCACTATTTTCTGGGGGGGTGTCCTCATCTTCTTGGATGTTTTCATCATGCTCTTGGTTGTTTTCCTCTTTCTCTTGTCTTTTTACCTTTTCCTGCTCTTGGTTGCTTGCCTCTTCTTCATATTCTCCCTTATTTTCATCAGTTTCCTCTCCACTGTTTTCCTCTTGGCTGCGTTTATCACTTTCTTATTGAGACATAATGACTATTTATCCTTTCTTTTAAATTTGAAACAAAAAATGTTTTTGTAGATGAATTTTAGGTGAGAGAGGTCTCCAGGAGTATTATGACCTCAAAATTAAGCTTGAAAAACTCTTCCCCATGATAAGGAACAAAAATTGGGTGAAAACAGGCAAATTTGGTCTTTTTCTGTGAAAACTGGAGGTGTTGCGCTTTTCTACAGGTGCGCAGCATCTGCCTGGGTGGCCTCTACACGCGGTGTTGCGATGGGCACTGTGCTGGGCGCGCAATACGCTCAGCCCGAGCGGCCTCTACACGCGGAGGTGCGATGATGGCAGTGTTGGGAGTGCAGCACTTGCTCGGGCGCCATCTACACGAGGTCGTGTGTGACAGGCGTAGTGGTGGGCGCGCAGCATCTGCCTGTGCACTATCCGCATGATGCCATGTGTGACGGGTGTAGTGGTGGGAATACAACGTCTGCCCAGGTGGCGTGTGCACCTACAGGCGCATAGCACCAAAAAAGGAATTTTTGCAACAAGGTTTTGGAGGCCTTCCTGATGTCAGAATTGGGCCTGGGATGGCTCGTTGGAAAGATATGGATGTCTACTTTCCAAATATACTTGATTTTTTTCATTTGGTGTCCATTTGGCTGTCCAAAAACGTATTCTTCTAACACTTGTCAAAAGTGGTGAATGTTGGTGCAAAAATGCAGTTTACCTTCACCTTATGGCTTATCTGATAGATTTTTTTTTTGTCCCTTTTTTGTTTCCCTTCACCACTTCCTTTATCATTTGAACACGTGATTAGGCTTATGATGGAATTTTTTCATTTGCAAGGCGAATTTAACAACTATTTTCACCTCCACATTCTTTAAGGCAAGTCTGTGACTGCCCATTGTGTAACACCTTATCTATCAATCTTGGATTTTTCTTTCCTCAGTGCAATGGTACTCAGTGATTTAAAAATCAAATTTTCTCACCTTTTGAACTTCAAAATCACATATTTGAGTTGATGGAGTTTTGTACCTTTTCACTTTATCTTTGGAATGATAACATCAGGAAAACTTTTACACCCTCTACTGTTAATGAAGGAGGTGTTTCAAGCTTGTTTACTTATCTCTTCAAGCTTCTGCAAATGTCTCTTAAATCATTCCACTGTTGTGAGGATAATAAAACAAATTGTACTTTTCAAAGTAAAACATACCTGTTGTTCGCTTCCTTTAAGTGTGACTGTCCTTATGCAGCAGTTTATCCTTCAAAAATTGATTTCCCTTTTCTTAGTGCAAAGGCACTCTCTGTTTTTGAAAACCATAAAATGTGATCTTTACTTGTCTTTCAAAAGATAGCTCAGTAATAAAGAACCTTGCACCCTCTGCTTGTCTATGAAGGAGGTGTTGTTTTTTGCTTCTTGATTCCCATTTACATATTCATCCAAATTTTATGAAAAAGCTTGAAACATCTTTCCATTGTGGGGTTTAATAACATAATTTTGTAAACAGTAAACCCACTTTTTCCTCTTTTAGTATGACTGTCCCTTTGTAGTAGTCTTAGTCTTCTCCACTGATGGTGCCTTTGATGATTTTTGTTTTCTCTGCAAGGGCATGGAAAAAAGGCAGTTGTCCCTTTCCCATGATGTTTTAAGGCATAAAAAATATTCTAATGGCCTTTTTGCCAGAATTGCGCCATGTTTGTTCATATGCTACTGATTTTCTGAGTTTTGGCCCAAAAACTTTTAAAGAGCAGAAAATTACCTCCTGAAGTAACATAAAGTGCTTTGTAGTATCCTCCAATTTTTTTTTCTTATTTTCCATGTGGATGATCTTCTGACATTTTCAGGTATCCCTGATTTGTATAGAGAAAACCTGTATTTCCTATTTTCTTAAGCTCTATGTTTCCTTTACTCAAACTACCAACTGTTTTGACTGAAGCTCTTCTTTGGTGTCTCTCTTTTGCCCTGTTCTGATTTAGGTCAAACATCAGGACATCCATGCAGAGATGTTTTTGATAAAGTGACTTGATCTTGACAATTTTCACTGTTGGACTAGGAGGGGCCACCTTAGAGACTACTTGAGCACCTTTCTTTTAGAAATATGACCATATTTGCTCTTTTTTTGTTGATTCCACCTTCGAGCTTTGCTGGAACAAAAATGCATGATGGTGCATGACTTAAGGGAGACTAATAGGTTTATTTGCAAGGTTTCTTAGGAAAGGGATTTTGACTGATGATCAAAAACATAGTTTTTTGACCAGACATAGTGTTTTTTAGATTCTTTACCTAAGCACCATCACCTATAAACCTAGACACTTTTTCATCACTGTGAAGGGTCTTCTAGACATAATTTTGTCATCAACAGTGACTTTGGGAAGTAGGAAGATATAAGGAAAGACTTGACTTATCTTGGCCAGACAATTTTGTGAAATAAGGGAATTTAGGCATCAGAGATAAGAAGCTATAAACAGAAGTGACAGTGATGGACAAAGTAAAGCCTACCAGTCTAGGATGGGATTTTGACAGGATGACCACTTTAATCACAACAGACAAGAAAGGGGGAAAAGTGAAAAAAATTTCTCTGAGGGGATTTCTAGAGGACAAAATGATTGTTTGAATTTGGTTTCTAGAAAACCTGGATAAAGCATATAGTCATCTAAACAGGTTAAAAATACTGATGACTAACATTGTGTATAACATATCATGATTAACATCATTTTACAAATTCTTGAAAAAATTGCATCTTCATTTACTACATTCCATGTCCTATCAATAATTTAATATGGAAGACTAGGTATTTACCATTTCACCCCAATGACGGATGAATCTCACACTAGGGGATATTTTTAAAGAGGAGTTGTAGAAATTACTATCAACCAACTTCATATATCTTGTTTCTAAGAACTAATGGGTATCCCCTCTTGTCATTTTACCAACAATAATGGTAAATGGAGAATCTCTATTGATTATAGGGCACTTAATAAAGCTACACACAAAGACCACTTCTCATTTCTCATTATTCACCAGGTCTTGGATATTTTGGTACGAAAGAATTATTTTTCTTTCCTGAATGGGTTTAATGGATGCAACCAAATCCAGATTGCTTCAGAAGATCAAGAAAAACTACATTCACCTGCTCGTGGGGAGCATTTCCTTATCATTTTCTACCATTTGGACTTTGTAATGCCCCCCCAACATTTTAGTGAGTTGTTATTGGAATCTTATCCAATTTAATTCACGAATACATAGAAATTTACATAGAATATTTCACAACATACGATGATATATTTTAATTTTTCCTAGCCAATCTAGAAAGAGTTCCAATAAGATTTAAGAAGAGGCATGTAACCGTTAGTAACAATGTTACAATATTTCAATATAAGGTATAGTATTAGGGCATCAGATGTCATAAAAAATATTTCAAAGGAACAAATTAAAATAAATGTAATACTAAACCTTGCCTATTCCACAAGAAGAAAAAGAGGTATGAATTTTTTTAGGACATCTTGGTTATTATCATTATTTTATTGAAAAAAATTCACAAATAACTTGAATTTTGTTTGCTTTGCTTAGTAAAAATTTTGAATTTGTGTTGGAAAAGGGCTACCAACAAGTCTTTCAAGAACTCAAATCTAGAGTATCCAAGGCTCCTATTCTAAGAGGGCCCAATTGATTCCTCCCATTTCACATATCTATGGATTCATCAAATAGTTCCATTGGAGTTGTCTAAGGAAAAAAAGAAGGAAATATTCCATATGCAATTTACTTTATTGGTAAAAGTCTCACTTGCAAAACTGAATTATATGGTGACAAAAAGTGTTTCTTGCAACAATACATGAAATTAATAAATTTCAACATTATATAATATGTTATCCAATAATTTTTCACACTAACCATGCTACCCTAAAGTATTTAATGAACAAACCAATTACTAATGATAAGGTAACTGATCAGAACTAGATCATGGACTAGAATGATAGCAAAAAATTCAAAGTGTTTGGAAGTATGTCGAACTTGAGCGACCGGAAAGGTCTCATCGTTGCGATTCCAGCACCGTGAATTGTTCGAAAAATCTACACCGTATGAAGAAGTTATCGCAGTTTGAAAAGTCCAGTAAACTGCAAAAACTGGACTTTGACCAAGTTTGACTTGGCAATTGGGAAAATTAAAAGGAGAATATTTCAAGGAATATTACTGGAATATTCCTCGAAATATTCCCTAGAATATTCCATTTTGACCAATCAGGTCTTGACAAGTGCCTTAGTCTCATTTGATATTAGGTTGACTTTTTGTTTTTAGGCCAATGAAAAACTGCCACGTGGTAGGCCCAGAGGCCGCCACATGACCCCGAAACGGAGTGATAATTTTTTTTTGGAGCCCGTGGGAGTCGACCACCCGACCTCCTATCTGCCAGCCCACCTGCGTGGCATCACGCCACAAGGTGTTTCTTACAAACTATAGCATAGCACATATATTTATGGTCTAATGGGTTTACGTTTGGGGGTTTGGGGAGCCAGCCCCCCCTCATACGCCCAGGTGCCAGGAACCAAGGGCTAAGCCTACCTACTGACGGTTCCGCGTATGGAGACCTGTCACATAACAAAAGTTTTAAATCCATAAAATGCGCAATTACACCGACGGTTACGGCTAACAAACCATGGTTATGCCGATCACATGCCCAACTGAAATTTAATGTAAATGATATATCGTCGTTTAGTTAGGAGCACGCCCAGATTTGGGGGCAGTTCTAATTTTAACTGGAATTAATTCCAGTCCTCCACATTTAGTGGAGTTTCTTTAGGGGACACTGGGAAAAATTTGTTTTGGCTCTATCTTAAGCTAGATTCGCCCAATTTTGGAGTGTCAATAGTCAATTTTGACTATCTCCAAAATTCCAGACTCAATGGAGTAGGTTTTAGAGCCATCAGAGAGCTTCTAAAAAAAATTTGCATCAGTGAATTTCTAGGGGCCACAAGGGCCACCTAGAGGCAGCAACAGTTTGAGGCCTAACCAGGGGAGCTAGAGGCCTTATTTAGAGATCCAATAGTAAAATTTGGATATTTTAGATGTTATGAATCTGATGAGATATTTTTTAGAGCTTGTAGAGAAATTTTTAAGGCCGAGAAGCTTCAGTAAATTTTTAGAGGCCATCAGTGCCATCTTTTGCCAGCAGCAGTTCAGGGCCTAGCCAAAGCAGCTAGAGACCATATGCAACGAACCAATAGTCATTCTTGAATTTAAACAACATTATAAATCCATTGAATGAGATTGTAGAATATTAGGAGGACTTCTAGAGGTCAAGAACCCAATAGAGAAGTTTTCAGTGACCCGAGTGCCAAGGGGTGCCGACAGGTGTTGTAGGCGAAACCGGAGCAGTTGGAGGCCATTGTTGATGAAAAAATAGTCTATCATGACTAATTTTTGCATCATGAATCCAATGAATTGGTTTTTATAGCCATTGGATGACCTCTAAAGCTCGAGAAGAAGAAGTGAATTTTTGGGCAGCCCTGGGCAAACCGTGGAGGAAGGCCTAGTTTGGGGATGCAGTGCTCGTTTTGAGCAAATTTTAAATTGATATTTGGTGTATGATATGTGTTGGAGATACTAGGTGTGATTTCAGGGACAAAAACATAATTTTGAAGGAGTTTGTGCCATGTAGAAGCTTAGTGTATCTCAGTGCATCGACAGAAAGAATCATGTCTAAAGGGAGCCTAAAGCTGTGTGCAGAGTGATGACAGCCATAAGAGGGATATAAATGGTATTATCATACCTTTGGATCAGTTCAGTATCCATTGGAGTTAAGTGTGGAACTTGTAAAATAAACCTTACCATAATCCCAAAGAGCCAAGTCAAGATGACAAAGCTCAAAGGAGACGTAGCCCACGAATTTTGGGTGAACTCCTAGATTAATTTTGTTGTTGTGTGTGAATTTTTTATTGCTGCATTATGTTGTTGTTATACCTGTTAAATTTTAGGAACAAAAAATGAACTTAAGACACATAAACAATTAAAAATCATACAGCACATTCAACGTGTATAACAGAAAATTGTCAAGTATAAGCTACATCACTTATTTGTTTAAATGAAAGGGAGGTTCTTGAAAAAAATAACAAGTTATCCATACCATTTTTAGATCAGGTTGGTGTAAAAGCACTTGTTTGCTTAATTGACATAGCAATAGCTTGCTTGTATAACTTGAAAGGTGTTTAAACAATGCAAAAGATTGACTGTTTTAATGTTTGCAAACTCAGTGTTGCATGAGTTTGCTGGAGGTGAAGGGAGAGTTGTTGATAGATAAGTCCAGAAGAGGAAAAGAATGAAGAGAGGATTGAAGGCATCTTCCTTACCCAAAGGACCTCAAGGTCACCCTTGAAGATCAAACCCTTTTGTCAGTTGTTTGTTTGTTGTTTGGCTGCTTGAATAAGGGTTTGTCTCTACAGCCATTTTGTTCAAAAGTTTTGTGAATAGTTTTGAAAGCTTTGTGAATTTTGTTGAAGTTAATTTTTTCATTTTCATGATGACAAATTCTTCAAGTGAGTTTTCAAAATCCTCCTCCTTCACAATATTCTTCGATGAAGATATGAAGCATTTCTTCTACATCTTGAATGACATGGTGCATATTTTTTTTGAAGATAGAAGAGAAATCACTGAACTTCGTGAGCAATTGTTTTCCATGAAGCAAGAGAAGGAAGAAATTCTTCAAAGATTGCATGATATGGAGATCAAATCCATCAAGCGCAAGAGGCTTTGACCAAGAACATGCGTGAAGCAGAGGTAATCCATTATAATTTGTCTTTAGTTTCCTCTTCAGAAATATGTGCTGGTTCATTTGAAAAGCACACAAGAGGTATAGGGTCCAAGTTAATGTTTAAAATGGGCTATGAAGGCAAGGGTTTAGGAAATCATGCACAAGGCATGGTTGATCCTATTTTGGTTGAGGAACGACCTAAGAAATTTGGTCTTGGTTATGTGCAATCTAATGGCGAAGACTCCAAAGCCATGAATACATGTGAGGCAACTTCAAAGAGAAATTTTTTTCCAAGTTCTAAATCAAAAACATGTCAAGTTTTTTTTCAAGTTGATTGCATTTCTTTAAGCCTTTCTTGCAGCAAGAAGATTATAGACATGCAGCTTATGGAGATCATGCGAGTTCAAACAGTTTTCAAGACAAGAATGATGATGTTAGTCTGCAAGAGAAATCTGGAACCTCTACTAGTTCATCTCCTCAAGAAGTAAAAAAGGTTGGACATGCAAAACAGCACATGAGGTATAAATCTTCCAATAGTCAATTTGATTATGTTTCTCCAAGTCATGACAATTTTGCATGATTAAAAGGAAGAAAAAAATTTTGTGCATATTGTGGTCGATTTAACCATGATGTTTCGAGCTGCTGGATGAGGAAGAAGGCATACATGAAGCAGATTAGGTAAAGGAAACTTGCAAAGAAGGTGCATAAGATTTGCACATATTGCCAGAAGAGGGGACATGTTGTTTCCCAATGTTGGACTTTGCATCCAACTAGTCGTCCCAAGCACATGAGGCAAGATAACATAAAGACTGATGAAGGTGGAACCAAGGATTTCATTATTGATGTGAGAACGGAAGTTTCACGTGAAGAAGAGCTGCAACAATAAAAGTCATCGTGGAAGTGGCTTGGTGAGAAGTGGTTTGACTTCTTAACACAGTAAGACATAATCATTGGTACATATGCAAATTTCGGTTGTATGCATGTATTTATGTTGTAATATCTTGTTTGTTTGAGCCACCTTGGATCATTGATCAAGGCAGTGATGTTCAGCTACCTTCTGCAACTTTCTCGCTTGAAATTTATGAGTGAGTACAAGGAAGACAGTTCTTGACAGGAGGAAAAGTGCATTGAGGAAGGGAAGTTTTGACTACCTTCAAGTTGTGGTTTAAAGGCACTAGCTATGCAAGGCAAGTGTTTGGAGGCTGAAAATAAGAGGGTTTTGTACTCTCATCTACTCTACAGATCAATATATCAGTCTTTTGGGGTCCAAAAGATTCCTAATGGGGAGGTGTGATCAAAACTGGATCATGGACCAGAATAATAGCTCAAACTTCAAAGAGTTTGGAAGTGTGCCATACGCCGAGGTGCCAGGAACCAAGGGCTAAGACTACCTGCCGACGGTTCCACATATGGAGACCTATCACATAACAAAAATTTTAAAACCGTAAAATGCGCAGCTACGCCGACGGTTACGGCTAACAAACCACGGTTATGTCGGTCAGATGCCCAACTGACATTTAATGTAACTGCTATATCAGTGGTCAATTAGGAGCGCACCCATATTTGGGGGCAGTTACGATTTTAACCAGAGTTAACCTTAGTCCTCCACATTTAGTGGAGTTTCTTTAGGGGACACTGGGAAAAAATTGTTTTGGCTCTATTTTGAGTTACATTCGCCCAATTTTGGAGTGTCAATAGTAAATTTCAACTATCTCCAACATTCCAGACTTAGTGGAGTAGGTTTCAAAGCCATCAGAGAGCTTCTAAGCATGTTTTTGCATCAGTGAAGTTCAAGGGGCCACTAGGGCCAAAAGGAGGGAGCAACAGTTTGAGGCCTAGCCAGGGGAGATAGAGGCCTTATTCAGAGATCCAATAGTCAAATTTGAGTATTTCAGTTGTTATAAATCTGATGAGATGGTTTTTAGAGCCTGTAGAGAAATATTGAAGGCTGAGAATCTTCAGTAAGTTCTAGGGGCCATCAATGCCAGCTTTTGCCAACAACAGTTCAGGGCCTAGCCAGAGCAGCTTGAGACCATATGCAGCGAACCAATAGTCATTATTAACTGTAAACACCATTTTTAATCCATTTAAGGAGCTTTAAAAATCTTAGGAAGAATTATAGAGGTCGATATCCCAACAGAGAAGTTTTCAGTGACCCTAGTGCCAGGGGGTGCTGACAGGTGTTGTAGGCGAAACTGGAACATCCAGAGGCCAATTTTGATGAAAAAATAGTCTATATTGACTAATTTTTACATTATGAATCCAATGAATTGGTTTTCAGAGACATTTTATGACTTCTAGAGCTCTAGAAGCTGAAGTGAAGTTTTGGGCAGCCCTGGGCAAACCATGGAGGAAGGCCTAGTTTGGGGATGCAGTGCTCATTTTGAGAAAATTATCAGTCGATATTTGGTGTCTGATATGTGTTGGAGAAAATAGGTGTGGTTTCAGGGACAGAAACAGAACTTTGAAGGAGTTTTTTCCATGTAGAAGCTCAGTGTATCTTAGTGCACCGACAGAAGGAATCGTGTTTAAAGGGAGCCTAAAGCTGTTTTCAGAGTGATGACATCCATAAGAGGGATATAAATGGTATTATAATCCCTTTGGATCAATTTAGTATCCATTTTAGTTAAGTGTGGAACTTTTCAAAGAAACCTTACCATAATCCCAAAGAGCCAAGTCAAGATGACAAAGCTCAAAGGATACGTAGCCCATGAAATTCGAGTGAATTCCTAGATTAATTTTTCTATTGTGTGTCAATGTTTTATTGCTGCATTATGTTGCTATTATACATGATAAATTTCAGGAAGAAAAAATTAGCTTAAGACACAAAAACAATTAAAAATCATACACCACTTTCAAGCATAAAGTCCGCAAATTGTCAAGTATAAGCTAGATCATTTATTTGTTTAACTAATTGGAGGTTCTTGCAAAACATAACAAGTTATCCAGACCATTTTCAGATCTATAACTAGGTGTTTATTATTATTGCAAAAATTTGACATAACCATCCTAAACAAACCAAGGAAGGATAATTTGGTGGCTAATTTTCTTTCAAGTCTTACATAACATGAGAATGACCCTCCTGTAGAAGATTCTTTTCATGACGAGAATATTTTATGGTATCTAATAACTCTCTTTGTTTTGAAAATATTGGTAATTAATTAGTTGTAGATAAACGTCCACATCACATATCTATAAAAGAGTCACAAAATATTATCAAGAAAAGTTGGATATTCTCATGGATGAATGGTTGCATATTCTACACAAGGCCAAGTCTTATCATTCAAAAATATGTATGAGAAGATGATATCTATGAGATATTTAAAGCTTTCCATAATGATTTGTGTGTCACAAAATTTATAGAACCCAAGGTATTCTTAGATGCAATTGAGCAATAACAATGTCAAATCTTCCTCATGAAGATATCTTCACTAGATTCGAGATATCTTGGGAAATAATTATCAACGAGGGAACATCATTTAGTTTAAAGTGCATAAAATATCTTATGGACACATACAAGATCAACCATAGGGTTACAACACCATAATATCCATAAGCCAATGGGTAGGTAGAAGGAAAAAACAAGATCCTTGAGGACATTAGAACAAATACTATTAGATTGCACAATAAGAACTGGGAAAACTAACTTCTTGAAGCCTTGTGGGCCTGTTATAAATATACGATATGCAAAGCAAGAACAAGATACACTTGATATCATGTTTGATTAATATATCGATGTTTAATGAATGCATGACCTAATAGACTTGGAAAAAATACCATCGAATAGAGAATTTTACTACAGTATGTAGATGTGATAATTTGACCTAGGGATTCATCCTTTAGACTTCAGATATTATCATGTCCCTCTACATAATCAACTCACCCCTTGGTAATATTTCCATTCGACTAGGAAACAAATCAATTATCCACTATCAACATGACTATCCCACCACACAGGTGATATTTCCTAAATCAATCTCAACTTGGGTTGAGAGACGCCCCAATAAGTTGACTCAACTACTTATATGGTTAAACATCATGTTTCAGTCCCTCCGTATTTCAATTATACCAATTTATCTCTTGAAGACTTAGTTGTGTCATTAAAAAATAATTGGCTATGGTAGCTTTGTGGCCATCAAGGGTTAATTCCACCAAATAGGGTGTGTATATCTCCACACCAAAGTTGGTTTCCACACGAGAACTTGCAAACTCTCATAGTTATATAATGGAATGATTTTTCTACTAATTATTCATACCTCTTCTCATCATCTTCCTCTCTTTTAATAATCCCATCCTCCTTCGAAAGCCATGGGTCATACCATGGGAAATATCATCAGTCCCTTTTTAATACGTTATGAACCCATCTTCTTGTAGTTAATGATTAGAAGGGAAAATTACAGAATACATCTTCCCCTCATTGTAGACAATAATCATATTAGTCTCAACATCGATGGAGGAACTATAAACATTTTGAGTAAATATGATTATGTTAATAGGATTGTAGATCTTGTTCAGATGTAGTTGAATATTCTCTTGAAAAAATGGAAAATATAAATAAAGTAATTATGAATTTAGAGATTCAAGGACTAGAATACATCAAATATATAAATAATAAAATTGAGCCCAAGTGTAGTACATATGCACCCAATGAATTCTAGAAAAGGGAGTAGTACTTTGTAGATCTGCCTTATAGAACAAACTACTCTAGCACACCCTTATAAATCATTCACAAACTATATGTCTCCACCATATCTTGAACTTTGTTAAAAAGAGGTTTTTAAATTTCTAGAAAGGAAGTTGATCAAGAACCAAGCCAAAGTCCTTGGGCTTACCCATAAATTTAAGTCAACAAGCATTCAAAACCAAAAAGAGGTAAACCCCATATGGTGATTAATTACAGAGAAATAAATGATGCATTGTTTCCTATCAAGTATCCTCTTCCATCTAAAGAAGCTTTGCTTCAAAAATTCAACAACAAAAATGTATTACGTAAATTTGACTTGAAGCGTAGATTCTGGCAGATAGGAATCAAACCATCTAGAAGATAAAAGGCAAGTTTTTTTGTAACACATAGACAGTTCCAATGGTGAGTAATTCCATTTGGATTTAAAAATGCACCCTCTGAATTACAACATCAGATGGAAGACATACTTGGATATTTAAAATTTGTTATTTTATATATTGATTATTTATTAATTTATTCATTTGATTTGAAGGAGAACAAAAATCACCAGGAAATTGTTCATTATAGGATCTTCAACCATGATCTAGCACTTAGCAAACCAAAGCTTGAATTTTATGAAAATAGGATTGAACTCTTAGGAATAATCCTATTCCAAGGGAAGTATAGCTACAAGATGATGTGCAAAAGGTGTTACCAGAGTTTCAAGTTATGGTTCATGATTGCAGGCACCTACAAATGTTCTTGGGAAGCCTTAAATATATACAAGAGTTTTATGAAAACCAAGCCAAGGATGTCAAAATATTGAAAAAAGGGCTCAAAGGAGTAGAATGGACCCTATCTATGATAGCAATAATGAAAATTATCAAACAAAAGGTCCATATCTAGAATTTCCATACATTCTAGAAAAAATGCATCAAATGAATTTTGAGTAGTATTTTTAATGCATAAGCACTCTAAAAGAGATGAAGTTTTCTCATATGCATCAAGATGATTTAACGACACCAAACTTAAATATCCATCATCCCTAAATAAATTCTTGTTCTGAAGAATGTCATTAAATAGTTTAGGTTGTTCCTTAAACTAGTCAAATTCATATTAAGAACAGACCTAAAACATATGACAGGAATGTTGAGAAACAAAAGGTTGCTTGAATAAGGAAACAAAATGATATAAATATGGAGTATATGGCTAGACGGTTTTGACTTTGAGATTCAATATAAGAAAGGAAAAGATAGTACGTGGTAGATTTACTGACAAGAGAAGTAGCTCCAAATGAAATCAAAATGTTCAGTCATCCATTGGCCTAAACTTCAACAATACCTCCCTACTCTAGAAGGATTCTACTGGGCTCTATTATGTAAATATTATCACATGTCATATTGTTTTCATTGTATTATAGATAGGATTAAAGATAGTCCTGCATGTGAATGTATTCTTGAGAATTGGATCAAAAGTAGTCACAACAATATAAGTAATATCATGTATTTTAGTGAATCACCCTAAATGTACCAAGGGGCCATTATGTTTTAACAATTTGCAGTTCAAACGTATATATGTATATATGAGCCATGGTTAAGCTATAAAAACTATTCTAACATAGTCAGACATTTCAAACATGGAAAAATATTATGGTTGATGTCCAAATGCACCTCTATGAGCAATCCATACAACCATTGGTCATCCTCGTTCAAAATTATATTACATGATTGGGGTACAAGGGATGAAATATTCTTGACCATTATCCGAAATGAATTTATTGACTACCTCCAAGAAGACATGTAAACAACAACATAATCTAAAGCATCGTTTTTTTTCATCTAGAACGTGTATTAAATATACTCAAGACACATAGTACTAGATTACTATAAGATCCTATCTATAAATAAATATATCAATTATATGGACCATAATATTGTAGATGAGAGAGTTCCAAGTATGTATGGATCACATTTCTTTATGTGCTGCGATTGGAAGCCACCTCATGCAGAAGCCCATTTGTCACCAAGTATGCAACATTTGTACTACTTCAGCAATAAAAATAATTATGGCTATCCTAATGAATAAAATAATATTTGTAAGGAACACTGTTACCGATGAAATAGGTAACCTGACCTCAAAACGGGAACTCTAGCCCAAAAAGACTCAAAAAAACATGAAAAAACACCCCAAAAACAAAAACAAAAAAGTGTATTCCAGAACGCACTTGGTTTTTTTTTAAGGTCAAATTTCAACATTTTATAAAATTATGCTAAAAACAAAATTGTTTCTTGAAAAAAGGATTGAAAAGACACCCTCAAAACAAAACCAGTTAATGTTGGAATAACAAAAAAAAAAATATTGTGTCATATTTTTGACATTTTTAAAAATAGAAATAACATTTTTTAATTTTTAAAATTCAAACATTAAAGAAAACCTAAAATTTAAGAAAAAAAATAAATTTAAAAAATAAAAACATTTTAAAGCTTAAAATTTAAAAATATATAGGAATAAAAAAACAAAATAAAAATTTTAAATCAAACATTAAAAAAAAACCAAAAAAATAAAAATAAAAAATTTAAAGATTAAAATTTCAAAATATATAGAAATAATATATATATATATATAATAAAAAAATAAAAAATAAAAATAAAATTAAATTAAAAATATATATATATAGAAATTAAATTTAAAATAGAAAAAGAAAAGGTTTATTAAATTTTTTAAAAAAATAAAAAATTAAATTTAAAGAGATATATTAAATTTTAATAGATTTAAAACTTTAAAATAAAAATTTTAAAAAAAAAACATTATTTAAATTAAAAGTAATAAAATGAAAAATTAATTAAAAATAAAAAATGAAAAATAAAATACAATAAAAACATTAAATTTAAAAAAATATATATTAAAAAAACAAATAAATTTTAAAAATTAAATTCAAATAAATTTAAAAAAAATATACAAAATTTATTAATTTTAAAAAATTAAATGAAAAAATTAAACATAAAATTTAATAATAATGATAATAATAATAAAATTAATAGAAATTATTAACAAAATTTAGAGAAAAAATAATAATAATAATAATAATAATAAATTTAAATATATATATATATATATATATATATATATATATATTTATTAAAAATTTAAAAAAATAATTTAAAAAAAAAAAAAAAGAATTTTTTGATCGTGGTGGCGTCGCCAATCGGCTTCCCGCCCAGTTGGCGGCAGAGGCCGATTCCCGGAATCGCCCTCCCGCCGCGGGAGGCCGATTCTCGGATTCCGCCCCCCGCGGCGGGAGGCCGATTGGCGGCGCCACCATGATCAAAAAATTCTTTTCTTTTTTTTTAATTTTTAATAATTTTTTTTTAATTTTTAATAATTTTTTTTTAATTTGATTTTTTTTTTAGTTTTCTTTTTTATTTTTTTTTTATTTTTAATATTTTTTAATTCATAACATTTTTTTTTTTAATTTTTAATATTTTTTTTTAATTTGATTTTTTTCTTTTTTTTTTAATTTTTTAAAATTTTTAATATTTTTTTTTTTAAATTTATTTATTTATTTATTTTTTAATTTCAAAAAATTAGAAATTATTATTTTTTAATTCAAATTTTTTATTTTCAATTTAATTTGTTTAAAATTTTTTTTTTTTAAAATTTAATATTTTAGATTAATTATTTTTTAAAATTTAAAATTTATTTATTAAATTTATTAAATTTTAACTTAATTTAATTTTTTTTTTAATCTTTTAGTTTATTTAGTTTTTCATTTTTAAAATTTATAAATTGTTTCATTTAAAAAAAAATAGCAAATTTATGGATATTTGTTTTTTAATTATTTGCACGTGGTTTTTTTCATTTTTTTTGTTTTTTAATGATAGTTTTTTTTTATTTTAATTCTTTTGTTTTAGATTTCTTTTTCAATTTTAATTTTTTTTTTTTTAATTTGTTTTTTTGTTAATTTTAAAACTTGTATTTTTTTTCTTATTATTATTATTTTTTAATTTAATTTTCTCTTTTTTGTATTTATTTTTTTTATCTAAATTTTAATTTTGTAATTTTAATTATTTTTAAATTTTCTATTTTAATTTTTTTTTTTTTAATTATACGGTTTTTTTTAATAACTTAGAAAGAAATGTTTTTGATGTTTTTTTTTTTTGGGGGGGGGAAGGGGGGGTTAGTTTTTGTTTTTTTTCTTTAGATTATGTTTTTTTTTTTCAAATTTTGTCCTTTTTTTTTTCAAAAAAAAAAAAAAAATCTAAGTTTTGTGTTTTATTACGAACAAGAAAATCACCACTCTAAAAAAAAGGTTGATGTTGCATCAATACGTTTCAAAATTAGCATGAAAATCACTAACATTTTAAAACAAATATTCATACTTCATAAATAAAAATATTAGAGTGTCAAAAATTTGCACAAAAAAAAGGGGTGATTCTGCATCACCACTTTTCAAAATCGAGTGCTTTTTATGCTACCAAAAAAAAGTAAGTAATAGTGTGGTTACCTATTTCATCGGTAATAGTGTTAAGGAAGCATGATGGGTTGTATATCATGTCTAGTCACCTGACAATGAGGTGTGACCGATACAGTGGGATTTCGATAATATCTCCAATGTGTAAATATTAGGCAAGATTTCCAAGACAATATATGTACTAAAAGTAGAAGAGTCCCCATATGTCAAAATAATCCAGCGAATGAGATAATATTGGATCATGTTCGATACCTCATCTATATTTTAAGACGACTTTAGCATCTAAGGAAATTGACATTTGTATGTTTGGTCTCATTGGTTTACCCATACAATTTGTATAAATAAAGTCTCAACCAATTCATTCAAATTGGAGAATTAGAGGAGAGAATAAAGAGTCTACGTGTAATTCGAGTTTGTAGGATAAGATATGGGTATGACTTATGCTTTACAACAATGTTGTGTGTGTGTGTGTGTAAAAGAGTTGATAACCTCAAGCAATTTTTGAGTAATTCATGTAAAATCAACTCTCAAAATATCAAATGTAAATTATTGTGCCAAGGGCACATATTTGTTTAATACAAATATATATAGTCACTGTTAAAAAAATAACAAGAACCTCCCATGTTGTGTATAACATATCATGATTAACATCATTTCACAAATTCCTAAGAAATTCATATCTTCATTTACTACATTCCATATCTTATCAAAAAATAAATATGGAAGACCATACAATCTATGGTATTTACCATTTCAAGTTATTTAGAACTTTAGGGTGTTCCTCTTCAAAAAAAATTATCCCAAGTATATCCACTTGTTGGTACATATAATATTTGAAATAATTACTTTCTAGCAATCCTCTTAGGGAACCATAGCAATTTTTGTCATGGGATATTCAACAAATTTTCAAGGGGAAGCGTGGCCCAAATATCTTATATATTTCATCTAAGCTTTTGATAAGAATATTGCTAGGAGTATTTTATAGATTCTATTTCCTATAGAATTTTGTGTGTACATACATATATATACACACATAAAATTTATAGGGAATAGAATCTATAAAAGACTCCGAGAAATATTCTTATTAAAATCTTAGATGAAATATATAATATATTACAAACTTTTCTTAGAGTCATGGATTGACCTTAGTGAAAGTATTAACAAACTGAAGATGGGATTTTGATGTGTTAGGATCAAATGAACCTTCAAATCATAGAGCACATTCCAATTCCTTTTACAAACTCTTTATAGACTCAATATAAACCTAAGTATAAGAAAAAAGGTTTTTATGTGTTAGGATCAACAATTTTGAAAAGCACAAATCTTACCCTTAGTTTCTTTTATAGACCCACACATAAGTGATTTACTATAGACTTACATTTAGCTTTCATGGTTTGTTATGTCTCACCCATAAGATATTTCTTAACTCCATACTACTATTTTTCTTTGCTTTGTCTCCACAACAATGCCCCCCTCTCAATCCTCATCTGCTTAGACGTGCATAGTTTGAAGGTGTGGTGGCTATCCCAAGGAATGTTATTCCTATTTCTCTTGGATTTTCCGAAATTGATTCTCCCAAATGAATGGAACCACCTGTACTATCCTATAAGCCATAAATACTTGCTACTTGTAAAACCAAAAAAACTATCCATATGTCAGTCAAGTAGGGGACCCATATTTAGATTAAATTCTTTCACTCATGAAAAATCAGGATCCCAACCAAGACTCCCAAAAAATCATGAGATATTCAACAATTTTTGAATGGTAAGTGTAGCCAAAATATATCATATGTTTCATCTAATATTTTAATAATACTATTGCTACGAATTACTCAACCTCATCTTCATTTATCCATACACTTTTTTATTTTCGATTTTAACTGCATGAGCATGAAAAACATCTTCTCATCTAACAACTTATTCTTCCTCAATTGCTTCTTGAAGCTTCCCATAGTCATTGTTGTTTTGAACAATGTTATAGAGAGTGCGGCCACTATGTGAGTGATATTTATTTAACTTCAATCCAGTTAATTTTTATAAAAACAATAACTTCCTTTTGATATAGGAGATTCCTTGGGTACAAGTTGGAAATAATGTCACCTAAAAAATATCTTATTTCCAATTTTCTAGTATTGAATATTTCCACCTGTATGGTAATTATATCCTAATGTTTAATAAATGCAATGAACAATCTCAAGCCTTGGAACTCTATCTCATGGAAAGAGGCCACAATATGTAGACTCAAGCATAAATTCAATATGTCATTGTTGAGGCTCCACATTTTGGCTAGTAGTCAGTGGAAAAGTGGAATTAGCAGAGATATTAAACTTTAATTAGTAATTTGTATGGATGTTGTATGTTTCAAATGATTGATTTCTCATATGAATTTAGAGGCTCAAAGAGGGCCCTAGGACTATTTTCTTGACATGGTGATTATATCTAATGTATTCTACAATTGTATGTTTTAATCACGTGGGTTTCACTCAATGAACCTCTAATCTATCACATGTGTTCGTGGCATGTTGGAACAGGGTCTCCTACAAAGCTGCGAATCTGGTCCATTTGGTATATTTTTTATTATATTTAGTCTAACGCAGGGCTTTTAGGGTGGGTCAAAGCCCTCATGCATTGTAAGTGGGTCAAGGGTAGATCAAGAGCCCGCAAACCATGGTTTGCAAACCATTGGATGCGTAGGATAAAGTAGTATAAGTAGTTGAACCTTTTTGAGTTGTAAGGCAGACAATGAACTAAGATTGGTGTGAATCGTGAATTAGTAGATCTGTTTTGGGTTTTTGGGGAAAGGACTCCTGCTGGCTGTGTGCACGGATATCCTCAGTCTTGTTGTGTGCGAACCCTGCTGCTGTGTGCGCAGGTTGGGTTTTGGGTTTTGTAAAAGGATATGAAGGATTAATGAAAGCGGAAGGTTGTTGGAATATTTGAATATGTTAATGTGACTCTATGATATCTGTTATGTTATGCATGATTCTATATTGAGCTTCGAAAGTAACTGTGTTATTGCTTATGCTACATTGACAATTGATCTTAATCTGTCTGTTATACTTTATGCCAGAATAGTTGTGATAGTTGCTTTATTGTTTGTTGTTTACTGTGATTATAAGTGGTATTGCACACATGGAAGCGAAGGGACCAATAGATCTGGGTTTTGTAATATGCAATCTGATATTTGTGAAATCGAACGCAGCTCTTCCTGACTTACCTGCCCTCTCCCAGGGTGCGGAAACCTAGTTCCAGCACCCTCCCATACTGCTTCGGGTGAGACTTTGGCATGTGCAAGCAGGTCACTGCCAAAAGGGCCAGTAGTATAGGGGTTTGTTGGCAAACCTTAACCTCCGAACCTGGGTCAGGACCCCTCGAGCCAAAAAATGGTTCCGTTGCTGGGACTGGGAGCATTTTGAGAGAGAGATCGGGTAATGGCAAGGCCGTACTAGAAACCCAAAAGAAAAGAAATTGATTAATGGTTCGAGCAGCAAGTTCAGGAATTCGCAGTAAAAGAAAACCACAGTAAGAGGTTGACCACGGAAGAGTGGAAAAATAAGTATATTTTCACGAAGGTCTACGAGATCTTCTTTGTAACCATTCTGATCGAGCTCCAAGAGTGGCTCGCAAGGTTGGTCGAATTTCAGACGTGTTGGAAGGACGAGCAGGTCACACAGTGGACCCCAGAACTAATCCAGCAGTTAGAAAAGAATGATAACACCATCACTCGCACGGTGGACCACTAGGTGGATAGCATGCTAGGAGGATTCATGACTGAATTTTCCATCGATCAGTTCATCTCCTACTCTGAAGCAGAATGGAGATTCTTCAAAGGATTTAGGGGTAATTTTATAAAGACCTTATCATTAATAATTAAGATATTGTTGTGCGAAAAAAGTATTATGTGTAGCCACACCGAATGAATGACCTCTGATCTGGACGGGAGTACGAGGTGAAGTGGCAAATACTATCGAACCAACCGAGAAGGAGGTAGATCTGTCTACAGCCCGGTAAGAGAAGCAGCTGCGCAGAGTCCTCCAGCCACACCACTTTCGAACCCGCATAGGGGTAATAATTCACCTACGCCTCCACCACCAGAAGACGACATGGCTGCGCACCTGAAGTTGCCTACCTTTAAGGGTGTGGGAGATGAAGACATGGACCAGTTCTGGTTTGTCGCAGAATCAGTATGGACTGTGCAAAACGTAGCTAGTGATATGGTGAAGAGGGCACAACTATCCCTTGCCTTCGAAGGAAGAGATTTGGATTGGTACATGGGATACATTGGACAACATGCAAACTCAACCATTGAAGATATCAAGAATGCCTTGAAACAACAGTTCAAGAAGCCTAAGTCCTATTCTCAAATAGTGGTCGATCTAAAGGATTTCAAGCAAGGGCCTTTTGAGTCTGTGTGGGAGGCCGATCAATGACTGAAGAATGTGATCAAAGAAGGAGTATTTAAGTACGATGATAGACAACACACGTAATGGTTAATTTCTATGTTTCTACCTCACCTACGCGTACCTATGGGTCACCAAACTTTTGATTCACTGGAAAAATCCCTGGAGGTCGCTATGAAGTTAGAAGCTGCGCCCAGAGATGATACCCAGCTAGGCATCCAGCAGATCCAAGGACAACTGCAGGCGATGCACATGGAGATCCAGAATATGCGAAAGGAGTGAGGAGCAGAGGCTAGCCCTGAAAGATAGTGCATACGATGCAAGATGAATGGTCACACCAAGGATAATTGCCCTATGTTAACAGACTACATGCAGGCTAGGGGACCTTGTCTTTTGCGCCCTAGGGAAGTTCCAGGACCAAGTGGCCCAGCACTATGGTGTGATGATTTCCACGTTGCAGGACTACACGACACAACCCACTGTCCCCGCCTTGCTGCGTACGTCCCCGAAGTAAAGCAGTAATGGTGCACGTTCTGCAGGTCGGTACGACATGATGAACATAACTGCCAAACGTATGATCTGATGATCGATCGAGGGAACCTTTATAGGGTACAGTCAGATCCGTCCTCGCCAAGATCCCTCTCGAGCATAGGGGGCTCCCCAGCCAGGGGCAGGGGAGGTGGAAGAGGTGGAAGCGCAGGCCGGGGATTAGGGCAACTAATCTGTTATAACTGTGGAGAAGTAGGACACTTTGCCAGGGACTGTCCAAACCCTACAAGACAGTCATGCTAGTATTGCAGGCAGTTGGACCATGTGATTGAAGATTTTCCAATATTGATAGCAAAAATGCAGGAGAAGCAGCCGACACCTACGTAAAATGTGTAGAGGGTTAAGGCCAAACTGCGAGACAAAGATCCAAGCATGAATGTCGTAAATCGCAGTGGGATGACCACCGGGGGGCCTGGGGAGAAAACTACAACCGAGCCTCTGATCTAACCAGCAGTTATAAGAAAAGAAGGTTTGGATCTAAAAAAGGAGAAAGAAACATTTGTCGCAGCTCGCAAAGACTTTGCTGAGGTAGAGGCATCTACTTCACAGCCACTTGAAGACCTCAAGGCAGATGAGGAGGTCAAACCCTTTTTACAGGCATGTATGAAGTTGCTGCACAACCCAAAGGCTATGGAAAATCTTCAGGAATTAATAGATAGTTGTGCTACACGACCTATCCTCCCTCTGGAAGTAAAGGACGTACACAAACTCTATAGATATAAGAAACGCACTGGTAGGGAGATGCGGTTGACTACGCAAATCGGTGATTACGAGATGGATCAGGTTATTTTGGACCTAGGGTCAGATGCGAATGTATTACCTAAACAAACTTGGCAACGAATGGGCGAACCTAAGTTGGAATGGTCCACTATCCAGCTGCGTATGGCCAATCAACAAAATATCATACCCTTGGGAAGACTATCGAAGATTGTGGTGGATATCGCAGGGGTTCAGGTCCAAGCTGATTTTGAAGTAATTTAGATTGTCGAAGATGCAAACCCCTACCTTGTGCTCCTAGGCTTGGATTGGGCCATCGATATGGGGGGCATCATTAACCTAAAGAAGAGAATCATGGTATTCAAAAATAATGATACAAGGGTAATAGTATCATTAGATCCTGCGGAAGGAAAATGATACACACAACTAGTACACGACGAAGAGGATGTGGATCAAATCTATAAGTTGACTGTGCGAGATGAAGATTGGATCAACCCCACAGCAGAGGGGGTACTCTATTGGGAAAAGGACAATGAATTTTTCTCCGACTCTGATGGGGAGATAGAGAATTGGCAAAACAAGTTACATGATGTCTCTGTGCTGCAATGTCTTCAGATCACAAAGAACTTCCACTGCATCTCCTCAGAGGTAAGAGATCTCCCTTACTTTGATGGTTCCGGTAACGTTAGGGACTTTTTGTGAGCATTTGAAGCTAAGGTTCCCAGGGAACGAAGGTTATGGGCCCCTAACCTAGCTATGCATGCAACCCCTGCACGACGGTGGGAGACGCATAAGGAAGTGTTCCCAGAGTGGGAGGATTGTCGGGGCATGATGCTCCTGTGATTTGAGACTGCGGAGGAGGTACGGGTCAAGATATTTCTTGGCCCAGGGGATCTGCGTGAACATGTGGTTGCATGGATGGAGGTGTGGGGTGACCGAACTATGGAATAGTGTGTTCAATTATTCACTCACGCGTTGGCTCCAATCGCTACTACCTAGTACCTGGATGCGGAGCTACATCAATGCACCCGCCACTGGGAGACTCTGAAGAATGACTTTCTAGGAACATTCGGACTGATAGGGGGTTCCGAGGCACTTGACGAAGATCTGCAGGACATAGATGCATTCATGTTTGAAAATACTGGCCCTTCTGCAGTATTCAGGACGCCGACATGGGAAACGCAGATGCGGGATATTGTCAACTGCCGCAGCTTGGCAAGAGAGGAAGGTGAAGATGATCCGCGGTCTGTCTCTATCCCAGAGTCGAAAGGGGTGCGCGCCATTGAAGGAAATCCACTGAAATAATTGGATGTCACTAAGCCTCTCAAGCTGCGTGAAGTAAACATTAGGACGAAAGATCACCCTAAGTTGGCTAAGATTGGGGACTACTGGGATGAGAATACAGTAGGCAAAGTGGCCGAATTAATTACAGAATATCAGTACTTGTTCCCTACAAATTTTTCTGAGCTCAAGGGGATCATGGGGGATTTAGGGGTCATGCATATCACTCTCAAACCAGATGTGCAGCCCATAAAGCAGCAAACTTATAGTTTTAAACCCAAGTATAAGCAGAAGCTCAAGGATGAGCTCGATAAAATGCTTTATGTAGGTATCATCAAACTTGTTGAACAGTCAGACTGGGTCAGTCCAATGGTGGTTCAGGAGAAAAAAACTAAGGGGGGAGATTCGGATTTGCGTGGACCTACACAAGTTGAATGATGTCTGTGTTCATAATCCATTCCCGACACCATTCTTAGATGAAATCTTAGACAGCGTGGGAGGACAAGAAGCATACTCCTGCATGTATGGATTATCAAGATACCATCAGACCAGAATCGCACCTGAGGACCGTAGCAAGACCACGTTCGCCACTGAGTGGGGATCGTTTCAGTACATTTTCATGCAGTTTGGACTCAAAAATTCCCCTACTATCTTCTCGTGAGTCATTGTCGCGATATTCAAAGAATTCATTCATAAGTTCCTCGAGGTGTATTTCGATGATTGGACTGTCTTCGGCTTGGTAAAATCACACGTATCAAACCTACGTATGATGTTGGATGCCTGCCGAAAACACCATATTTCCCTAAATATTAAGAAGTGTATCTTCTGTGTACCCTTCAAAATCTTGATCGGCCACATAGTTTGTCAGCAAGGAATAATGGTAGATCCTGCCAAAATTGCAGTTATCATAAACTTGCCAGTACCAACCACTGAAAAACAGCTACGCTTGATCCTTGGACACACAGGCTACTACAGGAAATTCATTCAGGGCTCTGCGCTGATTACTGCCCCTATGGAAAAATTGCTCAAGAAGGATGTTTCATTCTTTTGGAATGACGAATGTCAACAAAGCTTCGAGTTACTTAAATAAAAGATGGTCTTGGCACCTATTCTCATCTTTCTGGATTGGGAGAAGGTATTTCATGTTCACGTCGATGCGTCAAGCATTTCTCTCAGGGTTGTCCTTACGCAGCCGGGAGAAGGAGATATTGACCATCCAGTTTCCTTTGCAAGTAGGAAGCTCTCTGATGTAGAACGCAATTACTCCACCACAGAGCTGGAGGGATTGGCCATGGTCTACGCGTTGCAGAAATATCAGCATTACTTGTTAGGAGGACACTTCAAAATGTTCATAGACCATTCAGCTCTAAAGTACCTAGTCAATAAAATTGTGTTGGGGGGGGGAATATGTCGATGGCTGCTGCTATTTCAGGAGTATGACTTTGAAATCATTGTCAAGCCAAGAAAGCTAAATGCTGGGCCGAACCACTTGTCCCGAATCAAGAGTGGCGAGGAGCCAACCGACCTGGAAGCCGGATTGCTTGACACACAACTATTTTCTATTAAGGTAGTAGATGCACACTTCGCCGACATCATTCAGTTCTTGACTACTGGGACAATGCCTCCAGAGTATTCTGTACAGCAGAAGAAAGAGTTAGTCACCCAGGCAGCAGACTTTACCATCATCGCAAGTCAATTATATAAGATGGGGGTAGATGAAGTATTGAGGTGATATGTTTTGGCACACGAAAGGCATGCTATCTTGGCAGAAGCTCATGACAGAGTAGCAGGGGGTCACTACGTAGGGAAAGAAACGATGCTCAAGATCTTGAGGGTTGGGTTATGGTGGCCAACCCTGCATACTGATTCCCACGACTATTGTAAAGCTTAGGATACGTGTCAATGAACAGGGAGGCCATCTCGCAGAAATGAAATGCCCCTTCAACCACAAATGGCTCTACAAGCATTTGATAAATGGGCTATCGATTTCATCGGGCCTATCAACCCACCAGGGAAGAAGATGGGTGCGCACTACATTATTACAGCCACCGATTATGTCACGTAGTGGGAAGAAGCGCAAGAAGTAAAGGATTGTATTGTGGATACCGCTGCGCACTTCATATTTGAAAAAATCCTGACCAGATTTGGATGTCCGAAGATTCTCATGAATGACAGAGGTACGCACTTTGTTAATGAAACAATCTGAGCTTTGACCGAGGAGTTCCAGATCCATCATGCAAAGAGCACGCGATATCACCCCCAGGCCAACGGCGCGGTTGAAGCTTTTAATAAAATCTTGTAGCAAGCATTAACAAAGGTATGCAATGTTGATCGCAGCGATTGGGACGTGCACATCCCATCGGTCCTCTGGGCCTATCGAACAACCTGCAAGAAGTTAACAAGAAAACCCCCATTTAGGATGGTTTATGGTAAAGAATCCGCTATTCCCATGGAACATATTGTTCCTAGTCTGCGTGTTGCAGCATTTACAAACATGGCATTATCCGACATCACGAAGGAACGATTAGTGCAGCTTATGGCTTTGGAGGAAGATCGGTTTATTGTGAATTTCCATCAGCAAGTCCAGAAGGCCTGCGATAAAGCCTGGCATGATTGACACATTCCCCAGAAGACATTTGCGGACGGTGAATTGGTCCTCTTATATGATGTCTAGTTTTCAAAACATCTCAGGAAGTTCTGGCATCATTGGCTTGGTCCCTACACAGTTAAGGAGATCACGGATGGTGGAGCAGTTAGGCTGGCTACCCTACGCGGTGATATGCTCCCAGGCTACATTAATGGTATCCGACTCAAATCGTATCGTATCAAATGACTCTATGGCCGAGGTATCCATATAGGCGCAGGTGGAGGCCCCACCGCCCCAGTGACTCAGGATGAGTCACAAGATTGTGTTGGTGGACTATTGGAACAAGGTCTCTTACAAAGTTGTGAATCTGGTCCATTTGGTATACTTTTTATTATATTTAGTCTAACGCATGGGTTTTAGGGTGGGTTAAAGCCCTAATGCAATGTAAGTGGGTAAAGGGTATACCAAGAGTGGTTTTCGGACCATTGGATGCGTAGGCTAAAGTAGTATAAGTAGTTGAACCTTTTTGAGTTGTAAGGTAGACAATGAACTAAGATTGGTACGAATCGTGAATTAGTAGATCTGTTTTGGGTTTTTGGGGAAAGGACTCCTGCTAGCTGTGTGTGCGGAGATCCTTAGTCATGTTATGTGCGGACCCTACTGCTGTGTGCACAAGTTGGGTTTTGGGTATTGTAAAAGGATCAAAAGGATTAATGAAAGCGGAAGGTTGTTGGAATATATGAATATGTTAATGCAACTCTATGATATCTGTTATGTTATGCATGATTCTATATTGAGCTCCTAAAGTAACTGCGTTATTGCTTATGTTGTGTTGACAATTGATCTGAATTTGTCTGCTATACTTTACGCCAGAATAGTTGCAATAGTTGCTTTATTGTCTGTTGTTTACTATGATTATAAGTGATATTGCACTCGTGGATGTGAAGGGACCGATAGATCTAGGTTCTGTAATATGCGATCTGATATTTGTGAAATCAAACGCAGCTCTGCCTGACTTACCTACCCTCTCCCAGGGTGCGGAAACCTGGTTCAAGCACCCTCCCATACTGCTTCGGGTGAGACTTTGGCCTGCGCAAGCAGGTCACTACCGAAAGGGCCAGTAGTATAGGGGTTTGTTGGAAAACCTTAACCTCTAAACCTGGGTCACGACCCCTTGAGCCAACATGGCATATTAAACAATACCCTTAATTTGACTAAATATTGGAAAATACCCCTAAAAATCACATTATTTAACCCCCTACCAAAACGAACCCAATACACCTTCCAAATTTTAAAAACCCCTACTTCCACTACATATTATAGGTATCCATTTTTTCATTAACATTTTGTATACCCCTTTATATTTTTTCATTAACTTTGAGCTCCCAATATAAAAACCCTTTACCCTCTAGATATCCCACAATATATTATGCCATTTTTTCCTTAATAAATGTCCCCCAATATGAACCCATGTGATATGGTATTTCTCCCTCAGTGAAGCCCCCTGTGGTTTTAATACACTTACTGTTACTTGGCATTAACCAAGGTTTCGCTGACATTGTGATGTAATCCTTTGGATTTGGTTCCATTTGAACTTTCATTTGCATTAATGTTTTTCAAAACTATGATTGGGAATGAATTATTTCAATCTTCACAATAACAATGATATTACTTCTAAATACTATTCACCTTACAGTTATCATTGTTCACAATTTTTAAAACAATGAGTGAGATTGTGGGTTTTGTTAGAATAATGGTTGCATGATATTGTTTGGTAGTCAAATAAAGAATACATTGTAAATTTTATATTGCAAAGGTATCATATATGTTTACTATTTTGCTTTAGGTTGTGTTATTCTCTTTAATATTGCACAAACATATGTTATTGAATTTTAACTATAAACTCTTAGTATGTTGCACCAAGTGCTACTGTAATACGAAGGTACTTTCGTGATAATTTCTCAATGTGTTTCACCAAATGATATTGTAATAGGAAGGCACTTTGGTGAGGACAACTTGAGTGAAGGTGATTGTTCTATAAAATTGTCAAGGAACATATATGCCTTCAACATTAGGACTACGAGGCATGGTTTGTATTTGCAAAGTGAGTTGGAGGAAAGGGAGAAGTGAAAGGCATATAGAGGAATTTCATTTTAATGGGAGGTTAAGAAAGACCAAATAGGAGATTCAGTAACGAGGAGATTGTGGATATTTTTAGAGGGATAAAAATAAGGCTAGGCACTATTAAATCTTGTTGAAGAAGAGGAACAATCATGATAGCATATCATGAAAATGATGACAACAATCGTAGGTAGTAGAAGAAGTAGTGATATTGGAAAGAGTTTAAGGACTTTAGTACCAGATAATAAGAGGTTAATAAAGCAATTACCCTTTAGAAAGGAGGATCTATAATGGATACTTCAATTTTATTTAAAAAATATAAATATCGATGAGAAAATTTATTAGATAACTAAGTTGGAGAGATTATTTGAGTTTGAAGGAATAAAAAACCTCAAAGAGTGATATTTGCATGGAAAAAATTGAAATAACTACTTCATTATAGTGGGATAAGATACAATTTAATTGGCAAGAGGAATTAATATAGGATAACAATAATTGGATGGAAAGGGTAGCCAGGATGAAAAGTAAAATTTTCCCTTTGATTTTGAATTTAATATGTTACATAGGTTGCGTAAATTTAAACAAACGGAGATGCATGTTAAAGTTCAAACATAATTTTTTTCACGATTATCCATAATTTCAAGGTAAAATGAGGAGAGGCTTGAGTTAATTTATAGACATGTCAAATATGGGATGATATATTATGTTCAATAAGAGATGTTTGTGATGAATTTATCATCAGTAGTGAAGGCATCTCAGTTTTCACTTAGGGATGAAGAAAATTAAGAAGAGGACAATAACTGATGCAAGAGCATTAAGGTAGAGCCAACAATGTGACAAGTTGGTCACATGTTGTGGCTTGGAAAGAGGACTAGCAGTCCTAAGAATTTGAAGACTTTTTTTTTTTTTTAAGTATTTTGGTTAAGTTAACTTGGGCTAACTCAGCCATTGTATTTTGCAGAATAAAAAGAATGGTTAAATTAGGATTAATTAAGTATTTAGTTGAATAAACTGTTTTGGAAACTGAATGATAGTTTCTCAACCATATGGGGCTTTTTGGGAAAGGCATAAAACATAACCAAATCCACAATGGTGGGGTTTTGCCATCCAGAGCGAGAAAGGAGACAATAGAGAAGCGGAAGTAAATGCAAAGTCAACCACCTAAGGGCTTGGTTCGATGTTTTAGATTTCCAAATTATTTCTGAGTGTTTTGTGTTTGATTAGGATCTTTGTCTTTTAAAACATTATTTCATTTCCAAACTAATTCTAAGTGTCTTGTGCTTTGATCGAGTTCCCTATTTTAAACTAGTTATTTAAACCTCTGTTGAAATTGAATATATGTATAAAAGTCGCATAGCAAGAAATCTAATCGGATTGCAAGCATAGCGAGACCTTAGTCTTTACACATTCCTCTGTAGAATTAAATATTGTGTTAACCACAGAGAAGATATCTATCAGATTTACAGGCGCGACGAGAGTCGTTTGATCCAACACTGATCAACAATGGAATATCACATCGTAAGAGGAGAGACATCGCACATCACCAAGGATAACGTTTATGGTCCATTTTTCAAGTTAAAGAGTTTGACTTGCAATGCGAAGTTGTACGGCTGAAGTGTTGTGTGAACCGTCGGATCCAGCGGAAGCCAACGGTGGAGATTGAAAGCGGTGATCACAAATCGCAAACTTTGAGAGTTAGCACTAAGGGTCATCGCACGGTAAAGGATTTTGTTTGCGATGCGAAATGGGGAGCATGTCGTGTCAACACAACGCAACATTGAAGATCACTGAACATAAGATTTAGCGTTAAAGTTAACTTGTGTATTATGCGAAGTGTGATCACTATTGATTGGTCAGAGTAATTGTGGGACCCTATGGTAAGAAACCCGCATATTTGCATTAGTTGGGTTATTTGTATGGTTTTTGTATATTATAAAAATCTGTTGTTGATTTGCACGCGTATGTATGTTGCTAACTTCCAAGGTTGAGCTCTGTTGCGAAGAAAAGGGAAATTTTGTTTGGAGTTTTAAAACTCATTTCCACAGCGTATTTTGGTATTTTGTAGCTAGTCTGCATCAATTAGTATCAGAGAAAAACTTTCTTCATAAGTGAATATGGAAGTAGGAAGAAGAGGTCGTGGAAGAGATGAATCAGGAAGAAGAGGTCGAGGAAGAGCCGCAAGGGGAGCAACAGATGAAGAAATGCGCGAAGAAATTAGTGTTTTCAGCACTTTTGGCATCAATAGAAGCAGGAAGGCATGGGGACCATGAAGGTGGAGATGACAGTGAAGATGAGACATAGGTACAAATAAGTGAGCCAAAGGATGAGCCACCAGAAATCAGATTACTGAAATTTTTTTTTATGGCTAGCAGCAAGCCAAGACCAGAGCTCTCCAATTATGATGGCAGTTTATCCACGGAAGTATTGTTGAACTAGATAAGTGAGTCGGATAAATAATTCGAGTATGAGGAAATTAGTGAGGACATAAACATTAGGTTTTTTGTCACTAAGTTAAAAGGACACACTGCACTCTAGTGGGACAGTGTGCAGGCAGAAAAGGAGATTATTGAACAAGCCTTTGATCAAGAGTTAGGACAAGATGATTGCAAAGATGAAAAGCAAGTTCCTGCCTAAATATTACCAAATTTCCCTTTACAGACAAGTGCATAACCTGAGACAGAGAACAATGACTGTAAAGGAATACACATAAGATTTTTATAAATTGAACTTGAGGGTTGGGTGTGTTGAGGATACCCTTGAGAAGACAGCCAGATTTGTGAATGGTCTACGGATGGAAATCTTGGATGAAATCAATATTCTTTCCCCAAAAATTATAGAGGAGGCATCCCAGTGTGCTTTGAAGGTGGAAGAATATATTTCTAGGTATAAGAATGCAGGAAGAGGACGTGGATCTAGTAGAGCAAGAGGACAGTCCTTTGGTAGAGGTAGCACTACCAACAGTAATGAAGAGGGCAGCAGTTCAAAGACTTCGAGACATGCTGAGAAGGAAGGTAACACCAGAGGAGGAAGGCCATACCAGTGAGGAAGAGGTAATGGCAGAGGCAGAGGAAATGCCTACCAGTGTTACAAGTGTCACAAATGGGTACATAGGTCTTTTGAATGTCCTGAAAATGAACCAGCTGGATAGAGGGGAGCATATTTTCTCAACCTGATGAAGCAGAGGAAACACCACATGTAATATCCCAAAACCGGGATTTTATACAACAATAAGAATACCTTAAGGTATTCCAAAGTTGGAGAGCAGCATGTAATCAACTCATGTAGTGTATTTAAACACATAGCTTTCATAGGACAATCACATCAACAAACTATGCCTTTATACAATGTCACCAAGAGGGGAAAAGCAACGGTTTTGGCCCCAAAAACGTTATTTTCTGAATATTGAGTTATAACAATGAAAAATAACGATTGTGTCCCTTAGAATAAACAATATAGGACATGCATGCAAAATATTTTTAGAAACAAATGCCTTTAGCCTAGTTAAATAGGCCTCCCATGCTCAAAACAAATTAAAATAGACAAAACCCCAAGACTGCAACATATTGGAGTTGCTGCATAAGATACTGCACAGTCTAAAGGAGGCCAAACTTAGAAAATAGAGAAATAAATCAGATATTCTTATTATATTACTCAATGAGGCATACAAACAGAGATCTAATCTCTTTTATACAGATCCAAGAAGACCCGGCAAGGGTTTCTTGACAGAAAAGATATACAAGAGAAAGTTGTTCCAGATCTGTGGCCGAATCACGCTGTAAGGCTGAAGCTCTACATAATAATGGCTGAGCATGCAAAGGAATGATTGTAGTCTCTTCTTATAGCTCTCCCAAAGAAATTCTAATCCTCCTCTTGGGAAACTAGCTCCTCCAAATGGGGTTTTGACCCCTTCCACTGCACACCTTAAGAAATAACGCAGTTTTCTGAAGGGACTATGTTTTTTCTGAAGGTAAGTTCTTGGCCCAACACCAGGTAGTGGAAAATTTAGATCATAAATCTCCACTTAGATTTCTTAAACAAGAGCTCCAAGAAAGAGTAGGGAATCCCCACCCGGGAAAACCCTTGTACTAAGCAGTGCAGCAACTTAGCTAAACAGCCAAGTATGCAGGAATTATAAGCAGACCACATAAAAATATAAACTCCAATATTTCCATATGCTTTCCATTTTCTTCATTATATAATTGATGAGCTTCCTCACCAAGGGTCCCACCCACTATGAGGTTGCTTCCATGCAAAGGCTCCTCCACCATATTTACGTTGTCCCCGTGTGCCTTGCTCATATTTTTACATCGCTGTTTTATTTAGTCAACCTTGACTGAATCTCCATGTCCTTCCCCTTTTCACACTCAAGGTGTCTTCATTCTAACTAGCTGGATTGATCCCTATTCACATTGAGCTGGCTTTATTTAGGATCCACTCTTTGAGAATAAATCATGTTGACTTGGTCAAACTTGACCTTGTCCACATAGTTTAGACCTTGATCACAAATGTGGATGCTTGATCTGGTTATTTCATGATCCCTTTTCACATTATGAGGGACTTTTATTCATACTTAAGCAATTTATGAGCCTCCTTGCCCATTTATTCATTCAACTGAATTTAAAAAGGAAAAATTAATATTCCTATTAGTTGAAGCTAAATCAGAAATATTACACCACAAGAGGTGGAGAATGTGCCTGAAATAAGAGAGGCCTTGGTATTGAACAAGGTATTTCTAAAACCAGCTAAGGAGGTGGTTGACCTGACACAAAGGAAAACATTGTTCTGGACTATGTGTAAGTCACATGGAAAATGTTGCAAATTGATTATAGATAGTGGAAGAATCGATAACATGGTAGCCACTGAGATGGTGGAAAATTTGGGTTTGAAGAATTCGAAGCATTTGACTCTATATAAGGTGTCTTGGTTGCAGAAAGGACACCAACTACTGGTTGATGATCAGTGTGAGGTGGAGTTTTACATTGGTAAGTACAAGGACAAGATAACTTGTGATATTATATCTATGGACGTATGCGATATTCTACTTGGAAAACCATGGAAATATGGCAGAAAGGCTTTCCATGATGGGGAAAAGAATTTTTACATATTTGTGAAGGATGGGATAAATCATACACTAGTTCCCATGAAAGAAGAAGAGACTGCATAAACTAGTGGTACTAAAACATTGCTGATAGGCGGGAAGGAGTTTCTGCGATAGATTGAGGAGAATGAAGTGAATTATGCAGTTGTGTAGAGGCCAAGAGAAGTATTGATTCATACATAAATCACTGATTTTCGTGTCGAAATACAGGACATGTTGAAAGAGTTTACTAATATTGTCGTGGATGATTTACAAGATAAATTACCACCAAAGCGGAGCATTAGTCACCATATTGATTTTATTCCAGGAGCCAGTTTTCTAAACAAGGTTGCTTACCGGATGAGTCCGAAAGACAATGAGGAGATCAGGAAGCAAGTCCAGGAATTGTTGGATAAAGGACTGGTTCGGGAGAGTTTGATCCCTTGTGTTGTTCCGACCGTTTTAGCTCCCAAGAAAGGAGGTGAATGGCGGATGTGCACTGATTCCCGGGCGATAAACAAGATCACTATTAGGTACAGGTTTCCTTTACCTCGGATGGATGATATGATGGATTATCTATGTGGAGAAGCATACTTTTCAAAGATAGATCTGAAAAGTGACTATCACCAAATAATAATTATAGAAGGTGATGAATGGAAGACAGCTTTCAAGACCAATGAAGGTTTGTATGAATGGTTGGTTATGCCTTTTGGGCTGAGAAATGCGGCCAACACATTGATGTGTTTGATGAATGAGATGTTGAAATAATTCACTGGTAAGTTTGTGATTGTATATCTAGATGATATACTTATTTTCAACAAGATGAAAGAAGAACATTTTCAGCATGTCAGGTATGTGCTAGAAAAATTGCAGCAACATAAATTGTTAATGAATTTAAAAAAATGTTCTTTTTTCAAGAAAGAATTGATTTATATAGGATTTGTAATTTATGAGAATGATTTGAATATGGACCCAGAGAGGGTTTTAGCCATATTTAGCTGGCCATCTCCCAAAAGTTTGTTTGAAGTAAGAAGTTTTCATGGATTGGAAAGTTTCTATCGGAAATTTATTAAGAAATTCAGTGGTATTTTTGCACCTATGTTGGACACCATTAAGAATGAAAATTAGCTTTTTCATTGGACAAAATCTGCTGAGAGGAGTTTTCAGTTGTTGAAGAATAAGATCACGGAAAAACCAATCCTAAAGTTGCTAGACTTCAAAAAACTTTTTCAAGTTTTTTGTGATGCCAGTGGGACATCCATTGTTGCAGTATTCAACCAAGAAGATAAGCCAGTAGCATACTTCAACGAGAATTTAAATGAGAGCAAGAAAAAGTATACATCTTATGACAAATAATTTTATGCAGTCGTCTAAGCATTGAAGCATTGGAGACATTATTTTCTGGCTAATGAATTTGTCTTATTTTCAAACAATTCTACATTGCTATATATTATGCAGCAGCACAAGCTTAATCATGAAAACATGAGGTGGGTGGAGTACTTGCAAAGTTTTACATTTGTTTTGAAACACGTCAGTGGTCAGACCAATAAGGTAGCAGATGCATTTAGCAGGAGAAGTCTGATTTTAAAAGAAAGTGCAGTGCAAATGTTGGATTTGAGAATCTCAAAGACAGTGGATGCAGATTTTAAGGAAGCTTATGAAGCCTGCCATAATCTACTTTTGAGAGACAATAGTCCATGGTTGGACTATAACATGCAGGAGGGGCTGTTGTTCAAAGGAGGACATTTGTGTATTCCGGAATGTTCTATGCAGGAGAACTTAATCCAGGTAAACAAAGTGGAGGTTTGGTCGAACATTTTGGCATAGATAAGACTTTGGATCAGTTGAGCCCCTTTTACTATTGGCCGATAATGCGAAGGGATGTACAGAGATTCGTGATCAGGTATAAAGTGTGTCAACATGCAAAGGGACACAGCCAGAATGTAGGGTTGTATACACCCTTACCCATTCTGAATAGCCCATGGGACTCAGTCAGCTTGGATTTTCTCTTAGGTCTACCAAAGACACAGCGGAGATTTGATTCCATTATGGTGGTGGTGGATCATTTCACCAAAATGGCACATTTCATTCCATGTAGGAAGACAAGTGATGCCACACATGTAGCACACTTGTTCTTTACAGAGATAGTTAGATTACATGGCTTGCCGAAGTCCATCATCTCGGACACGGATGTAAAGTTCACCAGCCATTTCTAGTGAACATTGTGGAAGAAGTTAGACACCAAACTAAATTTTAGTTCTACTTATCATCCAGAATCAGATGGGAAAACTGAAGTTGTGAACAGGAGTCTAGGAAATATACTGAGGATTCTGGTTGGTGAAAATTCCAGACAGCAGGATCGTATGCATGCACAAGTGAAGTTTGCTTATAATGACTGGCCCAACAGAAGCACGGGCAGAAGTCATTTCCAAATCCTATATGGAATGCACCCACGTGGAGTATTTGAGCTGCGGGATTTGAGTCAGTTAGAACACAGGAGTGCTGATGGCGAAGATTTCGCGAAATCAATCAATGATCTACATGAACAGGTCAAATTGAAGCTACAGGACAACAGCCAAAAATACAAACAGCGAGAAGATCTGAAAAGGCAGGAATTACAATTCGAAGTAGGAGACCTGGTACTAGCACATTTGCGCAAGGAGAGGTTTCCAAAAGGTGAGTACAGCAAATTGAAGATGAAAAAGATCGGGCCTTGTAGAATTCTTCAGAAGTTTTCTGCAAATACTTACGAGTTTCAGTTACCTCCAGGTGTAGGAATATCGCCCATCTTTAATGTGGCATATATGTACCCATACACTTTTTTTGATGAAGAAGACAGTTCGAAGAGACGAACACAGGACACTTAGGATGAGGAGAGATCATGGATTAAACATATGCGTCTAGCACAACCTTTGGAAATTGAATAGATTCTGGACAAATAGTTGGCTAGGAAGACACGAAACAAAGAATATTTAATGGAAGGACCATCCTCTGGAGGATTGTTCTTGGTTGGACGCTACCCAAATTCAAAGCGCAGGGTACCCAATTGAAGAGCTCATGGACAGGATCCATGAATTTAATTTACCCCAGGAGCCTGATGCATGAGCATTAAGGTAGAGCTAGCAATGTGACAAGTTGGTCACATGTTGTGGCTTGGAAAGAGGACTAGGAGTCCTAAGAATTTGAAGAATTTGTTTTTTTCTTTAAGTATTTTGTTTAACTTAACTTGGGCTAACTCAACCATTTTAATTTGTAGAATAAAAAGAATGGTTAAATTAGGATTAGTTAAGCATTTAGTTGAATAAATTGTTTTGGAAACTGAATGATAGTTTCTCAACCATATGGGGATTTTTGGGAAAGGCATAAAACGGAACCAAATCCACCATTGTGGGGTTTTGCCGTCTAGAGCGAGAAAGGAGAGAATAGAGAAGCAGAAGTAAATGCAAAATCAACCATCTGAGGGCTTGGCTTTGTGTTTTCCATTTAAAAATTATTTTCGAGTGTTGTGTTTGATCGAGATCTTTGTTTTTTAAAACGGTATTTCATTTCCAAACTAATTCAAAGTGTTTTGTGCTTTGATCGGGTTCCCTGTTTTAAACTAGTTATTTAAACCTCTGTTGAAATCGAATATCTATATAAAAGTCGCATAGAAAGAAATATAATCGAATTGTAGGCGCAACGAGACCTTAGTCTTTACACACTCCTTTGTAGAATTAAATATTGTGTTAACCACAAAGCAAATATCAATCAGATTTACAGGCGCGACGACAGTTGTTTTATCCAACACTGATCAACGGTGGAAGATCACATCGCAGGAGGAGAGACATCGCACATCGCCAAGGATAACTCTTATGGTCCCTTTCGAAAGTTAAAGAGTTTGACTTGCGATGCGAAGTGGTACGACTAAAGTGAATCGTCAGATCCAGGGGAAGCCAACAGTGGAGATTGAAAGTGGTGATCACAAATCACAAACTTTGAGAGTTAGAACTAAGGGTCATCGCACGGGAAAGGATTTTGTTTGCGATGCGAAATGGGGAGCACCACGTGTCAACACAACATAACATTGCAGATATTTGAACATAAGATTTAGCGTTAAATTTAACTTGTTTATTGTGTGAAGTGCGATAGCCGTTGATTGATCGGAGTTACTGTGGGACCCTCTGGTAAGAAACCTGCATATTTGCACTGGTTGGGTTATTCGTATGGTCTGTGTATGTTATAAAAATCTGTTGTTGATTCGCGTGTGTATGTATGTTGCTAAATTCCAAGGTTGAGCTCTGTTGCGAAGAAAAGGGAAATTTTGTGTGGAGTTTTAAAGCTCATTTCCACAGCATATTCTGGTATTTTGCAACTTGTCTGCATCAATAACCTTGGAAGAAGTAGAAATAAAATAGTTTAAAATATTTAACTGAATGAGACAAAAAAATGAAGAGAG
Source organism: Pinus albicaulis (assembly GCA_034641835.2). Taxonomy (NCBI): domain Eukaryota; kingdom Viridiplantae; phylum Streptophyta; class Pinopsida; order Pinales; family Pinaceae; genus Pinus; species Pinus albicaulis. The sequence goes on from CM076574.1 coordinate 36,495,688, forward strand.
GTTAGTAAAAATAATGATAGAATAGAAAACAAAAGTGAAAAAGGAAAAGGAATTAGAAAGAGATAGGTAGCATATTTTATGGCACTTGTTTCAAGTGTAAAGCACAGGGACATTAAGCCAATGAATGTACAAATACCTTGAATGGTGGAAGAAGTCATGATGTAAAAGAACATTTTTATGGAGGCAAAAAGAGATGTAGTTTAAGGCCATTTATGTAAAGCCACAAAAAGAGGAATGAGAAAAATTTATGTTGGGAAGAGCATTATAACTATTGAATAATCAACTTGAGGAAGCAAAGGATGGCTACATTCCAAATCAAGTGTACAATAAAGGGTGGGTGTTCTAATTTGATTATAGCTAGAGGTAGCACACAAATTTTTGTCTCTACAAAGGCCATTGAATATATATATATAGATCATCTCAATGCCTACCATATTTTTTGGTTACCATAAGGAAATTTTGAATGATATGATGTTATTTCTAAGAAATATTTAGTAAAATTTAATAATAGAGACTACCGTAAGGAAGTTTTGAGTGATATGATACTAATGTGTGAATGGCATATCTTGTTGGAAAGGCCATGTGGTAGTTTGATCACAATATGTCACATGATGGAAAAATGAATACTTACAATTTGAGAAGAAAAACAAAATATTTAGGTTTTCTCTTATAAAGGATGAGGAGAAGGAAGATATGAAGGTAATGTTTTCTTTGACAAATAATCCTTGAGAGACATTGGAGGTCCTAATAAACAATGTTGGAAACAAAAAAAGTGAGAGAAATGAAAGAATTGAATGAAGAAAGGACATACTTGATGAACTTGATTGATGAAGACAAGCACATTGTAGGTAAGTAGGATGTGAGCTAAAATCATATTGTTTGAAAGATGTCTCAGAAGAACAAGTACCAAGTGTGGAAGAAAAGAATGAAATTATGGAAATCTTGAGAGAGAATCGAATTCCATAAGAACTATACAATAAAAAAAGCAAAAAGAGGATAGGGGTTTGGAAGCATGCCAAAAAAGATGTTGATAGTATTGGTGAGTAGTAATTTAGGTTGTTAAGTTTAAATTACTCCATTTTTTTGAAGATGGAGAAACATGAATATAATACAAATATGAATAAAATTTCCCCCAATATCCCCCAATATGAACCCATGTGATATGGTATTGCTCCCTTAGCGAAGCCCCCTATGGTTTTAATACACTTACTGTTGCTTGGCATTAACCAAGGTTTCATTGACATTGTGATGTAATCCTTTGTATTTGGTTCCATCTGAACTTTCCTTTGCATTAATGTTTTTCATTTCCCTAGGTCATTTTTTTGTAAAAAAATATGATTGGGAATGAATTAGTCACAATAACAATGATATTACTTCTAAAGACTGTTCACCTTACAGTTATCATTGTTCACATTTTTTGAAACTATGAGTGGGATTGTGGGTTTTGTTAGAATAATAGTTGTATGATGTTGTTTGGTAGTCAAATAAAGAATGCGTTGTAAATTTTATACTGCAAAGGATATCCTATATGTTTGCTATTTTTATTTAGGTTGTGTTGTTCTCTTTAAGATCACACAAACATATGTTATTGAATTTTATCTATAAAATCTTAGTATGTTGCACTAAGTGCTATTGTAATAGGAAGGTACTTTCATGATAATTTCTCAATGTGTTTCACCAAGTGATATTGTAATACGAAGGAATTTTGGTGAGTACAACTTGAGTGAAGGTGATTGTTCAGTAAGGTTGTCAAGGAATATAGATGCCTTCAACATTAGGACTACGAAGGCATGGTTTGTATTTGCAAAGTGAGTTGGAGGAAAGGGAGAAGTGAAAGGCATATAGAGGAATTTTATTTTAATAAGAGATTAAGAAAGACCAAATAGGAGATTCGGTAATGAGGAGATTGTGGATATGTTTAGAGGGATAACAGTAAGTCTAGGAACTATTAAATCTTGTTGAAGAAGAGGAACAATCAGGATAACATATCATGAAAATCATGACAACAATTGTAGGTAGTAGAAGAAGTAGTGATATTGGAAGGAGTTTAAGGACTTTAGTACTAGATAATAAGAGGTTAATAAAGCAATTACCCTTTAGAAAGGAGGATCTATAATGGATAATTCAATTTTATTCAAAAAATCTAAATATCGAAGAGAAAATTGATTGGATAACTAAGTTGGAGAGATTATTTGAGTTTGAAGGAATAACAAACTTCAAAGAGTGATATTTGCATGGAAAATTTTGAAATAACCACTTCATTATAGTGGGATAAGATACAATTTAATTTGCAAGAGGAATTAATAGATGATATCAAGAATTGGATGGAAATGGTGGCCAAGATGAAAAGTAAACTTTTCCCTTTGATTTTGAATTGCATATGTTACATAGGTTGAATAAATTTAAACAAACAGAGATACATGTTGAAGTTCACACATAAATTTTTTCAGGATTATCCATAAGTTCAAGGTAAAATGAGGAGAGGTTTGAGTTAATTTATAGACATGTCAATGGGATGAGATATTATGTTCAATAAGAGATGTTTGTGATGAATTTGAGAAGCTTGAGTTAATTTATAGATATGTCAATGGAATGAGATATTATGTTCAATAAGAGATGTTTGTGATGAATTTATCATCAGTAATGAAAGCATTTCAGTTTGCACTTAGAGATGAAGAAATGTTAAGAAGAAGACAATAATCTTAGAAGAAGTAGAAATAAAAAAGTTTAAAGTATTTAACCAAATGAAACCAAAAAAAAAAGAAGGATTAATAAAAATAATGATAGAAGAGAAAACAGAAATGAATTGGGAAAAACCAACTAAAACAGACTATCAACTACTACGCCTTTTAATAGTGTATTGCTGTAGTATGAACAAGGGGAGTAATTAATACTCCAAGAGGGAGCCCTGATGGCTCTATACGCCTTTGCTGGAAGATACTCCAGGAACATCCAGAAATTTACAGTTCTTACAAAAATATAAAATCACTTTAAAATAAAAATAAAAATAATAAAAATTCCCGACAATTTACCTTGAACCATACATGAACATGTGTGTTATTCCAGAACCCACTTACCTTGCACCATACTCGAACATGTGTTTTATTCCAGAATCCACTGTTGTACATATATTCCTCGTTAAAAAGGGTTCCACGTAAGTATCCAAAACGATATATTGAGGTGTTAATTACCTGGCTGGAGGTATAGACTAAAAAGAGATGTATATGCAATAATTAAATTTTCTGATATATAATATAATTTTCTCCTATATTCGATTTAATCAAATTTTTTGATATATAATTTTCTCCCAATATATGGAAATTTAATCAAAATTTTTAATATATAATTTATTCTTTGATTAGATTTCTTGAATCTAAAACAAATTTATAGATTAAAAAAGTATCTATTTTTGATGAAAATGCAAATAAGCAAAGCTAAACACAGATAATCAAAATCAAAGCCTGTATTATGTTATAATAACGGAATGGCTGTATTATGTTATAACAACATAACATTGTAACGTATCACTATCATTATCATCATTTTTCCGTAAAACAAATAGAATTCTATAAGTATTCTTTTTAAAACAGAACTTCATATATGCATATATCAGTGCATATCAGGCCAAGGCTTCAATGCCATTGATCAGTATGCGGCGGAATCCCTTTTCACTAGTTGACATTTTCAGCGATTCAATAATATGCTTCTATTACAAAGCTGATTTTGGAGGAGAGATGTAACTGAACTTGGCAGCAAGTGCGATATGGTCAGAGGGACGAGTAGGTGAAGGAAGTGCAGAGTTAATTTTCACTTCATCTTTATCGATGAGCTCCAGCAGTGATAACACCTTCAAATTTGACCCAGTGTGAAATATATAGTCCAGCGTTCCATGGAACTCGCAGGAGAAGTTGGTGAAGCGAGGCTCTCGTGTGTCAACATCCATTTTTCTCACCATCTCTTCTTGGTCCACATGACCACACTTAAAATAAGATGAATACGCACTTACTAGAGGAAGTGCATGCTGAAACATCTCAGCAGGTTGCAATACACCACATGGATCATAATCCAAGTCCCTGTGAGCCGAATTGACTTTGCCTTGAGTAACGAGTGAGTGAACCGCACTTCCAGGGGTAGAATTGAAGTCCCCGCATATTACAAGTGGAAGTGGAGCAGTACCGGCCCCGGCCTGGACAAATGATTCCAACCTGTTCAACAGGTAATACACCTGCCATTGCTTGACATCTTTGTTATTCGGATTGGCGTGTATATGAGTATTGGCTATGCACAGATGACCACCGCTGTTCTTGAAAGAGAGGACAACATTCAGTGCAATGTTGTCTTTATGGAATCGACCAACATTCAGTGCAATGTTGTTGTCTTTATGGAATCGACCATCTGTAACATAACTGCTCAAATTGATCCATTCAGCTTGCAACAATTAAATTGATCCACCCTGTAAAATGTAGCACACCCATCAATAGTTGGGCTGTAGTACCCTCTCTCTTTTGCCTTATATAATCCTGTATAGCCTTGTTTCCTCAATTCGGGATAGAAAAACTCTGAATAATGATCGCCCTGCACCTCTTGCAGACAAATGATGTCAGCATTATATTGTACTATTTCTGTGAGCAACTTTCGTTTGCGATGCTCCCACTGAAGCGCCGATGGAGGACAGAGGCAGTGCTTTTCAGGAGTAGCATACACTTGAGCAAGTACGTTGTACGTTAAAATTGTGAATGTAGGATTAGTACTAGTGAAGCCGGCGGCCTCATGACTAGTCTTAACTTTAATCATTCGCCTAGGACTACTTGGAAGGCTCTGCTGAAATGAAATAACAGGCTGAGTATGAAATAATGTCTTCCCTGCACACTCCAGAATTAATTCTTTACCTAAATCATCCATGGTGGGCGTATAACAATTCCAGGTTGACAACAACCTAAGAGTGTTGACAGGAGAAATCCACTCATCATCCGTTGTTGCCTGACTGTGCAGCTCACGGTGGCGGTGGATTAAACAATCTTTGGAACAATTCATGAGTGTAAGGGAAGAAGTAGAGGCAAATAACCAATTTCTGACACAGTATTCACATTGTACAGTAGCAGCTCTGTCTGCATGCACGCTACAAACTAGATTAACCGCCCCATACCACTTGTTCTTCATCTTATTATTATAGTGATCTTCATCTTCCCTACTATTGCAGTAACTGTGCATCAAATCTTCAGCATTTACCTCTTTGCCAACAATGGGCTCTATTGGAATTAGCATCATATTCAATTCTTTCATTGCAGTCATTTTCTCACATACCTGCATGCAGCTGGCTGCCATGGGCTCTCTTCAATGCTCCAATGCTCCGCTCTGATTCTCACGTAACACCCTCTCTCTCTCCAATGCTATGAAAATTTATAACCATCTCCGCTTATTAACCTTCACAAACTGTCAGTGCGCTGTTTTTATTTTTGACGTTGTTTCTGTACTCTGTTTTTGCTAGTGTGAAATTTGTTGCATAACAGACAGTCCAGCACAGCTTATCAACTGAGAGTTAACCGAATTGTGGAGGGGATCAAAGTCTTTCGATTTATGTTTCTTTGATATAGTGTATGTGTGTCTGCATGCTCAGTCCAGTCCAGCACAGCTCAACTGAGAGTTAATAGAGTTTTGGAGGAGAAAGACTTTCGATTTATGTTTTTTTTATGTCTCTTTTGTGATTAACAATTATGGCATTTAATTATAACATGTCCCATGGATTTTGTGTCTCCATCTCATTTTTTTTTTTTTTTTTTATTATAATTTTATATTTTAATAATAAATTGTTATCATTTTGTTCAATTTTTATTTATTTTATATTCTAATAATAAATTGTTCCTAATTTCATATATAAAATCTCGAATAAGTTAACCCTATAAAAACCTCCAGCTTTTAGTTAACTGGTCCTCACAGAGTTGGGGCTTTGTTAACCTGAACTAAACGTCCAGAGACCTGAAGTAAACTCCCAGACTTCATCAAAATATTATCTTTAATTTTCAGAACATTTGTTGTAAATTCAGAGACGTCATCAAAATATTATCTTTAATTTTGAGAACATTTGTTTTGAAAATTTTCTTCGAATATGTAATAAATTAAATTAATCGCAATGGCTACGAAAATTATAATTTCTCTTTTTTTTCAAAGATTCAACTCTCATTCAACTTCTTGTAGCTGTTTTTACGTAAGCTATTATGTTGTTCAAAGCAATATTTACAAGCTGTTTTTACATAAACTATTAAACAATTGTTTTGATATTAGGAATTTTGCTTTTGTGATCTATAAAATGTGTAAGAAATTTTTTCGGTGAAAATCGCATGTAGGGAATTTTTGCCAACGCGTTTAGTACCAGCCAATGTGGTTCATCATCAGGACAAGATGAGAAATCTGAACCAAAAAACCAGATTAAATAGACAGGAAAGCTTCAACTAGCCGTTTGTAACATAACGGCTAGTTTGACTAAATTAATAAGCTCCACCCCACATGTCTGCTCGAAGAAAACACCTTCAAAACTAAAGAAGGTCGAAGTTAGACAAATCTCAACAAGATGAGCAATATCAGGATCAGTGACCCGAAAAATGACATCGATGGCTTCCTTAATGGGAATGCAAGTGTATAATGAGACAACATCAAAACTTACAAACCTATCCTCAGGATCCAACTTAATGTCTTTCAATTCATTGACAAATGATGAAGAGTCTTTGACAAAGGACATGTGGGGTGGCCATGGGTTCCCCTCTCTCCCCTATAGTGGCTAATCTTTTCATGGAAGACTTTGAATCTAAGGCCCTTTCCTCATCCCTTTTTCAACCTAGGCTTTGGAAAAGGTTTGTTGATGACACCTGTGTGGTGTGGCCCCATGGAAAAGAGAAACTGGACCTTTTCTTCCAACATCTTAATGATCAATCTGACTTCATTAAGTTCACCATGGAATTTGAAGTTGATGGTAGTCTTCCCTTCCTCGATGTCCTTCTTTCGAGGAATGATGATGGTTCCTTCTCTCATCAAGTCTTTAGAAAGAAGACTCATACTGAGCAGTATTTGCATGCTAATTCTCATCATCTTCCGGCTCAGAAGCTTGGGGTTCTCAACACTCTAGTTACCAGAGCCTTTAGAATCTCAGATGAACACCACTTTGAAAGTGAAAAAACTCATCTCTTTAATGTATTCAGTAAGAATGGTTATAGCAAGGTTCAGTGTGTTAGAGCTTTTCAAAAAGCTGAAAAAGGTCCTAAGGTAAGAAAGATCATTGTGATCGGTCATCTGGGGTTCACCTTTCGTTCATTCAAGGTACTACCGATAAAATCGCTAGGATCTTGAAAGAACATAATGTTTCCTCAACCTTCAAGTCCCTTCGCACCATCCAGAGTTCGCTTAGGTCAGTTAAGAACCCGGTTTGCCTTAAAGATAGTAAGGGTGTTTACTTGGTTCCGTGTTCTTGTGGGACGCCATACATTGGTGAAACTGGTCGATCCATTAATCAAAGGATTCAGGAACATATCGTTGACCTCAGACATTGTAGATCTCGGTCTTCCACCTTAGCAGAGCATGCCGATAAAACGAATCATCACATATGTATGAGGTTATTGCAAAGATTGACCATTTCCACCACCGCAAATTGAGGGAAGCCTTGGAGATTGAAAAGAGGTCTATCAACCTTAATAGGGATGATGGGTGGAGTGTCAGTAGATGTTGGATTCTGGCCCTTCATTCTTAGTTTCCTTTTATTTTTTGCCTTTTGTACTCCCTCTAGCTCCCATTTTCTTCATCTTTGTTTGCAGCTTTTGGTTTACTTTTATGATTTTTTGGACGTATTTTATTTTTATTTTTATTTATTTTATTTTATTTAATATATATATATATATATATATATATATATATAAAGTGGCTTCCTTATTATTGTATGAAATTATTTAGCTATGAAATTAAATTATTTAATAATTTATTTATTATTTTTATATTTCTTTGATTATTTATTTTTTATCATTAGTATTTATTTTTATTTAATTTGGTTTATTTTATTAAAATTAAAATTTATTTTTCTTTTATTTTTATATTTTTAATTTTTGTTTTCATTTTATTTTTATTTTTATTTTTATATTTTTTTTTTAAATAATTTATTTTTTAATTTATTTTTTTTCAAAATAAAAAATATATAAAATTATTTTAACATTATATTTATTAGAAATCATTATTATCGAATTAGATTTAAATTAAAACCTTAATAATAAAATTTAATTGGAAATTAATTATAATAAAATATAGTTTGATTGATGGAAATTTAATTTATTTTATTAATTTAGTCAAACTAGCCCTTATGTTACAAACGGCTAGTTGGAGCTTTCCTGTCTATTTAATCTGATTTTTTGGTTCAAATTTCTCATCTTGTCCTGATAAACGCGTCGACAAAAATTCCCTACATGTAATTTTCACCGAAAAAATTCCTTACACAATTGTTTTGAATTTTTTTTTTACAATATATAATAAATTAAATTAATTACCATTAAATTAATTGCAATGGCGAGGAAAATTATAATTTCCTTTTTCTTAACAGATTCAACTCACACTTAACTTCTTGTAAGCAATACAACCTGTTTTGCATATATTCTTCTTCATGTTTAACTTACCACCTTTAGTTGTTCTTCTTTTATATATATGATATGTAATTTGATATATAGAATATGTTAGCATTTCCTTTTGATATATAGAATCTGTTAGCATTTCCTTTTCTAATTTAATATGATATGACATTTGATATAACTACCTTAATGTTTCAGTCTAGATTCAATGCATTTCTTTTTTATGTTTCTTGTTTAATGCATTTCTTCTTCTAGTATTCTTTTTGCAATATAGTTTTTTATTTGCAACCATTATATGTGTTTAGGGTAATTCCTTAATGTGTCAGTCTAGATTCAATGCATTTCTTTTTTATGTTTCTTGTTTAATGCATTTCCTTTTCTAGTATTCCTTTTTGCAATATAGTTTTTTATTTGCAACCATTATATGTCTTTAGGGTAATTCCTTCTCTACTTTAGCTTCTTTGTTTCAAGTTGAGTATTTCACTTCCTATAACCTCTCTGAGTGCTTTAGAAACATATTATTCCTACACCTTTGTCTTTTGCTAATATTTTAGCAACAAATCCTTTAGTTCTTTCATCAAATGCTTTATTTTGAAAACTATTTCCTTCCTCACTTTGACCTCCATCCTCCATTTTGGCCTAGTTGAATGTGAAATAATACTCTCAATTCCTTCTTTATGTGCACTACTTTAAAAACACTCAGTAGACTCACATGAGAGGAATTAAAATGCTCTCCATTATTTCATTTTTTTTTTTTCCATATCTCATGACATGTTAATGGAATGAAAACTCATAAAAACAAAAATATGAAAACTTGGAGGGATAATTAGAGGTACTTATACAATAAATTTCAAGAGTGTGTAAAGAGATGAATGTAGGAAAATGTGTTGGATTTTTTAATATGCAATTTTTACTTATAGAAATTATGTCAAACTATGGGAATTTTGAGTTTTCTCTACATTGGTATAATACTTTTCATGTAAAATATAATGGTTATCTTTATATTAGTGCAGTTATCTTTGAGTATCTAAATTATGGAATCATGCTACAAAAACTAGTGGAGTTGTAATCTTAGTGCAACCTGAAATAGCCTTGCCATTGTATGTGTGTTCTATAGCTAACCACTTTCACACATGAGAAATGGTGTAAGTGGGTTTATCGAGGTGAGAACTCCAAGAGAGGGAGAAATATATTGGCCAAGGGAGATAAAGAAAGAAATAAGGAGACAAAAATAAAGACCGTGGGGGATGGGGAAGAATGAGTTGGTGGGAAATGGTTGAGGTGGGTTTTGGGTGGGTGGGAAGGGTGAGATGAGGATGGATAAAAAAGATGAGAGAGATAGAGGGAGCAAGGGGTGGGGAAGAATGACATGATGACCAAGGGGAGAGAGTGAGTGAGAATCAAAGAGAGAGAGAGAGAGAGAGAGAGATGAGGTAGGGGGAACGATTGATAGGGGGAGGGAGGGAAAGGGGGATATATATAGAAGGACAAAGGAAGGGAGGGAGGGATAGATAAAGAAGTACAAGGAGAGGGAAATAGAGGTAGGGTTGGAGGGTAGGGAGATAGAAAGAGAATTGGTGAGGGAGGGGGGGCATTTATTGTGAAGAATAAACTAGGTCAAGGAGGGAGGGATGGAGAAATATAGGAAGGGTAAAGGAAAAAGGAGAAAGAGAGTGAGAGGAATAGGGAGTGAGACATAAATAGGTAGATATGGAGAGAGGGGGGGATAGAAGAAGAGGGAGGGGGGGGGGGGATGTAAGTGGAGTTGGAGGGGAGCAAATGAGGAAGAGGGAGTGGGGGATGGGGAAGAATGAGTTGGTGGGACATGGTTGAGGTGTGTTTTGGGTGGGTGGGAAGGGTGAGAGGACGAGGGATAAAAAGTATGAGAGAGATAGAGGGAGTAGGGGGTGGGGAAGAATGAGATGGTGACCAAGGGGAGAGAGTGAGTGAGAGTCGGGGTGAGAGAGAGAGAGAGAGAGAGAGAGAGAGAGAGAGAGAGATTTGATTTGTGGGATATAGTACTGTAATTAGTGCACATCATGTAGTTGAGAGATTTCCTGTTAATGTTGCTTGTTCTATAAAATAGAATTTGTTCACATCATGTAGTTGGTTAGTGTAATTGATTTGTGGGATATAGTACTGTAATTATTCCTGTATTTTTCAATAGAAGATAAATGTAGTGTTACGATATTAGATTTTTGTATTTCTTTTTTGTTATTTATAATAGGATGTGTTTGTATCTTAACATATTTAGGGATTTCTATTTTTAAGTTGCACTTTAGGTCCATTTATTTGAGTGCATAATTTTCTTATCATGGTCCTATATATAACAGCATATCCTTCTATCACTATTAATAGCCTACGATATTGTACAAAATTGCCTTCTCAAGCTCCCTCAATCCACTCATTCTCTACTCTATTTGGTTGCCCCTTTCGGCTTTCCCTTTCTTTCTTTGAAAGTTGATAGTTTATCCTCTTAGTATTTTTAATAACCCATGATATTGTAGAAATTTTCCTTTTCAAATTTCCTCCATTGACTTAATCTCTACTCTCTTTCATTTCCCCTTATAGTATTCCTTTTTGCAATAAGTTGATCAACTTGGTTGATACCTTGTATGGTGCACCCAACCCCAACTAACCTTTTATTTGCAACCAATATATGCCTTTAGGGTAATCCCTTCTCTACTTTAGCTTCTTTTCTTTAAGTTGTGTATGTCACTTCCTATAACCTCCTCGAGTGCCTTAGAAACATATTATACCTATACCTTTATCATTCTCTAATATTTTAGCAATAAATCCTTTAATTCTTTCCTCAAATATTTTCTTTGGAAAACTAATTCCTTCCTCACTTTGACCTTGATCCTCAATTTTGGCCTCTTGTAATGTTAAAGAATGCTCTCTCTTACTTATTTATGTGCACTATTTTAAAAACACTCACTCACATGAGAGGAATTAAAATTCCCTCCATTTTTATTTTTTTCCATCAGGTGGGTGCAAGTTAATAATGGTCCCTCATGACATGTTAATGGAAATTAAAACCTATAAAAACAAAAATATTTAAACTTGGAGGGCTAATTAGAGGTACTTACACAATAAATTTGAAGAGGGTGTAAAGAGTGAAATGTCAGAAAATGTGTTGGATTTTCGAAGCTCCAGGTCTAGGACTAGGATCACACATGCAAGGATGGGGATTGGGAAGGCCCTGCTGAAATGAAATAACTGGCTGAGTATGAAATGATGTCTTCCCTGCATACTCCAGAATTAATTCTTTACCTAAATCATCCAGGGTGGTCGTATAACAATTCCAAGTTGAAAACAACATATTTTTTTTGATAGGACAAATCACTCCTCAGCTACTGATTCTGTTGCCTGACTGGGCAGCTCACGGTGGTGGTCCCAAGAGTGGATTAAACAATCTTTGGAAAAATATTGCACGGAAGAACTAGAGCTAGAAGGTGGTCCAAATAACCAATTTTTGACACAATATTCACACTGTACAGTAGTAGTTATGTCTATATGCACGCTACAAATGACGAGATCATTAACCACCCTATACCACTTTGTAATCTCTCACACTCCTTTTGTATTGATCTTGATCTTGATCTTCTGTACTGTTGTAATAATGGTGTATGAAATATTTAGCGTTTACCTCTTTGCCAACAATGGGCTCTATTGGAAGCATCATTTTCTCACATACCTGCATGGCTGCCATTTTCTCAAGTACCGGGCTCTGTTCAATGCTCCGATGCTCTAATTCTCTCTCTCTCCAATGCTAGAAGTATTATGAAAATTTATAATCATCTCTACTTATTAAGCTTCACAAACTGTTAGTGCGCCATTTTTATTTTTTTAATTGATTTTGACTTTGTTTTTGTACTCTTTTTTTGCTATTGTGAAATTTGTTTATAAATTTTGTTCCATAACAATGTTTGTCCTCTCAGTCCAACACAACTCAACTGAGAGCTAAAATACTTTTTGAGGAGAGAGTCTGTCGCTCCCAGAGGTCTTTTGAGATTAACAATTGTCTCTATTTAATTATAACATGTTCTATGGGTTGTGAGCCATCTCATTTTGTTCAATTTTTATATTTTAATAATAATTTGTTCCCAATTTCATATATAAAATCTCAAATTAATTATTAACCCAGTAGAAACCTCTTATATGTATGTCAACTTTTAACCCAGTAGAAACCTCTTATATGCATGCCAAATTTTATTTAACTTTGATGAAGTTGGGGCTTTGTTAAGCTGAACTAGAACATTGAGACAATTAATATGAGAAATATAGACCTGACGTAAACTAAACTAAAGAGGCCATCATGTTCTCCCAAACATCATCAAAATATTATGTTTAAATTTCAAAACTAAACTAAAGAGGACGTCATCAAAATATTATCTTTAACTTTCAAAACAAATCATCTTACAATATACAATAAATTGCAATTGCAAAATCAAATGAACCTGATGGGCTAGGAAAATTAATATAATTTCCCTGCAAAATTATAATTTCCCTTTTTTTAACCGATGTTTTCATAGAAAAAATTATGTTCTGTTAGTTTGGATTACAACTATCTATTCTTCTTTGATATGATATGCAACTTGATAAATATAATCAGTTCTTTTTTTTAGTACCACTTGATATATATATATATATATATATATATATATATATATATATATTCATCTGCATTTATATTTGTAATTTTTTTATCTTTTAAATTTAATTTGTGAGCTATGATATTTAGTTCAACATTTTATATATATTTATACATAGGGGAAATCAAGGTCACTTTGGAACTTCTCATTCCAAATTTATAAACCACATTAACCATTTTTAAAAAAGGGTTATAGTTTGTGGAATGAGATTTAGATAAAAAATTTATTGAATATATAATGTTTTACCATGGAATCATGAAATTTTCATGAATGACCATGCATTAAAATATAACACCATAATTTTATAAGGAAAAAAAAGCTAGGAAAACTACATTACTCCAAGGCTATTTCTCCATAAAATTTGTTTTACTTTCGCACCATTTGGTGTTATAGCAATTGTCCATAACATGTGAAGAGCTTATTTTCTTTCGAGGGTTTTGAAGAAGTGATATAACTAAACTTCAAATCCTTTCTAAGGTTTGGTGTTATTGCAATTGTCCATAAATTATACAGAGTTTATTTTCTTTCGAGGGTTTTGAAGAAGAGATATAACAAAACTTCACCGCAAACGTAATGTGATCAAAGGAATAATTAGGTGAAGGAAGTGCATCCTTTTTCACTTCAAACTCATGCATTAACGTCAAAAGTAGTGATACCACCTTCATGTTGGTATTTTTGTGCCCATAAATTTAATTTAACAAGAGAAAAAATGCATTAGAAAGTAGTAAATTGATTTCATAAATATATATGTGGTAAAATTATGATAGTATGTCAAGGAAATATCCACTCGGAAAGGGATTGGAATATTGTCAAGCAATGATTTTATGATACATTTTGCCACCGCCACAAAGTGGCCTAATCAATAAGATAAGATTTACCAAGGTAAAAAAATACATAATTGTTGTGACTTTTAACACTTCAAGCTCAAACACTTTAGATTTTACACTTTGAAATGGAAATAGATTTGTTAACACTTCATCATATCATGTTGCTTATGCTAAGTTTCTAGCACTATCATCTCCTAGATATTGAGTTTTACTTTATGAACTTATATCTTTTTTAGGACATATTCGAGATTTATGTCTTATCATATTTTTTTATTATAAGGAAAATTATATTAAAAAAAGGCTTGAAACACATAAGAATTTTTCAATTAAATATGTTCTGTAATCACTCTTCATGGTGGTTTTAATTTCCAAATTTTCATTAAATATGGTGATTGTTATGATGGTTTTGCATGCTATGTTTTTTGTAATCAAAATCGCTCCCTGAAATTTGATTCCATCATTAGTCCTTGCCTCACCAGGGACTATACCACTCACCTACAACCTGTGAATGCAAATAGTTATTGTACCCACAGTTAATAAAAAACAATTAATTTGGGGAAATATTTATGAAGGAAAATGGGTGCATTAGGGGAGTGAAATCAAGGCACACCTTAGGAGATACTGTATGAGTATAGAGCTAAGTGTCTTAATCATTCTTAGGATGGACGTGATAGATTATATAATAACAAATTAAATATTACATGCCCACTTAGTACAAAAAAAGCAGATAAATCATTAATGTGATAGATAAAGGAAGGGAGGGAGAGATAGATAAAGAAGTACAAGGAGAGGGAAATAGAGGTAGGGTTGGAGGGTAGGGAGATATAAAGAGAATTAGCGGGGGAGGGGGGGGCGTTTATTGTGAAGAATAAACTAGGTGAAGGAGGGAGGGATAGAGAAATATAGGAAGGGTAAAGGAAAAAGGAGAAAGAGAGAGTGTGAGAGGAATAGGGAGTGAGACATAAATAGGTAGATAAGGAGAGAGGGGGGGGAGAGAAGAAGTTGGGGGGGGGGGAATGTAAGTGGAGTTTGAGGGGAGTGAATGAGGAAGAGGGAGTGGGGGATGGGGAAGAATGAGATGGTGGGACATGGTTGAGGTGTGTTTTGGGTGGGTGGGAAGGGTGAGAGGACGAG
The DNA here is from genome assembly GCA_034641835.2 of Pinus albicaulis. NCBI lineage: Eukaryota > Viridiplantae > Streptophyta > Pinopsida > Pinales > Pinaceae > Pinus > Pinus albicaulis. The sequence goes on from CM076574.1 coordinate 36,510,904, forward strand.
GGATAAAAAGGATGAGAGAGATAGAGGGAGTAGGGGGTGGGGAAGAATGAGATGGTGACCAAGGGGAGAGAGTGAGTGAGAGTCGAGGTGTGTGTGTGTGTGTGTGTGTGTGTGTGAGAGAGAGAGAGAGAGAGAGAGAGAGATGAGGTAGGGGGAGAGACTGATATAGGGAGGGAGGGAAAAATAATATAATTGATTAGGATTATGGTTTGAAAATAGCTACCTTAATGTTTCAATCTAGATTCAATGTATTTCCTGTTAATGTTGTGTGTTCTATAAAATAGAATTAGTGCACATCATGTAGTTGGTTAGTGTAATTGATTTGTGGGATATAGTACTGTAATTATTCCTGTATTTTTCAATAGAAGATAAATGTAGTGTTATGATATTAGATTTTTGTATTTCTTTTTTGTTATTTCTAATAGGATGTGTTTGTATCTTAACACATTTAGGGATTTTTATTTTTAAGTTGCACTTTAGGTCCATTTATTTGAGTGCATAATTTTCTTATCATGGTCCTATATATAACAACATATCCTTCTATCACTATTAATAGCCTACGATATTGTACAAAATTGCCTTCTCAAGCTGCCTCAATCCACTCATTCTCTACTCTATTTGGTTGCCCCTTTCGGCTTTCCTTTTCTTTCTTTGAAATTTGATAGTTTATCCTCTTAGTATTTTTAATAACCTATGATATTGTAGAAATTTTCCTTTTCAAGCTTCCTCCATTGACTTAATCTCTACTCTCTTTCATTTCCCCTTATAGTATTCATTTTTGCAATAAGTTGGTCAACTTGGTTGATACCTTGTGTGGTGCACCCAACCCCAACTAGCCTTTTATTTGCAACCAATATATGCCTTTAGGGTAATCCCTTCTCTACTTTAGCTTATTTTCTATAAGTTGTGTATGTCACTTCCTATAACCTCCCCGAGTGCCTTAGAAACATATTATACCTACACCTTTATCATTCTCTAATGTTTTAGCAATAAATACTTTAATTCTTTCCTCAAATAATTTCTTTGGATAACTAATTTCTTCCTCACTTTGACCTTGATCCTCAATTTTGGCCTCTTGTAATGTTAAATAATGCTCTCTCTTACTTCTTTATGTGCACTATTTTAAAAACACTCACTCGCATGAGAGGAATTAAGATTCTCTCCATTTTTATTTTTTTCCATCGGGTGGGTGCAAGTTAACAATGGTCTCTCATGACATGTTAATGGAAATTAAAACCTATAAAAACAAAAACATTTAAACTTGGAGGGCTAATTAGAGGTACTTACACAATAAATTTGAAGAGGGTGTAAAGAGATGAAATGTAGGAAAATGTGTTGGATTTTCGAAGCTCCAGGTCTAAGACTAAGATCACACATGTAGGCATGGGGATTTGGAAGGCCTTGCTGAAATGAAATAACCAGCTGAGTATGAAATAATGTCTTCCCTGCAGAATCCAGAATTAATTCCTTACCTAAATGATCCATGGTAGTCGTATAACAATTCCAGGTTGACAACAACAACATACGATTGTTGACAAGAGAAATGCACTCCTCAGCTGCTGATTCTATTGCCTGACTGTGCAGCTCACGGTGGTGATCCCAAGAGTGGATTAAACTATCTTTGGACCAATATTGCAGGGAAGAACTAGAGCTAGAGGGTTGTCCAAATAACCAATTTTTGACACAGTATTCACACTATACAGTAGTAGTTATGTCTTTATGCACGCTACAAATGACAATATGATTAACCACCCTATACCACTTGTAATCTCTCACACTCATTCTGTATTGATCTTGATCTTGATCTCCCATACTATTGCAATAATGGTGTATGAAATCTTTAGCGTTTACCTCTTTGCCAACAATGGGCTCTACTGGAAGCATCATTTTCTCACATACCTACATGGCTGCCATTTTCTCAAGTACTGGGCTCTGTTCAATGCTCCAATGCTCCAATTCTCTCTCTCTCTCCAATGCTAGACGTATTATGAAAATTTATAACCATCTCTGCTTATTAAGCTTCATAAACTGTTAGTGCACCATTTTTAGTTTTTAAATTGATTTTGGCGTTGTTTCTGTACTCTTTTTTTTGCTATTGTGAATTTTTTTTATAGCTTTTGTTCCACAATAGTGTTTTTCCTCTCAGTCCAGCACAACTCAACTAAGAGTTAACAAACTTCTGGAGGAGAGAGCCTGTCGCTCCCAAAGGTCGTTTGATATTAACAATTGTTGCTATTTAATTATAACATGTTCCATGGGTTGTGAGCCATCTCATTTTGTTCAATTTTTATATTTTAATAATAATTTGTTCCCAATTTCATATATAAAATCTCAAATTAATTATTAACCCAGTAGAAACGTCTTATATTTATGTCAACTTTTAACCCAGTAGAAACCTCTTATATGCATGTCAAATTTTAGTTAACTTTGACGAAGTTGGGCTTTGTTAAGCTGAACTAGAACATTGACACAATTAATATGAGAAATATAGACCTAACGTAAACTAAACTAAATATGTCGTCATGTTCTCCCAAATATCATCAAAATATTATGTTTAGCTTTCAAAACTAAACTAAAGAGGACGTCATCAAAATATTATCTTTAACTTTCAAAACAAATCATATTACAATATACAATAAATTGCAATTGCAAAATCAAATGAACCCAATGGGCTCGGAAAATTAATATAATTTCCCTGCAAAATTATAATTCCCTTTTTTTAACAAATGTTTTCATAGAAAAAATTATGTTCTTCCTCATGTTTAACTGTACCACTATCTACTGTTAGTTTGGATTATAACTATCTGTTCTTCTTTGATATGATATGCAACTTGATAAATATAATCGGTTCTTGTGTTTTAGTACCACTTGATTTATAATTTTTTTGTTTTTTGTTTATATATATATATATATATATATATATATGATGGCATTTATATTTGTAATTTTTTTATCTTTTAAATTTAATTTGTGAGCTATATATTTATAGTTCAACATTTTATATATATTTATACATAGGGGAAATCAAGGTCACTTTGGAACTTCTCATTCCAGATTTATAAACCACATTAACCATTTTGACAAAAGGGTTATAGTTTGTGGAATGAGATTTAGATAAAAAAATTATTCGATATATAATGTTTTACCATGGAATCATGAAAAGTTCATGAATGACCATGCATTAAAATATAACACCATAATTTTATAAGGAAAAAAAAGCTAGGAAAACTACATTACTCCAAGGCTATTTCTCCATAAAATTTCTTTTACTTTCGCACCATTTGGTGTTATTGCAATTGTCCATAACATGTAAATAGATTATTTTCTTTCGAGGGTTTTGAAGAAGTGATATAACTAAACTTCAAATCCTTTCTAAGGTTTGGAGTTATTGCAATTGTCCATAAATTATACAGAGTTTATTTTCTTTCGAGGGTTTTGATGAAGAGATATAACAAAACTTCACCACAAATGCAATGTGATCAAAGGAATAATTAGGTGAAGGAAGTACATCCTTTTTCACTTCAGACTCATGCATTAACATCATAAGTAGTGATTCCACCTTCATGTTGGTATTTTTGAACCCATAAATTTAATTTAACAAGATAAAAAATGCATCAAAAAGTAGTAAATTGATTTCATAAATATATATGTGGTAAAATTATGATAGTATGTCAAGGAAATATCCACTTATCAAGGGATTGGAATATTTTCAGGCAATGATTTTATGATACATTTTTCCACTGCCACAAAGTGGCCTAATCAATAAGATAAGATTTGCCAAGGTAAAAATATACATAATTGTTGTGACTTTTAACACTTCAAGCTCAAACACTTTGAAATATGTAGTCCAATTTAGATTTTACACTTTGAAATGGAAATCGATTTGTTAACACTTTATCATATCATGTTGCTTATGCTAAGTTTCTAGCACTATCATCTTCGAGATATTGAGTTTTACTTTATGAACTTACATCTTTTTTAGGACATATTCAAGATTTATGTCTTATCATAATTTATTATTATAAGGAAAACTATATTAAAAAGAAGCTCAAAACACATAAGAAATTTTCAATTAAAGATGTTCTGTATTCACTCTTCATGGTGGTTTTAATTTCCAAAGTTTCATTAAATATGGTGATTGTTCTTATGGTTTTGCATGCTATGTTTTTTGTAATCAAAATCGCTCCCTGAAATTTGATTCCATCATTAGTCCTTGCCTCACCAGGGACTATACCACTCACCTACAACCTGTGAATGAAAATAGTGACTGTACCCACAGTTAATAAAAAACAATTAATTTGGGGAAATATTTATGAAGGAAAATGGGTGCATTAGGGGAGTGAAATCAAGGCAAACCTTAGGAGATATTGTATGAGTATAGAGCTAAGTGCCTTAATCATTCTTAGGATGGACGTGATAGATTATATAATAACAAATTAAATATTACATTCCCACTTAGTACAAAAAAAAACAGAAAAATCATTCGTGGAGGGCACATATTAGTGTAGCAAGGATGGAAATTGGCAAGGAATCAAATAATACGTTCCTAGTCTAAGTCTCGTTGCTTTTTGGAGCTGAAAAAGCCATTTGCAACTATCCAATTCATCTCAAACATTTGAAATAAGAGGTTGCAACCTGTCCCTGTGGAATGGAAACAAGGTTAGCTCCAATCCTATCATATTGATACTTCAAAACTTATTCTCGCATCATTAAGCACATACACATTAGCAAGACAAATGAATTGATTGTAAATATTAAGAATGATGAACAACAAACAAGGTTAGCTCCAATCCTATCATGTTGATACTTCAAAACTTATTCTTACGTCATTAAGCACATACACATTAGCAGGACAAAGGAATTGATTGTAAAGATTAAGAATCGTGAACAACATTTCACTTTAGGGGTTTTAACTTGGCTTGGAGCCTCATTTTTGGTGTTATTTTTCTCTTTTTGATTTCTATGTTTTGGTGTTTGCTTTATGTAGAGAACATAATATTAATAAAAATCCAACAAACATTCACAAGTAATTATCAAGATAAGATAAATCATCATTATAATTATCTTGGTTTCTCAACATATTCTATAAGGGTGTAGTTTCCAAGAAGAATTGAGTGCATGATTTCATGGATTTGTTGCATTTCAATTGGTGTGTTATGCTAAAATATTTCATAAAGGAATGAGGGTGAACTAATATAATTGATTAGGATTAGGGTTTGAAAATAGCTACCTTAATGTTTCAGTCTAGATTCAATGTATTTCCTCTTAATGTTGCTTGTTCTATAAAAGATACTTAGTGCACATCATGTAGTTTGTTAGTGTAATTGAGTTGTGGGATATAGTAGTGTAATTATTCCTATACTTTTCAATAGAAGATAAATGAAGTGTTACAATCTAGGAAAAAAGGAGGGCGATAGAGGTAGAGTTGGAGGGTAGACAGAGAAAGAGAGTTGGGGAGGGGGGGTTGTGAAGAATAAACTAGGTGAAGGAGGGAGGGATAGAGAAATAGAGGAAGGGTGAGAGAGAAGGAACACACACACACACACACACACACACACACACACATATATATATATATATAGAGAGAGAGAGAGAGATGTCCTCCTCCTCGTGCTTTCTCCTTCAAACAATTATTATTTACATCCTCTCTCTCTCTCTCTCTCTCTCTCTATATATATATATATATATATATATATATATATATATAAAGAGAGAGAGAGAGAGAGAGAGAGAGAGAGAGATGTAAATGGTGTTGGAGGGGAGTGATTCAGGAAGAGGGAGGGAGGGATGGAGAGATAGAGAAGGATAAATGGAGGGAGACAGAGATAGATATGGAGGGTAGAGAGAGAGAAGTGGGGGAGATAGAAATAGAGTTAGAGGGGGAAGAGAAAGAGAGAGAGATAGATGGAAGAAGAATGAGAGAGAGAGAGAGAGAGAGAGAGAGGGAGAGAGGGCACAAGGGATAGAGGAAAGAGGGTAGGAGGAGAGAGATAGAGAGAGTTGTATGGGATTTGTTGTGAATCACAAACTCAGGGATAGATAAATGGAGGAAGGGGGGGAGAGAGAGAGGATAGAAACAAATCTAAGAGAGAAGACATAAAGGGAGAGAGATGGAATAAGAGAAAGAGAGATATATAGATGGAGAGAGAGATAGAGATATGAGGGAGATACAGAGAGACAAAGTAATGGATATAGGGAGATAGAAGAGAGGGAGGGAGAAGAGAGAGAAGGAGAGAATGTTAACTCGAAATCTCAATGACAAATTATCTCCTTTGGATAACCTTCCTCATTAACAAAGACCCCTTCTAGCCCTTTGGAGAATATAATTTTGTTAAGGAAAAATATGTTTTAATTTGGAAACCCACATGTGCATAAAAGGATAGGTTCGCCCTCAGAAGAATCTACACACCCTTGGAATCCTATAAATACAAGTCAAGTGACCTTCATTCGGAGATCATCAACAAGTATATTCTTCTTCTCTCTTCTTTTATTTGGCTCACACAAGTTTGAAGTGGTTTGCAGAGATCGGATCATACAAGTCCAAAATTGCAAGTTCCCAAGCTTGCATGTGTGATCTATGGTTTTGATTTGCAGCCACAGAGTTGCCACAGTGAATTTTTCACTGCAACTGCATGAACACAAGCCTATCCATGTGGTAGGAACATTTCAACTACACGCATGTACACTATCTCCATGCAGCTAAAAACTAGGGATTCATTTTTACATTTGACCGTAGCCTAGAAAGTTATATTTGATCAATATTATTTTTGGGCTCATATTTTTGAACATTGTTTCGTTGTTTTGTTGGATAATTTTTTATTGAAAAAATGAATTGTTATATTCTCTCTTGCTAAACATTTTATGACAATATAATAAGAAGAATAAATTTAAATGTGTTTCCCCCTTGTGGAATTTTTCTGTCGTCTTTAACCAAAGATGGTGTCTCTTATTTATCTCTTGTTGTTCATTGGAATTACTTTTATATCTAGAATTGATATTGATCATTGGAAGATTAAATTGTTTTGAAACATTGTTATCTAAAGATAAGAATTGGGATAAAGTGATTGTAACAACATAGAACAATGGTAAAATTAACATGGTATCATAGCTAAGATGATATAATCCAAAGGAGACAAGGATAAAGGATAAATCACTCTTGGAAACAGTTTAAGAAGTCTATTAGGGTTTGGTCAAGATGTATACCTTCTTCTTCAAGTAAAATGAGAATTTGGGTGACTCATCAAACTTTTTCGGTTGGAATATCAGGTTGGAAATCATAGTTGAAGACAACAATGTTTTGGAATACATTCAACGAAAAGTACTTGATCCTCTATAGAATGTTTCTATTGTTTCCAATAACAAGTACAAGAAAGATGAGTTAGAAGAAAAGAAATTTATAGTTTATGGTTTACAAGATCATTTACTTGACTATGTTGGAAATTTGAATAAATCAAAATATATGTATGTTAAGTTGGTCTACATGTATGAAGTCAACAATTTGAATGAGATCATCTCCTTGAAGGATCAACTCGAAGATATGAAAATGAATAAAGGAGAGTTCGTGCAATCCTATGTTACGAAGATATCTCTGTAATAGCCCTAGTTGAATTTTCATGTAATAAAACATAAGACCAAGGTCATGGGACACGTATTCCAAGATGACTGTTGGGAAAAAAACATCTTAATGGGTGTCCATTCAGTTTATTTATGGCTAAGGAAATTGTTAAATGAAAAGAGAGATTAATTGATATTTTTTATGGAAATAAAAGAAAATAGGATAAAAGGAAGGTGAAAGGTCACAGATTTGCATGAGAGGGAAATTTAAGTAAAAATTAAGGAAAATGAAGAAATTAGAGGCCTCAATTATAAAAAGTCTTATGAGGATGAGTTCATGGCTTTTGCTGGTTTGGCATTTTTCAGTTCAATTTTGTCAATTTTAAGTCCATAAATTTAAATCAACAATCATTTAGAAAAAAAAATGGGTAAACCCCATATGGTGTTTAATTACATGGCATTGAATGATTCCTTGTCTCTAATCAAGTATGCTCTTCCATTTAAAGAAGCTTTGCTTCAAAAAGTCAACAACAAAAATGTATTCAGTAAATTTGACTTGAAATGTAGATTCTGCTAGATAGGAATCAAACCATCTAGAAGATAAAAGGCAGGTATTTTTGTGTGACATGGACAGTTCCAATGGTGATTAATTCCCTTTAAATTGAAAAATGCACCCTCTGAATTCAACAGCAGATGGAATACATACTTAGAGATTTAAAAAAAAAAAATATATATATATATATATATATATATATATATATATATATATATATATATATATATATATATATATTGATTATTTATTAAGTTGTTCATTTAATTTGAAGGAGCACATAAATCACCTAGAAATTGTTCATCGTAGGATCTTAAAGCATGATCTAGTGCTTAGCAAACCAAATCTTGAGTTTGCTAAAACTAGGATTGAATTCTTAGGACTAATCCTATTCCAAGGAAAATTATAGCTACAATATCATTTGAAAAAGGTGTTACCATAGTTTCCATTTATGATTCATGATTGCAGGAAACTGTACATGTTCTTGGGAAACCTTAAATATATATGGTAGTTTTTTTTAAAACCAATCCAAGGATGTCAAAATATTGAAAAAAAGGCTCAAAGGAGTATAATGGACCCTATATATGATAGAAATAGTGAAAATTATCAAACAAAAGGTCCATAATATCCTATGTTTGGTTCTTCCACGACATGAATTGCCATACATTCTAGAAAAAGATGCATCAAATGAATTTTGAGCAGGAATTTTAATGCATAAGAACTCTAAAAGAGAGGAAGTTTGCTTATATGCATCAAGATTATTTAACATCACCAAACTTAAATATCCATCATCCCTAAATAAATTCTTGTTGTGAAGAATGTCATTAAATTGATCTGAATTTATGCATGAACGCAACGAAATACACATATAACCATAATAAAAATATGCAATGGAAATAAAACTTCATTTAATTAATATCAAATAACTGAATTTGTTTACAGACAGAATGGAAATGAACTAGCTAGGGCATTGATAGCTTATCTCTGAGAAGATATGTGGTGGCTACAGGCCTATGAACTGTGTTAGAACGAAGCTTGAGGGCCTATTTATTATTGAGAAACAATTAAAAACCCTCAACATCCAAAAACCTAACCCTAGGAGATGAAGCACCAAAACTATGGGCCCCATTTGGGTAAATTGGTACATCAACTTCTCAAGGACGTAACTTTGGTATACGATCTCTGTTTGACATGAAAAATACCTCGTTAGAAATATCCGTCTGAGGACTATAACTTTTGATGTGAGGAACATTGAAAGAAATTCTATTTGGTTCCCGGTTTTTCCAAAAAACATTTTTTAGGGCCTCAAAATCGCTGTAGAAGTTCAGGACACGAAAAACTACAAAAAATAGTAAATTGTGCTACAATTAAGGAGAATGAAAAAATTAAAGAAAAAATTTTGAGGCCCCAAGTGGAATAGGCAGGTGGCTGCCAATATTCACCTGGATCATTCCTCCCCCCTTAGGAAGCAATGGTCTCCATTGCGTTGAGTTCCTCCATGAGATGAAGAAAATTTTGTTGAACTTGGTCCCTGGTGAACCACTTGCCTTGGTGCAGGAGTTGGCTAGCTTTGACAACCCGATACAATTGGATATTTGATGGTGGGTGTTCTTGATTTGCACATCCATGATGCAATCTTTCATGCCCTATTCCGTGCAGTCCGGGTTTAACTTTGTTGGTGTGAGTTGTCCTGCAATGTAAGAGGTGTCCAATAGAGGTGGGAAGTAAGGCTAAAGGTGGTCCACATTGAACACTGGGTACAGACAAAGGAATGGTGGAATACTGAGCTTGAAGGCATTGGCCCCTACAGCCTTGGTGATGGTTTACAACCCATATCGGAGCGAGCGAAGCTTGTGGTGGGGTCCAACGAGGCACTCCTTCTGCAAATGTAGCCACACTTTGTCGTCCACCTGGAAGTTGTATGGCACCTGATGTTGATCATGTCATTGCTTGTACTTAGCAACTGCTCTGTCCAATATGTCATGAACCTGTTGGAGGATGTGTTGAATGCGCTCAATGAAGTTGTTCACTTTGTCAACTTCAGACTGGACACGAGATGAATTGGCCTGAGTAGCCGCAAATGGCATGGTTACGTCAATGGGACATGGTGGTTGGAATCCCAAGCTCACTTGAAAGGGGTTGTGGTCGGTTGAGTTGTGGAGAGCCCGGTTATAATTGTGTTGTACATAGGGAAATTTTTCATCCCATGTGTGTGGATGCTTTGAATTTTACATGCGCAGAATGTGTACAATCATCCCCTTGACGCCCTCTTTCTGGCCATCAATTTGGGGATGGAAAGTTGTGGACTTGGTGAGCTTGGTGTCTAGCATTGACCAGAGGCTGAACCAAAATGTGTTGATTAACCTGTTGTTCCAATCTTAGATGATAGACCATGGGATCCCAAAGTGAACCCACACTCGTTCAAAAAATAGTTTAGCAGTGGCTTCTGTTGTGATATTCTTCTTGCAAGCCGCCATAACGACCATTTTCGAGAATTTGTAGACGACCACGAAAACACAGCTATTTCCATGCTTAGTGGAAGGAAGCTCGACATGTAATCCATGGAGATGGATTCCCAAGGCACTGTTTTTATTTTTTAAATTGATTTTGAATTTGTTTCTGTATTCTGTTTTTTCTACTGTGAAATTTGTTGCATAATAGTGTCTGTCTGCTCAGTCCAGTAGAACTGATCAACTGAGAGTTAAAAGACCTTTGAAGAAGATAGCCTTTCGATTTATATTGTTTCTTTGTTATAGTGCATGTGTGTATGCATGCTCAATCCAGCACAGCACAACCCAACTAAGATTTAACCGAGTTTTGGAGGATTTATGTTTCTTTGATGTTCCGCCCAGAGGTCTCTTTTGAGATTAACAATTATCGCCCTAGATTAATTGTAACATGTTCCATGGTTTGTGTCATATGAGCGATATTTTATTTATTTTATATTTTAATAATAAATTGTCCTCATTTTATTTATTATAAATTGTTCCCATTTTGTTTACATTTTATTTATTTTATATTTTAATATATAATAAATTATTCCCAATTTCATATATAAAATTTCAAATTGATTGACCCAATAGAAACCTCTTATATACAAGTCAAATTTTAGTTAACTAGGCGGAATTGGGGCTTTGTTAAGCTGAACTAAAAAGTTGAGACAAATACTAGAAATAGAAATACAGACCTACATAGAAATATAAATACTTAAATACCTAGAAATAGAAATACTCAAACTAAACTAAAGAGATTGTCACGCTCGCTCTCCCAAACGTCACCAGAATATATCTATAACCTGAAAAATTTTCATCTTACAATATACATGCAATTGCAAAATCAAATGAACCTGATCATGTGGCAAGAAAATTATGATTTCCCCTTTTTTTTTAACCGGCTTTACTCCCACTCAACTTCTTATAAGCAATACAACCTATTTTTGCATAAACAACTATGTTCTTCCTCCTATTTAATGGTACCACTTTGAGTTTGGATACCTATTTCAACTTAATAAATAGCATATGTTCAGATACCTATTTCAACTTAATAGTTCTTGTTTTGGAGTGCAACTTGATTTATAAATCTATTTTGGTTTGTTTTAATCACATGTATATTTGTGATTTATAAATCTATTTTGGTTTTTTTATCATATTTATATTTGTAATGGTTTGTGAGATGAATATATTATATTTTTTTCTTATGAGTTATTGAAAATATTTTCTTTATTCATTATACTATTTTTATTTTTTCTAATGAAGCTAAAAACCTAGTACACGAGGTTTTTATGTTTTTATAGGAGATCAAAGGAATAATTAGGTGAAGGAAGTGCATCTTTTATCACTTCAACCTCATACATTAACGTCATAAGTAGTGATACCACCTTCATGTTGGTATTTTTGAGCTTATAAATTTAATTTAAGAAAGTGAAAAAATGCACAACAAAGTAGTAAATTGATTTCATAAACATATATGTGGTAAAATTATGATAATTCGTCAAGGAAATCTCTCTACTGGGCAAGGGATTCGAATATTGTCAAGCAATGATTCTTTCATACATTTTTCCACTGCCACAAACTCATGGCATAATCAATAAGATAAGATTTACCGAGGTAAAAAAATACATAATTGTTGTGACTTTTAATACTTCAAACTCAAACAATTTGAAATATGTAGTCCAATTTTACATTTTAGACTCTCAAATGGAAATCTATTTGTTAACACTTCCTCATATCATATTGTTTGAGTTTGACTCTTCGAAGTTAAAATTTTTCTTATGACGTATATATATATATATATATATATATATATATATAATATATATATATATATATAGAGAGAGAGAGAGAGAGAGAGAGAGAGAGAGAGAGATTTTAAATTTTTGAAAAACAATTGTGCATAAGAAAAAAATGTTCTCTACAACTCCAGTAGTTTCTGTAGCAAGATTCCATAATTTTGGTACTCAAAGGTAACTTCACTAATATAAATATAACCATTAGTACCAATGTAGAGAAAACTCAAATTTCACATAGTTTGACACAATTTCTAAAAATAAAAATTATATATTCGAAAATCCAACACATTTTCCTACATTTCAGCTCTTTACACCCTCTTCAAATTTATTGTGTAAGTACTTCTAACTATCCCTCCAAGTTTTCATATTTTTGTTTTTATAGGTTTTCATTTCCATTCACATGTCATGAGAGACCATTATTAACTTGCACCCACCCTATGGAAAAAAATGAAATAAATGGAGAGCATTTTAATTCCTCTCATGTGAGAGAGTGTTTTTAAAATAGTGCACATAAAGAAGTAAGAGAGAGCATTCTTTAACATTCCAAGAGGCCAAAATTGAGGATCAAGGCCAAAGTGAGGAAGGAATTAGTTTTCCAAAGAAATTATTCGAGGAAAGAACTAAAGGATTTGTTGTTAAAATATTAGAAAATGACAAAGGTGTAGAAATAATATGTTTCTAAGGCACTCAGGGAGGTTATAGGACATGACATACACAACTTGAAGAAAAGAATCTAAATTCGAGAAGGGATTACCCTAAAGGCATATAATGGTTTCAAATAAAAGGCTAGTTGGGGTTGGTTGCACCACACAAGGTATCAACCAAGTTGATGAACTTATTGCAAAAAGGAATACTATAAGGGGAAATGAAAGGGAGTAGAGATTAAGTCAATGGAGGAAGCTTGAAAAGGAAAATTTGTACAATATCATAGGTTATTAAAAATACTAGGAGGATAAACTATCAACTTTCAAAGCAAGAAAGGGAAAGCCGAAAGGGGCAACCAAATAGAGTAGAGAATGAGTGGATTGAGGGAGCCTCAGAAAGCAATTTTGTACAATATCATAGGCTATCAATAGTGATAGAAGGATATTGTTGGACACCTAATCCTCTATGGGTAGGTGTGGAAGCTGAACCATCATAAAAGGAGTCCAAGTGACCTTGGAATGTGGAATCCAAGGGTCACCTCATTGTATTATAAATGTACATCATATCAATGGTAATAGGAAACGCATGCTTATCCTACTATGTGTGTGTTTATCTTCTCCTCCACCATGTGGTTGTTTAACATGGTATCAGAGCCATGATGTGTGGCCTTCTCAGCATTTATTAGAATATAGGTCGTTACTGTTTTTCCATTCATTTTTTGTGAGAAGACCAACCCTTGCTACTGCAAAGAGGAATATCCTCTGACTGTCACATCTACATCTGAGCGTTTTACCTGCGCATTAGTGTTTCACCTGCTGATATGCGCTCCTCCGGTGTCTGTATGCCTCCCTCTGGTGGTCTACACTCGAAATTCTTGGCATTCTGTCCCACTCCTTCTCACATGGAGACTCGGCATTCTTTAGCAATCCTTTTGCCAACGTAACCTTTCCCTCTGCCATCATTATTTGCCTTGGTAAAACCGTTTGCGCTATGACAAAGTAAATTCTCCTTTTGCTGCCTAACTATAAAGCTTTTGTAGTCACTTTATGCACTCTACATTCTTGTCGATTCCCTCCTCAGATGATACACATTGTCCACACTATGGAAAGCATGTGAGAGTATTGTAAATGCATAACCTTGGTCTTCAAGCATGCATAGAACACACACAGCAGGTGTTGTAAAGTTTATTCCAATGAAAAATTGGAGGTTGAGCATTCACTTTTGAAGCTTGAATTCCATGGAATATAAAAATTTGAATTTGAATAGAGCGTATTTTATTATACTATATGCAATGTGTTGAAGTTTGTGATGGCCTTTCATCAGCTGTATTGTCTGATTTGGTAGGAGATATAGGGTCCAACTTGCATTCCCGCTTCTTTGTTGTGGACATTCGGGAGTTTATGTACCCCACTCAACAAAATAAATTGTTGTATATTTTCCAGCGAGTTGGAAGGTCTTGAAATGTTATGGCATGTGATATCGTTGAATTTTATGTTCCTTCTTTAGACTCAGGCTCTTGATATTATTCCTTTGAATACTCCTTGCAAAAAACACTCATCATACCAAATTCATTCTGTTTAGCAGCAGAGGATCGTCGTGGGGGCTTTGAGGTGGAGGACAGGGTTCATTTCTTAGTGCCATTGTAGCTACGACTAAAGGTGAACCCTAACTGGGAATGCCCTCTATCATTCCTTCACACTGTACACAGTCGACATCGAGCCTACTCACATTCGACTCCGATTTAAATTATCAGAGCTCCTTCTCCTGCGCATAATCGACATCTCTTTGCAGCCAAGCTCAGCTCACACTGCCATGCTGCCTCACCTCCTGCCGACCCTCCCACTCCGCCGGCTCGACTTCCCTCCAGACCCCGACTCCCGCCAGCTCAACTTCCCTCAACCTTTGACAACTCCACACTTGTCGTATTCGAACCAGTTGCACTGTGGCCTCCATTGTGGTATGACCAGGGCATGTTCTTAGGGTCACTGCCTGTGATGATTTGCCATTCTTGGCCTTCAAGAGCTGGATAACATATTTTTAAGGGCATGTATGCAACTAAATCATTCCACTATGCTCTGATGAGATCCAATACAACATCTGATTGTTCTTCAATGGCAAGATTGCAAACTATAGAACACAAGTTGCCAAGTGAAAATAAGTGGAATTCCATATGAGCAGGCTTAATATTCTCTGATGTGAAAATACAAAGCGATCAAGTGGTTATTCATGGCTCGTATGAGGTCTGCAGATCCATCTTCCGGAGTTAGCATCTCACGCGCCACAAACTGCATTGGACTTGATGGGCACTGTGGCCTCCATTAACCTCTACATCCTTAAAGGTGCAGCGATTGAAGAAGCTATTGAAGAAGCTTCACTTCGAGTTGTGAAAAATTGGCTTCTCCTTCAACGCCTCTTTGGCACTAACACCATCGTTTCTGTTTTCTGGAAAATGATAAGGTGGAGGAGGTGAAGGCGGCAATAGAAAAAGGAGTGTGCAGTGTGACAGTCCCCAAACGACCTCATCCTAAACTAGAGGTTAAAGAAAATAATATGCCTTCTCGTAATCGATCGTTAACATTTTTCTGGATTACAATGTAAATTCCCAGGTATCGTGAAAGGGTATTGTTCATGAAAATTTTTGGCTATCTGTAATTGAGTTTGTTTTTTCATAAAGTTGAATACATATAATAGTAGATTTGATGTGTTTAAGGGTCTGGATTTAAGTAGTACTAGTAAACTCGATGTAAATTTGTTCACTGTGTTCTCGAGACAAGCATAGAGAAATAAATCGGCCTTGGACTGATATTTTTTTCCAGTATAGAAGATCATTTCCCGCTTTTACCTTCCTTGAGAACCTACAAGATTAGTTGAAATTTTTGAAGACCGATAGTGAATGCACTGTGACATTGGAAGTGGTATTTTAAGTGGAATTTGAAGTGGTGTTGGGAGATTCTTTCAAAGTGGCATATAATAGTTGGTCCATATTAGCATGATTGTATATGTGTAGCATTGGTATTATATACTATATATTACGCAATTCAAAGCCAAGCCAAGAGATATAATTGGTTTCCTATTGACATTTTCACACACCTTTCATTTAATAAAGTTGAGTTGTTGACAAAATGACTAGAATCATTGAATTATTAGAGTTGCTAAATATTTCAATACACTCTATTGTTCGTGATATAGTTGAAATTGGAAAGGGAACTCTCCTTGACATTCATACATGTCTACAATATGCACAAGGAAAGATTGAGTTTTTGCATTTGGAGTCTCAGCTTCAGTAAGATGAACTTCAGCAAAAGAGTCATCATTTTGAATCTGTTTATGTTCAAAAAATTGAGAGGGACTCTCGTCAGCAGCAAGAATATAAAGTCAAGGTTGGTTCACATTTAGTACCCATTTCAGGAGCAGATATGCAGAAATGCAGCATGCACCTCCCAAGCCCATCATCAGACCTTGGGAAGAGCTTGTCCACAACAAGCACAGAACTAGTCTTGGATATGACAAGGAGTTGTCCTTTCATATTCTGGACTACTCCAAACCCATCAAATTTCGGAGTGCCAGATTTTTGTATGACAATTCACCTGCAACTATTCCAGATCCTGCTCCTCTTCCACAGTAACAACAACAGCAAATTGTAAAATTCCAACATTGTGATCGTGGTGGCCATATGAAAGATCATTGTTTCGATCTTCACCCATGCAAGCATTGTGGTCAGCACACCCATTCTTCACACAGATGCTTCAAAAACAAGCCTCCTGCAGGAACAAAGATTCATCTTGGATGGATCGCTTCTTGGAAATGGGCATCAATGGCCAAGAAGATGTTTAAGTCACATGTCAAAACTTGTTCTAGAATATTGAACAATCTTGCAGTTGAGTTTTCGCCGTCATCTCACCTTGTACCTGACAAGGGGGAAATGGTGGTCATCTACAAGCTTTAAAGTCACATCAAGCGAGCCTGAGCCACAATCTCCCATTCCATATTCAAAGTTGTAGCCAGAGAGACAGTTGTTTAAGCGAGCCTGAGCCACAATTCGTCATTCCAAATTCAAATTTATAGCCAGAGACACAGATGCCCATGAGCATGCCTTTGGTCGGTGGAAAGCCTTAAACCATCCATGTGAGGTTCATATTCTTCCTCTTCAAAGAATTAGATTTATGTTTTTCTGACCTTTGAAGGAGAGAGCCTTTCGATTTATGTTTGTATGATACAGTGCATGTGTGTATGCATGCTCTGTCCAGTCCAACACTGCTCAACTGAGATTTAACAGAGTTTTGGAGGAGAGAGACTTTCGATTTATGTTTCTTCCCAGAGGTCTCAAATTTGAGATTAACAATTATTGTTATTTAATTATAACATGTTCCATGGTTTGTGTCATGTAAGCCATCTCATTTTGTTCAATTTTATTTTTATTTATTTTATATTTTAATAATAAATTGTTCTCATTTTATTTATTATAATTCTTCCCATTTTGTTCACATTTTATTTATTTTATATTTTAATATATAATAAATTATTCCCAATTTCATATATAAAATCTCAAATTAATTATTTATTTATTATAAATTCTTCCCATTTTGTTCACATTTTATTTATTTTATATTTTATTCTATAATAAATTATTCCCAATTTCATATATAAAATCTCAAATTAATTATTTATTTATTATAAATTCTTCCCATTTTGTTCCCATTTTATTTATTTTATATATTAATATATAATAAATTATTCCCAATTTCATATATAAAATCTCAAATTAATTATTTATTTATTATAAATTCTTCCCATTTTGTTCCCATTTTATTTATTTTATATTTTAATATATAATAAATTATTCCCAATTTCATAGATAAAACCTCAAATTAATTATTTATTTATTATAAATTCTTCCCATTTTCTTCTGATATATATATAGAGAGAGAGAGAGAGAAAGATTTTAAATTTTTGAAAAACAATTGTGCATAAGAAAAAAATGTTCTCTACAACTTGAGTAGTTTCTGTAGCTAGATTCCATAATTTAGATACTCAAAGGTAACTTCACTAATATAAATATAACCATTATATTTTTTGTGAAAAGTGGCATACCAATGTAGAGAAAACTCAAATTTCACATAGTTTGACACAATTTCTAAAAATAAAAATTATATATTCGAAAATCCAACACATTTTTCTACATTTCAGCTCTTTACTCCCTCTTCAATTTTATTGTGTAAGTACCTCTAATTATCCCTCCAAGTTTTCATATTTTTGTTTTTATAGGTTTTCATTTCCATTCACATGTCATGAGAGACCATTATTAACTTGCACCCATCCTATGGGGAAAAAAAAAATGGAGAGAATTTTAATTCCTCTCATGTAAGTGTTTTTAAAATAGTGCACATAAAGAAGTAAGAGAGAGCATTCTTTAACATTCCAAGAGGCCAAAATTGAGGATCAAGGCCAAAGTGAGGAAGGAATTAGTTTTCCAAAGAAAGTATTTGAGGAAAGAACTAAAGGATTGGTTGCTAAAATATTAGAAAATGATAAAGGTGTAGGAATAATATGTTTCTAAGGCACTCGGGGAGGTTATAGGAAGTGACATACACAACTTGAAGAAAAGAAGCTAAAGTAGAGAAGGGATTACCCTAAAGGCATATAATGGTTGTAAATAAAAGGCTAGTTGGGGTTGGTGCACCACACAAGGTATCAACCAAGTTGATCAACTTATTGCAAAAAGGAATACTATGAGGGGAAATTAAAGAGAGTAGAGATTAAGTCAATGGAGGAAGCTTGAAAAGGAAAATTTGTACAATATCATAGGTTATTAAAAATACTAGGAATATAAACTATCAACGAAAAGACGAAAGGGGCAACCAAATAGAGTAGAGAATGAGTGTATTGAGGGAGCAATCAATAGTGATAGAAGGATATGTTGTTATATATAGGACCATGATAAGAAAATTGTGCACTCAAATAAATGGACCTAAAGTGCAACTTAAAAATAGAAATCCCTAAATATGTTAAGATACAAACGCATCCTATTAGAAATAACAAAAATCAAATAGAAAAATCTAAGATCGTAACACTACATTTATCTTCTATTGAAAACTACACAAATAATTACACTAACCAACTACATGATGTGTACTAAGTCTCTTTTATAGAACTATCAACATTAAGAGGAAATACATCGAATCTAGACTGAAACATGAATCTCTCTCTCTCTCTCTCTCTCTCTCTCTCTCTCTCTCTCTATATATATATATATATATATATATATATATTCTTGAAGCTATAAGGCCTTCCATTAGTGCAACCTGAAAGAGCCTTGCCATTATCGAACATTCTTTTTTTAATTTAGTCGAGTTGTAGAGAACATGTTTTTCAAATTATTTTCCTCTCTCTCTCTCTCTCTCTCTCTCTCTCTCTCTCTCTCTCTCTCTCTCTCTTCTTATAGCTCTCTCTCTCTCTCTCTCCTTATAGCTCTCTCTCTCTCTCTCAAACTCTCTCTCTCTCTCTCCTTCTCTCCTTATAGCTCTCTCTCTCTCTCTCTCCCTTGCCATTATCGAACACTCTTTTTTTAATTTAGTCGAGTTAGAGAACATGTTTTTCAAATTATTTTCCTCTCTCTCTCTCTCTCTCTCTCTCTCTCTCTCTCTCTCTCTCTCTAGCATTGAGGCCTTCCATTAGTGTAACATGAAAGGGCCTTGCCATTATCAAACATTCATTTTTTCCTAGATTGTAAGATTTAATGTCCTCTAGTGCACCATAATACTTTCTCCAAATGGTCAAAGCCCAAAAAAGTTTTGTAGGAAATACATGAAGGATATATTTTATGATTTTATATATTTCAAGAGAAAAATGTATTAAAAATAGTGGAAACTATTAATTTTTTCTTTTAAATTACAAATTTATAACCTACATAATCGACTTTATATGTTTATATAGTTTCATAGACAATGGATTTGTCGATATTATAGAAAAATGACATAAAAGATGGAGATATATATGTTTTTTACCTCAAAATTTGATGTTTTCATTATTTGCACCCCAAACCACTAGGTTTGTTATATTTGAAGCAACCAAGTAATCATGTACATAGGATTCCCTCCAGGTAAAATTGAAATTCAAGACAATGTGTGTGCATTCTTAGAATGTGTGTTTTTAATATCAACATTGATAGTGCATTCCTAGTGCCGAAAATTTGTGTTTCTAATGCTAGGAACACACATGTTTTACTACAACTAGTGGCTTTAACACATGATAAATGGTGTAAGTGGGTTTATCGAGGGTGAGGAGTCCAAGTGAGGGAGTAATAGAGTGGCCAAGGGTGATAAAGAGAGAAATAAGGATACATAAATAAATACGGTAAGGGGTGGGGAAGAATGAGTCGGTGGGAAATGGTTGAGGTGGGTTTTGGGTGGGTGGGAAGGGTGAGAGGAGGAGGGATAAAAAGGATGAGAGAGAGAGAGAGAATGGAGTGGGGAAGAATGAGATGGTGACTAAGCAAAAAGAGTGAGTGAGGTTCAAAATGTGAGAGAGATAAATTAAGGTGGTTGGAAGGGAAAGGGATGGAGATATTTGTAGTTGACATAGGGAGGAAGAGAGGGACAAATTTGGAGGGGGGTGTATTTGAAAAATTCTTAGAATATATAATAAATTAAATTAATTGCAATGGCTACGAAAATATAATTTCCCCTTTTTTAAATTCAACTCTCACTCAACTTCTTGTAAGCGATACTTACATGTTGTTTTTACATAAACTATTATGTTCTTCTTCATGTTTAAACAATTGTTTTGAATTTTTTTTTACAATATATAATAAATTAAATTAATTTTAATGGCTAGGAAAATTATAATTTCCCGTTTCTTAACCGATTCAATTCGCACTCAACTTCTTGTAAGCAATACAACTTGTTTTTGCATAAACGATTACGATTACGTTCTTCTTCATGTTTAACTTACCACTTTTAGTTGTTCTTCTTTTATATATATAATATGCAATTTGATATATAGAATCTATTAGCAACTTGATTTATAAATTTATTCTCGTTTTTATGATCACATTTATATTTGTAATTGTTTTATTTTTCAAATTTAGTTTGTGAGTTATAATAATATCTTTCTCTTTTAAACTAATAATATTATATTTATTAAATAATAAAATTATGCACCATATCTAATTATCCAAATTTTTAAATTACATCCACCATTTTGACACAAAGGAAATCAAGGTCACTTTGCAACTTATCCACTATGTTCCATGGTTTGTGTCATGTGAGCGATCTCATTTTGTTCAATTTTTATTTATTTTATATTTTAATAATAAATTGTTCTCATTTTATTTATTCTAAATTGTTCCCATTTTATTCACATTTTATTTATTTACATTTTAATATATAATAAATTGTTCCCAATTTCATATATAAAATCTCAAATTAATTAACTCAATAGACATTATAAATCAAGGCCACTTTGCAACTTATCATTCCAAATTTATAAATGACATTAACCATTTTGACAAAAAGATTCAACTTATTTATAAATGACATTAACCATTTTGAAAAAAAGGTTCAACTAATATATAATGATTTACAATGGAATCATCAAATGTTTATGAATAGTCATGCATTAAAATATAACCACATAATTTTACAATTAAGATAGCCAAACTGGGTTACTCCAAGGCCATTTCTCGATAAAATTTCTTTTACTTGCGTAACAATTGCAATTGTCCATAACCTCTACAAAGCTTATTTACTTTTGATTAGGATTAGGGTTTGAAAATAACTACCTTAATGTTTCAGTCTAGATTCAATGCATTTCCTTTTTATGTTTATTGTTTAATGCATTTCCCCCTATAGTATTCCTTTTTGCAATAAGTTGATCAACGTGGTCGATACCTTGTGTGGTGCACCCAGCCCCAACTAGCCTTTTATTTGCAACCATTATATGCCTTTATGGTAATCCCTTCTCTACTTTAGCTTCTTTTATTCAAGTTGAGTATTTCACTTCCTATAACCTCCCTGAGTGCCTTAGAAACATATTATTCCTACACCTTTGTCCTTTGCTAATATTTTACCAACAAATCTTTTAGTTCTTTCATCAAATGCTTTATTTTGAAAACTAATTCCTTCCTCACATTGACCTTCATCCTCTGTTTTGGCCTAGTTGAATGTGAAGTAATACTCTCTCTTCCTTATTTATGTGCATTACTTTAAAAACATTGAGTAGACTCACATGAGAGGAATTAAAATGCTCTCCATCATTTCGTTTTTTTTTTTTTTTTTATAATCCATGGAGTCACTGCAAGCTATTGATGGTATCTCAGTGACATGTTAATGGAAAGAAAACTCATAAAAACAAAAATATGAAAACTTGGAGGGACAATTAGAGGTACTTATACAATAAATTTCAAGTGTGTAAAGAGATGAAATGCAGGAAAATGTGTTGGATTTTTTAATATGCAATTTTTATTTATAGAAATTATGTCAAACTATGGGAATTTTGAGTTTTCTCTACATTGGTATGATACTCATGTAAAATATAATGGCTATATTTATATTAGTGCAGTTATATTTTAGTATCTAAATTATGGAATCATGCTACAAAAACTACTCATGTAAAATATAATGGTTATCTTTATATTAGTGCAGTTATATTTTAGTATCTAAATTATGGAATCATGCTACAAAAACTAGTGGAGTTGTAATCTTAGTGCAACCTGAAATAGCCTTGCCATTGTGTGTGTGTGTTCCTATAGCTAACCACTTTCACACATGAGAAATGGTGTAAGTGGGTTTATCGAGGGTGAGAAGTCCAAGAGAGGGAGAAATATATCGGCCTAGGGAGATAAAGAGAGAAAGGAGGAGACAAAAATAAAGACCATGGGGGATGGGGAAGAATTAGTTGGTGGGAAATGGTTGAGGTGGGTTTTGGGTGGGTGGGAAGGGTGAGAGGAGGATGGATAAAAAGGATGAGAGAGATAGAGGGAGAAGGGGGTGGGGAAGAATGATATGATGACCAAGGGAAGAGAGTGAGTGAGAATCAAAGAGAGAGAGAGAGAGAGATGAGGTAGGGGGAGAGATTGATAGGGGAAGGGAGGGAAAGGGGGAGATATATAGAAGGACAAAGGAAGGGAGGGAGGGATAAATAAATAAGTACAAAGAGAGGGAGATAGATGTAGGGTTGGAAGGTAGGGAGATAGAAAGAGAGTTAGTGGGGGAGGGGGGCGTTTATTGTGAAGAATAAACTAGGTGAAGGAGGGAGGGATGGAGAAATATAGGAAGGGTAAAGGAAAAAGGAGAGAGAGAGAGAGGAATAGGGAGTGAGACATAAATAGGTTGATATGGAGAGAGGGGGGAGGGAGGAGAAGAGGGGGGGATGTAAGTGGAGTTGGAGGGGAGTGAGTGAGGAAGAGGGAGTGGGAGATGGGGAAGAATGAGTTGGTGGGACATGGTTGAGGTGCGTTTTGGGTGGGTGGGAAGGGTGAGAGGAGGAGGGATAAAAAGGATGAGAGAGATAGAGGGAGTAGGGGGTGGGGAAGAATGAGATGGTGACCAAGGGGAGAGAGTGAGTGAGAGTCGGGGTGGGGGGGAGAGAGAGAGATGAGGTATGGGGAGAGACTGATATAGGGAGGGAGGGTGAACTAATATAATTGATTAGGATTATGGTTTAAAAATAGCCACCTTAATGTTTCAGTCTAGATTCAATGTATTTCCTGTTAATGTTGTGTTTTCTATAAAATATAATTAGTGCACATCATGTAGTTGGTTAGTGTAATTAAGTTGTGGGATATAGTACTGTAATCATTCCTGTAGTTTTCAATAGAAGATAAATGTAGTGTTACGATATTAGATTTTGGTATTTCTTTTTTGTTATTTCTAATAGGATGTGTTTGTATCTGAACATATTCAGGGATTTCTATTTTTAAGTTGCACTTTAGGTCCATGTATTTGAATGCATAATTTTCTTATCGTGGTCTCCGTAAAATTTATTTTACTTTCGCACAATTTGGTGCTATTGCAATTGTCCATAACAGGTAAAGAGATTATTTTCATTCAAGGGTTTTGAAGAAGTGATATAACTAAACTTTAAATCCTTTCTAAGGTTTGGTGTTATTGCAATTGTCCATAAATTATACAGAGTTTATTTGCTTTCGAGGGTTTTGAAGAAGAGATATAACAAAACTTCACTGCAAATGCAATGTGATCAAAGGAATAATTATGTGAAGGAAGTGCATCCTTTTTCACTTCAAACTCATGCATTAACGTCATAAGTAGTGATACCACCTTCATGTTGGTATTTTTGAGCCCATAAATTTAATTTAACAAGATAAAAAATGCATTAGAAAATATGTAATATTCTTCAATTAGCATGCAATTAATTGGAATATTAATTTTGCTCTTAACACATAGTTAGATGAATAAATGGGTAGGGAGGCCCATAAATCTTTTTAGCAGCAATAAAATCCCTCTTAATGGAAAAAGGGATCATATTCGTAGCTGGATAAAACACCTTCATGTGTGAACAAAGGCTAATGCATGTGGACAAGGTCAAGTTTGACCAAGTCAACAAAGCTAGCATGGAGGAAGTGGAACATTAATGAAGATAACCCAGTGGGAATATGGATCAGCTTAGATAGTTAGCATAAAGCCACCTTGAGTGTGGAAGAAGACATTTCATGGAGATCCAGTCAAGGTTGACCAAATCCATCAGTGTTGTTATGGAGGAGTGGCACTAATGATGGGACAACACAATTTTGGAGGGAGATTCATTGCATGAAGATGGAAACCCTAATGAGTGGGACCCAATGTGAGAAGGCTCACATTGTATATAAGGAAGAGGATGGCATCCATATGGGGGTTAGCTTATGATTATTATTTTCTGATATATGGTCTGTTTAGACATATTTCTTTCTCTGACTGTTTAGATGAGATAGAGTGTTATTTAGTACAGGGTGTTCCTGATCGGGAATCCCACCTCTTCCATTGAGTAGCTCTTGGAGGAGTCTTGCACCATATTGTCCACTATCTGAATGAAGGCCAAGCTTCATCTTCCTTTGACAGTGCAGATCATGTTGAGGGTTTGTCTGTTTCAATAAGTTGCAGCAAGTGGAGACTAGATCTTCAGATCTAGGCCATTTCAGTGCTCATTTTCAGTGGAGGAGTTTTCTACTCCATTGGGAGGACAATATTGAAGGAATTGAGCTTCATTTTCATATCTTGGCTACAGGCCAGCTGCATTTTATCCCCTACAGCACATTCTTGATCCAGATCTACATAATTTTTGAAGGAGCAATTGCAGGGTGGTTCAGTGCACCAATTGTAGAGCTGATTTTCTGAGTGTTGGGGATCTGCCCTTAACTTTTGAGATATGTTGGAGGAGATCCTTTATTTGTTCATATCAGATCAGATCCACTTTCCAGATCTGTAATTTTCAGTAGATCTGCAGTCTTAGATCTCATATCTACACTTTGTACATGGTGTTTTGTTGAAAACCCCAAGGGGGTTCATTAGAGGAGCCTGTATAGTGCATGGACCTGATATAAATCTAACTTTTTATGCACATAGTATCTCTAGATCTTATGTACAACTTACTGTTGTTGTAGGAGTAATAAAAAAACGTTGTCAGGGTATTTCCAGCTTTATTCATGGTTGCAGGCCCTCTTTTGCATGATTTTTAAGCAATAATGGCTTGGGAGGCTTGTTTAACAAAGCTACCATGATTTGTTTCAAATTTCCTTTTGTATATGGTTGTTATCATGTATGAATGAGTGGATCCATGGGCTGAATTTAACTATTATTGCATACATTTCTGAAAAATGTGTTTTTACTGCATGTATTGCTGAGTTTTCCTATTTGGGAATATTACAGTGGTATTAGAGCATGATCTTTGGCTCAGCCTATGATTTTTCAGCCAATATGCTATAAGAAGAAGAATAGAAGGAGAAAGAGATCAGAATGATGGGAGGAATGAGTTTCATCTCATCTCTCTTCATATCTAAGAAGGACCTCACCAAGGAGTTCAAGCAAAGAAAAATGGAGAGAAGAAGTGAAACCACATTAGGGTTTCAAGATGAGGAAGGTCCATGTACTTCCTATCAGCAAAAAGAAGATCTGGTATTGCATAGAGCTCCAAAGAAACATACTATGGCCTTTTATTTTGAAGATAAGAGGGCACAGAGATGGAGAACACCTAGATCATGAGATTCTAAGTGAGTATCTTGCAGAATAAAGGTCTCAACCTAGTGCTTTCAAAGAGAATCTAACTCTCCCATAGTTCATTCAGCTCAAAGAAGAAAGGAGACCTTGCAGCAATAGAAGGAAGAAGGGAAATAGATTTCTATTGTCTACCTTTGATGGGTCATCCTCATGCACAAGAAGGGCTTGGGGAAAGAGATTGGATGCATTCTTCCTGCTACATCCAGTAGTAGAGAAAGAAGTTGTTGAGATTTGATGCAGAGCATCTGAAATAAATCAGATACTTCCACAAAAATAGATAGTGTGTTCCCTTTTTATGAAATCTTCAATCGAAATCTTCATATTAATCTACTTAGATTCAACTCAAAATACATATGAAGAGTTAACCAAAGAATAAACAAAATACTTGCTTATAACAATAACTAGAAAATTACATATTCAAACCATTTTGGCCGAATATTACATTTGTGGGCCTCTCAGCTCTGGGCCTTTTTCCAAAACTCTCACATCATTTCTCTCTATCTCTCTTTGTCCTATTCCATTCTCTGTGTCTCTCTATCCTCACACAAAACTTCACATTTATACATAATTGTGGATTAATTCCAATCCATGATTTCCTCCTCAAATATCTCAACCAAACTCTAAAATAGATTTATCCTTTTTTTTACTCAACTAAGTTCCATTTAAGGAATTTCTAATCCCTAAAATATCTATCCAACTCAACTCCACTCATATTCTCAATTAATTAAGAGAATATTTACAATAATCCTCACACTCAGATTTTTTCTCTCAATTTATTTTTTAAAATGTACATAATTTATAAAATAATTTCAAAAAACATCACCCCCTAAATCAAAAAAATGAATAATGAAAATTAGGCAGGATGCTCTTGCATCAAACTCCCCATGTAGAAAAGTTTCCATAGACTCCTGTCTATGAGGTCTGTCACTTTTCTGTAATAATGCGACAACCACAAGTCTTAATGACTTGCTCCCTCCAGGATTCCAAACTCTGTTTTTTCGCTGGTCTTTTAAAGTATCAACTCCATTTTGTAAATTTGCACAGAATTTCCAGAATAGTATTTTCAAAATACTATTGAATGTAACTCTCGCTTTTTCATACCACATCATCTTTATTTCGGGAGTTACAGACTTGTGTAGAATCACTGATACCCATTCTTCTAGTCTCCAAACTTTGAAAGAATCTCGAACTGGCTGTACATCAGCATCACTCATTCTATCAACTGGATTCGATCGACCTCTCCAACAATTTCTTTCGCCAATTCCTCGGAGTAATTCCTCTTTGTATAATGCTTTTGTCTCCAATTTTGTTGAACACTCAACTTCCTAAAATGAAGAATAATCAAGAATTTCTCCTTGATCACAACTATAGTCATTGAATGCTCCTATAGTAACAAATTTCTCATCCGGTGTTGTACCTGCATTCATCAACAAATTATTAGTTTTAAAAATATAAGACCTTTCGGCCTCTTTTGATGCTTCAAGCACCAATCTCCCATCATAGACCTTATGTATTTCAGTAGATCCTATTTTGAATTGTTGGTTGCTTCCATCTTTATCCTACTGGATTAATACTTATTTTTCCTTTATGTCTCTAAGGACATAACTTTCTTGTTGCTCCTGATCTTTCATCTCAACTTCAAATTCTTTCTGCTCAATTTCTCTGATTTCAACATTATATTTATTAATGTTTCCTTCTATACCTACAACCACATTATTATTTGAAAAGTTATAACATTCGCTCAACTCTATAAATGTTAGAAACATTTCATCCCTATCATGCACGGCAACTGCAATCTCTTCTGTATCAGGTCCTGTAAGTTTCATCTCCCCTTCAAGTTCCTTAAGCCATCGTTCCAAGAACTCTATTTCCATGTGAAATCTTTCCAGCATTTGATCATAACCTTCATTCTCAGTTTCATTCTTCCTCTGGTAATCCTCCTGAGTTATCCTATTTTCTGTACCATCACATTGCAAAATTCTATCATCAATTTCATTAAACAAATTCATTTTTTTACCTTTTTGGAATATCACTACGGCATTTTCATTATGCTTCTGCTCCATAACAGGTTCAACTAGCTGTCTTACACCAGACAGGAATTCATCTATGAATTCTTTCTGCTGCAAGAAATCAGTACCTTCCTCCTCTGAAAGGAATTCTCCACCATACTTCACCTCAAGAGTTTCATTCATTTTTGTGACAATTTCACCATATTTTCCACCATCTTCTGCACATCCTGCAAACATACACAAACTATGAGTTTTAAAAATACAAGGCTTCATAGCCTCATCTTCTTCTCTTGTCAACATATCTTCCAATTCTTTTGAACTATTCCTATAGTCCATGAGATCTTTCTCATTGATCTCTTCACCCATAATTTCACCCTGTTCTAGGCCACAAATGGAAACTTCCATTTTCAACTCAGCCTCTCTGAGTTCTTCACATCTCAATTGCACACTCATCATCTGCTCGAGCTTCCTCAACTCTTCTGTCATATGTATGTTTACCTGTTGTTCCCTCTTTTTGTGTAGCCTCTGCCATTTCACTCTCTTTCATAAGATTGGACTATTAATCACATGCAGTAAGCTCTCTTACATGACATGAAATAAAACCGAAAGATTAGCCATTACTCTGTAGTGGACATGAGGACGTCTTCCTCATTTGTTTTGCACTCCTTTAACATTGGGAACTTCCCATCAGAATTTTCTTCAATGTCAACCTTGGTTTTTTTGAAAGCTAACATCCGTCGATATCAATGTCATGCTTTTGGATATTGAATCATAGAATATTACTGTGCGAGAGCTTTTTCTATGCCAGCTCCAGTTTTCTTTCTTGCAGCTCGCAAGAAGTTATAATCATCATTTTCAATGTGATCATCATCTTGTGCAGGTGAATCTCCAATAACTTTATCTGCTCAAAAACCACGCAATCCAACTTCCTTACGTCTCCAACACAAGATTGAACACAATTATTACCATACAATAAATGGTGCCAAAGGAAAATTACACAACACTTGCATAACTGCTAACGCAGTTACGAATTCCAATTCACATTGTTATCATACCATAACTCCATTGTGACTACATCAGAGGTTATAACGCAGTCTCGGCAGCAAGGCCTGCACGTCGACATGGTTGCAATCTTCAGTTCTCGATTTGCCTTTACGACATTAACTCCAGCATTCTCCAATGTCGTGTTCAATGTTCGACTACCTCTGCATTCAATCCACAACGTTTGATTGCCTCCTACGCTGCCTCTCTGCAAAAAATACTTGAACGCATTATGTGATTCATTTCCTCAGCGATCAACAACTCCAACACTTAATATTCTCTCCATTTGTCTCATAAATATTTCATACAACTATTACAACACAACACTTCAATTACATAGACCAAGACCCGATTTCACAACTCTAATTTGTTTTGATGCACAACTCTGATTTTTTAAACAATACAAAACTGCAACTTATATAGATGGAAATCGATAATTCCGAGTCGCAATTCATATTATTAACTTCATACTTCATTCAACGAAACTTCACTCTAATACAAATAGTTGCACGTTGTCTAATGAAACAATTACCATACCAGAAGCAGTTCATACAGAAATGGAAGCCGTCTTGCAAACTTGCATTACTGCTAATGCAAATAGCAATTTGTTATCACTGTTATACAATTATAAACCCATGCTGGCAATGTTGATCACTATTATACAGTACTGATTCTAGTTTTATGTTAATCGATTCCCATTTTTCCACATGGTATCTACGATGTGTCCAACCAGTCTTTGCGTTCAACGTTCCAATCTATAGTCGTGGATTGCCAATCTATGATGGTCGATTTCAGCTTTGCGTTCACATTGAAGCCATGCCCTTCAGCGACCACGTACACTCAGAGATTTCCCAATCTAACATCAACTTCACCATCAACGTTTGCTCCAGTTGTACAGACGTTCCTGCAACTAACACACTCATTTCTCGTTCGTGGCTACATGGATTAATTAGAACTTTGCTCTGATACCAAATGATGCAGAGCATCTGAAATAAATCAGATACTTGCAACAACAAAAAAAACGTGTTCCATTTTTATGAAATCTTCATACTTATCTACTTAGATTCAACTCAAAATACATATGAAGAGTTAACCAAACAATAAAAAAAAATACTTTCTTATAATAATAACAAGAAAAATATAGATTCAAACCATTTTGGCCGAATATTACATTTTTGGGCCTCTTGGCCTTTTTCAAAAACTCTCACACCATTTCTCTCTATCTCTCTCTGTCCTATTCCATTCTCTGTGTCTCTCTATCCTCACACAAAGCTTCACATTTATACATAATTGTGGATTAATTCCAATCCATGATTTCCTCCCCAAATATCTCAACTAAACTCTAAAATAATTTATCCCTTTTTTGACTCAACTAAGTTCCATTTAAGGAATTTCTAATCCCTAAAATATCTATTCAACTCAACTCCACTCATATTCTCAATTAATTAAGAGAATATTTACAATAATCCTCACACTCATATTTTTCTCTCAATTTATTTTTTAAAATGTACCTAATTTATAAAATAATTTCAAAAAACATCACCCCCTAAATCACACAAATGGATAATGAAAATTAGGCAGGATGATCCTACATCAAGATTGCAGTGCTGCACCTTGAGGGTGAAGCAAGCATTTGGTGGTTCAGCCATTTGAGACATGCAAGAGTGACTTCATTTGTACACTTTAATCAAAGGTCGGTCAAAAAGTTTGACAAGAAGAAATCAGATGAGAAGAAGCCTTCACCACCACTTACTGCAGGAGCACTTACATCAGGAGAAAAGATATTTGCACCTTTGCAAAGTAGTCTTTATCTCTTGACATATAGAGTCTCATGCACTATTCTGGAGATGCATGAGGAGGAGGAGACTTGTACCAGCGCTGATGAAGCCATAGAGGAGTAGCCATCATCATCAGTAGTTGGGGAAGCCATCACACCGGAGGAAGGAACCCTTGTAGCAGTACAAGATGTTCCCAAGTTTTACCAAGGTATGCACATGTTTCCATTTCCTGTTATTTCGGCACATCATATGGAGGATTGTGGAAATATGCCATTGCATGACCAAGGGTCAAAACATATTGCTGATTTGGAGCAGAAGACTTTCATTGTGCTGGGCATCCTTGATTTGTTCAAGGAGGAGATGTACTTTCATCCTAGAGTACCATTGTTGAGCTGCATACAACTCTTGGGGTTGGAATGTGGATTTTTGGAGGAGGGGATGAGTATTGTCCTGAACCATGCAATGCAGAACTATGTGTTCATCATAGAGTATGATTTGAAGATATCAGATGCACCGTCATGGAGATCAACAGCGCTGTCATTAAGCAACAGTGATGAGTTGGGGGCCCAACCATTGTTGGAGCATTCCAATGACCTTCCCATATGTATGGCAAAGGATGGGCAGATAGTTTTTGGGGGACATCTTATGATGGATAACATCTCTCATGGTTGCGATGGATATTTCTTGATGGATCTTTCACATCATGATGGGATGCTTTTTCCTACCACCTATTTGGATCCTTATGGGGTCAACTTGGTCATTGATGAGTGGTCTTCATTTGGAGATCTCCAAGAGATTGCATTTCAACATCCCATAAAATGCAAAGACAAAAATCTGATTTGGGAGGATGGTATTCTCCATTGGAGGGATGCCACTTTTCGACATGATGATAGACACTCACCATGGGTTGGATGGGTGATGTTGATGAGCAAGAGGTTGGAAAGCCACTTGCAGATTTATGATACCGGGCAGCAAGAGGCAAGACTGCGCTGGTTACTCTTGAAAGAGTTTGGTCATCCTGTGACACATTCTATTTCAAAGAGTTGGTTGGTGGATGGAACTTGGCATGGCACTTACATCATATGGAAGCAAGGAGTTTTGATGTATTGGGATGATGTGATATCTTTCATATCAACTATTATGATATTGCTCCATGATTTATATGATGATGGTGTGGGGAGGCAACTAGATCTGTGGTTTCTTTGGTTGTTTTGAGAGAGTATGGGTTGATCTTCTCCCATACTTTGCATGATGTTGCAGGACTAGGAGATGGCACTATCATGGTGCAAAGGGCTACTCCTTAACCTTGGAGGATCAGGAGGTACTTCCACTTTGGAAGAAATCTCCCACATATAGCAGCATTATGATTGATGAATTTGGAATGGGGGATGTCAAAGGAAAAGACAGCAGCATGTGGGGAGCCTCACATTTCAGATATTCAGCGTTGTCTCTTAGGAGGATTGATCCATATTGGAGGTCTCAACTTTTGGTAGAGTACTCCAAGGATATTAGTGCTTGCATTATTCTTGATGATCCAGAGGGAGACGATAGATACATGGTGGATGATGGGGTCATCTATTCTTATGGAAAAGTCTTCTTGACAAGAGCTTCTAATCTCAAGGAGAATATGTTACATGCAGCACATGTGGATTTTCTTTCTATGCACTTTGATGCATATCATTCCTTGATGGAGGAGTTCACTTGCGAGAGCATCTAGGAGGATGTATATCAGCATATGGAGAGATGCATAGCCCAGATGATGATGGAGAGGTTATCACAACCACTTCCCTACTCATTGAGAGTGAGGGATAACTTTCAGTTGAGCCATTTCAGCGCAATGACCACAGTGCATGATAGAGGATGTACATTTATGCATTATGACTTGTATTCCTTTACTTTTTATGAGCAGCATATTGTACCAAGGAGGATATTTACTTCTTTTATATTGTATTGTGATGTACTTGAGGTGATTTTTAGCATTGGTGTTGGCCATTCTATTTGTGGTTTGTGGGGGATGCCACATTATTTTTGGTGTGCACCATTGGCACCAAATTTTACTTTCATGATCCCATCTTGTAGGATGATTGTGGCAGCAAACAAGTGGCTGCAAAGACACTTGTTACACTTTGTTTTGAGGCAGGCAAGGGATGCACTACACTGGTTCCACATATGGAACTATGATCCACCTCCTGGTTGTCATATGGCGGCTCGTTTCTATTTTCTTTTGCTTCCATATATTAATGATATTCTTGTTCTTATGGGAAGCTTTATTGGGAGGATGGCACAAGAGTTGGAGGTGCCCATTGGGAGTATGATTCCCCATACTTCATATGTTGCATGTTTCAGGGGAAACAATGGGCAAACCATGATTGCCACACTACACCTCTTGTCTTCATGTGGGAGGAGCCATTTGGAGAAATTGAGTTCTTGGGATAGGCACTTCATGGGTGTTTTGATTGGTGGGGTGACTTGGGTCATTCTTGGAGACCGTAATATTTCAGCCCAAGATCAGTAGAAGCCCCATACATATCATAAGTGGAGAGAGAAACAACATGTGATGGACATTTCAGTCGCACATAGTCAACTATGTAGCCCACCTTCTTTGCAAGAGCCTAAGGTGGAGGAGATGTTTCAGGAGTTACCATGTTGGAGGGTGACTCACTTTTTATGGATGATAGATTGGGGATGGAGGCTTCACATGGGGATGATGGTTCCCAATATATTTCAGATTCCATGCCTCAAGAAGGCCTCTAAACCACATCTAGTTTTTTCCATGGATATCCCACTTTTTCATGATGAGAGCCAGTTGGATTTTTCACCAAAGGCATACTTCTACACCTGGGAGGAATAACTTGAGGACATATTGATAAGAAATCATCTTGTTATTTGGAGGAAATTATCACTTGAGGATGCTACAGGAGGAAGAGGAGAGGCTCCTCAATTCTATCATTGCAATTTCTTGAGGACAGGCAACATTTGGGAGGGGAGGACTGTAATATTCCTCAATTAGCATGCAGCTAATTGGAATATTAATTTTGCTCTTAACACATAGTTAGATGAATAAATGGGTAGGGAGGCCCATAAATATTTTTAACATTAATAAAATCCCTCTTAATGGGAAAAGGGATCATATTCATAGTTGGATAAAACACCTTCATAGGTGAACAAAGGCTAATGCATGTGGACAAGGTCAAGTTTGACCAAGTCAACAAAGCTAGTATGGAGGAAGTGGAACATTAATGAAGATAACCCAGTGGGAATATGGATCAGCTTAGATAGTTAGAATAAATCCACCTTGAGTGTGGAAGAAGACATTGCATGGAGATCCAGTCAAGGTTGACCAAATCCAACAGCATTGTTATCGAGGAGTGGCACTAATGATGGGACAGCGCAGTTTTGGAGGGAGATTCATTGCATGAATATGGAAACCCTAATGAGTGGGACCCAAGGTGAGAAGGCTCAAATTGTGTATAAGGAAAAGGATGGCAGCCATATGGGGGTTAGCTTATGATTATGATTTTCTGATATATGGGTTGTTTAGACATGTTTCTTTCTCTGACTGTTTAGCTGAGACAGAGTGTTGTTTAGCACTGGGTGTTCCTAATCGAGAATCCCACCTCTTCCATTGAGTAGCTCTTGGAGGATTCTTGCACCATATTTTCCATTATTTGGCTGAAGGCTAAGGTTCATCTTCCTTTGACAGCGCAGATCCTATTGAGGGTTTTTCTGTTTCAGTAAGCTACAGCAAGTGGTGACTAGATCTTCAGATCTAGGCCATTTCAGTGCTCATTTTCCGTGGAGGAGTTTTATACTCCATTGTGAGGACATTATTGAAGGCATTGAGCTTCATTTTCATATCTTGGTTGCAAGCCAACTACATTTTGTCCCCTACAGCGCAGTCTTGATCCAAATCTGCGTAATTTTTGAAGGAGCAGTTGCAGGGTGGTTCAGTGCACCAATTAGAGAGCTGATTTAATAAGTGTTGGGGATCTGCCCTTCAATTTGGAGATATGTTGGAGGAGATCCTTTATTTTTTCATATCATATTAGATCCACTTTCCAGATCTGTAGTGTTAGATCTCAGATCTACACTTTGTACATGGTGTTTTGCTGAAAACCCCAACGGGGTTCATTAGAGGAGCCTGTATAGTGCATGGATCTGATATAGATCATAATTTTTATGCACATAGCAGCTCTAGATCTGATTTACAACTTATTGTTTTTGTAGGAGTAATAAAATAACGTTGTCAGGGTATTTCCAGCTTTATTCATGGTTGCAGCCCCTCTTTTGCATGATTTTTGAGCAATAATGGCTTAGGAGGCTTGTTTAACTAAGGTACCATGATTTGTTTCAGATCTCCTTTTGTATATGGCTGTTATAATGTATGAATGAATGGATCCATGGGCTGCATTAAACTATTATTGCATACATTTCTGAAAAATGCGTTTTTACTGCATGTATTGTTGAGTTTTCCTATTTGGGAATCTTACAAAGTAGTAAATTGATTTCATAAATATATATGTGGTAAAATTATGAAAGTATGTCAAGGAAATCTCCACTCGGCAAGGGATTGGAATATTTTCAAGCAATGATTTTATGATACATTTTTCCACCACCACAAAATGGCCTAATTAATAAGATAAGATTTACCAAGGTAAAAAAATGCATAATTGTTGTGACTTTTAACACTTAAAGCTCAAACACTTTGAAATATGTAGTCCAATTTTAGATTTTACACTTTGAAATGGAAATCGATTTGTTAACACTTCATCATATCATGTTGCTTATGCTAAGTTTCTAGCACTATCATCTCCTAGATATTGAGTTTTACTTTATGAACTTACATCTTTTTTAGGACATATTTGAGATTTATGTCTTATCATAATTTTTTATTATAAGGAAAATTATATTAAAGAAAAGCTCAAAACACATAAGCAATTTTCAATTAATGATGTTCTGTATTCACTCTTCATGGTGGTTTTAATTTCCAAAGTTTCATTAAATATGGTGATTGTTCTGATGGTTTTGCATGTTATGTTTTTTGTAATCAAAACCACTCCCTGAAATTTGATTCCATTGTTAGTCCTTGCCTCACCAGGGATGATACCACTCACCTACAACCCGTGAATGCAAATAGTGACTATACCCACATTTAATCAAAAAACAATTAGTTTGGGGAAATATTTATGAAGGAAAACGGGTGCATTAGGGGAGTGAAATCAAGGCACACCTTAAGAGATAATGTAGGAGTATAGAGCTAAGTGTTTTAATCATTCTTAGGATGTATGTGATAGATTATATAATAACAAATTAAATATTGCATTCCCACTTAGTACAAAAAAAGCAGACAAATCATTTGTGGAGGGCACATATTAGCGTAGCAAGGATGGTAATTGGCAAGGAATCAAAGAATACATTCCTAGTCTAAATCTGGTTGCTTTTTGGAGTTTAAAAAGCCATCTGCAACTATCCAATTCATCTCAAACATTTGAAATAAGAGGTTTCAAGCTCTCCCTATGGAATGGAAACAAGGTTAGCTCCAATCCTATCATGTTGATACTTTAAAACTTATTCTCGCATCATTAAGCACATACACTTTAGCAGGACAAATCAATTAATTGTAAATATTAAGAATGATGAACAACAAACAAGGTTAGCTCCAATCCTATCATGTTGATACTTCAAAACTTGTTCTCATTTCATTAAGCACATGCACATTAGCAGGACAAAGGAATTGATTGTAAAGATTAAGAATCATGAACAACATTTCCCTTTAGGGGTTTTGCCTTGGCTCGGAGCCTCATTTTTGGTGTTATTCGTCTCTTTGTGATTTTTATGTTTTGGTAATTGCTTTATGTAGAGAACATAATATTAAAAAAAATCCAGAAAACATTCAC
This sequence comes from Pinus albicaulis, assembly GCA_034641835.2. Classification (NCBI taxonomy): domain Eukaryota; kingdom Viridiplantae; phylum Streptophyta; class Pinopsida; order Pinales; family Pinaceae; genus Pinus; species Pinus albicaulis. The sequence continues at coordinate 36,547,877 of CM076574.1, forward strand.
AAGTAATTATCAAGGTAAGATAAATCATCATTATAATTATCTTGGTTTCTCAACATATTCTAGAAGGGTGTAGTTTCCAAGAAGAAGTGAGTGCATGAGTTCACGCATTTGTTGCATTTCAATTGGTGTGTTATGCTAAAATATTTCATAAAGGAATGAGGGTGCACTAATATAATTGATTAGGATTGGGTTTTGAAAATAGCTACCTTAATGTTTCAGTCTAGATTCAACGTATTTCCTCTTAATGTTGCTTGTTCTATAAAAGATACTTAGTGCACATCATGTAGTTGGTTAGTGTCATTGAGTTGTGGGATATTGTAGTGTAATTATTCCTATACTTTACAATAGAAGATAAATGAAGTGTTACAATCTAGGAAAAAAGGAGGGCAATAGAGGTAGAGTTGGAGGGTAGACAGAGAAATTGAGTTTGGGGGGGTTTGTGAAGAATAAACTAGGTAAAGGAGGGAGGGATAGAGAAATAGAGGAAGGGTGAGGGAGAAGGAACATATATATATATATATATATATATATATATATATATATATATATATATATATATATATATATATATATATATATATACATATATATACACACATACACACACACACACACACACACACATATATATATATAGAGAGAGAGAGAAGAAGAAGAAGAAGGGGGAGATGTAAATGGAGTTGGAGGGGAGTGTTTCAAGAAGAGGGAGGGAGGGATGGAGAGATAGAGAAGGATAAATGGAGGGAGATAGAGATAGATATGCAAGGTAGAGAAGGATAAATGGAGGGAAACGGAGATAGATATGCAGGGTAGAGAGAGAAGTGAGGGAGATAGAAATATTGTTAAAGGGGAAGATAAAGAGAGAGAGGAAAGGAATGAGAGAGAGATAGATGGAAGAAGAGAGAGAGAGAGAGAGAGAGAGAGAGTAAGGGCACAAGGGATAGAGGAGAGAGAGAATAATAGAGAGAGAGAGAGAGAGAGTTGTATGGGATTTGCTGTGAATCACAAACTCAGGGATAGAGAAATGGAGGAAGGGGGGAGAGAGAGAGGATAGAAACAAATCTAAGAGGGAAGACATAAAGGGAGAGAGATGGAATAAGAGAAAGAGAGATATATAGATGGAGAGATAGATAGAGATACGAGGGAGATATAAAGAGACAAAGTAATGGATATAGGGAGATAGAAGAGAGGGAGGGAGAAGAGAGAGAAGGAGAGAATGTTAATTTGGAATCTCAGTGACAAATTGTCTCCTTCGGATAATCTTCTTCATTAACAAAGACCCCTTCTATCCCTTTGGAGAATTTAATTTGGTTAAGGAAAAATATGTTTTAATTTCGAAACCCACATGTGCAAAAAAGGATAGATTAGCCCTAAGAAGAATCTACACACCCTTGGAAGCCTATAAATACAAGTCAAGTGACCTTCATTCGGAGATCATCAATAAGCCTCTTCTTCTTCTCTCTTCTTTTATTTGGCTCACACAAGTCTGAAGTGGTCTATAGAGATCAGATCGTACAAGTCCAAAATTGCATGGTCCCAAGCTTGCATGTGTGATCTATGGTTTTGATTTACAGCCACGGGGTTCCCACGGGGAATTTTTCACTGCAACTGCATGAACACAAGCCTATCCGTGTGGTAGGAAAATTTCAACTGCACACATGAACACTACCTCCATGTAGCTAAAATCTAGGGATTCATTTTTACAGTTGACCGTAGTCTAGAAAGTTATCTTTGTTCAGTATTGTTTTTGGGCTCATATTTCTGAACATTGTTTCGTTGTTTTGTTGGATAATTTTTTGATTGAAAAACTGAATTTTTATATTCTCTCTTGCTGAACATTTTATGACAATCTAATAAGAAGAATAAATTTAAATGGGTTTCCCCCTTGTGGAATTTTCTGTCATCTTTAACCAAAGATGGTGTCTCTTATTTGTCTGTTGTTTTACATTAGAATTACTTTTCTATCTACAATTGATATTGATCATTGGAAGATTAAATTGTTTTGAAACATTGTTATCTAAAGATAAGAATTGGAATAAAGTGATTTTAACAACATAGAACAATGGTAAAATTAACATGGTATCATAGCTAAGATGAGATAATCCCAAGGAGACAAGGATAAAGGATAAATCACTCTTGGAAACAGTTTAAGAAGCCTATTAGGGTTTGGTCAAGATGTATACCTTCTTCTTTAAGTAAAATGAGAAGTTGGGTGACTCATCAAACTTTGTCGCTTGGAAGATTAGGTTGGAAATCATAGTTGAAGACAACAATGTTTTGGAATACATTCAAGGAAAAGTACTTGATCCTCTATAGAATGCTTCTATTGTTGCCAATAAAAAGTACAAGAAATATGAGTTAGAAGAAAAGAAATTTATAGTTTATGGTTTACAATATCATTTACTTGATTATGTTGGAAATTTGAATAAATCTAAATATGTGTATGATAAGTTGGTCTACATGTATGAAGTCAACAATTTGAATGAGATCATCTCCTTGAAGGATCAACTCGAAGATATGAAACTAAATAAAGGAGAGTTCGTGCAATCCTATGTTATGAAAATATCTCTGTAATAGCCCCTGGTTGAATTTCCATGTAATAAAATATAAGACCAAGGTCATGGGACACGTATTCCAACATGGATGTTGGAAAAAACATCCTAATGGGTGTCCATTTGGTTTATTTATGGCTAAGGAAATTGTCAAATGAAAAGAGACATTAATTGGCATTTTTTATGGAAATAAAGGAAAATAGGATAAAAGGAAGGTGAAAGGTCACAAATTTGCATGAGAGGGAAATTGAAGTAAAACTTAAGGAAAATGAAGAAATTAGAGGCCTCAATTATAAAATGTCTTATGAGGATGAGTTCATGGCTTTTGCTGGTTTGGCATTTTTCAGTTCAATTTTGTCAATTTTAAGTCCATAAATTTAAGTCAACAATAATTTAGAACAAAAAATGCGTAAACCCCATATGGTGATTAATTACATAACATTGAATGATTCCTTGTTTCTTATCAAGTACCCTCTTCCATCTAAAGAAGCTTTGCTTCAAAAATTTAACAACAAAAATGTATTCAATAAATTTGACTTGAAATGTAGATTCTGGTAGATAGGAATCAAATCATCTAGAAGATAAAAGGCAGGTATTTTTGTGTGACATGGACAGTTCCAATGGTGATTAATTCCCTTTAAATTGAAAAATGCATCCTCGAAATTTCAACAACGGATGGAAGACATACTTAGAGATTTAAAATTTATTATTATTATTATTATTATTATATATTGATTATTTATTAAATTGTTCATTTGATTTGAAGGAGCACATAAATCACCTGGAAATTGTTCATCGTAGGATCTTCAAGCATGATCTAGTGCTTAGCAAACCAAATCTCGAGTTTGCTAAAACTAGGATTGAATTCTTAGGACTAATCCTATTCCAAAGAAAATTATAGCTACAAGATCATTAGCAAAAGGTGTTACCATAGTTTCCATTTATGATTCATGATTTCGGGAAACTGTAAGTGTTCTTGGGAAGCCTTAAATATATATGGTAGTTTTTTGAAAACAAAGCCAAGGATGTCAAAATATTGAAAAAAAGGCTCAAAGGAGTATAATGGACCCTATCTATGATAGAAATAGTGAAAATTATCAAACAAAAGGTCCATAATATCCTATGTTTGGTTCTTCCACGACATGAATTGCCATACATTCTAGAAAAAGATGCATCAAATGAATTTTGAGCAGGAATTTTAATGCATAAGCACTCTAAAAGAGAGGAAGTTTGCTCATATGCATCAAGATGATTTAAATACACCAAACTTAAATATCCATCATCCCTAAATAAATTCTTGTTGTGAAGAATATCATTAAATTGATCTAAATTTATGCAGGAATGCAACAGAATACACATATAACCATAAATACAAATATGCAGCGGAAATAACACTTCATTTAATTAATATCAAATAACTGAAATTTGTTTACAGATAGAATGGAAATGAACTAGCTAGGGCATTAGTAGCTTATCTCTAAGAAGAGATGTGGTGGCTACAGGCCTATGAACTGTGTTAAAATGAAGCTTGAGGGCCTATTTATTATTGAGAAACAATTAAAAACCCTCAACATCCAAAAACCTAACCCTAGGAGATGAAGCGCCAAAACTATGGGCCCCGTTTGGGTAAATGGGTACATCAACTTCCCGGAGATGTAACTTTGGTATACGATCTTTGTTTGATGTGAGAAATACCTCGTTAGAAAGATATATCCGAGAAATATAACTTTTGATGTGAGAAACATTGAAGGAAATTACACTTTGTTCTCGATTTTCCCAAAACATTAGGGGAATTTTGAGGTCTAAAATGGGCCTCCTAAGGAAAATGTACAATCAAACTTCACTTTATGAGAACCAATCACATTTTAGGGGATGACATCATCCCTAATGGTTGAGGTAGTATTGCTTGAGTTAAAGGTACTTACTTGTCACATTCTCAATGGTGGATAAAAACTCATGGTTAACCATGGTAGTGCTCTAAGTACTTGGAAATTCAAAGTAAAGTATTCATAATAAATGTCATTTCACACTTTTTGAATAAAAATATATTATTGTCATTTCATATTTCTTGAAAGAAATAATGCATATCCCTATACATTTATTATATTATATTATGTTATATTATATTCTATTATTTTTATATAGTATATTAATTACATGTTATTATACAATTTAAATAATATAAATTTTAATTAATAGCATATAATATAAGTAAGAATTTATAAATTTATATTTAAATTTTATTTAAAGTTATTTAAGTACAAAGGACAAATGCATTAGTTGTTCAATGATAATGGCTTTTTTTTTTAAAACTCATTCTTATTTATAGTCACATTAATACAATTTTTTTATTAATTTTATTTTGGTACAACTTTTGAATTGAATTTAACTATGGTTACATGGATTGTGGTGCAAAAAGTGAATTGAAAATTCATAAATATTATTTTATTAGTTTAGCTATTATTTTATGTTTTCCTTAGGAGGCTCATTTTAGACCTCAAAATTCCCCTAATGAACGTTGTTTAGGGCCTCAAAATGGCTCTAGAAGTTCGGGACACGAAAAACTACTAAAAATAGTAAATTGTGCTACAATTAAGGAGAATGAAAAAATGAAAGAAAAAATGTTGAGGCCCCAAGTGGAATAGGCAGGTGGCTGCCAATATTCACCTGGATCATTTCTCCCCCCTTAGGAAGCAATGGTCTCCATTGTATTGAGTTCCTCCATGAGATGAAGAAAATTCTGTTGAACTTGGTCCCTGGTGAACCACTTGCCTTGGTGCAGGAGTTGTGCAGCTTTGACAACCCGATACAGTTGGATATTTTTATGGTGGGTGTTCTTGATTTGCACGTCCATGATACAATCTGTCGTGCCCTGTTCCGTGCAGTCCGGATTAACTCTGTTGGTGTGATTTGTTCTGCAATGTCAAAGGTGTCCAATAGAGGTGGGAAGTAAGGTTGAAGGCGGTCCACATTGAACACTAGGTGTAGACCAATGAATGGTGGAATACTGAGCATGAAGGCATTGGCCCCTACAACCTTGGTGATGGTGTACGACCCATATCGGAGCGAGCGAAGCTTGTGGTGGGGTCTAGCGAGACGCTCCTTCTGCAAATGTAGCCACACTTTGTCGTCCACCTGGAAGTTGTATGGCACCTGATTTTGATCATGTTGTTGCTTGTACTTAGCATTGGCTCTGTCCAATATGTCATGAACCTGTTGGAGGATGTGTTGAATGTGCTCAATGAAGTTGTTCACTTTGTCATCTTCAAACTGGACACGAGATGAATCAGCCTCAGTAGCCGCAAATGGAATGGCTACATCAATGGGACATAGTGGTTGGAATCCCAAGCCCACTTGAAAAGAGTTGTGGTCGGTTGAGTTGTGGAGAGCCCGGCTATAATTATGTTGTACATAGGGAAAGTTGTCATCCCATGTGTGTGGATGCTTTGAATTTTACATGCATAGGATGTGTACGATCATCCTATTGACGCCCTCTTTCTGGCCATCAATTTGGGGATAGAATGTTGTGCACTTGGTGAGCTTGGTGTCTAGCATTGACCAGAGGCTAAACCAAAATGTGTTGAGTAACTTGTTGTCCCAATCTGAGATGATAGAATATGGAATCCAAAAGTGCACCCACACTCGTTCAAAAAAGAGTTTAGCAGTGGCTTCTGTTGTGATATTTTTCTTGCAAGCCTCCATAACGACCATCTTCGAAAATTTGTAGATAACCACGGAAACACAGCTATTTCCATGCTTAGTATAAGCAAGGCCCAACATGTAATCCATGGAGATGGATTCCCAAGGCATCGTTTTTATTTTTTTAATTGATTTTGAAGTTGTTTTTATACACTATTTTTGCTACTGTGAAATTTGTTGCATAATAGTGTATCTCTGCTCAGTCCAGCACAACTGATCAACTGAGAGTTAACAGGCCTTTGAAGGAGAGAGCCTTTTGATTTATATTGTTTCTTTGTTATAGTGCATGTGTGTATGCATGCTCAGTCTAGCACAGTACAGCTCAACTGAGAGTTAATAGAGTTTTGGAGGATTTATGTTTCTTTAATGTCCTGCCCAAAGTTCTCTTTTGAGAATAACAATTATCGCCCTAGATTAATTGTAACATGTTCCATGGTTTGTGTCATGTGAGCGGTATTTTATTTATTTTATACTTTAATAATAAATTGTTCTCATTTTATTTATTATAAATCGTTCCCATTTTGTTTACATTTTATTTATTTTATATTTTAATATATAATAAATTATTCCCAATTTCATATATAAAATTTCAAATTAATTAACCCAATAGAAACCTCTTATATACAAGTCAACTTTTAGTTAACTAAGCGAAATTGGGGCTTTGTTAAGCTGAACTAGAACGTTGAGACAAATACTAGAAATAGAAATACAGACCTACCTAGAAATATAAATACTTAAACTTAACTAAAGAGGCTGTCACGCTCGCTCTCCCCGACGTCATCAGAATATATCTTTAACTTGAAAAAATTTCATCTTACAATATACATGCAATTGCAAAATCAAATGAACCTGATCATGTGGCAAGAAAATTATGATTTCCCCCTTTTTTTAACCGACTTTACTCCCACTCAAATTATTATAAGCAATACAACCTATTTTTGCATAAACAATTATGTTCTTCCTCTTGTTTAACGGTACCACTTTGAGTTTGGATAATTGTTTCAACTTAATAAATAGCATCTGTTCGGATACCTATTTCAACTTAATAAATAGCATTTGTTCTTGTTTTGGAGTGCAACTTGATTTATAAATCTGTTTTGGTTTTTTTTTATCACATTTATATTTGTGATTTATAAATCTATTTTGGCTTTTTTTATCACATTTATATTTGTAATGGTTTGTGGGATGAATATTTTATATTTTTTTTTGAGTTATTGAAAATATTTTCTTTATTCATTATACTATTTTTATTTTTTTCTAATGAAGCTAAAAACCTAGGGAGCACCTTTCCTTTTCTTACACGAGGTTTTTACGTTTTTATAGGAGATCAACGGAATAATTAGGTGAAGGAAGTGCATCTTTTATCACTTCAACCTCATACATTAACGTCATAAGTAGTGATACCACCTTCATGTTGGTATTTTGGAGCCTATAAATTTAATTTAACAAGTGCAAAAATGCACAACAAAGTAGTAAATCGATTTCATAATCATATATGTGGTAAAATTATGATAATTCCTCAAGGAAATCTCTCCAATGGGCAAGGGATTTGAATATTGTCAAGCAATGATTCTTTCATATATTTTGCCACCGCCACAAACTCATGGCATAATCAATAAGATAAGGTTTACCCAGGTAAAAAAAAATACATAATTGTTGTGACTTTTAATACTTTAAACTCAAACAATTTGAAATATGTAGTCCAATTTTACATTTTACACTCTCAAATGGAAATCTATTTGTTAACACTTGCTCATATCATGTTGTTTGAGTTTTACTTTTTGAAGTTAAAATTTTTCTTATGTCATATATATATATATATATGTAGAGAGAGAGAGAGAGAGAGAGAGATTTTAAATTTTTGAAAAACAATTGTGCATAAGAAAAAAATGTTCTCTAAACTCCAGTACTTTCTGTAGCAAGATTCCATAATTTTGATAATCAAAGGTAACTTCACTAATATAAATATAAACATTATATTTTTCATGAAAAGTAGCATACCAATGTAGAGAAAACTCAAATTTCACATAGTTTGACACAATTTCTAAAAATAAAAATTATATATTCGAAAATCCAACACATTTTCTACATTTCAGCTCTTTACACCCACTTCAAATTTATTGTGTAAGTACCTCTAATTATCCCTCCAAGTTTTCATATTTTTGTTTTTATAGGTTTTCATTTCCATTCACATGTCATGAGAGTCCATTATTAACTTGCACCCACCCTATGGAAAAAAATAAAATAAATGGAGAGCATTTGAATTCCTCTCATGTGAGTGAGTGTTTTTAAAATAGTGCACGTAAAGAAGTAAGAGAGAGCATTCTTTAACATTCCAAGAGGCCAAAATTGAGGATCAAGGCCAAAGTGAGGATGGAATTAGTTTTCCAAAGAAAGTATTTGAGGAAATAACTAAAGGATTTGTTGTTAAAATATTAGAAAATGATAAAGGTGTAGAAATAATATGTTTCTAAGGAACTCAGGGAGGTTATAGGAAGTGACATACACAAATTGAAGAAAAGTATCTAAAGTAGAGAATGGATTACCCTAAATGCATATAATGGTTGTAAATAAAAGACTAGTTGGGGTTGGGTGCACCACACAAGGTATCAACCAAGTTGATGAACTTATTGCAAAAAGGAATACTATAAGGGGAAATGAAAGAGAGTAGAGATTAAGTCAATGGAGGAAGATTGAAAAGGAAAATTTGTACAATATCATAGGTTATTAAAAATACTAGGAGGATAAACTATCAACTTTAAGAGCAAGAAAGGGAAAGCCGAAAGGGGCAACCAAATAGAGTAGAGAATGAGTGGATTGAGGGAGCTTGAGAAAGCAATTTTGTACAATATCATAGGCTACCAATAGTGATAGAAGGATATGTTGTTATATATAGGACCATGATAAGAAAATTATACACTCAAATAAATGGACCTAAAGTGCAACTTAAAAATAGAAATCCCTAAATATGTTAAGATACAAACACATCCGATTAGAAATAACAAAAATCTAATATCGTAACACTACATTTATCTTATATTGAAAACTATAGGAATAATTACACTAACCAACTACATGATGTGCACTAAGTCTCTTTTATAGAACAATCAACATTAAGAGGAAATACAATGAATCTAGGCTGAGACATAAATCTCTCTCTCTCTCTCTCTCTCTCTCTCTCTCTCTCTCTCTCTATATATATATATATATATATATATATATATATATATATATATCCTTGAAGCATATATATATCCTTGAAGCTATGAGGCCTTCTGTTAGTGCAACCTGAAAGAGCCTTGCCATTATCAAACATTATTTTTTTCTTAGATTGTAAGACTTAGTGTCCTCTAGTGCATCATAATACTTTTACCTTTGAATATCTAAATTGTGAAATTTTGCTACAAAAATTAGTAGAGTTGTAGAGAACATCTTTTTAAAATTATTTTCCAAAAAATTATAATCTCTCTCTCTCTCTCTCTATCGATATATATATATATCCTTGAAGCATTGAGGCCTTCCATTAGTGCAACCTGAAAGAGCCTTGCCATTATCAAACATTTATTTTTTCCTAGATTGTAAGACTTAATGTCCTCTAGTGCACCATAATACTTTCTCCAAATGGTCAAAGCCCAAAAAAGTTTTGAAGGAAATTCATGAGGGATATATTTTATGATTTGATATATTTCAAAAGAAAAAATGTATTAAAAATAGTGGAAACTATTAATTTTTTCTTTTAAATTACACATTTATAATCTACATAATTGATTTTATATGCTTATATAGTTTCATAGACAATGTATTTGTCTAGATTATAGAAAAATAACATCAAATAGGGAGATATATATGTTTTTTACCTCAAAATTTGATGTTTTCATTATTTGCACCCCAAACCACTAGATTTGTGATCTTGAACCTATATTTTTAAGCAACCAAGTAATCATGTACATAGGATTCCCTCTAGGTAAAATTGAAATTCAAGGAAATGTGTGTGCATTCTTAGAATGTGTGTTTTTAATATCAACATTGATAGTGCATTCCTAGTGCCAAAAATGTGTGTGTTTCTAATGCTAGGAACACACATGTGTTACTACAACTAATGGCTTTAAAACATGATAAATGGTGTAAGTGGGTTTATCGAGGGTGAGGATTCCAAGAGAGGGAGGAATAGAGTGGCCAAGGGAAATAAAGAGAGAAATAAGGATACATAAATAAATACAGTAAGGGGTGGGGAAGAATGAGTTGGTGGGCAATGGTTGAGGTGGGTTTTTGGTGGGTGGGAAGGCTGAGAGGAGGAGGGATAAAAAGGATGAGAGAGAGAGAGAGATAGAATAGGGTGGGGAATAATGAGACTGTGACTAAGCGAAAAGAGTGAGGGATATTCAAAATGTGAGAGAGATAAATAAAGGCGGTTGGAAGGGAGAGAGATGGATATATTTGCAGTTGACATAGGGAGGAAGAGAGGAACAAATTTGGAGGGGGGTGTCACGAAGTAGGGATTAAGGGAGAGGAGGAGAGAGAGATAAAATGTGCAATTGAGTGAGAGTCAGGGTGGGGTGGGGGGGGGAGAGATACATAGAGTGAGAGATAAAGAGATGATGTAGGGGGGAGAGAATGAGACGAGGAGGGAGGGAGAGAAACATAAGGAAAAATGGAGGGAGATAGGTGTAGAGTTGGAGGGTATAAAGAGAGAAAGAGAGTTGGGTGGGTTGTTGTGAAGAATAAAATAGGTGAAGGAGGGAGGGATAGAGAAATAGAGGAAGTGTTGTGTAACCAGCTCCAAAAATAGAATAAAAGAGATATCAACGCCTTAGAAATAAGCCGCTTCAAGGGGGCAACCTCCAATACATTACATAAATGAACAATTCTTGGATGATACAATTTACAAAACCTCCTTTCTATATATAGGAGTCCATGTGGCCATAATGTAATCCTAGAGGGCCACAATGTAATCCTAGCCGACCTAACAATAATAATTTAAGGGCACAATAATAACAAAATGGGGGTTACAAGGGTACAATAATAACAATAAGGGGGTTACACTAATAATTATAAGGGACTATACTAGTAATATAGGGACCTAACAGGAAGGGTGAGAGAGAGGGAGAGAGAGAGAGGGGGGGGGGGGGTGTTGAGACATAGATAGGTAGATATGGATAGGGGGGGGAAGAAGAATAGGGGGGAGATGTAAATGGAGTTGGAGGGGAGTGAGTCAGGAAGAGGGAGGGAGTTGGAGGGGAGTGAGTCAGGAAGAGGGAGGGAGTTGGAGGGGAGAGAAACAGGAAGAGGGAGGGAGGGATGGGGAGATAGATAAGGATAAATGGAAGGAGATAGAGAAGGATATGGAGGGTAGAGAGAGAAGTGGGGGAGATATAAATAGAGTTAGAGGGTGAAGAGAAAGGGAGAGAGAGATGAAAGAAGAATGTGTAGAAATTTTAACACAAGTATGTATTGCATGGATTCTCCTCATCTATCATGTATTATGTATATGACAGTGGGTATATTAGCTTTATGCTTTCCCGGTAAAAACATATATGTTATGTGTGATTGATCTTTCTTCATGTGTTTGCAATTACCGATTAAATTTCCGCAAATATTTTAGTAGAAGGATTCTATATTTAACAGTGGCATATAATTGTTAGGTCATGAGAATCCAGGAAATACATAATTGTATTAAAATTTATGCATGGTATCAGAGCCAAGAAGATTGCAATATTGAAGCAGTAGCTGAGTTTGTTGGTGGAAACAATTCGAATTTGCTGCAAGAATTTCTTGGTGCAACAGTTGAGTAAACATCGAAATGGCTTTCAATGGTTTGCGGCTAGAGTATGCAGTTGAGGGCAGCTCGAACTACATTGCATGGAAGGACAAGATGGAGGCAGTGCTTGAAGATAATGGCTTAAAGGAATTCATCGACAGTGATGTTCCTAAGCCCACTTCAACGGATGTTGCACTACTTGACACATGGTAAAAGAAAGTAGCGAAGACAAGAAGGATTATGTTGGAAGGTGTGCGATACCATATTGTCTCAAGCCTTCATGGGAAAGCCACTCCATATGCTATGTGTAGACTTTGATGGATCTTTTCCAAAGCAGCAGCGACCATAGGAAATTGGCACTGAAGGATAAACTCATAAAGATCAAGATGGAGAAGGGAAACGATATTCCTAAGTATCACACAAAGTTTGTCCAATGTTGAGATGAACTGGGGAGTGTGGGAATCATGGTTGCTGATGATGATTTGGTGAGCTTAGCCCTCTTAGGACTTCCTAAGAGTTGGCATAGTTATCAAGACTCTATCAACGGACGGGAAAAACTGCTAGATTGGGAACGACTGTGGTCAGATCCAATGTGGGACGAGTTCAAGCGGAACACTAGATATGACTCTTCATCAAAGCATGATGATGAAGAGGATTGTGCTTGGGCTGCCAAGGCAAGGAAAGGGAAGGGGAAGAAATTCCACTCAAAATCTGAGGCTAAAGGCAAGAAGCTGGATTTGTCCAAGGTGATGTGTTTTCACTGTCACGAACATGGGCATCTCACCACTAACTGCCCACAGAAAAAGAAGAACAAGAAGGCTACTGGAGCTACAGCTAGTAAGGCCCTTGCCTCGCAATTTGAACTTGATTTCTCCTTGATCGCATGCTTGGTTTCAAGCGCAATGGGATCGATGTGGTATCTTGATAGTGGTGCTTCCTTCCACATGACGGGAGATAAGGAGCATTTCAATGACTTGGAGGAGAAATATCTCTAGATGCATATAGCGATGGACGAAGATGGGTGATACAGTGCAATCGGCATTGGTACCATTACCTTTGAGAGGGATTCAGGTAAACCATTTCTATTGAAAGATGTTATGTATGTTCCATATCTGAAGAAAAACTTGGTCTCAGTCGCGATGTTGGAGGACAGAGGCTATGACGTTGTTTTCAGCCATGGAAAAGCCTTCCTGCGACATAAAACAATGGGTTAAGCCAAGACGATAGGGATTCAAGTCAAGAATCTCTACAAGCTAAAGGTATAAGGTTGCGCTGCCATGATGGGAAAAGCGGAAAAAGTGGTGAGCCGAGATGAGGGAGAATTATCTCATGTAGAAGAAGGATCAAACATTCTCAAAGTTCTGTGAGTTTAAGGCATTGGTTGAGAAAGAGTCAGGGAAGAAAGTGAAGGCTCTGTGGACCGATAATGGTGGAGAATACATATCGAACGAATTCAAAGACTTCTTTAGAAAAGAATAAATTCGAAGAGAACTCATAGCGCCTCATAACCCACATGAAAATGGGGTCGCGAAGAGGAAGAACAAAACGATCATGGGTGTTGCATGAGCGATGCTGCATGATCAAGGCCTACCAATGCATTTGTGGGTGGAAGCATGAAACATTGCGGTTTATGTGAAAAACCGTTGTCCTTGTAGAGTAATTGGCATGAGTACACTTGAAGAAGCTTTTACTGGTAAGAAACCAGATGTTTCACACTTTAAGATTTTTGGCTCATCTAATTATGGGCATGTGACCAAGAACACCAGGATGAAGCTGGAGCCAACTGCTGAAGTTGGGATATTTGTGGGGTACACAAAAACACCCCATAATTATCGTATGTATTTTCCAAGCAATCGAATGACAGTGGTGCGACGAGATATAAAATTCAATGAGGATAAAGCCATGAAGTTGTCGCTTGAGAGGGAGCTAGACTTGCATGTAGAGGAGGAAATTTTGGTTCCCAAAGATGAGTCTCTAGATGTGGATCACCCACAGGAGGAGGTTCATGGACTGGAGGAGTCCACTCGTGTAGAGCCAAACATCAGAACTGGCAGAAGGCGTACCACAAAAGCTGAGAGGCTGAAGCTTGATGCGGCACAGAATGTAGGAGTCCCTACTTCACAGTGTAGACAGAGATAGTCTCTTGACAGATTCACTAGATAAAGGGCTCTCATGAGCAAATGCATTGTGACTGAGCCATCTTCCTTTCTGGAAGCAATGCAGGAGCCCACATGGGTAGATGCAATGGTGGACGAGTATTGTCAGAAACAGTGCTTGGGAAATTGTTCCAAGGCTGGTTGATAAATCAGTGGTAGGTTCAAGATGGATCTACAAGGTAAAGCAAGCTGTTGATGGGAGTGTTGAGAAATACAAGGGTATATTTGTGGCCCAGGGCTTCTCATAGATCAATGGGATTAATTCTGAAGAAACCTTTGCACCTGTCGCATGGTATTCTTCCATAAGGACCATCCTCGGTCTCTCAGCGCGGATGGGTTGGCACATTCATCAGATGGATGTGAATATTGTTTTCCTTAATGGGATCATTTAGGAAAAAGTGTACATTGAGCAGCCTGAAGGATTTGAGATCTTCAGCAGCGAGTCGCATGTGTGCAGACTCAAAAGAGAATTGTAGGGGCTGAAGCAAGCACCCCGAGCTTGGTACACTTGGATCGACAACTATTTCACCGAACTTGGCTTCACCAAGAGTGAGGCGGATGTAAACCTATACCAGATTTTGGTAGAGGGTAAGATTTTAATCATTGTTCTTTATATTGATGATTTAATACTCACTGGTGATGAGCAACTAATACACTCATGCAAGGAGGACCTTGCAAAGGAGTTTGAGATGAAGGATATGGCCTCCTTAATTATTTCCTTGGATTGGAAATATGGCAGCGAGATGGTGAAATTTTTGTGTCTCAAGGCAAGTATGCAAGGGAGATACTGGGTAAGTTTCACATGGAGGGATGCAAACCCATGGATACTCCTCTTCTAGGAAACTGGAGGAAAGAGGACACTACATCTGGAGAGGTAGTGGATGCTACTGTCTATCGATAGTTAGTGGGTTCACTAATGTATTTAGTAAATACAAGACCAGACATATGCTATGCGGTGAACCAACTTATTCAAGTGGTGGATAAGCCTACCAAGCTCTTTTGGAAGGCGGGCAAGCATATCCTGAGATATCTCAGGGGCACATCTGAGTATGTCTTATGGTACAGACAGACGGATGAGGTGAGGTTGCATAACTTCATGGATGCAGATTGCGCGGGCAGCTCAACGAACAGAAAGAGCACATCAGAAGGGGTCTTCAGTATCAGATTTACAATTATTTCTTGGTACAACAGGAAATAGTGATCTATGGCACTCAGTTCAGAGGAAGCAGAATACATGGCAGCAAGTCAAGCTACATGTGAGGCTATCTGGATGAGAAATATCATGGTTGGTTTGTTTGGTTCTCATTTATATCCTACAATGATTCATTGTGATAATCAAGGTTGCATTAAACTCTCGATTAGTCCTGTGTTTCATGATAGATCTAAGCATATAGATATCTGGTATCATCATATCAGAGATTGTGTGCAGTGGAATATCATGTTGCTTCAGTACATTCCTACGGAGGATCAAGATGCAGATATTTTGATGAAGGCGCTCACCAGGAGCAAATTCGAATACCATAGAGACAAGATCGGGGTGAAGGATAATCCCTTTCTTGTTAAGAGGGAGTGTTGAGATTCAACAAGATGATGATCCTAGTGAAAAGTAAGCACCTACACTAGGTGGGGCCCGCAGGCTATTTTTATGTGTATGCCTATTTTTAGAATGTTGAGAAAATTCTATTTATAGTAGGAGTCTACTTTTAGAATGGTGAGAAAATTCTATTTATAGATGAGTTTCTATTTTTAGATGCATGGGCGAAGTCTATTTATAGATCACATTTCTAAAAATAGAATGCATATCAATTATTATTATCTCTTAATAATAATTGGACAATAAATATTAATCTATTCTCTTGAAGCACTTGGTTTCAACTAACTGATATGGCAAACAAGTTAATTGAAGGAATTACGAGTTCTAAGGTTGGTTGGTGGGACATGCAAGTGGAATTAGTTGTAGCTGAGTGATTCGAAGTTGTAACAGAGTTGGATGTGTAGTTATGTGAGTTGTAAAGTAGCTTAACTCAGTTAAGTGAGTTAAACTCAGTTGTGCTAGTTGTAACTAGTTGTAACTAAAGATACACTAGTGAGAGATCAGTGAATTAAATATTAAATTAATTCACATGGAGTGATCTCACATGCAACTGAAGATTTACTATTGTTAACTACATGCATGTCAGATCGAGTGGAGACCCAGTTGAGAGATAGGTGAAAGTGACAGTTTGACTATCTGTTGTGACATTAGTGGGTGCACTCATGCAACCACACACACATTGGAGATGCCAATGAGGATTTAATAATCAAGGCAAGGTAGTATCTCATTCATTCAGGGATTGTGATCAGCAGGGATTGCGCAGTGGAGGCAGGTTGTCAAGAGGAAGTATATTGGTGCATGTATTAGCCAATTTTTGTATGACAATGTGAGACGATTGTATATTGTACTGAGAGCTCTTGGATTAGAGTTTTGTATTATATTGTTTCATGATCCATGATATATACATAATATATGATAGTGGGGTTTTTAGCTTTATGCTTTCCTGGTAAAAACATCTGTGTTATGTGTGATTGATCTTTCTTCATGTGTTTGCAATTGGCGATTAAATTTTTGCAAATATTTTAGTAGAATGATTTTGTATTTAACAGTGGCATATAATTGTTATATCAGGAGAATCCGAGCAATACATAATTGTATTAAAATTTCTACAGAGAGAGAGAGAGAGAGAGTGGGGGCTAAGGGAGAGAGAGAGGGAGAGAAAGGGAACAAGGGATAGAGGAGAGAGGGTAGGAGGAGAGATAGAATAAGAGAGAGAAAGAGAGATTTGTATGGGACTTGTTGTGAATCACAAACTTAAGGATAGAGAAATGGAGGAAGGGGGGAGAGAGAGAGAGGATAGAAACCAATCAAAGAGGGAAGACATAAATGAATCGAGAGGGAATACGAGAGAGATAGATATATAGATGAGGAGAGAGAGAGATAGATACGAGGGAGAGATAGAGAGACAAAGTAGGGCTATAGGGTAATAGAAGAGAGGGAGGGAGAAGAGAGAGAAGGAGAGAATATTAATTTGGTAGCTAGGGGACAAATTATCTCCTTTGGATAACCTTCCTCATTAACAAAGACACCTTCCAACCCTTAGGAGAATTTAATTTGGTCAAGGAAAAATATGTTTTAATTTGGAAACCCACATGTGCACAAAAGCATAGGTCAACCCTAAGAAGAATCTACCCACCCTTGGAAGCCTATAAATACAAGTCAAGTGACCTTCATTTGGAGATAATCAACAATCATATTCTTCTTCTATCTTCTTTCATTTGGCTCACACAAGTCTGAAGTGGTCTGCAGAGATCCGATTGTACAAGTCCAAATTGCAGGGTCCCAAGCTTGCATGCGTGATCTATGGTTTTAATTTGTAGCCACAGGGTTTCCACAGGAAATTTTCCGCTACAAGTGCCTGAACACAAGCCTATCCATGTGGTAGGAAAATTTCAACTGCACGCATGTACGCTATCTTCGTGCAGCTAGAAACTAGGGATTCATTTTTATAGTTGATCGTAGTCTAGAAAGTTATCTTTGATCAGTATTGTTTCTCGGCTCATATTTCTTAACATTGTTTGGTTGTTTTGCTCGATAATTTTTTGATTGAAAAACTGAATCGTTATACTCTCTTGTTGAACATTTCATGACAATCTAATAAGAAGAAGAAATTGAAATGGTTTTCCTTCTTGTGGAATTTTTCCACTGTCTTTAACCAAACATGGTGTCTTATTTGTCTCTTGTTGTTCACTAGATTTATGTTTCTATCTACAATTGATATTGATCATTGGAAGATTAAATTGTTTTGAAACATTGTTATCTAAAGCTAAAAATTGGGCCAAAGTGATCGTAACATAGGACAATGGTAAAATTAACATGGTATCATAGCTAAGATGAGATAATCCCAAGGAGACAAGGATCAACGAGGAATCACTCTTGGAAACAGTTTAAGAAAGCCTATTAGGGTTTGGTCAAGATGTATACCTTCTTCTTCAAGGAAAATGAGAAGTTTGGTGACTCATCAAACTTTTTCGCTTGGAAGATTAGGTTGGAAATCATAATTGAAGACAATAATGTTTTGGAATACATTCAAGGAAAAGTGCTTGATCCTCTAGAGAATGCTTCTATTGCTTCCAAGAACAAATACAAGAAAGATGAGTTAAAATCAAAGAAAATTATAGTTGATGGTTTATAAGATCATTTACTTGCTTATGTTGGAAATTTGAATAAATCTAAAGACATGTATGATAATTTGGTCTACATGTATGAAGTCAATAATTTGAATGAGATCGTCTTCTTGAAGGATCAACTCAAAGATATGAAAATGAATAAAGGAGAGTTCATGCAATCCTATGTTATGAAAATATCTTTGTAATAGCCCCTTGGTTAATTTCCATGTAATAAAATATAATACCAATGTCATGGCACACCTATTCCAAGATGACTGTTGGGAAAAAACATCCTAATGGGTGGTCATTTGGTTTATTTATGGCTAAGGAAATTGTGAAAGGAAAAGAGACATTAATTGACATTTTTTTATGAAAATAAAGGAAAATAGGAGAAAAGGAAGGTGAAAGGTCACAGATTTGCATGAGAGGGAAGTTGAAGTAAAAATTAAGGAAAATGAAGAAATTATAGGCCTCAATTATAAAAAGGCTTATGAGGATGAGTTCATGGATTTTGTTGGTTTGGCATTTTTCAGTTCAATTTTTTGTCAATTTTAGCTTGGAGCTCTCTCTCTCTTCTATTCTCTCTCCTACTCTTGGACACTTCGAAATTTCTTGGAGAACTCTTGGAGGAGTGTGGATTACTTGGGATTTGGAAAAATAAGGCAAAGGAAAAGCAAGAAAGCGCAAGAGGACAGTGGGATGAACAACTACATTAGGTTTACTTTGCAGGTACCAAGTTGCATGCATGTTTTCCTTGCTTGTTTTGACATGCATGGTACATGCATGTGGTTTCTTCACTATGAGTTGTCATTTGCATGGAGGATTGCCTATATTGATAGTGGTTTTTCCTAGCCTTTCCATTTCCTAGATAACGATGGTGTTTTGGGTTTTCCCATTTTTTTTCTAATTGGTGCTCATGTTCCATATAGTTGTGGGTGAGTTACTAGTTCTTGGAGCCTTGGCTAGAAAAATGCTTTGGAATCTCTATAACAACTTGGTTTTAGTTACTAGTCTTAGAAGCCTTGGTTGGACAAATTCTCTGTAGCCCTTGGTGGGTTGAGTTACTAGTCCTAGAAGCTTTGGTTGAAAAAATGCTCTAGATCCCTATAGTATGTGTGGGATGAGTTACTAGTCCTAGAGGCTGGGTTGGAGAAAATTCTCTAGATCCTTGGAAACTTTGGTAGAGATCGATATCGTGATGGTTAGTGATATATGACTGTGAGCTAGAATCACTAGTTGAGGGTTGAGGTGGTTTGACCTTAGGAAGCTTTGGTTTGGTTGTATTTGGTTTATTCCATGAGATCCCACATTCATGCTTGGAATATGGTGCGCGGGTGATTGGTTGAAAGAAATATTTGGTTCAAACCAATATATGGTCAGGTGGTACATGGAAGTCCCTGACTTGGTTCACATTTTCATATGTTAATAAGAGTTATTTTATATTGTCTTCTATGAGCATATGTGTTTTGTATGATGGTTATCTTATGGTTTCCTTTCCATTGTTTATATACAGGTTATATCATGTATATTGTCTATGGCTCTTGACATGTTTGATGAATATATGAATGTTTGATGAATTCATGACCTAATAGATGATATTGTAACTATTATGATAGGGCATTAGAACTTCTTAGTGATTCTTAAATAAGTATGAGATCCCTATTTTCATATATGTAATTATGACCACAGATTACATGTTCATGATGTGTTTGATGAAATTTTTATTATGGTTAGGCTTGGTTAAGTTCTAGGGGACATACATTTATCCACAATTGTAAATCCCGTATAATAGAGTTGATCCTCTAGAAGTGCATTTGAAGGTTGGTATGTTAATTTCCATGGCCGTTTTTGGAATATCATTGTTCATCCATAATTTTTTAGTCGCTTGCTCGACATATGTTCTTGATGGCACAATATAATTGGAGAGACATTTGAGCTTGAAATTTCACCCCCATTTCCTGGTATTCTCTCATGTAATCCAAAAAAAAATCATCTTGTCTCTACCAATTATCTACATGTTCTTCCAAAAACTTGGAAAAGAGTAGTCTTGACGAAGCTACTTTATCATTGGGGGTGCCAGAATGGTGGAGTTACTAGCATCCCCATTATCATTTCCTCCAAAAAATCGATAATATCTATGTAATCCTTCTCCCACCTAATTGGACTAAATATCTTAGAGATTTGCCATGGTATATGCAACTTCCTTTAGAGTTGAAGCCACCTCATATTAACCCCTGATTACCATTTGGGCCATTTCTCATCGCCCACACTCCATTTCTTGGAGTACCTCTTATTTCATTCTATCTAGGACATTCAAAATGTGTCTAAAACTCTTTGAAGATTCGTAACTACCTATACTAGGGTTATTTTCTTTTGATTAGGATTAGGGTTTGAAAATAACTACCTTAATGTTTCACTCGAGATTCAATTCATTTCCTCTTTATGTTTCTTGTTCAATGCATTTCCCCTTATAGTATTCCTTTTTGCAATAAGTTGATCAACGTGGTTGATACCTTGTGTGGTGCACCCAACCCCAACTAGCCTTTTATTTGCAACCATTATATGCCTTTAGGGTAATCCTTTCTCTACTTTAGCTTCTTTTCTTCAAGTTGAGTATTTCACTTCCTATAACCTCCGTGAGTGCCTTAGAAACATATCATTCCTACACCTTTGTTCTTTGCTAATATTTTAGCAACAAATCCTTTAGTTCTTTCATCAAATGCTTTATTTTGAAAACTAATTCCTTCCTCACTTTGACCTTCATCCTCCTTTTTGGCATCATTGAATGTGAAATAATGCTCTCCCTTCCTTCTTTATGTGCACTACTTTAAAAACACTGAGTAGACTCCCATGAGAGGAATTAAAATGCTCTCCATTATTTCGTTTTTTTTTTCCATGGAGTCGGTGCAAGCTATTGATGGTATCTCATGACATGTTAATGGAAATGAAAACTTATAAAAACAAAATATGAAAACTTGGAGGGATAATTAGAGGTACTTATACAATAAATTTCAAGACTGTGTAAAGAGATGAAATGCAGGAAAATGTGTTGGATTTTTTAATATGCAATTTTTATTTATATAAATTGTGTTAAACTATGGGAATTTTGAGTTTTATCTACATTGGTATGATAATTTTCATGTAAAATATAATGGTTATCTTTATATTAGTGTAGTTATCTTTGAGTATCTAAATTATGGAATCATGCTACAAAAACTAGTGGAGTTGTAATATTATTGCAACCTGAAATAGCCTTGCCATTGTGTGTGTGTTCCTATAGCTAATGACTTTCACACATGAGAAATGGTGTAAGTGGGTTTATCGAGGGTTATAAGTCCAAGAGAGGGAGAAATATATTGGCCAAGGAAGATAAAGAGAGAAAGAAGGAGACAAAAATAAAGACCATGGGGGATGGGGAAGAATGAGTTGGTGGGAAATGGTTGAGGTGGGTTTTGGGTGGGTGGGAAGGGTGAGAGGATGAGGGATAAAAGGGATGAGAGAGATATAGGGAGCGCGGGGTGGGGAAGAATGAGATGGTGACCAAGGGGAGAGAGTGAGTGAGAATCAAAAAGAGAGAGAGAGAGAGAGAGAGAGTGTGTGTGTGTGTGAGTGAGATTCAAGGTGGGGGAGAGAGAGAGAGAGAGGGAGAGACTGATAAGGGGGGGGGAGGGAAAGGGGGATATATATAGAAGGAAAAAGGAATGGAGGGAGGGGGAGATAAATAAGTACAAAGAGAGGGAGATATAGGTAGGGCTGGTGCATAGAGAGATAGAAAGAGAGTTGGCAGGGGGGCGTTTGTTGTGAAGAATAAACTAGGTGAAGGAAGGAGGGATGGAGAAATATAGGAAGGGTAAAGGAGAAAGGAGAGAGAGAGAGAGTGAGAGGAATAGGGAGTGATACATAGATAGGTAGCTATAGAGAGAGGGGGGGAGAGAAGAAGAGGGGGGAGATGTAAATGGAGTTGGAGGGGAGTGAGTGAGGAAGAGGGAGTGGGGGATGGGGAAGAATGAGTTGGTGGGACATGGTTGAGGTGGGTTTTGGGTGGGTGGGAAGGGTGAGAGGAGGAGGGATAAAAATTATGAGAGATATATAGGGAGCAGGGGATGGGGAAGAATGAGATGGTGACCAAGGGGAGAGAGTGAGAGAGTCGGGGTGGGGGAGAGAGAGAGAGAGAGAGAGAGAGAGAGATGAGGTAGGGGGAGATACTGATAAGGGGAGGGACGGAGAGGGGGATGTTGAAATTTGCAACAAGAAATAGTGAAATTGACATCCAAAAACAAAGGAATAATTAGGTGAAGGAAGTGCATCTTTTTTCAGTTCAACCTCATGAATTAACATCATAAGTAGTGATACCACCTTCATGTTGGTATTTTTGAGCTCGTAAATTTTATTTAACAAGAGAACAAATGCATTATAATGTAGTAAATTGATTTCATAAACATATATGTGGTAAAATTATGATATTATGTCAAGGAAATATCCACTCAGGAAGGGATTGGAATATTGTCAAGCAATGATTCTCTAATACATTTTGCCACCACCACAAACTGGCCTAATCAATAAGATAAGATTTATCAAGGTAAACAAATACATAATTGTTGTGACTTTTAACACTTCAAACTCAAACACTTTGAAATATGTAGTCCAATTTTGTATTTTACACTTTGAAATGGAAGTCAATTTGTTAACACTTCATCGTATCTTGTTTCTTATGCTAATTTTCCAGTGTTATCATCTCCTAGATATTGAGTTTTACTTTATGAAGTTACATCATTTTTAGGACATATTAGATATTTATGCATTATCATAATTTTTTATTATGAGGACAATTCTATTCAAAAAAAAGCTGGAAACACATAAGCATTTTGCAATTAATGATGTTTTGTATTCACTCTTCATGGTGGTTTTAATTTCCAAAGTTTCATTAAATATGGTGATTGTTCTGATGGTTTTGCATGCTATGTTTTTGTAATCAAAATTTTTGCGTTAAATTTGATTCCATCATTAGTCCTTGCCTAGCCAGGGACTATACCACTCGCTTACAACTCGAGGATGCAAATAGTGACTGTACCCACAATTAATAAAAAACAATTAGTTTGGGGAAATATTTATGAAGGAAAAATGGTGCATTAGGGGAGTGAAATCATTGCACACTTGAGGAGACACTCTATGAGTATAGAGATGAGTGTTTTAAGCATTCTTAGGATGGACGTTACAAATTATATAATAACCTATTAAATAGTCCATTCCCACTTAGTACAAAACAATTAGAAAAATTATTTATGGAGGGCACATATTAGTGTAGCAAGGATGGAAATTGGCAAGGAATCAAAGAATATGTTCCTAGTCTAAATCTGGGTGCTTTTTGGAGTTGAAAAAGGCATCTACAACCATCCAATTCATCTCCAAACTTTGAAATAAGAGGTTGCAAGCTCTCCCTATGGAATGGAAACAAGGTTAGCTCCAATCCTATCATGTTGATACTTCAAAACTTATTCTCGCACCATTAAGCACATACACATTAGCAGGACAATTGAATTGATTGTAAAGATTATGAATCATGAACAAAAAATAAGGTTAGCTCCAATCATATCATGTTGATACTTCAAAACTTATTCTCACATCATTAAGCACATACACATTAGCAGGACAAATGAATTGATTGTAAAGATTAAGAATCGTGAACAACTTTTCCCTTAAGGGGTTTTGCCTTGGTTTGGAGCCTAATTTTTGGTGTTATTTGTCTCTTTGT
Organism: Pinus albicaulis; assembly: GCA_034641835.2. Taxonomy (NCBI): domain Eukaryota; kingdom Viridiplantae; phylum Streptophyta; class Pinopsida; order Pinales; family Pinaceae; genus Pinus; species Pinus albicaulis. The sequence goes on from CM076574.1 coordinate 36,571,997, forward strand.
GATATTTATGTTTTGGTAATTTCTATATGTAGAGAACATAATATTAATAAAAATGCAACAAACATTCAGAAGTAATTATCAAGATAAGATAAATCATTATTATAAGTGTCTTGGTTTCTCAACATATTCTAGAAGGGTGTAGTTTCCAAGGAGAAGTGAGTGCATGAGTTCATGCAACTGTTGCATTTCAATTGGTGTGCTATGCTAAAATATTTCATCAATGAATGAGGGCGCACTAATATAATTGAATAGGATTATGGTTTGAAAATTTGTACCTTAATGTTTCAGTCTAGATTCAATATATTTCCTCTTAATGCTGCTTGTTCTATAAAATATAATTAGTGCACATCATGTAGTTGGTTAGTGTAATTGAGTTGTGGGATATAGTACTATAATTATTCATGTAGTTTTCAATAGAAGATAAATGTATTGTTACGATATTAGATTTTTGTATTTAATTTTTGTTATTTCTAATAGGATGTGTTTGTATCTTAACATAGTTAGGGACTTCTATTTTTAAGTTGCACTTTAGGTCGATTTATTTGAGTGCATAGTTTTCTTATCATGGTCCTATATATAACAACATATCCTTCTATCACTATTAATAGCCTACGATATTGTACAAAATTTCTTTCTAAGTCTCCCTCAATCCACTCATTCTCTACTCTATTTGGTTGCCCCTTTCGACTCTCCCTTTCTTGCTTTGAAAGTTGATAGTTTATCCTCCTAGTATTTTTAATAACCTATGGTATTGTACAAATTTTCCTTTTCAAGCTTCCTCCAGTGACTTAATCTCTACTCTTTCATTTCCCCTTATAGTATTTCTTTTTGCAATAAGTTGATCAACTTGGTTGATACCTTGTGTGGTGCACCCAACCCCAACAAGCCTTTTATTTGCAACCAATATATGCCTTTAGGGTAATCCCTTCTCTACTTTAGCTTATTTTCTTGAAGTTGTGCATGTCACTTCCTATAACCTCCCCGAGTGCCTTAGAAACATATTATACCTACACCTTTATCATTCTCTGATATTTTAGCAACAAATCCTTTAGTTCTTTCCTCAAATACTTTCTTTGGAAAACTAATTCCTTCCTCACTTTGACCTTGATCCTCAATTTTGGCCTCTTGTAAGGTTAAAGAAGGCTCTCTCTTACTTCTTTATTTGAAATATTTTAAAAACTCTCACTCACATGAGAGGAATTAAAATTATCTCCATTTTTTTATTTTTTTCCATCGTGTGGGTGCAAGTTAATAATGGTCTATCATGACATGTTAATGGAAATTAAAACCTATAAAAAAAATATATGAAAAGTTGGAGAGCTAATTACAGGTACTTACACAATAAATTTGAAGAGGGTGTAAAGATGAAATGTAGGAAAATGTGTTGTATTTTCGAAGCTCCAGGTCTAGGACTAACATCACCCATGCAGGGATTGGGATTGGGAAGGCCCTGCTGAAATGAAATAACCGGCTAAGTATGAAATAATGTCTTCCCTGCAGACTCCATAATTAATTCTTTACCCAAATCATCCATGGTGGGCATATAACAATTTTAGGTTGACAACAACATACAATAGTTAACAGGAGAAATGGACTCCTCAGCTGTTGATTATGTTGTCTGATTGTGCAGCTCATGGTGGCGGTCCCAGAAGTGGATTAAACAATCTTTGGAAAAATATTGCACGGAAGAACTGGAGCTAGAGGGCGGTCCAAATAACCAATTTTTGACACAGTATTCACATTATACAGTAGCATCTTTGTCTGTATGCACACTACACATGACAAGAACATTAACCACCCTATACCACTTGTAATCTCTCACACTCCTTCTGTATTGATCTTGATCTTGATCTTCCGTACTGTTTCAGTAATGGTGTATCAAATCTTCAGTGTTTACCTCTTTGCCAACAATGGGCTCTTTATCATTTTCTCACATACCTGCATAGTTGCCATTTTTTCAAGTATCGGGCTCTCTTCAATGCTCCAATACTCTAATGCCAGACACATTATGAAAATTTATAACCATCTCCGCTTATTAAACTTCACAAACTATCAGTGCACCGTTTTTATTTTTTAAATTGATTTTGACGTTGTTTATGTACTCTGTTTTTGCTACTGTGAAATTTGTTTATAACTTTTGTTCTATAACAGTGTATGTCTGCTCAGTCCAGCACAACTCAACCCAGAGTTAACAGACTTTTGGAAGAGAGAGCCTGTCGCGCCCAAAGGTATTTTGAGATTAACAATTGTCACTATTTAATTATAACATGTTCAATTAGTTGTCAGCCATCTCATTTTGTTCAATTTTTATATTTTAATAATAATTTGTTCCCAATTTCATATATAAAATATGAAATTAATTATTAACCCAGTAGAAACCTCTTACGTGCATGTCAACTTTTAACCCAGTAGAAACCTCTTATATGCATGTCAAATTTTAGTTAAATTTTACGGAGTTGGGGCTTTGTTAAGATAAACTAGAACATCGAGACAAATAATACGAGAAATACACACCTGGCGTAAGCTAAAATAAAGAGGTCATCACGTTTTCCCAAAAGTTATCAAAATATTATGTTTAACTTTCAAAACTAAACTAAAGAGGCTGTCATCAAAATATTATCTTTAACTTTCAAAACAAATCATCTTACAATATATAATAAATTGCAATTGCAAAATCAAATGAACCTAATGGGCTAGGAAATTTAATATAATTTCCTTGCAAAATTATAATTCCCCTTTTTTTAACCGATGTTTTCATAGAAACAATTTTGTTCTTCCTCATGTTTAACTGTACCAATGTCTACTGTTAGTTTGGATTATAACTATCTATTCTTCTTTGATATGTAATGCAACTTGATAAATAGAATCGGTTCTTGTTTTTGAGTACCACTTGATTTATAAAAAAATTTGTTATATATATATATATATATATTCCTTTGATGGAATTTATATTTGTAATTGTTTTATCTTTTAAATTTAATTTGTGAGCTATGATATTTAGTTCAGCATTTTATATATATTTATACATAGTGAAAATCAAGGTCACTTTGGAAATTCTCATTCCAAATTTATAAACCACATTAACCATTTTGAAAAAAGAGTTACAGTTTGTGGAATGAGATTTAGATAAAAAAATTATTTGATATATAGTGTTTTACCATGGAATCATGAAATGTTCATGAATGACCATGCATTAAAATATAACACCATAATTTTATAAGGATGATTAAGCTAGGCAAACTACATTACTCCAAGGTTATTTCTCCATAAAATTTCTTTTACTTTCGCACCATTTGGTGTTATTGTAATTGTCCATAACATGTAAAGAGCTTATTTTCTTTCAAGGGTTTTGAAGAAGTGACATAGCTAAACTTCAACTCCTTTCTAGGGCTTGGTGTTATTGCAATTGTCCATAAATTATACATAGTTTATTTTATTTCGAGGGCTTTGAAGAAGAGATATAACAAAACTTCACTGCAAATGCAATGTGATCAAAGGAATAATTAGGTGAAGTAAGTGCATCCTTTTTCACTTCAAACACATGCATTAACATCGTAAGTAGTGATACCACCTTCATGTTGGTATCTTTGATCGCATAAATTTTATTTAACAAGAGAAAAAATGCATTAGAAAGTAGTAAATTGATTTCATAAACATATATGTGGTAAAATTATGATAGTATGTCAAGGAAATCTCCACTCGGCAAGGGATTGGAATATTGTCAAGCAATGATTTTATGATACATTTTGCCACCCCCACAAAGTGACCTAATCTATTAGATAAGATTTACCAAGGTAAAAAAATACATAATTGTTGTGACTTTTAACACTTCAAGCTCAAACACTTTGAAATGTGTAGTCCAATTTTAGATTTTACAATTTGAAATGGAAATCGATTTGTTAACACTTCATCATATCATGTTGCTTATGCTAATTTTCTAGCACTATCATCTCCTAAATATTTGAGTTTTACTTTATGAAGTTACATATTTTTAAGACATATTCAAGATTTATGTCTTATCATAATTTTTTATTATAAGGAAAATTATATTAAAAAAAAACTTGAAACACATAAGTATTTTGCAATTAATGATGTTCAGTATTCACTATTAATGGTGGTTTTAATTTCCAAAGTTTCATTAAATATGGTGATTGTTCTGATGGTTTTCATGATATGCCTTTTGTAATCAAAACCGCTCCCTGAAATTTGATTCCAGCATTAGTCCTTTCCATGCCAGGGACTATACCACTCGCCTACAACCTGTGAATGCAAATAATGACTGTACCCAAAGTTAATAAAAAAACAATTAGTTAGGGGAAATATTTATGAAGGAAAAAGGGTGCATTAGGGGAGCGAAATCAAGGCACACCTGAGGAGATACTCTATGAGTATAGAGCTAAGTGTTTTAATCATTCTTAGGATGGACGTGATAGATTATATAATAAAAATTTAAATATTACATTCCCACTTAGTACAAAAAAAACAGACAAATCATTTGTGGAGGGCACATATTAGTGTAGCAAGGATGGAAATTGGCAAGGAATCAAAGAATATGTTCCTAGTCTAAATATGGGTGCTTTTTGGAGCTAAAAAAGCCATCTACAACAATCCAATTCATCTCAAACCTTTGAAATAAGAGGTTGCAAGCTCTCCCTGTGGGATGGAAACAAGGTTAGCTTGAATCCTATCATGTTTATACTTCAAAAATTATTCCCACATCATTAAGCACATACACATTAGCAGGACAAATGAATTGATTGTAAATATAAAGAATCATGAACAACAAACAAGGTTAGTTCCAATCCTATCATGTTGATACTTCAAAACTTAATCTCATGTCATTAAGCACATACAAATTAGAAGGACAAATGAATTGATTGTAAAGATTAAGAATCGTGAAAAACATTCCCTTTAGGGGTTTTGCCTTGGCTTGGAGCCTCATTTTTGGTGTTATTTGTCTCTTTGTGATCTTTATGTTTTGTTAATTGCTTTATGTAGAGAACATAATATTAATAAAAATCCAAAAAACATTCACAAGTAATTATCAAGATAAGATAAATCATCATTATAATTATCTTGGTTTCTCAACATATTCTAGAATAGCGTAGTTTCCAAGGAGAAGTGAGTGCATGAGTGCATGCATCTGTTGCATTTCAATTGGTGTGTTATGCTAAAATATTTCATCAATGAATGAGGGTGCACTAATATAATTGATTAGGATTAGGGTTTGAAAATAGCTACCTTAATGTTTCAGTCTAGATTCAATGTATTTCCTCTTAATGTTGATTGTTCTATAAAAGATACTTAGTGCACATCATGTAGTTGGTTAGTGTAATTGAGTTGTGGGATATAGTAGTGTAAGTGTTCTTGTACTTTTCAGTAGAAGATAAATGTGGTGTTACAATCCAGGAAAAAAGGAGGGAGATAGAGGTAGAGTTGGAGGGTAGACAGAGAAAGAGAGTTGGGGGGGTGGGGGTTTGTGAAGAATAAACTAGGTGAAGGATGGAGGGATAGAGAAATCGAGGAAGGGTGAGGGAGAAGGAACAAAGAGGGATATATATATATACATAGAGAGAGAGAGAGAGGAATAGGGAATGAGGCATAGATAGGTAGATATGGAGAGGGGGGGAGAGAAGAAGAGGGGGGAGATGTAAATGGAGTTATTGGGGAGTGAGTGAGGAAGAGGGAGGGAGGGATGGATAGATACTGAAGGATAAATGTAGGGACATAGATATATATATAAAGGGTAAGGAGAGATAATTTGGGGAGATAGAAATAGAGTTAGAGGGGTAAGAGAAAGGGAGAGAGAAAAGGAATGAGAGAGAGATAGATGGAAGAAGAATGAGAGAGAGAGGGGGGGGGGATAGAATGGGCGCTAAGGGAGAGAGAGAGAGAGTGAGAGAGAAAGAGAGAGAGGTCACAAGGGAGAGAGGAGAGAGGGTAGGAGGAGAGAGAGAATAATAGAGAGAGAGAGAGAGTTGTACGGGGTTTGTTGTTAATCACAAACTAAGGGATATAGAAATGGAGGAAGGGGGATAGAGAGAGAGGATAGAAATAAATATAAGATGGAATACATAAAGGGAGAGAGATGGAATAAGAGAAAGATAGATATATATATGGAGAGAGAGAGAGAGATATGAGGGAGAGATAGAGAGACAAAGCAATGGCTATAACGAGATAGACGAGAGGGAGGGAGAAGAGAGAGAAGGAGAGAATGTTAATTCGGTATCTCAGCAACAAATTATCTCCTTTGGATAATATTCCTCATTTAAAAATACCCCTTCTATCCCTTTGGATAATCTTCCTCATTTAAAAATACCCCTTCTATCCCTTTGGAGAATTTAATTTGGTTAAGGAAAATTATGTTTTAATTTGGAAACCCACATGTGCACAAAAGGGTAGGTCAACCCTAAGAAGAATCTACACACCCTTGGAAGCCTATAAATATGATTCAAGTGACCTTCATTTGGAAATCATCAACAAGCCTCTTCCTTTTCTCTCTTCTTTAATTTGGCTCACACCAATCTGAAGTGGTCTGCAGAGATCGAATCGTACAAGTCCAAAATTGCAGGTCCCAAGATTTCATGTGTGCTCTATGGTTTTGATTTGCAGCCACGAGGTTGCCACAGGGAATTTTTCACTGCAACTGCATGAGCACATTCCTATCCATGTGGTAGGAACATTTGAACTGCATGCATGTACACTATCTCCATGCAGCTAAAAACTAGGGATTCATTTTTACAGTTGACCATAGTCTAGAGAGTTATCTTTGATCAGTATTGTTTTTGGTCTCATATTTTTTAACATTGTTTCCTTTTTTTGTTGGATAATTTTTTGATTGAAAAATTGAATTGTTATATTCTCTCTTGATAAACATTTTATGACAATCTAATAAGAAGAATAAATTTAAATGTTTTCCCCCGTGTGGATTTTTTTTGTCATCTTTAACCAAACATGGTGTCTCTTATTTTTTTGTTGTTGTTCACTGGATTTACTTTTCTATCTACAATTGATATTGATCATTGGAAGATTAATTTTGTTTGAAACATTGTTATCTGAAGATAAGAATTGGGCTAAATTGATTGTAACAACATAGAACAATGGTAAAATTAACATGGTATCATAGCTAAGATGAGAGAATTCGAAGGAGATAGCGATAAAGGATAAATCACTCTTGGAAACAGTTTAAGAAGCATATTAGGGTTTGGTCAAGATGTATACCTTCTTCTTCAAGTAAAATGAGAGGTTGGGTGACTCATCAAACTTTGTCACTTGGAAGATCAGGATGGAAATCTAGTTGAAGACAACAATGTTTTGGGATAAATTCAAGGAAAAGTACGTGATCCTCTATAGAATGTTTCTATTGTGTCAAATAACAAGTACAAGAAATATGAGTTTAAAGAAAATAAATTTATAGTTTATGGTTTATGAGATCATTTACTTGCTTATGCTGGAAATTTGAATAAATCTAAAGACATGGATGATAAGGTTGTCTACATGTATGAAGTCAAAAATTTGAATGAGATCATCTCCTTGAAGGTTCAACTCAAAGATATGAAAATGACAAAAGGACTGTTCATGCAATCCTATGTTATGAAAATATCTTTGTAATATCCCCTCATTGAATTTTTGTTGGGTATGTGTTATATTCTTTCCACGACTAGTCACACGTGGGGGGGTCACAGGGGGGCGATAGCCCCTCCTGTATGGTGTGATGGGCATAGCAGGGGGGCGATAGCCCCTCCTGTATGGTGTGATGGGCGCAGCAGGGGGGTCACAAGGGGGGTGGCAGCCCCCCCTATTCGGGGTCCAAGGCAACGACCCGAGAAAAAAAAATTGGACCCTGTTTTTCAGTGGGTGGACCCGCCCATGGTTTTGTGCATGGGTTTGCACAGGGTTTTGGGGCATGAAGGTTTTCGACCCCTGGTATTTTGTAGATCCGGTCAAGGGAACTACGATTATGTTCTAATCCAGGGTTAATGGATTGGGGTTTATTTATGCTTCGGCATGTATATATATGTGTTGTAACACTAAAATGAATATAATGAAAAATCAAGCTAGTCGTCCTGATTTGGGATCCAAGGGAAAATATCTGTGTATATATGTTTTATGTTTTATGCTCTCGCTATTGTTTATTTCTGTTTTTAAGATCTGTTTGCAGATCATTTCTGTTCAAGGTTAAAACCTACATTTGGTATTAGAGTTGTTTCGGCTTCAAGGGGACACCTTTGTTGCTGAGGGGTTTTTTACTCGGGCCTGTGGTAGAACCTATTCAGTGGGAGATCTGCAGAATCGATTCTTGCAGTGAAAGAAGATGGCGAGCAGTGGAAAGATAGAGATTGAGAAATTTAATGGTCAGAGTTTTGAGTTGTGGAAGCTCAAGATGGAGGATCTGCTGGTGGATAAAGACCAGTGGATCGTGGTAGATCCAGGTACCAAACCAATGGCAATGTCAGATGAAGATTGGAAAAATTTGGATCAGAAGGTGAAGAACACAATAGGTTGTGTGTCTCAGATTCCGTATTGTTGAATGTATCTGGGGAAGCTACGACAAAGAATTTGTGGGACAAACTTGGGACTTTGTACCAATCTAAGTCTCTAGTGAATAAATTGTTCCTGTGGAAAAAGTTGTATAACCTGAGGATGAAGGATGGAGACTCAGTGACGGAGCATCTGAACACCTTCAATACTATGGTAAGTCAGTTGTCATCTTTTGATATTAAAATCTCAGATGAAGATAATTGCATCAGTTTGTTGTGTGCTCTACCAGACTCATGGGACAGTCTGGTTATTGCTAGGTAGCAATACAACTACCTTGAATTTTGATGACATTATCTCAACCTTGCTGTCGGAGGAAATGAGACAGAGAAATATGGAGGGTCAGAATGGAGATGCCTTATCTCTACGAGGAAGGTCCAAAACAGAAACAAGAATAAAGTTTCGAGTGGGAGATCTAAATCTAGAGGGAGATCTAAATCTCCTGGAAAGTTTGTAAAGGTGTGCTGGAAATGCGAAAAGGAAGGGCACTACAAAAAGGATTGTAGATCTAAGGCTCCTGAGAAAGGAAAGGGATTTGATGATGCTCTTTCTGCAGAGGCAAAAACCACCTCAGATCATGATTCATGGTTGATTGACTTGGGTGCATCCTTTCACTTCACTCCCCATTGGGAGTGGTTCTGCGAGTATGAGAAATATGATGGCAGTGATGTCTTCTTAAGTGATGATAGGAAGGCCAGAATCGTCGAACGTGGAAAAGTCAAGAAGAATTGCAAGGTGGAAGGATTAGAACACTTCCTGGTGTTCTGCACATTCCTGCATTGGCCATAAATCTGATTTTTGTAAGCACGATGGATGATGTAGGTGTAAAAACAGTGTTCAAGAAAGATACCTGTAAGATGGTTCGGGGAGAACTGGTATTAATGCGGGGAGTTCGGATTGGAACTTTGTACAAGCTTCAAGGCAGCACTGTTATTGATGGGTGCAACTATTATGTGGTCCCAAAAGTGGAGCGGAAATCCTGGCGGTCTCTAGAGAAATGGCCATGCTATGGAAACAAAGGCTTGGACATATATATATGTGTGTGTGTGTGTGTGTGTGTGTGTGTGTGTGTGTGTGTGTGTGTGTGTGTGTGTGTGTGTGTGTGTGTGTGCAAAGGGTCAGACACTTGATGGAAATGGTATGGCAGAGGTTATGTCTGAAGGCTTCCGGATTTTGATTGCAGTGAACATTGTGTATATGTAGCTTAATCGGATGAGTATGATCCTTTCCGTGCTAAGAGGGCGTACAAGATATTAGAGTCAGTACGTTGATGTGTTTGGACCTGTGTCAGTTCCATCACTGGGTAAGTCTGTGTACTATGTTTCATTCATAGATGACTTCTCAAGGAATACATGGATATATTTCTTGAGGAAGAAATCTTAAGTCTTTGACAGATTTAAAGAATTTAATGCTCTGGTGGAAAACTAGACAGAGAAGAAGATAAAGGTGCTGAGGACAAATAATGGTGGGGAGTTCTGCAAGAAGGAATTTGAAGAGTTATGTAATAAGTGTGGTATAGCACGACATAAGACTACTCCATACACACCTCAGCAAAATAGAGTTGCAGAAAGAATGAACAGAACACTGATGGAAAAGGAAAGAAGCATGCTCAGCGGTACCGGGTTAGGACAAGAATTTTGGGCAGAGGCAGTGGAGACTGCATGTTACTTGGTTAACAGATCACCTTCATTAGCGTTGGAGGATAAGACTCCACATGAGGTATGGACTGGTAAGAAACCCTCTCTTTCACGTCTGAGGGTATTTGGATGTGATGCATATGTACATGTTCCAAAGGATAAAAGGACCAAGTTGGATAATAAATCTGAAAGGTGCATCTTTATTGGGTATAAGGATGGTTTCAAGGGTTACAATCTTTGGAACCCGGAAACAAGGAAGGTTGTGTACAACCGAAATGTGGTGTTTAGAGAGGTGAAATATGTTGTTAAACATGAATTCCTACCAAAGGAACCTGAGAAGATAAAGTTTGAGCTAAAGGAGGATGAATCGAACTCTACAACAGAAGAAGACTCAGAAGAGGAAGAGCCACAAACTCCAGGTGTGAGAAGATCAGTTCGGGAAAGAAGACAACCAGAAAGGTATAGTCCATCTGCTTTCTGTTCAAATTTTTCCTTAACTATAACTGATGATGATCCCAAAACCGTCAGGGAGGCAGTAGATTCAAAGGATGGAAAACTCTAGAAGGAAGCCACGGTTGATGAAAAGACATCCTTGCATAAAAATGAGGCATGGGATCTGGTGGAGTTGTCGGCTGAAAGGAAGCCAAACTGTGCCTCTGATTTGCAGCTTCCGCCATATCTTGGTGTAGTAAATAAATGAACTATGGGGGAGTTAATGATAAAACCGATTCATCTCAAGGACAATATTCATACATTACAATTTTAAACCATGGAATCTAAATAGAGAAAGGACCTCATACTTCTCCACATGACATATACACTGAGACATGCCTATACTTCTTTCCATATCTAAACAAGGTACAATATTTCATAGAAATGATATATAGATCAAAGAAAAATATATATATGGTATAAGGATTGTGAGTACGACTACAAACTAGCCTAATGGACCTATAATAAGGATCATTTAGACTCTTAGTAACCCAGTATGTTAAAATTTTATGGTGTGTCAGAGAGGGTAAATAATACAATGTTTGGCCAAAACATAACTAACACATACAATATCTACAATATTCACAAATGAGAACCCATCGAAAACCATCAGGAGCTTTAGGTGGTGCAGAAGTAACCCAATCTTCTCTTGTCATCACTTTGATGTCTCTTATTTTTTAGCCTTCACAGGTGAGCAGGTCTAGAAGACAATTATCTTTCCCAAATTTGTATTGTATTATATATCAAAATCATACCCATCAAGGCACAAGCTCCATCGAAGTATCATATGATCGCCTTATTCTAGTAGTCTTCTATTTGTCAACATTCTTGTCATATGCTTTAAATTTGTTCTAACCAGGGAATGTATTGGTTTCAAAAATATTATAGATCTTTATATGCAATTTTTTACTGCTAATATTTCTTTTTGGGATGATGGATACCTTGTCTATGCATCCTTAAAATTCCCTAACGTATACATAAATACTTCTTCCCTCTTAACATGTTTATGCAACAATACTCTTGCCCGTATTTCATCATATGCATCAGTTTCTAAGATAAACATGAGTTATGTATTTGGAAGATGTAGCTTAGGAAGATTCATTGTCTTTTGTTGTATTACTTGTATTGCTTTCATCACTTCTTCCATCCATGGGTTTTGTTATCACTCCACTTGTTTCACATGGCTGAGAATGGAACTGAATGAAGGTAACCACAAACCAACCTTTAGGTCAAGCAGCTAGCCCTATCGCAACCAGAGAGGGCTCTCTCAATGTCACTTTGTAGCCAATGAGATGAATGAATATCTAATGATCTTAGGCAATTTGTGATGCTCAGTATATTAGGTTTTTGTTTGTTTTGAGTTTTTGCTGGTTAGGAATGATAGCCAAGGAACTAGGTCTAGGGTTTAGGTATGATTTCAAAGGTTTAGTTGCATGAACGAGGATGAGGCCATGTAGGTAAACTCACGAACATACTTAATTCATCATTATCTATAGGGTTTTGAAAGAGAATGAGTGAGAATGAGCTTTTACACGAATTCATTCATTAGAAGAGTAAACACATCCATGAAAATCTTATAAAACAGAGCATAGAAGGCAATGATTTATGTTTATAAACCCATAAGATTAACATACATAAGCATGAATAAGATGAAAAATGTAACATAACATTTAACTTGATGAAGTAACAGAGAAAAAATAATGCTCAAAAAGCATACCACTTGAATCTCAAGTGTATAGTTGCAACATCCCTTGATTTCACTAAAAAAAGAGTTTGTACAATAGCTCCACTGCAAATAACAACTATCCAACCTCTAAAATGACTTGATGTGGACTACATATAGAAAATAAAGTTCATGACACCTCATTGGGTCAAAATCTGATCCAAAACACATCATAAATGTACTGCATGAGTCATTACCTAAAATCTAGGGAACTTAGAAACCACTTCCTCAAATTTAGCTAATAACCAGGAGTTCATATCTCTTGGATTAATTACATCATTCCTCCATAAAGAGAGGGAAAAAAAACTCTTCCACCCAAAACACACCTCATGGGGCAGCTAAACTTTTAAATTTGGAGTTTTTCTAAGTTGACAACTGTCCAAGGGAATACAATGACAGAAGCGTCGTGCCTCTCCGCAGAAGCGTCGCGCTACTTTGGAGCTAATTTTGACTGAATTTTAAGTGCCCATTTACAAATATGGAAGTTAGGATAGGTAACCCTGTGTGTCTTCTTTCCATTGCACCCTCAAAACTTATAAAATACCCACTGGAAGACCTTCAAAATTTGATTCTCCCAACCTCACTCCAGAAGCGTCGCGTAGAGGTAAAAAAGGTGGCAGAAGCATGAAAAACGTGATTTTTTTGCATTTTTCTTCAAAATGGGAGGGGTGACATGTTGACCTAATTTCATGTTTGTGATGTACAAGTGAAGATGCATCCAACCATGTAGAGTTTTATCCATTTAAGTGCTCTGAGAAAAAGTGTAGTGTCGCTGCGTGACGCTTTTGCTAAAGCCAAATTTTCATAATTTTGAAAAAACCACCAAAAATGCTAAAATTGCTCAAAAACCTCCAAAATGTGTTTTATGATGTCCTGGTACGATGGGCTAAACAACTAAGGAGGCCTCGACAAGTAGATCCAAATTTTCCTTCTCCTTAAGCTTCATTAGTGTTTCCTTTAGCTTCTTTCTCAAGTTTTTCACCCTCACCTTAGCGATTTGATTCCTTGTGAAATCGTGCCTTGCCATATGCCTCTAGAGGTTTTTATCTCTCTCTGCCTTCTTTAACAACTTCTTAAGATGATTGTCAACCCTCTCAAGCCACAACTCTTTATCGTGTTCAATTTCGGCAGCTATTAACTCAACAAAAGTTAACTGAGCTGGTGATGGAGATGGCTCTCTTTCTTGTTGCTTTTGCTTAGTTAACCCTCTTATTCTTGGCCTCCTAGGATTGCTTCAACCTCTTCGTATTCCAACTACTCAACATCCACCAATTCCTTTCCTTTATCCTTATCTGCCTTAGGTTTTGCCTTTGTTTTGCTTTGGAGGAGTTGTTTAACCTTCAGCTGCATATTCTCTTGCTGTAGGAAGGTAATAAAGAAGTTTACCTTTGAGAGGTTGTCCCTCAACTCTATTATCTCTGCATATTTTTCTCTTATGATCTCCTCAAATGTCTTGTCCTTTACCTGCTTTTCCATGTCAACCTCCATGGGTGCTTGTTCTTCATGCTGTTGAATGGTGACTCATCCTCATGCATTAGTGACTCACCATCATGACTAGGTGGTTGATCTACTGTTTGTCTTTGTTTAGTTGTTGTGTCAGGTACAATTACTCCATTGATGGTCTTCGAAGCAAAAACCATCCTATTTCATTTCTCATAGGTTTGAGTAATCTCAACCCTAGGTGCCTTTGATATCTCTGCTTTCCTACTTGAAGAGCCAACCTCTTTTTGTTGTGTTGGTGTTGATGATGTGCTATGGATGATGGATGGGCTAGTATGAGGTGTTGATGCAACTTTATCCATGAAATTTACCTAAGACATATTGATTGTTGAAATATGATGCAAAACAATAAGCTTGACCAAGCCATGATGGAATAAACTGGGGTGATGATATTTACCTTTGCTTTGTACCTTTTCGGTCATCTTGACCAAACTTTTGAACAAATAATTGGGCAAATTGAGTGGCTTCGTAGCAATGAAGTGCATCAATAACCTGACATGATACCGGTACAGCCTTGAAAATCTCCCTTCACATGTAAAATATTTCATAATTAACTTCATCGGATGGGAATATTTATCAAGTAATTGCCTGAAAGGGAAGATATGTTGAGGAGCATATTTGCAATGAGGTTTTAAGAACATTTTGTAGTTTTCAAGGTCCAATTCCATTCCTTTGAACCAAATTTCTCCATGGTTTGGGATACCTGTTGCTGAAGCAATGACATCTGTTGATATGGTAAAATCAATGCCTGCTATGATAGCCTTGTATTGTCTGAATCTAGTGCCATAAAAGGCTTGTCAATTGAGCATGACATCCCACCTCCTCGATCCTCTCACAAAACCTCAAACAACCACTATTTTCAAAACATATCTTGGCAAAAGGAGAGGCATTGATTTCTTGTAAGGTAGATGAATAAAACCTAGAATGGTGGCCTCCCTTATGAATCTTCTTTTCTTCCTCCATGGTGTTTTTCAACAAGATGAAACCCTAGCTGGATGAAATGGGTAGGGGAGGTGTAGAAATAAGAAAATAGAGGATGGTGGTAGGGTGGATTTAGGGGTAGAAATGAGGTAGAAAGAAGCTAGGTAAAAATCCCCAAAAAATTGAGGAGGTAGGGAGATGAGTTGGAAATAGGATGCAAGTGAAATTTCTGGAAATGGGTATGAGGAAGGTGGCCAAAAGATCAAACACAGGAATTTCCTAGTTTTCTGCCAAAATGTAGTGAAAATTAGGGTTTAGATGAAATTGATGGAAATGAATATTGTGAGTGATAGGGAATGTTAAGGTATGATGTATGGATGTTGTATGAGGGTTGTATATGGTTAGAGTAGGGTTTTATCAGTTGAAACAAGAAAAATATGAAAAACACCAAAAACATAGTAGAGATGATGTAATGAAGGAAACCACTAATTTGTTGATAAAATTTGACTTGAGAGAGGTAGGAATGGTGTCCACTTATAGTTTAGGAGATGTATGAACCCTTTTGCAAGTTTTTTGAAGCTTGAATGACTGATTTTGAGCTCAAACACCAAAAGCATAGCGCATGCCATAAACAAAGCGCAACACCTCAAAAGCGTAGCGCAACACCTCCAAAAGCGTAGCAGGAGCAAATTGGCACAAATTTCTTGTTTTTTCTTCAACCCTTGGAAGTTGTGGAGTGTGATGGTGAGAAGGGAGGAGCTCTATCGAACATCAAAGGATACAATGAGTTGAAGAAGTCTCTTTTTTCCCTTTTATAACATTATAAAATCACTTTTTGTCTTCTAGTGAAATCACAAACTTTTTGAAGATATTCCTCTTTCTTGAAAAAAATTAATGAAGAAACACACTTTATTCTATGAAAGACAAATTTCCTTCACTTATTTCCCTATATTTGCTACATTCCTATGCAAATGGCTTATATGGTGAAAATAAAATTCTATTCGTCCTCTTTCATGACATAAATTGACTCTTATGGTGGCGAAACAAATGAGACCTAGACTCTTGACCTAGATGTAGGTGTGGTGAATGACCCCATACCCTAAATTATAAATTGATGACATGACCTCTAATATGATAATGACCATGAATGGAGTGTAGGGAGTAGCATTTCAGACCTAGACATATTAAGTGAAGAAAATTTTATTTGAAACTGACTTGAAACAAGAAATTTTGACCTAGGACCACTACTAAGTAAATTTGAAAATAGTGTTTTTTTATCACTGAACATTTGGACACTAAAAAGTTCCCCAACTTCAAATGTTTTTGCAAACATCTAACATCTTTGGATTGATTTTCATAAAATTGGCGAATTTAATTAAGACTTCCAAGGAATCTTTGCAACTATTTCTTGTCTTGGATTTCATCTCGAAAGTTCAGTAAAGCTTTCAAGACATGATCTTGAAGTTCAACCTTTCCTTGTGAGCTAGTATCAAACCAAGATAATCAATTCTTGTCTGGCCAATGATGAATTTAGATTATGCTTTGGAAAGAACCAAACTATGATCATAAATCCTATTATATACAATTCATAAATGTTGTCGACGTTCTCTTACAACCTTTGAAAAACTAACAAATCATCAATATAAACAACAGATTCTAAATATAGAAAAATATCTTTCATTATTTTTTGAAATTCAGAAGGGGCATTATTTAGTCCAAAAGGCACAACACATCATTGGTATTGGCCAAATGGAACTACAAAATTTGGTTTGAAATGATCTGGAGGAGACATAGAAATTTAGTAGCCCATTTATTTCTTCTTTGCAAAGTTGTAACTCTCAAGGAGACATAGAATTGGTTGAAGCCTTTTGTGCTTTGCCATTAAAGCCTTCCTTGTAATGCAAATCTACGAAATATTTTTCTTCAAACCAAAAATCATAAGGATATTAAGTTATATAATCATGTTTTAACTTGTGAGTTATTTCTTTCAATTCTTTTGCTCCATGTAATTATGCATGTCTGACAATTTTGTTAATTTATGATAATTTGTTAATTGATTCTTCTACACGATCAAGTTGTTTATCAAAAAGTATTACTATGAAATCATTTTTACACTTAATTCTGACAAGTTTTCCTTGAATATGAATTACTACTGAAATCACTATCAATTGTAAATGGCATATGTCTCCTAACAAAATCTTGTCCAAACAATATATCACATCCCACAACAAAGTAATATAAATTTACACTAGTAGCATGGCCATCTAGCATTATAGGAAAATATGGAGAAAATGCTCTTTTGGTCATTATTGTTTTATAGACTGCTCTAAAATGGACTTGTGTAGGTTGCCAATAATAATTAGGAAAAACATTGAACTTTGCACAACTATTCATAGCTCTTGTATCTACTTGAGCATTCAAATAATACTTTTTTATTCTTGTTACATGAATATTGACTGTAGTTACGAGTTTGTCATCTAAGCCTTTAATTTTTGGTAATTTTTGTTCTTCTTCATTATCTTCCTCTCACTCTTGCAACTGGTCAGATATCTGATTAGTTGACACTTTAGTAAGTTGAGCTCTAAATTTAGACAAATCTTCTACATCTATTTTCACAGATGCTACTAGCTCTTTAATTTTGGCCTTCTTTATTATGACTGCATTTTCTTTTATCTTGCTTTGTTTTTTCTAGAATCAAGGACAAAAAAAAATCCATCGACATAATTATATTGGGAAACCAGTTCCCAATCAACTAGATCATATGATGTATTGAAACGATCCATCATATTTTGTTGGTGCTTCGATTTTGTCTTCAGAGTGCAATTATTGGCCTAATGTCCTTTTTTTTCGGTGTATAAAGCATACAACAGATTCTACTATAATTCCTTTTTTTTTGGAAAGTGTTTTGGGATTTTCTTGGCTATACCTCTAAGCTTTTCCAATTTTTCTCTTCCATTTGTACTTGTGGGAAAGAACAAGAACATTGTTTTTATTTCTTTATAGCATTATTTTTTCTCTTTTTACCACAACCAAAATGATAAGTTTCTGCATATATATCACAAACCTTTGGATTGAAGCCTAACTATTTCTTGACATTCTTTTGTACTTTCCTTGCAAGACAAGCTTTTTGCAAGTCTTGTAGTATGGCATCTTGTTTTCCAACAAGTGACAAACTTTCAATACTAATATTATTCAAATCTAAGTAATCTTAACAAGTTTAGGAAATTTTCCTAGCATAACAGCTAAATAATGGCGAAGATATGCAATGTTTCTAGGATTTGGGGTTTGGTATAACAGACTTTGCATTGTGCAATTGAACTCAAGAAATTGTTCAATATTAAAAACTCTTTGTGACATGAATATCTAGGTTAAATGTTTTATGGGTGTAGGAATCAAACCATACAATTGTTTTGCTGATGCTTTTGATAATTCCTTTACTGGCTTATCTTCTTCCATCATATTAATTTTGTCTTCATGTTTCAACCTATCCCCCCACATTCTTACAACTCCAGTAAAACACCATGTGATTTTGGGCCGGTTCTTGCCAGGAAACACGTTTTTTTGTATCGGGCCTTCTGTGTCAAATCCCATGCATTCAAATTTTGAATAATCATAAGAACCTCATCCTTTTATTTGCAATTTAGATTAATCATTAGAGCAATATCTTGGTTTTCTTTGCTCTAGGCAGGATAATTTTATGTATTCAAAGGATCAAAAGGAACTTTCTTGGAATCATATCCATATTTACTTCTGCACCATTTTTACCAAGCAGACTTGGGGTTCTTGGCCTTTATCCTGACCATAGGTTCTTGGAATTTTAATATCAAAAATTTCAAATTCATCATGCTCTCTTTTCCTTGAAGATTCACCTTCTTCGCGTTTCATTCCAAACACTTCAATCTCATTAATTTTTCCTTCTATGAGGGTGAGTTTATCTTGTGTTAATATGAGAGCATCATTTATTTTTCTATGTTAAGGACTTAGTTGTTTGAGGGCTAAGTATTTAGAGATAGAATCAAGATAATGGAAAATTTTCCTTTCAAATTCAAAATAATCTATAAGAGAACTAGGCTCAGATGATGTATGAAGTGATTTCTTGAGATTTGCAAGGGCTTTCATAATAATTTATAATTTCCCATTTATATCCTTTGAGATATTTCCTTGTTGAGTATTCATGGCAAGAATTAAAGGATGAAGCTCTACTAAATGCTCTTTTGTCTTTTTAACATCTCGAGCCATATCATCAATATTTTGAATTAAGCAGATAGATTGGTAATTATTATAATTTGAAGCTTGATAAAATCAGATGGCTCACTATATAATGGTCTTCTATAATGCAGACATTCAAGATCATAATTCAAAGTACCATCTTTAAATGTAGGAGTATATTTTCCTAGGTGAAGCTTTCTTTTGGGAAAATATATCCTCTTCTCATATTTATTTTCCCTTGGCAAACTAATCATCTTCATATATTTGATAAAGATGGCTATCTGGAGACATTCTTTGCAATTAGGGTGCTAACCATTATGTTGATTAGAATATGAAGAGCTTTATGCAACTTCATCGGTAGGCATTTTAGGTAGAGCCTTGCTTCTAGAAAAAAGAAGAAGATATATATTATTAAGGAAAGAAAATGGAGGGGATCTAGAGATGCATGGAAGGTTAGCAAAAGGAAAAGGAAAAGGAATTACTTAAGGATGAAGGAAAGCTAAAAGAGAGGACAAGAATCAAGTTCCTGTTATTCTTACATTCGTCATATTTGTTCAGATTTCTAACTCATTTTTCAATCTCAATGGCTTCTTTAAACCTCCTATTGAAAAAAGAAGAAGATATGAAGGTACTAGTAATGGAAGGACAAAAAAATCCAAGGAAAGAGATCATTATATATATATATATATATATATATATATATATATATATATATATATATATATATATATATATATATTAAGGAATGAAAATGGAGGGGATCTAGAGATGAATGGAAGGTTTGCAATAAGGAAAAGGAAAAGGAATTACTTAAGGAGGAAGGAAATCTAGAAGAGAGGAAAAGAATCAAGTTCCTGTTAATCTTGCATTCGTCATATATGTTCAGATTTCTAACTCATTTTTCAATCTCAATGGCTTCTCTAAACTTCCTATGATGATTCTATCCAACTTTGGCTAAGATCCTATAGTATTTTTTAAACATAAATGAGTAAGTTTATTAGTAATTATGCGCCCAATCCGAACAAATACATGGGGAATACAACTTCAAATTCACAGGTATTTCCTAACCATCATACTCACATAAAACAAGACTCTTTCTATCAACCTATAGGCATATCTGACAACACTTCCCATAATAGTATTACAT
This sequence comes from Pinus albicaulis, assembly GCA_034641835.2. Taxonomy (NCBI): domain Eukaryota; kingdom Viridiplantae; phylum Streptophyta; class Pinopsida; order Pinales; family Pinaceae; genus Pinus; species Pinus albicaulis. The sequence goes on from CM076574.1 coordinate 36,592,164, forward strand.
TGCCACAACTTTTAGCAGTTATGAAAAACTTTATAAAATGTAAACAAAACTATTCTTTCGCAAATTGTAATGGAAAAAAGAAACCTTACAGAACATTAACCTAACACAAAATACATAAGGATTATTTTGATTCTAGAGTTGGCTCATTGAGCTTGATATCCGGTTTGATAGGGATGTCCATAAGTTGGTCCAAAAGATCCGACACGGCCTTGGTGAGCTTGAGTTCAATGAGCATTCCTCTAAGAGCATCAACTTCATCTTCCATTTTGGCCAATTGTTGCTTGAGAGCAAACGAGCGTTCCTCTTGTGCTACTTGTGAATGGTACAACTTTCAGAAGTTCCACCCATAGATCATATAGTTCTTGCTACAATACTTCAAATTCAGAATTGCTATTAGTACACAAATTATCCTTCATAGAAGTATCTGAATTCAAGGTAGATTCCATTGCAAAAAGGAAATTGGTGTGCTGAAGAAAACAAGGATGCCCCTAACTAACGTAGAGGTTCATAGGTTGATATTGTTGATTGATAGTCCAACAAACAACCAAATTCACATACCAAACCCCACTTTTAAGGAGGATTACAAACTTCCATCGAACCAAAGACTTCCCTGAGCAAGTTAGAGATAATTCATGAATGATGATAACAAAATCAAAATTGTGATGATTGACCTTTCTATCCAGGGATTGTAAAATTTATATATTCAACAAGGAGAACTCGTAGAGACCTCTAAGTTTAACAATAGTAAGAGCCTGAATGCTCTAGAGAGTGGTGAGGGATCAGAAGAATAACCTTGCAAGCCTGAAAGGCCCTTTCTCAAAATTACCCATGAGCATAAGTGATGAGCCTTGGAATCCCCTGTTGCTATAAACAAAGCCAAGATAGGCTCTTCATAGGGGATGTCAGAGGAGGCCCATATGGACGTCATAGTTGAATTTGCAAGCCAAAATTTTACCCAATTCCTCGACCACAGACGATAGTGCTGATTTGCTAAGAAAGTGAACAAAGCTTGAACTAAGAAGCGAGGCATTTTATCGACGATTCAATTGTCTTGCCACACGATTGATTTCATATCACCATTAATTTTTCTTAAACACTAACCCTCGAAAATCATCACAAATCTGAAGTGTTGGAGATTCCAAGGATTTAGCCTTGGATTATCAACATTGCAAGCATCCGAGAATGAGTGAACCATCATTGCATGGATGCGCAATCCATGAGCAACCACCTCAATGACAAAAAGGATAATGGGCATATTAATTGTCATCATAAAGGCGTGAGGACGAGTATAACTGACATGGATCCATAAGATGCATATGTAAGTGATCAAGGAAGAGGAAGAGCATGGAAGGGGGATATGGGGACTAGGGAAATAAGGGATGGGGGAGGGGAGATGCAAGGAGAGGGGAGGAAACGAGGGGGATTTTAAAGGAGATATAATATTCCAAGAGAGAACAAGAGGAAGATAAAGAGAGATTATCATTTCAGGGTCACAAAACATCAAAGGGTCATTCTCAGAGCAAGGGGAGAAGATCACAGGTCCTTAGGGAATAAGATTAAGTTTTAGAGAACCATTTATATCTAAGATGACTTTACCCAATGTACAAGCTTTATCTGCCTCCTTATCAACTTTCAAGTTATTGCTTCTGAGAAATTGGAAAAAATCCTTAGAGCAAAAGAAGCTTGCCAAACTTTTAATCCTTATTAAGATTTGGGATAGGGAATTGTCCTTTGGATTTACAGGTTTAGAGAGATACAAGATTGTTATGAGAGAATCCCCAAAAATGATGATGTCTTTAATATCTTTGTCTTTAACGATACTGATACCTTGGAAGAGTCCATAAAGTTTAGCCTAATTGTTTGTATTCCTTCCCAAACCCTAAACATATATGACTTCTGTTATTCCAACGGGATTGTATAAAATCCCTCCCCCTCCTGCCACCCCTAGGATCCCGTAGTCTTCAATACAAATGTGTAGAAATTTGAATAATTTGCTAAATTATTCACCGAGATTATCCTGATTACACACTATTTAAGCTTCATGCATAATACATAACCTCTTCTACAATTGATCATCAATATGTGGAAATAGAAAGCAGTCGCATGCGCTCATTAAAACATAATCAAGCACACATATCAACACAGGATGTAATGGGGAAAGCAATTGCTGAAAACCCCCAACTATATGTATATTATAACGATAGAGAACATGTAACAATACATAGCACAAAGCTCTCACAGCTCTCAGCACTATCTCAATGCTACACACAAAACTAGTATGGAAAGTGAACTAGTCACAGGTTCAAATCTCCTCCACAAGTCTGCCTGCCTCTACTGCGCAATCTAAGATGAATAATGATGAGATCCAAGTTCGAATCCCACTGGCTTGTACTGCGCAATCCTCATTGGCAATCTCCATCAATGTGTGTGCAAATCTCATGCACAGCCAATAGTCACAACTGATAGTAGACTCACCCTTTCACCCACCTCTAACATTGGTCTCCACTGAACTGTCCATGCATTGCAGTTAACTGATGTGTTCTTTAGTTGATTTATGAGTTAATAATTAGTGAATTAATTAATAATTAATTCACACCACTCATCACTAGTGTATTTGTCAGTTAGACTAAATACAACTAGTTCAACAAAGTTAAACCGAACACAACTCCTCCAACTGTCTCATCAACTCCACCAAACTCTGCCACTTGAGTTCTAACTGAAGTCAATCATGCAATAGCTCAACTAACCCTTAGGAAAAGCGTATTTCCTTCTGTCAGTTGCATGTGCCACATCCAAGCATCAAACTGAAGTGCTCCAAGAGGATAAGATAATTTTTATAGTCTAAATATTATTAAGGGTTAATAATTTTTTAATGTTCTATTTTTAGCCCGACAGTCTAAAAATAGAAACCGCCCAATGTCTAAAAATAGAGGTCCATCTATTTTTACCAACTCGACCAATCATCCATAAATAGCATCCTGCAACTCATAGACCATGATCCATATGTCTAAAAATAGACATAGTCTAGAAATAGACTTTGCGCCAAAAATAGCCTGCGGGCCCACTTAGTGAAGGCGACTTCATTTCACTAAGCTCCATCATCTTGTTGCATTTTCAACAAAATGTGGTGCTTGGTTTTCCCAAAAAGTTAAGCTAGAGTTAAGGAATATGATCGGTAATGTTTAATGTGAGTTATATGTTCTTGAATCAACTACTTAACGAAACAAATTGTCTCACCAATATAGGAAGCTTCACATGAACATGGGATCAAGTACACCCCTTTCACGTCAGAAGGGTGAACAGGTGCTTTGATCAACTTCAAGAAACTACGAATACGGTTTAATAGCTTCAAGGTGGGAGAAACCTAATTTTTTTATTAAAATGTGAGTGATCCTATCCGTGGTTCCTTGGATGAAGGGAACCTGCACCTTAGAGACAAGATAACCAAGGTCCCTTTTTAATCTAGGACCTTGGATGGATTTCTGGAAAGCCTTAATGCCTTGGTGTTTCTTATAACCTTTTTTCACATAAACATCCAAGAGGTGGGATTTTTCCTCATTCAAATGGGCTTCATCAAAGATCCTTAATGCTTGGGTGGCCAAGGTGTTTAATGCACCAAAATTTTGGGTGAGATGATGATGGGACTCAACATGGAGATATTGCTTCGTGTGACTCTTTTTACGGAAAGCTTGGTGAGAAATGGAACTATTAACATTTTTGGAGATGAGAACATTTAGAAAGGGTAGGTTCCCTCTATCCTTGACCTCCATAGTGAAATTGATAAAGTCATTTTAATTATTTAGATGTTGTTTGAACACTTCTAAGTTGTAACAAAAGTATCATCAACAAACCATTTCCATAACTTTGGACGGAATGGTGCAAAGGCAAAGGCCTTGGTCTCAAAGCCTTCCATGAAAAGGTTTGTTATGATAGGGAAGAGAGAGGATCCCATGGAAACACCACAGGTCCGCTTATAGAATTCCCCTTGAAAATTGAAGAAGGTGGAATTCAGGCATAATTAGACCAACTTAGCCGTGTTGGAATCTGTAATGCGACTAATGATATTAATGCCTTCACTAATGGGAATCCTTGTGAAAATAGAAACAATATCAAAGCTAACAAAAATATGAGAAGGGTCGAGCTCAATGTCTTTAATCTCATTGGCAAACGAATAAGAGACTTTGACAAAGGAACTCGTAAGGTCGACAAGGGCCTTCAACTTTTGAGCCAAGTGCTTGGTAGGAAGATAAGTGGGACCACGTATAGTGTTAACAATGGGTCTCAAAGGGGCTCCCTCTTTATGAATATTATGGAGGCCATAGATTTCAAGGGTGAGGGGATTACTTTCGACCAACTTTTTGCTTAATTGGTTTAGAGAATTATCATATTTAATGGTGTTGGCAACCTCTTTAGAGACCTTATTTAATAGGATTCTTGCTAAGATCCTTATAACTCCCATTGTTATTAAGGTAGTCCGACATTTTATCCACATAATCGATTTTTCTTAGAATGACAATGTTTGGGTTATTATTGAGATGTGTTTATTGATGATGCTCTTAGGAGGTTTAGCCCTTCTAAGTACAAAGGCACAATCTTGTCTAATAACCTCTTTAGAGTTGTCCATTAAATCTTTAATACTAGATTTGATACAAAACATGATATCCTCACTAGAGATCCATTTGAGAGAAATGTAAAAATTTAACCCTTTTTGAAAAATATTACATACATGATTATTAAGGAGTTACTCCAATTCACACTCACACGTAAGAAAACCAAATATCTCATGCATTCACTAATATTATATCTTTACATAAAAATTAAGTAATTATATCCATTATTTTTATATTTAACTAACCTATAATAATATTATAATATTACTTTTTAAAATTTATAATAATATAAACATTCTCATGGATCACAATAAATTGTTACGCCAAAAGGCGTTCCCTTTGTTGGGTTTAGCTAAATGAGACTGTTCTTGCAGCCAATGGGAGGGCTTTCTCATCGTCCTTCCAGCCAGTGAAAACCTCCCATTTTTACGCCGAAAGGCGTTCCCTTTGTTGGGTTTAGCTAAATGAGACTGTTCTTGCAGCCAATGGGAGGGCTTTCTCATCGTCCTTCCAGCCAGTGAAAACCTCCCATTTGGCGCCTCCTCCTTTTACCAGCTCACAGTTCCAAAATTCGAGGCGGTTGCTCCACCCTCCTGCGCTCACCTCCTTCCCGCACGTCGGCTCGTTCACGACCCTGCTGCTGTCGGGTCGTCCTGCCTCTACTTGACTCCTAGCTGCACCACTGCAACACGCCTCCTCTCCGTGCCCGCATCCCAACTCCCGCTCTCAACCCGGCGCCCTTCCACAGACCCAGAGCAGCAGCAACAAGAGGAATCTGCAGTTTTCTGTTAAAACATCTGCCCTTGGCTTGCAAGGTGTTTTAATCGATAGTGAGGCCGCGCGCTCAGAAATTAGACTCCTCGTTGTCGGGCTCTCAGAAATTCTGATTTGAATGGTTCAAACGTAATTCTCTCATTATTGGGCATCCACAAAAATCTGAAAATTTAGTTGGATTGATTAGAGATTCTGGCGCCCTCTGATTCCCCCTGCAAATATTTGGACCACCTTCAAAATCAACCAAATGAAATAAAATTGGTATCTTGAGGTGGGTTTTAAGACAATTTGCAGTCGAACATCAAATTGATAGGTTCTTTGTACTGATCAACTGTATTTACTCGTCTATGCTAGGATCCATGTCTTTTATAAGACCCACAATCTGCTGCATTGTTGGTCGCTTTGATGGAGAATCTGCGGTGCAAAGATATCCTATCCTCAAAGCTTCTTGCATTTGAGTTACAGGTCTTGTTCTTGACAACTTTGGATCAATGGCACTGTCCGCACAGTTTGTCTTTACCAGATATCTCACCCACCCAACAAGAGTGGTTTCCTTGCTATCTGGATAATAGTCAAAAACAGGTCTCTTCCCTGTGATGAGTTCGAAAAGCACCTCTCCAAAGCTGTATATGTCACCCTTTGTGGTTGCTGTCCATGTTTGCCCATATTCAGGAGGAACATATCCAGGAGTTCCTGGTAGAGAAACACCGCCGGAGCCAGATGATATGTTTGATAAACCGAAATCTGCTAAATGTGACTGCAATGTTGAATCCAAATATATACTACTTGATCTCACGTCGCTGTGCACGATTTGGGGTGAGCAACCATGATGCAAAAAGGCAAGAGCCCTAGCAGTCCCCAATGCAATTCTATGGCGTACTCTCCATTCCATAGTCATCTCTTCGGAGTATTGACCTTCATTTTCCTCCCATGTATCTGAACTCCAATCCTCTGTGGCTTGTGTACCCAGCGGAAGATCATGAAGCCAATGATGAAGAGTGCCATTCTCCATAAAATCATAAATTGCTATTCTCTGATCACCTGCTAAACAATAACCAACTAGAGGAACCAGATTAGGGTGCTTTATCTTACCCAAAAATTCAAGCTCTGTTGCTGCCTCCTGGTCATTGTGTTTTTTTTCATGAACCAGGACCTTAACAGCCACGTGGAGACCACCTGCCAAAATAGCCCTATAGACAGGTCCATATTTTCCCTCTGCCAGCAATGTTTCCTTGTTGAAATGAGAAGTCGCATTCAATAAATCAGCAAATGTAATATTCAAAAGGGGTTTCTCAAACATCACAACTGGAACTGAGTTAGCAAGCTTCACATCTGCAACCCATTTAAATGAATCTGTCTCAAATGAAAAAGGACCAGATATATGTTTCTCTTCTCTGCATGACATTTGCTTCACAAGCCATTTTGTTTTTCTTCTGCATGCAAATGCTATACCACACAAACCTGCTAGAAAACATCCGAAGGAAATCCCCAGTGCCAAACCAAGATGGCTTCTCCTGTGTTGTCTGCCTTGAACAAAGTTTGGATTTACAGCTATAGGGCATGAGTATGATGCACCTTTAAATGCTGTTGGAAATCTAGCTGTAAAATCTTTGGGCATGCATATCGTCAGATTGTTGTAAGAAAAATTAAAATATGACATGGTCTCTAAATGCATTAGCAGTACCATGGGGATATCACCAATCAGATTGTTTACTGAGAGATCCAAGTAGGTAAGGTCATTCAGACTACCAACTACCCTGGTGCAGATGTGGGATGCCGAAGGGTTGCTGAAGAAGGCAGGGACACCTTCTTTGATGGATGCTGCGCGGCAATGCATAGATGAACTGGTAAGAAGGTGCCTAGTGGAGCGTGTGGAGTATATTGTTGATGAGGACTATCACAGTGTGGAGTATTTAAAGATTCATGACATTTTCCGTGACATGGCAATTGACATAGGCCAAAAGGCGGAAAACTGCTTATTTGCAGCTGGTCAACAGTTGCAGAACTTTCCGACTGAAAAAGTTTCCAGGAATTGCAGACGAATATCGGTGGGCTATAATGCTATTCATGATCTGCCAAATGATTTGAGATGTTCAGAACTGGGGAGCTTGGTATTAGCCTCCAATGTTCGTTTTCAAAAGGTTCCAGAAGAAATTTTCAGCAATGCCCTGTCTCTTCAGGTTTTGGATTTGTCATCCACTTCAATAAAAGGATTGCCAAACTTGAACCAACTTCAATAGCTTCAGTTTCTCAACTTGTCTAGCTGCTCCAAGCTGGTTGATCTACCTGACAGCCTCTGTAGTGTCCTGTCACTTAAAGGTTTGGATTTGTCATACACTCCAATAAAATCATTGCCTGGGAACTTTTGTAATCTATCTAGTCTTCAGGTTTTGAATCTTAATTCTTGTTTAGAGCTGCATGAACTACCGAATAATATAGAAGATCTTCAGAATCTAAAGCATCTCAAACTGGATGCATGTTTAAGTCTCGAGAAGATTCCAGAAAATCTTTCTCAGCTCACTTCATTGAACACTCTCATTTTTCCATTAATGGAGTCTACTTGTGCAATGAGTGTGGAAGATCTCTCAAGGCTCTCCAATGTCATGGAGCTGACAACGGTGGTGAAATCAGAAACTGCATTGGCCACAATGGATGAGATGAGAAACTTAACATTAGAATGTGACAATGATGTTGATGCTGGTGCAGATAGAGATGGTGCAGCCCCTGAGCGTGGTTTTCTCCAAAACATAGGAAATATGAAGAAATTGCAGGATTTTCATCTCATTAATTATCAGCAGGCAACTCTACCCAACAGTATTTGTAAGTTACAAAATATCAGAGTGTTACTTTTGCGCTCATGTTACCAATTGGAGGCTCTTCCTACCTTGGAGGAGACCAAAAGTGAGACTGCAGGTGAGTCTGCCTTGGACGAGACCAAAAGTGAAAGTGCAGGTGCCTCTGCTTTGGAGGAGACCAGAAGTGAAAGTGCAGGTGACTCTTTTCCCGTGTTAGAAAAATTAGTTTTAAGAAACTTGCTCAGGTTAAATTCCCTAATTGCAGGGTCATCTAGTGAGTGGAATGAAGGAACAATGTCTAGACTCCAATTATTGATGATTGTCAATTGTCCATTATTGGAAAGATTTCCAAGGGGAATGAAGCTACCTAAATTAAAAGAACTACAAATTACTATGTGCAATCAGTTGATGGAGCTGGACATTGGTAGTGGAAGTTATCCATTGTTAGAGTCTTTAACATTGGATGAACTAAACAAGTTAGAGAGCATAGCAGGATCTCCTAGTGGGTGGAATGAAAGTACACTATCTGAACTCCACATTGTGGAATTCGTTGATTGCCCTTTGTTGAAGAAATTACCGAAAGGAATGGAGAAACTGCCTCAGTTGAAGCAAATTAATGGAGAGTATGAGTGGTGGGAAAGACTCACTTGGGAGAATAATGAGATGAAACCAAGTCTTTCTCGCTAGTTTATGATCATATAAAAATAAAATCCTTTACAATGATGTAAAAATCATTGTTTATGATGATACAAAAACAAAATTCTTTACAATGATTTAAAAATCATTGATCTGTTATTTCATTGTTCAGGTATTTCATATAAAGATTAATGTTATTTCGATACCATATTGAAATGTCGTAAATGGACTTCTCTTATTATTATTATAATTTTCACCAATGTTTTAATTATACTATATAACTTTTCAATTTTTTTGTCTTATGTTTTCTATATCATTCGTTTTACTCTTTAACTAGTGTTTTTTACAAACTTTTTGCATGTGACATTGTTATTTCTCCTGAACTTTAATTCTGGGTACCTATTTCATCTCTCAAAATCTATTATTGCCTGTCATTTCACTTTTTAAGTGTCATTACATTGGTATATTTCCTATTAATTTGAAATTTTAATAGACTAGCAATTTTTTTTTATAACTGAAATTTACAACCATAAGCAATTTTCATCTAGTTGTACTGATTGGATCACTCCCGCAAGCAGTATTGTGTTTTTTATTTTGGTCTGCTTTCTATTCAGAGACTTTGTTTTCTTTATTTTCATCTATGTATGCTCCATCTGTTCCCATTTCTTGACATTTTTATTGGATTATGACTCAATTTTTTTTTTTTTTACAGAAACGGTTAGTGGAGTATATTGATTTCTGGCCTTAAAGCCTCAATTCAGATTACAGAATGTAAGGGCAGTGCCCAAAATCTCTCCAGCAGGGAACCAAAGGGCCCTTTCACTTATAGTCCAGCTTTTTTTACAATCCATAATATAACCGATTTCCGCTGTCTTACCAAATTTGAAGATACAAACGAACTGGTCCAATAAAAGACAATAAAACATAGAGCTAGAGATTTATGGAATGGGATCCCAGCTAACGGCTCCATCTCTTTGGAGGACTCCAAGGGAGTGGAGGACAGCTTTGTTGGCTTCAGCATCAGCTTCTTTATTGAAATCTCTCTTAACATGCAAAAAGTTTAGTCTCTGAAAACAATTTGCTAAAGTATTAATTCTGATCATCAATCTTGAAAGTCTTAGATCGGAGGGAGAAGATCTGTCCACCATGATTTTAATAATGGATTGGGAGTCTCCAAAGACTGTTGCATCAGAGATACCAAGAGATTTAAGTTGTTTAAGACCTTGGAGGAGGGCCAGCGCTTCGGCTTGGATGCTGGTGTTGTAGCCCACCCCCCAGGCATATCTGATCACACTTCTACCATCAGCACTTCTGACAATACCACCTGCACCAGAAGATCCTGGATTCCCCTTAGCTGCTCCATCAAAGAATAGGACGGAGCATCCTAACTTAGCGCAATACTCAGGAAAATCATCTGCGTTCATCCTAATTTGCCAGTCGTTGAGAAGATTGGGAGGCCGAACAGAGGCATTGAAGTGCAGGCCGAGCATATCGACCCATATTGAATCTTGCTCACACAGATCCGCTCCGTCCAGATGATCTCTTAAACAGTCCTTTAACTGACATTTTATTTTTACCAACACAATCTTGATATCAGTCTTGTTGCCTCTGAAAATCCTCTGGTTTCTTTCCAGCCAAACTTGCCAGCAAATAATTTTAGGGAGAGCGAGCCAGGCAGCAATAATGTGACTGTTCTTAGAAGAGGTTCCAGGATACTTACCCCTCCAGTTCGAGAACAGATCAGCGATATTAGCGGGTAAGGCAAAGTCAGAACTCCATGGACTGAGGATCTCATGCCAAATCTCTGCCCCAAAGCTACAGTGGAGCATCAAATGGGAGGCAGACTCTTCGTTAACACCACAGAGCGAGCATCTCGATGGCCCCTGGAAACCTCGTTTCTGGAGTCTATCATCGGTCAAAATCCTCTTATGACAGAGGAGCCAGCAGAATATGTCAATTTTTGGAATCGAAGTGTGAGACCAAATTCCTTTCCAAGGCTCAGGATCGGGAGGGACGTGGGGGCGAGAAATCAATTGTTTGTAGCCCTTTGAGACGGCATAACTCCCTGGAATCGATCCCCATCCACGGATGTCAGGCTTTCTTCTGTGTAAAGGGGCTTTGCCTTTTAAACGGCCAAGAAAACTTTCGCGCTCCTTGAACAGATTTAGAGGGACCTCTAGCTTAATCCAGTTTTGCCAGACGTCGCCCACCCACTGGGAGATGTCCCACAAAGAATTGAATCCGGCTCTAGTCATCCAATCTTTCAACATACTAAGGGAAATGTCATTAGCAAGAGGATCGTAGGCCATGATACGATCCTCCCAAATTTTTATGTGTTTGCCATTGCACGGGATCCAGTGAGCGTGTTGACTGATTAAAGAGTGAGCTTTAGCGCAGAGCTTATGGATCATCGAGCCAGATTTAGCGATGGGGTTATCCAGACATCTTTTTCTCTTTCCTCGAAAGTATTTTTTCCACAGCGCCAGCTGCGCCCATCCCGGATTTGGTGCAATAATCCGCCATAACAGCTTCGCTCCCAACGCTACATTTTGAATGCTGATACTCTTGAAGTTCAGGCCGCCTTCCATCCTTGGCAAGGAGATTTTATCCCAGCTGATTAAAGGGATTTTCTTGTCATTCGATTTCCCTCCTTTCCAGAAGAATTTTCTGATATGCTCCTCCATCTTTTTCATAATGCCAATTGGTGCCAGCATGACTGCAAATTGATAAATAGGGAGACTGTTTAAGACAGCTTTTATGAGCACAGACTTACCAGCCAGATTTAGCCAATTGAAACCCCAGGCTTGAATCTTGACTTTGAATTTTTCCAGCAGAGGAAGCCAGTCTCTGCTCAGGGAGCCTTTTTGGAATATGGGGAGCCCCAAATACTTAAAGGAAGTCCATGATGAGGAGGCAGCGACACCAAAACAGGAGGAGATTGCTTGGAGGGTGATGGCCGAAGTGTTCCAGCAATAGATATGGCATTTTCCTTTATTAAGTTTACTTCCAGAGACTTCACAATACCCATCCACCACCTATTTAAAATTATTGGCCGAGGGGACAGTGGCTGCACCCAGAAGGATGGATTCATCAGCAAATAAGGCATGATTTATACTTTTAACCCCCCTTGCAATGCACAGACCCAAAATCTCTTGATCATGTTGCTTCTTATTCAAGAGGAAGCTGAGGACAGAAGCTTGGAGGACAAAGAGCAGGGGAGAGAGAGGACACCCTTGCCTCAGTCCTCGAGAAGCTCTGAAAAAATCAGTTGCCCTCCCATTCACCAGGGGAGCAATCCAAGGTTCACTTATACAAGCCTGAATCCATTTAATAAATTTAGAACCAAAGCCAAACTTGTGCAGAGTATCCAACAGAAATCTGTGTCTCACCCTGTCGAAGGCACTTTCTAAGTCAAGCTTAATAACCATTCCTTTCTCTTTCTGGAGCTGACTAGAGTGAATAGCCTCCTGAACCAGGATGTAATTGTCTACAATCTACCTTCCTTTAATAAATCCTCCCTGATTCTCAGGAATGATGACTAGAAGGACGGTTTTTAATATGTTTACAATTACTTTAGTTATCAGCTTATATCCTATATTGCAAAGAGATATAGGCCTAAATCTGCTGAATCTGTTGGCTCCATTTTCCTTGGGGACGAGGGCTAGGAACGCCGAATTAGTGCTTCCCCCGATTTTATGACAGTCTTGAGATTTCCGAATCATTCTACATAAGTCTTTTTCAATGAACAGCCAACATGACTGCAGGAACCTGGCAGTAAAACCATCAGGGCCAGGCGCCTTATCTGGCTCCATTGCAAAAAGAGCATTTTTAATTTCAGTGTTAGTTACTTCTGCTTCCAAATACTTATTTTTCCTGGGGGAGATCAAAGAGGGAACCTCATTCACCAGGTTTGGATTATAACCCAGCCCCTCCTCTTCGCTATACAGATTCTTAAAGTGGAGAAACGCAGCTCTTTTTATGCTTTGAATGTCTGAATGCTTGTTGGTCTCATCTTTGATTTCTGTGATGGAGTTAAAGCTCTTCCAAGCCTGGGCTTGTTTATGAAAAAAAGAGGAGTTCCTATCTCCGGCCTTAATCCAAAGACACCGAGATTTGATCCTCCAATATTCTTCCTCAGCCAAGCTTGCCTTATGAAGTTTTTGTTGAAGATCAGCCTCCCTGTCTAGGATATATTTAGTAATCTCTTCATTTTCCACTCTCGTATGATGGTTCTCTAGACAGACTTGAATCCTTTTCCTTTCCACAGCAGGGTGAGGAAGGGATTTTATCCAATATTTAATATCAGCTTTGGCTCTTCTTAATTTTTCTTCCCAAACAAAAAAAGTCGACCCCTTCACTGGATGTTTCCAGCTTTCTTCCACAAGTTTCATGAAGGACGGCTCTTTGATCCATTGAGGGTTGAATTTAAAAGGGATGGGGCCTTGATCCAAATTAGCCCGAAGCTCGAGCTTTATAGGTCTATGATCGGAAACGGTGGTAGGCAGTATATGCATTCTAGATTCAAGACCATAGAGAAGAAATGAGCTATGAACAAGAAACCTATCTAATCTTGCAGCTATATGCCCCGGACCGAGTCTTTTATTGGACCAAGTGAACTTACCAGAGGCAGGCTTGATGTCGATCATATCCCAATCCTGAAGCAGATCCTCCACCCACTCCCTCGCCGGATCTCTGACAGTGCACCCGCCTCGCTTTTCAGATAAGGAAAGAGTGAGATTTAGATCTCCAGCGATTATGATATTTGATAGATTTTCCGAGTCTGCCAGTCCTCTGATGGAGTCCCAGCAGGTTCTTTTCTCCCTTGCGCTGACAGGGGCGTAAACATTAAGGAGACAAAGAGAGTCATGGGAGCCAACATGCTGCAGCTTTAAAAAGAGCCAATGGGTGTTGCAGATCTCTTTGATCTTAGAATATTTTCTGCCATTCCAAATAGTGCCCAGGCCTCCGGAAGCGCCTCTTGCTGAGACTGCTTGACTTTCACTATTTTTCCACAGTTTCTTGCTAATAAGGAGAAAATCTTTATCCTCCATTTTGGTCTCCTGGATGAGGAGAAAGTCAGGGGATTCTGATCTTATAAGGCTTCTAACTGCTTCCTCTTTTATTCTGCTCCCCAAACCCCTACAATTCCAGGAGACTAACTTCATTATTTGCTTTTGGAATGATGAGCACCTCTAGTGCTCTGAGCCTGGTTTCTAGTCACCTTCGGAGATCTTGCCAAGAGTTTCTCTAAGGTTGGTTGACTTCCTTGGAGTTTGTCCTTATAGGTTTCCTGCTCTCTTTTTTCACGTGCAGATTTTCGGCCTCTCATTGATCTTCTGGCCGAGGTTTGCGAGTCTCCTATTTCACCTTCTTCTTCAGAGTCCTCCGAGACTTGCACTTCCTCGGTCTCTTCAATGTGAATCTCTTTCGGTCTGCCTTCGTTACTTTCAACTTGCTTTAAACTCGAGGGGGACTCTTTGTGTGGCGAATCCTCCTTCTTCTTTTCAACATCAAGGATATCTTCATTTGCTGAGCTTAACTTAACAAACTTATTTCGATGCTCTTCCATGTGGGGAGTTTGGATCACGTGGTTTGATTGAGGACCCTTACCATTAGAGGTTCCTGATCTTGGACCTTTGTGAGTAGTTTTGGTCCTTTTTACCTGGTTCCATCTTTCTTCACTGCCTTTTTCTGCTTCACTGTTTGATGGGCAGCCTCTAGCAAAATGGCCATAGACATGGCATTTCCGACATTTAAACGAGAGTTGCTCATAGTCCAGTTTTTGGACATGAGTCCAGCTACCGACCCTGATTTTTATTGCCTCAGGAAGACCGACCTCCAGATCCACTTCGACACAAATTCTAGCACAGTCGTATTGGTCTTTACTGTTTGCGCGATCGATAAATTTTCCTAAAGTGTTCCCGATGTGCTTGAGGGACTCCCAGTTCCAACAGTGCACAGGCAGATTAAGCAGCCTTACCCAAACAGGAACAGCAGTAGGGACGTCGACTGCAGGGTCGAAGTCGGGCGTCCATTTGTTTAGATACAATCCATGAGGTCCCATGAAATAGGGACCATTCCGGAAAATCAAGTCCTTATCCTCCTTGTCAGAGAATTCAAACAGGAAGAAACCCCTCCCTAAAAAATACGAAGTGACTTTGTTTTTTATTAGCGGTGCCCAGTTCCGAGCAACCCAATTTTCCGTGGCTTTAGGAGAGGGCCAGAGGCCTATGAACTGGCCAACCAAAGCACAATCAGCTAACGAGAGGGCGACCTTGATCGGACCCTCGGGCGGGAGCGAGATTTCAGGGATATCTTCCAATCTTTTGACAAACTTTGAAGCCTCAGAGGCTTTCTTCTTCGGCAGGGAGGCGAGAAGCTTAAGGAAGGCTTCCGCATCAGGAGGGGGAGGCGGAGTGGGGGGGACCTAGGCATCACCCACAGTCTCCATAGCAGCCACGAGGCCAAGCACTGATAACGACAGAAAACGTGAGCTCAGAGACCTCCCACGAAGCTAACCATTTGAGTAGTCAGCAAAATGTAGAAGGAAGGACCCTTTCGAAATCCAAAATCACAGGAAGAAGAATAATGCCACGAATAAAGACCGAGACTCAGATACTCCACAAAGAACCACGCTCGAAGCTAAGAGCTAGACCGAAACAATGCGCCGCGCCAGAGTGTCGCGCAGAAACTCAGAACTTCAGGAGGACGAAGCACTGTGACACCCAATCAACGCCGCGCGGGCCTGAACAACGCCTAGGGGCTCCGGAGACCCCTCTCACTAATGGAATGCACAGCCAAGCCTTCCACAGCACAGGCAGAGGCTGGCCAGCGGCCCCGAACACAGGAGAACAGTTACAGAGTCGGCAGCTAGGTCAAGCCCTCTGCACCAAAAAACTAATTTATTGGCATCAACTGCCGGATTATGACTCAATTATTACTATTATTATTTTCTGGTAATTTCGGAATATCAACTGCACCAGTACAACTATTTCATCATAAATCTCACAAACAGGCTGCTATGCTATGTTTGTGCAGCTATAACATAACATGTCTCCATGCTGTACATAGCATGTCTCCAGAGACGACACCAATGGTTCACTAATTTATCTTAATTTGAAACACATCTCTATCTAGATTTAGATTTACTGGGATGTGTCCACTATCATAGCTAGATCTAAAATTAGCATGGCTATTATCTATCGCATCCATTGGCCTTTGCTTTGCTTTATTTCTAAATGAAAACCTTTCCAACTATTCTCCCATCGCTGTTGGGTCATGTAGCAGCCTAGGTAAGAGGTCAGTGCAGACATGATGCAGAAGCATCTTTGAAAATCCCAAACAAAAATCCCAAGAAAAGTTTGCGGTGTCTAGCAAAGCTTGCACAGGAAGATAATACCAAGAAAAGATGTTCTAGCTAACATGTACCCAAAACAGGCTGTTCAAAGATGATTCGTCTCTTGAAAGGGGATTTGGGTGCTTTAAGGACATATTAAATATTGATTCTAATAATTCTAGAAATTCAAGCATGGAAATCTGAATAAAATAATGTTCAACCTATGACTGTAAATACCACATACTCTAAGACTCGTAGAAGATGTGCTCACTGCTCACTACTGCAATGGATTATATCCAGTGCAACTTCAACTCTGACTGGCTTGAAGATGGGAATAGTGAGAGTTGAGCTGAAATGCAAGTCCTCAGCACTGCTGGAGGTAGTTCTAATACTGAAAAGTGACAATAAAATGTTGCCTTTTGTGATAAAATTTTCATGAGAGGGGGGTAAAGTCCTTCCCTTTGAATCATATACAAGTCATATGTTCTCCGGAATGAGTCATCCTACCAAAGATTCTTGCAAAACATATATGGAAGCATGTACCAAACAAGGTCCGTCTAGCAAAATATTGCAGTACTCAAAACCCAACTGCTTATGATTAGTGTTGAAAATTTTTCCAAGTTTTTCAGTCGTCAATATTTCTAAGTTGTTCCAAGTTTTTCAGATCCAATTTTATGCTTGACGATATTTCCCTCAAGATTATGCTGGACGATATTTTCCCCAATATTTCTGATAAGTCTATTTCTGGACCCTCCGCTCTATATTCCCCAACATGATATTTGCAACATTGTTTGTGATACTTCAGACTTGATTAGTTGAAAGGGCTAGTGCTTTAGTTATAACTGCTTGAAAACAGTTGTAATACCATCAATTAAGTACCATATTAATTATGACAACTAATAAAGTAACAGTTGCATATTGTTTAAAAAGTGGCTCACTATTTCCCATATAGTAGCTGTTGGCCAGACTAGGACCAATATATGCAGTTGATAAACGTTTAACGATGCACAGGGAAAGCGAGGGGGAGTTCACACGTTTACCCAGGAATTAAAGCTGTTGACGATGCATTTCTGCAACTCGCTTTTGCAAATGCATTTCTGCATTTCTGGAATCGCTGCTTGCCTTGGCTATATGTTAACATGGGGGTTTTAGTGCCATCGACCATAATTAGCATGGGATTTTATTTTCTTTGGACATATGTTGTTGGCTTCAGTTCGAACTGTTTTTTGTGAGTCTATCCTATTCTGCTAAATCCTATTATCGAATAAATTAAACGTTAAAAATAACTAAATCATACTTAAAGTTTGAATTTATATATTTATTTTATTTTCAACAATTAAATGCTATCATACAAAAAATATTAGAAAAAAATATAAAAACACATAAATAAATTAATTTAAAAAAAATACAAATAAATGAATAAAGCAAAATATGAATAGATAATTAAAATAAAATAAAAACAAACAAAATAGAATAAAGATATAATTACAAATAAAAATATGATATATAAAACAAAAATAAAAACTATTTAAAAAAAACAAAAAAACAAAATACATAAATAAATAGAAAAAAAAAATCAATAAATACATCAATAAATAAATAAACAAACAAATAACGTAAAATAAAATTAATTACATTTTACTAATATTAAATTAATAATTATTCTTTTTATTAAAATAAATATTGAAATTTAAAATTAAGTTTATCGACTTTGATCATTTGGTTTACTCTTTTTTAAATAAAATAGAATGATTTTATTATTTGAGTCAAACTAGCCATTATTTTACAAACGCCTAGTAGGAATTACAGTTTCTATTTAAAGAGGTTATTTCATCAGGTTTTCCATCTTATTCTAATCATGCCTCACACTGGCTGGTTCAACCTAATCTATTCTAATGTGATTTTCACAAAGACATTTAGTACATTTGCTCCACTCTTTCTAAAATAAAATAAATTACTTTCTAATTGTTTGAGTCAAACTAGCCATTTCAATCTTACTCTCTCTACTATTTAGTATTTAATTAGTACTATTTACAACTTCAATCAATGTTTTTCTATTTCTTTATACGCTTACATTTCAAATTGTGATGTGCATATATCATTTCAAATATGATTAACAATAATTTCAAACAAAAAAAAAACACTTCGAATATTACAAATATGCACTAGCAAGTCACTCTTTACTAATCTTAGGCAATTTTAATTTGTTGTTTCAGGCTTCAGTATCTACTATTTAGTCTTTCCTTAGTACCATTAACAATTCCAATCAATGTATTCCATTTGCTTATACGCTTACATTTCAAACTGTCATGTGCATGTGTCATGTCAAACATGATTAGCAATGAGTTGAAAAAAAAACTTGGAATATTCAAGATATACAATTGCAAGTAGCATAATTCAAAAACTAATTTACAATTATGGTTATTTGACATTACTATTTCCTTTCCTTTTATACCTACAAACCAACATCCTCTCCTAACCTATTTTGTGCCTATGCCTTGTTTACCATGGAAATAATTCAACATGCCCTATTCCAAAATATATGTTCCATAGGGAAAGCCTTTAATCTACTCAGATTTCCTTCCGCGAACTCCTCTCCAACCTTCGCAATGCAACACCCACTACTGATGATTGGAAGCTTCTTATGACACGCTCAAAAAACAAACCTTCCTGAAGCTGAGGTCCAGTCATTCTCAAGTTCAATGCATCTATACGCAACAAATGAGGCTGTTGACATGCACAATAAAACCATGTTGAAAACACTCAACCAACCAATCACACGTTCCTACGCTACCCAAAGGAAGGAATTTAGAGGCAACAAACAGGAAGATGAACAACTAGCTGCAAAAATTATCCTTTGCATTGGACAACGAGTTATTCTAACAAGCAACTTGTGGATTGAGGCTGGCCTTGTCAATGGTGCACTCGGCACCGTCCGCTCGCTCGTATATGCACCAACATCTAAGCCACCCGAATTGCGATTATTTGTTGTTGTCGACTTTCTTCACTACAAGGTTCCACCATGGGATCCTTCAAATCCTAAATTTGTGCCGATCCCCCCCCATAACAAGGGGCTCACAAACACAAATACCGTTTCGCATGGCATGGGCCTTAACAATCCATAAATCACAAGGCATGACACTAGATAAGGCAACAATCGACATTGGAAACATTGATCGACAGGGTCTCACTTTCACAGCAGTATCAAGAGTCCGTTCATTAAATGACCTGTGCATCTCCCCTGCTTTCTCCTTCTCTCGCTATCCCCGGATGAAGGAGAGCCCTTTCGTCATACGCAGAAAAAAAGAAGAGGCTCTGCTCGCCTCAAAATCTATTGCTCAAGCTCCTTCAAACCCCTCTACTATTGGTACCTTACCATCCCACTAGCTATTCACTATTGTGCTTTCCCATTTGACTATATCTTCTATACATTGTTCACTAACATGCTTTCAATTTCCTTGTAGGAACATAATGGATCGTAGATATATCTCACAGCTCCAACAATTTTGCAAAGAAATCAATGAACAAGAAGCTGCACTTCTCAATTTATAGGAGCGATTCCTGCATCCACCTACTCTGCCTCTTTACCGGTTGCGCCCCACAATACAACTACTGCAACGGATAAGAAATTGGATAAATATCCTCATCCATATTCATGAAAGGGATGCACACAGAGAACTCCGAGCATACTATCTTGACCATGTACCATCTCCAGACCCGATTCACCCTTAACCCTGTTTATAATACTTCGCGTCTGGAAGCTATGGCTATACTGTGTGATATGGAACTCTCTTACCGCTCCGATGCGATAACTATTGGAAGTCTCACGCCGCAATATTTTTTTATGCTGCAACTGTCGACAATTGCTACAGCGCCGATGCGATATTCTGGACCCGATGCATTTCAAAACTGAGATGTATTTTAATTCAACTCCACTGTGACAGATCTATAAAGTCTTTTACACCTTCCAAACTGCACCGATATCATATTAATCGGTGATCGCAGTTCGCCAGGATTGAATGTCACTTCACTATCGCCCGATTCCACAACGCCGATGCGAACTCTCCGGACCCGATTCACCCTTAACCCTGTTTATAATACTTCGCGTCCGGATATTATGGCTATAATGTGTGATATGGAAGTCATCGGAAGTCTCAAGTCGCAATACTTTTTTATGCTACAACTGTCGACAATTCCTACAACGCCGATGCGATATTCTGAACCCGATGCATTTCAAAACTGAGATGTAATTTAATTCAACTCCGCAAATCGCTTCAGCAATTACCAAGAAACAAACACATCAACTTATGCTCATCACACATCGATGTATACATCATTCAATTTATTCATAGCATAAAAGGACAGAGTCTCGGCATTTGCTAATTACACAAGAAAAATAACTCCACTCACTGTTACACACAACACAGTTCTCATTCCCTTCTGAGCTTTCGCTCCATTCCAATCCCAACTCTTTCTCCAAATCACCAACCAGCTCCAGGCTCAAAGGATGTTGACTAAGAGACCTCATCGACCACCATGGATGCGTTTGTCAAAATGGTGTGACGGTGGGACCCAAAATACACCGTTCGTCTCCTTTCGGCGTTCCTTTGCACCACAAGTGCAATTGCTAGTAAATATTCTTGCTTCATTTAAAAAAATCTACTTCATTTCAAAACTGATAGCATTAAAGTTACTACTACAATTTCACCGAAAGGTGAAAAGGAATGCTGAATTCAATGGCGTGACAACTTCGCTCCTGAGCCAGACTCAACATAACATCATCATCGTGGAGGACACCAGCGATTTCAACTACTAATTATTAAATTGTATTTTTGTTATTTTTTTAATAGGATGATACAATTCTTTGTTTTGTTGATTAGATTATATTTTTGAACGTAATGGGTGGATTTTAGTGTATTGATTTTTTTAAAGATGTTTAAAATTTGCTAAATATATAATTTATATTTATATTTTTAATGAAACTATAATTATACTTAATAATACTTAATGTTAATAAATCACTATCAAATACATGATTGGACTACGCTAGATGAATTAATTGAGTCTATTGAACATATTCATGACGAGACACAAGAATAGATCTCCAAAATAAAAGGATTCGTCCTCCATATTTTTGTGATTCATGGTTGTACAAAAGTAAAGCGTCAAAGCGATTATGCCCACATAAGTTCTTTCATGGAAAAAATATTGAATTAGCAAATATTCATTGAGAAAGAGATCTCGTTGAAATATTGGTAATGTATTTGAATTCAATGGCAAAGAATGGTTGTAAGCCTGTGGGGTTTTTTTTTTTCACTTGCAAGAATTTGAAGATATGGATGAAGGCATTTATCTTTATAAGTAAAATTTGTCTACCAAAACATGCTTTGGAAAAGTTCGGTTTTGGTTAAGCCGTATTTTTATTTAAAGAGTGTCGCGGGATGGCATTTTGTTTTATCGTATGGAATCGACATTTGTGAGATCATATCAACTCCGACGCTAAAATATTTAAATGCTTCTACAAATTCCTTCGCTAAGACGTAGTATGGATTTCCACTACTATTATTGGTATTTTTTACCCCCATCTCCCACATTCACACCATAGAGTTTTGTTGCAAATGATCCATATGGACACGCCCCAATTGCAATAATAATACCAAACAAAGTAATTATGCCATGGAAAGGATAATTTTATTACCACTATTAAGGTAGTGTTCGAATTTAGTTTGAGCGAATCTGCAATACCATTGTTGGCTCTGAGTTTAGATTGATGGATGTAGTTGCTGTTGAGATTGCAACAAGATGATGAGCTTAGTGGAAAGAAGTTGCCTTCACTAAGTGGGCCCGTAGGTTATTTTTGGCGCAAAGTCTATTTTTAGACATATGGATCATATTCTATGCGTTGCAGGATGCTATTTGTGGATGGTTGGTCAAGTTGGAAAAAATAGATGGACTTCTATTTTTAGACATATTGGGCGGAATCTATTTTTAGATTGCCAGTCTAAAAATAGATATGTCGAATATTATTAGCTCTTAATAATATTTGGACTATAAACATTATCTTATTCTCTTGGAGCACTTCATTTAAGCGCACAAATGTGGCACACGAGCTGATAGAAGGAATTATGCTATTCCTGAGGGTTAAGTGGAGCTATTGCATGGATACTTCAGTTAGAACTCATGTGACAGAGTTTGGTGGAGTTGATTGAGGAAGTTAATGGAGTTGTGTTCAGTTTAACTAATCTAAACATAGTTGAGATAGTTGTATCTAGTCTAACTGATTGATACACTAGTGAGAGTGGTGTGAATTAATTATTAATTAATTCACTAATTATAAACTCATTAATCAACTAAAGAATACATCAGTTAACTTCAGTGCATGGACAGTTTCAGTGGAGACCAGTGAAGAGATAGGTGAAAGAGCAGGTTAACTATCAATTGTGACTATATTGTTGCATATTTGCAACAACCAGTGATTGGAGAAGCCCATGAGGATTGCGCAGTACAAGCCAGGTGGTTCAAGTTATTTAATGAGCCATCCTACAACATTGATTACGCAATAGAGGCTGGCTATCAGGTGGCAGAGATTGGAGCATGTGTTTTGCTAGATCTGGCTTGATTAGTGTGTAGCAATTGGAGGTTGTGCTGAGAGCTTGTGAGGAGCTTTGTACAATGATTGTTACATGATCTCTATGACATATAATATATAGATAGTTGGGGTTTTCAGCACAAATCTTCTTTTCCACATGAAATCTTTATTGTTCATATGTGTGATTGTTTATGGTTTTAGTAATAGCATCACGGTGTTTTTATTTCACAATTAATGATCAATGGTAAAAGAGATTCTGTATTGTGCATGAAGATAAAATAGTGTGTGATCAGGAGAATCTCGGTGGATAACATATCAGTTATTCAAATTTCTACATGGTATCAGAGCGATATTGATCATTGGAGCAATTGCAAAACATTGAAGCGATTGAGTTTTGAGCTGGTGGAATTCGAATTTGCAGCAGTGTTTTCTTGGTGTCGAAGTTGAGATGTCTTTCAACGGATTGCGATTGGAGTATGCCCTTGAGGGAAGCTCGAATTATATTGCATGGAAGGACAGGATGGAGGCGGTGCTAGATGAAAATGGGTTGAAAGAGTTCATAGATGAAAGAGTTCATAGATGCGAAATTCCAAAACCTACTGGCGATGTTGCCGCCATGGTATATAGCAAAAGGAGCAACAAGAGTGTCGAAAGGATTGTTGGAAGGTGTGAAGGATCACATAGTGTCCGGCCTTCATGGTAAAGCTTCTCCATTCTTGATGTGGAAATATTTGATTTGTTCAACAAGGCGACTAGGATTAGCTCAAGGATAAACTTCGGGGAACATAAAAATGTAGAAAAGCGTGATAAGCTTAAGTATACAGTTCATCAAGCTAAAGGATAGTGTGAAGTGTGGGGGTTATTGTTGATGACGAGGACTTGGTGAGCTTGGCTCTCCTTGACTTAGAGGGAGTTGGCATTCCTATAGGACTCTTGTCCAGTAATTAGGGAGAAATTGCCAGGATGGGAGCGACTTTGGTCGGATCTTGTGCAAGAGGAGATAAGGCGAAGTACCAGGGATGGATCTTCATCAAAGAACTCAGATGAAGAAAATTGCGCTTTGGTTGCCAAAGCAAGGAAGGGGAAGAGCAAGAATAATGCTTCTCAATCCGGTGCGAAAGGCAAGAAGCAGGACATGTCCAAGGTGAAGTGCTTTCACTGTCACCAACACGGACATTACACCACTAATTGTCCATAAAAGAAGAAAAATAAGCAGGCTACTGGATCTGCAATTGGAGAGGCCTTGGCCTCGCAGTTTGAGCTGGATTTTTTGCTGATCGCATGCTTGGTCTCAAGTGTGATGGGTTCAGTGTGGTTTCTTGACAATGGTGCGTCTTTTCACATGATAAGAGATCGAGATTTGTTTACTAATCTGGATGAGAAAGATCTTGGAGTGCACATCGAGATGGGTGATGATGGTAGATACAATGCGACCGATATCGGTACCATTTCCTTTGAGAGGGAGTCTGGTAAACCCTTCGTATTGAAGGAAGTGATGCATGTTTCAGGATTGAAGAAGAATCTTATCTCTATGGCGATGTTAGAAGACAAGGGATATGATGTTATCTTTAGCGAGGGAAAGGCTTTCCTATGTAGTAAGGCAACTGGTGAGACCTGGAGGATAGGGGTTCGAGTTAAGAACCTTTATCAATTGCAGGTAGATGGCTGCGCAGTAATGGCAGGCAAGGCAGAAGGAGTGGTGAGCCGGGATGATGGCGAGCTGTGGCACCGGAGATTGGGCCACCTTCACCATGGATCTTTGAAGATACTCTAGCAGATTTCTACTGGGCTTCCCAAAGGTACACTTGCGCAGTCAGATCAGTGCAAGGGATGTACTTTGGGAAAATTTATGAAAGCCACCTTTCACGAGAAGGATAGTCGCGCCACGACGATCCTTGAGAGAATTCACACAGACGTGTGTGGACCTTTCTTAGTAGCTTTGACAACAAAGCACAGGTACTATGTGATATTTGTTGATGTTTTTTCTCGTAAGTGCTGGATCTTCTTCATGCAGAAGAAGAGTGAGACATACTCAAAGTTCTGTGAGTTCAAGGCACTGGTTGAGAAAGAATCGGGGAAGCAGGTGAAGGCTCTTAGGAGCGACAATGGTGGTGAATTCATCTCTGGAAAGTTCAAGGACTTTTGCAGTGCAGAAGGAATTCGAAGAGAGCTCATAGCACCTCATAACCCACAACAGAATGGGGTTGCGGAGCAAAAGAACAGAACGATTGTGGGTGCTGCACGGACGATGTTGCATGATCAAGGCCTTCCCATACACTTGTGGGTTAAGGTATGCAATACTGCGGTTTATGTGCAAAACCATTGTCCTCACAGGATACTTGGCATGAGTACACCCGAGGAGGCATTTTTTGGTAAGAAGCCTGATATTTCCCATTTGAGGATTTTTGGTTCACTTGTTTACATTCATGTGACGAAGGATGCCAGGAAGAAGCTAGAGGCGATTGCAAAGGTTGGGATATTTGTGGGGTACACTGATACACCCCCAACTATCGTGTGTATTTTCCAGACACTCGCAAGACTGTTGTGCGACGGGATATCAAATTTCATGAGGAGAAAGCCATGAAGTGTTCGCTTGAGAGGGAGCCACACTTGCATGCAGATGAGGAGTTATTAGTTCCTAAGGATGAGTCTTTGGATGTGGATCAGCCACAAGAGGAGGTTCATGGAGTGGAAGAGACCACTCATGCAGCGCCAACCATCAGAGGGTGGAAGCGCACTACAGAAGCTGAGCGACTGGCTCAAGATGCAGAGAAGGTTGTAGGAGCACCTACATCACAGCGCAGACAGAGACAGTCACCTGATCGGTACATTGGATACATGGCTCTTATGAGCAAGTGTATCGTGATAGAGCCATCCTCTTTCGAGGAAGCTGTGGAGGATCCCGCATGGGTAGATGCCATGGTGGAAGAGTATGATTCGATTGTCATAAACAGTGCATGGGAGATTTTCCCAAGGCCGGAAGGGAAATCAGTGGTGGGTTCGAGATGGATCTACAAAGTGAAGAAAGCAGCTGACGGGAGCATGGAGAAGTACAAGGCAATATTTGTTGCCCGAGGCTTCTCACAGATTGAGGGGATCGATTATGAGGAAACCTTTGCACATGTCGCAAGGTATTCTTCCATACGGACGATTCTTGCTCTCTCAGCGCAGATGAGGTGGCACATTCATCAAATGGATGTGAAGACTGCATTCCTCGACGGGGTGATTGAGGAGGAGGTGTACATAGAGCAGCCCGAAGGTTTCGAGATCTTCAGCAGCGAGTCGCATATGTGCAAGCTCAAAAGAGCGTTGTATGGGTTGAAACAAGCACCTCGTTCTTGGTACACACAGATGGATAGTTATTTCACCGGACTTGGATTCTCCAAGAGCGAGGCAGATCCGAACCTATACAAGATAGTGGTGGAGGGTAAGTTGCTGATCATTGTACTTTATGTAGATGATTTGATTTTGACAGGTGATGAGTTGTTGATACTCTCATGTAAGGATGATCTTGCAAAATGATCTTGCAAAAGAGTTTGAGATGAAGGACTTGGGCCTCCTTCATTATTTCCTGGGATTGGAAATTTGGCAGCGCAATGATGGACTGTTTGTTTCTCAAGGCAAGTATGCCCGGGAGATACTGGAGAAGTTCAACATGCATGGTACACGCAAGCCTGTTGATACTCCTCTTCCTGGTGGTTGGAGGAAGGAGGATGCTACTTCGGCGGAGGTAGTGGATGCCACTGTTTATCGACAGTTGGTGGGGTCGCTTATGTATCTTTTCAATACACGACTCGACATATGTTATGTTGTTAACTAGCTTTCACAAGCTATGGTTAAGCCAACCAAGCTCTTCTGGAAGGCAAGCAAGAATGTATTGAGATATTTCAGAGGCACATATCTCAGAGGCACATCGGGATATGGATTGTGGTATAGACAGTCGGATGAGGTGAAGCTGTGTGGCTTCACGGATGCAGATTGGGCAGGGAGCCCAACGGACAGAAAGAGCACATCTGGAGGGATTTTCAGTATCAGGTCGACAACGGTTTCTTGGTACAGCAGGAAGCAAAGATCGAAGTGGCACTCGGTGCAACGGCGAGAGCATGTGGCGGCAAGTTTGGGCACCGCATGCGAGGCTATGTAGATGAGGAAGATCCTGGTCGGGTTGTTCGGTTCACACTTGAATCCTCTTGTGATTTATTTATATTGTGATAATCGAGTTGATACTAACTCTCGGTTAATCGATGTTTTATGATAGATCTAAGCACATTGACATCAGGGGTATCATCATATCGGAGATTGTGTGCGGCGGAAAATCATGTTACTTTCATACATTCCCACGGAGGATCGGGATGCGTGTCTTGACGAAGGCGCTCACCAGGAGCAAATTCGAATACCACAGGGGCAGGATAGGGGTTGCAGATAATCCATATCTTGTTGAGAGGGAGTGTTGAGATTGCAATAAGATGATGAGCTTAGTGGAAAGGAGTCGCCTTCACTAAGTGGGCCCGCAGGCTATTTTGGCGCAAAGTCTATTTTTAGACATATGGATCATGTTCTATGAGTTGCAGGATGCTATTTGTGGATGGTTGGTCAAGTCGGAAAAAATAGATGGACTCCTATTTTTAGACATATTGGGCGGAATCTATTTTTAGATTGCCAGTCTAAAAATAGATATGTCGAATATTATTAGCTCTTAATAATATTTGGACTATAAACATTATCTTATTCTCTTGGAGCACTTCGGTTAAGTGCACAGATGTAGCACAGGAGCTGAAAGAAGGAATTACGCTATTCCTGAGGGTTATGTGGAGCTATTGCATGGATACTTCAGTTAGAACTCATGTGACAGAGTTTGGTGGAGTTGATTGAGGAAGTTAATGGAGTTGTGTTCAGTTTAACTAATCTAAACATAGTTGAGATAGTTGTATCTAGTCTAATTGATTGATACAATAGTGAGAGTGGTGTGAATTAATTATTAATTAATTCACTAATTATAAACTCATTAATCAACTAAAGAATACATCAGTTAACTTCAGTGCATGGACAGTTTCAGTGGAGACCAGTGAAGAGATAGGTGAAAGAGCAGTGTGACTATATTGTTGCATGATTTGCAACAACCAATGATTGGAGATGCAAATGAGGATTGCACAGTACAAGAAAAGTGGTTCGAAGTTATTTATGAGCCATTCTTCAGCATTGATTACGCAATAGAGGCAGGCTATCAGGTGGCAGAGATTGGAGCATGTGTTTTGCTAGATCTAGCTTGATTAGTGTGTAGCAATTGGAGATTGTACTGAGAGCTTGTGAGGACCTTTGTATAATGATTGTTACATGATCTCTATGACATATAATATACATATAGTTGGGGTTTTCAGCTTTAAGCTTTCCCATGAAATACTGTGTTCATATGTGTGATTGTTTATGGTTTTAATGTGCGCATGCGATTGTTTTTATTTCCACAATTAATGATCAATGGTAGAAGAGATTCTGTATTGTGCATGAAGTTAAAATAGTGTGTGATCAGGAGAATCTCGGTGAATAATATATCAGTTATTCAAATTTATACAGCTGCTACAACTTAACACTGGGTCGGGACTATAATGATGAGCATGAGACACAAACTGCAAAACATGAAGAAATTTGGTGTTTTGGTGGCCATGATGGAACATTTCTTCACAGGGAGAATATCAAACATATGAATGTCAAATTGCAAGAACTCTGGCTAATTTTTTCATACGTAGCACAAAAAAATGACAGTCATAAATTTACTGAAATTGTAAATGGACAGGCATGGAAAACAAACACACGTCTTCAAATTTTCAATTGATAGGAAAAAAAATTGAAATACAGGCTTTCCCGCGATGACAACACCTCCCGCAAATTCCAACGGTCACGCCCTACCTCTGCAGAGCGATTAAATCCTTGTATCCCTTGTCCCGTTCCCATTCTCACCCTTGACGGACATGAAACCCGATGAGGGAACCAGTGCACAAGTGACAGATCCCAGGTGTGCCTGGCATTCATGCCGACATCACAATCACCATCCAATCCCCGTCCAATCATTGTCCACATGTCATAGTTTAATAAGACGAAGGAGGAAGAAATTGAAGTTCATTGATTGGTTGTTGTGAACAATGTTTGCACATCAAAGGCCTAGAGAGAATGCCTTCTGCATAATTATAACTTAAACAAAAACTAAAGATCTAACAAAACATGAATTTCTTGCTACACACAATAGTATGGATAGGTTTATGCGTGTAATTTCACAAATAAATTTCCTTTTACAATGTAATTTAACATCGCCTACAACTAACCTATTATTCAATAATTTTGAAACAATTAAATCATTTATCAATTGAATTATAAACATCAAAATTGATAAATAATGTTGATTTGAAATTCCAACCTTAAGAACCCTACTTTGTAAAAACACCACAAAATAACATTCATGCACCAACAACCAACCAATCTTTACCCACATGCTACTATTAGGCTCCCATGTCATTCTCACTTTCGTACTCATCATCATTATTATTAATTTTTTCCAAAATAAAAAAAAAAACGCTACTTCTTCAGATTAAAATATATACAAAGGATAGTACATGTTCTTTGTATCTCTTTTGACTTTCCAATCTTCTATATCTACCGTTTCTTGATGTTCAGATAACAATCCCCTATTTATTACCTACCTAACTACTGATACGTATTGCTCGTACACATTCTCCATTGTGGATTCATCTTGTAATTTATGTCCTCTATTCTATAAACCCCATACATATATCCCAAAATAACTGCAAAAATACTCCTATAGGTTCCAAAAAATTGGCACATTTTCAACTATGAATAGTTAATTCTACCATCATTGACCATTATCCCCTGTTCATAAGTTGTAAAGAAATATTTACATGTTTCCTTCGCAACCCCTCTCTTAGACAACGGACCAATGATCCACTTTTGTTCTCTGTATGTGTGATCAAATTTGACATATTGGAAGGTACTTACCAAATTCCAGATACGACTCATCCAATTTTTAAGGATTGGAGGATTGAAACTAGTGTTTTCCCGCACCCATTCTATGATGCCTTTAACATATCCAAATATCTGAATATTCTCCATCCTTAACCATTTTTCCACTATAAGAACACCCCATAATGCAATGAGCTTTGCCTTACTGTTTGTACCTTGTTCGCCTTCCCACCAAAAATGAAAGTACTTTCTTGGATCGATGACTATAACAACCCCACATCCACATTGCCTCCTATTGTATACTCCATCAAAGAAACCCACCATATAATTATTCCATAAAATTTTGAACTTGCTTTTTCTCTCACCTTTGTTCTTCTTTCCCGATCCATCTCATTATAGAATGCTATAGTCTTGTTTATGTCGTTCCGAACAAATGCCCTTCTCTATTAAAAAATGGTTGCATATTGACGGCGACAATGCCGTCAGTCGCCCCTGAGGAGAGATTGTCTACTGTAATTGCTCTGTCAGCATTTTCCTTTCCATTAGCTTCGTTTACTTCCACGTGGCCTTCTCAGGTTTCTTCGAGTTTTATTTGTCAAATTCGAGGAATTTGACAAATACACATTATCCACAACCTTTGGAAATTTAAATTATATAATTGAACTTTTATGTTAATAGCCAACGCTTTTTGAATAAATGACTTTTAAATAGACCTTTGGTTCCGGTCCCACATACATAATCGACGGCCCAATCAAATGCACGCACAGTGCCTCGGTTGTCGTTTGCGCATCTTCATCAAACGACCACCGTCTGATGGCTTCTTCCCAGATCAACAACGTTCCACGATATCGCTCAGCTTCCCTGGTTGAACAATAACGTGTGATGGCACGCAGCAACGGCGGTATTTTGTGGGTCCACCTCGCCACGCGTCGAACACTCTATGGAATCGCTCCCCAACCAGGAAATACCGCTTATAGCCGAAAGGCGGTGCGATATGGGCAGGGTGGTTTCGTCAATCCGCTCGGGGTTTTGGTACAGTGATTAACCACGGTTCACGTCGGGTTGCGTAATCCTTCGTATGCCTTAACTCAGGTTCACAACTCGGGGTTTATTTCAATAGAGTTCGGTCCGACCATTCGGTGGGGAGTTTCATAGTAATACAGACATAAGACTGCGTTGGAATTCCATTCACAGAGTTATCCAAACAATTCACGGGAAAATAGACAGAGAAAAGCGGAATTACCAGTACACAATCGCCTCACAGTTAAACAATTCTTCACAATTAACAGTTCGAGACAATTCAATGGCCAACGAGCACTTAAATTATTTAACTGGAAACAATTGCTAACAAACAGAGATTTTATTACAGAAAGCTCTCCTCTCCTTCTCTTCTTCTCTAATACATCCGAGGAATACAAATTATATACATTATAATGCGTCTCTTCGGTTCCTCTGTGAGGACCGTTTTAGAAAATCAAAAGCCTAATTACAAGAATTCGACTAACTAAAACATGACAAATGGACTAACTGAACTATTCGACTTCTACAATTCTAACTACTCTAAATGATATAGTGAGCTGAGATATTGACACCTAGCTGTTACAATTTTGATGATTTCAAACCCTCCTAGTCACAACATGTGGACAAAACCTCCTACATTGCTGGCTAGTGTCTAATGCCCCTGCATCACATATCTACTACCCTAGGTAGTCCATATAATGAATAAAGGGAGGGACCTGATTTTTTTATGTACTAAATTCCACCTTTTCATGTATGTAACGAGTGACCCACTGTGTTGTAATGTTTTGATCTTCAACATATCCATAGTCCCTCCCCATATAACATCCACATACATGCATTTACATAGCAAATTATTAGTATTTTTCGGCCCCCTCATACATAATACACATATGCCAGGTCCACTAAAACCACGTCTTTGAAGGTTATTCCATGTTAGGATTTTGTCATTAATCACTAGGCAACATAAAACTTTGATTTTTAATGTAATGTCCCGTTTCCAAATAAGTTGAATCCAATTGTTTTGTTTTGTTTTTTGTTTTTGTTTTTACATGGTGGTTCACGAATCCATGTGCCCGCATACACGAACCCATTACATCCATGGTCTGAAAATCTCGATAGGCCCTCCCGAGGGGATCTACTGTCTGCCACACACACGAAGCCTAACCCCGAGGGCGTCAAGGATATTCGATCCTGTGACCTCCCAACCAACAAAGTACTTAATAACGAGGACTCAATTGATTGACTTGAATACAATTATTATATATGAAAGTCTGAGCTTTCCTAGGCAATTTTTGGTATATATATTTAACCATCGGGATTCCTTTCTTAAGATTTCCACTCCAGTGCATTTGGTCCTTCTATTTCAGGAGGGTGATACCTGCTGTTTTGAATTGTGTTATATAACCCTCCCATTCATGCACATGGTCCTCCGAAAAACCCAGATCCTCCACCACTCTCCACACTTGTTTATCAATGTTATCATTGTGAGATAAATAAATTTGTTGCAACTTATGGATCCCCTTTTTTGTGAATGAAATCAAGAAGTTGGACTGATAATGGTGCTCTCCACTCATTCCCACCATTGCATCAAGCCCAATCTCTACCATAGTGCCATCTCCAATCTCCTAACGAATAATCCCAACATCTAGGGGAGTGTTTTCATCATACTACTCCATATGAAGGATTTACAAGATTTATTCTTGGCCCCGTTACCTATCCAGGTTGTGAAAATTTGACCATACATATATTTATCCTTAATTATGAGTGGTCATAATCCATTCCCTATCATATCCCTCCACACATTCTTGATGATTAAAGCTTTATTGAAATAAGATAGGTCAACGATACCCCAACCTACTTCCTCAACTCGCCGTGTTATTGTTGACCAATTAATCAAATGGAACTTACCTTTTAACTGCACCCCAACCCATAGAAAACGTTCCATGATAGCCTACGTCCTGTGTATATTCTCTCTTTGCAGTAGATACATGTGCATCTAGTAAACTGCGATGTTCTGGAGCACCGCTTTCAACATAATCACTCTGCCTCCCATATATAACCACGTGTGCTTCCAACAGTCCAACTTCCTTTGGAATTTTTCTATCAACCACTCCCAATCTTGGATACAATCTCCACTTGGTTTTATTTTATATCCTAGGTAAGTGAAACCTTCATCAATATGAATAGATGGGACCCGAAATTAATCTATGATTTCTATATCTACTTCTTCCTCATTGCTGTTATGCACCAATAGAGATTTCTCACCATTCATGCATACACCTGTTGCTGATCCGAAAGTGTATATGATCCTTTGTATATAGCTCCACTCTTCCACTGATCACACCCCCAACTAGCAAATCATCGACAAACATCATATTGGAGATCCTATGATGTCTAGACACTTTAATCCTTGAAATAATGCTAATTTCTTTCACTTCCCACATCTTCCAACTTAAGTAGTCTATCACCATGAAGAAAAGCAGGGGAGAGAGAGCGCAACCCTATCTCAACCCTCTTTATGCATTAAAAATCACGAAGAGAAACCGTTTATAATAATCGCGAAATTTATAGTTTGAATACAAGCCATAATCCATAAAATAATCATTAGTAACATGCTAGATTTAATCAATACCAACTTTAGGAATTCCCAATCGATACAATCATAGGCTTTGATAAGGGGTATCTTTAGCCAACAAGATCTCAGTTTCCAGGAATTAATTGAATACAACATCTCATGAGCAATGCCAATAGCATCTTGTATTTGTATACCATCAAAATAAACCAAACCAACTGTTCATTAGAGATGACCCATAAAGGTTTCCGGCGTTTCTTTTTGAGGAAGAAAAAAATGAACCCCGGAGGATTCTTCAGCAACCGCTAGCAAGTCTGGCATCATCAACGATGATATAACATGACATCATGCAAAATGCAATGTGAAAAGATGAAATTATTATTTCTAGTTCTTCTAATAAAATTAAAAAATGATTTAATTGGACGGTGTGTCCAAGAACTATAATATAAAAAACACGGAGACAACCCTGTGCGCTTAGCTCTTTAATCACATAGGAGCTCATGGGAATCAAAATAGTTAATACTATATCACTACATTTTCTCAGTTTCAAAGCCGATAAATGATTTGCGTATAGTACGCCTAACATACGTAGTATACAGGCCTGCCAAGTGATTTGCACCAGGAAAGAGGGCATTCGGATCCAATCTTATTCAGATTTTCCTGAGCAGAGCGTTAAAATACCAAGGTTTCAGTCGGGGGACGTAGCTTTTATTAGGTTAAGTTTGTATAGTTGCTCAGCTTTATTTGTTTGAGTTGCCGAACCATCCATCAGAGCTGCATCGTTTTTGTGTCAGCGGCTCAGACGTGGTTCTACCTTGCTCGAAAGATTTCCAGGTATCCCTGAGCAGATTTTTTTTTTTTTTTGATTTGTTTGTTTATCAGGGCATTTGAATTTCCAGAAGTTAGTATAATAGTTCCTTATCATTGTTCGGAATACGGGCAAAATTGCCGTATTTTTATGCTGTTTAACCCAAAACCCAACGATTGCTCGACAAATTTTTGCATTTGCCAAGTTTGTTTGTTTGTTTGTTTTTTTTTTAATCTTTGGTTTCTTTATTGTAAATTTTCTGATTTCGTACGGATTATTAATGAATATCTCTCGTTCTCCATCTCTGTTCGGTAGATTGATGAATATCTCTCGTTCTCCATCTCTGTTCGGTAGATTTTCCCCATTTTTCACAATTATTTACTGTTTTACCCTAACATTGACAATTTTATTTCACTTTTCAAATATTCATTTCTCATTTAATAAGTTAGTTCGTGTACACGTTTTGGGGAATTTTTGTTTAAATGTGTATATGTGGTATGAGCACTGCTATGGCCGTGCAGTGTATGCGAGAGCTGAGGATGTTTAGTGTTCTGGATATCACTTTATTCAGATAAAAATCGATCACTGTGCAGGAAAGATGCCGTAGGTTCTTAGTTTCAAGTTTGTTTGGATTCTTTCTATAGTTCGGAGTTGCTGTAGCTTCTTAGTTACCGGTTTGTTCTCTTGCATATTAGAACGCTTGTAATTTTTATTAGAATGGTGGATGGCTGGTTTCTGGTGGATAATGCTCTCTGGACATTTATGTGTTTGGACACGCTAGGGTTCAAGACTGAGATTTTCGATCAGATTTTGCCTTTTACCTGATGTTGCTCCTGCTAAGATTTTCAGCGTTTTGTATGACAGAATATGCAAGAAGCAATTTTTTTCCCCTCTTGGAGATATTTATTCTTCTGTCTCTGGATGCATAACGGTCAATCTAATTCATAGTCTACTACAGAAGTGTAATTGGTTGAAGTATTTCAAAATTGCTATAAATTATATAGGTTTTCCATTTTTAATAATACATTAAATGTGTAAGTGGTCTGTATGGTTCATTGCTCCACAGCTGATGTTTGGTTCATCCTCCAACAGTGTTCGTTGATTATCGGCTGCTGACTAATGAGTTGAAACTGAATTACATTTGCAGGTCTCGACCGATGTTATCTTTTCACATCAAGGGGGAGGCTGTTTTGATTATGTCCTTACAGACTTTTTGTGGGGAGTTAAATTTACTACAGAGTAATATGATTGAATGCTTTTGACCTTCCCGATAGAACTTAGAAATTGTTCTTTTCTCTTAGTCTGAACCAAGAGTTAGAGCGAGATTTTGAAGTGTGGTAGAAGTAAATGGCTTCCACAGCTGGACAACCACAGTTTCGTTACACTCAACCGCCTTCCAAGGTTCTGCACCTCAGAAATTTACCCTGGGAATGTACTGAAGAGGAACTTATTGAACTTGGCAAGCCATTTGGTAAAATTATCAACACAAAAGTGAATGTCGGAGCTAATCGTAACCAGGCTTTTGTTGAATTTGTAAGTGTTTCCTGCGGCTAGACCCCCTTTTTGTGTTTTTCTAATTGTCTTTTTCATCGTGGGCTTGAGGCATTCATTAACTTTGTCGAGAATGATGGCTCCCAGAAGATTTGGAAACCATGCCTTAAACATTTTAGACGGAAAATAGGTGCAATATCTGACCTTAATATTTTTGCTTAGAAATTGCATTTCCTCATGACATGTAGGAATATTTTCGCGAGCAGTAATGAATTCTCTTAGTTTTGATTATTGTTGTGATGCCTTATAGGCGGATTTGAATCAAGCAATTTCAATGGTTTCATATTATGCTTCATCATCTGAGCCAGCTCAGGTACGGGGTAAAACTGTCTACCTTCAATACTCCAACAGACAAGAAATTGTCAACAGCAAGATCACTGGGGATGTTGCCAGCAATGTTCTGCTGGTGACTATTGAGGGTGTAGAGGCTGGTGATGTCAGCATTGATGTTCTGCATTTGGTAAGTCTTTAAAACTCTACAATGAAAATATCAGGACTTGGAGCAGAAAAGGTATTTTAGCCTCTTTAAGTCAATGTTAATTCTGTTTTTTTGTAGTAATTTTTTTATTATATTGATCTGTTTACAAAGGAGTGTCGTAATCATGAAAATATTTTTGATGTGCCTCTTGTGAATTTCAGTTACAAACAAACGGTTATACTTGATGTATGGCTTGTGTTTGACATAACTGTACATGGATCGGCAGGTCCATGTCACGGACACATCTTCGGTGGCTGCCTACTGCATTGGGAGAAAGCGCACGTGTGTTTGTTTCCTCCCCTTTGCTTTACCCTGCCTCTTGACCCTACTCCTACTCTTAACCCTACCTCCTGTCAAGTTGAGAATGTTGTGGATGCATCTCACTACTCTCTCCTTTATTGCCTTTTAAAGTCCTGTTTAGATCCATGTAACCCAATTTATTAAAATTTTTCGTCATTGAGTGATTGCTTTCTTTGGGGCTGCCCTGATTTGAATGGATCATGATTTTTGCCAGTTTGCTAATTTCGATTCTAAATATTATTGAAACATGACAACTAGAATTCATCTAAGAAAGTATTTGTATTTTTTGAGCTAATGTTCTGCATATTTGTAATAATTGGGTTGGGGATGAATGATAGAGGTAGTTTGTGACGAATCTGGGTTGTGGATATCTGTTTTATTGTGCATTGTTGGATTCCATTGTTTAATACAGTTTAGACACTGCTTTTGTGGATGTGATTTATTGTGGCCTTTTGGAATTTAAAATTTAGAGAGTAAAACAAGGCAGATAGATTTCATCTGAATTTTTTTTTTGTATTCTTGAAGCAAACGTCTGCAATATTGGTAGTTTTTGAGAGAGAGAGTTCAAGAAGAATTTTGAGGGGGAATATGTAGTCCTTATGCATTGTTGCCTATTGTTTCCTTTCATTTTAAGTATAGTCTAGACAATTTAAGAACTGTGGCCATTTAATGTTTAGGTTTGTGGAACTATTTAGGAGTTTAGGTAATTGATGGAAAGCTGTCTGCCTCATAATATGATTATCCTTGTTATGCACAGGAGTCTTAATATCTACTCTTTCCTACCTCAGGTTTTCTCGGCCTTCGGTTTTGTGCACAAGATTGCAACCTTTGAGAAAAGTGCTGGTTTCCAGGTTTGAATCTTTAAAAAAAACGTACCAGAAATATTTAGACTTGAAAACAATGCGATGTCACTTTAATGATATGCGTACTATCTCACTGTCTTTTTAAGATGATACTTTTGTGATTTTTCTGTTAAATTATGCTTTGTTCAGGCTCTGGTGCAATTTAGTGATCCAAATACAGCCACCTCTGCAAAAAATGCACTGGATGGAAGAAGCATTCCAAGGCAAGTGTACATTTTTTATTTTGTCCCCATGTATAATAATTATGATATTTTTTGGATATACTGACAGTATTATTGTGTTTCATCTATTTGGGTTTAGATATCTTCTGCCAGAGCATGTGGGGTTATGCAGCTTGAGGATCACATTTTCTGCTCACAATGACTTGAATGTGAAGTTTCAAAGCCATCGAAGCAGGTAAGAAGAAACAGTGTTGCGAACATCTCGATAGCATCCCGATTTTATCTTGAAATCACGATTTTTTGGCCTAGCCGATGTTTTCTGATTTTTATAGATATTTTGATGGTATCTAGATTTTGCCGATGTTTGCCGATTTTTACCGATATTTTCCCGATTTTTAAGATTTTTTGGTTTTCCGGACCCTTGCCGATTTTATCCCGATGTCGATGTTCGCAACATTGAAAAGAAACTCCTAAGTTACTGTCTCAGTGGATACATAATGAATGGGTTAACGCTTTTTTCTTTTTTCCTTGAAGTCTATACTACATGTGCATGCTAATATCTTAGTTCGCAGTAATATTTGTAGTTTGAATATGTTTTATAAACATGTGTTATTTTAGATATAGAGGCTTCTTTGATTGGCTAGGAGAGGTCTCATCTCTATATAAATGTGAATTAGTATATAAACGTCTCATTTTTGCTTTATATATTCTCTAGCTACATAATATCAGTATTGTTAGATCATTACCTTGATCAGTCTTAGTTCTGGCAACTTTCTCCAGTTTAATTGAAATTATTTACACAGATATAAACTTGTCTCTAATTAATTAATAATGATGTGTTAATTTTGGGCAACTAGGTCCAAACTCCATGTTGCACTGCTCATATGACGATGTTCATATTTTTGTTGGATTCCTCTGTTGGAGATGTGCAAGATTGATCTAAAGATCATCTTGATCGAATGAGCAGAATATTGATTTTGAATTTATTTTCCACATGTGCAAGGTCGGCCAGATTTATCTCACATGCCTAAGAGATGTGTCACACACACTCATTAATGAATATAAGTTGGAGAGACTTGAAGGTCATTTTCTCATCATATCATCACACATTCTCTCATTGTGATCTGATTGGTTCGATAGCCTTTGGAGGCCTTTTTCCTCACATGTGTGGAGCGAAGTTGCTGTTTTTTGTGCTGATCTGTTTAGGGCTTTCTGTTTTTTGTGCTGATCTGTTTAGGGCTTTTCTATTGCAGCGTTTGACCTCAATCTTCTGCATAAATTTCGATTTTAGGAGGCCATACAACTGTGCACTAAAATCGAGGAATTCCTAGCTGTTTGACCGAAGCCCTAGTTTGCTGCGTTGACTTTTCTGAAGCTGCCTACATTGACTTTTCTGCGCTGTCCTTGGTTTGACTTGCGTTGACTTGTGATGAGCCGTCTTTGAGGACTGTGGGTGTGACACATGAAAGTGCTGGCTAACCAAGAAAGACTTTGCTGGTTGAAGCATCCTGCTGATCACTGTAACGCCACAATATCTCATATCTTTGCTGGACAAAAGGAATTGTAAATCTAATCTATATTTGGCTTGTCTTCTATTGATCTATTATTGTGTTCTATCAACATTTTACTTTCAACTTTTATGTGATTGCTATTTTGTATTGGGCCTAAGAAAGATTGAAGTAAAAGTGCATCAAGCATAAAACACCATGGTTATCTAAATTTAACATGGTATCAGAGCTGAGGTGAAGACAAAGTCCAAGAGTCCAAGCTGGTGTTAGAAGCTATCTCTGAAGGAAGAAATCCTATCAAGGACAAATGGCTTCCTCTACTTACAAGGGTTTCAAGGCTGATGATAAATTGACTGATAAGTCTGATTATCATGCATGGAAGATGTCCTTGGATTTTGCGCTAGAAGATCAAGATGTCATGGACTATTTACAAAGGAATATTCAAGAGCCCCCATCAAATGTAGTTGTTGCCACGAAGACGAAGTATAGAAAAGGGGAAATCAAAGCAAAGATGATTATCCGGGATTCTATTCATAAGCACTTGGTTGCTTACATTTTTGAGCTGAAGACATCTAAGGAGATGTATGATAAGTTGGTGAGCATGTTCAGGGCTAGCAATGCTAATCAAATCCTCTTCTTCAAGAATCAATTGAAGAATATCAAGAAGGTTAAGGATGAATCTATTCAATCCTATTTTATGAGGCTCACTGAAATCAAGAATAACCTCCTAGCTATTGGGGAAGCAATATCTGATTGAGAGATGGTTCTTATTGCACTTGGAGGTCTCCCTCGTGATTGGCATGTATTCAATACCACTATTCTCAATAATAATGTGATTCCTGATTTTGATGAAATATTGACGAGATGCACTCAAGAGGAAACAAGAATGATGGAGTATGCCTCTAATGGTAATGGAAGTGACCCTGCTGCCTTCGCCGCTCATGCAAAGAAGAAGAACCATGGTGGCCCGAGAAATCAAAACCATGGTAGAGCGGGGCCGAAAGGAAGGAAGGGAAGATGTTACACTTGTAACAAGAATGGTCACTATGCAAGAGAGTGCCCTAATAGAAGGGACTCTCCCATGGATGATGACAACAACAACTAGAGAAGGAATGGCAGGAACAACAGGTTCCAAGGAAAAAGAAAGGCTCCCTCGGATCGTAATGGGAATGGGCAACCTTTCAAGAGGCCAAGAAATTCCAGGTACGATGAGTCTAATGTTGTTGATAATAAGAGAAATGATTTTATTCTTATATCTGCCCTCTCTGCTGCATCTCCACCCGACACCCTGGATGTCTGGTTAATTGATAGTGGTGCTTCAAGGTACCTCACTGGTTATAAAGAAGCCCTTTCTGATTTGGTTGAGAAGGATAGTAATTTGGAAATTATCCTTGGAGATAATGCCACCTATCCCGTGAAAGGGACAGGGACTGTGACCCTCCATTTATCTCAAGGTCAAGTCATTCGATTACAAGATGTGTTGTATGTACCTAATTTGAAGAAGATCCTTGTGTCCATTTTGGCAATGGAAGAAAATGGGTTAAAGGTGGCATTCATTGATGGAAAGGTACTTATTTGGAAGAAGAACTTCAAGGAAGCTCTTTCTATTGGTTTTAGAGTTGATACACTCTACCAGGTTTGAGGAAGTCCATTGGGGGCTATGACATGTGATACAACTCTTCAAACAGAGTTATGGCACCAGAGGTTTGCACACCTTCATTACAAAGCCCTTCCTGAAGCAAGGAAGGTGGTGACAGGGATGCCCGAATTGAGAGATGATCATGAAGGTATATGTCAGGGTTGTGCCGAAGAGAAGCATACAGGGGGACCATTCCCCTCAAGTGTCACAAAGACAGCTGATATCTTGCAGTTGATACATTCTGACTTATCTGGTATGCTGATTGTGACATCCTTTGGAGGATGTTCCTATTACATGAATTTTACAGATGACTTCTCCCGCAAGACCTGGATATATTTTTTTTGAAGAAGGATGAAGTATTTAAATGGTTTCGTACCTTCAAGGCCTTGGTGGAAAATCAAACCGAGAAGAAAATCAAAGTTTGAAGGACCGACAATGGGACTGAGTATGAGTCAAATGAGTTTAATGACTTTTGTAGATATGCTGGCATTAAGAGGGAGACCACAACTGCGTACACTCCTGAGCAAAATGGTATTGCTGAAAGAAAGAACAGGACCATTGTGGAAGCTGCCCGCGCCATGCTATGTGACC
The DNA here is from genome assembly GCA_034641835.2 of Pinus albicaulis. NCBI lineage: Eukaryota > Viridiplantae > Streptophyta > Pinopsida > Pinales > Pinaceae > Pinus > Pinus albicaulis. Next base: position 36,633,364 of record CM076574.1, read on the forward strand.
AAGGTCTTCCGAAGTTTTTATGGGGAGAAGCTGCAAACACTGCTGTGTATGTTCAAAACAGATGCCTGCATTCCGCTCTGGACTCCAAAACTCCCGAAGAAGTCTTCTCTGGTAAGAAACTTGATGTTTCTCATTTTAGCATTTTTGGTTGTCCTGTTTACTTTCATGTGCCAGAAGAAAAGAGAAGCAAGCTGGATGCTTTTGGAAAGAAGGGAATGTTTGTGGGCTACAGTGAAACTTCGAAGGCATATAAAATCTATCTGCCTGGTCAAAGAGAAGTGGAGATATGTCACGATGTCACCTTTGATGAAGATGCTGCCCTCAAGAAAGTAAGAAATCGTCCTAGCTCCAAGGAAGACAAAGAAGATGAAGAAGCAGGGAAGTTGGAAGAGCCGAAGGATGAGCCCAATGCTGAAGGACCTATGGATCTCATTGATCCACCTCCTTCAAATAAGAGAAGACCCTCATGGCTTAGGGATACTCTCGAAGATGCCGAGAGACATATTGCCCCAAGGGGGACATTCCGTGAAAGCAAGAAGCCGAAGAGATACCAAGGGTATCTAGCAACGATGATTACGATAGTACAATCTGAGCCTAGAACATTTGAAGAAGCCGTAAAGCATCAAGTTTGGAAGGATGCTATGCACGAAGAATCTGAGTCCATTATGAAGAATGATGTCTGGGAAGTGGTCCCAAGACCGGAGGACAAATCTGTTGTCACCTCAAAATGGCTCTATAAGATCAAGCATGGATCTGATAGAAGTGTTGAAAAGTACAAGGCAAGATTCGTTTCCCGAGGCTTCTCTCAAAAGGAAGGCATAGATTATTATGATATATTTGCACTTATGGCCCGCTATACCGCCATGCGATCTATTATTGCCTTTGTTGCTACACAAGGATGGAGTCTACATCAGATGGATGTGAAGATCGTTTTTTGCATGGATCTATAAAGGAAGAGGTGTATGTGGAGAAACCTTTGGGGTTCGAAGTTCGAGATAGAGACACCCATGTATGCAGGTTGAAGAAAGCCCTCCCCTCTATGGGTTGAAGCAAGCCCCCAGGGCTTGGTACGAGAGGATATATAGCTACTTGATGAAGCTGGGCTTCACTCGAAGTAATGCTGATCCAAACCTTTATTTTAAGGTTGATAGAGAAAGGCTTCTCATTTTGGTTCTCTATGTGGATGATCTCTTCTTGACTGGTGCTGACTCTCTCATTCATTAGTGTAAGAGGGAGCTAGCTTTCGAGTTTGAGATGAAAGACCTAGCACTGATGCACTACTTCCTAGGCTTGGAGGTCTGGCAGAGGCCAGGCGAGATTTTCCTTTCTCAAGGAAAATATGTCGTGAAGCTGTTGGAGAGATTTGGTATGGTGGACTGTAAGTCTGTGTCGACACCGATGGAACACAACTTTAAGAAATTGAGTGGAAACACTGCTGGGCCCGTGCTAGCAAATCCTATCGAGTATTGACAACTCGTGGGGGCCTTGATGTTCTTAGTGAACTCCCGTCTAGGCGTCTGTTTTGCAGTGAACACTTTGAGTCAACATATGGTTGATCCTCATCGCATTCACTGGATTGGTGCCAAGAATATATTAAGATATCTTCGGGGCACAATCAACCATGGGCTGAGATACACTGCCGAGAGTTTGAGACTCCATGGATATACTGATGCCAACTGGGCTGGTAGTGTGGTGGATCGCAAGAGCACATCTGGATGTTGTTTCACCTTGGGTTCTGCTTCGATATCTTGGATGAGCGGGAAGCAAAAATCGGTGGCTTTGAGCACCGCTGAGGCCGAATACATTGTAGCGAGTATGGCCTGTTGTGAAGCTGTTTGGTCGCGAAAGCTCTTCAGTGAGCTGTTCGGGCATGTGCTAGATACCATCGTTATCCTCTGTGATAACCAGAGTGGGATTCGTCTTTCTGAAAATTTCGTGTTCCACGATCGATCCAACCATATTAATATCAGGTACCACTTTATCAGGGATATGGTACAACGAGGCGCCGTAAGGCTCGATCATATAGGAACTAATGAGCAGGTCGCAGATATTCTCACAAAGCCCTCAGGGAAGGTCAAGTTCCTAACCTTTCGTGAGAAGCTTGGAATCGTGGAAAGACCCTATTCTGAGGGTCCTGCTTGAGTTGGACTATGAGCTCTGAGAGCTCCAGGGGGCTTGGGGATAACTTCTTGGAGCTATAAGCACAGACGGGGCTAGGCTTGCCGAACCTTTTTGTGTTTTTTCTCCACTGTTATGATATTGAGTTGGTTCGCCTCCCTCTGATCTGTGCCCCGCACGCATCCTACCCATGGAGTTTTAGACTCATGGGAAGTACCTCTCATTTGGCCAATGAGGTGGGAAATGTGGATAGAGACCATAGCAAGACTGATGGACGCATCAGAGATTGCCGTTCTCTCTATGTCTAGGATGGCATGTGTCCAACACCTTGATCTGGGATCAAGTATGATGACGTTTTATCCTCTAAACTGACTTCGAGTTAGTAAACTAACTTCGGGTTAATATGAGACTCTTTTAAGTTTGAGAGAGATTTTTGCCTCTAAGCTGTGTGATGTCTTTGTGACTCACCTTTTGTTTTGAAATAAAGAGCCAGCAAAGCAAGTTACAGCGGGATGACGCACGATGTTTGGTTTGGTACATGATGGATGGCACTTGTGGACAGATGGAGTTCTCCCTAGTTGAGAGGTAGTGTTAATTTTGGGAACTAGGTCCAAACTCCATGTTGCAAGGTCAACCAGATTTATCCCACATGTCTAAGAGATGTGTCACACACCCTCATTGATGAAAATAAATTGGAGAGACTTGGAGGTCATTTTCTCATCATCTCATCACACATTCTCTCATTGTGATTTGATTGGTTCGATAGCCTTTGGAGGCCTTTTTCCTCACACGTGTGGAGCGAAGCTGCTGTTTTCTGCGCTGATATATTTAGGGCTTTCTGTTTTTTGCGCTGATTTGTTTAGGGCTTTTCTGTGGCAGCGTTGACTGTGGTCAAACCTTGGTCGTTTGACCTCAATCTTTTGCAGAAATTCCGATTTTAGGAGGCCGTAAAATTGGGCACTAAAATCGAGGAATTCCGGGCTGTTTGACCGAAGCTTTAGTTTGTTGCGTTGACTTTTTTGAAGCTACCCGTGTTGACTTTTCTATGCTGTCCCTGTTTTGACTTGCATTGACTTGTGATGAGCCGTCTTTGAGGGCTGTGGGTGTGACACATGAAATTACTGGCTAACCGAGAAAGACTTTGCTGGTTGAAGCACCCTGCTGACCGCTGTAATGCCACAGTATCTCATATCTTTGTTGGACAAAAGGAATTGTAAATTTGATCTATATTTGGCTTGTCTTCTATTGGTCTATTAAGTTTATGTGATTGCTATTTTGCATTGGGCCTAAGAAAGATTGAAGTAAAAGTGCATCAAGCATAGAACACCATGGTTATCTAAATTTAACATGACGTCATTTGGAATGGGGCACATGTATGGGTTTGGAAACGACACTTTCAAAATTTTAAGAAACAAGGAAATGATCTGCCCACACATGGTCATACACACATATGTATGTATGTATATACATGGAAAACTATTATGAAAAACCTGAAAATAAAAGAAATCACATTAAGTATATCAATAGTATATTATAAATATTATTAATAACAAATGGTGCCTGTTATTAATAATACTAATAGTACATTACTAATACAATTAATATGACATTAGTCACATTAATAGTACTAATGCATCATCAATGATATGTTAATGATAGTAATGGATTGTCATTGTAGGGTATTTTTGTGGCATCAATTAATATGATACTGTATGGCCCATTACAAGCTCTTTTTAAAATCCATATTATGCCCAATTATATAAATTATAGTTGTATGCCCTTAAATCTTTATCTACTATCTTATATATGTGGACAACAATATGCAAATTTTAGCTAGAAACATTTACAAACTTCAAAACCTTGAATTTTAAATGAAAGATAATACAAGCTCTTTTTAAAATCCATATTATGCCCAATCATATAAATTATAGTTGTATGCCCTTAAATATTTTTCTACTACCTTATATACGTGGACAACAATATGCAAATTTTAGCTAGAAACGTTTACAAACTTTAAAACCTTGAATTTTAAATGAAAGATTGCCTTTCCAACTATTCAAAATGTAGCAAAGGAAGGTCTTCTAGCTTGTGCCTTAGCCAATAAAGACCTCAAACTGTCTTTCTCTAAGCATGAATGCGAATTCATGTGATAGAATTTAGTATGATGAGTCGATGTCTAGTTCACTGGAATGGTCATCAGTAGATTGCATGCGCAGTGTTGGAGCTACAATTCGTTGGAGTCTTCTTCAGTTAGACTACATTGGAATGGTTATCAGTGGATTGCATGCATAGTGTTGGAGCTACAATTTGTTGTAGTCTTCTTCAATTAGACTACAGGATGAAGTGGCAGAGACAAGTCCAGTTTGAACGAGTTAAGACTGTAGAGTAAAGTTCAAGTTAGGACGAGTTAAGACTTTAGAGACAAGTGAAGAAAGGACGAGTTAAGTCCTCAATTAACTCGGTTCACAATTAGAGGAAATCAAGGAGCAACACGAGCTAGTTAACAGAGAGCTAGCCAAAGTGTAACTGAGACTTGCTTCAGTTAACTGGCAAAAGGAGCTTGTTGAACTAGTGTGAACAACCATTCGAACTTGACCTCTCTGCATGGATCGATGTCTATTAAGGCAAGAGAAGGATGAAGGCACATGATTGATGATTCTTTGTTGTTGGTAGTGCACATTGGTTGAGGAGGTTAAACTAGTAATTCGAGGAGCAAGCCAAGATTAATTTTAGTAGTAAGCAATTGTTTATGCAGGTTGAGATCAATAGGCAGGGTTGAGAGCAATTGTGGGGCTAGGAAATTAGATTATCAGAGGTTATTTTTTGGCTGCAGTAGCAGTAGATTGAATTTGTAAAAGATCTATTTGCTCAAAGAATAATCATTAAATGTTAAACTGTAGCAAGAAAAGGCCTCATTTGACTTGTTCCATCGCCAAATCACTCAGTTAAGTTAGTCAATTCGAGTTGGTGGGTTAGTAGTAGAGTTGCGTGCAAGTTGGTGGCTAAGATCTAGCTGTCTAGAGGTGTTATCTTTAGTGAAAGTCACTTAGCAGAGCTCTAGTCTAGAATAGAGTCAATATGAGTTCAGTTGAGTAGTTGTAATTGTTGTTAACTCATTGAAATCTCAATTAACTAGTCAATTTACTAAAAATATCCCTAGTCATTCATGCAATTCGAATTGCCTAGTGAAGTTGAGGGAAAAGGCACAATTGTAATTGCATTGTATACTATTTCGAATGTACAGAGTCTGCATGTAGCAGGTGAACTTATTCTCTTGGATTTGCACAAGGAAATAAGAGCATTCCCTATATTGTCGGATCAAGAATTGCACAAGGAAATAGGAGGAAGCAGGAGACCCATTTTGGTGAAGTATTGGCTAGAGCAGAGTCAGGAGAAGATCAAAATTGCAGTGTAGATTGAGCTTCAAGCATTGAAGCTGTCATTCTAATTGATCATTGTTCTCATTTGATATAATACAAATAGAGGAGGGGATTTTCTCAGTTGGGTTCCCCAGTAAAATCTTTGTGCATCGTGATTGAATGATTGCATGTGTTTCTATTGTCAGTTTTCCTTCCGCAAAATTTAGTAGAATAATGTGTCTATTGATTTTAGTGTGATTTCTTTAGCAACTACAAATTTCGAGCTATTTCTACAATAAAAAACACACAACAATGAATGCATTTTCTCCCATCTGGGTTTCATGGGTAAAACGTTGGTGTCAATTTTATGTTTGTTATCACAAGTATTTTTCCGCTGCTTATTGAATGTTAAGAAACTATGTATCTTGGTGAAAGCTAAACTTGGTTTTAGTTTTCGGTTACCTTGATTCTCAATAGATTCATCTAAGTAGTGTAGAGTTTCAAGAGAATTAACATGGTATCAGAGCCACGCTCTATCTAAAAACCAAGCACCAAGATTGTTCAGTCAGTGAAGAGTGCAGCTCAGTCAATGGGCTTGTGCTATATTTTGAGCAATTTATTTGGATAAGTAGTATATCGTTCCAAGGACTAAGGGTAGATCATTGTTCAGAGGGAGCTTCTAACTTCTTCTCATGGAGGGAGCAAATCTAAATAGTGTTGGAAGATTATGGGGTGCTAGGTTTGCCGAAGAACCCACAAACTTTGGCCGCAGGTGCCCAACAATTGATCCAACATAACAAGACTGCACCAAGGCCAGTAGGATCATTCTTGAGGGGGAAAATAATCACATTATCCCTCCTCTCCTTGGGAAGACGACAACAAACGATATGTGGAAGCCCATCTTGGCTTTGTATCATGGATCTAGTGATGCCAGGGAGCTTGCCTTGAAAGGCAATTTAAGAAATATCCAGATGAGTAAAGGAGAGCCCATCATTGCATACCTTTCCAAGTTCACATAGGTTCGGGATGAGCTAGCTGGAGTGGGTGAGGCTGTAGTAGATGAAGACCTTGTGAGTCTTGTGCTACTAGGACTTAATAAGTCTTGGGAAAATTTTCAGGTTGCAGTCAGTGGCAGAGAGAATCTTCCCAACTAGGACAGGCTGTGGGCAGACTGCGTCCAAGAAGAAATCCAGAGGGGGATGAGAGCTGGAGGTCTAGTAAAGACAGAGGACGAGGATAACTTTTCCTTGGTAGGCAACGAAAGCAAAGCCAAGGGCAAGAAGAGCCAAGGCAAGGCCGAGTCTAGTTAGAAGGGCGAGTAGAAGAAGAAAGATCTGAGTAAGATCAAATGCTTCTCTTGCCACCAGTTCAGACACTATGCCACTAAGTCTCCTAACAAGAAGAAGGGGTCTAATAAGGACCATTGGGCAGCCCCAACTGAGGTAGGTGCGTTTAATTCTTAGTTTGAGAAGGATTTCTCATTGATAGATTGCATGACAAGCTTAGTGGGCAACAATGTTGAATTGTGTAGCTTGGGAGGTACTCCACAAGCTTGGTGAGATGGGTTTGTGTAAGTTTGGTCAGAAAAGGGGTTTGTGAGCAAAGAACCCAAGCGAAGGGGTTTTAGACCCATGATGGGGTTTAAAATCTAAAGAAGAAATTAAAAAGAAAATTAGAAGGAGAAATGAATTCGTAAGTTTAGAGGATCAAAACCCCCAAGTTATAGAGGGTTCCAAAGAGGCTAAGGAAGATCTATTTAAAGAATCCTAGATCTAGCCTAAGGAATCAAGTGAAAGGAAGATCATTTGGTCAAGAAGGCTAGTAAAGATGTAGCCCTAAGAAGGTTGAGCTAGAAGGCCGAGAGGGCTATTAAAGAGGGCCTAGTGCGAGACAACTCAAGGAGAGAACTCTAGAGGATCACAAAGAAGGAAAGGTATGATCATTAGTGAGTCTTATGGAGTTCTTGAGGTTTTGGCAGCTAAAGAGTTAAGGGTTTTAACTTTCCTCACTAGTTTTAGGAGGAGTTGCAGTATGACTTGGGAGGCCGGAAGGCCTAGGTTTTGCTACAGGAGAGACCCGCAGCCCTAGATGACCTCACCGCTTGTTGAATAGGGTTGCAAGAGGGTTCAAATCTTGTCATAGAAATGGTCCGTATGCCTGTGATGCTTGCTAGTGGAAGAAGGGAGAGGGCCACAACCTTGTAATGGTTTCAAAGTGAGGAGAAAGAGAGGCCGAGACCTCTATGACAATGAACAAACTTGTGAAGAAAGGGCCGCAGGTCCTGAGAAGTGAACAAGAGGCCTAAAGCCAAGGAAAATGCGGTTATATTATACCTTCTCAGCTAAGTGGCCTAGAAACCTTGCTACCAACCCTGTTTTGGAGGCCGCAGACCTGTGTATGTGTGGAAGGGTTTGGGTCCGTGTCACATGTCTGGTAAGGTTGAAGGGTTGCCAAAGCAGTGAGAGAAATCTTGCAAAGATGGAGGACTGTCCAAAGTATTTGGACAAGAGATATGATGCCCTAGTAAGGGCTGGTTCCTGTGCACAAATTCTCCCTAAAGATGTGCTCCTTAAGTCTGGTATTGCAGGCCACAAACAGCTAGAAAAGGATAGAGGTTAGGGTTGATAATGCAAGGAAGAAAGTGTTTGATGAAGTCTATTCAAGGTTTTGAACAACAAATCTGTGTGTGCCCTAGATGTAGTCCTTTAGACGGGTTGAAAGGATGCTTAGAGGGAAAATCTGAAGAGCCCTAGAGGAGGGTAGTTCTGTGGGTTCAGATCTGTGCAATTTGAGGTGTCAAATTGCAGAACAAAGGACAATATGTACAACCCTAGATCAGTTAGAGGAAGACTGTATGTGGGTAGTGTTGTAGTGCTGTTCCACAAGGAGTTTGAGCAACAATTTTGAGGGCTTCTTAAGGAGCAATTTGGAGGGTTATTTGTAGGTGTCAAAAGTGCCCTAAGCACAACTTTTGTGAAGGTCAGCAAGGCTGCTAGGAGAGACGGAGTACTATGAGCTCGGGGCTGATTCTTGAAGGGACAAAGGAAGCAACCAAGAGGGCTTAACATTCAACCCTAGTTCATTATTGGAAAAGGGCATCTTTAGTGAGAAGAAGGGCAACCTCCAAGCCCTAGACTTGCCATCATTGTAGCAACAAAAGAAGGCAGAAGTCGATAGACCAAAGAGCTGTTCACAAACAAATTTGTGAACAACTGATCGAAGACCCTTTGAGTTGGTGACCTTGAAGGACAAATGAGCAACTAGAGGGCATATTGACTCTGAGCCAAGTTCAATGACCTGAAGGAGTAAAGCTCACTAATAGAGGCAGATGGAGGAGCTGCAGATTGGGAAGCGAAAGGACCAGTAGATGTGTTCAAGACACGTGGACTGAAAGCGCTGTGTGTGGACACCATTAGCAAGTAGGTCAAGTGTTGTCCTATTTAGGGTAGATTGGTGGTCAAAGTGATTGACAACAAACCCTAGTTGTGTCCATGTATCAAGTTGATTGTAACAGGCCATGATCCCTAGTATGAGAGCCCTATGACTGTTGTATTTTAGTTTGTAATATAACAAAGAAGGGTTTGAAAAAGTTAAAAATGGTCATGTGCACTAGTTGATTCTTTGATGTATGATTATTCCAATGTGAAAAGTAGGATTGATGTGACATTTGAGTGTGTTTGTGTTAGATTCCAAGACCAAGCCCATATTCTTGAGTGCTGTGGAAGTTCAACATGGTATCAAAGCTACTTTGAAGGGATAATGGATCAGAGTGTGCATGGTGGAAGCAGTGTGAGCCAATGGAGATCGTGTAGATTTAGAGGGAGTCTTGCTTCAGAGGGAGCAACCTTATGGAAGTTCGAGATCTTCAGGTTCTAATGAGGCAGAGACACTACAAAGACAACATTCCATTCTATAGGGTATGTTGTAGAAGAGGATGCCAGATGGGTAGTGTCACCGGTGATGTTGGATACTTGAGTGGAAGTACGCCCCTCGCTAAGAGGGAGTGTTAAATTGTGTTGCTTCAGAGGTACTCCACAAGCCTAGTGAGATGGGTTTGTGTGAGTTTGGTCACAAAAAGGGTTTGTGGGCAAAGAACCCAAGCAAAGGGGTTTTAGACCCATGATGGGGTTTAAAATCTAACAAAGAAATTAAAAAGAAAATTAAAAGGAAAAATGAATTCCTATGTCTAGAAGATCAAAACCCCTAAGTTCTAGAGGCCTGAATGGCGAAGGAAGATCTATTTAAAGAAAGCCTAGATCTAGCCTAAGGGATCAAGTGAAAGGAAGATCATTTGGTTAGGAAGGCTAGTAAAGATGTAGCCCTAAGAAGTTCGAGAGGGCTGCTAAAGAGGGCCTAGTGCAGGACAACTCAAGGAGAGAACTCAAGAGGATCGCAGAGAAGGAAAGGTATGATCCTTAGCAAGTCTTGTGGAGTTCTTGAGGTTTGGTAGTGAAGGAGTTAAGGGTTTTCTCACTAGTTTGAGGAGGAGCTGCAACACGATTTGGGAGGCCGAAAGGCCTATGTTCTGCTATAGGTGAAAGCCGCAGCCCTAGACGACCTCACTGCTTGTTGAAGAGGGCTGCAAGAGGGTTCAGATCTGTCATAGAAATGGTCTGTATGCTTGTGTTGCTCACTGGTGGAAGAAGGTAGAGGGTTGTAGTCCTGTAATGGTTTCACAGTGAGGAGAAAGAGAGGTTGAGACCTCTGTGACAGTGAACAGACTTGTGGAGAAAGGGCCACAGGTCTTGAGAAGTGAACAAGAGGCCTAAAGCCAAGGAAAATGCTATTAGATTATACCTTCTCAATGCGAAGAAAGAAGAGGCATGTCAAATCGCAGAATGTCAAATTGCAGAATAGAGGACAATATGTACAACCCTAGATCAGGCAGAGTAAGATTGTATGTGGGCAGTGCTGTAGGGTAGTTTTACAAGGAGTTTGAGCAACAGTTTCAAGGGCATCTTAAGGAATGGTTTGGAGGGCTGTAAGTAGTTGTCAAAAGTGCAGCTCTTGTGAAGGACAACAAGGCTGCTAGTAGAGGCAGAGTAATTGGAGCTCGGGTCTGATTCTTGAAGGGACAAAGAAAGCGGCCAAGAGGGCTCAACATTCAGCCCTAGTTCACTGTTGTAGAAGGACATCTTTAGTGAGAAGAAGGGCAACCTTGAAGCCCTAGACTTGCCATCATTGTAGCAACAAAAGAAGGAAAAGGTGGGTAGATCAAAGAGCTGTTCATAAACGAAATTGTGAACAGTTGATCGATGACCCTATGAGTTGGTGACCTTGAAGGACAAAGGAGTAGCTAAAGGGCAGATTGATTTTGAGCCAAGTTCAATGACCTAAAGGAGTAGAGCTCATTGATATAGGAAAATTGAGGAGCTACAAATTGGTAAGCGAAAGGACCAATAGATGTGTTTAGGACATGTGGACTGAAAGGGCTGTGTGGGGCCACCATCAACAAGTAGGTCGAATGTTGTCTTGTTCAGGGTAGATTGGTGGCCAAAGAGACTGACACCAAACCCTAGTTGTGTCCATGTATCAGGTTTATTTTAACATGCCATGATCCCTAGTACGGGAGCGCTAAGGTTGTTGTATTATAGTTTGTAATATAACAAAGAAGGGTTTGAAAAAGTTAGAAATGGTCATGTGCACTAGTTGATTCACTGATGTATGATTATTTCGCTGTGCAAAGTAGGATTGTTGTGGCATTTGAGTGTGTTTGTGTCAGAGATTGTAAGACCAAACCTAGATTCTTGAGTGTCGTGGAAATTCAGCGAGTAGTGTATGGTACTTTGATTCAGGAGTATCATTTCACATGACCGAGAACAAGGAATATTTCAGCCAATTAAAAGAGGACATGTAGTTGCATATTGAGCTAGGAGATGATGACAGGTACTTGACCAAGGGCGTGGGTAACTCTCTCCATCTCAAGGATGTCCTCTATGTTCTAGGCCTTAAAAAGAACCTTGTTTCTGTTTCACCCTAGAAGACAAGGGTTATGATGTCATTTTTAGCAGAGGAAAGGCCTACCTCAAGCGCTTGCATTTGGAGCCATGAAGCAGATTGGTGTGAGGGTGAATAATCTTTAGAAGTTGCAGGTTGAGACAGACGCAACCTTGAGTGGCAAGGCAAGATGTGAGCATGGCAGAGAGATGGGGGAGTTTTGGCACAAATGCATGGGGCATTTACATCATGGAGCGTTGAAGATCCTTCAATAGATAGCCACAGGGCTACCACCGTGCAATATTGACCATCATGAAGTGTGCAAGGGTTGCACACTTGGCAAGTATGCGAAGTCATCTTTTTAGGGCCGAGGCAACTGAGCCAAAGGGATTTTGAAGCTGGTACATTTAGGTGTATGTGGGCCCTTCTCTTCTCCATCCCCCATGAGACATGTTTTATGTCACTTTCATAGATGACTAGTGGAAACAACCACTCAGTCAGTGACTCCAACGCAGGGAGTAAGAGAGTCAAGTGGGCCGAGAGGTTGATTCAAGAGGCCCAGGAGCGAGTTGAGGCTCCCAACTCTACACTCAGGTAGAGAAAGAAATTATAGAGGTACATAGGGTACATGGCACTGATGAATGAGTTGTGAGACTCAAAACCTTCTTGTTTCGAGGAGACAACCTCTAAGCAGGTTTGGCTGAATGCCATGGTGGAGGAATATTCCTCCTGTTGAAAAGTGTAACTAGGATCGGTCTTCATATTGACTATGTAATTATGTATTTATGTAAAGAAGAAGACAAATATAATAAAATGTATTTTTGTTATGCTTACTTCATGGGTTTCATGAGCAAGGTTTTATTATAGGTCAATAGACTTCTTCTTGATGTCTATTAGGATTTGTCTTCTAGTTATAAATGTAATTAAGAGTCATGTATATGAAGAAGTCTAGTTAGATTAATATGCCTCAAGACCTTGTCATTTAACCATGGAGAAATGGCTCAAGACAATCCTCAAGTCAACCTCCTTCACTCTGGAATATAAGCCCTACAAGTTGGCTCTATAAACATATAAAGGTTGGCTTTATAACCTGTGGACAGGTTGACTAAATTACAGGTGGTAACAACTATATATACCCTATAAGTTTTGTGTAGAAAAACAGAGGAACAGATTCAGACTTGTTTGAGATTTTCAAACTAAGTTGCCAGAATTTCAAGACTGGAAAAGTGCGAAGTTAGGGCTGCTTTCAAGTTTCAAGTACAGATCAAGATGCTAAAGAAGGCCGCGTTCAGATGCTGATCAAGACAGAGTTAAAGTGCAAAGGAATTAGTGACATTACAACATGAAGAAGTCTAAGGTAAGTGCGAGATTAAGGATTGCGTTCAACTATGTTGTGGTGCGAATTAAGGGTTGCGTTTAGCCGTGTTATGGTGCGGATTAAGGGCTGCGTTCAGCTGAGTTATGGTGCAGATTAAAGTGCTATGTTAAGGTAATCTAGGGCTGCATGTAAAAGGATAGGTATAGAAATATGTGCCTCTGTCATGGGCATAAGAGTTAGACAAGAAGAAGCCTAGAAGGATCCAAGGTGAAGGAGAAATTGAAGATTAGACACTGATCTCTCTAAGGCTGGTGCTGAATGGTGTTGGTTGGTGCAGGAAGGTGCAAGAAAGAAGGATAAGCTCAAGGAGTCATTGAAGATGAAGTGACAAGGTCTTGAAGGCATATAAAGGTCTAGGGTCTGTGTCATGGTTATGGTACTTGTCATCTGAAAGTCTATAAGAAGAATTTCTCGTGGGTTTTCCTCTCCAAGAGGGAGAGGTGTTGCCCTGGCTCGAAGAGCCTAATTTTGTGTCTCTTGTATTTTTGGTAATTGACTTGATGAAAGACTTAATAAGGTAAGAAGAGAAGACATAAGTAAAAGAAGTAAGTTCACAAGTGATTATCAAATAGAGAATTTGAATTAATCACCGCCCTCCAAATTCTCAACATGGTATCAGAGCTAAGCTGCTAAAGGAAGGGCTACTTAGCAAAGAAGACACTCAAGGAAGCAAAGATCAAATTTTGGGTTAAAAGATCATATTAGTTTGCAAGGAAGATTCTTCAAAGGATCCACTAATCAAAAGAATAATCTTTTCCATCAAAGATTTATATTCAAGACATTGTTGGAAGAGACATCATCTCTTTGGAAAACATCCTTTATTATCAAGGATTCAAAAATCCCTTCATTGGAGAACTTAATCTAAGGAGTTCCTATCTCCATCATCACCAAAGAAGTTGCTAGGAGGAGGAAGTCATCCTAGTCAAGTAAGTATCTATGATCTTATCTAAATCTGTCAAAATGACTTATTGCAAAGAAAGCAACAAATTGGTTAGGTCATCAAATTTTAGTGCATGGAAGAAGAGGACAGATTTGAATCTAATTGAAGATGAAGTTATGGGCTACATTGAAGGATCTACAATTCAACCCTCAAAAGAAGATGCTCCAGCTCATGTCAAACACGTGAAAGGAGAAATCAGAGCCCAGAGGATTCTCATTGAATCCATTAAGGACCTACTCATACCCTGTGTGTCAAAATTGAAAAATGCAAAAGAAATATATGAGAAAGTGGTGGAGCTATTCTCTGTGAGTACTGTAGGAGAAGCAATCTCTCTGAGACAAGAACCATACAAAATGAAATTATCAAGAGAGGAAGGAATCACTTCATATTTTATTGAAGATTTCTGAAATAAGAGACCAACTGCAGGAATTGGGAGAAGTAATGTCTGATAATGAAATGACTATAGTGGTGCTGAATGCTCTACCGAAAGAACGGGGAAACTTCACTTCAAGTTTATACGGGAAGAAAGAAGCAACACCATTCCACGATCTATGGTCTCTATGTAAAATACAGGAAACAAGATTGAAAGCCAAAGCTGATACAGGATCAAGTGAAGGGAATCAAGCCTTTGCAGCCATGTCTAGGAAGAAAGGAAGATTCAGAAAACTTGGTCCTCAGAATAAAAGAAGAAATATGGACAAAGTATGATGCTTTGGATGTAATGATTTCGGGCATTATAAATGAGATTGTCCTAAATCTGGAAAGGACAAGAGGAAAAAGGAAGAAGCCCATGTCACAGATATAAGGGAAGAACACGATACAAAGAAATCTAAGAAAGAAGAAGTGAAAGATCTCTACTATGACTGAGATCATCTTTCTCTTTAAGTGATTTCTGTTGGGTGTAAAATAATATGATAGGAAGCAATGTATATTAAACGCATCATGATAAAAACATGGGAGGAGCACTTGAAGAAGGAGATCCTAGAAACCTCACTGATAACAAAATTGATGGAAGGCAGTCATCGAGATCAAGGGTCATCATTCAATAATCAATATGGAAACAGGTGCTGACATTTTCTATTGGAGTTCTCTATGGATTCACTGGTTAGAAAGAAAGAAGAAAGGTTTCATCGAGAATTCTATGCTACAAAATTCTGGGATTAGGATTTGATGACATATTGATGAAGCAGGTCAAGGGAATGAAGTTCTTCATTCCAGTAAAATTGCTACAGGATGAAAGGGAAAAGGTATGAGGTATATATATTTATATGCTGATACTGGATGCTGTGAAGTCATGTCATATGGTTGTAGGTAATGAACTTTTATCTTTAGGAGTATGATCAGAGAAGGAGGATCTCTTCCATTACACAAGTTGTCATTATCAAATGAAATCAACATAATATGTCCTCATATGGAATATGAGGTGGTTGTATACAAACAAGGAACTGGAAATTGGAAGTTCCTGGGAATGAAGATGTGTGGAGAAAGAAAGGAAGAGATCATGAAGTGCAATCATGTCTTGAGGCAGTTATCATCCAGAAGCCAAGAAGACGTGACTAAGAGATCTCCTGGGAGGATATGTAGACTCTAATAGAAGTTTGGTGAAGAAGAAGACCCTTGACAAGTCATATCTTTGGGGGATGTGTCAATCTAAATAGAGGATGCCGATGTCTACAAGAAGATGTCATGGTGAAAGATCATCACTGAGGTAACTTTTGATTTAAAAGTTCTTATGTGTATATTTATCTGGATAAGTTTATGCAGGGTTGCCAATCATGAGGAAGGATGTAAGATCCTTGGAGATGGTTTGAAGGAAAGCAACATGGCATAAAGGTGGACCAGATGAGAAAGACTGATGAATCACTTTCTGATGGTTGACATGACTTGTGACTGAAAGTGATGGATGATCTATGCCCTATGAAGCCAAAGGTTGAAGATTCCTCAATATCGAAATCCATGACACCGAGGGGAGGAATTCTTCAGGAGCAGCTGGGTGTATCACCATTGCTGCTGCATGTCTCTCGTTGAGAGGGAGCCTGGTGTTAAGTTTCTTGCTTGGAATAAACTTGAAGTATGTCCTTCCTAAGTTAAGAGGGAGTGACGTATATGATTCTCTAATACATGTGTCTTGCACTAGACCAGGACTAACAACCGTAAGTCTCAGTAAAGGCCATGTGGAGAGAATGGATAGACACAACATTCTAGTCTTCACTTGGGAAGACAAAATGGAGGATTGGGTAATCATCTGGCATTCGATACTCTTTGAGAATGTGATAGGGCATTCAAGATAAGAGTAGTCGGGGACCAATATTCTTTGAGGGCTGGCTACCCAAGAGAAGAATAGTTCAAAGAAGATCATACTCTGGGAACACCTGGGTTGGCTACCCAAGAGAAAAATAGTTCAAAGAAGGTCATACTCTGGGAACACCTGGGTGGAGTATGTACCTTGGAGAGACAATGACTATGGTGTCTATAAGTCACGTGTCTCACCAGCATTGTAGGCCATTGTCTCGTTGAGAGATGGGGCTCTTAGTCAAGACCTTGCACTAGGACAATGTTAGTTGATATGATGCTATGTAGATGCGATTACTTATCCGATTCTTCTTATGAGATTCTTCAGTTTGAAAGTGACCATGTACCTGTATGAATACCTTCCTAGTTAAAGAGGGAGCGTTGAAAAGTGTAACTAGGATTGGTCTTCATATTGACTATGTAATTATGTATTTATGTAAAGAAGAAGACAAAAATAATAAAATGTATTTTTGTTATGCTTGCTTCATGGGTTTCATGAGCAAGGTTTTTTTTATAGGTCAATAGACTTCTTCTTGATGTCTATTAGGATTTGCATTCTAGTTATAAATGTAATTAGGAGTCATGTATATGAAGAAGTCTAGTCAGATTAATATGCCTCAAGACCTTGTCATTTAACCGTGGAGAAATGGCTCAAAACAACCCTCAAGTCAACCTCCTTCACGTTGGAATATAAGCCCTACAAGTCGGCTCTATAAACATATAAAGGTCAGCGTCATAACCTATGGACAGGTCGGCTAAATTACAGGTGGCAACAACTATATATACCCTATAAGTTATGCGCAAAAAAACAAAGGAACAAATTCAGACTTGTTTGAGATTTTCAGACTAAGTTGCAGGAATTTCAGGACTGGAAAAGAGCGAAGTTAGGGCTGCTTTCAAGTACGGATCAAGACGCTGAAGAAGGCTGCTTTTAGTGCCCGGTTAAGACAGAGTTAAAGTGCAGATGAATTAGTGACATTACAACGTGAAAATCTGAGGTAAGTGTGAGATTAAGGACTGCATTCAACTATGTTTTGGTGCTTATTAAGGGCTGCGTTTAGCTGTGTTATGGTGCAGATAAAAGAGCTGTGCTATGGTGCAGATTAAGGCCTGTGTTCAACTGAGTTATGGTGCAGATTAAAGTGTTGTGTTAAAGTAATCTAGGGCTGCATGTAAAAGGATAGGTACATAAATATGTACCTTTGCCTTGGGCATAAGAGTTAGACAAGAAGAAGCCTAGAAGGATCCAAAGTGAAGGAGAAATTGAAGATTAGAGACCGAGCTCTCTAAGGCTGGTGCTGGTCGGTGCAGGAAGGTGCAAGAAAGAAGTATAAGCTCAAGGAGTCATTGAAGATGAAGTGACAAGGTCTTGAAGGCATATAAAGGTCTAGGGTCTGTGTCATGGTTATGGTACTTGTCGTTTGAAAGTCTATAAGAAGAATTTCTTGTGGGTTTTTCTCTCCAATAGCGAGAGGTTTTGCCTTGGCTTGAAGAGCCTAATTTTGTGTCTCTTGTATTTTTGGTAATTGACTTGATGAAAGACTTAATATGCTAAGAAGAGAAGACATAAGTCAAAGAAGTAAGTTCACAAGTGATTATCAAGTAGAGAATTTGAATTAATCACCGCCCTCCAAATTCTCAACACCTCCACGAAGAACGATGTCTGGGAGATAGTGCCACGGCCAGAGGGCAAATCAGTGGTAGGTTCACGTTGGGTGTAGTAGGTGAAGCATGGAGTAGATGGGCGTGTGGAGAAGTACAAGGCTAGATTTGTGGCCAAGGGCTTCTCATAGGTTGAGGGCATCAACTATGATGAGATGCTTGCCTTAGTGGCTTGTTATTCATCCATGAAGATGATTCTAGCACTTGCATCTCAAATGGGGTGGAATATGCACCAGATGGATGTGAAGACAACATTCCTTAACATGGTGGTTGAAGAAGATATTTATATGGAGCATCCAGAGGGGTTTTGAGACTTTCAACAAAGACACTCATGTTTGTTTGCTGAAGAAATCTCTTTATGGGCTCAAGCAGGCACTGAGAGCTTAGTACACTCACATTGACAACTACCTTTGGGGATTGGTCTTCACTAAGAGTGAGGCAAATTCCAACCTATACTACATCATGGTTGGAGGGATTTCGCTCATTCTAGTGCTCTATGTTTATGATCTTATCTTGACTGGAGAAGACAAATTGATCCAAGATTGCAAGGCAAATCTTCCAAGAGAGTTTGAGAAAAAGGACATAGGGCTTATGCCCCCTATTTCCTCGTGTTGGAGGTATGGCAGGGTAATGGGGAAATCTTCTTGGGGTAGGAGAAGTACACTACAAAGATTCTTAGGAGATTTCATTTGTGGGATTGCAAGCCCATGACCACGCCTCTAGTCACAAACTAGAGGAGGGTGGACGCTAGTAGACTAGAGCAAGTAGATGCCACTTTGTATAAGCAAATCATTGGGTCGTTGATGTACTTAATCAACACCCAACCTGATATATGTTTTGCAGTGAACCAATTGAGCTAGTTCATGATGGAACCTACTAGAGTTCATTGGGTAGCTGCCAAGCATGTCTTGAAGTATCTCAAAGGCGCACCAGATTATGTGTTATGGTACAGACAAGTTGATGGAGTGGGGCTTGAAGGCTTCATAGATGCAGATAGGCAGGGAGTTCCACAGATTGGAAGAGTACTTTAGGTTGTGTCTTCGGTATGGATCAACCACTGTTTCGTATTTCAGTTGGAAGCAAAGATTAGTTGCACTCAGTTCAACAGAGGCTGAAAACATGGTTGCCAACTTGGTAACATGTGAAGCCATATAGATGAGATAATTTTGTTTATGGGCCTTTTCAGGCTAGAGTTGGAGACCATTGTGATTCACTGTGACAATTAGAGTTGCATTAACCTCTCTAAGAATCTAGTTTTTCATGACCGCTCCAAGCACATTGAGATCAAATACCATCATCTCAAGGATTGCGTGTAGAAAGGGATAGTAAAGCTATCGTACATTCCCACAGATGAGCAGGTTGCAGATATCTTGACGAAGGACTTAGTCAAAGGCAAGTTCATGTTTTTCAGACATAAGTTGGGAGTTGTACATAATCCCTTCCTTGCTAAGAGGGAGTGTTGAAAATGGAGTGAAGGAAGGTCTTTTGACTCGTGCCTTAACCAGTAAAGAATTGTCTTTCTCTAAGCATGCATGGGAATTCATGAGATAGACTTCAATATGATGAGTCAATTTTCAGTTTACTAGAATGGTCATCAGTAGAGTGCATGCATAGTGTTGGAGCTTCAGTTTGTTGGAGTCTTATTTAGTTAGACTACATGATGAGGCGGTAGAGACAAGTCCTGTTAGGACGAGTTAAGACTACAAAATCAAGTTCAAGTTCAATCCCTGAATGGTGCTAGGGATCCATGAAGTACTCTTTGCTATGGTGGAGGCCCACGGCTCTCAACGCTCACCCTACAAATGCTAATGTAGCCCTCTAGAGGGCTTGGACCCCATATTGGGAAACCAAACCCCAAAATGGAGATCCACCTGTAATCCTGCATAAGATCCAATGCGAACCCTCGCTTTCCAGCGCAACAAATCATTAGAGTAATTAAGTAAAAAAGCTTACAAATCATGGAATCAATTGTGCACTTCGTGGTGGCATGCCCTTGCATAGTGGGCTTTGGCATGTATATGTGTCTCCAAGCTCAATAAGGGGGTTAACCAAGGACCCTATTAGGTGGTTTCAACCTTTAAAGGGGGTGAAATGTCCATGTTACATCCATCAATGGGTAGGTGGCATGTGATATAGTGATGGAATAGAGTGGGGACTAGGGGAAGGCTCCAAGCCACATGTCATGATACAAGGGTAGCAGGAAGCCTACACTTGGGTATATGAGTGTAGGAGGGAGCAAATTTTGGTACGTGTGTTACCCCGACCTTTATTTTTCCACCCTTCTTCATATGCCTTTTGCCTTTGATTGATTTTTCTTCATAACTGCTCGGGCTCTAGGGGATGAGAGTATGATGTGTAGAATATAGCAATATATACCACTTTTAAGGTGGGGTAGCTCATTGCCCACCAAGGGTTGGGACAATCATGGGTTTTTTAATGTGGAGGGGGCTCATCTAGGGCCCTTAGGAATAAGGGTGATGGCCATGAATGAGGGGTAGAGATCATGTTTGGATTTTGCCCATGTGCTAAATTTGCATGTCCCGACCATCTTTTGCATTTTGTGGTACATTCCCCGTTGTAAGTGGCCAAATTATGCTTTTTCCTTTTCTTTAGTTGCATCATCCTTCGGGCATCATTCTAGGCCTGACCCAAAGTGTGGACAAGGGGAGGGAGAGGCTAACACTATGTGGACCTAGATGGGAAAAGTGATGAATGGGGTTAAAATGAGCGGAGGGGAGTGATGTATATGGTGTCGGGAAGCGGGACCATGCAACCAAAATCGGGGTTTTCCATGTAGTGGCAGCCCTAACGCTAATGGCCAGTAAAGGGGATCCCATGGGACTAGGACACAAGGCAGAGGAGACAAGAGTACAGACCTAGCCCACTCTTTCTGCCGAATCCCCCCACCAATCCATGCCCAAAAGTGTCCACGATAAGTAAACAAAATTACTCAACTAAACCAATTAAATGTCATACCTTTGGGGTCGGGAGGCCCATCTTCAAACATGTGATCATAATAGATGGACGAGGGACCACAAGGCTGGCTCAGGTTGCTGAGAAAATGGCACATCGAGCTATCTAGTGGCTGCTGGCTGCCGGCTGAGGACCATCTTGGAGAATTTTTTTCTCCTAGGGATATCACCCACAAAATGGTGGGTAACAGGGCCGGCATGAGATCTTCTTGGAGCCGACTTGTAGGGCTTAGTTGGGCTGACTTGTAGGTGTCAAAAATTGATTTCTTCTCCATGTTTGCAATGAAAAATGCCGACCATAGCTACATTATTTTTAAACAATTGGTACTGTGAAGATTACCAAAGTTTATAGTTGAACATTAAAACTCGCCATTTGCGAATGATGCAATTCTATTAAATCATCTTGTGTAGCATTTAAGAAGGTTAATACTTTGAAAGCAATCACTGAATTTTTTATTTCATTTCACTTCAAAAGTTAACAAGCATCATTGTTTTGTAAATATTATCCATGCAGGGACTATACAAATCCTTACTTGCCTGTTGCTCCCTCTGCTATAGATGGCGCTGGTCAGGTATGTATACCTTTCTTGTTATCTTGAGAAAATGAAAGAATTGATGCAGGTTTGTCTATGTGAATACTGTTGATATTCACTCGTCTCTCCAATTGGGTTGCTTGTAAAATATGTTTATGGTTATTTGAGAATGAAAAGGTTAATTTGGCCCAGCATTTCTTGGCTTTAAGAATACTATTGAAGACCTTCAAAATATTTGGGTATCTTGTAGTTTGGCATAGGACCTGATGGGAAGAGAAGAGAGCCAGAGAGTAATGTTCTTCTAGCATCCATTGAAAATATGCAGTATGCAGTTACACTTGATGTTTTACGCACGGTATGATGAATTTATGTTGCTCAGTTCTGTCAAAAATAGTAAAAAAATATCCGGATTTCAAGTTGTTTCGCTTTGAATAACAAGAATCTTTGTAATTTTATAATATTAGGTATTCGCAGCGTTTGGTACAGTTCAAAAAATAGCAATATTTGAGAAGAATGCAGGATTTCAGGCATTGATTCAGTATCCAGGTATGCCTAAATATGAGATTTCAATGGAAAACTCGCTTATGATAACATCTTTGTTTAGCTGTCAATTAACTTTGATAACATTTTTCTGTTGTTTTGTTTAGCTGTTCATTAAAATCCTTAATTTGATAATAACTTGAAGAAGATATATTTTGGGCACCTTTGCATTCAGTTTTTGGCATTCTTATGTAATATTTGATTGAATGGGTTTGCATATTCTTGAAATCAAGAAGATATTTGTCAAGGAAATTTGTTTTCAGCTAAATTGAACAAAGCAGGGATTTAACTGCAGCGAGAACATAGAGTATTAGCTGCAGAAAAAGTAATGCCATCCATTGTTTTAAAATCTGGAACCGGGTTTTGAACTGGCCCACCTATCTAACCGGGTTTCGAACCGGATTTGAAAAAAATACATAAAATAATGATTTTTTAATGAAAAAATACTTTAAAGATTTCAAATCACGATTCAAAATCATTAGAGGTAAAATATGCAAAGTTTGCTCATCTATATACCATGCAAGGGTGAAAATATCAAAAGGGCACCGAATGCAAATCATATTAACAACAAAATTCATAATCAATGAGGCTCTAAATGGCCTCTAGAATCCAGAAACAATGCTGCAAATTACCGGACCACTAGCCTATTACAACATGATCACTAATCAAACCCATCATCGATTCACCTCTCCTAGAAATGGAATTATCAACAAGAGCTACATAAACATCATCTGGCTCAAGGTCTTTAGACTCAGATTCCTCAACCTTATAATACGGTAGAAATTGAAAAAGCTTAACATGCCTAACCAATGATAATGGTTTTAGTGAAGGGTTCATTTCCTCAATCTTATAATATGGTAGGAACACCTGACCATTTATTTTGGTTTGAGTGAAGGGTACATTTTTGTTAAGGCCATTGCAAAGGAGTTTCAACAATCAATACCACCACCAACATCTAGGTAATTTTTTTTGCCCTAGGGTTTCTTAAATAACTAATTTTTTCACAAAACTCCCTTTGCTTATTCAGATATGAAACACATAGACCATTCAGTGGTACAGTAACAGTATAGTTCACACAAGTAGTACTGTCATTCAATAATATATAGTCCAGTATTCCAACCAACACAGTTCCAAAATAAATTCCAAATTTAACAGAGCTTCAATCAATCAGCTAATATGCCCTAGGTTCCTTTCAAATGATCTGAACATATCCTAAAGAGTTTGCAGACTGGACGTGGTTACACAGATTGAAATCCTTCGGACCAAAAGAAACATCGAAATGACTTCAGGATGAGCCCTAATTCTGCTAGAGGAAATTAACCAAAAGATACTGAAATCCCTTACTTCGGGCTTTTTTGCCCTAGCTGTCCCAAAACTTTTCCTCCGCTGCCCAAACATTGGGTATTTTGGGGGTTTCCTCTTTGTCAAGGACTATAGCCTACAGGGATCAATAGGCTACTTTGTTCTTTGGGCCAATTAATCCCTTGGGGACATTATAGTCCCCCCTTGCCGACATTGCATGTCCCCAAGCAATGACAGATCTGGGTGCTGCATAATCTGTCCTCCTATCTTCAAGAATGAGGACCTTTCTTGGTTGGACATCCCTGTTTTGTGAGTTGTTTGAAGAAGATTATGACTGGTTGGTACATGCAAACCACCATCATCTTTTATCATTATACCAGCAAATAACCTGAGCAGATAAAATCCTAAGAATTCGCAATTCCATCCTTCTTCCACCCTGCTAATAACTTTTCTTCCTCCCAGATCTTGTAGCCATTTATTCTTATCTGCCTTTTCCCAATGTTTATGAAGGCCTTTACTCGAATAAATAGAATCAAGTTCATCAACCTTGTTGGTATCATTCTTGTGTCATCTCCCCTACTTTCATCATCATCACATACATCATCACATTTGTCATGCTCTGATTTGGTTCTTATACTGTGATTTCTATGATGGCGATTGTATTTTACAACAGTTGGTTCAAACCCGTCCCTTCGCATTTCAACAAGAAGCAGATTGATTACCTCAAATTTCTTAGCACGTACCAGTTTACCTTTCATAGTTTTGTAGGAGTGCTCATCATGCATAAATCCTTCCTGTCCTTTGGCCCATTTAAAGAAATTCAAGGCTAAGCCTGCTGAATTCGATTGTTTCTAAATGTAATCAGCAGACTGTGTAATATTAATCCTGTTAAATGGTGATGACCCACTTAACTTTCGCTCTATACGAGGCTGATGCTGTTGCTTGTTACTGCTTTTATGATTTCCACCTTGAACATGCACATGTTCAACTATGATTGGTCCTGACTCCTTTCTTGATTATATCACCTTGTAGAGAAACAGCCTGACTGTCCCCAAAAAGTCTACCCTCTTTTTCAGTAGTTTGTTCATGATCCAGGATCTTCAAAGTGTCATCCTTCTGTGCAGGCAATAAATTTAGCCTATGTTCTTCAATACTCTCCTTAGTAGGTGTAGTAAAAGAACTGATGCCATCCTCAAAGTCATCAACATATCCTTTGAGCCCATTAATAGGCTGGAGTTGCAAAGAAACTGCCAGAGATTTTAATTGAGTTTGCATCATATGATATTTTCCTTCTTCAGTAGCCCCCGCTCTAGCAGAATTATCATTATCAGTTGCTGAAGAATTGTACAATGACGGCATTCCCATCAAACCAACACCTTCTTTCATGGATTTTGGATTTTCTGTGAATTCTGAAGCAGGCATCTTATCCTTATCTTGTATCTGGGATGTGTCTTCTTTCTCTTTGTATGGAACCTTCTTTTGTTAAACCATGGCCACTTCCATTAGCTTTAATTCCTTGAACTGATCACCAAATGGAGGGAGGCTATCCTAAATTGTGTGAACAACGACTTCATTGGATAGGGCATTCTTGAAAAATGGGTGTTTCAATGTTATGTATATAATTAGGAATTAATTAGGCAAGGGCATGATCAAAGATCATGCCCATTCATCAAGAGACACCCAAGGCTGTATTAAGCCAGGGGTGTCCTGCATTGTAATCATCTTATTCAATAAAATATATATATATATATATATATATATATATATATATATATATATATATATATCTATCTTCTGTCAATATTGAAGGTTGTACACTTGAACCATAATGAATTTAAAAAACATCATGCAATCTTGTCAAATACGGTGAGTCTAAATCATAGTCAAGCAATGATGATGTTGACCTCTATTTGTGACAAGTTGAGGGTTACACCTGATCAAATACTTCAGAATAATGAGGCTACTCAGCGCCCAGACTCTGTAGATACATCAAACGAATCAACCTCACATCTAAACTTTGAATCTCCAAAGGCATCTTCCATGCATAATCAAGAAAATAGTAACTCAAATTTTCAAAAGAGCCAGCTTTGGAATCCATACACAAATAATAAGCTCTCAAATCAATACCTCCTCTTTGCTCAGCCGATAGCTACATATCAACGAAGAGCAAAACTTGAGCTCTCCAAATTTGACGGTAATAAAAAATGCAACGTGGCTTGGTTCAACAAAGCAGAAGAATATTTTGAGATCTACAGTATTGATAATGAGGATGGAAAGTTCAGGCATGCATCCATGCAAATGGAAGGCGAAGCATATAACTGGTATATGTGGTGGAAGAAGACGACACTTGCCATCAGTTGGAAGAAATTGAAAAGTGCATTCTATAAGAGGTTCCAAAGTGTCAAGGAGGAAGAACTCTTTTCAACACTCACAAGATTGCAACAAAAAGGCGATGTGGACGAATACACTCGGGAGTGGGAAACTTTAGCCACACGAGTATTTGGAATATCTGAAACTTGTCTCATTCGATCATACATCACAGGACTTAAACCCCATTTACAGGCTAAACTTCAGCTTCATGACATTACTTCAATAGAAGAAGCAAGACAACAAGCGAACGCTGCTCAAAAGAAACATGAAAAGATGCAGTGGCCAAAGGTTGAAAGAGTATATTCGAGACGAAGATTTTCTCAGGCTGCGAACATGGATAATACAAAATATGTTCCTTCACATCTTCATGAAGGAGACCAAACTAATTTGGAAATGCAAAGGATGAAAGAATGTAAGTGCAGATGTTGTGGCGAAAAATGGGAACCGAGACACAAATGTGCCAAGGGAAAGAAATGTTGGAAATGTTGTCATTGATGGCAAAGGAATTGGCAAAGGAGGAGCATCTGAAACAATAACTAGGAAAAGAGAAAAGCAAAGTAGCAAAGTCCAGAGACAGAGCAGGAGAAAAAGGCGATATATGTATATTCTTGATTGAATTCAGTAGGAAGGATATTTGAGTCTCTGTGGACAATTATGCCTATGTAGACTGCTTGAATTTATTGTGGAAACGTGAATTTGTTACTCATGGTTTGTAAACATCGTAAGCTCTGTGGAAGGGGTAGATTCATGAATCTGTATAAGCTATCGTGTTGCCACGATACAGTAAGCAATGGGGAATGTATAACCTGATGAAGCAGCGCGTTATGGTATGCGAAGGAGTCGTGTTGAAACATCGATGAACCAAAGGGTTAGAATATAAATTGACGGAACCTTGAGCCGAGTCATATGGTGGTAGCCCAGAAGAATCGAGGCAATTGCTGTGTATGGACATAAGCGAGTTTCATTGAAGGCGAAGAGCGGAATTCATATATATAAGCGAGACGGAACCCTGAGCCAAAAGGGAGCGGAACCCTGTACTAAGCGGAACTCGGAAGACGGAACCCAGTAGCGGAACGCGAAGTTAGGCGGAACCCCGAGCCAAAAGGGTGGAACCATGACCAGATGAACAGTGACGACGGTTTATGGTTTTCATCGCACCACCTTTACACTGTGGGTGGTATTTGAGGAGTTGGGAGCGATTCCACAGGACAAACGACGCGTGTCCCAGAGCAAGTTGGCAAAACCACTCTCACTGCGCGCCATCGCGCATTAAATCTCGACTGAGGACCCCGTGCGATATCGATACAAGCCGTCGATCTGGAGGGAAGCCATCGGACGGTGATCATATTGGGAAGATGCGCGAAGGTTAACTTAAGGTACGGGCGTGTGTATTTGATTGATTCCGTCGATTATATGGTGTTGCTGAGGCCTATAGTAATTTATTAAAACGTCGGTTATTAATATAAGGGCGACAACCTTATTACAAGACAACGACTGAACATATTTAAGGGTTTCCATAGTCATAATATGGAAGAGGATATATTATAAAATGCATACGTATGACTGTGTGTGTGAAATCAAAAGGAAGTTGAGGAAGACCTCGTGGAGGGGAACGGGGTATAGTGAGAGCTAAACGGGACTGTGGATGTGAGCATTATCAAGTGATATATTTAAGTGGGAAACATATACATATGCTGATATATATACTACGCTGATATTTAATATAGTGAGTTGTAATATTGCTTCGAAATTATATTAAAACATTGATTGGGTTTATTACAAGAGCATATTATGTATTTTATGGGTCTTATAGTCGTGAGTATAAGAAGCCTCCACAGTTGATTAAAGTGCCAGCCCAAGAGATTAGAACCTTGAGAGTTTGCCCAGATTTAAAATCAGCTGTTATTTTAAAAAGCAGTTATATATGCAGCAGGTGCACAAAAGTACAGTGAACAGATGAATAGACACAGAAGTGAACCAAAATATACAGAACAGTCACTCAACAACAGCAGAAAAGACAAATCCAGTGAAGCCAAAGTCCAGAAAAGGAGCTGAGTGAAATTGAAATGTGTAACTGAAAATGTAAATATTTTTGTTTATATTGTTTGTGATGCAAAGGCAAGTATCCTAAGGAAAAGAAAAACTCCCATTGTAATTTGTACATTTTGTTATATTTTTTTTAATAAGTTGGATAAAAAATTGAGAAGGCAGAAGTCAAAGAGTCATGGCTGGTCACTCAAAATTCCTTGTGGAATACAAACAGTCATGTGAGGAACTCTATATATAATTTGATATGCATAGGTAAAAAAAGGGATGAGAGAGTAAATATAGAGAAGGCAGAGTATAGAAGTGTGAGGCAGAGAAGATTAAGAAAAGAAGAGCAGAAAGAGAAGCTACAAAACAGAGCTGATATCTGAGGTAAATCAGCAAACATTCAGTTTGATAAATTGAGGAAGTTGGAGCTTCCCTATCAAGTTGCAGCTTGATAGCTGTCAGTTGTAGCTCACTGAGGTTGGAGCCTCCTGTGGGTTGGTGCCTGCAAAAAATTGAAGGGAGTTGGTGCTTCCTTGCAAGTTGTAGCTTGCAGAATTGAGGTTAGAGCCTCCTGTAGGTTGGTGCCTGCAAAAAAACAATGGTGAGAGGGAGTTGGAGCTTGCCTTTGCATCACAACAATAATAAGATGTGGTTTTCTCCCTTTATGGGTTTCCACTTACATCTGCTGCCTCTATGTGTGTTTCTTGTGTTGATGTGATTCTTTCAATCTGCTTAATTGTTTGCTGCTCTCAACATAAGTATGGTGTCACACTAATTTAATATTGGCTGCAACATTTTAAGACTGTTCACATATTAAGCTGTAAATAAGTTTGGTGAAAATTTTAAAAGGCTTATGTATGTATCAAACTGAGTCACCCCCCCCTCTCAGTTTAATTAAAGATTCAACAATTGGTATCAGAGCGGGTTCCTTTGTACTGGTTTAACAACTGAAAGGAGATTCTAGGTTCTCAGAATGGCTAATAAAGAAGGATGCTCAACCAATAAAGCCCCTTTCTTTACAGGTGTAAATTATGCCTTCTGGAAAATCAGGATGAGGACATACATAATGTCTCTAGGAATAGAAGTTTGGGGTGCTGTGGAATTAGGATATTCCCCAAAGTCAACTGACTTAGAGAAAGAATCCAAACAAGATTTTGTAGCTAACGCAAAAGCCATGAATGCTATCTTGAATGGATTGTGTGAAGCAGAGTTTATCAAAGTAATGCACAAAGACACTGCCAAAGAGATGTGGGATACTCTGGAGAACATCCATGAAGGAGACAAGAAAGTAAAAACTACCAAACTTCAAGTCTATAGAGCCCAGTTTGAGAACTTGAAAATGAATGATGATGAAGACATTGACAGTTTCTTCCTAAAAGTAGTAGAAATTGTTAACAATATGAAAGCTCTTGGAGAAACCATGGCAGAAAGTATAATTGTGCAAAAGATTCTAAGATCTCTTCCATCCAGGTTTAATCCCAAGGTGTCTGCAATAGAAGAAACAACTGATTGGGAAACCTTGACCATGAACCAGCTACTTGGAAATTTAACAACATATGAGATGAGGCTCCCACAGAAGAAGCCAAGTACGAGGGAGGCAACCTTTAAAACAGAAAAGAAGAAAGAAGAAGAGGAAGACATATGCTCTTGCTCGAATCAAGAAGAGGCAAATTTTGTCAAGAAACTAGATAGAGGTTCAGGTAAATACAAAGATAAACTTCCTTTCAAATGCTTTAACTGTGGAAGAGTTGGACACTATGCTGCTAAGTGTCCTCACAAGAAAGTAAAGAATCAGGCTCAAGAATCAGAGAAAAATACATCAAAGAACTGGCAGAAAGGAAAGAAGTTCAGTAGAAAATCCTTCTATGCTCAACAAGACAGTAGTACATCTGAAGACTCAGATGAACCTTCAAGTGAAGAAGGAACCTCTGAATTTTTATTGATGGCCATAGAAGAACTTGAAGGTCTCCTGCTAGAAGATGAAGAAGAAGAAGGTGAAGTTGACCTTGAGGGGGAGCTAAGAAGTGCTCTGGAAGAGATTGATAGACTCAAGCTGAAATGCAGAAAACAAAAGGACATTCTCCTCAAGTATGTATGAGAGGAACATAATTCAGAAGTCCTGACGCAGCTAAAGATAGAGCTTGAAGAAGCCAAGAAGATAGAGGACATGTTACTTAAGCAAATCAAAGAAAAAACTCAGGAACAAGAAAAGTTGGAAGAAGTAGTATGTCTCAGGAAGAAATTAGAAAATTCTCAAAGGAAAATGGTTATAAACTCTTCTCAAACAACAAGCTCTAGTAAGTTGAACGAAATTCTTGGTGCTCAAAGATCTCCTATGATAAAAACTGGAATAGGCTATGAAGGAGAATCAAGTAAAGGCAAAGAAAAGGTTGACAGAGAGATTATTTTTGTAAAAGCAAAGAAGAATGATGAAGCAACTCAAACAATTCCTACAAAAGAAAAAACCTGTAATAAAGAAGACAGAGATCAGAAGAAACCACTAGTAGCAAAGAATGTAATAAATACTAAGACCCCTGAGTATGTAAAATTTGGAAACCATCAAAGGAGATTCTTCCCTCCTATGAAGAATGCCACCTGTTATGCTTGCCACAAGCTGGGACACATTGTTGCATATTGTCATGCAAGGAGGAGTAATTCAAACCAGCAAAAGATGCAAACATGGAAGAGACAACTTTACATCAGGTATGCAAATAGTTTCTATGGTTACTATTTTTATTGTAAGGAATTTGGCCATAAAATCATTGAGTGTAGAAAGTATGGACAAAGATTGATGTTTAACACCTCAAGGAGGTTTATGAATCAAAGAAATTCTGTTCATACTCATAATTCTACAAAAAATATGATCAAATGTTGTGTATGCAATCAAGTTGGACATATACCTTCCAAATGTCCTCTAAGAAGATGTAGTTCATCATCTCACAAAAGATACCAAACAAAAGGGTGCCTCCAGTGGATAAAGAAGGTGAATAAATGTGACTTGGCTCTAACTGCTCAAGACCTGAAAAGCCAGTGGTATTTGGACAGTGGCTGCTCTAAACACATGACTGGAGACAGAAGCAAGTTTATAACTTTTGATGAAAATAAATTTGGCAATGTTACTTTTGGCAATGATAAATCAGGGAAGATCAAGGGAAAAGGCTCAGTCAGCATAGACAATGGCAGAGGAAAGGCCCAAGATGTACTATTTGTAGATGGGCTGAAAGCAAATTTACTAAGTGTCAGTCAGATGTGTGACAAAGGCTGTGAAGTTATTTTTAGAGCATAAGATTGTGAAGTTAGATCAAGCACCACAGGTAAGACTCTGCTCAAAGGAGTTTGAACAGAGAGTAATGTTTACATTGTGAAAGAGGAAGATGAAGCATGTCATCTTAGCAAACTAGAAGAGTCATGGTTATGGCATAAAAGGTTGGGACATCTCAGCTTCGATCACATCCTCAGACTAGGCAAGAAGAAAGCTGTCAGAGACATGCCAGAAATAAAGAGGCCTTTTAATACCATATGCAAATCATGTCAATTAGGCAAACAGACTCGCACATCCTTCAAGGCCAAAGATGAGTTATCAACAAGAAGACCTCTACAGCTTGTGCACATGGATCTGTGTGGACCTGCAAGAACTAAAACTCCAAGTGGAGAATCCTACTTCATGCTGATAATAGATGATTTCTCCAGAATGACATGGGTTGCATTCCTCAAGAATAAATCAGAAGCTCTGGAAAAATTTAAGATCTTCAAAGCATTAGCAGAAAATCAAACAGGATGCAAGCTGAAATGCATCAGATCAGACAGAGGAGGTGAATTTACAGATTATGACTTTGCTGACCTATGCAATGAACATGGGATAAAGCAACAATTTACTATTGCAGGAACACCTCAACAAAATGGAGTAGCAGAGAGACAAAACAGGTTTGTACAACAAATAGCCAGAACCATGATGCATGAAAGTAATATTGCTCAGACCTTCTGGGCAGAAGCAGTACACATAGCGGTGCATATCCTTAATAAAGCTCACTTAAGGCCAAGCAGTGACAAGACTCCCTATGAACTATGGCATGGAAAACCAGCTTCAATCAAACATTTTAGAATCTTTGGAAGCAAGTGTTATGTAAAGAATAATGATGAAAATCTTGGGAAATTTGATGCAAGAGCAGATGAAGGGATATTTCTAGGATATGCATCCAAAAGTAAAGGGTACAGGTGCTACAACAAGACTCTTCGAAAAATAGTAGAAAACATTGATGTGAGATTTGATGAAGAACTTCCAAACAATACAAAAGATACTGATTGCTGCAATCCATCAGACAACCATGAAGAAGAAAACCAAGATGATAAGGAAACAAGCAAGACAACAGAAGATACAGAGCTGAGTTCTAAAGCTCCCTCAAGATATACTCAGAAGAACCATCCTGAAGATCAGATCATTGGAGACAAGAGAGTAGGGGTCCAAACAAGAAGGCAGCTAACAGAACAAACTAAAGAGGTATACATAGCTATGTTGTCACAAATAGAGCCAAAGAAATTTGAAGAAGCCAGCAATGACAAGTCTTGGGTGAATGCTATGAATGAAGAATTGGACCAAATTGAGAAAAATAATACCTGGGAACTAGTTCCTAGACCCACTGAGAAAAATGTCATAGGCTCAAAATGGGTATTCAAGAATAAAATGAATGAGCAAGGACAGGTAATCAGGAATAAAGCCAGACTAGTTTGCAAAGGATATTCACAAATTGAAGGACTTGATTATGATGAAACATTTGCTCCTGTAGCCAGAATGGAAGCCATCAGAATGTTTCTGGCCTTTGCATGCTACCAAGACTTCAAGGTATACCAAATGGATGTGAAATCTGCATTTCTGAATGGAGATCTAGAAGAAGAAGTTTACATGGAACAACCAGAAGGTTTCTCTTTAACATACAAAGAAGACTATGTGTGCAGACTGAAGAAGGCTCTATATGTACTAAAACAGGCTCCTCGTGCTTGGTACTCAAGACTAGATAAATATTTGCAAAAACAAGGCTTTAAGAGAGGTGGAGTAGACAACAATCAGTACATAAAAGCCCATGAAAATGAACTCCTGATTGTTGTAGTATATGTTGATGACATTATGTTTGGAAGCAATGGAGAAGAACTAGCAAAAGGATTTGCTGATGAGATGAAAACAGAGTTTGAGATGTCTATGATTGGAGAGCTCAGTTTCTACTTAGGACTTCAAATTTAGCAAAAGAACACAGGTACATTCATCTCACAAGAAAAATACTTAAAAGAAATGTTGAAAAAGTTCAAAATGGAGGACTGCAAACCTGTGTCAACTCCCATGATCACGGGGATGTAAGCTGTGTGCTGATGATGGATCTGCTGATGTAGATAAAAAACTCTACAAATCCATGATAGGAAGTCTGCTGTATCTGACAGCATCAAGACCAGACATCATGCTAGTAGTAGGACTAGTGGAAAGATATCAAGCAACACCTAAACAAAATCACCTTCTTGCAGTAAAAAGAATATTCAGATATCTACAAGGAACAACACTGTATGGGTTTTGGTATCCTAAAGGCAAAAACTTCACCTTGACAGCATACACAAATGCAGATTGGGCCAGCTGTGTGGATGACAGGAAAAGTACAAGTGGAGGTGCATTCTATTTAGGAGAAAGTCTGGTGGCATGGTTAAGCAAGAAACAAACATCTATCTCTCTATCTACAGCAGAAGCAGAATATATAGCAGCAGCAACATGTTGTACACAAGTCATGTGGATGAAGCAAACCCTCCAAGACATGAAGGTGAGCACTGATGAACCTATCTCAATAAAATGTGATAATACAAGTGCTATAAGTATATCTAAAAATCCTGTGCTTCACTCAAAAACTAAGCATATCCCAATCAAGTATCATTTTCTCCGAGAACAAGTGGCTCAGAAGATAGTAAAGCTAGAGTATGTGCCAACAAAAGAACAAACAACAGATATATTTACCAAACCTCTTGCTAGAGAACCATTTGAATATTTGAGAGAAAAACTAGGGTTAGTATCTGTAGATGCTACTCTCTGATATAAAGAGAAAGCACAGTTTCAGGGGGAGAACAGAAACGAAAATATCATTCCAGGGGGAGATCAGCCAACAAGTAAAGCATGAAACAGGTCCTTAGGGTCAAAGGATTATGGAAAGAATACACCCAGCATAAAAGAGTTAAAGAAAAGGCTACAGGGTCAGAATTTTAGATTTAATCCAAAGCTTGGAGCAGCAGGGTACAAAGTTAGAAGAGCTCAGAAAGAGGAAATGCTGAAAGCAAACTAGGAAATGAGCAACCCTTTGCCATTGATGTCAATGGGGGAGGAAAAGCAAAAAGGGACTCCTATAAGGCAAACAGAGGAAGAGTATTGCCATCAATGCCAAAGGGGGAGACTGTTGGAAATGTTGTCATTGATGGCAAAGGAATTGGCAAAGGAGGAGCATCTGAAACAATAACTAGGAAAAGAGAAAAGCAAAGTAGTAGAGTCCAGAGACAGAGCAGGAGAAAAAGGCCATATATGTATATTCTTGATTGAATTCAGTAGGAAGGATATTTGAGTCTCTGTGGACAATTATGCCTATGTAGACTGCTTGAATTTATTGTGGAAACGTGAATTTGTTACTCATGGTTTGTAAACATCGTAAGCTCTGTGGAAGGGGTAGATTTGTGAATCTGTATAAGCTATCGGGTTGCCACGATACAGTAAGCAATGGGGAATGTATAACCTGATGAAGCAGCGCGTAATGGTATGCGAAGGAGTCGTGTTGAAACATTGATGAACCAAAGGGTTAGAATATAAATTGACGAAACCTTGAACCGAGTCATATGGTGGTAGCCCAGAAGAATCGAGGCAATTGCTGTGTATGGACAGAAGCGAGTTTCATTGAAGGCGAAGAGCGGAATTCATATATATAAACGAGACGGAACCCTGAGCCAAAAGGGAGCGGAACCCTGTACTAAGCGGAACTCGGAAGACGGAACGCGAAGTTAGGCGGAACCCCGAGCCAAAAGGGCAGAACCATGACCAGATGAACAGTGACGGCGGTTTATGGTTTTCATCGCACCACATTTACATTGTGGGTGGTATTTGAGGAGTTGGGAGCGATTCCACAAGACAGACGACGCGTGTCCCAGAGCAAGCTGGCAAAACCAATCTCACTGCGCGCCATCGCGCATTAACTCTCAACTGAGGACCCCGTGCGATATCGATACAAGCCGTCGATCTGGAGGGAAGCCATCGGACGGTGATCATATTGGGAAGATGCGTGAAGGTTAACTTAAGGTACGGGCGTGTGTATTTGATTGATTCCGTCGATTGTATGGTGGGGCCGAGGCCTATAGTAATTTATTAAAAACGTCGGTTATTAATATAAGGGCGACAACCTTATTATAAGACGACGACTGAACATATTTAAGGGTTTCCATAGTCATAATATGGAAGAGGATAAATTATAAAATGCATACGTATGACTGCGTGTGTGAAATCAAAAGGAAGTTGAGGAAGACCTCGTGGAGGGGAACGGGGTATAGTGAGAGCTAAACGGGACTGTGGATGTGAGTGTTATCAAGTGATATATTTAAGTGGGAAACATATACATATGCCGATATATATACTACACTGATATTTAATATAGTGAGCTGTAATATTGCTTTGAAATTATATTAAAACATTGATTGGGTTTATTACAAAAGCATATTATGTATTTTATGGGTCTTATAGTCGTGAGTATAAGAAGCCTCCACAGTTGATTAAAGTGCCAGCCCAAGAGATTAGAACCTTGAGAGTTTGCCCAGATTTAAAATCAGCTGTTATTTTAAAAAGCAGTTATATATGCAGCAGGTGCACAAAAGTACAGTGAACAGATGAATAGACACAGAAGTGAACCAAAATATACAGAACAATCACTCAACAACAGCAGAAAAGACAAATCCAGTAAAGCCAAAGTCCAGAAAAGGAGCTGAGTGAAATTGAAATGTGTAACTGAAAATGTAAATATTTTTGTTTATATTGTTTGTGATGCAAAGGCAAGTATCCTAAGGAATAGAAAAACTCCCACTGTAATTTGTACATATTGTTATATTTTTTTTAATAAGTTGGATAAAAAATTGAGAAGGTAGAAGTCAAAGAGTCATGGCTGGTCACTCAAAATTCCTTGTGGAATACAAACAGTGATGTGAGGAACTCTATATATAATTTGATATGCATAAGTAAAAAAGGGATGAGAGAGTAAATATAGAGAAGGCAGAGTATAGAAGTGTGAGGCAGAGAAGATTAAGAAAAGAAGAGCAGAAAGAGAAGTTACAGAACAGAGCTGATATCTAAGGTAAATCAGCAAACATTCAGTTTGATAAATTGAGGAAGTTGGAGCTTCCCTATCAAGTTGCAGCTTGATAGCTGTCAGTTGTAGCTGACTGAGGTTGGAGCCTCCTGTAGGTTGGTGCCTGCAGAAAACTAAAGGGAGTTGGTGCTTCCTTGCAAGTTGTAGCTTGCAGAATTGAGGTTGGAGCCTCCTGTAGGTTGGTGCCTGCAGAAAACAATGGTGAGAGGGAGTTGGAGCTTGCCTTTGCATCACAACAATAATAAGATGTGGTTTTCTCCCTTTATGGGTTTCCACTTACATCTGCTGTCTCTATGTGTGTTTCTCATGTGTTGATGTGTTTATTTCAATCTGCTTAAATATTTGCTGCTCTCAACATAAGTATGGTGTCACATTAATTTAATATTGGCTGCTACATTTTAATACCGTTCACATATTAAGCTGTAAATAAGTTTGGTGAAAATTTTAAAAGGCTCATGTATGTATTAAACTGATTCACCCCCCCCTCTCAGTTTAATTAAAGATTCAACAAGAAACCAAGAACCTGTATACATGTGAAGCAACTAATGATTCAGATAATGAAGAATCAGACGAAGAAGAAATTGAAGATTCTCCACAATTTTCTCCAGTCCCAGATGATGAAAGTTTTCCGCAAGTATCGCAAGTATCATTATCGGCCATGACAGGTATATCACAACCCCAAACATTAAAATTAAAAGGACATATCAAGAAGAACAATGTAATGGTCTTAATTGATACCGGTAGCACCCACAATTTTTTGGACTCAACCATGGCGAAGAGACTCAACATTTTCACATTTCCCATGCCTAACATGAAGGTTATGGTAGTTGACGGCAAGAAAAATGAAAAGATAGGGAAAGTTTTGCAATTTCTTCCTTTAATTGTTTTATTTGCATCTGCTCATTGTCTTGATGTTCTTTTGTGCTAAATAATCTTCCACTCGTTGGACATCTTAAATTGCACTTTTTTTGAATATATGTATATCCAATTATGTTTAGACAAGTTGGACATTTAGTCCAAAATAATGATTCTTGTGTGGAACTTGTCTTTTCTTCCTTCATCATTTTCGAATTAGGATCCATTTTCCTTGACTTAATAACTTCCCTTGGTAATTTATTTATTATTTGTAACTTTAATAATATTTTTTCTTTATAAAAGATCATATTTCCAACATCTTTTAACAAAATATCCATATTCCTTATAATACGTCCTTTATATAATCTTAAATATAGCCTTCCTTTAGTGATGAGTTCTTTGGCTAAGTAAATTCTAGTTTTATTTATAATATATATTTTTCAAAAATTGTTTTTTTAAACTCTTTTTTTTTATAATTTTTTTTTTTGAAAAGTTACAACCCTCGTGAAACGTGGCTATTCACCTATTTGGGGTATAATATAAAATATGTGTCCACTTATGTACCTTTGACTTAGTTAATTTTCTCCATGTAAAAAGTAAAACTTACCATTCACATAAAGATGTTTTGTATTCCTTTTGTTCTTCTATTACCTTGAAAATACCATGGGCAATTACCACGGGTTTCTAAAAACATGAGCTTGTAAACCACTTAATGAAGAATCAAAATAATCTTATCTACTCTTCCTTCTCTTACGCGTAGTTTTTTTATCATGCAATTTTGATCAATAATGTAGAACCTTTTACCATTCACATAAAGAGGTTTTCTATTTATTTTGTTGTTATTTTACCTTGAAAATACCACGAGCAATTACCACGGGTTTCTAAAACCACGAGCTTGTAAACCACTTAATGAAGAATCAAAATAATTTATCTACTCTTCCTTCTCTTACGTGTAATTTTTTTATCATGCACTTTTATCAATAATGTAGAACCCTTTTTTATTTTTATTTTAATTTTAATGGCCAAATGCGGAGAAACTCCAAAATTTAGTGTAGCGAATGTTTCAATTGTGATGGAAACAAGGTTGACGAATAGTTGATGGTTAAAGGCTAGGATCAACGAGCGTGGCTCTGATACCAATGTAACGACCAAAAGTCGCATACGCATGGGAAATCTTTAAAATACTTCAAAGACGTAAATGTCCATTGTAAGACATGTAACTGTATGTATATTGAATTGATGTAAAATATGAGATGGCTACAAATGAGAATGAGGGCTTGCTTATATACCTTAGGCAGGTGCCCTTCCATGAACGGTAATGTCCTTAAGACATGCCTCTTCATTACTAACTAACTAACCATTAGTTGTTATTTACTATTATTATATTTATATTTATATTTATTATTTTTATATGAATTATATTCATAACAGAGTCCCTCTCAAATTCGGTTCAAAAGAAGACTAATCTAGAGAACATTCTTGGAGATAATGCCACCTACACTGTGAAAGGAATAGGTACTGTCACTCTTCACTTAGATCAAGGTCAAACTATTCATCTACAAGAAGTATTGTATCTGCCCGATTTGAAGAAGAACCTAGTGTCTATTTTTGTGATGGAAGATAAAGGCTTCAAGGTAGCATTTGTTGATGGAAAGGGACATATTTGGCAAAAAAACCCTAAAGGTGCATTTACTCTTGGATTTAGGGTTGATGGTCTCTATCAAGTTGAAGGAGCTCCTTTGGGAGCTTTCGCAAGCGATACTTCACTTCAATTTGAGCCTGATTTGAAGAAGAACCTGGTGTCTATTTCTACGATGGAAGATAAAGGCTACAAGGTAGCATTCGTTGATGGAAATGTACGTATTTGGCAAAGAAACCCTAACGATGCATTTACTATTGGATTTAGGGTTGATGGTCTCTATCAAGTTGAAGGAAGTCCTTTGGGAGCTTTTGCAAGTGATACTTCACTTCAGTCTGAGCTATGGCACTAGAGATTTGCTCGATTACATTACAAAGCCTTACCTGGGGTAAGGAAGATGCTCACAGGTATGCCCAAGTTCAATATGAAACACAAAGGTGTTTGTCAAGGTGGCGTCGTTGGGAAACTTACGAAGGGACCATTCCCTTCTAATGAAGGCAAGACCACTGATATTCTCCAATTGGCCCACTTTAACCTATTTGGTATGTTGCCCGTAACATCATTGGGAGGATATCTATATTATGCAACCTTTGTGGATGACTTCTCATGCAAAACATGGATCTATTTCTTAAAGAAGAAGGACAAAGTGTTCAAATGGCTCCGTTATTTCAAAGCCTCGGTGGAAAATCAAACAGCGAAGAAGATCAAAATATTGAGGACTGACAATGGAACCAAATATGAATCAAATGAATTCAATAAATTTTTGCAGAGAGGCTGGCATTAAGAGGGAGACAATCGTTCCATACACTCCTGAGCAAAATGGAGTTTCTGAAAGGAAGAATCGAACAATCATGGAAGCTGCCCGTGCCATGCTCCATGATCAAGGTCTACTGAAGTTCTTATGGGGAGAAGTTGCCAACACTGCCGTGTATGTTCAAAATAGGAACCC
This sequence comes from Pinus albicaulis, assembly GCA_034641835.2. Lineage (NCBI taxonomy): Eukaryota > Viridiplantae > Streptophyta > Pinopsida > Pinales > Pinaceae > Pinus > Pinus albicaulis. The sequence goes on from CM076574.1 coordinate 36,672,610, forward strand.
GCATCAAGCATTCGATTTCAAGACACACTCAAGGAGGTCTTCACTGGTAAGTGTTGGAGTCCTGTGATTTGGCAGATTGGCATACCAAATGACAAGGCAACATCAGAACTAGTTTGGAATCCTAGGATCTAGCCCTCCTGGATTCAGAGAGGGATCTCTCTATATGTGTTTTAGAATGATATGCTTATAGGCTCATGATATGATATTAGGCTAGTTATGAAGCACAAGGGATTTGTTTGTTTTTGGTTGGTGATCATTAATTGAGAAGGTCATGTGGAGCGAAAGAAGAAATAAGTAGAAGGATGTTTCAGTGTGGGAAGACAGGTCAAGAAACAGTGCCAATCCATTGGGCTATGGATTCATAAAAGGGTTTACCTGCGCAACAACTATTCAAGGGTTTCCATAGGGCAAGTCATCTATATCAAAAGATCTCTTTAAGTTGAGTTTGTGGTATGAAACATTAAGAAGTGTGGTGAAAGAAGCAAAGCTAATAACCAATTAAGAATCTATTAACTTCACTACACAAGAAAAGCCTTTCAAAGTGACTGATTTGGGAGCAAGCCAAAGGACAGGGCAAACCATATAGACTTCTCTGGGCAAACTGCTACTAAAACCGACTTCTAAGACAACAATCCAGTAATCCTCTTGACTACCTTTAGAAAGTAGAAAACATTTAAGATAAACATAAAAGGTAGCCTAAGATCAAGTAAGGACTTTGAACCTATCCTGCTTTCGGCATACTCTTAAGGGTAGAAAACATTTAAGATAAACATAAAAAGTAGCCTAAGATCAAGTAAGGACTTTGAACCTATCCTGCTTTCGACATACTCTTAAGGGAAATTTTCAAAACAGTTATTGAAGACTAAACAAGGGACAGGGCTAACCATAAACTTCCTTGATTAAGACTCTACTTAGCATGCAGTGAAAAGATCATTCGAGAACGACATCTCAAGTTCTACTCAACAAGACATAGGCTCACCAACATTCCTTGACTGGTTATACTCTATTGAAATCATTCCCAAAGCAACAATTAGAAGAAAACATAGAGATAAAGCTTATCAGGTAGAAATAGGGTACTTTGCAGTAAATCCTACTCTAAATTTGCTGTTCTTTATCAGAGAAAATGGACAATATGGAAAAATAAGGAGAATAACAATTACAGTAAGAAAAACATCACCATTGACATAGACCAGGATCCTGTGAATCTGCTTGTTTATTTGATGTGCAAGACCAATCACATACTTTAAGTCCAATGGCTTTCTACGGTCCAATACTTCTCTTCCCAGCCTACTATATTACAACTACTAAGCTACTTCCACTTAATAACAGTGCAAACAATCAATAACTTTCCAACCCCTTACAATGAAACTTCAAAGAGTATTTATAGGTGAATGAGGAGGAGCGGTGGAAGAGATGATCTTAATGATCAATTAAGACAGAGGAGAAGTGCATCGAATGCTTCACTCTGCTCAATAAACATTGCATTAACTGTTTAGACCATTCAGTAGTTTTTGTTGACTTTGAGGCATATCTGGTAGGCTGGTAATAACTCCGAAGTGTGTGCTTTTAGAGATATCTTTTGACTACAGTAACTCTGTCTTGGCTTCTGGGACAAGTTAGGTGAAACATTTAGTTTTAAGGCCACCCATGCCTTTATAATAACTGCTCTGACAGTTTAAGAGGGTTTATTATTAGTGTAACTGTCAAGTTGCCCCTTTGAGTGTACAGTAGGCGACATGTGGCATTATGGGTTGCTGAGAAGTAATTAGCTTCGCTGATGTGTCCTTTGGAGGCTTTCTTTTGCTGATTTGTCTCTCTTAAACACTTTAATCACTGATTTAGGCTTTGATTTGTGCTTTAGGCTTCATTAGGCCTTCTCGGATCATCTTTGGTCTTCATGTTGCTTTATCCATTGAACTGTGGATTAAGCTCTCGATCTTCAAGCTTTGCGCTTTAATCCTTTTTAACTTTGATCTCGGATCTCTTTTGATATTTTCACTGCTTTGTTCGATTTGATGTATAGGTGGCTTGCGCTGTGGAGGGCTTTGCTTGTGTAATCAACATTTATGACATATTGATTAAACTTGACAATTCGACCCTTTATGCCCCTTTCTGCATCGAATTCGGCCACAGAGGATCGTCATCCTTAGCCTCTGCAACTAGATTTGCTGTGGGACGACTTTTTATTTTAGAACCGCCATTAAACCTGCAAACAACACTAAAACCTGTTACATAAAACTTGCATGGGGGCTTAAACTGCTTCAGAAGGCTCGGGCGAGGGCGGAGGAGCTTTGCGGAGGAAGTGCTAAAGCAGTGGATGGGTGCTTTAATGGCGGATAGGCGAAACTAGGGTTTCATTTGAATAGGGGTGCGAAAGGCGATAAGCGGTTTCAGGAATACAGGAGATGGTTTTCGCATAGGGCTCGGGCGGTAAGCTGTTTTGTGATAATCGAACGCGAAACCGTTAATCGCTCGACACGTGGCTCTAAAAAACCACCTATTTCGCGTGCAAGAAGCACGTTGGAGTGCTTTGGGCGGATCGGGCGCGAAAGATATTTGTGGCCGTCCGATTTGGATAATCCAGATCGACGGTTGTGGTTGCGCACGAGGGTTGAATAGATGCGCGGCAGATGAATGGTGGGGCTTGACGGTAATGTCAGCAATTCTGTCGCGAAGCAGTCATTTAAACCGGAGGGTGATAAGGTATGGTTTAGCGGGAGTCGTTGGATTCAGATGATCAACGGTTGAGATTGGGCGATGAAGGAGAATGAAAAGGGTGGGGTTGAAATGCAGGGGTAATGTGGGCCGTTAGATAAGGGGGAGTGGACGACTATGATTAAATCGGGGCTGTGCACATCGGGAATCCAGACAGACGGGAGGAAGAGATGTGGGGGGAGCGATTGCGATGTGCCGATGAAGCGAGGACTGTTAGATCAGAAGCGAGATCAACGGTGGAGATTAAAGTGAGAAAGCGCATCAGCGGGGAAAAGAAATGAGACGCGAAACTTTAGGAAAGGACGAAAATGCGATCGCCGTAGGATCTAGGAGAATGAACGGTCCAGATTGAATCGAGACCTCGCAAATCGGGGGAACAATGATGTGTGGGGTAAAGGAGGAAACAGTGGGAGCCGTCGGATTTGAGATGAGTTGTTGTCCACCATCAGCAATTGAATACCAATCTAAGGAGGTTTGTGGGTCTTCTGAGGTCTTAAGGATGTATAAGATGTAATTCACTAAGAATTCCCCAGCGGAGTCGCCATTATGTTGGAGTCCTGTGATTTGGCAGATTGGCATACCAAATGACAAGGCAACAACAGAACCAGTTTGGAATCCTAGGATCTAGCCCTCCTGGATTCAGAGAGGGATCTCTCTATATGTGTTTTAGAATGATATGTTTATAGGCTCATGATATGATATTAGGCTAGTTATGAAGCACAAGGGATTTGTTTGTTTTTGATTGGGGATCATTAATTGAGAAGGTCATGTGGAGTGAAAGAAGAAATAAGTAGAAGGATGTTTCAGCATGGGAAGATAGGTCAAGAAATAGTGCCAATCCATTGGGCTATGGAGTCAGAAAAGGGTTTACTTGCGCAACAACTATTCAAGGGTTTCCATAGGGCAAGTCATCTATATCAAAAGATCTCTTTAAGTTGAGTTTGTGGTATGAAACATTAAGAAGTGTGGTGAAAGAAGCAAAGCTAATAACCAATTAAGAATCTATTAACTTCACTACACAAGAAAAGCCTTTCAAAGTGACTGATTTGGGAGCAAGCCAAAGGACAGGGCAAACCATGGACTTCTTTGGGCAAACTGCTATTAAAGCCAACTTTTAAGACAACAATCCAGTAATCCTCTCGACTACCTTCAGAAAGTAGAAAACATTTAAGATAAACATAAAAAGTAGCCTAAGATCAAGTAAGGACGTTGAACATATCCTGCTTTTGGCATACTCTTAAGGGTAGAAAACATTTAAGATAAACATAAAAAGTAGCCTAAGATCAAGTAAGGACTTTGAACCTATCTTGCTTTTGGCATAATCTTAAGGGAAATTTTCAAAACAGTTGTTTAAGATTAAACAAGGGACAGGGCTAACCGTAAACTTCCTTGATTAGGACTCTACTTAGCATGGAGTGAAAAGATCATTCGAGAACGACATCTCAAGTTCTACTCAGCAAGACATGGGCTCACCAACAATCCTTGACTGATTATACTCTATTGAAATCATTCCCAAAGCAACAATTAAAAGAAAACATAGAGATAAAGCTTATCAGGTAGAAATAGGGTACTTTGCAGTAAATCCTACTCTAAATTTGCTGTTCTTTATAAGAGAAAATGGACAATATGGAAACATAAGGAGAATAACAATTACAGTAAGAAAAACATCACCATTGACATAGACCAGGATCCTGTGAATTTGCTTGTTTATTTGATGTGCAAGACAAGTCACATACTTTAAGTCCAATGGCTTTCTACAGTCCAATACTTCTCTTCCTAGCCTACTATATTACAACTACTCAGCTACTTCCACTTAATAACAGTTCAAACAATCAATAACTTTCCAACCCCTTACAATGAAACTTCAAAGAGTATTTATAGGTGAATGAGGAGGAGCGGTGGAAGAGATGATCTTAATGATCAATTAAGACAGAGGAGAAGTGCATCGAATGCTTCACTCTGCTCAATAAACATTGCATTAACTGTTTAGACCATTCAGTAGTTTTTGTTGACTTTGAGGCATATCTGGTAGGCTGGTAATAACTCCGAAGTGTGTGCTTTTGGAGATATCTTCTGACTGCAGTAACTTTGTCTTGGCTTCTGGGACAAGTTAGGTGAAACATTTAGTTTTAAGGCCACCCATGCCTTTATAATAACTGCTCTGACAGTTTAAGAGGGTTTGTCAGCAGTGTAACTGTCAAGTTGCCCCTTTGAGTGTATAGTAGGCGACAGGTGGCATTATGGGTTGCTAAGAAGTAATTAGCCTTGCTGATGTGTCCTTTGGAGGCTTTCTTTGGCTGATTTGTCTCTCTTAAACACTTCAATCACTGATTTAGGCTTTGAATGTGCTTTAAGCTTCATTAGGCCTTCTCGGATCATCTTTGGTCTTCATGCTGCTTTATCCATTGAACTGTGGATTAAGCTCTCGATCTTCAAGCTTTGCGCTTTAATCATTTTTAACTTTGATCTCGGATCTCTTCTGATATTTTCACTGCTTTGTTCGATTTGATGTACAGGTGGCTTGCGCTGGAGGGCTTAGTGAGTCGATGGCGGCCTTATAGTCGAGAGTTCGGCAAGCTCACCCTACAAGGCCTCTCCTTATAGTCGAGAGTTTGGCAGGCTCACCCGATCGGTCCTTTAGTTCTTCAAGTTGATGGCGGTGGTTGAGTCATGCTTATGCATGATGGCGGCTTTTCCCTCCCCCAAAAGAGAGGAACTTGAAGAACCAAAAGGAGAGGGCTGCTTCAAGGAGACACCATTCTATTCCATCCCACCATGCCACGCATCTTTCTTGTGTAATCAACATTCATGACATATTGATTAAACTTGACAATTCGGCCCTTTATGTCCCTTTCTGCATCGAATTCGGCCACAGAGGATCGTCATCCTCGGCCTTTGCAACTAGATTTGCCGTGGGACGGATTTTTATTTTAGAATCGCCATTAAACCTGCAAACAACACTAAAACCTGTTAAATAAAACCTGCACGGGGGCTTAAACTGCTTCAGAAGGCTCAGGCGAGGGTGGAGGAGCTTTGTGGAGGAAGTGCTAATGCAGTGGATGGGTGCTTTAATGGCGGATAGGCGAAACCAAGGTTTCATTTGAATAAGGGCGCGAAAGGCGATAAGTGGTTTCAGGAATATCGGAGATGGTTTTCGCGTAGGGCTCGGGCGGTAAGTTATTTTGTGATAATCGAACGCGATACGGTTTATCACTCTACACGTGGCTTTGAAAAATCACCTATTTCGCGTGCAAGATGCACGTTGGAGTTCTTTGGGCGGATCGGGCGTGAAAGAGATTTGTGGCCGTCCGATCTGGAAAAATCCAGATCGACGGTTGTGGTTGCGCGCGAGGGTTGAATAGATGCGTGACGGATGAATGGTGGGGCCTGACGGTAACGTCAGCGATTCTGTCGCAGAGCAGTAATTTAGACCGGAGGGTGATGAGGTATGGTTTAGCGGGAGCTGTTGGATCTGGATGATCAATGGTTGAGCTTGTGCGAGGAAGGAGAATCAAAAGGGCGGGGTTGAAATCCGGGGTTAATGTGGGCCGTTAGATAAGGGGGAGTGGACGACTGTGATTAAATCGGGGCCGCGCACATCGAGAATCCAGACAGACGGGAGGAAGAGATGCAGGGAGAGCGATTGCGATGTGCCGATGAAGCGAGGACTGTTACATCGGAAGCGAGATCGACGGTGGAGATTAAAGTGAGAAAGCGCATCGGCGGGGAAAAGAAATGGGACGCGAAACTTTAGAAAAGGGAAAAAGTGCGATAGTCGTCAGATTTGGGAGAATGGACGGTCCATATTGAATCGGGACCTCGCAAATCGGGGGAACAGCGAATTGTGGGGTAAAGGAGGAAACAACGGGAGCCGTCGGATCTAGGAGCAGATCGACAGTTGGGATTAAATCGGAGGATCGACCATCGACGGAAAATGAAAAATGGGAAGTGGGAATAGGGAAAAGCAAAGCCCCGATTGCCGATGGGCTTAGCGCTTGGTCACAGCTACTGAGTCATAAGACGGAAAAGGGGGTAGGGATTAAGCCGAAATGTGTTTAAGACCTAAATACTAAAATGAAGGTTTTAGGCTGAAAATGGAGGTTTTTGCAGGGTTTTTCGAGGTTCTGATGGGATATAAAGGGGTTTTAATTCAGAATAAAGGGATTTCATCAGGTTTAAAGGGGATTTTTGATGAAATGAGGGATAAATGATGAATTTTTAGAAGGAAAATAATGGAAAATGAGTTTGAAACAGTGTTTCTTCAAACAACAGGGCTTCTTTGAGAATTTTGAGTGAAAATATCAAAGGGGTAGACCTTTCGAAGGAGAAGGGGCATAGCAAGACTTCAAGAACTCACAGATTGCTTGAAATTTGTTTCTTGAAGGCTAAAAGACCTGTTTTAGCCATCATTTGAATATGTCAAAATTATGGATGGCTAACAGTGGCTCCACTTGGGGATGGTAGCTCCTTGGAGGTGTCAAGAACTTCAGAGATTTATCTTTGGAATGTAGACCTGTGCTTTGCATTTTGACAACCTTTTCTTCTTTGATCATGCTGCTTGAAAAGATGCTCAGCATTACATCATAACAAATCAATTTCTTCTCAGACAACTACCTACACAACCTACTTTCCTAACGTTTTTTCTTTATAAGGTGCACTTGGACTTGCAAACCTTTTGACGTCAACATTTTATTCTTTTATTGAAAGCAGGAAAACTAATCTAAATCTACCCTTATAACTTCCATGAGTCCAATGTAATCAATTGAACTCATTAGCTTCTCTACCTAACTACTATCTGTCAGGATTAAGATGTCTGACAGATCTTATTCTCTATATTCTAAAACATAAATTTAAATACAGGCAAACCATGATTAAACTATCTGATTGGTTGTAAGACTATGGCATATAAACAAGCTGCACATAGACTAAAATTTACAGAATATTGAAACAAAATTGTGAAGGCTTAAGATCTGAAAATTACGAGCATCCTTCTTTATTTCTTTCAGCTCTGGTTTTGATCTTCTTAGCGATGTCTTCTTCTTCTTTCTTGGTTCAGGTTTTCAGCATATTAGAACCATTCTTTCTTTTTTCTTTGGCTTAGATTTTGGTCTGATTAGAGCCATTCTTTTTGTGCTTTGTTGGTTCAGGTTTTGAGCTTATTTGAACCATTCTCTGTATTTTTCTATTCCACTGATAAGCCAAAATTAAATTGTTTGGCAAATCTGATTCACTAACCTATCAGCAGTAAATTGAAATCTATCTAGTCATGATTAGACTGTATGACTAAAATAGCAATGCTTTCTTTTGGTAGTGGCATTTAAGCTTGCACACTTTCAGACTCTTTTATTTTTGTTTGGTATGGGGCGGTACCTTTCTTCTTTTTCTAATCTGCCCTCTTTTTCTTTTCTATTGTTTTTGTATTTTTTCAATTTTTCTTTCAAAGCAAAAAAACAAAAAAACTAACTAAATGCTCACAGGCTGAGCTTTATTGACATTCCTACCTACCCTAATCTAACTCTGAAATATTTGTGCTTGCAGGGATATCTTGAGTAATCATTATTTGTGCTTGCAGGGATATCTTGAGTAATTTCTTTTATTTCTTGATTAATCTCTTCCTCAAATGATTCATCTAGGTTTTTATGATAGTTATGTTGAGTATGAAAATCTTGAATGGCTTTCTACAGATCTTCAGGATGCATGTTTACCAAATCCTCATCATTGTCTATAAGGTATTGAATGATATTCTGAGATTGATCACAATAGTTTTCAACCCATGATAAGGATGGAGAGTTTTCTTTATATTTTTCATAAAATACTTGGTGCATGTCTCTTAAAGAAAACAAGCTCTTAGGTTCTAACCATTCATACCAATCCCTTGCCTTTCCTTTTAATGTTAGCATGAACATTTTCGTAAGGCAATCTTCATGCCATTCAGTGTTTATCTTCCATACATGTATATGAAATTTGATGAGATGTAACAATGGGTCATCAAACTTTTCACCTTGAAAAACAGGAAGGTTATTATCCCAAAACACCTGGGGCATCTTATGTGGGAACCCAGGGATATGATCTCTACTCATTGGAGCATATCTTCGTTGTATCCTTGGAATCATGTTTGTAAATCAGAAAAGAGGTCACTGTGTCTATTCAACCAGTTTAGAGTCTTCTACCAGTGGAGTCATTTGGTCTTTTTGGAGTTGTGGAGTTGCCAGGTGGAGGATTTCAAAATTTTTGAGATGAGTTGCTGTCCACCATCAGCAATTGAATACCAATCTAAGGAGGTTTGTGGGTCTTCTGAGGTCTTAAGGATGTATAAGATGTAATTCACTCAGAATTCCCTAGTGGAGTCGCCATTATGTTGGAGTCCTGTGATTTGGCAGATTGGCATACCAAATGACAAGGCAACATCAGAACCAGTTTGGAATCCTAGGATCTAGCCCTCCTGGATTCAGTGAGGGATCTCTCTATATGTGTTTTAGAATGATATGCTTATAGGCTCATGATATGATATTAGGCTAGTTATGAAGCACAAGGGATTTGTTTGTTTTTGGTTGGAGATCATTAATTGAGAAGGTCATGTGGAGTGAAAGAAGAAATAAGTAGAAGGATGTTTCAGCATGGGAAGATAGGTCAAGAAACAGTGCCAATCCATTGGGCTATGGAGTCATAAAAGGGTTTACATGCGCAACAACTATTCAAGGGTTTCCATAGGGCAAGTCATCTATATCGAAAGATCTCTTTAAGTTGAGTTTGTGGTATGAAACATTAAGAAGTGTGGTGAAAGAAGCAAAGCTAATAACCAATTAAGAATCTATTAACTTCACTACACCAGAAAAACCTTTCAAAGTGACTGATTTGAGAGCAAGCCAAGGGCCAGGGCAAACCATAGACTTCTCTGGGCAAACTGCTACTAAAGCCAACTTCTAAGACAACAATCCAGTAATCCTCTTGACTACCTTCAGAAAGTAGAAAACATTTAAGATAAACATAAAAAGTAGCCTAAGATCAAGTAAGGACTTTGAACCAATCTTGCTTTCGGCATACTCTTAAGGGTAGATAACATTTAAGATAAACATAAAAAGTAGCCTAAGATGAAGTAAGGACTTTGAACTTATCCTGCTTTCCGCATAATCTTAAGGGAAATCTTTAGAACAACTGTTTAAGACTAAACAAGGGACAGGGCTAACGATAAACTTCCTTGATTAGGACTCTACTTAGCATGGAGTGAAAAGATCATTCGAGAACGACATCTCAAGTTCTACTCAGCAAGACATGGGCTTACCAACATTCCTTCACTGATTATACTCTATTGAAATCATTTCCAAAGCAACAATTAGAAGAAAACATAGAGATAAAGCTTATCAGGTAGAAATAGGGTACTTTGCAGAGTATCCTACTCTAAATTTGCTGTTCTTTATCAGAGAAAATGGACAGTATGGAAACATAAGGAGAATAACAATTACAGTAAGAAAAACATCACCATTGACATAGACCAGGATCTTGTGATTCTGCTTGTTTATTTGATGTGCAAGACTAGTCACATACTTTAAGTCCAATGGCTTTCTACAGTCCAATACTTCTCTTCCCAGCCTACTATATTACGACTACTCAGCTACTTCCACTTACTAACAGTTCAAACAATCAATAACTTTCCAACCCCTTACAATCAAACTTCAAAGAGTATTTATAGGTGAATGAGGAGGAGCGATGGAAGAGATGATCTTAATGATCAATTAAGACAGAGGAGAAGTGCATCGAATGCTTCACTCTGCTCAATAAACATTGCATTAACTGCTTAGACCATTCATTAGTTTTTGTTGACTTTGAGGCATATCTGGTAGGCTGGTACTAACTCCGAAGTGTGGGCTTTTGGAGATATCTTCTGACTGCAGTAACTCTGTCTTGGTTTCTGGGACAAGTTAGGTGAAACATTTAGTTTTAAGGCCACCCATGCCTTTATAATAACTGCTCTTTCAGTTTAAGAGGGTTTGTCAGATGTGTAACTGTCAAGTTGCCCCTTTGAGTGTATAGTAGGCGACAGGTGGCATTATGGGTTGCTGAGAAGTAATTAGCCTCGCTGATGTGTCGTTTGGAGGCTTTCTTTGGCTGATTTGTATCTCTTAAACACTTTAATCACTGATTTAGGCTTTGATTTGTGCTTTAGGCTTCATTGGGCCTTCTCGGATCATCTTTGGTCTTCATGCTGCTTTATCCATTAAACTGTGGATTAAGCTCTCGATCTTCAAGCTTTGCGCTTTAATCCTTTTTAACTTTGATCTCGGATCTCTTCTGATATTTTCACTGCTTTGTTCGATTTGATGTACAGGTGGCTTGCGCTGGAGGGCTTTGCTTGTGTAATCAACATTCATGACATATTGATTAAACTTGACAATTCGACCCTTTATGTCCTTTCTGCATCAAATTCGGCCACAGAGGATCGTCATCCTCGGCCTCTGCAACTAGATTTGCTGTGGGATGGATTTTTATTTTAGAACCGCCATTAAATTTGCAAACAACACTAAAACCCTTTAAATAAAACCTGCACGGGGGCTTAAACTGCTTCAGAAGGCTCAGGCGAGGGTGGAGGAGCTTTGCGGAGGAAGTGCTAATGCAGTGGATGGGTGCTTTAATGGCGGATAGGCGAAACCAGGGTTTCATTTGAAGAAGGGCGCGAAAGGCGACAAGCGGTTTCAGGAATACCGGAGGTGGTTTTCGCATAGGGCTCGGGTGGTAAGCTGTTTTATGATAATCAAACGTGATACAGTTTATCGCTCGACACGTGGCTTTGAAAAACCACCTATTTCGCGTGCAAGATGCATGTTGGAGTGCTTTGGGTGGATCGGGCACGAATGAGATTTGTGGCCGTCCGATCTGGAAAATCTAGATCGATGGTTGTGGTTGCACGCGAGGGTTGAATAGATGTGCGGCGGATGAATGGTGGGGCCTGACGGTAACGTAAGCAATTCTATCGCGGAGCAGTAATGTAGATCGGAGGGTAATAAGGTATGGTTTAGCGGCTGCTGTTGGATCATGATGATCAACGGTTGAGATTGGATGATGAAGGAGAATGAAAAGGGCAGGGTTGAAATGCAGGGGTAATGTGGGACTTTAGATAAGGGGGAGTGGACGACTATGATTAAATCGGGGCTGCGCACATCGAGAATCCAGACAGACGGTTGGAAGAGATGTGGGGGGAGCGTTTGCGATGTGTCGATAATGCTAGGACCGTTAGATCGGAAGCGAGATCAACGGTGGAGATTAAAGCGAGAAAGCGCATTGGCGGGGAAAAGAAATGGGACGCGAAACTTTAGGAAAGGGCGAAAGTGCGATAGTCGTCGGATCAGGGAGAATGAACGGTCTAGATTGAATCGGGACCTCGCAAATCGGGGGAACAACGATGTGTGGGGTAAAGGAGGAAACAACGGGAGCCGTCGGATCTGGGAGTAGATCGACGGTTGGGATTAAATCGGAGGATCGACCATCGGCGGAAAAGGAAAAATGGGAAGTGGGAATAGGGAAAAGCGAAGCCCCGATTGCCAATGGGCTTAGCGCTCGGTCACAGCGACTGGGTCATAAGACGGAAATGGGGCTAGGGCTTAAGCCGAAATGTGCTTAAGGCCTAAATACTAAAATGAAGGTTTTAGGCTGAAAATGGAGGTTTTTGAAGGGTTTTTCAAGGTTCCGATAAGATATAAAAGGAGTTTTAAACCAGAATAAAGGGATTTCATCAGGTTTAAAGGGGAGTTTTGATGAAATGAGGGATAAATGATGAATTTTCAGAAGGAAAATAATGGAAAATGAGTCTGAAATAGTCTTTCTTCAAACAACAGGGCTTCTTTGAGAATTTTGAGTGAAAATATCAAAGGGGTAGACCTTTCGAAGGATAAGGGGCATAGCAAGACTTCAAGAATTCACAGATTGCTTGAAATTTGTTTCTTGAAGGCTAAAAGACCTGTTTTAGCCATCATTTGAATATGTCAAAATTATGGATGGCTAACAATGACTCCACTTGGGGATGGCAGCTCCTTGGAGGTGTCAATAACCTCAGAGATTTATCTCTGGAATGTAGACATGTGCTCTGCATTTTGACAACCTTTTCTTCTTTGATCATGCTGCTTGAAAAGATGCTCAGCATTACATCATAACAAATCAATTTCTTCTCAGACAACTACCTACACAACCTACTTTCCTAACATTTTTTCTTCATAAGGTGCACTTGGACTTGCAAACCTTTTGACATCAACATTTTATTCTTTTATTGAAAGCAGGAAAACTAATCTAAATCTACCCTTATAACTTCCATGAGTCCAATTTAATCAGTTGAATTCATTAGCTTCTCTACCTAACTACTATCTGTCAGGATTACACTGTCTGACAGATATTATTCTCTATATTCTAAAATAGAAATTTAAATACAGACAAAACATGATTAAACTATCTGATTTGTTGTAAGACTATGGCATAAAAACAAGCTGCACATAGACTAAAATTTACAGAAAATTGAAACAAAATTGTGAAGGCTCAAGATCTGAAAATTACGAGCATCCTTCTTTCTTTCTTTCAGCTCTGGTTTTGATCTTTTTAGAGCTGTCTTCTTCTTCTTTCTTGGTTCAGGTTTTCAGCATATTAGAACCATTCTTTCTTTTTTCTTTGGCTCAAATTTTGGTCTGATTAGAGCCATTCTTTTTGTGCTTTCTTGGTTCAGGTTTCGAGCTTATTTGAACCATTCTCTGTATTTTTCTATTCTACTGATAAGCCAAGATTAAATTGTTTGGCAAATCTGATTCACTAACCTATCAGCAGTAAATTGAAATCTATCTAGTCATGATTAGGCTATATGACTAAAATAGCAGTTCTCTCTTTTGGTAGTGGCATTTAAGCTTGCACACTTTCAGACTCTTTTTTTTTTGGTATGGGGCAATACCTTTCTTCTTTTTCTAATCTGCCCTCTTTTTCTTTTCTATTGTTTTTGTATTTTTTCAATTTTTCTTTCAAAGCAAAAAAACAAAAAACTAACTAAATGCTCACAGGCTGAGCTTTATTGACATTCCTACCTACCCTAATCTATACTCTGAAAATCATTAATTTAAGTAATGTCACCAATCAAACATACTGGATTATCAGTAGGTCTTACTTTATTCTGATCTACAAGGGAACTTTTTAAATTTTTACAACAAAGTTCATTAGGTGAATGGGCAAGAGTGTTTGTTTTATAAAAAGTTTCAGAGGCTGGCTGTTTGTTTATAATTTGATCAATTTCTTCTTCTGTCAAAGGGGAAGATGTTGTTGTTTTTCTTAGAGCAGAAGTACAACAAATCTCTTTCTCTTGTGAAGACTGAATTTGAGGCTGGATGTTTTCTTGAGCCTCAGCTAAAAGGGATGATGAATCATTATTTGTGCTTGTAGGGATATCTTGAGGAATTTCTTTTATTTCTTGATTAATCTCTTCCTCAAATGATTCATCTAGCTTTTTATGATAGTTATATTGAGTATGAAAGTCTTGAATGGCTTTCAACAGATCTTCAGGATGCATGTTTACCAAATCCTCATCATTGTCTATAAGGTATTGAATGATATTCTGAGATTGATCACAACAGTTTTCAACCCATGATAAGGATGGAGAGTTTTCTTTATATTTTTCATAAAATACTTTGTGCATGTCTCTTAAAGAAAACAAGCTTTTAGGTTCTAACCATTCATACCAATCCTTTGCCTTTCCTTTTAATGTTAACATGAACATTTTCATAAGGCAGTCTTCATGCCATTCAGTCTTTATCTTCCATACATGTATATGAAATTTGATGAGATGTAACAATGGGTCATCAAACTTTTCACCTTGAAAAACAGGAAGGTTATTATCCCAAAACACCTGGGGCATCTTATGTGGGAACCCAGGGATATGATCTCTACTCATTGGGGCATATCTTCGTTGTATCCTTGGAATCATGTTTGTAAATCAGAAAAGAGGTCATTGTGTCTATTCAACCAGTTCAGAGTCTTCTACCAATGGAGTCATTTGGTCTTTTGGGAGTTGTGGAGTCGCCAGGTGGAGGATTTCAAATTTTTTGAGATGAGTTGCTGTCCACCATCAGCAATTGAATACCAATCTAAGGAGGTTTGTGGGTCTTCTGAGGTCTTAAGTATGTATAAGATGTAATTCACTAAGAATTCCCCAACGAAGTCGCCATTATGTTGGAGTCCTGTGATTTGGCAGATTGGCATACCAAATGACAAGGCAACATCAGAACCAGTTTTGAATCCTAGGATCTAGCCCTCCTGGATTCAGAGAGGGATCTCTCTATATGTGTTTTAAAATGATATGCTTATATGCTGATGATATGATATTAGGCTAGTTATGAAGCACAAGGGATTTGTTTGTTTTTGGTTGGGGATCATTAATTGAGAAGGTCAAGTGGAGTGAAAGAAGAAATAAGTAGAAGGATTTTTCAGCATGGGAAGATAGGTTAAGAAACAGTGCCAATCCATTGGGCTATGGAGTCATAAAAGGGTTTACTTGCGCAACAACTATTCAAGGGTTTCCATAGGGCAAGTCATTTATATCAAAAGATCTCTTTAAGTTGAGTTTGTGGTATGAAACATTAAGAAGTGTGGTGAAAGAAGCAAAACTAATAACCAATTAAGAATCTATTAACTTCACTACACAAGAAAAGCCTTTCAAAGTCACTGATTTGGGAGCAAGCCAAAGGACAGGGAAAACCATAGACTTCTCTGGGCAAACTGCTACTAAAGCCAACTTCTAAGACAACAATCTAGTAATCCTCTTGACTACCTTCAGAAAGTAGAAAACATTTAAGATAAACATAAAAAGTAACCTAAGATCAAGTAAGGACTTTGAACCTATCCTGCTTTCGGCATACTCTTAAGGGTAGAAACATTTAAGATAAACATAAAAAGTAGCCGAAGATCAAGTAATTCCTTTGAACCTATTCTACTTTGGGCATACTCTTAAGGGAAATCTTCAAAACAATTGTTTAAGACTAAACAAGGGATAGGGCTAACTATAAACTTCCTTGATTAGGATTCTACTTAGCATGCAGTGAAAAGATAATTCGAGAACGACATCTCAATTTCTACTCAGCAAGACATGGGCTCACCAACATTCCTTGACTGATTATACTTTATTGAAATCATTCCCAAAGCAATAATTAGAAGAGAACATAGAGATAAAGCTTATCAGGTAGAAGTAGGGTACTTTGCGGTAAATCCTTCTCTAAATTTGTTGTTCTTTATCAGAGAAAATAGACAGTATGGAAACATAAGGAGAATAACAATTATAGTAAGAAAAACATCACCATTGACATAGACCAGAATCCTGTGAATCTGCTTGTTTATTTGATGTGGAAGACCAGTGACATACTTTAAGTCCAATGGCTTTCTACTGTCCAATACTTCTCTTCCGAGCCTACTATATTATAGGTACTCAGCTACTTCCACTTAATAACAGTTCAAACAATCAATAACTTTCCAACCCCTTACAATGAAACTTCAAAAAGTATTTATAGGTGAATGAGGAGGAGCGGTGGAAGAGATTATCTTAATGATCAATGAGGACAGAGGAGAAGTGCATCGAATGCTTCGCTCTGCTCAATAAACATTGCATTAACTGTTTAGACCATTCAGCAGTTTTTGTTGATTTTTAGGCATATCTGGTAGGCTGGTAATAACTCCGAAGTGTGTGCTTTTGGAGATATCTTCTGACTACAATAACTCTGTCTTGGCTTCTGGGACAAGTTAGGTGAAACATTTAGTTTTAAGGCCACCCATGCCTCTATAATAACTGCTCTGACAGTTTAAGAGGGTTTGTCAGCAGTGTAATTGTCAAGTTGCCCCTTTGAGTGTACAATGGGCGGCAGGTGGCATTATGGGTTGTTGAGAAGTAATTAACCTCGCTGATGTGTCCTTTGGGGGCTTTCTTTGGCTGATTTGTATCTCTTAAACACTTTAATCACTAATTTAGGCTTTGATTTGTGCTTTAGGCTTCATTGGGCCTTCTCAGATCATCTTTGGTCTTCATGCTGCTTTATCCATTAAATTGTGGATTAAGCTCTCGATCTTCAAGCTTTGCGCTTTAATCCTTTTTAACTTTGATCTTGGATCTCTTCTGATATTTTCACTGCTTTGTTCGATTTGATGTACAGGTGGCTTGCGCTGGAGGGCTTTGTTTGTGTAATCAACATTCATGACATATTGATTAAACTTGACAATTCGGCCGTTTATGTCCCTTTCTGCGTCGAATTCGGCCACAGAGGATCGTCATCCTTGGCCTCTGCAACTAGATTTGCTGTGGGACGACTTTTTATTTTAGAACCGCCATTAAACCTGCAAACAACACTAAAACCTGTTAAATAAAACCTGCACGGGGGCTTAAACTGCTTCAGAAGGCTTGGGCGAGGGCGGAGGAGCTTTGCGGAGGAAGTGCTAATGCAGTGGATGGGTGCTTTAATGACGGATAGACGAAACCAGGGTTTCATGTGAATAAGGGCGCGAAAGGCGATAAGCGGTTTTAGGAATACCGGAGATGGTTTTCGCATAGGCCTCGGGTGGTAAGCTGTTTTGTGATAATCGAACGCGATACGGTTTATCGCTTGACACGTGGCTCTGAAAAACCACCTATTTTGCGTGCAAGATGCACGTTGGAGTGCTTTGGGCGGATCGGGCGCGAAAGAGATTTGTGGCCGTCCGATCTAGACAATCGAGATCAACGGTTGTGGTTGCGTGCGGGGGTTGAATAGATGCGTGGCAGATGAATGGTGGGGCCTGACGGTAACGTCAGCAATTCTGTCACGGAGCAGTAATTTAGACCAGAGGGTGATAAGGTATGGTTTAGCGGGAGTTGTTGGATCTGTATGATCAACGGTTGAGATTGGTCGATGAAGGAGAATGAAAAGGGAGCGGTTGAAATGCAGGGGTAATGTGGGTTGTTAGATAAGGGGGAATGGACTGCTGCGATTAAATCGGGGCCGCGCACTTCGGGAATCGAGACAGACGGGAGGAAGAGATGTGGGGGGAGCGATAGTGATGTGCCAATGAAGCAAGGACTATTAGATCGGAAGCGAGATCAACGATGGAGATTAATGCGTGAAAGCGCATCAGTGGGGAAAAGAAATGGGACGCGAAACTTTAGGAAAGGGCGAAACTGCGATAGTCGTCGGATTTGGGAGAATGAACGGTCCAGATTGAATCGGGACCTTGCAAATCGGGGGAACAACGATGTGTGGGGTAAAGGAGGAAACAGCGGGAGCCGTCGGATTTGGGAGCAGATCGACAGTTGGGATTAAATCGGAGGATCGGCAATTGGCGGAAAAGGAAAAATGGGAAGTGGGAATAGGGAAAAACGAAGCCCCGACTGCCGATGGGCTTAGCGCTTGGTCACAATGATTGGGTCATAAGACGGAAAAGGGGCTAGGGCTTAAGCCGAAAGGTGCTTAAGGCCTAAATACTAAAATGAAGGTTTTAGGCTGAAAATGGAGGTTTTTGAAGGGTTTTTCGAGGTTCCGATAGGATATAAAAGGGGTTTTAAACCAGAATAAAGGGATTTCATCAGGTGTAAAGGGGATTTTTGATGAAATGAGGGATAAATGATGAATTTTCAGAAGGAAAATAATGGAAAATGGGTCTGAAACAGTGTTTCTTCAAACAACAGGGCTTCTTTGAGAATTTTGAGTGAAAATATCAAAGGGGTAGACCTTTCGAAGGATAAGGGGCATAGCAAGACTTCAAGAACTCACAAATTGCTTGAAATTTGTTTCTTGAAGGCTAAAAGCCCTGTTTTAGTCATCATTTGAATATGTCAAAATGATGGATGGCTAACAGTAAGAAACCCGATGTTTCTCATTTTAGAATATTTGGTTGTCTCGTGTATTTTCATGTGCCTAAAGAGAAAAGAAACAAGTTGGAAGCATTTGGGAAGAAGGGTATATTAGTTGGCTACGGTGAAAATTCATAGGCATAAAGAATCTATGTGCCTGGAAAAAGAGATGTGGAAGTGAGCCGTGATGTTACCTTTGATGAAGTCACTGCCCTTGGGAAAGCAAGAGATCTCCCTATCCCAAGGAAGGACGATGATGATGTTGCGTAAAAACAGGATGAACCTCCGACAAATGAGCCTATGCCCGTTGTGGATGGCCCGATGGATCGTATTGATCCACGTCTTGGTGATCCCTCTACCTCAAGGAACGTTCACTATGGCTCAAAGATAGTCTCGAAGATGTTGAAAGACATATTGCTCCAAGAGGGACATTCTGTGAAAGTAAGATGCCGAATAGGTAGGAAGGATATTTCGCTGCTATATGTACTATTGTTCAAGCTGAACTATACACGTTCGAAGAAGCCGTAAAGCACAAAGTATGGAAGGATGCGATGAATGAGGAATATAAATTGATCAGGAAGAATGATGTCTGGGACGTGGTGCTTAGACCCAAGGACAAGTCTGTAGTCATCTCAGAATGGCTTTACAAAATCAAACATGGCGCTGATGGGAATGCTGAAAAATATAAGGCCAGGTTTGTTGCTCGAGGCTTCTCTCAAAAAGGAGTGGACTCTGATGAGATATTTGCACCGATTGCTCGATATACCACTAACCGATCTATATTTTCTCTCGTTGTCACTCATGGATGGTGCCCACATAAAATGGACGTTTCTTGCATAGCTCGCTTAAGGAGGAAGTCTTCCTGGAACAACCTCAGGGATTTGAAGTACAAGATCGAAGGACACATGTATGGAGGTTTAAGAAAGTCCTCTATGGGTTTTAGCAAGCCCCTAGGGCTTGGCATGAGAGGATTGATAGCTATCTTATGAAGCTGGGATTTACACGGAGCTACGCTGATCCAAACCTATACTTCAAGATTGAAAAGGACATGCCTCTCATTTTGGTCCTTTATGTAGACGATCTCTTTCTGACTGGTGTAGACACTTTCATTTATCAATGCAAGAGGGAGTTGACTTCCGAGTAGAGATGAAGGACCTAGGATTGATGCACTACTTCCTAGGCCTAGAGGTTTGGCAAAAGCTAGGCGAGATTTTCCTTTCTCAAGGAAAATACATTTTGAAGCTGCTAGAAAGATGTGAGATGGTCAATTGCAATTTTGTGTCGATTCCGATGGAACTCAACTTCAAGAAGCTATGTGGAAGTGTTGCTAGGCCCGAATTGGCAAATACTTCCAAATATAAACAACTTGTGGGGGCCCTAATGTTCTGGGTAAACTCTTGAACGAACGTATGCTTTGTTGTGAATTCGTTAAGTCAATTTATGGTTGAGCCTCATTACATACATTTGATTGCTGCTAAGAATCTCTTAAGATATCCCCGTGGCACAATCAACTATGGGCTGAGATACACTGCCGAAAATTTGAGGCTACATCTAAGTCACCTGATACGGGGACACGGGGATACGAATTGTCGGACACGGGTACGGTGACCCCGGAACAAGATACTTCTGGGATACGTTACGTTATATATTATTTTATTAAAAATATGTATATATTTTAAAATATATATATATATATATATATATATATATATATATATATATATATTTAAAATTAGATATTTTTTGCATAAATTCATACAAAATTCATTGATTCAAACATAGATATTAGATATTCATGAGTCATACATCATCATTGATACTATAATACAAATTACAATGAATCATGATACATTGATACACCATACATGATACAATCGTCAAATTTACTCAGAAAGACAAGATTGAAGATAGTAAGATACTGTAGTTTTTTCATTGAGTCATCAGAATCAAAATGTGTTACATAAGAACACTGCCAATGGCAAATAGAAATAGAAAATACAAAATCAACTACAGTCTACAAGACTACAAGCCTGAAGCCTCAATGAGTCAGAGTCATCAATCCTCATAATCAGCATCACTGTCCTCATCCTGATCATCATGCTCACCACTGCTCTCCTCTAGCTCTGATGCATCCTCCTCCTCTATCATCTCTGCATCTGCTGGTGTGGAGGATGATGCATCTACTCCATCATCAAATGTGACAGGCTCTAGCACTGGCGCATTGAGATCCAAGTTGGCCAATGCCAACTCAACACTGTTGTCTAGACCCATATCATCAGGAAAGACATCCCACATCTTTTCCTTTCCCTTCAACCAATCCTCCCTCTCCCTGTAGATGAGATTAAGGTTGGTGTGCACATACACCATTGTATCTTCCCTGGACTGCTCAAGCCTGCTATTCTTCACACTATACAAATTCCCATATGTGCTCCAATTCCTCTCGCAACAAGAGGATGAAGTCACTTGAGAGAGGAGCCTCATGGCTAACTATTGTAGAGGAGGGCTTGTTGCCCCATGAGTTGCCCACCAAGAATGGGGCTTCTTAGCCCCCCTGTCTCGAATCAAATCATAGCCTCCAAATCGCCCCCTGCCAGTGGAAAAATCTGCAATGGCATCCTCCACCTCATCAAGGGATGCCCTATCCTGAAAATTCCTCCTCAATGCATCTTTCCTCCCCTGTGAGATTTCAGCATCCATGTGAGGAGGGAATCTGCGGGAAGGTCCACCATTCAGCGACTCATGGCTGTATTATTTTGGGTACAAGGAGTGAGCCAAACAATGTAAAGGTGTGCAATTCTTGTCCCATTTGCTAACAAGAATATCCTGTATGATGGTGAAGAAGGCCTCAGGTGATGTCTCATACTCTGGGCACTCACTCTGTAAAATAATGGTCCTCACAGACTCAATCATGGAATCCCATCCCTCATAAACCTCTCCTAGGATGGGTTGGTCTGTATCTGCAAATCTGAGTAAGGAAATGATAGGCTCCATGATCTGAATAATTAGATCTACCTTCTCCCACCATATATCATCCAACACTATGTCCTTCACCTTCTTTGAGACTGCTTGATCCATCTTTCTCCAAAAAGACTAAAACTCCGAAATAGCCATAGACCCAAGAGCGGTCTTGACCTCCCTCAACCTCTTCAACATGATGAATGAAGAGGCAAACCGTGTATCTGCAATCTTCAACAATGATAGATTGCTGTACTCCTTGTAGATAGTGAGGGCGTTTGTATGGTTTGTTACAAAGTTGCGGATATGTCGTGCATCCTCAATAGTGGCTCCAATCCAAAGCACATCAGAAGCAATAGATTTCAGTGCCAAGTTCAATGAATGGACAATGCAAGGTGTCCAAAATACTTGTGGATATTTTGCTTCCACAATCATGCCAGCAGCCTTGCAAATAGGTGCATTATCTGTAATGATTTGCACACAACAATCCACACCTACACTTTCAATAACTTTGAGAAATAACTCACCCATATATTGTGCATCCTTGTACTCTCCAAGTGCATCCACTGCTTTCAAGAAAACTGCACCATTCGTGGATGACACCATGAAGTTAATGAGTGGGTGGCATGCTGGATCTGTCCATCCATCAGAAACAATGCTAACCCCAGATGTTGGCCATGCTGATTTAATAGGCTCAAGCATTTTGTCCACCTCTTTCTTTGCCTTTGTCAACAATGTGGTTCTGAGCTTCTCTGACCCAGGAGGCACATACCCCGATGGAGCCCCATGACAAAGAGCTCGACACATCTCAATAAATAGAGGTGACCGTGCAACATTAAAAGATATGAAGTTCTGATAGAAAAAAAATGCAATGGTGAGGTCAAGCTCTTCCCTTTTCTCTTTTTTGAAAATCTTGTCCATTGGACCAACTGCAGTTGCCTTTCTCTTTGCTAATTCTCCCCTGCTAGAAGTCTCAAAAGGGAACTTGCTGCTGCTTTTCCTCAAGAATGGAAGGGGGTCATTAGTCTTGGATTTTTTTGATTTTGCTGCCACATTTGTCTCACCAATACTCGCCTCTTTTTGCAATTTCTTCTTATCTGGCAATTCAATTGCTGTACAACATTTAACGCCACAACCTGGAATACCCAACAAATGAGCTTTCACACGGAAATATGTGCCACTGAAATGGCCATTGCAAAAATTGCATTTCCAGCCACAATTTCCTCCTCCCTTTTTTGCTGCCCCTTCCTCTCTTGTTGCATATTTCCACAATGGGTATTTGGGGTCAACAATTTGTTTTCCCTGCACATTTGAAGCTATTGTTGCGGCCCCACTTCCAATTGATGGAATACTTGCAGACTGTGATGAAAGAGGGACAGGAGGGGCATCTCCAATGGAGACATTCTTCCCCTTTCTTTGCCCCTGTCTTGCTGCCTTTGATTGAGCCATAAATACTGTAAAAAATAAACAAAAACAACTAAATATATAAAACATATGCACATGCAAACACTAGCAACAAACTAAATGCAAAATATAGATAATAGAGGGACAATGCACTTACCGGATGCCCGAATCTCTTCGAAAGAACACACTTGCTCCTTGCTCTTGCTCCTTGCTCACACTAGTTCTCACTTCACAAATGAAACACAAATGAAATAGGTGAGAAAATAAGAGAGAAAAGCCACACTTTATAAAAAAAAATCGCGCGATGTGGTTGCCGCGGGCCCGGCCGTACCCGGCAGGAGTGGCCACGGCGTGTCCCGACGGAGTACGGTCAGGACACGGCGTGTCCCTTTTCGGACACGCCGTGTCCCGACCGTACTCCGTCCGGACACGCCGTGTCCTTCGAATTGGGGCCGAATCCGACACCTAGAGGTGTCCGACACGGGGATACAGGGATACGAGGGCATTTTAGGAGTATCCGGTTACTTAGGGCTACATGGATATACTGATGTTGACCACGCTGATAGTGTGGTGGATTGAAAGAGAACATCAGGATGTTGCTTCTCATTCGGGTCTACTTCAATTTCTTGGATGAATAGGAAACAAAAATCAGTTGCTCTAAGCACCTCTGAGGCCGAATCCATTACAACTAGTATGGCCTCTTGTGAAGCTATTTGGTTGAGGAATCTCTTAAGTGAGCTATTTGAGCATGTGCTGGATACTACCACCGTGATCTATTGCGACAACAAGAGTGGGATTCGCCTTTCAGAGAATCCCTTGTTCTACAACCGCTCTAAGCATATTGATATCATGTACCACTTTATCCGGGATATGGTACAACAAGGAGCAATAAGGCTCCAACACATTAGGACTGATGAGTAGGTTGTTGACATCGTCGCGAAGCCCTTGAGGAAGGTCAAATTCTTAGCCTTTCGAGAGAGACTTGGAGTCGTGGAAGGACCCTACCATGAGGGTCCTGCTTGAGTTGTACATGGAGCTCTTGAGCTCCTGGGGGCTTGGGGTAATTCTTGGAGCTATGACCGTAGGGTGAGTGGTTCACCTTCCCCTATAGGTGTGCTCGGTACAGGATGAGTGGTTCACCTTCCCTTGTGATACCCCATGATGGTTGATATTTGTGTAGGGTGAGTGGTTCACCTTTCCCTACGATTGATGACACGTGTGTAGGGTGAGTGGTTCACCTTCCCCATCAATTGATGATATATTCATAGGATGAGTGGTTCACCTTCTCCTATGGCATATGAGCAGGATGAGTGGTTCATCTTCTCCTATGGCATATGAGCAGGATGAGTGGTTCACCTTCTCCTGCGGATGCCCTAGCATACATCCTACCCATGTAGTCCGAGACTCATGGGAAGTACCTCTCATCTGACCAATGAGTTGAGAAAAGTGGATAGGGACGATGACACTACAAATGGACACATCGTGTATTACCGTACACCCTATGTCTAGGATGCATGGTGTTCAACAACTTGATCTGGGATCAAGTTCGATTAGGGTTCTACCCATGGTTATGGGGACTGACTTTTGTCAGTGGAGAGTAGCAATGTCTTGTGACTCACTCTCGATCGATTCTTCTTCATTATCTATATTAGTGTTCAACAGAGTAGAGGCGACATACAAAGATGGTACATGACGACATTATAGCATGATGATTGATGATGGTGGATGGATTTCCAGGTGGAATTCTCCCTAGTTGAGAGGGAGTGTTAAAGTTAGCAACTAGGGCCAAATTCCACTTTGGACAACTCATTTGATGGAGATGATGATTGCATTGAATTCCTCTTTTCGAGAGGACCAAAATCGACCTAAAGATTATCAAATTTGGACAAGCAAAAATGTGTTTTTGAATTTATGCACACACGTGCAAATTGTCAAGGTCGGCCACATCATCATGTAGGCTCATGAAGGCTAATGCCAATGGACATGTCCCTTGAGCCCCAACGACTTGTATAAATATAAGAGACCTCAAACCTCATTTGGCATCATCTCACCTCACACATTGTTCTCTCTCCTCTCATTGGTTCGTACAACTATTGGGCATATCTTTTCTCTCACACATGTGGCAAGGAGGACGAATTTCAGGATAGAATTACAGGGTCGAAAATTTCAGAATTCTTCTGTTGTTTGACCAACGTTTACCAACGTTGACTGAATTTCTAGGCAAAATTTGAGTTCAATCTTTTGGGCAGTTTTTTGTTAGGGCAGGTCGTACTATTTGGCACAAAAATCGAGGTGATCTGAGCACGTTGACCACAAAGATAAATTGCAGGTTGACCGCATACTTTCAGGGCAAAATTTGACCAAGTTTGACTGCTGTCTTTGTGACGGTTTTGGGCAGACTTTGACCAACTAAGGAGGCCAAGTTTCACTGCCTTTGATCGTTCTTCAAAGCGAATGTTTTACTGTTGCGTTCACCATCTTTGACTTTTTGGTTACGATTGAATTTGGCTGCAGACTTGACAAGGTTGTTTTGACTTTGATTTGGCAAGTAAATTTTGACTTTTTGTATTCTCTCTCCCATCTTGGGTTCTTCCCTGGCATTTACCAATTCTGGTCTTCTCTTGTCTTGGCTTGTCTTCTGCTTTGATTATTCATGTTCTATCTATAGTTACTATCAATGTGATTTATGGTTAATATGATTGCTATTGGAAAACTAAATTGGAAATTGTCATTGGGTTGCTAAAGGACATTGAAGTAATTGTGCTAAGCATAGAACATACACTTTTGGTTTGACTATTAGATTTGCGTTGGGATCAACACCCCCCAACTCAATGGCATTAATATCAAAATTAAGATCAAACTTAGTTGGTTGAGTCTCCTCCACCCATTTTGAAGTTGGATCAATATCATCCAACATAATAGGATTTGTATTAGTTATTTTGTTCAACAAGTTGTTTCACCTTAGTCAAAGGTTGTATTGCATGAAGACAAGATCATTTAATTGTTTTTGTTCCAAACGATTTCTCTTCTTCATGTGAATCCATTCGAAAACAAAACAATTGTGCTCACACCCAGAAGCACTGCAGGTTTGTCTAGAACTCTAACCACAAACTTTTGCAATTGAGGATATTGGCTGCCAAAAGACTCCCACCAATGTGTTGCAAAGACAAAGATTAATGTTAGTTCATTGTTCAACAATTTAGATGGTAAGTTTGAACTTTGGCTAAAAAAGCAAGTATTTACAATTTGAATTTTTAACAACCGAACATAACAAAAAAATTAAATTGGAATTGCTTACCTGGTTGGTACACATCTCTTGCAATCTTAGCCAAATGTACTTGTGGCCTTAGTTAGAGTAGTGAGCTATCGATGTATTTCCAACTGTTGCGACCCTTCAAGGACCATGTGCTCCAAGCACTCACTCAACCCATCTTTGACTTCCCTGGTCTAATCTCCTAGTTGACCTTTATAATGATAATTTGGGTTCATGAAGTACCTTGCTGTATGTATAGGATGATGGAGTTGATTATTCCATCTATTATTAATGATTTCACATATAGGCCCATATTCACCTACTCTATCCTTATAGGCTGCCTATATCACCTCCTTTGCTTGATCCACAGTCTCATAGATGTAGTCCATGACCAACTTTTTCACATCCACCAATTAAACATCTTAACAAGGGGTGCACCAATTTTCACAAGCTATGCTATTTTTTTTCCAAAAATTGTTGTCAAAAACTTCATTTTTGGTGTCTTTTCTATTTTCTCCATCAACCCACCAAGATGCATTCCAATCATCACTAGAAAACATTTTTTGCAAGTTTTGTTGTTGGGACGTGAGAGATTGCAATGGGAGGAAGTGAGTTGCAAATCTCGTGATGGTAGGCCTAACAAGCTCCTTGAACCTAGTGTTTTCCCTCATTTGGCTCAATAACTGTGAGTGATTGTAGATGTATTTTTTGATACAGTTGGGATGCCCTACATTGTTATTTACCCACTCTACTTTTCCTATGTTCTGAAGCATGTGGTCTATGCAATGTGCAATACATGTAATCCAAAATATGGTCCTACATTTGGGCTCTAACACTTTTCTAGCAAGATCATAATTTGAGTCATTATTTATGATGGCCTACACAACATTATGCTCCCCTAATGTCCTAACCATCTCATCCAAAAGCTCAAAGAATAGGATGACATCTTTCAGCCTGTCAGAATCATCAACCAATTTCAAAAACATGGTTCCTTGACGGCAAGAGACAAGGAAATTTATGATAGTGTAGCTTTTTCCATCAGTCTGTCCATATAACATGATGGAACAAACTGTTTTGGCCCATGATTCCTTGAACTCTATCAAATATTCTCCAATGGATAAAACCTTTCTTTGCAAAAGAGCTCCCCTCAAGTCATGCATGCTAGAGCCTTTGAAGCCCTTTTTTGCAACTATAGTAGAGTCTCACATAGCTTGGTAATAAGTTGATTGGGTAGCATTAAAGGGGATATTTGCATCATACCACCTTTTGGCAATGTATTGAAAAGCAACTTCTTTGCATTTCTTTTTCCAATGAAGTAGCTAAGGTGGGTGAGATAGACTTGGTTTGGAGGCAGTGGCACTAGCAAAGGCAGAGGTGGAGGAAGGTGTGAAATAGCTCTTAATGTTCATCCTCTTTTTACCAATGTTTCACCAAGTACCCTGGAGGTGGGGGTGAGGGAGCGCGGATTCGCGGGAGCGGCCGATGCAGAAGCTCCCCACCAATTTTTAGAAAACTTGGGGGGACGTTGGAGTCTTAAAAACTTATAAATATAAAAATATATGATATATCATTGAAATCTTGATATTTATAGTGTAACTATCTTTATCATTATATAATATTTAATACTTACATCATGACAAATATCATACATGTAAGTTTGTAACTATGATGTTAAAAAACTAGAGACCATGGCCTTTATGTCAAATAATAGAAGATAAGAAGGAAGAAAAATACACTTGAAAACAAGTTTAAATTTTGTTTTTTTTGAAGTAAATGGAGTCTAGTTCAACAATAAAAGAACGAAGATTTCCAGAAACCTCAAGTAAATATGCTTTAGTACTATTTAGAACTAAAGGATCTATTGCGGGAAAAGACGTCACTATTGCTATCTCACTTGCCGAGGATAAAAATTATATAACACCTAAAATTGCAAACCGATTGGTGATTCCTGAGTTAAATACACAGGCCTCATTTGTAACATCCATCATCAATTCTTCATACTTTTTAATATAATATTTTAGATCTAAGACTTTTGTGATCCATCGTGTAGATAGATAAATGTCTTTCGGATTAATCACATCATTAGGATTAGGTCAACGTTTCGAACTAGCTAATGTGGTTCATCCTCAGGACAAGGTGGAGAAACTAATCGATCTCGAAGAATAAATAGTGGAGATGCACCATTACCTGAAAATAGCCGTTGAGAACTAGTTATTAAGAACTAGCCTTTAAGACTAGCTGTTAAGAACTAGACGTTAGATAGATAGTTAGTCAAATTTTTTATTAATTAAGTCAAATTAAATAATAAATTAATTAATTAAGAAGGAAATTTATTACAAGGGGGGGTTATAAATTTATTATGTAATAAATGAAATAGGTAATAGGGAGGGGGAAGAATTTTAAATTTAAAATAAGATAACTAGATAATTAATTAATTAATTAACTAATTAGATTAAAAATAAAAATAAATTAATAAGTTAATTAATTAATTAATTGTATATGATAATATAAAACATAACCAAGATTACCTAAGTAGGTAAAAGGGGGGTAAATTTTTAATTTAATAAATAAATAAATAAATAGAGTTAAATAATAAATTAATTAATGAAAATAAAATTTAATTAAAAAGGGGGTATATAAATTATTATGTAAATAAATATAATAGGTAATAGGGAGGGGTAAATTTTTATATTATAAATAAATAAAATAAAGAAAAATAAGATAAATAAATTAAACAAAAAATATAAAATAAATCCATAAATTAATTAATTAATTAATGGAATTTAAAAATATATAACTAAAAATGAAAATATGGAATTTAAAAATATATAACTAAAAATGAAAATAACATAAAAAACAAAAATTACCTAGGTAGGTAAAAAAATAAAAAAATAAAATAAAATAAAATAATTCATTTAATAATTAAATAATGTAGAATAAAATAAATAAAGTAATTAATTAATCAATAAAAATAAATCATTAAATTAAATAATTAATTAAGAATGTAAAAATAAAACTAAAACATAAATAAAAACAAACAAAATTACCTCGCAAGAGCTGGGGTCCAACTCTTACTTAATTTCCAACCATCATCACGGTTGAGATTCTTAGCATGTTGCTCAATTTCGATTGCCTCCCATAATTTCCTATGGTGGAAGTGATCTACTTTGGCAACGACTTTGGAATCTTCAATACAAACATGGTGGCAGGATTTTTCCACATGTTCAGCA
Organism: Pinus albicaulis; assembly: GCA_034641835.2. NCBI lineage: Eukaryota > Viridiplantae > Streptophyta > Pinopsida > Pinales > Pinaceae > Pinus > Pinus albicaulis. The sequence continues at coordinate 36,701,996 of CM076574.1, forward strand.
AGAGTTGAGGTACGAGACCGATTGTGTTTAATATCTGCAGCATGCTCCCGGATTCTCTGCCTATTGGAACAATCTGTTTCTCCAATATAGGGAGTTCCACAAGAACAAGGAATCATGTAAACTCCTTTCATGTCCTTAGGGTCGATAGGGTCTTTAACAGACCCAAGGGAATATAATATTTGTATCCTCAATGGATATTCTTATATTCCAAGTCTTCTGGAGTATTTAAGTTGAGAAGGAACTTTGTTCACTTCAATATTCTTGTGAATTTTGACAATGGTTTCCTTTCTCATAACTAAAGGTGGCAAGAACTTTAAATAATCTACTTCTCAGCAAAACAGTTTCGTGTTTAGATCTAATAAAAAATTACTCATGAGAAATTTGTGTGTGAGAATGATTTAAATGTTCGACACTGCCTTCATGTTGTAAGAGGGGTTGATTAATCACGATGTTAGACTCTTATGTTGTTGTAATTGTGATGTTGTTGTTGGATTCATTTTCAAGTCCATTCTTTTATGTGCTTGTATCCAATTTGGATTGATCCTTTGCCTTGCCCCACAATACAACATAAAATTGGGCAGCGACGACAGCGTCAGCGTAAATGAAATGTGAAATGAACAATGAAACATTGAAATAAACTTTTAAGTTAACTCAAACCCTTAGAAATTCAGAATTATTTTTTTCATTAATTTTTTTTTTTGATTTTTTGACTGGGCTCACAGCCCCTCACGGCCCCTCACGTCTCATCACGTCCCCTTTTTCCTAGGAAACGACCCCTTGGAAGTTTCCTCGTGTACACTGTTTTTTGGGAGCTTGGGGAAGCAACCCCCAACGGTCCCCAAGTCCCTGGAGCGCGAGGGAGCTAGGAAACTTGACCACCAGGTGGGGGGACGTGACCCCGTGGAACACTCCTTTTTACTCTCTTTTTACCTTTAGCTTGACTTTGAGTTTGAGATCCAACAGGGGGAGGAACATAATAGAAGGGGTCATGGAGATTGGTGGAAGGGATAGAGGAGTCTTCAAGGTAAATCGTCAAATCCTTTGGCTTCTCTCTAGCCATAGCTTCTGCAAGTTCCTTCTTCCTTGCAATTTATGCGGGTATAGCCTTTTCCCTAGCCTTTGCTTCCTCAAACTTCTTAAACTTTTCAAGGTATTTTTCCCTAATAAGCCCGATCACTGTATCTGGTGCATCATAGGGGGTTCCTTGGCCTTTTATATTTTCCAAGTGTTATTTCAGCCTATAAATATTAAATACCCCCTTCCCATTGGATGCTTGCAATATTTGCACAACATTTTGCCATCATGAAGATCACAATGAACCCATGCAACATCTTTGGCTTTTGGGGCCATGGTGGATGATGAAATTTTAGATTTGAATGGAAATAGATCTGCAAATAGAAAAGGAAAATGCAAAACCTATGATAAATTTTAAAATAAAAAGAGAAATTTAGCCTACAAATAGGGGTTGTTTTTTACTTGAAATAGGTGAAAAATTAAAAACAGTGACAACAATCAAATATGGAAATTTTCAAGAGAGAAATCATACATGGGAATGAAAACCAGTTGTGAAAGCCTCCTTTCAAAGATGCCAACTTCACTAAACTCCAAGCCAGCTCCAATACGACAAAGGACCTCCAAACTTGTTCCTATTGCTCCAAAACTCGATGTTGTTGCAGAACTGTCCAAGCTCTCATATGCTCACAAACACTATAAATCAGATGTGTGAGGAAAATAGGAGCTTTGGCAAGCTTTTATAAGCTTAGGGGGGCAAAGTTTGGAGGGAACTTGCCCATGTTTTGCAAAAATACTCTCTCCAAAACTGCCATGGGTCCCTTCTCCTCGCTGAGTGCTGGTTTACCTAACCGGGCTATTTTTTTACGGAGCCCATTGGCTAGGATCAGTTGGTATCGATTAGGTACCAATTGGTCCTTGGATCATATTTTTTTGTCCGGTTAGGACTGTGGATTTGTCTGCACGACAATAACTAAATGTATGGACTATTGTCTTGAAGTGCGTGGTGCTCTGGAAAGCCCCTTCCCTAGTTGCAGGCTCTCTGTCCATTGCTCAAGTGTGTGTGTAAAAGCCTCTACCTTGCCTTGTGTTTATAGTTTTAGCCAGAGAATCTATTTTAAGATTGCTCCTAGTCTAAGAACAATGTTAGACTCAATTGCTAAAAATAAGACACTGTTTTAGTAAAATGAATTACAAAATAGAATACTTTTCCAAAATTAGAATTACTTTTCAAAAATATCTAGTACTACTTCTCACATATTCACAGTGAACATGCTCTGAAGTTCCTATTTGGTTTATAATTCTCAACACTCTCTCCTAGCAAGGAAGCTTGCACCATTTCAGTCTTTGAATGCCTCAAACTTACCTTTTACCAAGAGCTCGGTCATAGTTTCAACTACCTATTCGTGGGAATATGTTGTAACTTCATTGCTCCCTTCGGAACTCTGTCTTGTATGAAGTGATATCTGATATCGATATGCTTAGACTTGTCATGAAACATTGAATTTTCAGGAAGTTTGATACAAATCTGATTATCAAAGTAAATGATTGCAGGCTCTGAATTTTGATCAAACAATCTTGTAAGTAACTTGTAAAGTTAGATGGCCTCACAACTAGCAATACTAGTTGCCTAATTACCATTGACCTCTACTTCCTGTTTAACCATGACCATCACTAATTACAAACTAAAGCAACACCCAAAGGTGCTATACCTGTCTGTTGAACTGCCTACCCAATTTGAATTTGAGTAACCTTGCAACATCACTTTACTTCACCATCTTAAAAATACATGAGACTAGACTAAAATGTGCCCCTCAAATACTTGAGCACATGTTTTTCTGCTACCCATTGCTCTTGCTTTGGCTTGACCATGAACCGACTCAATGTGTTTATTGGTTTGGTGTTGACCAAATGCAATAGGGAACCTATTCGTTGCTTGTACTTGTGGGATCCACTAACTCCCAATTTTAAGCTGTCACCTTCTTCAGATTAGTGATCATTGGTGTGTCCATAAGTTTGTAATCCTCCATCTGAAACCTCTTCAGGATCTTAATTGCATATGCACCTTCCCTTAGGAAAATTTTCATTGGTGTCTGCCAAACCTCCAACCCCAAGAATTAATCCATCAAGTCAGTGTCCTTCATCTCAAACTCAACTGCCATGTCTATTTTGCATCCTATAATGAGCTTTTTTGCTTTGTTTTTGGTGAAGCTCATAATTTGTTGGCATCCATCAATCTTGGAATACAATGCTCTAGGTGTTTGCTTAAGCCTGCACGAGATTCCTTTCCATGTATCTTGAAGCTTGGAGGTTGTTACTCTATGTACATTTCTTCCTTAATGATTCCATTGAGGAAATCTATCTTTACATTTGCATTTGATGTATCCTCCATCCCATAAATGAAATCAAGGTCATAATAACACTAATAGAAGTGTACCTAGCAATTGGAGCAAATGCCTTTTCATAGTCCACCCCTTGTCTTCTTTAGAACCCTCTCGCCACAAACCTTACTTTGAACCTCTCAGTGTTAACATCTGTAGCATGCTTGATCTTGTAGTGCCACCTAGAACTCACTACTGACTTCCCCTCTGGTCTAGGCACAATGTCTCAAACATGATTCTTCATGATGGAGGTGTATTCCCTCCACCATGGCATCCCACCATACCTGCTAGTCTGCGACATATTGAAAACTTGAAGGCTTGGAATTTAGAATGTTGCTCATCAATGACATATAGTTTGGAAACTTCTCTGGAGGTTTGATCTCTTTGATAGCGTTGTTAGGTGTCTCAACATGCTTCTGAACACCCCTTATTGTCTGACTAAACCATCAAGGTTTTAGACAAGGGGCTCCCATCTTCCCTTCTTCTCCTAAAGACCCTTGTGTTTCTCTGGAAATCATTTGTGACCTTGGCTCAACCTTGGAAGCTTCCTACTCCCCATCCTTTGTCAATGGAACTTCCTATGCTTATGGGACATCCTAGTTGCAAAGTCTTCATCAAACTTTACATCGTGATTCACTACTATCTTCCTCTGTTTTGGTATATAGGTCGTGTAAGCCTTTGAAGTCTCATTGTAATCCCCAAGTAAACCCTTCATTATGGAGGGATTCAACTTGGTGCTCTTTTCCATTAGTGCATGGATATAAATTAGACAACCAAAGATGCATAAATGACTCACCTTTAGCTTCAAAAGGAATAATTAATTCAAAAGTGACTGAGGAAAAAGAATACCATAAAGTCACTTTATTAAAAGAAGAAAAAGACCCATGGTATTCAAATGATCTATGGTATTTGGATAGCTATCTCAATAAAAGAAAAGGAGGAACTCATTCAAAGATATGATTGGATATTTGGTGAATTGTTTTTATTGGGCTTGTTGACCTCTCCTTGCCGCCTACACCTACCTACAAGTCAGTGGAAAAAACCTTCAACCCCATGAGGTGTGGTTGGTGGCAAGGATCTTAGAGAAGGGGTTGTCACACTAATCCCGACTCTCTTCGTTTAGGCTATCTCCTACGTTAGCTATGGGGGGTGGTCCCTAAAGAAAAACTAAGTTAAAGATGTGAGTTTTCTAGGAGATTTGTTAGAGTTAAATACATTAATTCTTAAGATTTATAAGCAAAAAAGTGATATGTGCAATAACCATCAATACATAATATTAGCATGAAACATATGAAAAACCAGTGCCCTTCAGAGTATTGCTCTTAAGATGAAATTGTATTTTCTTAAATGAAGTGAAATGCTTTCTAATGGAAATCAAAAGTAATCCTGAAAAGTGAAACAAAAAACTGTTTGCACAAGATATTATAAATGCAAGATACAAGAATGATTTTAAGATAAATAAATTGGTGAATCTAAACATGTGAAGATATCTTGCCAAATACAAACAATTAGTAATCTACTTTGGAGAATGTAAATGAAGTGATAGAAAAACTCCAATGTTAAACCAAGATAACAACATGCAATTAAATTTGCAACACCAAATAAGGGTACTTGCCAACGAAACAAGATATATCAATCATCCATAAGCACAATGAACATGAAAATGACAACATGCAATGAAGTTGCAAAAGTAAGCAAATTTCCAAGTACCATAGAATTAAACTTGTTGCAAAATTTAAGAGATTAAAATACTTGCATCGGAAATGCTTCTTGAAATAAGATTTGCGTGTGAAACTTTAAACCATCAAGATAGCAAAAAATTTGAGAAATTTGCAAGTAAATGTGATGAGATAGTGCTTTTGGTTTATTTTATTAGTTATCTCTAAAGCGATATTACAGCTGAACACTAATCTTTAGACCCCACCCTTGCCCAAAGGTTTGGATCTCACAGTGAGGAGTCCATAGAGGTAGAGGGTCCATAAAATGTCTATTCAGCCAACTTAAGTTGGAGGTAAATTTTAGTGATGCTTGGGGCATGTAAGATCTAAAAGTAAATTAACAAGAAAATGAAAATTCAACTTCAACTTGAAATATGTTTGCTTGTCATGAAATAAAATGTGGCTTTACTTGATGCATCGAACTTAAGATTATAGAGTGTGCTCAATGGTGAAACATAAGAAAATTTGAAGTATGATTTCAAGATAAATAAACTCAAGTAAAGATTTTTGCATATAAATAAAATTTGAATTTGCTATGAAAGTAAATGCTCTTAAAACTTGTAGCAAATCAAAGTGAATAGCTAGTGAAATTAATGAAATACATGGTTGTTTTAATTGACCAATTAGATGAGATGCATGCAATTTAAAGAGATCAACAAATCACACCACAAGTCCTCTAAAAAAATGGAGAGATTGGGATGTCAATGGTTAAAACCCACACTCCCAAAATCAAAAATTTTATTGGTTGTTAGAGGTAAGAGACTATGAAGCCTCCTACAAGCTCAATGAAAACCTTTACAAATGAAACTTGAGGTCTTAGACTTAATATAAATCAAATATCTACAATTGAAAAAGAGAGGCGAAGCCTCCTCAATGCTTATGGCCAAGAGAGAGAGAAGAAACCACAAAAGGAACTCGACTTTTCTCAAGGAAGCTTTTTAATTGCCCCTGACCAAAGGAAAAAGAGGGAGTCCTCCCCGTTTGACATTAGAGCTCAAAGTTCCTACAACAATGTGTTAGTAGTGTCTTGAAGGTGAATTTCATAAGTTTCTACAAGAAAACAAATTAGAAAAAGAAGGCTACAAAAAACCAACCAAGTGTTAGACAAAGAAAATCACAAAATATTGCACAATAATTTACAAAGGGCTAGGCCAAAGAGGATGAGTAAACTCTCCTCTTTGTCTAGCCATGCTTAAGCTTTTTAAATAGAAAATATGATCTAATGAAGTACAATGAAAAGTAAAATATTTTTAAATGATTGCATGCATACAAACTATGTCCAAATGAATCCCAGCGAGACATTTTTTTGTAAGATAAACTATGAAAATCCAAATGACAAATGAGAGTTCCTTTGAAGGTGCTTCAAGAGTGGGCTGGTCTCCCAAAGACTTCCCCTCACGCTTGATCCAAAAAAAATTCTTCTACAATACTCAAGTCACACATTAGTCCATGTAGATTTAGATAAACAAACAATGAATTGAAACTTCTATAAATTTATTTGAAAATAAACTAGAACTTTCAACCTCTAGAGCCTACTTTCAAATAAAATGCAATACAAGATAACTGTGCACTAGCAAGTTTACAATAATACATGGGAAATGAAATAACTCAAAGCATAGAAAAGATTATACCAATAGCTCACAATGCACCATGCTCCAAAGGAAGAACACCCATGAATGGACACCCAAAGTCTTTTTATTGATATTCTTGAAAAATTTACAAAGTAGCAGTGCTTCCACAAGCACAATAGCTAGTAAACAATATTACGAGAGCCCAAGGCTCACTGATATAAGAGAATAAGAGCAAATCCCAATGAAGAACCAAATTCCAAGTGGTGAGAGAGAGGAGGTCACAAGGCAAATTCGAATTTGATAAGTGGAGCTCCAATGCCAAGTGTAAAAATTGAATTCTGGCAAGTGGACATTATTTTCTTCTTCCCTTATGTGCTAAATTCGAATTTTATGATGAAAAGACAAGTGTATATGGGTGGTAACCTATGTGGAGACAATTTCCCACAAAAATCTCCACCAAATATTCTCTCAAATCCCCCCAAATGTGCATTAACTTCACAAATTTGAATGTCCAAGTAAACAACTTTAATTTAATGCCAGAAATTCGATTTTATTTGAGCACGTCCTTTCCTTGATTTTAGGAGTCCACATCATCTTGGGACATCACTTTAACTCCTTCATAATTTTCCACCTCATTTCCACCTCCTTTAGCATGTGTGAATATTTATTTTTCTTCCTTTATTTAATTTCTAGTTTAATTAATTGCCAGATTTCCCACTAAACCTAGGAAAAGTGGGTTTTGAAAGTTCAAAACACATTTTTAACCCTTCAAAGTGTGTCATAGTAGAAAGTTGAGGGTGTGAGGTGTAATTTTGATTACTCGTACCCCATACAACTTCTCTAGACAACACTTATTACAATTCAATTACAATTATTGCCCTGGGAGAAATCTTAAAAAAATTAAAAATGACTACCTAAACGTAACCAAATTCCACGAAATTTTTGTGTGATCTAGTATGGTAATAAAGTTTAAACATTGATCCGAGACACTAGAACTCACCCAAAGCTTCACCATTAAGCTGTACTCCGGTTTTGGAGTATATTTGGAGGAAAAAACTCAATTAATTATTAAATCTTGATAGGGAGATGATAATTAACCGAGTGGAAAAAACCTCTCAGAGTAATACTCACTTGTTGGAAAGGTTCCAGGCTTCCTAGGCCTGTTACAGACTCAATACTAAGTCAAAACTCATCATTACTAGCATCACTTATTACAATTCCCCGTAGGGCGTGGAATCTTTGTACAAGAGAAAATGATAAGAAGTAGAAGTAGAGTTTAAAAACTCTTTGTGATATGATGATATCTGATGGTACAAGTGTTCTTTGGTTCATCCATGGGCATGGAGTCTTCATATAGCCATTAGGTGCCACTCCAGTGGTCAATAGGGCTCTTGGAGCTTTGCGTGAGGGTTTGTAACCGTAAGTGTAGATATTTTTTGGGGGTGAACTATCCTCCCTAGGGATCAATTTTGTAACGATACACCCTAGATAATCGTCTAGAGGAATCACTTAGATTCCTCACTGGGTTAATTTGTGGAGTTTATTACAGGTGTAAGGAGGAACCAACTATGTTTTTTATTTGATCTTGATTGGTGAATTTTGTTTGTATTTTACTGAAGGTTTGTGAATCGGTGCGATATCCATTGTGATCTCTCATAGGGAATAGAATTAGGATATTGGCAACTACAACTGAAGTAGCTCACGATTTTTCTTAAGCCTGGAGGACCAACTATTATTTGGACGAGTTATTGAAGTGTTTCTACCAAAGTTAGCAAGGCCAAATCAATATCACACTGAGGATAAGAAGTCCATGGGCTGTAGTTTTATGTAGACAAATTCAGAGCGCCAAGACTCATCTCAGTAGGGGTTGATTTTCCTTGCAACCCACAACCAAGTTAGGGTTGAGTTGTTAAAGTGTATTCTATGGAGGCATCCATTGTTTGTTCTAAGGTCGAATGGATTATTTGCTGAAGGTCGATTTGCAGGTATGCTCTCTTTATAGTTGTAGGAAACCCAAATATGCTATCTACAAGAGATCGAGGGTGCCAACATATGGAGCAAATCACTACAGGCTAGCTAATAAAGCGTTATGACCCCTTTGGTATTGATGTTGGGGAAACAAGATATGCAACCAATGATAGACTTTTGGCAAAACCATGATAGGAGGTTGAGAGCATATCCTGGGAGTCACCCGAAGTCAAGTGTAGGAGCTATCACGATCTAAGTGGTAGAGGACAGATCGGGTCACTCCATGTGTGCAGTCAAGTATTAGGAGGGTCGAGTCGAATCGGTTGGCACGAGTTACTGGGGAGCTAGAGAAACATTATTATTGTGACAATCACAATGTAATAGAACCAAAACATTGAATTTACTGATCTCTCTCTTTGTTACAATCGTGGGTTCAAGTTGAACAAGGATCAAAACTAGATCAAGTCACTAAACAAATCCAATCTGTAGTGGGAGCGAGTTAGTCACAAAGTGTTGAAGGTTGTAGCTCGGGTAGGTACTTTTGTACTTACTGTGTCTTGAGTAGAAAGACCTTGTTTTGCCTGTTTAGGAGCTTGCATGCGGCACACAAAGGGTGCAAGTGAGTTGCATGCATGTAGTTCTGTTGCTTGTGACATGCATGAAATGCATGTAAAGAACGCTAAATTTATGACTTGTACTTGAGTCAAAGTAAAGTAAGCTGAAGATAGGAAAGTTAACTAAAGTCTTGAATCTCTTAAGCACAAAATTTTGAGCATTTAAGAGGAAAATTGGCGACAAAAGAGTAGAGCGATATGGATTTTTGGGGGAGATAAAAATTCCAAAGTCTTCCATAAATATGCCACTAAAAGGCAGAGAGAGAATACTATATGGGGTTTGAAGGATGAGGATGGTGTTCACATAACTTCTCTAGCAGACTTTCAAAAGGAAGCTGTTAAAATTTTCTGGCAACCAATTTCATGCTAGGTCAGGGGTTGACATTGAGAATCAGTTGGAATATATTCATCTTTATCCTAAAATGTTCAGTGAAGAGGAAAGTGATTTTATTGGTAGGTCGATTACTTTTGATGAATTGGCAGGGTTCTAAAATCTATGGCCAGGGACAAAAGTCTAGGATCAGATCGCTGGTTTGTCGAGATATATATCCATATTTTGGATATCATGGGTCCTGATCTTCTTGTTATGGTGGAGGAAGGAAGGGCTCAATGTGATATTTCAGGTGCTCTAAATGCAACATTCATTGCTCGAATCCCTAAAGTATCAAGCACATCCTCCTTTTAGGACTTTTATCCCATTTCTTTATGCAATTCCGCTTATAAGTTGATATCCAAAATCATTGCTTCTCGGATTAAAGCGTATTTGTCAAAATTTGTATCTCTAGAACAATTTGGCTTTCTGGACAAAAGACAGATTCAAGATGCAGTAGCCATTGCAGAAGAATGTTTACACCCCATCAAAACTAAAAAGAAACATGGGTGTTTATTGAAGCTCGATTTGGCGAAAGCCTATGACTGCGTACATTGGGAGTTTTTAAGGATGATTTTACATCGGATTGATCTATTTGTTCATGTGGTGGACTACATTATGGCTTGTGTCTCAATACTAAATTACGCTGTATTAATTAATGGGGTCCCTTCCGCTTTCCTTCAGGCTTCGAGAGGTTTAAGGCAAGGTGGTTCTACTTCCCTGCTTTTATTCTTGCTGGTCATAGATGGTATGAGTAGAAGGATATCAACGGTTCATCTTTGTGGTTTAATTTTAGGCTGCAGGCTCACCAAGAACATCTCAATTACACATTTTATATTTGTTATGATGTACTTCTCATATGGGAGGATTTTTTCTATGAATGGAAATTGGAATATTATCCACCAGGTAATTTCCTCATTCGGTGATGCCTTTGGACTCTATTTGAGCAAGTCCAAATCTATTTTTATTGTAGAGGTTTCTTACATTGACTTTGAATGCTAGGAGAACTCTTGTAGGCAGTATACTGTGATATTCCCACTTAGTATTATTGCCAAGTGAAATACCAATTTCGGCCATTTTGTCTTAATTCATGTTTGCACTTAGGAAATGTCGGTTTAGAGGCCCCACATGTATTTTTGATTATAGTCAGCCTAAACATTAGAGTTGGAGGGGAAATATTGCGACTCTAGTGGAGTGTGGGGGCCACCCATAGAGAAATACGACCCACATGAGGAATACACACTCATTGGTGCGAGATTGGTGGGGTGAAATCGAGCTGGGCCCATATGGGCATTTTGGAGGCACTTTGACGAAAGGGAAGGGAAGACACTCATTTGTCATTCTTGATCATTTGATAATTTGTCTTTGACAAGCACACTTGAGTTGAAGCCAAGTCTGCAAGTGCTATTTAACACATGAGTGTTTCCCAGCGAAAATCTCAACCCTGCTTTGGTGGACTTCGAGTGCCAGCCCAAGGAGGGAGTCTCATCTATTTTCAGTTGATCCGGGAGCAACATTTCGTAGTTTGGGGCCATCATCACCAAGAGCTGTGTAGGCACAACGTAGTGGAGGTTGGAGCCACGCTTGGAGGTTGAGGAGTTAGGGAATGAAACTTGAGGTGGAGTTTGGTGAAGTGTTGTGGGGGCTTCTCCAACATTTTGGTGGAGTAGCAAACGTAGCATTTGCTATAGGTTACATCTTCTGCTTGTGGAGGAGGGCCACGCATTTGGGGGTCAGTTTTAGAGTGTCAAATCTAGGACAAACCCTTTCTGGGTTTTTCTGTGTTTTTGACAAGGACCTCAGAAATAATTTGGCAGAATTTTCTGGGCAGATTTGAGGGGTCTAACAGGGATCCCAACTTAGCCAGCAGCGAGTGGAGCTAGGGAAAAATTGGGCCACAATTTCGAGGTTAACATTTGGTAAATTCCTTCATGGGTTTTTGTGGGTTATTGGTGGAGAGTCCGGGGTTAATTTCCTGGAATTTTCTGAGCATCAGAGGAGGCCGTAACAACAGTTCCTTGTAGCCAATAACATATTTTTGGGTAGTGTCAACGCAGCGTTCAACGGAGAGCATTGACAGATCAGAGAGGGGCTTCATATCTTTCACTTGGGCTTTGCTAGCTCGCCTTGTGCAAGCCCAGGTGCACTCTTTCCAACACCATATTGTACTCACTGATTTATTAATAAAATGGCTCCGCAACACAATTTTTGGTGCAATTTCGTGGTCTGATTTGTTTGCTTATTTTTCATGGTTTTTATGTCTATGCATGCTTTGTTATTTATTTTGAAAATTCCCTAGGAATATTACAGTGGTATCATAGCATGATTTTGGCCAGCTGTGGGTCTAAATCACACAAATGCTGAAGTGCTATTGTGGACCAGAATTCCAGAGGCTAAAATGCTAGTCCCACATTATTCTCCAGATTGAACTTGTGCACAAAAATGTCTCAGCAGGAGAAATTTGAAAATGTTTCTAGGAGCCTCGAGAGACCAGAGGGGCTACTTGAAGAGTGGGTGTCAGCAAGGGCAGCGAGAAGGGAAAGTAGTTGCCAACTTGCAGATGAAGAAAATAAGAGGAGCATGATTATTGAACAAAATGCTAGTATCATTACCGCAGAGACAAAGATGGGAGGTGTAGGTAGTGACGAGATGAGAGAGAACATACCCATTGAGGAGGGAGTTCATACAGATACATTCTTGCTAGTTGAGCATGAGGCTAATGGCACACAGGAGGAGCACGAGGATACATCTAGTGTGATGCGGGAGTCACCTTTGTCGGAGTTTCCTTTGGTAGCCCCAGTGGACAAATTGGAGGAGGCAGTTGAGCACACATTCATTGATGAGGCATCTCGGTCTATGACAGAGCTTCAGAACGACAACCACCTACAACTGAGTGATGAGCATGTCTTGCATGTTGGGTTGTCTATGGAGGAGTAGTTGGAGGCTCATGTTGAGCCCATGATGGAGGAGGATGTGCAACTATCCTTTGGGCTAGCCATTGATGAGGGGTAGCATAGAGACCACACGTCGGGATTTCAGCATAGTTCACTTCAAAGGCGCACTAAAAGGATCTACAACGTTATCAGCCCACCCCTAGACATTGGATTGAGAGAGGCGACATTTTCTAGACATACTAGAGGGGAGGACCAGGTTAGCAACACCAATGGGTCACCCTTGCTCATCGGAGAGAGGGAGACAAAGCTACCTAGTCAGATCTCATGTGTTGACTTGGATAGCAGGATGAGACAACCAGAGTTGCACGGGGTGCAACATCTGCATGTCGGGGTTGTTCTATGTGCGGGAGTTCGTGCATTTGATCCCTCTCTTGGGGTTGGATGGTGAGAGATTATGAGTTGGTACCCTGTGGAGTGGGCTATGGAGATGGTGGTGGACCCGGGTGTAGCTTAGCAGGAGCTTCTAGGTACTGGGATACCGGAAGCCTAGACTGGCATTGGGATATGGGCGGGACTACCTATCACTTTGCAGGTATGTCGGTTGCCTATGTCCAGGATGGTACAATTGACCTAGCAGTTGAGCGTGCACATTCGCTAGGGGAGTTTCGGTCAGCACCAGTGGCCAACCAGTTTATGGACAAACTTCTTGAGTTGTCTTGGTACGACGTTTGTACACGGGGTCACAGGGTGATCAACATACTCTGGCAGGGGTTTGTCGGAGGAGGTGGCATTGGCAGACCACCAGACGTTGCCTTGTATGGAGCTGGGGATTCTTCACCCTTGTGTGGGGCACAAAGGTTGCAGAGGAGCAGGGCAGCGGTGGCAACACTACTAACACATAGGGAGATTCACTTTTCGGATCCCTCAGAGAGGATTTGAAGTGAAGATCCATTCATTGACGGGTATAGTGATTCGACGGTGGAGGTGATGATATTGATTGTGGGTGGCCCGACACGTAGAGACACAACTCTCTAGGCCATCACATCCAGGGATGTGTGGGAGCATCTAGCGTTGAGCAGTGGACTACCAATGGACATGGAGGTGCATGGTGATGTATCGTAGCGTGTTGGATTGTGTTGTGGAGGAGTGTCTTATATCACATTGAGTACATGTGGGGAGTGACTGGTGCCTTGTCACAGACAGGGCACGGGATGGTATATGGTGGTACAATGATAGCCGGGGATATCCTGTGGTGTACAGAGATAGGTCTTCGACTGGTTTATCAACAAATCCGAGAAAGAGAGAGAGGCATCCATAGGGATATTCTTCAGTACCCCAACAAACTCTTGATCCTACCCTTGGGGACCTACCCACCCATGATTCTCTAGTTGGGATGTTTGGTGGAGGGACCCACACAAGCTTAGGGACGACTTGGTTTATTGTCGAGGTAGCATAGGTTCCTCTCCTGGGCTCGCTCACACATGGGGAGTCGATTGCGAGGGAACTGCATGATGCACTTTTGGCGAGACAGTCTCAGGTGTCATAGGAGTTTGAGGGACAAATGGTGGATGGTAGACTTCGTCTACATGAGTGCACCCAGACTCCGTGCAATGTACAGGTGTGTCGTAAGGAGTTGGGATATCGGATTTCACCGCGTGGTTTGGCAGGAGCAGGGCATGTTGGCTTGCGTGGGACAAACTCCTGATACTTGGGGTCCACCAATGGGATACATACAGGGGTCAAAGATGAAGGCTAGATGGATTCTAGCATGTAGCAGTGCTACACAACGACATTCCGCGAGGAGTGGGAGTTATGAGCTCCCAGTATGGTTAGGGGACCCAGGGGTCCGGTTGGCGGGTGGGTCACTCCACTTTGTGATGAGCAGAGTCATGATAGAGGGTGGTGCAGTTCACCTTGGGTTTGACACACGGGGGATCACTGAGGCCTCCACTGCATGGCAAGGTAGACTTATCCTGTTGTTGCTCAGGGTTGAGATTAGTCGTGGAGGGGTAGATGTTGGCATCATGCAGATGCTCGGGCAGGATGAGCTTAACTCACAAATTTTTGGCCACTAGGCCTCAGGAGTTGAGGATATAGTCCCCACACGGTGGGGAGTATGTCATAATCAGAGTAGCGCAACGTCAGCATGGTGGCACCACTCTGAAATTAGCAGGGGACTTGATTATCACCGGTCTTCACAGCGCAATAACCTTTAGGGATGAGCTGGCTACTATAGTGGGTGATCATGCAAATCTTCCATTGGGCTTTAGCGAGTCACCGATGGAATGGGGGACTTCATTAGCACGACAGGGGGGCCAGTAGGATGACATCAGGAGGAGCTCACCTGAGCGAGACGCTATCTTTGTAGGGATTATGTGGTATCTTTGAGAGTATACCCTTGGAGTGCATGGGATGGCCTATGTGGTAGGACAACTTCATGAGCATAGTGCCACATTATCATGATCCCCTACTCATCGATGGTATACAGGGGACTATTGGTACTTATACCGAGCAGAATAGTGAGTGGAGTGAGGGGAGCTTCAGGTTGGACATGATGGCTTGCGAGCTTGGTATTGAGGGATTCTTTCATGTCAGGACAATGCAGAGGTCAGGGATGATTCAGTGGCGCATTTGGGACCCTGGCACATTTTTGCAGTGACAATGAGGAGCATCAACTAGAGAGGATGCTTGTTCAGGCATTGCTTGAAGACAAACAATTTTAGGCGGGGAGGACTGTGATATTCCCACTTAGCATTATTGCTAAGTGAAATATCAATTTCAGCCATTTTGTCTTAATTCATTTTTGCACTTAGGAAATGTGGGTTTAGAGGCCCGACATGTATTTTTTTATTATAGTCAGACCAAACATTAGAGTTGGAGGGGAAATATTGCAGCTCTAGTGGGGTGTGGGGGCTACCCATAGAGAAATACGACCCACATGAGGAATACACACTCATTGGTGCGAGATTGTTGGGGGGAAATCGAGCTGGGGCCACATGGGCGTTCTGGAGGCACTTTGACAAAAAAGAAGGGAAAGCACTCATTTCGTCATTCTTGATCATTCGATAATTTGTCTTTGACAAGCACGCTTGAGCTGAAGCCAAGTCTGCAAGTGTTGTTTAGCACACAAGGGTTTCCGAGCGGAAATCTCAACCCTTGCTTCAGTGGACTTCAATTGAACTGGGAGCAACATTTCGTAGTTTGGGGCCAGCATCATCGAGAGCTGCGTAGGCACTGCGCAGTAGAGGTTGGAGCCACGCTTGGAGGTTGAAGAGTGAAGGGAACTAAGGGCTGAAACTTGAGGTGGAGTCCAATGAATTGTTGTGGGAGATTTCCAGCGTTTTGGTGGAGCAGCAAACACAACATTAGCTACAGGTTACATCTTTTGCTTGTGGAGGAGGGCCAAGCATTTGGGGGTCAGTTTTGGAGTTTCAAAACTAGGACAAACCCTTTCTGGTTTTTTGACAAGGACATCAGAAATAATTTGGCAGAATTTTCTGGGCAGATTTGAGGGGTCCAACAGGGATCCCAATTCAGCCAGCAGCTCGTGGAGCTAGGGGGAAACTGGGCTGAAATTCTGGGGTCAACATTTGGCAAATTCCTATGTGGGTTTTTGTGGGTTATTGTTGGAGAGCTCAGGATTAATTTCCCGGATTTTTCTGAGCATCAGAGGAGGCCATAGTAACAGTTCCTTGCAGCCAGCAACATATTTCTGGGCAGTTTCAGCGCAGTATTCCGCAGAGAGCAGCAGCAGATCGGAGAGTGGCCTCAGATATTTCACTTGGGCTTTGCTAGCTTTCCAGCAGCATATTGTACTCACTGATTTATTAATAAAATGGCTCAGCAACGCAGTTTTTGGTGCAATTTAATGGTCTGATTTGTGTGTTTATTTTTCATGGTTTTATGTCTATGCATGCTTTGTTATTTACTGTAAAAATTCCCTAGGAATATTACATATACAGAGCTTCACCTCTGGATAATCCAGCCTTGTTCACTTAGTGCAGGTGAAGGAGTTAGTTGTCCATCACTAGGTTTCTCTCATCGGCTTTGAATGCTAGGAGCAATTCCTATTGGCAGCATGTAGCTTCACCCCAGGGTAACTCAGCCTGGTCCACTCAGTGTAGGCCATTCCCCAGAGAGGACATTCTTAGGCTTTGTATCGGTACGTTCACAATGGTTGACATTGAAAACAATAGTTTCCTATTTATTTCTGGTGGAGAGCAGTGCCTATGTCTATTTCTTTTCTAGGATTTACCTCGTGTGTTTAGCCCTTTATATTACAGTTTACTCATCTTTATTGTACTTGTTTTGGTCATTGGCATTTTGACATGCTTTCTAGTCCCATTGATCTATTTTATTGATATATATATATATAAATATATATACATTTTTTTTTTTTAAATAATTTTTTTTTAATTTTTAATTTTTAATTTTCCCTTTGTTGCCATTATTTTTACCTTCTTTTCATGATCTGGATAAAGTATTGAAACAAACACCTTTGGCCATTATGACGAGATATTTTGCACATATTCTATTAGTTTTGGATGTGAAGTATAGGCTATCAAGCGTCAAATCAAGGATTGGGCAACCTTTCTTTTCCTGAACTGTCTCTTCCAGAGACTGGGAGATTGGAATCTTTCTGGTTCTTGTTGTGTTTGCCCACCTAACTGAGCTGTAGATAGTGGCATAGCTGTGTTCTATATCTTTCTAATTGCATCATATTTGTTTTGGCCTCTCAACTTTTTGAAATGCTCCGAGTGAGAATTTCCCTTGTATAGCATTGACTGCAGGTTTGTTTTGAAAAAAAATCTGTAAATTGAAGAGTTCTCTTACTGTTCCAGATGTGCCAACTGCTGTTACTGCTAAAGAAGCTTTGGAAGGGCATTGCATATATGATGGAGGTTATTGCAAACTTCATCTTTCATACTCTCGTCACACTGACCTCAATGTAAAGGTAATCTTTTTCTAATAGACATTGTTTAGATGTGTCCTTTACTTTTTATTTGTTGTGTGATAGAATTGGAGGCAGGTGTATTTTTTTCGATAGCTTATTTTAGTATTCTTTTTCGTTTGAACCTTCTAAGTACCTACTTCTATCATCTTATGCAGGTTAATAACGATCGAAGCAGAGACTATACAAGTCCAAATCCTGGTCTGTTGCCAAATCAATTATCAATTTCAGGCCAGCAACCATCTGCTTTCCAAACAACTGTCCCAGCTGTCGGTGGAATGCAGGTTCCTCAGTCTTCTTCATTAGTGTACTCTGGAAATAATTATGCAGGTGGCGCATGCCCACCTCTTCAAAATGGTGTTGCTGGGGTTCAGCCAGTGCAAGATTGGCAGTTCAACCATTTATCACCTCAACCACAAGGACCAAATGGCAATGTCCATTCAAGTCTTCCTCTTCTAGGATTTCCACAAAATCAGATGTACATGACTCCTGCAACAGTACTTCCCCCTCCTGTGTTTCCTGGGCAATCTCCTCAGTCCCTTTCTCCATACACTTCCACTACAACCTTTGCTGGACCATCTCCCATGCAGAACCATTCAGGGCCTCCATCAAGCTATATAGCTTCAGGTGTAACGTCACTCGCGGGTCAGGTGCCCCAATTTGGTGCCTCCCCAATGCCTTCATACAGTCATCAACAGATGCCTATGCCAACCGGTGGAGGGGTTCCTCCTCAAGTGGTGTTCCCTTCTACCCATAATGTATGAACAAATGTTTTTTCTGATGCTACAGACAGCTCCATGCTTTAGGCTCCACAGTCTCCTGCCTCGTGTTTACCTTACAAAATACTGTAGGCTGGTAACCTTGGCCTCTGAAGCCTGTGGTTTGAGATTTAAATTATTATCTGTCTATTGAATTTGTGAGCATGCATATTTTAGAGCTGGTTTTCTATGGCCAATATGTTTAGAAAGGTAGTTATTAATTGGCTATGAAGCCATGGACAAACAGATGTAAAACATTAATTTGCAAAATAACACTTCACCTTTTTGGCCAAGAATTGTAGAGATCCATTGTAGTGTACTTACCGTAAGTACACGGCGACACTATTATTTTTTGTTAACTTTTGTCAGGTGATATTTAAGTAGTACGTGAATTTTTTCGCTGTTATATATTGGATGGTCTCAAATTGATTTGTTAGAACACAATGATTACGATCCATATCCTGCCAAGAGAGTTTACTGGTATCAGGTTATATACCTTCTAAGAATTAATTCAATAAAATTGGGATGCTTGTTTCCCGTCAAATTTTTAAGAATGGCTCAGTGGCTCAGTGACACTCGTATGTTACTAATTTTCTAAACTCAATTGGATAGACTGAAAGAAAGGAAGAAAAACATGTCCATCATTTACCCTTGTTTAACAATTTAGCTATCGCGATGCACAATGAGTTTTTGTTTCTTGAGAATCCGCATCTTCAGATATATAAAATTATATCGTACAGCTCAACTGGAATAACTTTGTTTAATCCAGCGTGATGCCTTATGCGTGAGCTATCCTGTTTCCCCAAATTGATGCCTGCACATGTGGTTGGTCAACTGCAAAGAAAAATGGATAAAACTTACGAAGGGATAGTTTCTTGGAAGAGGAATTGCACAGACAAAATCAAAGTGATGAATTTTGCAGGAAGGGGTTGGTGATAAAAGAGGATAATCAGCGTCCAGTTTGCCCATTGTTTTCCCTCCCAATCTTGAGCATTCCATCTCATACTTATAAAACTAGAAATGTTGAAATTGAATAATAACATTGGCGTTTACATGTTAGGGGTGTATGTGTTTGTCACTGTCCCAAGATATGACTCTAATTATGCATAATGGTTGTGCAGATTCTTACAATGCGATATTTTTTGGGAAATACAATTCTGGAATTTTCTTAATAATGACTTGTATTTTTATCAAACAAGAGGAGGCTGGATGCTTATAAATTACCTCAGTTCTGGAGAATGATATGTGCCCCGTGCCCCGTGCCTCTGGAGTCACAACGTCAATCATTAATCCTATATCATGGTGTTGGACAAAAGAGTCTGGTTCCATTTTCTTTGTTTTTAATCTGGGTGTCCGGTCCCCTAGGAAATTGGTGTGAGGATTGTCTTTGGAATACTTCGAAAGCTTTACTTGAACAGAAGCCAGGCAATGGTTACATCTTGTTTGCAAGGAGGCCAGTTTTAAATGCTTGCCTGAACGAGTTCTAGAGGATTAATTCCTAGGAAACCACTTGGCACTTCAGGCTATGGAGTACCTGTAAATTTTCTGCAGTGCCTAAGAAAGTTCTCTTTCCGTGGGCCTTCATCTTAGGAGGTCTTGCTGCATGTTAAGAATGACAACAATTATTGTTAAAATTGTAGCTATCTTAATTTACCATTCAGACAGTTTTGTAACCATAGGGAGTTATGGAACAAAGTTTTTCCCGGTTAAAAATGATGATTGCCCGAAAGGCTGGATGTAATGGCTGGATAGTCATTTTGGATCTTGAGCATTAAGAATTCCAATCCCTTGCCCCATGGAGGTTTTCTTGACAAACTGTCAGGGTTTTACCATGTAAATTCCTTGTGTTTTATTGTGTGATTGAGTTTCCAATTTCTGAGCATTTTTTTTCTTATTTTATATAATTTTTAAGGGTATCAGAGCTTAGTTGTGAGGGTCGTGAGGTAATTAAAGTTTGCAAGTCTGTCTGCTTACCACTTGCTACAAAAGATCTGTTGAAGCCATCGAAAGTCAAAGAGGAGCCATGTAGTCCAAACCGGGGCCCACGAGGTCAAATTCTTTTTAAAAACTATGTGCAGCCAGAGTCATCGTTTTCTTGCATTACCAAAATACAGATATTGCAATACATGAGCTCTCAGTACCATCAGGTTGTTAGACAATACATTGTTGAAGCAACCTCAACAAGAAGTTTGTGGGGAAAATTGGAAATATTGTATATGACCAAGTCCTTAACCAACGAAATCTATTTGAAGAGGCAGTTGTATAGCCTGTGGATGAAGGAGGGTACTAAAGTTGCAGAACACTTAAATTTATTTAATACATTTATTTACTAGTTGTCAGATATGGATGTTAAATTTGGAGAAGAAGATAAAACTATTACCTTGTTATGTTCCTTGCTTGAGTCTTGGGATCACTTTTTCTATTAGTTAGAGCACAACTGAATCTTTAGAATTTGACTCTGTTGTGGGAGCTTTGTTATCTGAAGAAGTACAAAGGATGTCTAGCATTGAAATTTTCCAGAAGCTATGGTAGCCAGAGACCGGTCCAAGGAAAGAGGGGAGAATGCAAGGAGTTCTTCCAGATCGAAGTCAAGAGGCAAGAAGTGTAAAGCCAAATGCTGAGACTGCGACAAAACATGGCATCTCAAGAAAGACTATTGGAAAAGAAAAAGAGTCTGTTGAAAACCCAAAGGAAGCAAATCAAGTTGAGTCAGGTATGATTGATGAAGTTTTATCTGTTGAATTAGGTATGATAAATGAAGCTTTGCCTTTTTGCAAAGTTTCTCAACATTATGAAAATTGGTTAGATTCTAGTGTTTCTCATCACATGCGTCCGCACATAAATTGGTTTACTTCATATCAAGCTATGAATGGTAGTTGTGTGTTAATGGATAATAATGTATCTTGTCAAATTGTTGGGATGGGAAATGCCAAAATTAAAATTTATGATGGTACAATTAGAACATTGGCTGATGTTAGACATGTATGCAAGTTGAGAAAGAATTTGATTTATTTGAGAGTATTAGACTCATAAGGTTACAAGTTTACCGGTCAAGGTGGAGTGTTAAAAGTTTCAAAGGAGGTTCTGGTTGTTATGAAGATAGATAAGATCAAAAACCTTGACAAACTCAAAGGAAGTACTCAAGTCAGTGAAGCAACCACTGTATTTGAAAAAGGCATAAGAAGATACTCGACTATGGCATCAGCAACTGGGTCACATGAGCTAGAAGGGCCTTCAGGTACCGATGAAACACAAATTACTTTCTAATTTGAAATTATTAAGTTTGGATTTTTGCAAACATTGTGTATGTGGAAAACAATGTAGACAAAAATTTAAAGCCAGTAATCATAATAGTAAAGTAGTTTTGGACTATATTCATTTTGATCTTTGGGGACCATCTCCTACAATATCTTATGGAGGTGCACCTTACTTCGTAACATTTATTGGTGATTACTTGAGGAAACTCTATGTCTATATATTAAAAAGAAAAGATGACGTATTTAATGTTTTTAATTTAATGTTTTTAAACAATTTAACGATATGTTGGAAAAGAAAACATGCAAAACAATTAAATAATCAATAACTGACAATGGTGGTGAATTTACTTCCTTGGAATTTGAACAATATTGCAAGGATGAAGCGATTGTTAGATATAAAACTGGTGTCTATACATAGCAAAATGGTGTCGCTGAACGTATGAACTAGACTCTTATGTAGAGTGCCAGAAGCACGGTCAACAATGCTAACCTGCAGAAGGAGTTGTGGGCAGAAGCATTATCCATTGCTTGTTATTTGGTAAACATATCACCTTCAGTTGCTATTAATTGTAAAATTCCTCAAGATGTTTGGTTGAGTCGGTCTTGTGATTATTGATATTTAAAATTTTTGGTTGAATGCCTATGCTCTTATTCCAAAGAATCAATGTTCTAAGTTAGATCCAAAAACAAAATGTTATGTCTTTGTTGGATATGACGATGCTGTGAAATGATACAGGTTGTGGGATCCTTCTTCATGTAAGATAGTCATTAATAGAGATGTAACATTTGACGAACAAGGATCACCAAGTCAACAAATTCAGTCGGAGACTCAAACTTTTTCGGAAAGTTGGAAGGAAGAAGACACTTATGAAGAAAAAGGTGAAGAAGATGTAAATGAAATTGTAGAAGTTTAGGAACCAGTCACTGTAAGGAGGTCTACAAGGGAAAGAAGAACACCCAAAAGGTATGGAGATTTTGCTTCATTTATTGCATTACCTTCTTGTTATCAGGAAGCAATGGTGGCGCAGATAGTTGAAAAAGGAAGAAGGCTATGGACGAGGAAATGGATTCCTTAGCCAAGAATAAAACTTGGGATCTTGTAGAACTTCCTAAATGGAAAAGTGTTGTCGGATGCAAATGGGTCTTCATATTAAAGCGAAATGTTGATGGAAGTATTGAAAGATATAAGGCGAGGTTGGTAGCAAAAGGGTATTCTCAGGTGGCAGGTATTGACTTTCATGAGTTTTTTTCACCAGTTGTAAAACTTGTTTCTATTCGTACTATGTTAACACTAAATGCACTACTTGATCTTGAGTTAGAACAATTAGATGTTAAAACATCCTTTCTTCATGGAGATTTGGATGAAGAGATTTATTTGGAACAACTTGATGGTTTTGTACAAGGTCGCAACAGAAGATTAGTTTGCAAGCTCAGGAAATCATTATATGGCCCGAGACAGTCTCCCAGGCAGTGGTACAAGAAGTTTGATTCCTTCATGGTGAGCCAAAACTTCACTAGAAGTGAGTATGATCATTGTGTGTACTTTAAGAGTTTGAATGGCATATTCATTATCTTGGTTTTGTATGTTGACGATATGCTTATTGCAAGCAAAAGCATAGAAGAGATCAACAGGCTAAAGGCCAAGATTTCTAGGACATTTGATATGAAGGATTTTGGAGCTACAAAACATATCTTGGGCATAGGAAACACAAATATAGGGAAAATGGAAAGCTCTGGTTATCACAACAGAAGTATGTGGAGAAAATACTTGCAAAGTTCGATATGGACAATGTGAAACCTGTTACTGTTCCTTTAGCTTTCCATTTTAAGCTTTCTTCGAGTTTGAGTCCTAGAGCTGATGAGGAAAAGAAGTATATGTCTCGTGTACCATATGCAAATGCAGTAGCCAATTTAATGTATGTGATGGTATCTACAAGACTTGACATTTCACATGTAGTTGGAGTTGTCAGCAGCTTCATGGCAATTCCAGGAGAATAACATTGACGAGTAGTGAAATGGGTGCTTCAATATTTGAGAGGCATACATGACCATTGTATCATCTTTAACGGTAGTGGTGATTCAGTATGCGGATATGTGGACGCTGATTATGCAGGTGAGTTGGACAAAAGGAGATCTACTACAAGATATGTTTTCACTTTTGTAGGAGGAGAAATTAGTTGGATGTCAAAGCTTCAGGAAACAGTTACTTTGTCCACTATTGAAGCAGAGTATATAGCTGCTTAAGAAGCTTGTAAAAAGGCAATCTGGTTGAAAGGTCTACTTGATGAGCTTGGGAAGGACACATGAGAAAGTGAATGTATTCTGTGATAGTGAAAGTGCTATTCATTTCGCTACAGATCCATATTATCACAACTAGACTAAGCACATTGATGTAAGATACCATTTTGTAAGACGTGATCGATGGCGGCAAAGTATCTCTTAAGAAAGTCCACACACAAGAGAATTATGTAGACATGTTCACGAAGCCAGTATTGGTAGAGAAGCTGCGATGGTGTTTGGCTTCTCCTGGCTTGCAAAAGAGATGATGAAAGGGCATGTGCAAGGGATTAGGAAAATTTGTCAAGGTGGAGATTGTTAAGAATGACAACAATTATTGTTAAAATTGTAGTTATCTTAATTTATTGTTCAGACAATTTTGTAACCATATGGAGTTATGTAACAAATTTTTTTCATGTTAAAAATGATGATTGCCCGAAAGGTTGGATGTAATAGTCGGAGAGTCATTTTGTACCCTGAGCCTTAAGAATTCCAATCCCTTGCCTCGTGGAGGTTTCCTTGACACACTGCCAGGGTTTTACCATGTAAATTCCTTTTGTTTTATTGTGTGATTGAGTTTCCAATTCCTGAGCATTTCTTTCTTATTTTATATAAATTTTAATGGGCTCAAATACCAACACTGCATGCCATTGTCTTGTTCATTTGTGCATTACTAGTGTGATGATTGCCAGAAAGGTTGGATGTAATAGTTGGAGAGTCATTTTGTACCTTGAGCAATAAGAATTCCAATCCCTTGCCCCGTGGAGGTTTCCTTGATACACTGTTAGGGTTTTACCACATAAATTCCTTTTGTTTTATTGTGTGATTGAGTTTCCAAATTTTGAGCATTTCTTTCTTATTTTATATAAATTTGAACGGGCTAAAATACCAACACTGCAAGCCATTGTCTTGTTCATCTGTGAATTACTAGTGTCCGCTGGCCCAATATCCATTCTGTAATCTTGCGAAACACTTGTTCTGGTTCCTACACTCTTGCCAAATTTGCACAATAGTGGGTAGAGATCTTGTCTCCCTCAACCTCAATCCTCTGGAAAGTCGCCCTTCTAGGGAATAAATGCCCCCCCTGTCATATTCCAGTGTGCATAGCAGCTTGGGAGGATTGAAACTTTGTTTCAAATTTGGAAAAAAAAATTTACATAATTTTTAAGGGTTGTGAAGGTGATTATGTAAATCTTTATTTCCAGAGTATTAATTATTCAAGTTCAGAAGATTGAGCGAGATGTTTCCAACCTCTACCAACTCTTGTATTATTATTATTTGAGCAAGCCCCTTGCACTATAAGTCGAGGTATGGCGATAACTAAACGTCGAGAGCACTGCCACAAATAGTAAGGAGTTAAAGAATTTTGTTATGGAGAAGTTCAATAAGTGTATATGGGGAAAAGAGTTGGGTAGAAAGAAGTACCATGTTCAGGAATTCAACCTCACTTGTGATCTCCAACAGAAAGAGTATATTGGAGCTAGCATTCACCTTCTCCTTTTCATGAGGTAAGGAACCATTTAGATCTATGAAATAGCCAACACCCTCTCTCGTTGCTAGAGTATATGCCTACTTTACAATATATTCTTGGTAGGTGAGCGTAAAACCACTAGTCAAAACCTTGCCTAAGGTTTATAAATGGAAGAGGAGGGTACAACATCTATGAACTCCTTCCCTTGTCTACAAACTCACCCACCTGAATATCTAGATGTGAGAGCAAAGATTCTTATTGCTCGATTAAGAACTAACTTGCATCAACTTCAGTGTGAAACAAGATGACGGAAAAGACCTAAATATGCTTGGGAAGAACGTGTGTGTACTTTTTTTCACTTCTGGGGTAGTAGAATCGGAAAAACATTTCATTTTGGAATGTGATGCTTTCAGAGACATCAGAGACAATTATGGCAATATGTTAGCATCAGTTCCTTGGCATTGTCTTTTCAGTGAGGGGAGTGTTAGAATATTGGGCCAGCTCATCATTAATTTGAGTAAGACAAAGATTGAATTGCAAAAGGCGGAAAGCAGAGAGGTTGGTAGTCCCATAGACTATTTTTGTTAGTCCCATAGACTATTTTTAGTCTCGTGGTTGTTAAAATTTCATTTCATTTCATATATATATATATATATATATATAAATTGGTATAATTCATTGTTAGTGTTTCTCCAACTTTGTTTTTTAAGAAGTGGTGGTTGAGTTTGAAATCGTTTTTCACAATTGATATTAAAATCAAACATTATGTGAAGCTAGCTCTATACTTCCATTAGCTTTGTTTGTAGTGTTAGATTCTCTTATTTTGTTCTAAAACATATTCATAATAATTTTTTTTTACATATTCACGTATATTGTCATAATTTGAGGTGCCATATATATATATATATATATATATATATATTTTGTAGAGCAGTAAAAACCAAGGTTTTGATAGAGATGTACATATAATCAATAATTTGAATTATTTTGTTTTTTCTAACTTAATTACAAAGGTTTTGAATTTAGTTGGAAAACTATTGTTTATTTGAGTCCATTGCAGTGACTAGTCTTTCAACTCAATCTTCTTGTTGGTACATTAGAGTATCAGATCTCCTTGTTTCAGTTAGTATTATGATGGACCAACTTTCTAACCTTTCAACTCAATCTTGGTGTTGGTACATTAGAGTATGAGATCTCCTTATTTCAGTTAGTATTATGATGGACCAACTTCCTCCATTTAGATACTTCTTGTGTGGGTTTCACCACCTCTTACCAACCAAATAGGATAAACCTCTTGCCACTTGGATAAACTCTCAAGATGGGTTATTTCCAAAGATGGCTCTCTATGTTGGGCACATCATAGTGATGAGGGATGGAATTATTGTTTGGCTCCATTTCATGCTTTTCCATTGGATGTATGAACTTTGGATCTATTTCGCTCTAATAGATTATGGATTGAGATTTACCGCCAAATTGACCAATCAAACACAATTTTCCATTTGTGCCATCTCTGAGAGATTGAGGCTAAGGAACATTTCATCTTCTGCTACCCCATTTATTATTGAGACCCGATGAAGATTTATTTCTTGTTCTAGACTTTATCTAGTTTCTTTCAATACTAGATGTCTAGCCTTTACATGTAGGAGGCCCTCAAATCTTATGCCAACATTCTCCATTCTCCTAGACTAGATTTTGTTCAATTGATTACATCCTTCTTCACCGACGTTCTCATTAGCTAGGGGCAGTGAGAGACAAACTCATAATAGCATTGATCTAGATCAATGTGGACCTAAGGGACCATCCCTTTGCCCATAGACCTCAAAGACGTCACCAGGCCAACTATTTTACCAGCAGGCACTTGAGGTCCCCTAGACAAGAGCAACAGGTTACTTCTTCCTGACATTAGCACAACAAAGGGTCTAGATCTTCTCGTAACTCTTCCTTGGGGCACCTTACTATCTTGAGTTTTCTTCATTCAACCTAGAGTGTTAGGAGAGATAGCTCTACTCGAACATGACCTAGTCCCTAACTCCTTTTTGCGATTGATCACACTCGAAGTTTAAGGTTTTCCATGTTTTAGCATATAGACATTATGTTTTTATTTAGGAGATTGTTTGGGACTCCTACTTGTATTGACATCATTGTACTCCATCATCCCATTGACCTACTTTTGTGGTGATTTGTTGGATATTAATATCATTATTTTATCTTATTGATGATATAATATTTTGTAGTAAATCTAAAGTAAAATGAGCATAAAAATCCTAATAATGGTTGCAACTGGAGCTTCAATGAGCATGGTATGACATGGGGTTCCCATATATCCAACCTTTGAGATGTGAAAGGTGGTGTGAGCATATAAAAGCTAGAGTTTAATAGAAATTTATATCCCATGCTAATTATGCTCACCAACTCATCCACCTTGTATGTAAGTTCTAAACAAAGATTTGGGAAGGTTCATTCTTCTCTTTCTTGGATATCCATGAGAATGCTATGGTTGATGTTAAGGCCAAGTAGAACTTTTATGGACGGTAGCACCACAAGCAATCGTTCATCGATGAGCTTTCTTATTAGTGACATTGCTCATGTGAGGGGAATCACAGGTATATGCTAGGGTAGGGGTGACTTGTAACATATCTCCTACTATCCCCAACCCCTACTTAGGGTAGGAGGAGGGAGTTACTATGTTGATCCAACCTCCAAGGTACACTTATAGAGATGGGGTCTAAAATTTTCGCTCCTTTCAAACCTTTTCAAAGCTCCAAACTAACGACACCTTTACATTCATCTCGTCAAGACCTTAACACTGATATAAAATTTGCCTCATTTTGCTTCCCGTATTGAGTTACGACCATTTGAAATATGTCCTCTCAAACTTGGCCATGACCTCTTGGGTTGTTGTGTGTCAATCACGTGGTCACCCCCCGATGCCCTCGTGGCTTTCTAGATGAGTGCCTCGCCATTCTTATGTGGTTTGCCACGTCACTATGCCTTAAAGCCCTGGGCATTCCTCCTAGTGACTTCATGTAATTCCTTTAACGGTGGGGAGGCAGGATGGCAATTCCTTTTACATTAACAGATGGGATGGGGTTCCATCTATTGAAGTTTGTCACCATCGAAACCCTGACCCTCTGCACCTTAACATTGCTTCGAATCTGTTTGGTGGCTGCTGAACCTGCGAATGCTTATCGACTACTGCAAAAACTTCTATCTACCAACCTTCGTCAAAATCAACCAACACTTACGAGAGTCCCATGGTTTTTGCTGGTGGCCTAGTGCTTCGCTACGACAACCATGCTGCCACATGCTGGAGATAAATCTCTATCCCGACGTTTGTTTTTCGTTGATTTCCACAGCTGCCTCCAAATCCACACACCTTGCGGCCCAATGACATATAACTTCTCGAGAAATGCCATGTAAATTTCTGTCTATCGACACTCGTATGCTGCCAGACATTTGAGGCCTCTATTCATGATGATGTAACCTGATCCACATGGCCTCCTCGGGTGTTGAAGTTTAAATGCAAGATAGATTTTCTTAACATAATCATTACTTGTGATATATATATATATATATATATGTTTCCTTTTAACCCTTACTTTATTTAGTTATGCCATCAAGCAATTGTATATTGAAAAGAATAAATAAAGTAGAGAGATCATAGTGCTCAAGAGACAAAAGACACCAAAGATTAGGTTAGATGCCATGGTAAAACCCACAAGGGGAAAACCTAGAAATCCTTTCCTTTTAGAATCTTCAGTTAATAGGAGCAATCAAAGTCAAAGATAAACTAACCAGTAATCCAAGTTCCAAGTCAACCCTCCATGAAACAATAACCTTGTCATAATTTATGTCCAAGATATGTCGCTTGTCTCATCCTTAGTTCTACTTAGAAATTTCGCATGGCTTGCCTCAAAAATTTCATATAATTGTCTCAGAGAATGTCCTCCTTTCTACCTCAGAGATGCTTTACGAATTGCCTTGGAGATGCTCTATGAACTGCCTTGGAGATGCTCTTATGCTTTAGTGAGTTAGTGTCACAGAGAACTCACACACTTCATATATAATAGTCCATAGAAAGCATACTTCAGATATAATAGTCTAAATTTCCTTCAACAGATGAGATCTGAATTAGTTTCCAATGGGTGGATAATATATGCCAATATATAGTTGGTCATTCATGTGAAGGGACACGTCCTTTAGGCAGACCAACTTGTCTTCAGGAGGGTCGACTTGGCAAATTGGAGGGACAATTGATGCTTTTCTAAAATTCAAATTTGATTCTTTTACAAGGGTCACAAAGAACATGCTAAAAAATAGTATTTTTTCTTTCTTTTGTTTTTACATAAAATACATATTGCTACAATGACAGTTATGAAGACAAACCCTAGTTACAATTTCAACACTCGCTCTTAATTAGGGAGGTATTCATATGACTCATCGAGATATTATGAAGTTGAAGACTTCTACAAGAAAGAATCCAAATTGATAATCATCGTTATAAACATCATCATGACTAACATTATCAAACTACCAAAGCCTTGACAAGTAAGCTCTATCTCTCCACTAGATCAGAGAACAATATTTGGAGGCATTCAGTAGGACACCATAATTGCCTCTTTGAGGTACATGCTCCACCTAAGTTCACCAAAGTATGTCCTCCATAGAACCATTTCGTAATCTGTTGTCACAATACTTGACACAAGGAAATGTCAGTCCTCTAGATGATTCTTATACCAGATCAATGTACTTACTTACGACTGGTAGTCTTGGTCACAATGCATGTCTCAAGAATGTTGGTCCATGATGCTTATCCAATCTACCATTATCCCTATCCATGTTCATGTACTATACTTACGACTGTTATTCTTGACCATAGTACATGACACACGAAGAACAAGGTGTCCATTCTCACTCCCTCTCAACCTGGGAGGTGTAATCCACAACCCCAAACTTGTCTTGGAAGTACTTGTGAGACGCACATGGTGAAGATAGAGTATGAAAGATAAACATTCAATGCATTTAATATTCACATGATATACATATTTATAATACAATATAGTGACCGTTGGACTTCATATTCCAAGGTCTCTTAGACTCCCTAAGGCTATTCATCTTCCACAACAACCCTTGAGGATTAGGTGTCCAATGTTCCCCCCCTTAATCCGAAGGGGTGTGTATGAGTCCAAGAAGAGAGATATAATACAAACTATAGTAATGCATGGCATCAATAGGCTTAATGTGCTCTCTTAGGACGTGGCATAAGATGGGAGAACTCGAGGTCTTAACCAACTATGATTTCAGGATGACCACCAACACTGGAATGATTAATGCAATTCCCAGAACTCTTTCAAATCTGGTAGGAAGCTGAAGTCTTCTGCTAGAGGAAGTGCTCCTAATGCTTTGAAGAGGGAGACCTTCAACTTGGAAAATGGAGGTTAGCAACCTGCATAAAAAATGGAAAACCTTAACCTGAAAAGGGAGGCCTCAACCTGCGGTGGTTTAAGGATGACCACCAACTTTGGAATGCTTAATGCAATTCCTGAAACTCTTCCAAATCTGGTAGGATGCTGAAGCCTTCTGCTATTAGAAGTGTCCCCAATTCTTTGAAGAGGGAGAAGCTCAACTTGAAGGGGGAGGTCTCAATCCCACATAGATGGTTTGAGGTTGACTACCAACCACAAGGGCATCTTTCTCTACATGTTCAGGTTGTGTCTCATTCTCGATTGATATGTTTTTGAAACTTGTATGTGATCATCATTTCACCCATTTTCATATACAAGGTGAGATGATGGATACAACTCATCTACAAGATTTTTTGATTTTCTAGAAGAGATTCTGACATATGGCTGAAATACCTTCTTGGCTGTTGAATCCGATTGCCAAGAAGCGATCCATCCAAGACGAATCTTTGTTCTTGCAAGAGGCTTGTTTTTGAAGCATTTGTTTGAAGAATGATTGTGCTGACCATAATGATTGCACGGGTGAAGATCAAAACAATGATCTTTCACATGGCCAACTCGGTCACAATGTTGGCATTTAACAACTTTTGGCTGCGAATGTGGAGCATAATCTGGAACATGTGAAGGTGAATTGCCATGAAGAAACCCAACACTTCGAAATTGAATGGGCTTGGAATAGTATGGAATATGAAATGAAAACTCCTTGTCATATCCAAGACATGTTATGTTTTGGTTGCTGACAAGGTCTTCCCAAGGTCTGATGATTGGATTGGGAAGTGCAAGATGTATTTCCACACATGCATGTAAATCTGCTCTTGAACTAGGCATTGAATCAACCTCAACTTCATATTCTTGTTGCTGATGTGAATCTATGTCAATCTTGAACATAGGATTGTTCTGAACATAAAACAGTTCAGAATGACTACTCTTCTGCTGAAGCTCATCTCGCTGTAGTTGTGATTCAAGCTGCAAAAAATCAATTTTGTCTTGTGCATTTTGCAAGCATGTTCGAATGTCGGAGAGGGTTCCTTTTCCACTTTCGATTGTATCATGAACAATGGAGTGTATTAAAGTATTTAACACCTCTAATACACCAGTGATTTGGCCATTTTGTCAGAACTCAACTTCAACAAATGAAATGAGTCGACAATGTCAGTTTATGATATTTTCTCTGAACTGAGCATTAAACACTTTATTCAAAGTCAACAATCATATAATGTAATATCGGTAATCAACATATAATATCAGCACAAGCATAGAAATACAAGTCTAATGTTCTCAAATCCAATGGTCAACGTATAAAATATTAAACAACCTCAAACACAATATGACAACGAGCTATTGAAGTTGTTGGATGAAGAACTCATCTTCTGAGTGCCTGGACTCTTTGCTGGTGATGGATTAGCTCAGAGCACAGTGAAATGGCTCAAATTTAATCAAATATTCGATTTACAACATAAGCTGTAGCTTGTTGAGTAATGATAGCCTGGGTCTTAGATGCGAAAGCTTTGATTGAACGATTGTTCTCGCTCCTTTGAATGATACAATCAAGAAATGAGTCAATGCCACTCAGACTCAAGCGTTTCCCTCGACCTCTCTCTTACATGCGATATTTCAAAGACGACAGGTTGGTGCTATGGTCTGTTAAAGCACATCTCCAAAGCAATACTTTCTTGCACCCTTTCCAATTTCCAATAGGATACGCGACATCTCTATGGGTTTGACCACCGGTGCCTTCGTTTATGTGGAACTCCTTATCAAATGCTACCTCACTGCGTCTGCCAAAAATTTCTCCTAAATGTTGCATCACACAACTCTATATCAATTCACCGAACATAGAAGAATCCATCGAAATCAAATGATATTTTGGTCGAAGATTAATATAAGAACCAATCAACACAACATTTAATTAAGCGAAAACAACATACGCTTCGAGACAACATAATGCGTTTAACCCTTAAAAACAAAAGCTAGCTTCAATGCACCATAGCCTTTCAAGCCCAGACTGAGCTATGAAATGTTGTTTGCAGTTGTTTGCAACATGCAAAATGTGTCTCAACTCAAGGAGATCCTCAAACAATGTGTATAATGCATAAAATGTGGTACGAGAGTTTATAACTAGTGCAAAAACCAACTCTGTTATATAAACGATGCAACAAAAATTTCATCTTAACAAAGAGTCATCGTGACTAGATCCCAATGGAATGACCCTCTCAACAATGATTTATGGTATCGAGAGTCATCTGCATGAATTCCAGGGACACAAAGATTAAACCAGGTCTTCACGATCAGACTCTCAACCATTCTTAGCCACACTAGGCATCTCATTTCCATAAATCTCAGGGACACTAGCCATCTGAGACGTACAAATGCTAATAACACTAGTGAGCACAATCAACCCAACTCACATATAATCACGCACAACACAATAAAAACGGACTAGAGTCGCTTCATTTTTAATCACACACAGTGCGTATCATTCGATGGTAATGTTTACGAGTGCTGCCAACAAATGTGTACACAAGAGAGAGGGAGTGTTTCATTTCTCAACATTCTAACTATTAGGCTTCCATAGTAATGCCCATGTCAGGCCAAGCGTTAATGCCATATCTCAGGGACATCGTGAGTAGACAAGTATTATGGTGTTGCATTACAACATTGGCAGAAAGGGCAAAGATATGAGGGTGTAAGAGCTAGCATGGACAATTAGAAATTTGATAGACCACAGATGGGCATACAAATAATTACCGGACTGAGTTGAGGGAATTCTAGTGCAAAATATCACATAGAATGCATTCCTAAAAAAATAAATGTTTCAACCCACAAAAGTTCTAGTTCAAACCAACGAAAAAGCCATTAAATGCCTTGAGATTCCGGACCAAAGTCATTTGCTATAGTAAAGTGATGTGATGTGTTTATGCAAGAGTAGGTAACATCAGACACACATGGAACATTTTCTACCTCTGCAATAGAATTGATGGGTGGAGCAAAAATTGGATAGAAGAGTTATTAGCTCTGGCAAGTTCAGAATGGCAGAATGAGAAATTCATTTATGCAAGGGTAGAGATTAGAGAGGCAGGACTGACGACATAATTGTCATGCATAGAGAAACCACAAAATTAGTGACTCAAATTAGAGAAGGGACAACAAATGCCTGTTTTGATACCATGTTAAACACAACAATGGCAAAGACAAGAGTGTGAAAGATAAGCTTTGAATACTTTTACTATTCACATGATATACATATTTATAATACATTGATACTTTTAGTATTCACATGATATACATATTTACAGTACATTGTAGTGTCCGTTGGACTCCATATTCCAAGGTCTCTTGGACTCCTAAGACTATTCAACTTCCACACCAACCCTTAGAGGATAAGGTGTCCAAAAATACTCATACTTCCCTTACATCAAGTACCTATTCATCCATAGAGATTTGTTATAGCTTCTCGGCTCCTATCTGCACCATACTCACGAATCATCAAGCGCTTCAACCTTCCATGAAAAACCAAGTTCTATTTCAATCTTATTTCAAAGTATTAATGTCGAATCCAGTGTGCCATCAAATAGTCCATCAAACATTTTATGGACCCAAATTGCTTCACATCTAATTGTAAAAACTACCATATCTTTTGCTTTTGCGGTACAATAGAAACTTGCTTCATGCTCTTTCAACATGATATTTACTTGTGACTAATATATATGTTTCCTTTTATCCCTTACTTTATTTAGTTATGTCATCAAGCAATTGTACATTCAAAAGCATAAAGAAAGTAGAGAGATCATAGTGCACAAGAGACCAAAGACACCAGAGATTAAGCCAGAGGCCTGAGCAAAACCCACAAGGGGGAAACCTAACAATGCTTGTGCAATTTTCATCTATCACAACAACTGGAAATTATTTTTCTAATTGTTAATTTATTTAACAATTTATCTGCTACGACAAATATCAAATAATTCACACTGTTATCTTCACAAATAATCCGAGGACGAAAAATAACATTGAAAACCGAGAAAATACTATCACACACACACAATAATTAACACAATTATCTTTGGACAAATGTTCTTGGAAAAACCAAACTTGGGAAAACAGGTGCAACAACTGAGGGTTTTAATAATTATGCAGCAGTGAAATCTGAGTACAATCTATGGATGCCCAACCGGCAATCCAAACAACAAGAAAATTTGGCCAAAACTATCTAAGGTAATTTCCCTTCCTCCACAAGCAACCCCGACACAACTCTGCCTCAGAAAACTCATCCTCTTGGACCCTCTACACAGGTTTGTGCGAAGACCCTTGGACGTCTAGCCCAAAACTCCCTTTGATGAAGTTGTTCTGCCTGTCTCTGCTAAGGAAAATGATTCTCCGACCTTTTGGAAGACTTTCTAGGCCTATGAAAGATGAATCGACCCCCCCCCCAAAGCTAAATCGAATTTCGCTTTGAAGTTGAATGCGTAGTCCTTTGCGTTGTGTCTTTAGGAATAACTTGGTTTCTTGCTGCCGCCTCTTCGGATTTGGAAAAATTCCTTCGAATCATTGTCCCTGCCCCTCTCTGTCTCTGTTTCCCTACTGAAGCTTGGACTCTTCCAACACTGTTGGCTCTGTGGAAAATTGAACCCTCAAAGGAAATCAAACTCTCTGTGGTTCTCACAGGTGTATTCTCGATCTACTCATCGAATTCTTCATATAATCCTATGTTCGAGCACCAACGGACAAGATTATAACTTAAGCAAGGGCCAAAATTAATTCCCTGTCGATTTGTGTGAATTTTTAGGGAATTATCACCTTATCTCAATTAATACTGATTAATTAACCATAGTCCCTAAGCTTAGTAAAAATCGGCTAATAATCTAATTGAGACACTTCTAGGTGGAATTTCGAGAAACAATTTCTGGGTTTTGTAGAAATCATGTGTTTTAGCCTCTCCATTAAATTTTGAGACAAGAAAACATCCGATGCTACAAAAACTAGCAATCCTTTCCTTATAAATCTTTAGTCAATAAGAGAAATCCAAGTCAAAGATAAACTGACAAGTAATGCAAGTGCCAAGTCAACCCTCCATGAAACAATAACCTTGTCATAATTTCCGTCCAAGATATACCACATGTCTTGTCCTTTGTTCTGCTAAAAATTTTTGCATGGCTTGCCTCAGAAACTTCGCATATATGCCTTAGAGAATGTCCTTTTTGCCTCAGAGATAACATACAAATTGCATCAAAGATGCTCTACGAACTGCCTTGGAGATGCTCGTATACTTCAGAGATTTAGTGTCACAAAGAACTCACACTTAAGATATAATAGTCCATAGAAAGTTCACATACTTTAGATATAATAGTCCACAAAAATCTTGCATACTTCAGATATAATAGTATGAATTTCCTTCCACAGATGAGATTCGAATTAGTTTCCAAAAGGTGGAGAATAGATGCCAATATGTAATTGGTTGTTCATGCGAAGGGACACATCCTTTGGGCAGACCGACTTGTCTTATGAAGGGCCGACTTGGCAAATTGGAGGGACAACTGACACTTTTCAAAAATTCAATTTTTCTTATTTTACAATGGTACGAAGAACATGCCCTTTCTACATTTTGTTTTGACCAAAATAAAGCATGAAGAAAATGCTAGAAAATAATAATTTCTTTTCTTATTTTGTTTTTACATAAAAACATATTGATACTGTGACAATTATGAAGACCAACCATAGTTATAATTTCAACATCGGGGAGTGCCATGTGTCATCACTTTTTAGCTTATCTATGCCTACCAAAAGACCAAATTTGGGCGCTACATGTCACACCTACATGGTGCCACATTACACCTTGGTCCGCATCATTCGCCTATGTAGTTTGGGTACTACTATGGGATTTGACCCCTTGCCATTAATGTATTTCACATAATAAAAAAATTGTGGCTCCTTCACCCCTACTTCATCAAACGACTCTAGGCCCACAGAATTATCGACAATCAACGTCAAATGCATACCCATGTCATGGGGCGGCGGCCGGGGGGGGGGGTTCTACGTTCTTGGTTCTGGAGCATGGTTTCACCCTCTACATCCGACGATCCTTTTTCCCCGCGAACATCCAACAATCACTGTCAAGTGCGGACCCCCCCGTCCTTCCCACTGACGTGATGGGGGGGAGGGTCCACATTTCACTACAGTCGTTCGATCACTGGCCCATCTCAACCATTGATTGATGCCTCCCATGGTTGTATCTCCTGGAAATATGGCTTAACAAGGTCAAGCCCATTTTCCTTCGAAGCTTTATGGCCCCGTGTGAACACACACACACACACACAAACACACATAAATATAGATGGGCCTCCACCCTTGGCATTAGTCATATCGCTTGAACACATGGTGCCAAGGGCTCAAGTCCAACCCCTCCTGGGATTTAAAGTTCTCGACCCATGACCTTTGTTATATATATTTTTATTTTGTATGAAATGTGTATTAAGCACAAGTGCTGGCCCTCCTGAGGTATTTAAGCCTCAACCTGACCTATAATCAATAAACATACATATATTTTTTTCATATACATTCTTATGCATGTATATGAACAACACTATCTCTTTTGAGCTTTTTCCCACACACACACACACACATATAAGAACAAACCTATAACTCGTTCTAAGCCATTCTTCTTGAGCTTGTACAATGGTGCCAAGACTTGGTATAAAACTAACTTCATTCATATTCAAGTAGACAGTTATTTAAACAAGGATTTAAACCTTTCTTTCAAACTTAGGCCATTCAGGCCAACTACCATCATACAGATGATCAAAATTATACATCCCTGTTAATTTTGGGCAACTAGGTCCAAACTCCATGTTGCACTGCTCATATGATGATGCTTATATTTTTGTTGGATTCCTCTTTCAAAGAGGTGCAAGATTGATCGAAAGATCATCTTGTTTGTATGAGAAGAACATATATTTTGATTTTATTTTCCACACATGTGCAAGGTCAGCGAGATTTGTAATGTTGGCTCACAAGCCTAATAGATGTGTCACACACCCTCACTGATTGATATAAATTGGAGAGACTTGGAGATCATTTTCTCATCAACTCATCACACATTCTCTCTTGTGATCTGATTGGTTCGATCAACCTTTGGAGGCCTCTTTCTCTCACACGTGTGGCGTTGAAGCTGGGTAAAAGTGTGGACTATTTTTAGGGCTGTTTTGTTGTGCGTTGACCAACGTTGACCATGGTCAAAACCTTAGAGTTTTTACCTCCATCAAGTGCACAAATTCCGATCTTATAAGGCTGATTTTGAGGGCACAAAGATTGAGGAAAATAGAGACCATTGACCGAAGCCCTAAACTGCAGCGTTGAATTTCTACGTTGACTTTATGTTGACCAGTGTTGACTTTTGAGGAGTTGTCTTTGAGGTGTGTGTGTGACACTTGGAGGGTTTGCTGATCTAATGTTGAGAAAGACTTTGGTGGCTGGAGCATACCATTGATTGCCGTAACGCACATCACTCTCTATCTTTGCTGGACAAAAAGAATTGTAAAATCTGATCTATATTATTGGCTTGCCTTCTGTTGATCTATTATTATGTTCTATCAACATTTTACTTTCATGTTATGTGATTGCTAAATTGAAACGGACCTAAGAAATATTGAAGTAAAATATCATTAAGCATAGAACATACCATGGTTGTCTAAATTTAAGAATCCCCTTATAAACTGGAATTTAGCATAAAGATGCTCAATGTTACATACAAGATATCATCCCTTCTTCCATGAAAACAAGCAGGAAAAAACAACATTTCCTCAACAATATTTAGCCGTTGAGCATCACATTACTCACACACATGACATTCATGAGTACATGATACAACATTATCTATTCACACAAGAAAAAACATTAACAAGGCATTAAATGAACACCTTCATCACATGTATAACATTAAAGTGTATAAGAGCTTGGAGGTGTTGATTTTCTAGTACAATTACGACTAGTACAAATTTTCAATCTAGTAACTACTTATAGCATTCCAATCATTGAGCAGTTATACATGAAATTTTCAACCATTCACTTTTTTCAATAGAGCAATAAAGATCACAATAAACAGTAAAATAAGAGACAAGAGACACCAGAAATTAGGCCAGCAACCAAGGAAAAACCCACAAAGGGAAAACCCAACAATCTTTCCTTATGAGAGAGAATTCAATTCATCAAAATGTACATCTGAATATTCCAAACAAGATTCCAAATTCTGACCTCAAATTCTTCAAGTCAAACCAATCAATAGAGAGAAAATAGTCAACTCTTGGTCAAAGTCAAGTTTGCAACAAAAAGGTTGAATTTCAGTGCGAGGGAGGGCCAAAATTTAGTCAAAGCCTCATTCAACAAACCACTATAATGCTTGATCAAATGACAGAGTTGACCTATGGTCAACGACCTAGAAATAGGAGCAATAACTCAACAAAATAGAGTCAACGATCCATAGTCAAATTCAACCTCTCAGATAAGTCAAATTTTTGGTCAAATAGAAGCAAACTCTGCAAAGTCAACATTGGTCAAACATAAGAATAGAATGATGGTCAACACAGAACAAAAATTCCTTGCCTCCTTCGCACGTGTGAACTTCTTATGATTTCAGATTGAATGATGTGAGTTGATGTGATGCCAAATGAGGGTCAATGAACTCTTATTTATATGTGACTTAAGAGGAGGGTTTTTACCTTGGGTCAAACACATTCATTATATGTGGTCAACTTGTGCACTTAAGGCCGAATTGGTCAATAGTCAAAATCATAATCTTCCTTTGTATTTGCAAATGGAAATACCGACCATATTTACAATTTTTTTGAACACTCCATCTTAGCTAGGGAGGTACTTTTCATTCTCTCTCAAGGTCAATCTCCCTGACCAATCCATAAGTCTGTCAAAAATATCCTATGGGAGAGATTAAATGTACAAGTCTCTATCCATTTCAAGATCAATCTCCCTGACCAATCCATAGGTCTCTCAGCGACATCCCATGGGAGAGATCAGATGTACAAGTCTCATCATAAGGAAAGATACATAACATCCAACATATCCCATAAGCCAAAACCCAACGTCATCAAGGTCAATGCCCAATTGACCATGGGATCAATTGATGAGGCCAAACTCTCCAATCATATGCAATGGTTTATCAAACAAGCACAATGATCCAAGGAAGCACACATGGTCCATCTCCCTGACCAATCCATTGGTCTCTATGTCCAGGGCCCAAGGGAGGAATCTTAATCAATATCAATCTCCCTGAATATATAGTTTCTCAGTCCAATGACCCAAGGGAGAGAAGTCAAGATCAATGTCTCTGACCAAACCCATTTGGTCTCTTAGTCAAACCCAATGACTCAAGGGATCACTATAGGCCTTAGAACCAAGCTCTCAACCATATTGGTATCTTAGTCAATGACCCAAGGGAGTATCCAAGACATTCTACCTAACCATATGGTCTCTAAGCTAAGCCCAAGGAAGATATTCAATCTCATAATGCTATATAATTAATGCTCCCTCTCACCCATAGAGGAATTCTTATTCAATCTCATAATGCTATATAATTAATGCTCCCTCTCACCCATAGAGGAATTCTGAAATAAGCTAACTTCATCCAGGACAATGGCTTCGTCGAAACATCAATAACTTGTTGATTAGCAGGCACATAATCGAGCCTCACATCTCCTCCTTGGAAAATATTTTGAATGTAATGATACTTGATCTCAATGTGCTTTGAACTATCATGAAAAACAAGATTGTCAGAAATCTTTACACAACTTTGATTATCACAATACAAAATGGTTGATTCCAACACCTCATCAAACAAGCAAACGAACAATTACGAAGCCACACAAGTTCACAATAGGTTGAACATGTAGCTGTATACTCAACTTCAAA
The DNA here is from genome assembly GCA_034641835.2 of Pinus albicaulis. Taxonomy (NCBI): domain Eukaryota; kingdom Viridiplantae; phylum Streptophyta; class Pinopsida; order Pinales; family Pinaceae; genus Pinus; species Pinus albicaulis. The sequence continues at coordinate 36,742,611 of CM076574.1, forward strand.
TGTACTTAGAGCAACAAAAGTTTTCTTCTTACTAGGCCATGGAACCATAATAAATCCCAAGCTAAAACAAAAACCAAAGGTGCTCTTTCTATCATCAGGGCATTGATCCCAATCAACATCAGTGAATCCATGCAACTGCCATTTTCCATTAGAAACATGTCTCAGACCGAAATCAATGGTACCACACATATATCTTAATATATGTTTCACTGCAACCCAATGCACATGTCTGGGCTCAAACAAGAATTGGATCAAAGTATTCACAACATAACATATATAGGGTCTACTTTTCACAAGATATTTCAACGAGTCAATCAATTTGTGGTACATAGAGGGATTAATCAGATCATAATCATAGTCATACATCTTCAAATTTGTCACCATTGGACTATCCATGGAATTACAGTCCATCATGCCAAATTTCTAAAGGATCTTAATAGTGTACTTTCCTCGTCCAACAAAGATTCCATCGAGTTTTTTCCAAATTTCTAATCCCAAATAGTAATGCATAAGACCAAGATCCTTCATCTTAAATTTAGAAATCAGCTCCCTCCTACATTGGACAATGAAAACTTCAGCCCCTGTCGGAAACAAATCATCTACATACCAAAAAAAAAAATCAAGGGATCTCCTTCAAAAAAATTGAACTATAGATTTGAATAAGCATCACTCTTTTTGAAACCAAGGCTCAACAAATAACTATGAATGCGAGAGTATGCACGGCGAGCCTACTTAAGCCCATAGAAGGATTTCTTCAATTTTCAAACACGTATCTTTCTATAATGGACCTTAAAGCCTTGAGGTTTCTCAATATAGACTTCCTCTTGAATGACTCCATTTAGAAAAGAAGTATTGACATCCATTTGATGCAATTTTTCAATCTACAATAAAAGAAAGAGCAATGACAAATCTAATAGAAACATACATGGAAACAAGAGAAAACATGTCTTCATAATTCTCTCCCTCTTTCTGGGAGAATCATTGGCCCACCAATGTTGCATTGTACTTCTCAACAATTCCATCTGTTGCATGCTTGATTTTGTAGATCCATTTGGAAGACACGACACATTTCCCTTCATGCCTTGGAATGGTTTCCCAAACATCATTCTTCAATATAGATTGGTACTTTTTAGTCATAACATCTTTCCAAACTTGATGTTCATCAACGTCTTCATAGGTGGACAATTGAAACTCAATTATATTACACATCATTGCCGCATAACCATAATACTTCTTCAACTTCTTGCTTTCCTTGAAGGTCCCATGAGGTGTAGCATGCCCTTAAACTTCCTTTAAAGTTCTTTCAAGCAAGTTATGTCTCTTTCTAGACTCAGGTAAAATGACTCTTGGAGACTCAAAAAAATAATGTGGAACATCAAACTCTTCATGAGGATCTTGTTCCATAGGTTTAGGTTCTTTAGATTTCGCTTCCACATTCTTCAGAGCCACCTGCATCTCATCTTTAGAATCCAAGTGTGATCTGCTAGACTTCGAGAATGCATCATCCTCATCAAAGATAATATCCTTGCAAGTTTCAATAGAACGTTGTCCTGGTACATGGACCCTGAAGGCTTTTAAATTTTAACTATAGCCAACAAAAGTTCCTGTCTTCTCAGAAGACTCCAATTTTATTCTTTTCTCCTTGGGCACATGAAAATAGACATGACAACAAAAAAATCTCTAGTGTTCAATATTTGGTCTCTCACTTGTGGAGACTTCTTTAAGAGTCTTCATTAGAGGAATTTTGAGGTCTAAAATGGGTCTCCTAAGGAATATTATAAAATAATAGTGGAAATAATAAAATAAGATTAGATTACACAATCAAATTTTAGAGGGAAAAAAGAAAAAGACTATTTTTTCAAATTGTATTTTCAACTTATTTCCATACGGTTTTACTGAAATTTTGAGCGTGAGTACTTGTTGGATGAAATTTTTTATTCTCATCCAATGATTACCCATGTTGCATACTTTCGATGGACCTTGCTATACGAAAAATGGGAAATACAAAAAAAAAAACGTGATTGCAATTACATATTTTATTGTATTTCTCATTTTTCGTGTAGCAGGGTGCATCGAAAGTATGCAACATGGGTACTCCTAGGACGAGGAATTAAATTCCACATCCAATGAGCACTCCCACTCAAAATTTGAGTAAAACCGTAGGCGGATAAGTTGAAAATACGAGTTAAAGAAATAATTTTTTTTTAACCCTTTTACATTTTACTCCAAAAATGGTGAATCATCTCCCATGGTTGACAACATCATCTTGAATCCCATTGGTTCTTATAAATTTGATTTTGATTGTACTTTTTTTGTTTTGAGGCACATTTTAGATCTCAAAATTTCTCTAATAGTAATCCAATATTTGGTATGAGCATCTAATTTGAACATACATAACTTTTCTTGTGGCTTCTCCCCAAAGAAAAATTCCAAGTTCTTGATCATGAAGCATGGTCTTGGCATCTTCTAGAATAGTCCTATTCTTCCTTTTGACAATCCATTTTGTTGATGATAGTAGGGAACTATTAGCTACATCTTAATTCCAACATCCCTGCAGAAAATCAATTCCTTGGATACATAATCTCAAATACTTCATCTTTGTATTTCAAGAAATATATCCATGTTTTATGAGAGTAATCATCAATGAAAGTGACACAGTATAGATTCCCACCCAAAGACTTGTCAAGCATAGGCCCACAAACATCAGAATGCACAAGATCCAATATTCCTTTGGATCTACTATCATTGCTAGTACATCATCCTTTGACATTTTTTCCAAGATCAAATCCTTTTCAAACTCCATCATGCTCAATCTTGATTTAAGGTACACCTTTAACAAAGTCTTTCGATCTAGAGAAATATTTATAATGAACATGGGCATACCTTCAATGTCGCAAATCACACATATTAGTGGTGTTGTGTAACAAGGTTTGAATTCAGCGTCCAAGGAGATAATATAGGTCTCTGATTCACACACCAATGACCTTGGTAGATTCAAAGGAGGAGTCCCTCTCCCAAACTATAACTTTCCCATCAATGAAAGAAATTCTATATCCTTTGACTTTAAGAGAAAAAATAGACAACAAGTTCTTATTCAAGCCATGAACATATAAGATATTGTTAATAGATACATTACCTATTGATTCTAATTGGAAGGATGATGAGCCAATTCTTTTTGAATTTTTATTTTCCATTATCTCCAAGCTCAACCCTTTGAGCTATATTGTTTTCAACCATTCATAGAGATGTTCACGACTTCTAGTCATATGCCTAGAGGCACCACTGTCCACCAACCATATTTCATCATGACCCACAATAGAACCTGTAAAAGCAGAACAAAATAAGTATTCACCATAAAAATCTCTCCTTCTAGGTATCCTCTTATGTGAGGATTCATCAAGATCAACAACAAAAGCATGATGTTTCTCTTTCATTTCCGATCATCATTCCTTCGATAATCATCCGTTTGATAATCACCTATTTGAGGACAATTTTTTTGATAGTGACCATATGCCTGACAACAAAATCATTGAACATTTTTCATGCCTGTTCTATCTTGAGAGGGAGGAGGAGGTATTCTTTGTGGAGCAAGTCCTCTTCTTAGAGCAGGTCTTGGAGCATATATTGAATTAGGTCTTCTACCTGAAATTATTTGAAATCTTCCAAAAGTATGTCTTCTACTTGAGTATCTGTTATTCTTTAAGTGGGCTGCAAAAGCTTCAAAATCTTCACTTGGATTTTCAATATTGGCTGTGGAAAGGAGTCTTGATTCTTCTTTAGTGAAAGAAATCCATAGCTTGCCAAAATATGGAGTATTTTCTTTGCCACTAATGCTTTCTACAAAAGGATCCCATAATTCAGGCATACTACCCATTGCCACAGGTACCAATTCTTTATCGAGCACCTCTTTACTAATAGCCTTGATTTGTTCTCTTATTTGAGATATTATAACGAAGTATGATCCCACAATATCATTATTTTTCATCTTGACCTCATGAAGTTGACTTATTAGACTTATAGATTGATTGATGTTGTTGACGACGTATAATCCAATGATGTCATCATACATCTCCTTGGAATATTGAAGATCAACAATATAGGGAATCAGATGATCCCTAACAAATTGCACCATGATGCTTCTATCCAAGATGTCATCTTCTTGAAACTTGTCTTTTCTTGCTTGATTTGTTGTGTCAATAATTTTTCCCAATACAATGCCCAAGACCTTATTCCTAGTAAGGATAAGGTGAACTCTATTTTTCCATGCCCTAAAGTTAGTGGACCCTCCAAGCTTGTTCTTTGTCTTCATGGAGGTATTCATGATGTAGATGACCAATCAAAAATAAAATATGCAAATTCCAAAGCTCTTGAAGATGATCTCAAAGCTCTTTCTCTTCACCAAAGCTCTGATACCATGTTAATTTTTTAGTGCAATTAAGACTAGTACAATTTTTCAATATGATAACTACTTCTATTACAATTTGACTTCTTATAACATCGGAATCATTAAGCAATTATACATGAAAAATTTAAACCATTCACTTTCTTCAATAGAGAAATAAATATCATAGTAAACAATAAAAAAAAGACAGGAGACACCAAAAATTAGGCGAATGACCACGGAAAACCCCACAAGGGGAAAACTTGGCAAAACCCACAAGGGTGAAAACCCAACAATATTTCCTGATGAGAGAAGGCTTCAGTTCATCAAAATCTACATGAAAATATTCCAAATTTTGACCTCAATATTTCCAAGTCAAACCAATCAACAAAGAAACTAGTCAACTCTTGGTCAAAGTCAAGTTTGCAATAGAAGGGAAAAATTTCAGCATGAAGTAGCTTTGACCAAGAGGGTTGAAATTCAGTAAAAGTCTAAGTCAACAAATCATTTTAATTCTTAGTCAAAGGACACAGTTGACCTGCGGTCAACTTCTTGTCGACAACCCAGAAACAAGAGCAATATCTCGGTCAAATAGATTCAATGATTCATAGTCAAAATCAACCTCTCAGATGAGTCAAATTCTTAGTTAAACAAACTAAAACTCTCCCAAGTCAACACTGGTCAAACAAAATAATAGAAGTCTAGTTAACACATAAATTTTTTTCTCCTAATCTCCTTCGCAGGTGTGAACTTCTTCTTGTGATTTCAGATTGAATGATGTGAGTTGATGTGATGCCAAATGAGGGTCAACGAACTCTTATTTATATTTGACTTAGGAGGATGGTTTTGAACTTAGGGTCAAACCCGTTCATCATGTGGGTCCGTCTTGTGCACTTTAGGCCGATTTGGTCAATAGTTAAAATCATAAGTTATCCTTTGCATTTGAAAATGAAAATACCAACCATAGCTACCGATTTTTTCAATAGGAGGAACACTTGTCTTGTAAGGTAGATCTGACAACTAAGATTGGGACTATGATTCTCCACCCAACCTTAGATGTGGTTATACTATGGCCTTTCTTGCAGCCAATCACCCCTAAGCCATAGTCCTGAGCTTGAGGAGGTTTTTCTCAAGGGATTTAATACCACTTCTGTTAACTGAAATAGGGACCCCAGAGGTCCACCACCTCCACCCACTAGCTATGCAACGTTGTCAACAAATTAAGGGAATCTAGTGGTCTACCAACTCCACCCTTCGTCTACTCAATGGAATCAATAGCTCTTTAATCCATAGGTTGAAATAGGGAATCCAAAGGACTCCAGCCTCCACCCACCAACCAAGCAAGGGAATTTAGAGATTGATATATCCACCTTTAATAAACAAAGGAGTCCAAATATTGAGATATCCACCCTTAACTAGTTAGGGAATCCATAGGATTTACCTCCACCCTCATAGATACAAAATAATGGTTCCACCCAACTTAGGGAATCCAAAACCCAATGTAGAAACTAGACAAACCAACAAAAGAGTACTTTAAAATTATCTTGCCAGGGATCCAAGGAACAACCTCTTCCCAGTTGTCAAGGGAATCTAGAGAAAGCCATCTCCATGCTTCAGTCAAAAGGGAATCTATAAGTCACTATCCTTCATATGAGAGAATTTTCTTGTAGCACTCTCATGCTAACTGAAGTGTTGTTTTTTTTCATTAGAGAAATTTTGAAGTAAAAAATTGGCCTAAAAAAAAATGTACGAAAAAAATAAACTTTATAAGAACCAATAGGATTCAATATGATGATTTCAACCATGGGGGATTATTCATCATTTTTTAAGTAAAAAGGTAAAAAGTTAAACCAAAAAAAAAAAAAAAACTATTTTTTGAACTCGTATTTTTTGTTTGAGAAATGTAACTAGTTTCAGTCGTCATAATTGTTGTACTCATTTCAATATGTATCCTATGTAACAAACATGAAAATAAGGAAGATATATATATATATATATATATATATATATATATATATATATATATATATATATATATATATATTTTGACAAATTTGGTTACTATTTATATTCCAAAAAAGTGGGGATAGAGATCCATGTTACATTCGAGTGATGGAGTAGTAAAACAGGGAGGGGTGATGTGGCAAAATACCGTGCCTCCTTTAAGGTGACTATTGCTACTATGTTGCATATCCGATTCATGATAGATCCTAACAAAATGAGATAACATAAATGCAAATTTAAATGACATGATAATAGTTGAGGAAGATGGAGTAGTGAATATTAGTTTTTGTTGCTTTGATGACCATTTGAAGTGTCAATGTTGCCTTGATTGTTGCCCGGATTGGCATTAGGGACATTGTTGGAGCTTGAACTAGGAGCAGATCGCTTTTCACCATGTAACACAGGATCTGCAGGGATTATTCAATGTGAGCACAACGATTATTTTCTCTCCTACGCTGCTCCTGGAGGAGATTGATGTTGAAGGAAGCTGATTTCTGCCTGGTGTTTTCCCTCTATTATCCTTAACTGTGCTCTTATCAACTCCATCTCAGCTTGTAGATCGGCACAATGAAAACAATTCTCATTCCTCATGATTTTAGAGAGAGGACAGGAAAAATTTACTGTTGTGTGAGGAAGAGTTCGGGAAGGCAACTAGAGCACTAATTGACAGTGAATGAATACAAATTGTGTGCTGTTGGGAGCAGGAAATCTGAAAGTAACAATGCATAGTTGGAAATAAGAAGTTGAAGTGGAGTCAGGATTATTGCAGATGACAACGAGCTGCCGGTGACAACGAACTGCGAGAGAATAGAAGAAACTGAGGGGCAACAATAGTAGTGGAGCATAAAACATCGAAGATTCAGAGATTCAGAGAGGGCATTGCACAACAAAACAACAATGAATAAGAGCCCGAGAACGCAAGGGCGGGGAGAGCAGATTCAAGGGGTCACTGAGCGAAGGAAAGCATCGAGATCAGAGGGCGCTGAGCTATGGGCTTTGTAGATATGGTGTTTAGCGAAGAAGATAAAAGCGGAATTTCAAGAGTAGGAGGGGGTAGTAGACGGACTGAGTGATGAAGGAGGGCAGGATTCCCAGGGAGATAAGCTCACAAGAGTAATACAGTGAGGGGTATGGGCATGGAAGACTTGCCCTAACGAGATCCTGGAGGCACAAAGTATCGGGTAGATTGAGATCACGCAGAGTTGAAAAATCATGGTAAAGGAGAGAAGGATATGCTATCTTGGGAAAGGAGTTGACCTGAGGGTCTGCAACATGCATTGTTGGCCAATGAGTCAGATTTCTTATTATTGGACATGAGAATATGATAGAATGAGAGGTCTCCAATATCCTTATTCAAGGTTCGACACCTTGTGATCAGTATACTAAGAGCAATGTTGGGGGTCTGTGCTGAGTTTTTCATCATGTTGATGATTATTGCTGAATCACCAAAAACCATAACCCTTTGAATCTTAAGTCTCTTTATGATTTGGAGGCCTTTAAACAGGGCGTATGCTTCTGCTCTATTATTTGAAAATCGCCCTAACCCCCATTCAAAGGTAGCAACGCTACTGCTCTTCCCATCCATAATGTAAACTCCCACTCTTGCTATTCCTCGGTTTTCCTTTGAGGCACCGTCAAAGAAGAGCGCAGGCCTTTTGATTCCGTCAAGCCACTCAATAAACTCTCTTTTTTTAAGTCTGATCTTCCACTAATCCTTGTGGGGGGATTAGATGGCATGAATTTTTCTATACTTTGGAGGAGTGTCAAGAGCTCTTCCGAGGAGAATTCTTTCTTCAGCATGAAAATCATTGAGGTTGAGGCGACTGTTATTTTTGGCAAGAATGGTCTCAATAGTGAGGCTCCATGCCTTACTTTGAACTTTCCTGATGCAAGGTTTATGATCTTGAAAAGTAGCCTTGTTTCTCATAAGCCAAATGTTCCACAGTAGAACATGGGGAAGAGTGTCCCTGACTCTTTTGGCCACGTTCTTCTTCTTTTTACCCCAAGGGTAGCTCTTTTTCCAGTTAGCAATCAGATCCGAGACAGAGTTGTTTGCACCCATCTCAACCTGGAAGGGATCCGTGAGGGAATGCTAGGATTTTTTAGCAAAGGAGCACTCAACGAAAAGGTGGAAGATCGTCTCCTCGACCATGAGGCAAAGGGGGCATCTAGATGCTCCTTGGATGCCTCTTTTTTTTAAGTTGTCAGCTGTCAAGATCTTCCCTTTGACCAAGGTCTAGATAAAGATTTTAATCTTTGGGAGTGCTTATGATTTCCAGACTTGTTTCCAGTTTTCCCAAGGAGGAGTGGGAAATTTATCTTTGTGAAGAGTCTCATACCCTGCTTTTAAAGTGTAGGATGACCCAGAATGGTCCCATCTGAAAATGTCCTCTTTGTCTTTTGAAAGAGGATCTGTGCCATGGAGCATTCTTTTCAGAGTAGCTTTGTCATTTTCAAGGTGAGAAGGCAAGTTTAGGAAGGTCCAACCATTCCAGTTGCTGGTGCTCTCTTCCCAACTGGATATTTTCTCCAGAGTGTTAATCCCATGCTATCGAAGATATGTTTGAATGCGCATAGTGCTTGGGTTGTTTGAGAGAGGGGGCTGGCCCATTATTTTGTCCTCCCAAATGTTTATGTTGTGACCTCCCTACAGAACTTTGGAGATGTTGTTGCGAATGAAGGGAATGGATTTTTTGCAAAGAACCCAGATTCGAGAGCAAGGTCTGTTAGGCATGGCCTGATCTAAAAGGTTTTGCATTGTAGTAGAAAGGTATTTTGTTTCCAACACTTGCTTCCACCAAGTTTGTTGTCCAGTAATTAGGCACCACACTATTTTCCCACCAAAGGAAATGTTCAACAGTTTGGGTATGAAAATAGCAAGTCCACCATTTTCATAATTTTGAGTTACCTGCCTCCATTTGACCAGATTGAAATTTTTCTTTTCACTTTTGCCACCTTACCATAAGAATTGTCTTAGAGTTGCTTCCATTTTGTGCTGAATGCTAATGGGAGCCTGCAACAATGAAAAATGATACAGAGGCAAGACAGAGAGAACAAATTTTAAGAGGATCATGTGCCTAGACAGATTGAGCCATGAGGATCCCCATTGTTGGACTTTATTTTTCATCTTGTCGATGGTGATGCTCCATACTTCAGTTCTCAACTGTTCTATGCTGATAGGAAACCCAAGATAATTAAAACGAGTCCAATTCCACTTGTAAGGTACCCCAAAGATTTAGGCTATACCATGGATGGTGTTCATTGTTGCATTCCACCCATAAATGCAACTTTTATGGTAGTTTATCTTCCCTCCAGAGTAGTGCATAATTTTTTCAAGTAGCGTTTTAAATCTCTTGGCTATAATGCTGTTGGCTCCTCCCATCAAGAGGGTATCATCAACAAACTGAGAATGATTCATGTTTTTGACTCCGTTGCTAAATTTGATACCTGTGATTAGTCCAACTCTGTGATTGTGATCCAAAGCCCCGCTGAAAGATTCTGCCATGAGAATGAAGAGAAAGGGAGATAAGGGACAACCTTGTCTTAGGCCTCTAGAAGATTGGAAATAATTTCCAGGCTTTCCATTGAACAGATGGGAGATCCAAGGATTGGATATGCAGGCATAAATGAGGGATAGGAAGTTTGCTTCAAATCCAATTTTCTAAGTACAGAGAGGAGAAAGGAGTGCCTCACTCTATCGAAGGCATTGGCTAGATCAAGTTTTAGGATAAATCCCTTCTCCGATCTCATCATACTAGAATGAATAGCTTCTTGGACCATTAGAATGGAATAAGTGATTTTCCTATTAGAGATGAAACCGCCTTTATTTTCAAAGATGATATTAGGGAGGAGAGCTTTGATACAAGTGGCAAGGATTTTGGTGATGATTTTGTAAGATGAATTGCAAAGGGGTATAGGCCTAAATCTGGAGAAGGTGGAGGGGTGGGTCTCTTTGGGTATGAGAGCAAGGAATGTCGAGTTTGTGAATCCCCCAATATTTTGTTTCCTTTGGACCCATAGGATCATTTTGATGTGATATTTTTTAATGACATCCTAGAAGGTCCGATAAAAGCTAATGGTAAATCCATCTGGGCCCCGTGCTTTGTCAAGATGGGGAGTCTAGATTGAATTGAGAATTTTAGCCTCTTCAATGTCCTTGGTTAGGGAGGAGATAATCTCTTCAGTAATCATTTTATGCATGTGAACCAAGAAATCACTATGGTCCTCCAACTCCATGGTTTCAGATAGAAGGCTTTTATAATGGCTATGAGCAGCTGATTTTATTCCCTCCTGCTCTGTGCACATATTACCTTCTTCATTCGTTATGGCTGTAATATTGTTTCTAGACATTCTGACAGTGGCTTGCTTGTGGAAAAACGACGTGTTTTTATCCCCAACATGAAGCCAAAGATTCCTCAATTTGAGTCTCCATTTTTCCTCTTCTTTTCTATTCGCGCTATACAAGGTCCAGTAAAGCTCTTTTTCCTGATCATGTTTTTCTTTATTCACCCCTTGAATGTCTATGTCTTTTTGGATTGCTTCTAGCCTTCTCTTGGTTTCATGTTTGATTATGTTCATTTTTCTATATTGATATTTTTCCCATCCTTTGAGAAAAATGTGCGCAAGCTTCAACTTTGTCTCCCAAATGTGCATTGGAGAACCCTCGACATGTTGCTGCCATATGATTTTCACTATGTGTCTAGCTTTAGGGATGTCGCTCCAAAGCGGGTTGTAGCGAAAAGGAAGAGGCCCGAGGGAGGACTGATCACCAAAGACAAGGGTGACAAGATACTGGTCTGAGGCTGAGCATGGCAGAATGGTGGAGGTTGCAACAGAGAAATAAGAGATGAGGGGACCAACAACTAGAAAATGATCAAGCCTTTCCATAGTGTTTCCATACCCAATTCTTCGATTGCTTCATGTGAAACTTCATTTTTTAGGAATAATGTCCACCATGTCGAGTTCTTGCATGATTTTTTCCAACTGTTCTCTTAAAGGATCATGGTTGAAAGTACCCCCTCTTTTTTCATTGGCATGCAAAACCAAATTCAGACCCCCACCAATGATGACATTGATATTGTCCTCACTTTCAATATCAGTTTTTAAAGTGTGCCAACAAACTTCTTTGTCTCTGTAATGATTTGGACCATAAATATTGTACACTGTTATCACAACATCCTCATGCATGTTTTGTAATTTGACTTTAATCCAGTCATGAGCCTTTACAATTGTCAGCTGCTTCCATGTATTCTGATTCCAAATGGTGGCTATTCCTCCCGAAGTACCTCTAGATTCCACCATGGTGCCCGTATAATTTCTAATTCTATTTATGATATTCCCCATGTCTTTTTCTCCTTGTTTGGTTTCTTGGAGGAGAACTATGTTAGGATTTTCTTGTTTGAAAAGATCTCTTAAGGAATTGTTTTTAGAGGGGTGCCCTAATCCCCTACAGTTCCAAGTGAATGCTTTCATTATTTCAGGAATGTGGGTTGAGACCCTGTCTTCCCTCCTGCTTCATGCTGATTGAGGTCTTTACTAATAAGCCCTCCAATGAAGATTTCTATTGGGTGCTGCGTTCCGAGAGAAAGTCTCTCTGAGTTGCTTTATCTCGATGGTGTTTGGCTGATTTTCTTCCAAGACTTGGTTTTTTAGGGTTTCCAAAACTGAACCCAGCTCTTTTGCTGCCTTTTTGGTGAAAATCTGAGCTGATGATGGCTCAAATGAGGAGGAAGGAGGACATGACTTTGAGGGGGAGGGCTGAAGAAGGGAATCAGGAGAAGGAGAAGGGATGGAAGGTTGAGGAGGATCCTCTTCCAAAGAGGCCAAGGAGGAGAAGGGGTTGGAAGAGGTAAGGGGGGGATCAAGGGTTTGGAGGGGGTTTGGAGAGGGTTTCGGATGAGGTTGAATGCCCCGTGGGGCTAGTATAATGGGGGGATGGATGGGCAGATGAAGCACCCGTGTTTCTAGGATTTGAGTCAAACTTCTTCTTTTTTATAACTTCCCATTGTGTTTCAGGGTCAATATTTTCAATCTCAATTACTTTTGTGCATCTATTAGAAAAATGACCATATTTGTGGCATACCTTGCACTTGAAGGTAAGTTGTTCGTAGTCCAGCTGCTGGATATGAGTCCAGTTGTCCATCTTTAGCTTGATCGCCTCTGGAAGTCCTTTCCCCAGGTCTACCTCAACGCAGATTCTTGCACAAACTTGCATATTGTCCTTCAACTCACTTCTGTCAGTAAAATTACTGACATCGTTCCTAATCACTGTTACAGAATCATCCCCCCAAGAAAATTATTATTATTAAAACATGGGTTTCATGCTGATTATTGATGGTCTTATAGGTAAAAACATGTTCTTTGTGCTTCTATATTTTGTTAGCTGTTAAGATTTATTGTCATGAGTCAATAGAGTCAATATCATGTTTATAATACTCTTTCGGGAAATTTTTAATTGTAAAAAGAATTATTTTTAAGTCTAGAAAGTCCTATAATATCCAAGAGTACAAGTCGGCCCTAGGACCATCTAGTCGGCCTAAAGGAGGGAATTCGACCCCTTGAGAAAGCTATATAAAAGAGTAGTTCGACCTCATTTGAGACACACTCACTCACAAATTTGATATACAAGAAAATATTTCGATCTATAGTTGGGTAGCTGCAAGGAGAGAAAAAGTTAAGGAAAAGGAAGGACACAATTTCCTGGTTTTTGGGCTCTATATTTCTCACACATGCAAAATTATATGATTTCTGGGTTGCAAAAATAAGTCGAAGTTGCAAGACCAACTTGTAGTTCGATGAAGTGAAACATCTTGTAGCTGGGAGGAAGGAAAATATGTCGAAACCTCAATGACCTTGGGAAAAGTGGTCTTTCTCTTGGAATGTCCCAGGGAGAGGCTGATATATGGTTTCCTCAGGAGCTGCAAGACCGAAATTATAGGGTCAAAGTTGCATATTGAGTAGTTATATTATAGCTTCCAGGTCGAAGTTGCAGTGTGTAGAAGTTTGGTGCAGATTCAAGGAAGGACTTGAAGAAGGGCTGAATTGGTACTAGGAGGACTTAGTCTAGGGATTGGGTCTTTGTATCTGATTTGAAGAAGATTCTCGAAAGAGAAGAGTTTCTGGGTTTTCCCATTGGAAGGGTTTTGCCTTGTTTAAGAGGCTATATCTGCATCCTCTTTTGTTGTTGATGTTTATTGATGTTGTTTGATGAATAGATCTAACTAAATAACATAAAGAAGATAATTAAGTTTCACAAGCAAGTATCAAGGATAAATAAAATAATTTTAATAAGGTGCCACTTTATCATTTTCTAACATTTTCAACTTATCTCCCTATGATTTTACTCAAATTTCTAACTGGGGCACTCGTCGGATGAAAAAATTAATTTTTCATCCAAGGAGTACCCATGTTGCATACTATCGATGGACCTTACTACACAAAAATGTGAAATACATGAAAACAATGATCATCAGAGTACACATGTTCCATACTTTCGACGAACCCTACTACACGAAAATGTGAAATACTTGAAAAAATGCGATGACAATCACTTCTTTCATGCATTTCACTTTTTTTGTGTAGTAGGGTCCATCGAAAATATGCAATATGGGTATTCCTTGGATGCAAGATTAAATTCCACATCCAACGACTTCTTCTGCTCGAAATTTAAATAAAATCGCAGGGAGATAAGTTGAAAATACAAGTTGGAAACATAATTTTTTCTTTTTTTCCAACACAATAACCAATTAAACGAGAACTGGATCGAGCTCTCACTTTTTTAAAGGGAGCAAAAATTCATCTGATTTGTAAAAGTTTTGATTCGGAATGTACATTTTTTTAGCATATTTTTGATACCTTATATATTATATATTTTAAATGTTAGTGACTTTCATGCTAATTTTGAAAAGTGTTGATGCAACATCAACCCCTTTTTTTGGGCTTATTTTTGACACTTTAAACTTTTTGAGAGATATATATATATATATATATATATATATATATATATATATATATATATATATATTGAATGTTGTTGATTTTCATGCGGGTTTAGAAAAACATCAATTTTTTTTGTCTTAAGTGGGCATTATTTTTTTAAATATTTGCTACTTAACCATTTAAATTTAAAAAAAAAATTGTTAAAAATAAAAAATAAAAAAAATAAAAATAAAAAACCCATAAAACGATGAAATTTCAAACATAAAACAATAACAAAAAAACAAAAAAATATTAAAAAATACCAAAAAGTAACAAAAAAAATTATGAAAAAATAAAAGAAAGTCATACATCTATATATATATATATATAACACATTAGAAAATAATAAATAAAATTAGCTTGCCAGCCCTGCCCTGTGGTTAGGCGGGGGTGGGAGGCCAATTCCTAGAATCGGTTTTCCATCCCCGCCCAATGGCCAAGGGGCTGAGGGCCAAGGTGGACGTGATTCCCAGAATCACCCTCTAGTCCTCAATATAGTGGAGGGTGATTGTAGGAATCACCTACAACGTCTTGTTGCCCCAGCACGACGAAGGGTGGTTCCAGGAATCACTCTCTTGCTTCGGCATGATAGGTAGCCCCCAACACGCTGGAGGGTGATTCCTAGAATCACCCTCTGGTCCCGACATGGCAGAGAGTCATTCTGGGAATCACAAATCAATCTTTGGCCCTTACACGACAGAGGGTGATTCCCGAAATCATCCTCTGGCCCCCAACACGACGAAGGGTGATTCCGTAAATCACCCTCTAACCTCCAACATGGTGGAGGGTGATTAGGGGAATCACCCATGGTGCCTTCTTTCTACCAACATGGTAGAAGGTGATTCCAGGAATCATCCTCTGGCCCTGGCATGGTGGAGGGTGATTCCAGGAATCACCTTCTGGCCCTGGCATGGTAGAGGGTGATTTAGGGAATCACCCTTTGGCCCTGGCATGACATAGGGTGATTTCGGGAATCTCCCTCTCGCCTTGACACGTTGGAGGGTGATTCTTGGTATCACCCTTTAACCCCTAACACGAAAAATGGTGATTCTCAGAATCACTCTCTAGCCACCAACACGATGGAGGGTGATTATTGGAATTACCCTCTCGCCCCCAA
This sequence comes from Pinus albicaulis, assembly GCA_034641835.2. Taxonomy (NCBI): domain Eukaryota; kingdom Viridiplantae; phylum Streptophyta; class Pinopsida; order Pinales; family Pinaceae; genus Pinus; species Pinus albicaulis. Next base: position 36,758,090 of record CM076574.1, read on the forward strand.
CACGACGGAGGGTGATTATTGGAATTACCCTCTCGCCCCCAACATGACGGAGGGTGATTCCAGGAATCACTTTCTAGCCCTGACACAATAGAGGGTGATTCCTAGAATCACCCTCATGATTCGTAGAATCACCCTCTAGCCCTTAACACAGTGGAGGGTGATTCAAAGAATCACCTACAGTGCCCTCTCGCCACCAACACAATGAAGGGTGATTCTAGAATCACCTTCTGGCCCCGACACGGTGGAGGGTGATTCCCGAAATCTCCCTCCAGCCCCCAAGACGACAAAGAGTGATTCTCGAAATCTCCCTCTCACCCCCAACACGAAAGAGGGTGATTTAGGGAATCAACTTTGTACCCCTGCCTAGTTTCCAAGGGGTCGTGGTCCCAGGCAAGGACCCTCGCCCATCGACCAATGGGTCGTGGGTCAAGATGCCCACTCTGGCCTGTGACCCCTTGGCTACTGGGCAGAGGTTCCCACCTCCACCCAGTCACTAAGGGATCATGGGCCAGGGTGCCCACCCTGTCCCGCGACCCCTTGGTTGTTGGTCAGAGGTGGCAAACCGATTATATATATATATATATATATATAATTATATTTAATTTCTAAATTTTTTCTTTTAATTTTTAATTTGTTTTTGTTTTTGTTTGTATTTTTAATTTTTGTTTTCTCTTATTCTTTTATGTTTGAATTTTCATTGTTTTATGTGTAATTTTTCATTGTTTTTTCTATGTTTATTTTTTTATATTTTGGTTTTTATATTTATTTTTTTATACAATTTTTTTATAATTGATTTTTTTTTTTTTGTTATTTTTAATTTTTGATATTTTTTGTTTTCATGTTATTTTTAGATTATGATTAAATTTTTGTTTGTTTGTTTGTGTTTTTTAAATTTTATTGATTGATTGATTTATTTTTTGCTGTAGGGGTTGTTTCGACGTTCGACTAGCAACTCGATCTCAATACGTGTCAATTTGATAGTTGATTTTTCAGTTTTCATTAAAATGAATCAAGTTCACCTCCACTATGTGTTAATTTGATGGTTGATTTTTAAATTTCAATTACAATGGGTCGAGCACGCCCCCACTATGCTAATTTGATTGTTTATTTTTAAGTTATTGTTGCAATGTGCCAAGTTATCTTATGCTAATATTTTAAAAGAACTATATTTTTAGCATTTGGTAGAACGAATTTTTGATTTAGGTATTTATTTTAAGTTTTAATTTAGTTATGATATTTGATCTCGAAATATGTTGAAAATCTAAGGTTCTTTGTGTTCATAATAATTGTTTTTAATTCCATGGTTGAAAATGTTGAAATTTTAAGGTTTTTTGGAGTCATGATATTTTTTCTTTAACACCATGGTTGAAAAATGACAAAATTATAACGTTTTTCAGAGTCATAACACCATGGCTGATTTTTTTGGAAATTTTAGGTTTTTTGGAGTCATGATATTTTATATTCAACGTATTATTGAAAACTATTGGAATTTTAATGATTTTTGGAGTCATGGTATTTTATTTTTAATTTCATTGTTAAAAATATATGATCAACCGTTTCCCAGGTGGCTTCTTCAGGCCCAAAGTGTCTCCACTACATTTTGACTTGCTTGATCATTCGATTCCGGAGCGTGAGCTTCCTTCGATCTAGGATGCATAGTGGCTCTGGTTGGAACTCTTCCTTTGGTTCCACCTGCAGCACAAACCAATCAATCACATGATTAGATTCTTGTACATATATTTTAAGCAAGGAAACATGGAAAACATCATGGAATTTTACTAATGGGTATAATACTAGCCTATAGGCCACTAACCCTATCCTTTCTAACACTTCAAAAGGCCCACAAAACTAGGTGTCCAACTTGGCACATGACCCAATCTTTAGAGAATTCTTCTTGGGATTAATGTGCAAATACACATGTTCCCCGACTTACAACTCTTTGTGCACTCTATGTTGGTCTGCATATATCTTCTGCTTATCTAGAGCCACTTTTAAATTCCCTTTTATGGGTTTCATTTCTTGTTGCATTTATTTCAAAATATAAGGCCCAATTAGGACCCTATTCGTTGGATCACTCCAACTAATAGGATTTTTACAACTCTTCCCATAAAGTGCCTCAAATGGGCACATTTTCAGGGATTATTGGTACCGATTATTGTATGAAAATTATACAAGTGGAAGATATTCTTCCCACTTTTTTGGCTGGTTCACTACATATGTCCTCAACATGTACTCAAGGATTTTGTTTGTCCTCTTTGTTTTCCCATCAGTTTGTGAATGATAAGATATATTGAAAGCCACTTTTGTCCCCAAGGCTATAAATAGTTTATTCCAAAACCTTGAAGCGAATTTTGCATCTCTATCTAAGATGATCCTCTTGGAAACTCCGTGCAATATCACAATGTCCTTTATGAATATTTGAGCCACCTCACTCGCCAAGTTTGTGGATTTTATGACACAAAGTGACCCACCTTGCTAAATTTTTCCACCATAACCATGATTGTGTCATGTTGTTTAGATGTTTTGGCAGCCCCGTAATGAAGTCCATAGAAATTACTTCCCATTTCCATTTGGGAATGAGAATGAGCTGCAATACACCAGCTGGGTGTTTGCACTCAGCCTTGACTTGCTGACACTCCATTCACTTAACAACGAAATCAATTACCTCTCTTTTCAGGCCAGGAAAATAATATAACTTCTTGATGGCTGTGACAGTCTTTTGATATCTTGGATGACTGGAGTATGGCTTGGCATGAAATCACTTTAATATGAGTTTCTTCAATTCACTGTTATTTGGCACATAAATTATATTCTTCGATATAATCAATCCATCTCTTGCAAGGCAATATTCCTTTTCCTTTTAATTCTCACATATTTGTTGTAAATTTTCCTCTATCTACTGATATTTTTCGTCATGTTGCCCTATATTTTTTTTTCTTTTCTTCAAGGTCATTTCTGTACAAACTTATGCCTTCTATGTGGTTTATTTGCACTCTTATGCTAGGTGAATCGACAAATTTGTTTTCCTTTCCCTTTATGTACTTAATTTCAAAATCCAATTTGTTGAGTGTGTCCAACCATCTAGATTGCCTTGCATTTAATTTGATTGTTCAAACAAATAATTCAACCCTCCATGATTGGTCATTAGAGTAAATATTTTTCCAAGGAGGTAGTGCCTCCACATTTTCAATGCATGGATGATGACCACCAATTCCAAATCATGGGTTACATGATTTTTCTCATGTTCAGTTAGCGTATGCGATTCCTAACAGACCACTTTCCCTTCTTGCATTAAGACTCCATTGAGTCCTTACATGCATGCATATGTGTATACAATGAAATATTTCTTAATGCCTCATATTCTTAACACGGGTGCATTGGTGAGTGCTTGTTTTAGCTGATGAAAACTTGCCACACATTCAGTTGTCCATTCAAACTTGTTGCCTTTCTTTTGCAATGCAATAATTGGGTCGCCAATTTTGGAGTGCCTCCACATTTCAATGCATGGATGATTACCACCAATTCCAAATCAGGGGTTTCATAATTTTTCTTGTGTTTGTTTAGCTTATGTGATTCATAACATACCACTTTCCCTTCTTGCATTAAGACTCCATCGTGTCCTTACATGCATTCATCTGTGCATACAATGAAATATTTCTTAAGGCTTGATATTCTTAACACTAGTGCATTGGTGAGTGCTTGCTTTAGCTGATGAAAACTTGCCACACATTTAATTGTCCATTCAAACTTCTTGCCTTTCTTTTTCAACGCAATAATGGGGTGGCCAATTTTGGAGAAAATTGTGATAAATATTCTATAATAGCCTGATAATCCCATGAATGACCTAATATCAACCACTTTTTTCTGTATCGACCATTCCATGATTCCCTTTATTTTCTTTGGATCGACCGTTACTCCTTCCTTTGAGACAATGTGTCCCAAATAATGGATTTGTGATCGGAAGAAGTCACATTTACTAAGATTTGCATACAATTTTTATTCCTTCAATAATTGTATTACTGTTGGTAAGTGCTCTTCGTGCTCCTCCTTAGTCCTTGAATAGGCCAATAAATCATCCATGAAAACCACCACAAATTTATTCAAGTAAGGTCACAACACATTATTCATCAAGCACATGAAAATTACAAGGGAATTAGTAAGCCCAAAGGGCACCACCACGAAATCGTAATTCCCATATCTCATTCCAAATATTTTTTTATGGATATTTTTGTTTTTAATACGTACTTGATTATAATCTAATCTCAAATCAATATTGGAGAAGGTTGTTTCTCCCTTTAACTGATAGAGGATACTTGTTCTTGATGGACACCTTATTTAATTGCATGTAATCATTGCACAACCTAAATGTTCTATCTTTTGTTTTTCACAAATAAGATTGGTGCTCCCGATGGAGACATCTGATCTTATAACACCCTTATCAAAAAATTCTTTGATTTGTAATTTTAGTTCGACCAATTCAAGGGTGCTCATCCTATATGGTTCCTTGGATGGTGATGCTGCTCCTGGAAATAACTCAATGGAGAAATATACCTCTCTATGAGGAGGAAACCCAGGAATGTATTCAGGAAAGACATCTTGGAACTGCTTTAAAATAGGGTATTTTTATAGAACACCATTGACATTATTCTCAGCGCTGTTGGAAATTTGCACAGTGAATAAAATTCATATTTTCATGTAACTTCTCTTGCCTGCATGGCTATAATTAATCTTACTGAAATGGGATTTAGTTTTCCTTGTAGTATCCTTCTTTCTCCAATTTCATCAAGGCATTCAATGGAATTTTCATAAAAATCTACCTTGTTGTGATGCATGTACAACCAATCAATGCCTAACAATACGTTGTACTATCCTAGTGGCAGCACATTGCGATTTGCGATGGTTGGCATGCCACTCAATTAAATTGGGAAACCTCTCACCCAATATTCAACTCTTATTCTTGTCCTTATTTCCAATTGAACCAATGACAATTCTGCGTGTGCCTCCTTAGCCAATTGACATCGATCCACAATTTTTGGGCTAATGTAACTGTAATTTGATCCAAGGTTAATCAAAACATAAATAACTTGATTGCAAAGCTTACCTTCCATTTCGAATATGGAAGCCTGGTGGTCGACTTGCTTGTTGTCCATTGCTGCATATATTCTGGCTATGTTTTGAGTTACATCCTACAAAGTACGAGCTTCCTAAGCATTTTATAGTCATGGCCCAACATTTATCTGATGTGGAAATCCCTATTTTTGTGGTTGTATTGGCATGTCCAAAATTTCAACGATTCCTTGGCATTGGTTCCACTTTGTCCTTCCACAGACTGGCGTGGACGACCCTTCTCAACGAAATTAAAATTTGGTTGTGGTTGGGCTTGATTGGTTGAGGTAGGAACTTCTCTCTTGTCTGTAATTTGTCGCCTCCCTTATTTCTTATGCCATTTTCATTTTTTTTTCATGCTAACTTTTGCCTTATAATCACTGTTGAATTCAGGCTTGTGCTTTGATTGCTCGTAGCAGTGTTTTAATTTTAAAATGACATCCTCTAATATTTGTGGTTCATTGAATGCAATTCAATATTTTAATCACATAGGCAATCCATTGATAAATCATTGCACATTTTCCTTCTCATGCTTGAGATAAGGCACATATCTTAGTAGCTCCAGAAACTTGGTGGTGTACTCCTCATCTGTCATCTGTCCCAATTTGAGGTCATAAAAATCTTTTGCCTTACTATCAAAATACCTATCTGCTAGGTATTTGTTTCTAAATATATCCTTCAAATTCACTCCAAGACAATTGTTCTTCCCTTATGCCTTTCATGTTCTTCATATCTTCCTACCTTATGTCTGCTTTGTCGTTCAAGTTGTAGGTAACCACCTTTGCTTTCATGTTCTCATAATAGTTATTAATTCTGAAGAAATTTTTCATTCCAAGGAGCCATGCTTCAAGATCCTATGATTTCTTCATCTCACCATCAAAGGTAGGAGGCTTGGATTTCTTAAATTTATTTGTCATATGGTCTCTTTCTCTCATTCTCTGGTGATGATGATGCCTCCTGGTAGTATAAACAGAGTGTTGTCTATGGGTACTAGTTCTTGTCTTCGAAGTACTCAATGGTGTACCTCCCCTTACTTTGCCAATATGTGCCTTTTTCTGGATCTACTTCCATCTGCTCCATCATCCCTCTTTCTTGGTTTCTTTGTTCTAATGAACTTCTCCAATTCCTGTGGCTATCTCCCAACTCATGCTTCTTTTGTCTTTGTGAATATGAGAGGCTCTACAATATGACTACATTCACTCCTGGTAGTCTCTCTTGTGTTCAGACAAGCTTTTCATTATCAATATTGCAACTCCTTATTTCATCCCTTAAGCTTCTTAGTGTGTCCATCCAGTCAGAATATTTTGCCTCTTCCCTCTAATCAACTGACCTTTTCTCTTCAAGAAAATTTTGTGACTTGTCAGAACTATACTGGACCATTTTTTTCTCATTCCTTTTGCTCTTAATGTCTCCTTATGTGCTATCATACACACATGCAACTATTATATTAAAAAAAATTCAATTACATAACCAAATCACCACCTTGGCTTGTCATTGAGAGTCTATTGGTGTAAGGCTAGCTGAAACAACACACTTCAATAGAAACATACATTTTGAGTTAGTACATCAATATAATAAAAAATAATCAATTCATAAGTACTATGCTATACACAATCAAACTCATCAAGCAACATACATGATCATTCCACATGAAACTCGGGTTTTAACATCTATCACAAGGCTTTAAAGCCTCACTTGATCTCCAATGTTTTAGTGTTGAACATTTGATTTGATACCACTTTGTCACATTGATACAAAATTAAAATTAAAGGTTTCATATAAAGTTTTGCAAGTTATTTTATGCATTTTAGGAAATGGAACATGATTGAAAAATCACACAAACTAAGAAGCATCACAATACAACAAATTGATGATTGAGTTCACCCCTCTTGGGCTATGTTTCCAGGTCCAACTTTCAATGGTGGCCCTTTATATTATATGCTCAAATGCTAAATTAAATCAACATACGATGCTTAAATTGAAAAAATAACACTGCCATTGCATTCAAAATATCCAAAAACCTCTATGTAGGCTCTTCTTAGGCTAAAAAAGGCTAAAAAATGACCAAGTTACGTCTATTTTTCCCAATCTCCTTGTTAATTGTTGTGCAAAAATGTGTTCTCTGCAAACTTGGGCAACAAAATTGTGATAGCCCAATTGGCGGGCGCTTATTTTGAAGTTTCGTAGGTGGGGAGTTTGATCCTCCCTGCCTGTCGGTGGTTTTGTTGTTTGTTTAAAAACGTGGCAGGGGTCATGTGACCGACCCCGCCCTATTAGAGCCACCCGCCAAAAGTGGAAATTTAAAAGGGTGGGGGTGCGACAATGGTTTACAAACGACGCACCTGCCCCTGTGGCTAGTACGTGAAAATTAAGGCTTTTTGGTTGGGCCATTCAGGGGTTCGACCCACCGACCCACCATTTTATAAGCTACCTCCTCCGTTGTAAAAATTTAATGAAAATTCGCCCAAATGTATTAATAAGCACCTTTGTAGCCTGATTGGTCGGGTGTTGGTTTCATGATATGGAGGTCTCTTGTTTGATTCCTATGGAGGCTGGTTAGTCAACCCTAACTAATTTTGGCCCAATTAGGGGTGCCATGTGGCGTCGTGTGATTAGGCCATGTGTCACTGAGCTATTGGCCCACTTGTATAAATCGTATTTACTCACCATTGTCCAATCATTATATTCCACATGTCAACTCGACAGGAGGCCACTTGTTTGGTTTGTACACCCACTCAACTAATGACGTGAGCATTATGTCATTATACAAACTTCCATGTGGCATCCATACACTGTCTAATCAACCCTGCAAGTTGACTCTTTAGCTGTTTTCTAAAAAATTCAGAACATGATAAGTTCCTCATATGGTGTCGAATATAGGTGATTAAAGAGTCATTGGAATAAAAAATACGAGATCTACGATTTGGCGCCAATTTCAGGAGATTTTGAGCAATTTCATTTTTGAGCATATTTTTGATCCCCTAGATCATTCCTCCCCACTGGAATATTTTGGACTACCAAAACTATGTTTTTACTCAACAATTAAGTGAGGGTACAACTCTCTCGCTTTCCCAATCTCTATCCACCTTTATTTGCTTGGATTGGTACCTTTGAGCCCCACGCAAAGATACTCCACATTGCTTTTGTGTGAAGTCCTTATCCTCCTATCAAGAATTGAGTCTTCTTGCAATTCATTTAAATATTTAGGAGAAAAATATTCTATAGATGGAATCTGAACATTCTATTTTTGATCATCAATCATAGGAAGCTCATACAATCTCAAGTTTTCCACATTCACAAAAAAACAAATTTGCATGTAACGTGGCAAATCTAATCGGAAAGCATTGTTACCAATCTTCTCCAATATTTTGAAAGGACCATATCTGATTGGATTAAGATTTTTACCTTCACCTTTCAGTATTTACTTGCTAATGTACAACCAAACTTGATCTCACACTTGGAAATCATGATCAACTCGATGCTTATCATGTCTTGCTTTGCACTTGGCTTTGATTTTCCCCAGTTGTTCTTGTACTCTCCGATGTACTAGCTGAATTTGTTCAATGAAATTCTTGGCTTTATTCACATCACTATGTCCATCTACTGCAATATCTTTACCAAAGATGAAATCCAAAGGATACTTTGGAAAATATCCCAAACAAGCTTCAAATGTAGATATTTGTGTAGATGAATGCTTGGCACGATTGTAGGCATTTTGGATGTAATGCAAATGCTCATCCCAAAGTTTATGATTCTTACCACAATATCCTCAAAGGAGATGCACTACCATTAGGTTCACTACCTCTTTCTAGCCGTTAGTTTTTGGATGAAATGTTGTTCTCTTCTTCAATTTTGTGTCCATGAGTTCCCATAAAATTAACCAAAACTTCCTAATAAATCAAGAATCTTGATAAAAAATAATCGAAGTAGGTAGCCTAAAATGAGCCCATACATTTTGGATGAAAACATTTGCAGTCTTTTAAGCTATAACCCATTTCTTACATTGTATCAACACACACATTTTGCTAAAATGATCCACTACAACATATATATTATCATGACGTTTCCTAGACATTGGTAGTCCCCCCAAAAAATCCATAGAAATACTTTCCCAATGATGAGAAGGGATATGAAGTGGAGTGTACAAACCCAATTTCCTATCGCTTGGCTTGCTAGTAGCATGCATAGAACATCCTTTCACATATCTTGATACAGTTTCATTCATGCAAGGCCAATAACAATACCTCTAAATTTGAGCAACTGTTTTGCATACACCAAAGTGCCAAATAATAAGAGAAGTGTGGGCTTCCCTTATGCCATTGAATTTTTCACGCTATGGAAGACATAACTTTCCAATATGATACAACAAATTGAACACGATAATACAACTCTTCAACATGATTTCCTTGACTCAAATTTTCATGAACATCTTTAAAATATTCATCTTGAGCATATTGTTCAATATAAATTTCATACATGATTGAGTTTTTCTTAAGAATATCAGAGGCATTAACAAGAGGCCTTGATAACATATCTGCAACTTTGTTGTAAATATCTTTCTTATACCTGATTACCAAATGAAATTGCTGTAGGAATCCCATCCATATGAAATGTATAGCTTGTTGTAGCTTGGTTTGAAATTCTAAATATTGCAAAGGTTGATGGTCTGTATGAATAATCATTTCTTTACCCATCAAATAATGCTTCCATTTCTTCACGATTTGTACTAAAGCATAAAAATCTTTATCATAATTTGGATAATTAATTACTGCATTGGTAAAAGTTTCAGAATGATAACATATTAGCTTACCACATTGCATAAAAATTGATCCCATAGCATATTCACTTGCATTGGGTTGAATTTCAAATGGCTGCTTAAAATCTGCAAGTGCTAGAACTAGCGTTGTAATGATTTCTCCTTCAAAGTATCAAAGGATTTCTACTACTTTCCTCCCCACTGAAATACCTTCTTCACTCTTGTCAAAGCGATGAATGAGAAGTTTGTGATAAATTTTCTCCAATATTGGGTTTCTCCCCAAAAGCTCCTAACTTTTTTTATGTTGTTGGTTTTAGGCCAATTCACAATACCATCAACTTTGGAGGGATCAATCTTCAATTTTCCACCTCCTACAATATGGCCCAAATAAACCAAAGAGGTTTTCCCAAATTCACATTTAGACATCTTAAAATGCAACTTTTCCTTTTTCAAGACATCCAAAACTTGTTTCACTTGCTTGACATGCTCTTCACGAGTCTTATTGAAAATAAAAATATCATCTAAGTAGACTACGACAAAATCATCAAGGAATGGTTGCAATACATCATTCATAACTCTCATGAATGTGGCAGGTGCATTGAAAAGCCCAAACGACATAACTAACCATTCAAAAAAACCTTGCTCTGTCTTGAAAGTAGATTTCCAAATATCATCTTCAACAATCCTTATACGAGGATAGCCACTTCTCAAATATAACTTAGTAAAATACACAATTTTCTTTAACTTATCTAGCAAATCATCAATGCGAGGAAGAGGATAATGATTCTTTACCGTGATCTTGTTCAAAGCTTGGAAATCCACACATATGCACCATGTACCATCTTTATTTGGAACCAAGATAACAGGAGACCCAGAAGGAGATGTACTAGGTATGATAATCCCTTTGTCAAGTAGCTCTTGAATTTGCTTCCTAATTTATGTATTCTCCAAAAATGACATTCTATACATGCCAATATTCAGAAGTGGCACATCCTATTGCAAGTGAATCTCATGTTGGATTCCTCTTTTTGGAGGTAACCCTTCCGGTTCTTGAAACTTCTTGTCATAAGTGTTAACAACTTCAACCGATTCATGCTTGAATTTAGAATCACATCTTGTGAAAGCTTCAGATTCAACAATATCTTTAGCTTTAATCATCAACAACACAATTATTACTACCATTTACAAACCTTTTTATTTGACCAACACTAACGAGAGATAAGTTCATCTTCTTGTGGTGTGCTCTAATGATATACTCAACTCCATCTTTAAAAATATGATATTTTTTCTCATGACGATAGAATATGGATTTTCGATCACACAAGTATGAAATCCCTAAAACAATCCCATAAATATCAAGTGGTACAACATCAAGCTCTACCTCATCTATAAAATTAGCAGTGATGGAAAATTTGAGTGTACATTGTCTTGTTACTTGTAATTTGGTATCATCACATACCCAACCCAAAGGGTAAGGTTTTGGATGAGGTTTAGTTTCTAAATTAAGTTTCTTGAAAATTGATTCAGAGATAATATTGACTTGGGATCCACTATCAAATAATGTATCAACCTTTATATGATTTTTAATGACCTTGATATGGAAAAGCTCACTTTTTTCTTTATCATTTTGAGATTCAATATGCTTACTAGAAGAACTAGTACTTGCCTTAGAAGCTATACCTTTCATTCCCATGGCTGTGATTTTAGTTTCATCACCTGAATCAAATCTTAGATCTTATTGAGCTGTAGCAACAATCTTTTGTTTCCCCTTGTTATTGAACTTGTTAAGTCTCAATTCTGGATGTAATTTCCAACAATGGTATTCATCATGACCATCTTTTGAAAAACATTTACAGGTAATTTTATCTCCCTCTTTCTTGACAGTAGCATTCTTTTTTCCTTTTCTTTTAAAATTCTCCTTTCATTTGTCTCCATATTTAAAAGGTTTATTATTAGTCTCTTGAGGAACATTCTTGCCACTTGATTCTAAATGAGTTGTTTGAACACATACTTCATATAGATTGATCGGATTAAACTTAAATATACTATGTGTCAATTAACTATGTATTCCAACTATATATTTAAGGAGAGTATCTTGTGAACTCAAATCAACACCCAAGATTAAAGCTCTTCTTATAAATTCTTGTGTGTAACTTTGGACACTCTGACCTTTAGCTTGTCTAATTTTTTTCCAATCCATAATTGTCTTTTTCATGTAAGATAATGGATAAAATTGACTTCTTAATAAAACTATAAAATCATTCCAAGAAGGGATAATTTTACAAATTTTCTTCAAATATTCTTGAGTTTTGGTCTCCCACCATATGAGAGTTGCAATTTCCAAGTAAAGAGAAGCAAGTTGGATCTTTGTGGCATCATCATCAATCTTTTGAATCCTGCAATAGCCTTCAATTTAATGAACCCAATTATTGAAATTTTTAGCAATTACTTCCCCATTGTACATACACAATTCAAACTTGACATCAAGCTTAATCAAAGGAGACTTAGCATGTCCTTTTGGAGATGGAGGAGGAGTAGGTCTATGGGATGAAGGAGGCGAAGAAGGAGGTGAGGATGGAGGTGAGGATGGAGGTGTAAATGGAGGTGAAGGAGGAGGTGGAGTTGGAGGCTTGCTCCCATCACCACCATTACCTTTTGGTTGATTAGAGATTTCTCCTTGCAACCTTGATATCCTGTCATTGTACAACACTTTCACCATCTCAGTCATCTCATAAATTCTTTCTAAAAGCTCTCTCATCTTCAGACATTAACTCTGTTCCTTGTCCTTCTTCATGTGCCATTAATTATGGAGTTTGTGGCCTCCTTGAACCAATTTGAGGGTTTGGTTCTTCAAGTACTCATTCTCCTCTTTTGAATTTAAACCTTGTAATCATTCAATAAAAAACATTTTAAAATTCTATCAAACCTTCACAAAAACCATGCTCTGATAAAAAATTGACATGGAATTAAAATTGAAGGTTTCATATAAAGTTTTGCAAGTTCATTTATGTCTTTTAGGCAATGGATCGTGACTGTAAAAGCACACAAAATAAGTTAAAATTTGCATAATTTTAACAGTTAAAATGGACAATAAGCAACATCAAAACATGACAAATTGATGACAGAGTTCACCCTTCCTGGGCTATGTGTCCGGGTCCAACTTCCAATGGTGGCCCTTTATATTATATGCTCAAATGTTAAATTACATCAACAAAAAATGTTCAAATTGCAAAAATAACACTACCATTGCATCTAGAATTCCTAAAAACCCCTATGTAGGCTCTTCTTGGGTTCAAAAAGGCTAAAAAATGACCAAGTTAGGCCTATTTTTCCCAATCTATCTGGTAAATATTATGCAAAATGGCGTTGTATGCAAACTTGGGCAACAAAATTATGATAGCCCAATTGGTGGGTGCTTATTTTGAAGTTCTGCAAGTTGGGGGTTCGTTCCTCCCCGCTTGTTGGTGGTTTCGTTGTTTGCTTAAAAACGTGGCGGGGTCGTGTGACCGACCTTAACCCTTTTAAATCCACCCGTCAAGAGTGAAAGCTAAAAGAGAGGGCAGGAGGGTGGTTTGAAAAACCACGTACCCGCTCCCGTGGTTAGTGCACGAACATTAAGCCTTTGTGGTCGAGCCAGTCAGGGGTTTGACCCACCGACCCACCATTTTATATGCCACTTCTGCTGTTGTAAAAAATTGTAAGAAACTTTGTCGCCGGATTGGTCGGGAAATGGTTTCTTGAGCTGGAGGTCTTGTGTTCATTTCCCATAGAGGTTAGTTAGTCAAACCTAACCCATGTTGGCACAATTTTAGGTGCCACGTGGCATTGCGTGATTGGGCCACGTGTCACCTAGATATTGGCCCACTTGTCCAAACCATATTAACTTACCATTGTCCAACTGCTAGATTTCATGTGTCAGCTTGATAGGATGCCACTTGTTTGGTCCATACACCTAGTCAATTGATGACATCAACATGATGTCATCATATGGACTTCGACGTGGCATTCGTCCATTGTACAATTAACCCTGCAAGTTGACTTTTTAGTTATTTTCAAAACACTTCAGGACATGATAACTTCCTCATAACATGTCGGATTGAGGCGATTCAAGAATCGTTGGAATCAAAATGATGCGATCTACAATTTGGCACTGGTTTCAGGAGATTTTGAGCATTTGAATTTTGAGCATATTTTTGATCCCTTGGATCAAACATACTCCCTACTATTCCTAGCCCATACCAAGGGTAGAAGAATGGATTTACTATGTTGATCCAACCTCCAAGGTATAATTATGGAGATGGGGTCTAAATTTTTCACTCTTTTCCAACCTTTTCAAACTCCAAACCAAATACACCATTGCCTTTGTCTTGTCAAGACCTATCAATTCTATAAATTTTTCCTCAATTTGCTTCCCAGATTGAGAGTTATTACAATTTGAAATATGACCTCTCAGACTTGGCCATGACCTCCTGAGTTTCCATGTGGCACCCACATGGTCACCATATGGTGCCCACGTGGTTTTCTAGACGAGCGCCCTATCATTCGTATGAGGTTTCCACCATGGCTTGCGACGCCACCCTGTGTTAAATCTCTAGGCATTACTCCTAGCACCTTCATGAAATTCGTTCAATGGTTGGTAGGAAAGAGGAAAATTAATTTTATGTTAACAAATAGGAGTGGGTTCCATTTATCACGGTCTATCACCATTGAAACCTCGACCCTTTGCACCTTATTATAGCTTTGAATTTGTTCGGTGGCTAGTGAACTGACGAATTCCTGTCGACGACCGCAAAATATTCTTTTTTCCACCCTCTGTCAATGATGACCAACACTTACATGCATCCTATGGTTTCCACCAATGGCTTGGAATTCTAGGACGAAAACCTTACCATCACCTACTAGAGATAAATCTTCGTCTTGGAATTTGTCTAGTACCGATTTCCCCAAGTGCCTCCAAAGCCACACAACCTATGGCCTAATGATTGATGATTTCTAGAAAAATGCCACACAAATTTCTGTCTATAGGCACCCATCTACTGCTAGACTTCTGAGGCCTTGGTACGTCATGATGACATCACTTGATCCATGTGGCCTTCTCGAGAGTGCCACGTGTCATCAAATTTTGGCTTGTTTGGGCCTACCAAAAGACCAAATCTAGGTGCCAAGTGTCACTTCTACATAAATCCACGTCATCCCCTTGTCCACGTCATTTGCCCACATAACTTGGAATCCATTATGGGATTCTACCCGTTTCTAATGTATTTCATGTTATAATGAAATCATGGTACTATACCCCTATTCCATCCAACGACACTTAACCCATGGAAATGTAAATGGTTGAAATCAAATGTGAACCACCCCCCAGATCTTTGCCATGTCATAATGGGGCACGATATGTGTTTTTGGTTCCACTGTCTACATCCGAGGGTTCTCATTCCTTGCAAACATATGACAACAAATATCAAGTGTTTACCCCCCACTCCTCCCCGATGACCTCACTATAGGGGTGCACACTCAACCAAAATCGTTTAATGACTGACTCATCACAACCATTGATTGATGTCACCTGTGGTCATATCTCCTGGCCATATGGTTTAACAAATTCAAGCCCCTTTTCCTCCAGAGATTTAGGTGTGAACACACACACACACACACACACACACACACACAAATATTTATAATTATAAATATAGATGGGCCTCTGCCCTTGGCTTTGGTCATAGAGGTTGAACACATGGTGCAAAGGGATTAAGTCCAACCCCTACCGGGCTTTAAAGTTCTTGGCCTATGCCCTTTGTAATTCCATGTAATATGCACATGCCAAGAACAATAGAAGACAAAAAGCATGAAGTTTTCCATAGAGAAATTAGAAGTTTTCATGCTTTTTGTCTTCTATTGTTCTAGAGCATACCCCTAGATCAAAGGAATTAACCTTTGTCCGCAATCTTGAAAATTCCGCATAACAAATTGGCGAATCCACTAGGGATCGATTCTTCCCTTTGTGGTTTTCTTGACCTTAGCATATTTTTCACCTCTTAAAGCAACCTTAGTTGACTCATTTAGACATTGATTAACCTTAGGAAAACACCTTGTTGAGCTTGATTTCTTTTTTTGTGTCATATTTTGGCTGAAACTGCCTCAAGGCACCCCCTGGTCTAGAGACATAGTGCTTAAGCGCACTCTCTCCTTCATTGTATATGTGCTGCAGAGCACCGATGTCTTTTCTGCACCTGCGTTGATTCATATAAGATGGATTAAATTGCATTTTATTCCCTTTCTCTCTGATTTTCTTTGGTATAGCATGTTTTCCTTTTGTCTATGAGTGTGTCCTTGTCTCTGAAAATCCTTTGTTATGTTTGCTTTTGGTTTTGATAGCCTTTGATAATAATTTCATTGGATTTTTTATTTTTTCATGTCAACTAGGTCTTTTGCAAACTTGTTGTTTGATCATTGATTGATTTTATGAAATTAATATTACAATGATAATTCTGTATGATTTCTCTCATCAGTGATTTAGTTTCATATTAGATTTCTTGTATTTGAAGATTAAGAAAAAGAAAAGAAAAAATGTTTCATTATTTGCATTTAGGGTTTTGTATGAAAAATTGGAAATTGGAACAGTTTCATTTGAAAATTTTGATTAGGAAGTGTTGTTTTCTGCATCATTTGTTTGTTGCATTATTGTTTGAATATATTCCTTCTCATATATAGTTTTTCATTGAAAATAAAAGAAATCATATTATCATGCTATATTTCATTTTAGGGTATTCAGGTGAAATTCATGCTGAGGCTTGAAAACTGCAAATTAATTCAAGATAAATTTTAAAATTTATTGAATCAATCTTAAGGATAATTTGAAACATTAACGCAAACATCTAGAGGTCTAGGCTAGAGACGTGTTCCAACGTCTTTAAACATAGGAGTTGTCGTTTTTTTTTTGGTCTGGTGTTGCATCCCAGGGGTGATATCCCATTCCATGTACGTAAGTGTATAGGACCATTATCCACATACCTTCAGGTATATTAGATGGCGCTCCACACTTGAAATGTATATGGGAACGCTCTCATTTTACGATTACGCATTAGACAACACTAATACAGACTGTGCTTCCGCGTACCTTTGGGTATATTTTGGAAGTTCCCACTAGGTTTCTATCCGGCCCTAGGTAACCGAGTCACCCGCCTTGTACATTATGATACACTGAATATAACATTCGGAGAGATTTCCTGCCCGTACGTAAATCCTTGGTTCAACAAGGTGGTATATTGTAGTTCACAGTTGCCTAGTTACCCATTTATTTATTTATTTTTGTTGTTAATTTCTAAAATTTATTAAACCAACATGGAAGTACAACCCCCTCTACCCCTTTGTTTGCGTAGGATGCAAAATTTTCCTCCTCTTCCACCTGAGGCAAATCCTGGACGTCCAAAGAATGAAAATACACAAACTACCGAATCCAGTACTTTGGAAGATACCCATTTTAGACGTACATTTGAAATTAACCAGCCGAAATCGTCTCTTCCTGTGAGTACTAAACCTGAGATTACTTCTCACTTAGCTGGTGAGTCTGAAACCGAAAAAAAAGCACCTGATACTTTATTATCTAAGATTATTGAACCTGAGTTTCTTGAATCAAACACATTACAACCTAAGGAACCTCAGTTGTCTACACCTGTTACTTCTGCCCTTCCTCTTCTCTTCCTCTGTCTTTGGCTCAATCAAAATATGTATATCTTAGACCCAATGGTGAAGAAATTCCACGTGGTATTCTGAGAATTGAGGAGATCCCGCAAGAAGAGTCTCGACCTTCTTCTCTTGTTCATTTAAGAGGACTTTATCTCTATCAAGTACCACCTCCTCATACTACAGTGCAAGCTCCTTTATCTGATTCTCCTTTTTTCAACTCACCCTTGAGTTTCCCTCGACAATCCCCTTTGGGAAATTTAACCATGACCAAGTCTGCTATGGTTTCTTAGCCCACATCTTCCACTATGAGTGAGATAACTAATGTTGCAACTACTTCCATATTTGTAATGTCACCAGAAACAAATTTTTATGGTGGTCCATCAATTCTACTTGTTTACTAATCATTATTTGGTACCTTTTCTCGTGCATTAAAAACTCCATGGACTTCTCCCATGTCATCCTCTTCCAGAATTCCATCTGGTACTTCTTTGATGAGTGCCACACAGTTTGTTCCTCTTAATTTATCTCAACCTTTAGTTGAGAATCAATATTGTCTGTATCTCAGTGGATATGGACATCTATAATGGTCCACTCCACCTTATGCTAGGTACCCTCCTTAGGAGGGAAGTTGCCTCCATATTCCCCTTATCTCTCAGCAGGGGGGAAACCTGTTTTGGTTCAAGCATCATTGTTGTATCCCCCAGATTATAAATGCATTTATTTACTGTATCTCACTGTTGCAGTTACTACCATTGCCATCGTATTGGTCTAAGAGGATGACATACGAGACACAGAAAGGGAAAGGGAAAGGGAAGAAATCCCATTTCTAATCAGAATTTGGCCAAGAAAGAAAGAAGAAAGACTTGTCGAAAATCAAGTGCTTTCACTATCATGAACTGGGACACTATGCCACGAAGTGTCCACACAAGAAGGCTGACAAGAATCCCTTAGGAGGAGTGGCAGGTGAAGCTCTATTTTCACAATTTGAGTTGGATTTCACCCCATTGCATGCATGGTGAAATCGATGATGGGTATAGTGTGGTATTTGGATAGTGGAGCCTCATTCCATATGACAGGAATACAATAATTTTTTAGTGACTTGGATGAGAAGGACCTCTAGATGCATATCGAGATGGGAGAGGATGGAATGTATAGTGCACCTGGTATTAGTAAAATTTCTTTTCAAAGGGAGTCTAGCTCCCTTCTCAAATTAAAAGATGTCATGTATGTTATGGGTTTGAAGAAGAATTTAGTTTCAGTTTCTATGTTCGAATACCGTGGCTACAATGTGATATTTAGAAAAGGGAAGGCTTTCCTTAGACACATCGCCACTGGACAAATGAAGCGAATCAGGGTTCGAGTGAAGAACCTCTACAAATTGGATGTAGAAAACTGCACAACATTGAGCACGAAAGCAGAGAAGTTGCAAAGCTGAGACATCAATGAATTATGGCATATGAGACTGGGCCATTTGCACCATGGAGCTTTGAAGATCATGCAACCGATTTCTATAGGACTTCCCAAAGGTGCACTAGGGAAACAAGATACATGCAAAGGGTGTACATTAGGGAAGTGCACCAAAGACACCTTTCATGATAAGAAAATTAGAGTGCAATCTGTCCTCAAAAGAGTTCACTCAAATGTTAATGGACCTTTCTAGACAACCTCCATGACCAAGAACATGTATTATTATATATTTGTAGATGATTTCTCATGTAAGTGCTGGATTTTCTTCATGCCAAAGAAAGACCATACATTCTCCAAATTTGTTGAATTTAAAGCACTTGTTGAGAAATAATATGGTAGGAAAGTGAAGGTTCTCAAGAGCGATAATGGTGGATAATATGTGTTGAATGAGTTTAAGAACTTCTATGGAAATGAAGGAATTCGATGAGAGTCAATAACACCCCATAACCTACAACAAAATGAGGTGGATGAGGGGAATAAAAAAAGGATTGTGGGAGCTGCACGGGCGATGCTATGTGATCAGGGCCTACCGTTGCACTTGTGGGATGAAGCATGCAACAAAACGGTATATGTACAGAACATGAGTCCTCATTGGATTCTAGGGATGAGTGCACCAGAAGAAGCTTTTTTCAGGGAAGAAACCAGATGTGTCACACTTCAGGATATTTGGCTCATCATTTTATTGTCATGTTTGCAAGGATTCAAGGAAAAATATATATCCGACAACAAAGTTGGGCATATTTGTGGGGTACACTGATGCACCTCACAACTATCAGGTGTGCCTGCCATCTCACAGGATGAAAATTGTTCGTAGAGATGGGAAGTTTGATGAAGAAAAGGCAATGAGGTGTTCCCTTGAGAGGGGGCTTTATTTGCGTGCAGATGAGAAGCTTTTAGATCCTAATGAATAAACTCAGGATGTTGTGGAGCAACCATAAGTAGAGGAGCAGAGAGTGGAGGTACCCACTCATGCAGAGACAACCAGAGAAGGAAGGAAGAGCACCAAGGAAGCTGATATATTATCGCATGATGTTAGAGAGAATGTGGGAGCACCCACATCACAACACAGGAAAAGGAGGTCACCGAATCAGTACAATGGGTACATGGATATAAAGAGTGAGCTAGTTGAGACAAAAACATCCTCATTCGAGGAAGGAGTTAGACAACCAGTATGGGTTGATTCCTTGGTACAGGAATATGATTCCATAGTTAGAAACAGTGTTTGGGAAGTGGTCCCAAGCTGAAATAAAAATTCAATGGTGGGTTCGAGGTGGATCTACAAGGTGAAGAAAGCAGCAAATGGAAGGATCGAGAAACACAAGGACAAATTTGTGGCCAATGGTTTCTCTCAGGTAGAGGGAATTTATTACGAGGAGAAATTTGCTCCAGTAGCAAGGTACTCTTCTGTCATATCAATTCTAGCACTTGCAATGCAGATGGGATGGAAGATCATTCCTCAATGGAGTGATTGAGGAGGAGGTGTACATTGAAAATCCAGAAGGATTTGGGACCTTCGACAAAGAGTCGCAAGTGTGCAGACTCAACCGAGCATTGTATGGATTGAAACAAGCACCCCATGCTTGGTACACCATGATCGAAAAATATTTCACCAAGTTGGGATTCACCAAAAGTGAAGCAGATGCAAACCTTTACCATATTTTTGTTGAAGGAAAATTGTTGATTATAGTGTTATATTTCGATGATTTGATTTGAACCGTTGATGAGAAGTTGATAAAATATTGCAAAGAGGATCTTGCAAGATAATTTGAGATGAAGGACATGAGAATCATGCATTATTTCCTCAGTTTTGAAGTATGGAAAGGAGATGGGAAATTGTTTGTCTCTCAGGGAAAGTATGCCAACGAGATACTGAAGAAGTTCCACATGGAGAGTAGTAAACCCATGGACACTCATCTAGCAGGAAGTTGGAGTAAGGAGGATGCCACTTCAAGTGAATAAGTGGAGATCACTATTTATAGGCAACTTGTGGGTCCACTCATGTACTTGGTGAACACACGACCAAACATGTGTTACGTAGTTAACCATATTAGTCTAGAAATGGTTAAGCCAACCAAACTATATTGGAAGGTGGCCAAATATGTGTTGAGATACCTCAAAGGCACTACTCAGTATGGTCTTTGGTACATAGTATGGTCATAGAGTTATGTTGCTACCCCATATCCACAAGGTACATGCATATTTGAAAATGCTAATATAGTTCTCCTTCAAAGCCCCTCCAAGTGTGGCTCCTCATGATGATGTTGTAGAATCTCATGGAGTATGTATGGATGAAACAAAACTCTTCATATGCCCTTTGTAGTAACTTCTCCTTAAGCTTGGAGGCTCTAGACAAGACGATCCTACCATGATAATATATGACTCCTTCTTGGACTGAATAGCCCTCTTCATGCAATTGGTCATCAAGTATCATGCAAGTGTGAAGATCCTTGGAATAATCCATCGACAGTTGGGATTTCCAATATGGATCAATCTCCCGTAGTGACAACGCTGATGATCTATCAATAGAAATGTCTGTAATATGGTTGCTCTCCTATTTGAAATCTCTAATGCCAAAGGTACATGTTGGAAGGCCATTCCTTCCATGCTTCTCCTCCCACAACGCAGAATCTAAAATGAGAGTGGGTGATGAAGATATTGGGAGAAGATCTCCCTCCTCCTTGAGCCTACCCAAGACTTCCAACGCTGTATCATGGTCTTCCAATGCTCCCATCCCTCCTGGATATATGCTTGGAGCATCATGTTTTCATTATGGGAATTTTGAGGTCTAAAATGGGCCTCCTAAGGAAATAATAAAATAATAGCTAAACCAATAAAATAATATTTATGAATTTGCAATTCACTTTTTGCACCACAAAACATGTAACCATAGTTAAATTCAATTCAAAAGTTGTACCAAAATAAAATTAATAAAAAAATTGTATTGATGTGACTATAAATAAGAATGAGATTTTCAAGAAAAAGTCATTATTATTGAACAACTAATGCATTTGTCCTTTGTACTTAAATAACTTACAATAAAATATAAATATAAATTTATAAATTATTAATTATATTATATGTTATTATTTAAAATTTATATTATTTAAATTGTATAATAACATGTAATTAATATACTACATAAAAATAATACAATATAATATAATAAATGTATAGGGATATGTGTTGTTTCTTTCAAGAAATATGAAATGACAATAATATGTTTTTATTCAAAAAGTGTGAAATCACATTTATAATGAGTACTTTACTTTGAATTTAAAAGTACTTAGATAACTACCATGGTTAACCATGAGTTTTTATCTACCACTGAGAATGTGACAAGTAAGTACCTTTAACTCAAGCAATGCCACCTCAACCATTAGGGATGATGCCATCCCCTAAAATGTGATTGGTTCTCATAAAGTGAATTTTGATTGTACATTTTCCTTAGGAGGCCCATTTTAGACCTCAAAATTCCCCTAATGGAGACATCTCTCACAAATACTGAATCAAGTGGCCTCCCAGGTGGTTTGCCACTAGATAACAGTGTCCCATGCAACAATCTCATGAGCATGATAGATGGGACTGTAAGGTCCTTGCTTCGATTGCACAATTCCATCTCTGTTCTTTGTGTGGAAGTGGTATGTGAGGGATATGTATGCATGCCTTTGATCATTTGAGTTTCACCACTCTTCTTGTCCACCCATTCCATTTGCAAAGCCTCCCAATCAATGGTGACTTTTCCCGATGTAATCAACCACTGAACACCCAAAATCACATTATTGTCAGGTATGTCAACCACAAAGAAATGATCAACCGATGTATATGTCCCCATGGTGACTGAAAGTGATGGAACATAATGCATGCATGCATTGCATTGTTCTATCTGCTGGGACCAAAACATAGAATCCCTCAAAAGCATCAGTGGGTATTTCCATCCTTTGCACTAGTTGGGCATCAATGAAATTGTGGGTAGCCCCACTGTCAATCAGAAAAAAAACCCTCTGATTTAAGATGGAACCTTGAACTCTTAAGGTCAAGTACTTAGGTACTCCTCTAAAAGATGCAAGAGCGCCTCCAATATGAGCAAATGCTCCATTCCCATCTCCTGATGGTGTTGGCTCTCCTCCTGCAGTGTCAGTGTTGTGGCCTCTTCTTGGTTCATCTTCTTCTTCCTCCTCATCATATGAGAAGACCTCTATGTAATGTTCTTTTCCAACAACACATTTATGTCCAAGTGCCCATGATTCTTGGCAAGTGAAGAAAAGCTTCCTTCTTCTTTGATCTCTTCGGACTTCATCATCAAGAGGTTTCTTGTATGAGCTCTCCTTGGAAGGAGCAACTTTTTCTTCCTTTCCATTTGAAGGAAAAATAGGGCTTCTGTTGAAAAGTTGCCTTTGCTTTTGGCAAGGCATCTTGAAGGTCTCTAGCCCTTTCAATAACATCATGTAGGGTAGTGGGCTTGGTAGATTTAACCAACCCATGAAGAGGTTCATCTAAACCATCAATGAAAATGTACACCCTTCTTGCTGCAGACAAATCAGGAACCATAACAGATAATCTTAAAAATTCAGAAATGTAAGATTTTGTATTACCTGATTGTTTCAACTTTTCAAGGCTCATGAATGGAGCCTCTGGATCTCTTTTATCAAATCTTTCAACCAGCCTTCTAGTGAAATTTGAATAAGTAGTCACATTGGCATGACCCAATGTAGACAAGCCATGGAACCACCAATCATGTGCTTCACCTTCAAAGTGCAGCGCTGCAATCTTGATAGCCTCCATCTCTGGAACCTTGTTCAACTGAAAGTAGATGTCAAGTTTTTCTACCCAAGATTTGGCAGAACACTTGGATGACCCATCAAAATTGGGTAAAAAGAATCTGCCCATAGTGTGGTGTCCATCATGAATTTGGATGAATCCACCACCTCTATGATGATGCCTTGGTCTTCTATTGTCCTTTATGTGACAAGACTCCTGAAAACTCAAGTGATCTTTAAATCTATGATTTTGAGACTCATATTCTTCAAAATAGTCTTCAAGGGATTCATGCTCTTGAAACCATTCATTTCCAACAACAAAAAATGTAGGCATGGTAGAGTGTTGGGAAACTTGTGGTTGATGCACTGGTTGATCATTCCAGTGGTGAGACATGCCAGAGCCTTCTCCAAGATGAAATCCTTTAGGGGATTCCTTAATTCTGTCCATTCTCATCTCTTTGATCTCTCTAGCAAGTTCTTGCATGGCTTTAAGAAGGATCTTTGGAAAATCCTTTTCTTCTTCACTTCTAGATACAAGGGCTTTACCCTTGTCTTCATTGTCATTTTAGTAATCAAATTTCTTCTGTATTCTCTTTATATACCTTTTATTTCTGTCAGTAAGAGGTTCTTCTTCTTCAGAAGACATATTGGCTTCTTAGAAAGCACAACCTGTGCCAAGATGATGCTCTGATACCACTGTAATATTCCCACATGGGGAATGCAACAATACAATGCAGATAAATAGGAAAATAACACAGATCATCAAAGAAAAATTAGGAGGCCAATATGGAGACCTTTCAAATGTATTTTCAGCAGCAAAATAGATATACAAGATGGCCCATAAGATGCATAACAGGAAATACAAGTCTCCAATGAGAGAAAATCCTCAAAAAGAGGTGCTGCAACCATATATATAGACTGGAAATTTCTTCACAACATTATTTTATTGACTGCAACATGCTATAGATTACACATTAGATCTATAGCAAATAAGTGCATGAAAAGTCAGATCTATAACAGATCCATACACTATATAGGCTCCTCTATCAATCCCCCTTGGGGTTTTTAGCAAAACACCATGTACATGAAGTAGATATGAGATCTAAGTCTGCAGATCTACATAAATATTCAGATTTGATCTGCTATGAACAAGTAATAGATCTCCTCCAATGGATCTCCAAAGTGAAGGGCAGATCCCCAACACTTGAAAACCAATTCTCCAAATGGTGTGCCAAAACACCCCGCAACTGCACCTACATGAATAATGCAGTTCTGGAAGTAAAACTACGCTGTAGGGTTTAGAATGTGGTTGGCCACATGCCAAGATCAGAAAAAGAAGCTCAAGATGTCCAATACTCTCCTCCCAATGGATTAGAAGCCTTCCCCACTGAAAGAGAGCACTGAAATGGTCTAGATCTAAAAATATATAGCTTCCACTTGCTACAGCTTGCAAAGACAACCAAACCCTCACCAGGATCTGCGTTGTAGTTGGAAGAAGAATTTTGGCCTTCAGCCAGATAGTGGACTATGCAATACAAGACTCTCCCAAGAGCTACTCAATGGGAAGAGGTGGGATTCTCGATCAGAAACACCCAATGCTAAACAACATTTGCAATATAGGCTAAACAACGAAAGAAAGCTATATGTCTAAACATACAATATATTCAAATCCAATTCATAAATAACCTTCTAATGCTTCCATCCTCTTCCTTTTATAAGTTAAGAGCTTCTAAACCCTAAACCACTTCCAATGAGATCACTTCTTTCACACAAGCCACCTCCATCTAAAACTGCGTCGTGCCTCATTGATGGCCACTCCTCCATGAAAACGCTGTAGATTTGGTCAAAGTTGACCCAGTCAAAATATCCAGCCCCTTTCACACCTAAGGGTGTTTTTTTAAACAACCAAGATTTAGCCTTTTTCACATTTGACATTGATTTATTCTTTATTAAGGAGTATTATGAACCTCCTTTGCTCTTTTATTCTTCAAACAAAGAAATAAAACAAAAATGAATATTCCAATTAGCTTAGGACTAATTGGGAATATTACATTATCTTATAAGGTAGATTTGACAACTAAGATTAAGACTATGACTCTTCACCCAAACTTAGATGTGGCTACAATGTGGCCTTTCTTGCAGCTAATCACCCTCGAGCTAGTTTCCAGAGCTCAAGGAGGTTTTACTCAAGGGATTTAATACCTTTTTGCTAGCTAAAATAGGGACTCTAGAGGTCCACCACTTCCTCTCAGTAGCTATTAAATGGAGTCAACAAATGAAGGGAATATGTAGGTATTTCACCTCCACCCTTTAACTACTTAGTGAAATCAATAACTATATAATATATAGGCTAAAATAAGGAATCAATAGGCCTCCAACCTCCACCCACCATCCAAGCAAGGAAATCTAGAGATTGATATCTCCACCCTTAATACACAAGGGAGTTTAGATATTGGGATATCCACCCTTAACTGATGAAAGAATCAAGAGGGTTTACCTCCACCCTCAATGATACAAAATAGTGGTTCCACCTAGCTTGGGGAATATAGAAACCACTATAAAAACCAACAAAATTGGACTTCAGAATTATCTTTCCAAGGATCCAAGGAACAACCTCCACTTCAATTATTAAGGGAATCTAGAGAAAGTCATCTCCACCCTCCAACCAACAGGGAATCTAGATGTCACTATCCCTCACCTAAGATAATTTTCTTCCAATCCTTCCATGCTAATCGAAGTATTGTCTTCTTTTAACAAAGCTATCGATCAAATGAGAACTATTACCTCAAAACGAGAACTCTAGCCAAAAAACACCAAAAAAACATGAAAAAACATGTTGAAAACAAAAAGTGTTGATGCTGGAATAATACTTTTTTTACGGGGTAGATTTTCAACATTTTTTAAAAATGACAGTAAAAGCCAATTTTTTTTGTGCAAAAAACACTCTAAAAATGAAAAGTGTTGATGCTGGATATATATATATATATATATTAAGGGTAAATTTTCAACATTTTAAAAAAATGGCAGTAAAAACCAATTTTTTTTGTGTAAAAAAGACACCCTGAAAATGAATAGTGTTGATGCTGGAATATCGTCTTTTTTTTTTTTTACATTTTTAAAATAATGACATTAAAGATAAAATATCATGATTTCGAAAAAAATTAAGTCCCAACGATTTTCAAGCATGACATTAAATATAAAATATCACGTCTTTGAAAAACTTTAAAATTCCAATGATTTTTAGGCATGAAATTAAATATAAAATATTACGTCTTTGAAAAACCTTAAAATTCCAACAATTTTCAATTATGGTGCTAAAGAAAAAATACTTATAACTGTTTTCAATAATAACATTAAAGATAAAATATCATGACTTAGAAAAACATTAAAATTTTGACAAATTTTCAACCATGGAATTAAAACCAAAGTTTATGACTACATAAAAACTTTAAGTTTTCAAAATATTGCAAGCATGACATTATGGAAAAATTTTATGACTAAAAAAACTTTAAACAAGAACATTTGAATGAAAGAGTTATTATACCAAGATTAATTTATTTTTTAAATGTTGAATGTATAGCGATTTTAAAATCTTAGTCTAAGACAATTTGATACATTGAAACAAAAATTTAATCAACCATCAAATTGACATGCAGTGCAGGTGAGCTTGACTCATTGTAATGAAAACTTAAAGACCAACCATTAAATTGACACATTGTCGGGGCAGACTTGATTCATTATAACGAAACTTTTAAAATCAACTATCAAATTATACATAATGGAATGAGGTTGCTAGTCGAGCATCGATACAGACCTTGCTAAAAAAACCAAAATAATAAATAAATATAAAAAAATAAAAATGAAAAATACAAAAGAAAACAAAAATTCAAACATTGAAAAAAAAAACACAATTAAAATAAAATAAAATAAAATAATAACAGGTAAAAAAAAAAAAAAAAAAACATGACAAAAAATCAAATATATAAAATATATAAAAATAAAAAATTCAAAAAATTCAAAAAAAAAAAAAAAAAATAAAAAAACATCAAACAATTTGTTTTAAAATGATAGTGATTTTGAAAGATGAGCTTATTTTTACATTTGAAATTTTCAAATGTATAACATGGATAATATTTTTATCTCCATATTAGTAAAAAAAAAACATGAAAAAAAATATAAAAAAAAACACAAACTTGTAAAAATAAAAAATTTAAACAAAAAATAAAAAAAACACAAATAAAAAATAAAAATGATAAAAAAGTAAATAAATAAATAGGAGAAGAATTAAAATAAATCACATAATTTAAGGAAATAAAACAAATAACTAAAATAAAAAATTAAAGTTTATTAAAAAAAAAAAAATTAATTAAAAAAAAATAAATTTAAAATAATTAGAAAAAATAAATTAAAAGAATTAAAAAAAAATAAAAATTAACTTGTAAAAAAAAGACCGTAATAATGTTAAAAAAAACAAAATTAACTTGTAAAATAAACACACAGAAATGAATTATAAAAATGATCAAATATTAAATAAAAATGGGAAAGAATTTCAAAAAACCACATAGTTTAAGGAAAAAAAAACAAATAAAAATAATAAAAATAATTAAAATTTAAAAATTTAAAATTAAAAAAAATAAAAAAAATAATAAAAAATATTAAAATATTAAAAACAATAATTTTTTTTGAAATAATAAAAAAAATTAACAAATTAAAAAAACCAATTTAAAATAATTAAAAAAAATTATATAAAAAAATAAAATTTAAATTAAATTAAAAAAAATCATTTTTTTGGGCCTAGGAGGGCCTAGGTCGATTTCAGGAATTGATCAGGCTGCCTAGGGCCATTAGACGGTGACCAGGTGAATTCCTGGAATCAAACTAGGCTCGCGCAAAAAAAAAAAATGTTATTTATTTTTTTCTTTTCTTTTCTATATTTATTTATGTTAAATTAAATTAAATTTATAT
This sequence comes from Pinus albicaulis, assembly GCA_034641835.2. Taxonomy (NCBI): domain Eukaryota; kingdom Viridiplantae; phylum Streptophyta; class Pinopsida; order Pinales; family Pinaceae; genus Pinus; species Pinus albicaulis. The sequence goes on from CM076574.1 coordinate 36,786,827, forward strand.
TTATAATTTTTTTAATTTTTAATTTAATTTCGGTTTTATTTATTTAAATTTTTTAATTTTTTAATTTTTTTTTTTAAAATTTAAAATTTTATCTTTTTTAACATTTTTTTTTTTAAATTTTAGATTTATTTATTTATTTATTTTTTTAATTTTTTAATTTTTAAATTTAAATTTTTATTAAAATTAATTTGTTATTATTATTATTTTAATTTCATTATTATTATTTTTTTAATTTTAATTATTATTATTTTTTAGCTTCTCGACTCCTATCTGCACCATACTCAAGAATCATAAAGCACTTCAACCTTCCATTAAAAACGATGTTCTATGTCAACCTTATTTCCAAGTATTAGTGTCGAATCTAGGATGCCATCAAATGGTCCATCAAACATTTTACAGACCCAAACTGCTTGACATCCAATTGTAAGAACTGCCACATATTTTGCTTCTATACTGCAACATAAACTTGCTTCATGCTCTTCCAACATGATATTTACTTGTGAATGATATATATATGTTTCCTTTATCCCTTACTTTATTTAGTTATGTCATCAAGCAATTATACATTCAAAAGCATAAAAAAAGTAGAGAGATCATAATGCACAAGAGACAAAAGACACAAGAGATTAGGCTAGAGGCTTGAGCAAAACCCACAAGGGGAAAACCTAACACTCCTTGTGAAATTTTCATCCATCACAACAACTGGAAATTATTTTTCTAATTGTTAATTTATTTAACAATTTATCTGCTACGACAAATATAAAATAATTCACACTGTTATCTTCACAAATAAACCAAGGATGAAAATAATGTTGGAAACTGAGAAAATACTAGCACACACACAATAATTAACACAATTTTTTTTGGACAAATGTCCTTGTAAAAACCCAACTTGGGAAAACCGGTGCAACAACTGAAATAATTATGCAGTAGTCAAATCTGAGTATAATCTATGGATGCCCAATTGGCAATCCAAATAGCAAGAAAATATGGCCAAAATTGTCTATGGGAATTTCCCTTCCTCCATAAGCAACCTCGACACAACTCTACCTCAGAAAACTCGTCCTCTTGGACCCTCTACTCAGGCCTCTACGCAAACCCTTGGACGTCTAGCCCAAAACAGCCTCTAATGAAGTTGTTCTGCTTGTCTCTGCTAAGGAAAATGATTCTCAAGCCTTCTGGAATACTTTCTAGGCCTTTGGAAGATGAATCGATTCTCCCCCATAGCTAAATCAAATTTCCCTTTGAAGTCGATTGGGCAGTCCTCTGTGCTGCCTCACTGGGAATAACTCGGTTTCTTGCTGCTACCTCTCCAGAACTGTAAAATTTCCTCTGGATCACTGTCCCTGCCTCTCTCTGTCTCTACTTCCCTACTGAAGCTCGAACTCATCCAACACTATTGGCTCTGCGGAAAATCGAACCCTCCAAGGAAATCGAACTCTCTGTGGTTCTCACAAGTGTATTCTCCATCTACTCATCGAATTATTTTTATAATCCTCTGTTGGTGATCCAGGTAAATTCCTGATACCCTTAACCAAGAATTTTTACTTCGGCTGATGTGGTAGAATTGCATTTAATCAAAGCGTTAATGAAAATAAATGAACATCTGTATGCGGTAAAGAAAAAGAACATAACAAGCATGAGCAACATAGAGATTGATAACTCCCGGATGCCGGTGCAGAGGGCAACGCATAACGCGATGGGATGGGGGTGCAGCATGGCGGGGAGACACCTGCCCACCCACAAGGCGGTTGGCGCTCGACATTTAACGTTGGCTGCTTTCTGTTTAATGGCATTTACTCTCGGCGCTGGTTACAATCCCAACTCTGCTCCTCGATACGATCTCGCGTGTGGCGACATGGCTCAGCCCTCAACTCATATTAATGGTGGTTTATTGCAGGGAGTCTATCGATGCACGGTCGTCTAGATAGATATCATGGAGAGCTACTCTGGCTCGGCTAGCGCTCCCTTGCTAGTTAATCAATGGTGCACTCTGGATGCAGGGCTCCCAACTGTGCGCATAGCTACTGGCAAGCGGAGCAGGCTGAATTGCTGTCTGGATTTTGGAGATGATCTCCATTTCTCTCACTCGGGTTTCTGTATGCTAGCGTCTGTCTTCCTACATTCTCATTCGCCTTAGTCCTCTGTTAGTCCTGCGCTTTCTCTGCTTCTTGGTCCCTCTGTCACGACTGATAACATGCCCCGCCTTCAGCAAAGAATGAGGTGCCGAAGAGGCACCACCAGACGCCCGCCTTGACATTCTCCCTCCACCTCCAGCACCTCCTCAGAGTCATCCTCTCACGCGGATAGCCAAACCAGATTTTAGAGAGGTCGCCTGCTCCGCTTGGGTCATCGCCTGGGCTCCCTTACACCTCCAATTCTCCCTGCACAGACCCATACCGCGCACTTTTCCTTCAACTGTTCACTCAATCACCCCCGGGTCACTGCCTCCATCACTGTTGTCTTCGACGAAGCGCCTCAGGAGGATGCTCCCAGTTCGAGCTTGGCGGGTCTGTGCAACACTGAGGCCCAGGCCTCGGGTCTGACTATAGGGTCAATGCACCCAGCGAGCAAGGAGTTGCAGGGTCAGGCGAGCAAGGATTTGCAGGGTCCGGCGAGCAAGGATATGCAGGGTTAGGCAAGCAGGATTCATGATGTGGACATGGTGCAAGACGACACTGGGCAAGCGAGCGAGGCGTAGGTGGCTCCACCACCCTCCAGGTGGGTGGTCACTTCCATTGCGGACCTGTACAAGGATTACGGGGCACCAGATGAGCTTTGGTGCAGAGTCGTGGAAGAGCCACCTGATGAGTAGTTCCCCCTTCTCAGTTTGGTTTTTTTGTTCAGTTTCGACCCTTACTATCGGGCTTGTTTTTGAGTTTTTTGTAGTTTCAGTTCATATATCAGTTTTTGCTAGCTATGGTTTCCAGAAACAAAACTCTACGGCTCCCCTGCGTGGGATTTATTTAGATTATTGTCCAAGGCTGGTTTCCCTCCTGTTGGGCAGTCTTTATCACTGGTTTTTTTGTTAAGAATGTGTCAACACTGGGCAATGATCAGGCTTCGGCCCGCTGTACATTACTACCTCTGTTAATAGAATACCTTAACTTAGAAAAAAAAAACATAGGGATTGATAACGGAGTTCATCCAAGAGGGACTACATCTCTAGGCCTCGGTGTCAAGATGGTGTAGGCCGCTGCATTAAGTGCTGGAAAGAGTGATGATATACATGGATGATATTTTCTCTGTCATACAAGGAAAATTCCCTCACGCAGGAGTGGCTGGACCTCTACTCGAGATGTTCTTCTACAGGAACTCTGATACAAAAAGGACTCCTATCAGCAAGACAATAACTCACACACAATGACTATGAATATCCCGCCAACATGGCAACAAAGGGATCTCAACCAAACATACATGTGACAATGAGTATCCTACCAATATGGCAGCAAAGGGATCTCAAACATAATACAAATCCATAATATAAATTACATCTCACATCAAGAACAAAACAAGATCCCACATCAAACATCAATCGAGATCTTTACAACATAATGCATCTCATAACAAAGAGACAAAGAAGTACATGAAATCAACACATCATATACCTCACATTGAAGATGACTGAAGAATAGTCTGCTCCGTTGCTGGATCTTAAATCACCATCGCAATCGTGGTGTCGAAAGGTGTGAAATTGACTGCTCACTCACTTAATGCTCATTAGGGGAATTTTGAGGTCTAAAATGGGCCTACTAAGGAAATTATAAAATAATAGTGGAAATAATAAAATAAGATTTGATTACATCATCAAATTTTAGAGGGAAAAAAGAAAAAACTACTTTTTCAACTCGTATTTTGAACTTATCTACCTAAGGTTTTACTCAAATTTCGAGCAAGAATACTCGTTGTATGTGAAATTTAATTTCTCATCCAAGGAGTACCCATGTTTCATACTTTTGATGGACTCTTCTACACGAAAAATGATAAATACATGAAAAACGTGATTGGAATCATTTTTTTCATGTATTTCTCATTTTTTCTGTAGCAGGGTCCATCAAAAGTATGCAACATGGGTACTCCTTGGACGATGAATTAAATTTTGCATCCAACGAGTACTCTCGCTTGAAAGTTGAGTAAAACCTTAGGGAGATAAGTTGAAAATATGAGTTGAAAAAGTAGTTTTATTATTTTATTATTTTTAAATCTTTTTACTTTTTTACTTCAAAAATGGTGAATTATCCCCCATGATTGATGTTGTGGCTCATTTCCAATATCTTTATTTTAATTTTTCAAAAATACAAAAAAAGGGAAAAATATTAAAATTTGTGTTAAAGCAGAGGTTCCTCATACTTTAACCAAAGTTGCAATGTTTTTGTAAGGACTAAAGTTAAAATACTTTGAAAGATCGACAGAGGTGGGACCTAGTGTCTCGGTTAATGTTCGAGTGAATAATTAAGCGGGATCCAAGAATTATTTTGTCAGAGGTTAAAGAAAACAACCCGTGGGCATAATCAACGCACAGGTTAATGGGGAAGGTGCCTCCGCAGTTGACCTCGCTGACTGACTAGCCGATCTTGATTGACGGTTTGGATTCACTGCGGGGGCAAGGCCCCGATGAGCGCTCCGTACCCCAAGGGCCTCTCACAGTGACGTAAGCTGCTTGTTGATGACAACTTTCAGCCACATCATGGTATCATTTAACAATATTTTGTGAGTCAAATCAATATTTAATTTTAAGACCCTGCACCATCTATTTAAGCCTGTTTATTTTCAAAAGATTAAATGTTATTTCTTTGTATTTGTCAACGCTGTTTGCATTAGTGTTTTCCACCTTGAGATTTCCCATGGTGAAACATTCATCTCTTTCCGGTTCTTCCAGTCATATTCCTCTGATGGACACCAAGAGGGATATTGGAGATACCATTTGTTCTCTAGAACATCTTCCATTCTATCAGCAGGTCTGTTTGAATGATAAATCTTGTCCTGTTTTCTCTGCCATGGCCAAGTCAGGTGTACTGCCTGCATGTATCCCTAGGGCTCATCTTTTTCCCGAGTTTGTGCACTGGTTGGTGTCTGTCATGTATCTTGGTAAATGATTCGTAATGAATTTCCTAGGAGAGAATGTTCTACAAGTCTCGACCCAGTTTCCGTCAAGCTTTATGTTACCTAGGGTCTAAATCCTATGTTTAATTCACTGATGAATCATTGGTAGCATATTATGATAATCTTGCAGGACAAGGATTCAATCAGTTCACATTCTTCCTAAAGATGGACACGAAGCGGTTTGCACCAGATGGTAAGGAGTTCTCCATAGAAATTTTTGATGCAGAAGTTGGGCTAGTGTTGCAGTGTATATCAAAGATATTGGGAAAGGAGGATGACAACCTAGTTGATAAATCGGTACTGGGACTATTTTTCGCCCACCAGATCGTTCAGGTTTCCTTCTCTTCTTACTTATCTCTTTTTATATCAAAATGTGGAGGAATTATTGCATATGGGGTTGAATAACATGGATGTAAATAAAAAGAGGCAGTCAGTAGTGTTTTGGACTGATGTAGTAAGAGAGGAACAAAATGAGGAGGGGGTTTTTGATTTTGCAAATCATTTTATGTCCACCACTTATAAGATTTTGAATGGGGTTTTCCCTCGATGTTTCTTGCCAAAGGCTCAAGAATTTCTTTAGTTGGGTGCTAATTGTAAATTTGGAGACTGGTATGTGTATGAAGATTACTCAGAGATCAGACTTTATGGAGCTGGGATAGAACCATATAGACTTCCCACGTTTGTTCCCTCCTACCATTCTTTCCGCATGTAATTATGAGATTATTCGCCTTAGAATTCATTAGGCAGAGTTTGAATGTAGACCAAATACATTTTGTCCCAATGAAAAAGGGTCACATGTATAAATTGCCTTTGTATGTGGGTCCATTTATAGTCAACATGAGGCAGGCAGCTGATGAGGTTAACAAGATATTAGATGGTATGCACTTGTTATTAGGAGATAAATGGGATTATGATCCTCATAAAGTAATTTCAAATAGGAGAGTTGAAAATGGCTACTCAGTATTTGTTCATGATAGTAGACTTGACATAGAGAAATTAGCCAATAATATTTTTGCAGGTTCTCCTAGTTCTAGGATATAGACTCCTATCATATCTTTAAAGTCAGGCAAGAGGACTAAAGAGGCAGTTATAGACTCCGAAGATGAAGAGAAAAGTGCTGAAAAGAGAGAAAAATTCACTGAAGACATAGCAACTGCTCAGCCTGGTTTCCTTCTTCAACTAGGAGATGAACATAATGTTCCAACCTCACCAAGAAGACATGGAGATGCTCAGGATCAAATGCCCTTCATTAAACAGGTGTTTGCTCAAATTTTTGAAAAGAATCAAAAGATGAAGACTAGTATGGAGGCAAAGGCTGAATATCAAGTAACTCTAGACCAGACAAGATTGTTGACTGCCATGGATTTAGAAAGAGATCAATTTAAAATTGCTTTCTCTCATCCTTCTAATATGACTATACGGTCATCAAGTAATTTCAAGACTGTTAATTTAACCGTTGATGTTAGGAAGATTCCTTTGCTTGATAAGGTCAATTTACACATGCAGACAGGTCAATTAATAGTGAATGATCTGACCAAGAAAAATACAATAGCTCTTAAGGCAGAGAATATGCTAGGGAAAGTGATCAAGCAAATGAAATTGGAGAAAGCCAACTCCAGGGCCCTAACAACCCAAAATGAGGAACTGAAAAATATAATTGTGAAGATTGGAGTGGATCCAAATGACAAGTTTGTTGTGCATAAATTACTACAAAGTGTAGAATCAAAGATTTCCATGTTAAGAAAAAGTTGAAACTACCTACAGGAGAGCATTCAATGGTAGCAAAGGTGGCAGAAGTGGAAAGTGAAAAGGAAAATCTTCTTCAACAACTCTTGCAGAAAGAAGAGGAGATCTCTAAGTTGAAAGAAGCTGTACTTAAATTGAAAACCCAGATTGATTCCCATTCCTGTACTATCATCATGCCATCTGGAATGATGATCCAATAGCATAGTTATCTCAGTTAACCACTGAACTGAATATGGCAGAGAATGACCTCAGAAAAGTACACAGTGATATGGTAACAACAACAAAAATAATGCAGGCCCAGGATGGAGAAGTCAATAAGTACAAGAAATATTGTGAAACAACCAATGATGAAATTAAGAGTTTAAAGGAGAAGTTTAAGGGAAATATAACTTTGGTTAAGGCTAAATATATCATCTGGAATGAAATCATTGGAGAGATGAAAGCAACTTGGGAATCCTTAACTATTGTATCAAAAGAGAAAAGCATTGTTAGATAATTTGAGGAGCAAGTTATGGCAGATAAAAAGAAGACCCTTAACAGAGCCATATGGGAAAAGAAGTTCATTGATTTCATTGATTCAAAAATCGATCAAGAGTTAGAGGAAAATGACATTAAAGATAGGATATTGTATGCTGTAGAGATAAATAAGTTGATTATTAACAATGCTTGCAGGAAAACAACTGAAAAGAATTTGACAGAGATCAAAGAAGTAGTGAACAGATTCGTTAATTTGTATGACAAAAGAGCCAGAGTAGGATTGCCATCATGCTGGGATCTTAAAGGAAGTATTTTATCACGGGATTCGTATGAACCATTATTGGTATTATAAAAAAGTAAGGCAGATAACACTCATGAGAAAACTCATATTCTGAAGGGGGCAACGGTTATTAATTTTCTTCAGAGGCATTTTCAATTATTGTGGATGGTGAAGACTTTATTTACAATGCGACCAACATTTAGCAAGATCACTGCCTTTGGGCTGGAGTACCATAAGCTGATTAACTCTCCCAAGACAAACATTGAAGTGTGGAAGAAATGCAGGGCGTGGATGGATAATCTACCTAATGATCCCTCATCTTCTCAGAAGAACACGTCAGCCAATCTGGAGAATGTAGCAACAACGAAGCAAATTCAAGTTCAACAGATAGATTAAAGTTTTAGTTTTATTTTATCTTTGCTAAGAGATTTCGATTGTACTAAGATACTTTGATGATATCTAATAGTTAGTTTAAGCGGTTCCAAGTAGTTTGAGTAGTTTCAGTAGTTACAAACTGCTTGACATTGTATTTAAACAGGAATAAAAGAAAGGAAAGGGTTCCGAGTTTTGGACCTTTGGACTACTGTAAATTTTGTAATCAATTTTCTGATGATTAATGAATGAATTAAATCAATATTCTTACATCTGTTGTTATTGATATGTTTTCCATTTTCCATTCTGTCTTTTCTTTATATGAATAAAATGAAGTAATGTAGCTGCGGGTCTCTTTTTACATATGTAAGTAAGAGTTAAACATCCTTAATGGTCGCTCCTTCATTTTAAATATTCCACTCACATGAATTTCTTCTGAAGTTTAAAGTGATAGATCCTGTTTACCAGCATATCAGTTTGAGCTTCCTTCATGTTCTTCCTTTCACTTCAATTAATATCAGTAGATAATGGCATTGTGAAGCATTTATTATATCAGATTCGTGAGGGTTTAAATAATTAATTTATGAAGGTGATTAAGAAAAGACAATGTGATATCATATTTTTGTGACATATATATATATATATATATATATATATATATATATATAAATATCTTGAGCACTGATTCATTACCACAAACAAGGGATTGTTTCTTGAGATACAACAGTTGACATCATCATCTTGAATCCTATTGGTTCTCATAAAGTTTATTTTTATTGTACATTTTTCTTAGGAGGCCAATCTTAGACCTCAAAATTCCCCTAATGGACACTTGCAAACCAATTTGAAATGTGGCCAAACAATATAAAGCTCAAATGGAAAATCCGAATACACCATCAGATTCGTGGCGCCGAATAGTGAAAAATCGACATAAAGTTTGTCCCATTTGGACACTGGAAAAATTTCACCCTCCTGAAAGTTGGGCTCAATCATGGTTCCGCTCCTTGTTGTTTGGGCTCATGGTTTCACCTGCAATAAAAATCACCGTCTCGAAAATCATGCTCCTCTCTCCTGAGTGCACTATGCGAATGAGGGAGTTTAAATAATGTTGGGCTGTGCGGACTCCCCAAGGGCGCTGCTTGGCCCAACGATTGAGATCCATAGTTTGTGGGGAGGGGGTCGGGCGGTCAAACCCGACCCCCTCCAAAATAGTGACATACTTGCTACATAAATCCTGCAACATTTTTTTAAGCACGCCGTTTAAGGTGGTTGGGGGCTGTACCCATATCGGACGGTCCACCCATATAACTTGGCGCCGTGTGGTATGGTATGGGCGGCGTTGTGATGGTTTGGGTTTCCGTTATTTACGCCGACGCCGATGGACTGGCCAGCGGTCCACCGAGTGGGTTTGGTTCCCACTGTCGGCCCATACAGGTATATATATATATCGTGGGTGCAAGACACCACCTTTGGGGGTTTCGCCCGGGCCAACCTTTATATATATATATATATATATATATATATATATATATATATATATATATATATATATATATATATATATATATATATATATATATATATATATATATATATATATTTTAAAACAATGAGGTCACTTTTAAAAATCGAATTTTGACTATAGGAGTCAAATTAAGGAGGCCACAAATATTCCTGGAATCTGGTGGCCGAAAAAGGTCGAAATTGCGCCTTCCTTACCCTGCCAGTCATCCAAGTCAACCCAAAACTTTGACCAGCTCTAACTTTCGCATACAAGCTCGATTTGACAAACCGTTCACACCGTTGCGATTAGGACGACGATATCTTAAACTTTAACCTCGTTTGAGAGCAATCTGAACACTTGATTTTTGAGCTTTCATTAGCTCTCTTTGTTTAGTGTGTGTCTCTGGAGCCACTTGGATCAATCCTCTCTACTGAGGAGATTTTGGTCCTCCAAAAGCATCAATAATAATCTGAAACTGCTGCGTACTATGTCTACATCACAAGTGTCTTGAAAGATGTCACCCTTCCATCTCCATCACCTTTTTCCTTCGGAGCCTTAAGCAATGAACCGACACCTGCATCCCTTGCAAACTTGTAGTACAATCTCTCATAAATTACATGCTCAAATTGACCAACTATGACCCAAACATTTCCATACTTGCCACAAGTTTATAACATGTAATCGGTGGTCAATCTTACATCAAAATGGAAATCACACCCCAGCTATCATTACAAGACGAAAAACATCATCGTCACATTTCGAAGTGATGGAAAACACTTCATCACTTTTACATAAAAAACTACACCACACGATTTATAAAACAAGGCCAAAATATCATTGTTGCTGAACAAGCGATGGAAAAACACATCATCACTTTTACAGTTAAAAATGCAACATATGATTTACAAACATGGCCATGACAAGCTAACATATCTAGAAAGGCAATCTAGAAAATCCCCTCTTTAACAAAGTTAATGGGCCATTCCCTTGTGGGGAATTCGCTTGTCTATCAGCTCTTTCGACTGGTTTCTGCATGGACATTTTGTCTTTAAGGTGCTGCTCTGGATGGAGCCTTGAACATGTGGCTCTTTGATGGCCACTTTGGTTGAAATGGCTGCAAAAGGTATTCTTTCTGCAGACCTGCTTAACCAATTTAATTCCCTGCTGTGGGGAAGGCTTTCCATGCCTCGTCCTCCTTTGTGCTGCCATTATTTTCCAACACTTAGAAATAAAATGGTTATGAAAACCACACAAATGAAATTTTTTTCGATGCCATGATTTACAACCATGGTTATCAACATTCTTATAATCAAAATTCACCTTGGAATAGTGAGACTTGTTATACCTTCCCTAGTGGTCTCTAGTGTGATCATGGTGATGAGATCTTGCCTCAGCTCTTTCACTGCAACATGCACTTCTATGGGATGATGGTGAAGTGTTCCCATCAACCCTCTTCCCTGGTGAGTTGAACAATGCCTGTTTTCTTTTGAAGTCCTTTGAAAATCCTTCTTCAGTGTACCCCAAACCTGCATATCGAGGTCTCTGCACAACCTCCAATGGTTGAGTTATGCCTTGGCCACGAATTCCAAGTCCTCCTCCTTGTTACCCCATCTTGGTAAGGAGTCTCATGTCGGTTCCTGTAATGGGTATCTCCACACTTCGAATATAAATGATATCATGTGAAGATGAGACCGAAGAGAAATCAACACTGTTTACCTCAACTATCGATTTTGAAACATGTGAAGAAGGCTTCTCTAAGCCTTCGTTATGATTTACTTCCTTCAAGGCCTCTGTCGTAGCTTGTAGCTGAAGCTACAATCGCTGCTTCTCCTTCTCTTCCTGTATGAGTGTATTCAATGCCTCCTGATCTTCTTGAAGATTTTCATCATGGTGCTTCAATTCTTCCAATGCCTCTGTCATGGCTTGCATTTGAAGCTGCACTCATTGCTTGTCCTCCTTCTCTTCTTGTAGGAGTGTCTTCAACGTTGTCTTCTGCTTGTTTATCATAAGCTTCGTACAACATATCTTCTTTCTCAGACACCCTGAACATGGTCTCATAGATGTCTTTGACATCCTCCATTGCTCAACTCAGCGAATGTTTAATGATTCATGCCTGCTATCCAAATCAGCAAGAAGGCCGCTCTGATACCACTTGATCCGGGTAAATTATTGATACCCTTAATTAAGACCTTTTACTTTGGTTGATGTGTTAGAATTTCATTTAATTAAAGCCTTAGTGAACATAAATGAAAATCTACATGCGGTAAAGAAGAGGAACATAACAAGCATGAGAAACATAGAGATTGATAATAGAGTTCATCCACGAGGGACTACGTCTCCGAGCCTCGATGTCAAGATGGTGTAGGCCATTGTATTAAGTGCTGGAAAGAGTGATGATGTACATGGATGGTATTTTCTCTATCATACAAGGAAAATTCCCTCACGCAGGAGTGGCCAAACCTATGCTTGAGATGTTCCGCTACCGAAACTATCATACAAAAAGGACTCCTATCAACAAGAAAATAACTCACACATAATGACTACGAGTATCCTGATAGCATGGAAACAAAGGGATCTCAATCAAACACACATGTGATAATGAGTATCCCGCCAACATGGTAGTAAAGGGATCTCAAACATAATACAAATCCATGATAGAAATTACATCTCACATCAAGAACAAAACAAGATCCCACATCAAACATCAACTGGTATATTTACAACACAATGCATCTCATAGCAAAGAGACAAAGAATTACATGAAATCAACACATCATATACCTCACACTGAAGATGACTACAAAATAGGCTACTCCGCTGCTGGATCTGAAATCACCATCGCAATCGTGGCATTGAAAGGTGTGAAATCGACTGCTCACTCACTGAATGCTAACACCTGCACTCCACTTTGAAAAGTGGCCGAAAAATAGAAAGCTCAGACGGAAAATCTGAATACACCATCATATTTTTGGCGTCAAATAGTACAAAAGAGACACAAATTTTGTCCCATTTGGACACTAGCAAAATTTCACCCTCCTGAAAGTTGGGCTCAATCATGGTTCCGCTCACTACTGTCTAAGCTCATGGTTCCACCTGCAATAAAAATCACTGCCTAGAAAATCGTGCTCCTCTCTCCTAGGCGCACTGTGCGAATGAGGGAGTTTAAATAATGTTGGGCTGGGCGGACTCCCCAAGGGAGCCGCTTGGCCCAACGGTTGAGATCCATATTTTGTGGGGAGGGGGTCGGGCGGTCAACCCCCCTTCCAAAATGGTGACATACCTACTGCATAAATCCTGCGACATTTTTTTTAAGCATGTTGTTTAAGGTGGTTGGGGGGGCTGGACCCGTATTGGGCGGCCCGTCCATATAACTTGGCGCCATGTGGTATGGTATTGGCGACGTTGTGATGGTTTGGGGTTTTGTTATTTACGCCGGCGCCAGTGGACCAACCGGTGGGTTCGATTCTGACATTCAGCCCATATATATATATATATATATATAGTGGGTATAGGGTGGGGTAGACGGCGGTTATGGCCCGTCGACCCTTAAATATATATTTATTATTATTTTAAAACAATGAGGACATTTTTAAACATTCAAATTTTGACCGTAGGAGTCAAATTAAGGAGCCCACAAATTTGCCCAGAATTTGGCTGGAATTTTCCAGAATCTGGTGGCCGTAAAAGGTCAAAATTGCGCCTTCCTTAACCTGCCCAGTCATCCAAGTCAACCCAAAACTTTGACCAGCTCTAACTTTCGCATACAAGCTCAGTTTGATGAACCGTTCACATCATTGCGATCAGGATGACAAGATCCTCAACTTGTACCTGATTTGAGAGAAATACAAACACTTTTATTTTTTTAGCTTTCATCAGCCCTCTTTGTCCTGTGTGTGTCTCTGGAGCCACCTGGATCAGTTGGAGCACCAACGAACAAGATAAGAACTTAATTGAGGGCCAAAATTAATTCCCTGCCGATATGTGTGATTTTTTAGAGAATTATCACCTTATCTCAATTAATTCTGATTAATTAACCATAGTCCCTATGCTTAGTAAAAATCATCTAATAATATAATTGAGACACTTCTAGGCGGAATTTCGAGAAACAATTTATGTGTTTTGGAGATCTCATGTGTTTTAGCCTCTCCACTATGTTTTGAGACTAGAACACATCTGATGCTACAAAAAAAAACAATCCTTTCCTTATAAAATTTTTAGTCAATAAGAGAAATCAAAGTCAAAGATAAACTGACCAATAACCCAAGTGCCAAGCCAATCATCCATGAAACAATAGATTTGTCATAATTTCTGTCCAAGATATGCCACATGTCTTGTCCTTTGTTCCACTAATAAATTTTTCATGGCTTGCCTCAGAACTTCGTATAACTGTCTTAGAGAATGTCCTTTTTTCCTCAAAGATAACGTACAAACTGCGTCAGAGATACTCTACGAACTGCCTTGGAGATGCTCGTATACTTCAGAGATCTAATGTCACAAAGAATTCGCACACTTAAGATCCTTCCACATATGAGATACGAATTATTTTCCAAAAGGTGGATAACAGATGCCAATATATAGTTGTTCGTTCATGTGAAGGGACACATCCTTTGGGCAGATCAACTTATCTTATGCCAGGGCCGACTTGGAAAATTGGAGGGACAAATGACGCTTTTCAAAAATTAAAATTTTCTTATTTTACAATGGTATGAAGAACATGCCCTTTTCACATTTTGTTTTGACCTAAATAAAGCATGAAGAACATGATAGAACATAATAATTTCTTTTATTCTTTTGTTTTTACATAAAATACATAGTGATACAATGACAATTATGAAGAGCATCCCTAGTCACAATTTCAACATCGGGGAGTGCCATGTGTCACCACTTTTTAGCTTATATAGGCCTACCAAAAGACCAAATTTGGGCACCACATGTCATGCCTACATGGTGCCACATCACACCCTGGTCCACGTCATTCGCCCACGTAGTTTGGGTACAACTATGGGATTTGACCCCTTGCCATTCATGTATTTCACATTATAAAAAATATGTGGGTCCTTCACCCCTACTACATTCAACATCAAATGCAGACCCACATCACGGGGGAGGGGGCAGTGTTCCACGTTCTTGGTTCTAGAGCATGGTTTTTCACCACAGTCGTTCGATCACTGGCCCATCTCAACCATTGATTGATGCCTCCAATGGTTGTGTCTCCCGGACAAATGGATTAACAAGGTCAAGCCCATTTTCCTTCGAAGCTTTAGAACACATGGTGCCAAGGGCTCAAGTCCAACCCCTCCTAGGATTTTATAGTTCTCGACCCATGACCTTTGTTATTTATATTTTTATTTTGCATGAAATGTGTATTAAACACAAGTGCTGGCCCTCATGAGGTATTTAAGCCTCAACCTTACTTATAATCAATAAATATACATATATTTTGGTCATATACATGCTTATGCATGTATATGAACAACACACTATCTCTTTTGAGCTTTTTCCTACAGTGGAAAACACACACACACACACACACACACACACACACACACACACACACACACACACACACACATAGAACAAACCTGAAACTCGGCCTAAGCCATCCTTATTGAGGTTGTACAATGGTGCCAAGACTTGGTATAAAACTAACTTCATTCAGATTCGAGTAGACATTTATTTAAACAAGGATTTAAACCTTTCTTTCGAACTTAGGCCATTTAGGCCACTACCATCACACATTAGCTCAAAGTTATACATCCCCTTATAAACTGGAATTTAGCATAAAAATGCTCTATGTTACATACAAGATATCATCCCTTCTTCCATGAAAGCAAGTAGGAAAAAACAACATTTCCTCAACAATATTTAGCCATTGAGCATCCCATTTCTCACACACATGACATTCATGAGTACATTAATACAACATTATCTATTCACACAAGAAATAAAATTAACAAGGCATTAAATGAACACCTTCATCACATGTATAACATTCAAGTGTATAATAGCTTTGAGGTGTTGATCTTCTAGTGCAATTAAGACTAGTACACTTAATCTAGTAACTACTTCCAATGATACAGTTTGACTTCTTATAACATTCCAATCATTGAGCAGTTATACATGAAAATTTTCAACCATTTACTTTCTTTAATAGAGCAATAGAGATAACAGTAAACAATAAAATAAGACACAAGAGACACCATTAATTAGGCCAACAGCCAGGGAAAAACCCAACAATCTTTCCTTATGAGAGAGAATTCAATTAATCAAAATGTACATCAAAATATTCCAAACAAGATTCCAAATTCTGACCTCAAATTCTTCAAGTCAAACCAATCAATAGAGAGAAAATAGTTAACTCTTAGTCAAAGTCAAGTCTGCAACAAAAAGGTTGAATTTTAGTGTGACAGAGAGCCAAAATTTAGTCAAAGCCTCAATCAACAAACCACTATAATGCTTGATTAAATGACAGAGTTGACCTATGGACAATGACCTAGAAATAGAAGCAATATCTCAATAAAATAGAGTCAACTACCCATAGTCAAATTCGGCCTCTCAGATAAGTCAAAGTTTTGGTCAAACAAAATAAAACTATGCAAAGTCAACGTGGGTCAAACAGAAGAATAGGATGCTGGTCAATGCAGAACAAAAATTCTCCTTGCCTCCTTCACACGTTTGAACTTCTTATGATTTCAGATTGAATGATGTGAGTTGATGTGATGCCAAATGAGGGTCAATGAAATATTATTTATATGTGACTTAGGAGGATGGTTTTGACCTTGGTTCAAACCCATTCATCATATGGGGTCGACTTGTGCACTTTAGGCTGAATTGGTCAATAGTAAAAATAAAAATTTATCCTTTGTATTTTCAAACTAAAATATCGACCATAGTTACAATTTTTTTCAACACTACCTCTTAGATAGGGAGGAAATTTTTATTCTCTCCCAAGATGAATCTCCCTGACCAATCCACATGTCTCTCAATTATATCCGAAGGGAGAGATTAAATGTACAAGTCTCTATCCCTTTCAAGATCAATCTCCCTGACCAATCCATAGGTCTCTCAGTGACATCCCAAGGGAGAGGTAAGATGTACAAGTCTCATCATAAGGAAATATACATAACATCCAACACATCCCATAATCCAAAACCCAATGGCATTAAGGTCAGTGCCCAACTGACCATGGGATCAACTGATGATGCCAAACTCTCCAATCATATGCAATGGTTTATCAAACAAGCACAATGACCATAGGAAGCACATATGGTCCATCTGCTTGACCAATCCATTGGTCTATATGTCCAAGACCCAAGGGATTAATATTTATCTCAATATCAATCTCCCCGACTATAGTCTCTCAGTCCAATGACCCAAGGGAGATAATTCAAGGTCAATGTCCCTGACCAAATCCATTTGGTCTCTCAATCAAACCCAATGACTCAAGGAATCACTTTAGGCCTTAGAACCAAACTCCCAACCATATTCGTATCTTAGTCAATGACCCAAGGGAGTATCCAAGACATTCTACCTAACCATATGGTCTCTCAGCTAAGCCCAAGGAATATTTTCAATCACATGATGCTATACAATTAATTCTCTCTCTCACCCAAAGAGGGATTCTTAACAACTCCAAGTTGTTCTATGAAATAAGAAAACTTCATCCGGGACAATGGCTTCGTCAAAACATCAACAATTTGCAGGGACATAATTGAGCCTCACAACTTCTCCCTGGAAAATATTCCAAATGTAATGATACTTGATATCAATTTGCTTTGAACTACTATGAAAAATGGGGTCCTAAGAAATATGTACACAACTTTGATTATCACAATACAAAATTGTTGATTCCAACACCTAATCAAACAAGCCAGGGAACAACTTACGAAGCCACACAAATTCACAACAGGTTGAAAATGCAGTTGTATACTTAGCTTCAAATGTACTCAAGAGAAAAAAAGGTTTGCTTCTTACTATACCATGAAATCACAATATATCCCAAGATAAAACAAAAACCAGAGGCACTCTTTCTATCATCAGAGTATTGAGCCCAATCACCATCAATAATTCTATGCAACTGCCATTTTCCATTAGAAACACATATCGGACCAAAATCAATCGTACCACACATATATCTCAATATATGTTTCACTGCAACCCAATGCACATGTCTAGGCTCAACCAAGAATTGGCTCAAAGTGTTCACAACATAACATATATTTGGTATAGTGTTCACAAGATAGTTCAACGAACCAATCAATTTGCGATACATAGTGGGATTAATCAGATCAGAATCATATTCACGTATCTTCTTCAAAATTTTCACCACTGGACTATCCATGGACTTACAATCCATCATGCCAAATTTCTAAAGGATCTTAATAATTTACTTTCCTTGTCCAACAAAGATTCCATCGAGTTTTTGCCAAATTTCTAATCCCAAATAGTAATGCATAAGACCAAGATCCTCAATCTCAAATTTAGAAATCATCTCCCTCCTACATTGGACAATGAGAACTTCAGCCCCTATTGAAAACAAATCATCTACATACAACAAAAAAATTAAGGGATATCCTTCAACAAATTTGAACTATAGATTCGAATAAGCATCACTCTTTTTGAAACCAAGGCTCAAGAAATAATTATCAATGCGAGATTACCATGCACGAGGATCCTGCTTAAGCCCATAGAAGGCTTTCTTCAATTTGAAAACATGTGTCTTTCTATCATGAACCTTTAATCCTTGAGGTTTCTCAATATATACTTCCTCTTGAATGACTCCATTTAGAAAAGAAACCTTGACATTCATTTGATGCAATTTCCAATATGCAATAGAAGCAAGAGAAATGATAGATCTAATAGAAGCATACTTGGCAATAGGAGAAAACATGTCTTCATACTTCTCTCCCTCTTTCTAGGAGATTCCTTGGGCCAAAAATCTTGCATTGTACTTCTCAAAAATTCCATCAGCTGCATGCTTGATTTTTTAGATCCATTTGGAAGACATAACACATTTACCTTCATTCCTTGGAATAATTTCCCAAACATAATTCTTCCATATATATTGGTACTTTTAGTCATATCATATTTCCAAACTTTATGTTCATTAATGTCTTCATAGGTGGATGGTTCAAACTCGATGATATTACACATTATTTCTGCATAACAAGAATACTTATTCAACTTCTTTCTTTCCCTGAAGATCCCATGAGGTGTAGCATGCACTTCAACTTCCTTTAAAGTTATTTCATGCAAGGCATGTCTCTTTCTAGACTTTGGTACAATGACTCTTGGAGAGTTAAAAAATTCACATGGATGATCAGACTCTTCATGATGATCTTGTTCCATAGGTTCGGGTTCTTTATATTTCACTTCCACATTCTTCAGAGCTTCTTGCATCTCATCATCAAAATCCAAGTGCGATCTGCTAGACTTCCAGAAAGCAACATCCTCATCAAAGATATCATCCTTGCAAGTTGCAATAGAATGTTGTCCTAGTATATGGACCCTGAAGGATTTTAAATTTTCACTGTAGATAAAAAAAGTTCCTTTCTTCTTGGAAGACTCCAATTTTATCCTTTTATCCTTGGGCACATGAAAATAAACATGGCAACAAAAAATTCTCAAGTGTTCAACATTTGGTCTCTCACCTATGAAGACTTCTTCAGGAGTCTTCATTAGAGGATTTTTGAGGTCTAAAATGGGCCCTCTAATGATTATTATAAAATAATAGCGGAAATAATAAAATAAGATTAGATTACACTATCAAATTTTAGAGGGAAAAAAGAAAAAAACTATTTTTTTCTAATCGTGTTTTCAACTTATCTACATATGGGTTTACTGAAATTTTGAGCGGGAGTACTTCTTGGATGAAAAATTTAATTCCTCATCCAATGAGTACCCATGTTGCATATTTTCAATGGACCCTGCTATACGAAAAATTGGAAATACAATTAAAAAAAGATTGAAATTATTATTATTATTATTATTTTTTTGTATTTCTAATTTTTTGTGTAGCAGGGCCCATTGAAAGTATGCAACATGTGTACTCCTTGGATGAGGAATTGAATTCCACATCCAACGGGTGCTCCCACTCGAAATTTGAGTAAAATGTAGGCAAATAAGTTGACAATAGGAGTTAAAAAATAGTTTTATTTTTTATTTTTTAACCCTTTTACTTTTTTAAGCCAAAAATGGGGAATCATACCCCATGGTTGACATCACCATCTTGAATCCTATTGGTTCTTATAAATTTTATTTTGAATGTACATTTTGGTTTTGAGGCACGTTTTAGACCTCAAAATTTCTCTAATGGTAATCCAATTTATGGTGTGAGCATCTAATTTGAGCATAAATAACTTTTCTTGTGGATTCTCCCCAAAGAAACATTGGAAGTTCTTGATCATGAAGCATGGCCTTGGCAACTTTCATAATAGTCCTATTATTCCTTTTCGATAATTCCATTTTGTTTATGATAGTAGGGAACTATTAGCTACATCTTAATTCCAACATCCCTACACAAGAAAATAAATTCCTTGGATACATACTCTCAGATAATTCATCTTTGTATTTCAAGAAATAGATCCATGTTTTATGAGAGTAATCATCAATGAAAGTGATAGAGTATAGATTCTCACCCAAGGAATTTTCAAACATAGGCCCACAGACATTAGAATGCATAAGATTCAAGATTCCTTTGGATATACTATCACTGTTAGTACATCTTCCTTTGACATTTTTCTCAAGATCACATCCTTTGCAAACTCCATCATCCCCAATCTTGATTTCAGGTACGCCTTTAATAAAGTCTTTCAATCTAGAGAAATATTTATAATGAGCATAGGTATACCTTCAATGTCACAGCTCACAAATATTAGTGGTTTTGTGTAACAAGGCTTGAATTGAGCATCTGAGGAGATGCTATAGGCCTCCATTTCGCACACAAATGACCTTGGAAAATTCAAAGGAGGAGTCCCTCTTCCATACTAGAACTTTCCCATCAATGAAATAAATTCTATATCCTTTGCCTTCAAGAGATGAAATAGACAACAAGTTCTTCTTCAAGCCAGGAACATATAAAATATTGTTAATAGATACATTACCTCATCATTCTAATTGGAAGAATGATGAGCCAATGCTTTTGAATTTTTATTTTCCATGATCTTCATGCTCAACCCTTTGAGCTATCTTGTTTTCAACCATTCAAAGATATGTTCATGGCTTCCAGTCATATGCCTAGAGGCACCATTGTCCACAAACCCGATTTCATCATGGCCCGCAATAGAACTTGTAAAAGCAGAGTAAAATGAGTATTAACCATCAAAATATCTCCTTATAGGTCTCCTATTATGTGAAAACACAAGCATGCTGTTTCCATTTCATTTTTTGATCATCATTCCTTCGATAATCATCCCATTGATAATCACTTATTTGAGGATAACTGTTTTGATAGTGACCATATGCTTGAAAACAAAAGCATTGAACATTTTTCATGTCTCTTATATATTGAGAGAGAGGAGGAGGTATTCTTTGTGGAGAAAGTCCTCTTCTTAGAGCAGGTCTTGGAGAATATATTGAATTAGGTATTCTACCTGAACTTCTTTGAAATCTTCCAAAAGTATGTCTTCTACCGAGCCTCTATTATTCTTTAAGTGGGTTGCAAAAGCTTCAGAGTCTTCACTTGGATTTTCAATCTTGCTTGTGGAAAGGAGTCTTGATTCTTCTTGAGTGAAAGAAACCCATATCTTGTCAAAATATGGAGGGTTTTGTCTGCCACTAATGCTTTCTATAAAAGGATCCCATGATTCAGGCATACTACCCATTGCCATAGCTACCAATTCTTTGTCGGGTACCTCTTCACTAATAGGCTTGATTTGATATCTTATTTGAGATATTCTAACGAAGTATGATGCCACAATATTATTCTTTTTCATCTTGACCTCATGAAGTTTACTTCTTAGAATTATAGATTGATTGATGTTGTTGATGGTGTATAATCCAATGAGGGCATCATACATCTCCTTGGAAGATTGTAGATCAACAATATAGGGAATCATATGATCCGTAACAAATTGCACAATTATGCTTCTAGCCAAGATGTCATCTTCTTGAAACTTGCATTTTCTTGCTTGATTTGTTGTTTAAAAAACTTTTCCCAATACAATGCCCAATACCTTATTCCTAGCAAGGATACGATCAACTCTAGTTTTCCATGCCCTAAAGATAGTGGCTCCTTCGAGCTTTTTCTCTGTCTTCATGGAGGCATTCATGATGAAGATGACCAAAAAAACAAAATATGTAAATTCAAAATATCTTCAAGGTGCTCTTAATTCTCTTCAAGGTGATCTCAAATCTATTTCTCTTCACCAAAGCTCTGATACCATGTTCATTTTCTAGTGCAATTAAGACTAGTAAAATTTTTCAATATGATAACTACTTCTATTACAATTTGAATTCTTATAAAATTGGAATCATTAAGTAGTTCTATATATAAAATTTCAACCATTCACTTTCTATATATAAAACCCGGCAAAACCCACAAGGGTGAAATCCCAACAATATTTCCTTATGGGAGAGACTTCAATTCATCAAAATATATATCAAATATTCCAAACAAGATTCCAAATTTTGACCTCAATATTTCCAAGTCAAACCAATCAACAAAGGAAATAGTCAACTCTTGGTCAAAGTCAAGTTTGCAATAGAAGGGCCAAATTTTAGCCTGAGTTAGCTTTTTGACCAGGAGGGTTGAAATTTAGTAAAATCCTAAGTCAATGAATCATTTTAATTCTTAGTCAAAGGACAGAGTTGACCCACAGTCAACTTGTGGTCAACAACCCAGAAATAAGAGTAATATCTCGGTCAAATAGATTCAATGATCCATAGTCAAACTCAACCTTTCAGATGAGTCAAAGTGACCAGGTGCTAAAAAATATGCTCAAAAATGATTTTTTTCGGAATGGCTGAAAACTTGTGTGCTTGCATAGATATCGTCATTATGAATCCGGCGCAACTCATTTCACTGAAAACCGACATCATATGCTCTTGGAAACGAGTTTTTTTTGTTTTCCCAAACATGCAAATTTGGTAAAAAGGTACTACTGACTGTGTAATTTTTTGGCCAGTGGCAGGTTGCCACATGGCCTTTTCTGATTGGTCGAAAGTAATTTTTTTTAGGCCTACCACATTTTGACATGTGGCAGGACCAAAGGTAGCTGACTTGTGAGATGTTGATTGGTTGGATGGTGGCCAACCACAGGTTGCCACGTGGCCCAACTAGAGGCCGCCACGTGGTAGCATTGGGGCCACCAAAACTTAGTTGGGAGGCCGAATTGCACCTCACAAGATTTGAACGCCGGACCTCTTATAAAACAACGCAACACCCTAACCACTCAGGCTAACCATGGTCCTTGTAAACCATACTTCTTGACTACCATTTAACATTGATGCAACAAAGGTAATGGGATAAGGGGCCAGGGCTTAGCCCCGACCCCCCCATATATATGCATACGACCCAAGGCTAGAACCGTGGGCGTGAAGGCGAAGAGGGCATCGTCCATATTTAATATTAAATATTCGACCATGAATTATGGTTTAAAATTCGAATTTTAAGGCCACATTATGCATTTAAAACATCCCACAATTTGTGCTGAATTTTTGCCAAACTGTCGCTCCATTAGAAGAATTTGGGGCGAAAATGTAAGATGGTGCCAGATTTTGCGGAAATTGTAGAGCGACTAGTAGCAAAGCTAGGGAAACTCATAACTTCTTCAGTTTTAGACCAATTTGGGAGCATAAAGAGGCTAGACAAGCATTTTTGATAGTTCTGAAGCTACTGGAACATGTTTTGAAGCCATTGGAGCATTATGAACTGATGTAACCACCATTTTTTAGCATAATGATATAGGGCCAAGCCATTGAAAGCTGGACTAGGAGACGTAGCCCAGGAGGGGTGAAATTCTTCATCACTTGCAGTGTTGTGGTTATTTTTATGGTGTATTTGTCTGCTATTTTCTACTATTTCAAAGTTTAAATTCATGCTTTATGCATATAAGAATTTAACATAAAATCTCATAAAAAAACTCAATTTTAACACTTGCAATTTAAACTACCTCAAGAAAATTTACATATAGATCTCATATGGATCAAGTTTGGTATACGAACATAGGTTTTCTTTGCTGCTATGAGGATTCAATTGTTTGCAAGTGTTTCTGATGCTTATAAGGTTGAAGCTCAAGAGATGAGAAGGAAATCTTGTGGGTGCAGGTTCTCAAGTTGGGACAAGGCCAAGGAGTGCACATTTTCCACAATCTTCACCATAAATTCCACCTCAAATTGCATCTAAAGCTTCAGTAAGCATGTCACATGAAGGTGGAGATGATAATATGTTTGAAGATGAAAAGGCTTTCAGGAAATAATTCTTTGACATGACTAAGATGGTGAAGGTTCTCTATGAAGAGAGAAATTCAAGATTTCAGGGTGAAAGTTCCAAGCCTTCAAAAGGAGAGGGTTCTTATGGAGGAAAAGGAGGAGATGGTGAAATGCCTTCAAAAGGAAATGGTGATAAACCACCCTCTTCTCCACCATCATCTTCACCTCCATCCTCACCTTCATCTTCTTCGTCTTCCACAAAAATGGTCACTCAAACACCTCCACATACCCCAAGGGTTCATGGTAAAACTCCCTTATTAAAACTTGATATCAA
Source organism: Pinus albicaulis (assembly GCA_034641835.2). Classification (NCBI taxonomy): domain Eukaryota; kingdom Viridiplantae; phylum Streptophyta; class Pinopsida; order Pinales; family Pinaceae; genus Pinus; species Pinus albicaulis. The sequence goes on from CM076574.1 coordinate 36,811,013, forward strand.
ATTCGAACTATCTATGTATAATGGTGAAGTGAATGCTGAAATACTTGATAATTGGGTTCGTCAACTTGAAGTTTATTGTAGGATTCAGAACATCAAAGATGATGAAAACAAGATTCAACTGGCTTCATTAAGGTTGGAAAGTGTTGATTTGATTTGGTGGGAAGCCAAAACACAAGATGATAAGAAAAAACATGGTAACGTCTCAACCTCTTGGATAGATTTTATTTCTACACTTAGAAGAAAATTTTATCCATTAGCTTATATGTAGAAGGCTATTATGGATTGGCAGAATTTTAGACAACTAAAGGGTCAAAGTGTGCAAAGTTACACCCAAGAGTTTAGAAGAAGGTCTTTGATACTAGGTGTAGACTAAATCACAAGAAACTTTGTTGAAATATATTTGGGGTTTACAAAGTTATTTGATGCATACTATCCTTATGTTTAATCCTAAAAGTTTATAATAGGTTTGTGTTCAGGAAACACATCTTGAAGCAAGAGGGAAAAACATTTCACAAGAGGGTATAAAGAAGCCATTCACAAGTGGAGATAAGGGTAAGAGTAAGTTCAAAGGGAAAGGAAAGAAGAATGCATCCGTCAAGAAGGAAGGAGAAAAATTAACATGCAAACATTATTCCAAAGAGGGTCATGGTGAAGCTCATTGTTGGAAACATCATCCTGAGATGAAACCAAAGAAGTTTACAACAAAGGGAAGCAAAAGACAACTGAAACTACACAACATGACTTAGACTCCGATTCAGGAGATGAAACAAAGATCACAAAAATGGGAATGAAAGGTAAGGAAATAGCAAACACTAGCCTTCAAGTTGTCCTAATGATACTCAAGATGAGAAAACGAGAATTGAACTTTTCCATATTCGGGTTATTTCAAAGCATACCAAAATTGATACACTCTTTGATAGTGGTTCACAAGAAAATTTGATTTCCGAAGACTTAGTCAAGAAGTTAAATTTAGATACCATTCCTCATTCAAGACCTTATCCTTTATGTTGGATACACAAGAATGAAAACTTACAAGTGGCAAGGAAATGCATATTTAGATTTGAAATTACAACAAACTTTGTTGATGAAGTTGAACTTGATGTAGTTCCACTTGATATTTCTGGAATTGTTTTGGGAAGCCCATATTTGTATGATAGGAAAGCTATTTTTCATCGCCATGAAAACAAGTATCACTTGTTCAAATATGGTATTGAGTACATCGTTAGAGCACATCAAGAAAAACTAAATCTTTCACTTGTAAATGCCAGACAAATGAAGAGACTCATTAAATCTATCAAGAATTTTGTGCTTTTAATGGTCAAACAAAAGAATGATGTTGAGAATGAAGCTTTTCAAGGTTGTGACTCAAGATTGAAATCTGATTTGGTTGAGGTAGTTAACCACTATGATGAGATGTTTCAGGAGCCAAAAGGATTGCCTCCAAAGAGGGGAATCCAACATGAAATACAATTGCAGCAACATTGTCCTATTCCTAACATTGGCATGTACAGGATGTCAATGATGGAAAGTGCAGAAATTAAAAAGAAAATTCAAGAGTTGTTGGACAAAGGGATCATCAGACCAAGTACTTCTCCATGCGGGTCACCTATTTTTTTGGTTCCAAAGAAGGATGGAACATGGTGCATGTGTGTGGAATTCCATGCATTGAACAAAATTACGACAAATAATTGTTACCCACTTCCTAGAATTGACGATTTACTTGATAAATTGAAAGATGCTATGTATTTTACTAAGTGGGACTTAAGGAGTGGCTATCATCAAATTAGAATTGCTAAAGGTGACATATGGAAGACAACATTCAAAACAAAACAAGGTTTGTTTGAATGGCTAGTTATGCCTTTTGGTTTTTGCAATGCTCTTGCTACCTTCATGCATGTGATGAATGCATTATTAAGGCCATTTCTAGATTATTTTGGGATAGTCTACTTAGATGAAATCTTGATTTTCAGTAAATTTCTTGAATAACATGTCATGCATGTCAAAAAGGTACTTGATGTCTTGGAGAAAGAACAATTGTTTTTAAAGATGTCAAAGTGTGAGTTTGGAAAGACTTCTTGAGTGTATTTGGGTCATGTTGTTGGAGGAGGTGAATTGAAAATAGATCCCTCCAAGGTTGATTTCATTTTGAATTGGCCAAAGCCCAAAACAACTACGAAGGTAAGAAGCATTTTGGGAGAAACCCAATATTGGAGGAAGTTTATTGCTAACTTTTCTTCTATCACAACTCAATTGCAAGGACACAAGTGGATATTATTATTTAAACAACAAAAGAGACAGAGGAAAAGATCACTAAACCCAAAGATGCACCTATCATTTGAGCTGTGATTATGTTGGGGTAAATGCAATGCTGGTAGTCTATCTATTTTCTTAATAAGTAGGATTAATTATCCTACATAAGGAAAAGAATTAGAGTATTGGTTTCAAAGTGTGAAAGGGAAAAAAGTACTTGATGGCAAGGAAATCAATCATTATACTTCAGTTATCAATCCTCAGAATATCTGTAATAAACAGTTGCAAATAATTAAATCTTTGATGGGGCTTTTCAAGAATTCCCACTTGGTGATAAGGTAGTAAATTTGTTGACATGATTCTAGGCCTACAGTTAATGCCGTTTACTATTATTAAGAATAAATTTATTTTAAAATAATCATGTTGAAAAATATGCTTTATACATTTCTGGTGTATATGCAACTTTAAGTCAAGGGAACCAAGTAGAGGAATTGAATTATCACATGCATGATAACCTGTTGTACCATCCTGGTAAGCTTTGTATTTCATAGGGAGAAAGAGTAAAAATAATAATAGAGGCACATACTTCTCTTATTGCTAGTCATTTTAGTGCAAGTAAGATGGTGGCACATCTACAGAGGTATTGTTATTAGCCTCGTGTGCTTGAAAGCATGTCATGTTTTATTAGAGGTTGTTCATTATGTTCTCTTAGTAAGCCTAGAAATAGAAATTTAGGATTGTACACTCCAGTTCCAGTACCTTCTAGTCCATGGGAGAGTGTTTCTATGGAATGTGTTGGAGGAATTCCTATGTCAAAGAGGAATCATGATTATCTTTTTGTAGATGTGGATAGGTTCAACAAAATGTGTATTTTGATTCCATGTAAAAATAAAAGAACACGCAAATAGTCCGCTTCAAATATCTTCTGCATCAGCGGTGCATTGGGCTAGTGTGACGTATACTTTTCTTTGTATTGGGAACTTTTGGTCAAGATTGTGGGGGTTCATGGAAAACAAATTGAAAAATATTACAACATTTCTTCTGCAAAAATATGGTCAAATAGAGGTGGTGAATAGGATGATGATACATCTTCTTTGCAAAGAAGATGTATCATCATCCTGTTCACCACCTCTATTTGACCATATTTTTGCGGAAGAAATGTTGTAATATTTTTCAATTTGGTTTCCATGAACCCCCACAATCTTGACCAAAAGTTCCCAACAAAGCGAGAATATCGATCACTAACAATGGATGTGGGCAATCCAAAATGCACCCATACATTCTGAAAGAATAACTGAGCAGTTTGTTTAGCTGTAATTTTATTTTTACATGGCATCAAAATACACATTTTGTTGAACCTATCCACAACTAAATAAAGATAATCATGATTCCTTTTTTACATAGGAAGACCTCCAACAAAGTCCATAGAATCACTCTCCCGTGGACGAGAAGGTACTGGAAGTGGTATGTACAATCCTAAATTTATATTGGTAGGCTTACTAACAACACATAATGAACATCCTCTAATAAAACATGACACACTTTCAAATATACAAGGCCAATAACAATACCTGCAACCAGGCTGCCATCGTCTACTTGCAGATAACCAGCAATGAGTATGTGCCTCTCTTATGATTTTGACTCTTTATCCATGTGGAATACAAAGCTTACCAAGATGGTACAACAAGTTATCATGCATGTTCTAATCCAATTTTTCTACTTGGTTCCCTTGACTCAAAGTTGCATATACATCTTGAAAATCACTATCTAAAGCATACATAATTCTCATGCAAATAATTATTCTTAATAGTAGCATCATTAACAATAGGCCTAAGCTGTATGTCAACAAATTTATTATAATACCTTTTAACCTTACATGCCAAAGTGTTGTTGAAAGCCCATCAGCTCAAAGTGCTATTTGCAACTACATTTGTGATTGCAGAAAGTATTGCAATGTTTAAGATAATGATTTGTTTCCTTGCCCATCAAGTACTTTCCTTTCACACTTTGAACAATGCATACAATTCTTTCATATGAATGAATTAATCATTGCACCATTAAAATTTTCTAAATGAAAATAGATGACTTTATGCCCATGAGCCCATGGAATAATCACTAGCAGCATTCTAAATCTCAAATGTTAATCTTGGTGCAAATGCTGAGGTTAGTCTTTTCCTTCAATGCATCAAATGTCTTTTGTTGTTTTCCTTCAATGCATCAATGCAAGTACTGGAGTCTTAAGATTTATTGTCATGACTCAATAGAGTCAACATCATGTTTATAATACTCTTTCAGACAATTTTAAATGTAAAAAGAATTATTTTTTAGTCTAGAAAGTCCTAAAATATCCAAGAGTACAAGTCAACCCTAGGACCATCAAGTCGGCCTAAATAATGGAATTTGACCCCTTGAGAAGGCTATATAAAAGAGTAGTTCGACCTCATTTGAGACACACTCACTCACAAGTTTGCTATACAAGAAAATAATTTGATCTGTAGTTGGGTAGCTGCAATAAGGAGAGAAAAAGTTAAAGAAAAGGAAGGACACAATTTCTTGGTTTTTGGGCTATATCTTTCTCACACGTGTGAAATCCTAGGGTTTTTGGGTTGCAAAAAGAAGTCGAAGTTGCAGGACCTAGTTGCAGTAGGATGAAGTGCAACATCTTGTAGTTGGGATGAAGAAAAATCTTTCGAAACCTCAATGAACTTAGTAAAAGTTTTCTTGCTCTTGGAAGGTCCCAGGGGGAGGCTAATACAGGGTTTCCTCAGGATCTGCAAGAATGTTCCATACTTTCGATGGACCCTACTACATGAAAATGTGAAATCCATGAAAAAACGTAATGATAACCACTTTTTTCATGCATTTCACATTTTTTTGTGCTGTAGGGTCCATAAAAAATATGCAATATGGGTACTCCTTGGATGGAAGATTAAATTCCACATCCAACGAGTTCTTTTGCTCGAAATTTAAGTAAAAACATCGCGAGATAAGTTGATAATACAAGTTGAAAAAATATTTTTTTATTTTTTCCAACACAATAACCAATTAAACAGGAACTAGACCGAGCTCTCACTTTTTTAAAGGTAGCAAAAATTCATTTGATTTGTAAAAGTGTTAATTCAGAATGAACCTTTTTTTTTAGCATATTTATGATACATTAAATATTCTTTGTTCTTTTTTTTTTAAATGTTAGTGACTTTCATGCCAATTTTGAAAAGTGTTGATGCAAGCCCCTTTTTTGGGCTTAGTTTTTACACTTTAAATTTTCTGATATATTAAGTATGAATATATATATTTTTTATTTTTATTTTTATTTTCATGCAGATTTTTATTTTTATTTTTTCTTTTTCTTTTTTTCAGGGCATATTTTTGACACTTGATATTTTTGTCTTAAGTGGGCATTATTTTTTACTTAAACATTTAAATTTTAAAAAATAATTGTATAAAAAAACAAAGAAAAAATATAAAAAAACATATATATTTTTTAAAAAATGACAAAAAATTAACCCATAAAACGATCAATTTTCAAACATAAAAAAATAGAAAAAAACAAAAAAAATTAAAAAAGAGCAGAAAAGAACAAACAAAATTATAAAAAAATAATAGAAACTTTAATATATATATATATATATTAGAAAATAATAAATAAAATTAGCTTGGCAGCCCCGCCCTACGGTTAGGCGGGGGTGGCAAGCTGATTTCCAAAACCAGTTTTCCATCCCCGCCCTACGGTTAGGTGAGGGTGGCAAGCTGATTTCCAGAACCAGTTTTCCATCCCCGCCTAGTGGCCAAGGTGGCGAGGGCCAAGGTGGGTGTGGTTCCCAAATCATCCTCTAGCCCTCAACATAGTGGAGGGTGATTCCACGGATCACCTACAATGACATATCGCCCCCATCACGACGGAGGGTGATTCCAGGAATCACCGATAATGACATGTTGCTGCCAAAACGACGAAGGGTGATTCCAGGAATCACCCTCTTACTACGACACGACAGGTAGCCCCTAACACAGTGGAGTGTGATTCTTGGAATCACCCTCTGACCTAACATGATAGAGATTGATTATGGGTATCACAAATCACTCTTTGGCCCTGACACGCTGGAACGTGATTCTCGAAATCATCCTCTGGCCCCCAACCTGACAGAGGGTGATTCCGAAAATCACCCTTTAGCCTCCAACATGGTGGAGGGTGATTAGGGGAATCACCCATGTAACATTATTTCTACCAACATGGTAGAGGGTGATTCCCGGAATCACCCTCTCGCCCTGGCATGGCAGAAGGTGATTTTAGGAATCACCCTCTAGCCTCGGCATGATGGAGGGTGATTCTTGGTATCACCCTTTAGCCCCTAGCACGACAGAGGGTGATTCTCGGAATCACACTCTATCTCCCAACAAGACTGAGGGTGATTCTCATAATCACCCTCTCGCCCTCAACACGACAGAGGGTGATTCCAGGAATCACTTTCTAGCTCCGACACGACGTAGGGTGATTCCTCGAATCACTCTCTAGCTCTTAACGCAGTGGAGTTTGATTCCAAGAATCACCCATAGTGCCCTCTCGGCACCAACACAATGAAGGGTTATTCCAGAATCACCCTCTGGCCCCGACACTATGGAGGGTGATTCCTAAAATCTCCCTCTAGGCCCCAACATGGTAGAGGGCGATTCTCGAAATTGCCCTCTCACCCCCAACACGAAGGAGGGTGATTCATTGAATCAACTTTCTACCAAGGGGTCATGGTCTAGGGCGAGCACCCTCTCTCAACGACCAAGGGGTCGTGGGCCAATATGCCCACCCTGGCCTGTGACCCCTTGGCCACTGGGTGAAGGTTCCCACCCCTACCCATTCACTGAGGGGCCCTAGGCCAGGGTGCCCGCCCTAGCCCGCGACCCCTTGGTCACTGGTTAGGGCTGGCAGACTGATTAGATATATATATATATATATATATATATATTAATTTTTTTTTTTTTTTTTTGTCTTTTTAAATTTTTTTTGTTTTTTCTTATTTTTTATGTTTGAATTTTCATTGTTTTATGGGCTATTTTTTGTTGTTTTTTTCATGTTTATTTTTTTATATTTTTGTTTGTTTTTTTATACAATTTTTTTATAGTTGATTTTTTTTTTGGGTCATTTTTAAGTTTTAAGTTTTTTTTTTCCATGCTTTTTTTAGATTATGGTTTAATTTATTTATTTTTATTTTTGTTTTGTTTTTTAATTATTTTTTTTGATTTTTTTTTTTTTTTTTTTTTGCTGTAGGGGTTGTGTCGATGTTCGACTAGCAACCCAATCCCATTATGTGTCAATTTGATAGTTGATTTTTCAGTTTTCATTTCAATGAATCACGTTCGTCTCCACTATGTGTTAATTTGATGGTTGATTTTTAAATTTCAATTGCAATGGGTCAAACATGCCCCCACTGTGCCACTTAATGGTTGATTTTTAAGTTTTTGTTGCAATGTGCCAAGTTGTCTTACACTAATATTTTAAAAGAACTATATTTTTAGCATTTGGTATAATGACTTTTTGATTTAGGTATTTATTTTAAGGTTTAATGTAGTTATGATATTTGATCTCAAAATATGTTGAAAATATAAGGTTTGTTATAGTCATGATAATTGCTTTTAATTCCATGGTTGAAAAATGTTGAGATTTGAAGGTTTTTTGGAGTCGTGATATTTTTTGTTTAACACCATGGTTGAAAAATGACAAAATTATAACGTTTTTTCAGAGTCATAACACCATGGTTGATTTTTTTTGTAAATTTTAGGTTTTTTGGAGTCATGGTATTTTATCCTCAACGTATTATTGAAAACTATTGGAATTTTATTTATTTTTTGAGTCATGGTATTTTATTTTTAATTTCATTGTTAAAAATATTTGATCAACCATTTCCCAAGTGGCTTCTTCAGGCCCAAAGTGTCTCCATTGCACTTTGACTTGCTTGATCATTCGATTCCAGAGTGTGAGCTTCCTTTGATCTAGGATGCATAGTGGATTTGGCTGGAACTCTCCCTTTGGTTCCACATGTAGCACAAACCAATCAATCACATGATTAGAGTCTTGTACATATCTTTTAAGCAAAGAAACATGGAAAACATCATGGAATTTTACCAACGGGGATAACGCCAACCTATAGACCACTGACCCTATCCTTTCTAACACTTCAAAAGGCTCACAAAACTAGGGTGCCAACTTGGCACATGACCCAGTCTTTAGATAACTCTTCTTGGGATTAATGTGCAAATACACATGTTCCCTGACTTAAAACTCTTTGTGAACTCTATGTTGGTTCACATAGATATTCTACTTGTCCAGAGCCACCTTTAAATTCCTTTTGTTGGTTTTAATTTCTTGTTGCATTTATTTCAACATCTAAGGCACAATTAGGACCCTATTCACTGGATCAATCCAACTAATAAGAGTGCTACAACTCTTCCCATAAAGTGCCTCAAATGGGCACATTTTCAGATATTCTTGGTGCCCATTATACAAGTGGAAGATATTCTTCCCACTTTTTTCGATTGTGCATTACATATATCCTCATCATGTACTCAAGGATTCTATTTGTCCTCTCTGTATTCCCATGAGTGAATGTTTAAATATAATGAAAGACAATTTTTCCCCAAGCCTACAAATAGTTTATTTTAAAACCTTGAAATGAATTTTGCTTCTCTATTTAAGATGATCCTCTTGGAAGCTCCATACAATATCACAATCTCCTTTATGAATATTTGAGCCACCTCACTCATTGAGTTAGTGGATTTGATGACACAAAGTGACCCACCTTGCCAAAATTTTCCACCATAACCATGATTGTGTCATGTTGTTTGGATGTTTTTGGCAACCTCGTAATGAAGTCTATAGAAATTACTTCCCATTTCCATTTTTTAATGGGAATGAGCTGCAATACACCAGTTGGGTGCTTGCACTTAGCCTGCACTGACACTCCATTCACTTAGCAATGAAATCAATTACCTCTCTTTTCGTGTCAGGAAAATAATAGAAATTCTTGATGGATGTGAAAATATTTTGATATCCTGGATGACTAGAGTATGGCTTGGCATGAAATCCCTTTAATATGAGTTTCTTAAATTCACTATTATTTGGCACATAAATTTATTCTTGGATATAATCAATCCATATCCTGTAAGACAATATTCCTTGTCCTTTTCATTCTCACATATTTGTTGTAGCTTTTCCTTTATCTGCTGATATTTTTCATCCGGTTTCCCTACATTTTTAATCTTTTATTCAAGGTAATTTCTATAAGAAATTATGGCTTCTATGTGGTTTATTTTCACTCTTATGCTGGTCGAATCAACAAATTTGTTTTCCTTTCCCTTTATGTACTTAATTTCAAAATCAAATTTGTTGAGTGTGTCCAGCCATCTAGATTTCCTTGCATTTAATTTGATTGTTCAAACAAATACTTTAACCCTCCAAGATTGGTCATTAGAATAAATATTTTTCCAAGGAGGTAGTGCCTCCAAATTTTCAATGCATGGATGATAACCATCAATTCGAAATAATGGGTTACATAATTTTTCTCATGTTCATTTAGCTTTTGTGATTCATAACAAACCACTTGCCCTTCTTGCATTAAGACTCCATTGAGTCCTTACATGCATGAATTTGTGCATATAATGAAATATTTCTTAAGGCCTGATATTCTTAACACTGGTGCATTGGTGAGTGCTTGCTTTAGCTGATGAAAACTTGCCACACATTCAGTTGTCCATTCAAACTTCTTGCCTTTATTTTGCAATACAATAATTGGGTAGCCAATTTTGGAGAAATTTTTGATAAATTTATATAGTAGCCTTCCAATCCCTTTAATGACCTAATCCCAATGACTTTTTTTGGTATCAACCACTCCATAATTGCCTTTATTTTCTCTGGATCGACTGCTACTCCTTCCTGTTATCACTCTCCCCAACTTCCTAAGGCTATGATTGGAGAAAGGTAACCACAGACCAAAATTTAGGTCAGGTAGCTAGCCCTACCCAGACCAGAGAGGCTCTCTCTATGTCACTTTGCAGTCAAAGGGATGACTGGATATAATGTTTTAGGTTAGTTATGATGCTCAATGGATTAAGGTTTTTTGTTTGTTTGGAGTTTTGCTGGATAGGAATGACAGTTAGGAGACTAGGTCTAAGGTATTGATCTGATTTCAAAGGTTTAATTGCAGAGGTAAGGGTGAGGTCAGGTAGGTAAGCTAAGAAGAATGATTTATTTGCCATTGTGTATAGAGTGAAATGAGAAGGAATCAGAATGAGCATGAAACTGAATTCATTCATCAGAAGAGCAAGACAATTTCATGAAAATCTTATGAAAAACAGAGCATCAAAAGCATGTTTTCTGTTAATAACTGATAAGATTTAGCATAAAGAAGCATATATGTGGAAGATGAGTAACATAAAATTCAACATCATGAGTTTATAGAGAAAAAAAAAATGCTCAAGGGCATACCACTGGAGTCTCAACACTATGTCTACAACACTGTCCTTGATTACATTGGCAAAAGCTTGTACAATAGCTCCATTGCAAATAACAACTATCCAACCAAAATATCCAACTCCTCCATCTATGTTCTTCCTATTTATAACTTTAGGTGCTTTTACAATGGGTCTTCCAGCAAGTCCAGAACTTCGAATACCTCTAATGACACTTTGACTAACATAAAACATATTACAAGGAGAAAAATTAGAGATATGCTATTTTTAGGAATTTAAAATCTAACAGAACTCTGATACACTTTATTACATTTAACAAACTTTACAAGACCATTTCTTTCTGATATACATCGAAAATATCATGTGCTTGAGGTGTCCATGACCATGAATGAACAATAAATACCCTGACCAAGATAAGAGATCTGTCTTAGAGCTTTGAGGAGGTGCTATTATATTTGCTGATAGATATCAAAATCTTTTAAAACAAGTGCTGCCAGAAATTCCTAGAAAAACCTGTAACTTCCTCTGAAATCCTGCCTATGCTTTCGAAAGCGTGCTGATACTGGCGACGTATTGGAATGAGAGTGGAGGGGAGTGAAGTGAAGCGTGGGAATGGAAAGTAAGCGAAAGGCGTGGGAATGGAACAATAAGCAGGAGAAGCTATTAAGTGGAATAATAATAAGTGGGAGGAGTAAGTGCATTAAAATATATCACAATCAAAATAATAGAGTGGAGCGGAGTGAATACATTATCAGGGCAGAATTTTAATGCGATATATCGCAATTGCAAGACGGAGGGGTTATCACTAATCGGGGATCGAAGCTTATCGCATATCGGTGATCAAAGGATTATTGCATTTCGCAATCAAAGGATTATCGCATTTCGCAATCAAAGGATTATCGCATTTCACAATCAAAGGGGGAAACATAGATGGTTAGCAATAGGATTTGCGATATGCGATAAGCGAAGTGACGTGGCAGGGAAATGGGTCCTAGTGTTATTGCAATCATGGGTTTTTTGGAAGCGGCAACAGATGGTAAAAAAGAAATTGCAAAATAGCAATTGTAAAATAAGGTAAGGTAGGTCCACAAAGAAATACGATAGTGCGGTATGACGTGGCGGTAGGCGGGTCCCACTATTATCACAATCGGTGATTTAAGGAGGCAGGAGTAAGTGAATGCATCGAGAATTTGCGATTTTCAATGAAGTAGGTCCCATTAATGGTTTTAAAACGGAAAAGAGATAAATAATAGAAATGTAATAAAGTGGCCCAAAGCGTAACAAAGGAGTTTTGAAGTGTTTAAACGCTACATGAGCGTAACAAAGGAACCAGACGCTGAGATAACAAATCATAACATAATTGAATTTGGAGGGTTTAAAGTGGATTTAAATGGAATTTGAGTGCTGGAATTTGGATTTTAGGAAAAATGAAGGGTATAAAGGCTCTTCATATACATGAAAGGGTAAATAACAAATAAATTGAAGCTAGTTTTTCCTTTCATAAGCTGAATATGACCCTTTTACATTTTATAAAATTTTAAATTCTCCTTTATCAATTTTAAATGACAATGAAATGATATGACCTTGAAAGTGATGATAGCCATGGATGAGATGAGGGAGCAACAAATATGACCTAGAATTCTTCAGTGACCAAAATTTATTTTGAAAACTTGTTTGAAAAGTCCAAATATTGACCTATGACTTTTAGGAAAACAACTAAAAGAGTTTTTTTTTATCAATGACATACCTGGGCTAACATTAGCTCCAGCTGGGGATGGAAGCTCCTTTAGGAGGTGTCAAGAACATCGTAGATTATGTAGCCTTACCACTGGGCGATGGAGTCAAACTGGACTTTGAAAAACTTTGACAAACTGGAAATGATGAACTAATTCTGGAAATGACTTTGACTAGAAAAAATTGACTTGACTCTAACTTGACAACTGACTCTGACTGAAACAAAAATTACAAAAATTATTGATGGCAACATATCATCGAGACTTGAGGGCTTCAAATTCTGATGAAAACCACCCGCATGCTGAAGACATATGTACGATCATGTGATATGATATTTCCAGTGTAACCAATCCAACAAATGGATACTTACTGAAATCCTACTCACATGTTCCATGAGTATGCAGGAGAAAAATGAAAGTGGAAACTCAAATTTTCCACTGAATCCAATACCTGTATTGACAAACCTGGCAAATTATTCCTCTATTGATGACTGCAACAAACTCACCAGAGGATCATGGAACACATGTAACATATGATCTTCTGGTTGATTAAAATCAGGAAAACAAACCTTATTCCACAATGCTGGTTTGTCTATATGTTGAAACTAATTCCCAAAAAATGGAATGGGAGAAAAATATTTTTCATTCTCATGATCCAAAATAGATAAGGGTTCTGAATTTTCTTGAATTTCATCAAATACAAAAACAAGATCATATGCAAACAGGATGTCTTCATCATTAACTAGATCACATCGAAGTTGGTGAGGTCATTTCAACTCACCATTAGAATCATGAAATAAAACTTGGCTTTCATAATTCAAATATGGTTGATATTTAATTACGAAAGAAAATACTGTCTGTTGGAGATGTTCTTGTGGATCATAAGGCTGCTGCAAATAAACAAATGTTTCTTCAATGATATGCTCAATAACTTTTACTTGAAGATTGGCAAGAGGAATTTGTTCGAAAACCACAGTGCTAATGTGTACACCCACAAGATCTAAAATAAGATTTTCCTTTTCATTATTCTCCTCTTCTTGATTAGTTTCAGGCTGCTAAATTTCTTCCTTAACCTCTAGCCGATCAGTGTGTTGTGTTGCTGCCAGAATTGTTTCTCGTGGGGAATATTTATGAGAATTTAGACAATATACATCATTTGTTTATTCATCAATCAAAGAGGAGGCTACTGTGTGCTGAGTATGATCTTGTGTATTAGAGTGATTAGATTCTTCAGATTGTTGTTGGAAGGAAACATCATAGAAGGCTCCAATTATCTCTTCATCATCCATACATTTGATATCATCAATTCCTTTAAGATATGAAATAAAACCTTCACAATAATCACAACAACTTTGTAAAAGAGACAAAGGAAGACGAGACTTCCCATAATGCTCGAATAACACTCTATGGAAATCTTTAAGAGAACATAAGCTTCCTTCCGGTAACCCTTCATACCATATTCTAGCTTTATCTTCTAGGGTAGCCATAAAAATTTTCATTAAGAAATCCTAAGGAAACTAATTCTTCAGTTTACATACATGCATGTGAAATCTAACTAGATGTAGAACAGCCTCATCCTCGTTTCCATCTATGAATTTGGACGGATAAGTTTGCCAATCTATGAAAGGAATTTGATTTGAAAAACTAGGAATGTGAGCACGATTCATAGGAGCATACCTTCTAGCAGTTGAATCCATCTTGAAAATAGTGAAATCACCAAGAAATTCTTCAAGCTACCGATTTTTGAACAGTGGAGTCACCATGAAAACTCTGAACTTTTGGATTATTTGGAAGTGGAGTCGCGAGGTGAAAGATGCACAACCTTTCTTGTGCCTGACCACTATTCACCACCAGTAATAAGAGCTAATATTTTTCATTCTTTCCCGAGAAATGTTTAGCCTTCGCTCCCCAGCAACAACGCTAAAATTTTTATATTCTCCCCAACTTCCTAAGGCTGTGACTGGAGAAAGGTAATTGCAGACCAAACTTTAGGTCAGGTAGCTAGCCCTACCCAGACCAGAGAGGGCTCTCTCTATGTCACTCTGAAGTAAAAGGGATGACTGGATATAATGTTTTAGGCTAGTTATTATGCTCAATAGATTAAGTTTTTTTGTTTGTTTGGAGTTTTGTTGGATAGGAATGACAATTAGGAGACTAGGTCTAAGGTATTTATCTTATTTCAAAGGTTTAGTTGCAGAGTTAACGGTGAGGCCAAGTACGTAAGATGAGAAGAATTATTAATTTTCCATTGTGTATAGAGTTAAATGAGCATTAAACTGAATTCATTCATTAGAAGAGCAAGACAATTTCATGAAAATCTTATGAAAAAAATAGCATGGAAAGCATGTTTTCTGTCAATAAACTAATAAGATTTAGCATAAAGAAGCATATATGTGGAAAATGAGTAACATAAAATTCAACATCATGAGTTTACAGAGAAAAAAAAAATGCTCAAAGGCATACCACTAGAGTCTCAACACTATGTCTGCAACACTGTCCTTGATTTCATTGGCAAAAACTTGTACAATAGCTCCATTGCAAATAACAACTATCCAACCAAAATATCAAACTCCTCCTCCATCTATATTCTTCCTATTTATATCTTTAGGTGCTTTTACAATGGGTCTGCCAGAAGTCCAGAACTTTGAATACCTCTAATGACACCTTGACTAACAAAAAACAGATTACAAGGAGAAAAATTAGAGATATGCTATTGTTAGGAATTTAAAATCTAACAGAACTCTGATACACTTTATTACATTTAACAAAATTTAAAAGACCCCTGCTTGCTGATATACATTGAAAATATCATGTGCCTGAGGTGTACATGACCATGAATGAACAATAAATACCCTGACCAAGATAAGAGATCTATCTTCGAGCTTTGAGGAGGTGCTGTTATATTTGCTGATAGATATCAAAATATTTTAAAACAAGTGTTGCCAGAAATTCCTGGAAAAACCTGTAACTTCCTCTGAAATCCTGCCTATGCTTCCGAAAGTGTGCTGATACTGACGACGTATCAGAATGAGAGTGGAGGGGAGTGAAGTGAAGCACGGGAATGGAAAGTAAGCGAAAGGCGTGGGAATGGAACAATAAGCAGGAGAAGCTATTAAGTGGAATAATAATAAGTGGGAGGAGTAAGAGCATTAAAATATATCACAATCACAATCACAGACTGGACTGGAGTGAATACATTATCGGGGTAGAATTGTAATGCGATATATCACAATCGCAAGATGGAGGAGTTATCACTAATCAGGGATCGAAACTTGTCGCATATTGGGGATTAGAGGATTATCACATTTCGCAATCAAAGTATTATTGCATTTCGCAATCAAAGGATTATCGCATTTCAAAATCAGAGGGGGAAACATGGATGGTTAGCAAGAGGATTTGCAATATGCTATAAGCGAAGTGACGTGGCAGGGAAATGGGTCCTAGTGTTATCGCAATCATGGGTTTTTTTGGAAGTGGCAGTAGATGGTAACAAAGGAATTTCAAAATAGCGATTGTGAAATAAGGTAAGGTAGGTCCACAAAGAAATACGATAGTGTGGTATGACGTGGTGGTAGGCGGGTCCCACTATTATCACAATCGAGGATTTAAGGAGGTAGGAGTAAGTGAATGCACTGAGAATTTGCGATTTGCAATGAAGTAGGTCCCATTAATGGTTTTAAAGCAGAAAAGCGATAAATAATAGAAATGTAATAAAGCGGCCCAAAGCGTAACAAAGGAGTTTTGAAGTGTTTAAATGCTACAGGAGCATAACAAAGGAACCAAATGGTGAGATAACATATCGTAACATAATTGAATTTGGAGGGTTTAAAGTGGATTTAAATGGAATTTGAGTGTTGGACTTTGGATTTTAGGAAAAATGAAGGGTATAAAGGCTCTTCATATACATGAAAGGGTAAATAACAAACAAATTGAAGTTGGTTTTTCCTTTCATAAGCTGAATATGACCCTTTTAAATTTTATAAAATTTGAAATTCTCCTTTATCACTTTTAAATGAAAATGAAATAATATGACCTTGAAAGTGATGATAGCCATGGATGAGATTAGGGAGCAAAAAATATGACCTAGACTCCTTCAGTGACCAAAATTTATTTTGAAAACTTGTTTGAAAATTCCAAATTTTGACCTATGACTTCTAGGAAAACAATTAAAAGAGTTATTTTTTATCACTGACATACCTAGGCTAACATTGGCTCCATCTGGGGACGGTAGCTCCTTTAGGAGGTGTCAAGAACACCGTAGATTAGATAGCCTTACCATTGGGTGATGGAGTCAAACTGGACTTTAAAAAACTTTGACAAACTGGAAATGATGAACTAATTCTGGAAATGACTTTAACTAGAAAAAAATGACTTGACTCTAACTTGACAACTAACTCTGACTGAAACAAAAATTACAAAACTTATTGATGGCAACATATCATGGAGACTTGAGGGCTTCAAATTTTGATGAAAACCACCCGCCTGCTGAAGACATATGTACAATCATGTGATATGATCTTTCCAGTGTAAACATTCCAAGAAATGGCTATTTATTGAAATCCTACTCACATGTTCCTTGAGTAGGCACGAGAAAAATGAAAGAGGAAACTCAACTTTTCCACTGAATCCAATACCTGTATTGACAAACCTGGGAAATTATTCCTCTACTGATGATTGAAACAAACTCATCAGAGGATCATGGAATGCATGTAAAATATGATCTTCTAGATGATTTAAATCAGGAAAACAAACCTTATTCTACAATGTTGGTTTGTCTATATGTTGAAACTAATTCCCAACAAATAGAATGAGAGAAAAATATTTTTCATTCTCATGATCCACAATAGATAAGGGCTTTGAATTTTCTTGAATTTCATCAAACAAAAAAACAAGATCATATGCAACTAGGATGTCTTCATCATTAACTAGATCACATAGAAGTTGGCGAGGTCACTTCAACTCATCATTAAAATCATGAAATAAAACTTGGCTTTCATAATTCAAATATGATTGATATTTAATTACGAAAGAAAATACTATCTGTTGGAGATGTTCTTGTGGATCATTTGGCTGCTGCAAATCAACAAATGATTCTTCAATGATATGCTCAATTAATTTTACCTGATGATTGGAAAGAGGACTTTGTTCGAAAACCACAGTGCTAATGTGTACACCCACAAGATCTAAAATAAGATATTCCTTTTATTTATTCTCCTCTTCTTGTTTAGTTTCAGGCTGCAGAGTTTCTTCCTTAACCTCTAGTTGATCAGTGTGTTGTGTTGCTGCCAGAATTGTTTCCTGTGGGGAATATTTATGAGCATCTAGACAATATACACCATTTTTTTCTTCATCAATCAAAGAGGAGGCTACTGTGTGTTGAGTATGATATCGTGTATTAGAGTGATTATCTTCTTCAGATTTTTGTTGGAAGGAAACATCATCCCCGAGGTGGTTGGAATGGAACCTCGGCCTCTATTTTTAAAAAACATTTCATAAATAGCTTGGTGCGGGCATTACACTGGGATAGAGCACCAAGTGGCACGGGCTTAGTGTAAAATTCCCAGGTCAGTGCGAGGATATAAAGGGCTACTCGCGCCAAGGAAAAAATAGGGATTTCCACAGCTCTGCTCAGGGAAATGTCAACAAGAAGAATGTTGCCTTCATCAAAAGGTATGCAAGGATGTAACTTGCAAAGCATGACACTGTGCATTGGTCACAAAAATGACCCTCCAATGTGCGAGTTGGGGATTGCAGGGACAATGAAAAAATACTATGTAATAGATGCCCCCTAAAGCATGAGGTCTGAGGGAGAGGGAGGGGCAAAATGATTTTTGAGAACGCGTTCGAACCAAACACCGCTGTCAGAAAACCTGCAATTATAAATACAACTGATATCTCTGATACATGAACATGTGGCATGGGTGCAACCATCCATAATAGAGTATAAAAACTGAGATCTAGGTATGGATGCAACCATCCAGTAGTAAAGATAAACAAATAGACTCAGGTATGGTCGTAGTTATCCAATCAAAGAGTCATGCAATAAGTCATGATAATTCACAATGAACCCACAACCTGGATCTTATTAGACAAAATCCAGGGTCTTGCACTCCATCTCGACCCGAACAAGTACAATTTCTTGCATGCGAATGTATGAGTTGAAGTCGAACATGCAAGAAAATTGTCTGATTACCAGCCAATGATGAAAGCTGTTAATAGATGCGAGAGAAACCACCAATAATGACAATGGATCTCAAGGTACACAAGGTACAATCCACGGAATGTGAACAATGATCTGGCGTCGAACACCCGTGGACTCAGTTGATCGAAGGCCAATGATGTGGACCTTGCGTCAAATGTGAAGAACGTGCTATTAAGGCATGCAGGCTCCAAGGTACCGGAAGGAGTCTCTAGATCAGATCTCTGGATAATGAGTTGAAATTGACAGGAAGTGACCTGGTCGAAGGAGGGCCATAATGTTTCCCACATCATCGACACGAGACAGAGGAATATGATGTTTGCAAATCAGGACCAATAGAATATCAGAGGGAGGTTGAAAAACTGCAGAGGTGAACTTCTCTTGAACATATCAGTAGCACGACACTGGATTTGGCAGTATTTGACATCAAAGGATCTAAGGTCATGATGACATGGAAAAGAGAAAATGAGAGGTCAAAAGAGATTACCCAAACCCATGGAGGCAAAAATGACGAAATGAGATGTCCCCAACCTGATACGAATGCAGACAAGTGCCATGTTCAAGAGCGACATACTGCCAACACAACTAAAATATGGTTCCATTTCCCCCCACCATTTCTGGCGAGTACCCCAATTATTTTTTGAAAACAAGCTTGAAGGGGATAGCATATGCTTGCACTATAAGTTTTTCCTTCAGACAAATCCATCCTAGTACATTTTACGAGCCCTAGGAAGGAGGAACTCAATGTCATAGTGACGAGGTCCGATGTCATCAGGGTTTAACGAGTCTGACAAAGGGAGAACTCGACATCTTTTCATGTTTAGAGAGTTTGAAAATAAGACAGAAAAGAAAAATCCAGCAGTCCCTTTTCGTAGGTAGTCTCACAGATCCGAAAAGGTAGAAAACTATGTCTGAGAGAACCTATTAGTCGCGACAAGCTAAGGTATTCCTTTTTCGTAAATAATCAATCCCAGCCCAAAAAAGGGGTAAATGTATACTAGGTGGATATCATTTCACAGCCATTTAGCGAGTTCAAAACGACAAGTGTCTCAGAAATATTTTCAATTTTAGGGAGTTAGAAAAGAGTTGAAAGATGACTCCAATAGTGAATTTTTTGTGTTTTTACCGAGTCTAAAAAAGTATAAAATATAACTCGTCACTTCATCCTTGTCGCATGAAAAACCTGTTGCTGCACAAGAGACATGTAAAACATATTTTTCGAAAAAAATATCATAAAATAATAAAAAAACATGCCTTAAAACCTAATTAGGGTTGTAAAAAGTTATAAAAGGCCAATAATAGTAAAAAAAAATTACTTTTCACTTTTTACCTCTTGTGGAGCAATTTTTACTCATTTTACTGTGCAATCTTGCGGCGACGATAACGACCAATCTAGTACATCAATCGCAAATCCGTCAACTCCAGGTAAGAGCTGAGATCCCTATTGTCATTTTAAGCTATTTTTTTCTTCCTGCATTTGTCAATTTTGAATTTGGGGGGAGAAATTGCAAAATTTAGGGCTACGTGGTTAGTGCAGGTTTCGGGCACGAAGTCGCGCCGACCGCCCTATTTTTAACATTAGGGTGCGCCCATTGGCGCGACTGTTTGAGAAACAGTCGCGCCAACGGCGCAACTCAATTTCAAGCAAAAATACTCACCAAATGTCCAAATTATTTACAAATTCAAGGATAAATATTAAATAATATCACTTGTATGTGTATGTTTGCAGGTAGAACAGAGAAAAATGGTCATTGAAAGGAAAGAATGGGAACATAGTGAGGAAGATGAATTAGCCATGGAAAATGAGGGAGTCATGGAAGCCCTCAGGAAATGTGGTTTGAAAAAATTCTTCCTCACACCATGTCTCCGAGCCCAACCGGAATTGCTACAATGTCTTATCAGTATATGGGATGAAGATCAAGAGAATTTCATCCTACGGGATTAAGAACTTGAGATTGATGTTTCCGAAGTATACTTCATTACAGGATTATCACGGAGAGGTGCAGCACCACTCCTGACTGGCACTCGACCCTGTGTGGAAAACATGTCCATAGTGATAGACAGGGTATGTCGAGGAGCGTGGAAAGGAACCGGTAGTGGGAAAGTTGATATACAAACAATCCCGGATTTGACACTACGCGTGGTAATGCATACCATCACTCATGCTACAGGATCACAAGCACCGCACGAAGCAACGAAGAAACAGTTGCTTCTTGATGTGGAATGTATGGCGCCGACCCTCTTTAACTGGGAAGAGGCGGTGACCATAAAAATGAAGCGCCAATTAACCAAGTGCAAGAAGGCCAAACTGAAACAATTTGGTTATGGATCTACCCTGGTATTTTTCTTCTTGGAACGATTACCAATTTTTCAGCGACAGGAGGTTATAGTTCCGAATCCACCAGCGAAAGAACCTCGGATGGCCCGATAGGCAGCACTGATGCCAAGGACAGAGGGCGGCCAACAGATGTCTTGGAGGCCGAAATTTTTTGATTGGCTCCATCGACAATTGATTGTCGTGGAGGAATGGCCCTACTCTAGCACATACTTCATTGGTGACCCAGACCTCCCACTCACGGAGGGAGAAGATTGGGACGAAGAATTTGGGTAAGACTCAATTTTTGAATTTTATGAGTATTATGATTTTTTTTTTTTAATGTATGTTTTGACATTAAATCCATGTGATGCAGATGTTGGCCTAGAGAGACCTGCCGGCATGTCATCAATAGCGAGGTGAGTCCCTCGCGATTTTGACCCTCAAGGTGAGGGTAGCGAGGAAGATGGGATAGTGCGCAACCTGGAGGGGATCACCCGAGGAGTCCCAGATTATGCACATTTTGATGATGTTCCTCACGCCTACCAGAGACACAGTGTAGGATTATCTAGCCGAATCCACCGCTTGCTGAGGCGGCTAATACGGGCTGTGACATGTTATCACGAGCATCATGTTGATTAGACACCTAGGTTTATTTTATCTGCATATTTTGCGAGACATGATGTCTCAGGATGTAACAGAAACATACACATATTTTTTGACATTATGATGCACACAATTGCAAACATGCGATATATATATATATATATATATATATATATATATATATATATCTATTTCCTTACATGGATCTCTTTAAATATGATGATGTTTTTACAAATTATGAAAATGTCTATCTAATACAATGTTGGCCACTGTATCAGTTAACGTGTTCATTTGTCTAGGAATATGTTGATAAGTAATGAAATCAAAATGTCTTTCCAACAAACAAATATGTAAATACAATCTCAGAATGTGCGGATTTCTAACCGAATAATGATTATTGATTTGTAGAACAACAAGCTGTGAATCTAGATTTACAAGCAATGCGCGTATGTCGAGGTTAATTGCCTCGGTTGATAGCTCAATGATAGCGCTATATTCAACAACATTGTTTTTAGTTCATCCTATACAAATACCTTGCAGGTCTATCAACTCACCAGTAGGATTATAAATTACCCAGGCAGACGAAGACAAATTCCTGGTACTGCGGGAGGCACCATTTGCGAAACCGACATAAGGGGTAATAGACATATGCACGATAAGCAAGACCCAATAAGCAAGAAAACACTCACAAAGCACACCAAACCCAAAACATGTACACAAATGAAAATAACACCTATGTACACCTGATATGCACAAATGACTTATGCATAATATTTTTTGAGATACAACCCATTTTTGGGCTGTTCAAGAGGATGGCCTTCATAGTCAAGTAGCTCATAGACCCCATTCTGAAACACACGTTTAACGATGTAGGGCCCATGCCACATAGGTTTAAATTTACCTGCCCCCAGCTTATAATGAGCTTGGTCATATAGGAGGACGAGATCTCCTTCAATGAAAGAATGAGGGGAAACTGATTAATCAAAATGAGCTTTGACTCGCTTCTTTTGTGCCTCGATGACCAAAGCAGCTAAGCGACGAGTTTCATCTAACCTCTCTAGGTAAAGGAGACACTCTTCTTCCAGCGAAGTATCAGGGAGTAATTCCACAACTAGCTTGAGTGAAGGTATTTCACATTCAATCGGGAGAGTAGCTTCCAGACAGTAAACCAATTGAAAAGGGGTGAATTCGGTCACACTCTTCACTGAGGTTCAGTATGCCTAAAGACCCGAAAATAGCATGAGATGCAAGTTTGATTTGTGGATCCCAATCATATGCTGAAGCATTGTGACAAGAACTTTATTCATAGCTTCATCCTAGCCATTGGCTTGAGGGTAGTACGACGTTGAGCTATCATGATGCAGACCCAACTTAGAAGTCAACTCCGCCACCATATAATGCCGAAAATGGGAACCATGATTGGTAATGATGGATTGAGGGACACCAAACCTAGCAAAAATATGATTGAAAATTAACTGAGCAGCTGTCTTACCGTCAGCGACAAGTGTAGGCATTTGTTTGGCCCATTTGGTGAAGTAGTCCACGGCTACGATGATATAAGCATGCCCCCCGATCGAGTGAGGGTTACACGTCATAAAATCGATGCCCCATTTGGAAAAGGGACCAACAGTAATGACATGGTGAAGGGGAACATGTGGCGCACACATCTTGCGTTGATAAATTTGGCAATCATGGCATTTACGAACTGCGACAATACAACCTTTGAAAATGGAAGGCCAAAAATACCCGTCACGAAGTATCTTTTGTCCAATAGCATAACCATACATGTGACCACCACATGCGCCACTGTGACAATCATTCAACACTTTCTCAGCTTCCTCTAGGGTCAAACATCAGTGGAGTATGGAATTAACTCCAACGCGATAGAGCGTATCTCCGACTATGCGATAAGGTTGCGAGTGATGTCGGATACAACGGTGGGCATCCTTGGTCAAATCAGACCAGAATGTGGAAGTCTAGAGATATACGATGATATCGCCGTACTAGGGATCGAGAGTGCTAATCAAGAAAAGTGTATCGTCTGGAATATGGTCCTCAGAACGAGATGGAGTGGAGTCGGAAGGAAGGGAACAAATCAAATCAGCAAATACTAGAGATTTCTTTGATTTGGTAGTAGTAAATTCCAAATCAAACTCTTGGAGGATAATGATCCACTTTGAGTATTTACCCCCCAGCAATTGTCGAGACAAAATATAGGTCATGGGGTTGCAATCAGAAATCACAGTCATCGTACGCAAAAGGATATAATGACGAAAACGCTGGACGACCTGGACCACAGCCAGTGCTAACTTCTCGGCATGAGCATAACACGTTTCAGGATCGTGAATGTTACAAGACAGGTAATAAATGACATGTTCATGACTATCATCATCGTCTTGAACCAAAACCATGGCAATTTTACTAAAAGCGGCAGCTAAGTAAAGGGAAAAATCATGATGATAATTTGGAGAACGTAACAAAGGAGAGTTGACCAACAATGTCTTGAGTGTAGAAAAATATTGCTGAGCAACCTCATCCCAAAAGAAAAAGACGTCCTCTTTCTAAAGTCGCGTGTATCCTTTAGCTACTTCGGCATAGTTTGGGATAAAATGGTGTAGAAAGTTGGCCTTACCTTGCAGACTCTGCAACTGATTTAATGGGGATGGAGAGGGGAGATTAAGAATAGCCTCAACCTTAAGTGGATCGAGGCGAATTCCATCTTTAGATATGATAAACCCTAAAAGTCTATTGGAATCGACGCAAAAGACACACTTATGCGAATTAAGTCGAATGTTGTAGTGTGGACAACGAAGAAAGATCTGACGAAGATGGTTCGGATGGTCCTTACGCTTAGCTGAATGAGCCGGAAGGTCATCCAGGTAAGGCTAAACGATGTGACAAATGTTATGAAAAGTGTAGGAAATCGCTCGCTGGAAAGTGGCCCCGACATTCTTCAAGCCAAAAGGGAGTTTATTGTATGCGAAGTACCCCAAGGACTCAAAGGAATTGAACCTCCATATGAATCGACCTGTTCAGGTGAAGGGAAAATCCACGGGTCATTCGACTGAGAGACCATATTAATTTGAACAGTATTTGGTGGTGATAGGGGAAAAATACCCATGAGGGCTGGATCCTTGAAGAGACCCGGCCCAACGCTCTCGAAGGGAGTAGGAATCTTATCCACATACGAAACGTTGTTCTCGAAAGAAGAGGTGAAGAATGACAATTGATCTTCGGTAACAATCTTGCCCTCGTGTGGAAATTTCAAAACACGGAAGAGGGTAGACGGAATGAAAAGCATAGCGTGAGTTGAACTGCGACCGAATAGAAGATTGTAATTGAGTTTAGCGTCAACTACTTCTTCTTCAACATTGACTGTATTTCCTTTTAATGTAAATCGGAAAACTTGCGAGAACACCCAAAAGTTTGGATTCCCTTCCATCAAATGCTTCAAGGGCATTTGGCGAGGAATTCAGGGCTGGAGAACCAATGGCATTCCAGCACGAAGCAGACATGACGTAGGTTGACGCACCTTCGTCCACAACGGCTCGATGGATGTCGAGACCATTAACAATGGCTTGTATAATGAGTGCAATCTGATGCGGAAGTCGTGGGACGAAATTATCTAGATTGAAAGAGAGAAGGATGCTATGAGGAGGATCAACCCCCCTGATTAAAGATAATAAAGCTTTCCGCTGAGATGGACAACTCTGGAGTACTTCTAACGCAGACATCGCGGATGGCGCCTGTGCCAAATCTTCAACAATACTGTAATGTTGAGCAGCACAGGCGTTGGGATTATAAGAAGATTTCCGGAGAACACCTTTGGGAGGTGGTCGCACAACGGGTTCAGCACTGGGCCTTTCAATCTCAAGAGGGTTGGAAACAGGTGGAGGAGGAGGGCCATCAACGATCTCCTTCCTCGTTTCCTGTTGCAACCCTGCATAATCTTTCAACCTATTAGAAATGGAAACGGATGCAGAACCATTCATCATGAACACTTGAGAGCCAGATGGAATAGATAATTGAGGTTGCTCCACCATCTGGGTCTGCTAAGACGGAAAAGGTTCTTTAAGAACAATAGGAGTACCCTGATTTCCTTTGAGCAACTTACTCACTTTGGACCGTTGAGGACAGTCCTTGGTGTAGTGGACTTCATCACAAATCAGACAGGGATACTTCGGCTTACGCTGCGAACCATCATCAACACGAGGTTTGGACGAATCTGGTTTTGGGGCATCGGCCTTGGTCTTGCCTTTACCCTTATTTTTCTCTTTAGAATTCTTCCTGAACGACATTGACCTCCGATGTTTTAGTAGGATTCAAACTAGACTGAGGAGCAATATTATTGGAAGAATTATATTTTTTCTTCCTAGGGTTGGAGGAGGAAGACTTACGTGAAGTCTGAGACACAGAACCAATAATACCGTCGACAGATGGGGCCACTGGTGCGGTAGAAGTTCCAGGTCGAGGGGCATCAGTCAAAATATCATACAATATGCCCGATTGAGAGTACACGAGATCAAGGTACTGGGCATGAGCAATGGCCTGTTCCTCGGTTACACATGCCCCCATGGCTATGTATTTCGCAATCTAATTGACAAAGGAGGTAGTGAACCAATGAGTAAGAAGATGATTAGGAATTTCAAACTTGATCAAGCGACGATGACGTCTCCATTCATGAATATGGTCCGAGATATGAGTAGCCTGGTCCTGTTTCAAGGAGGTGAGGAGATGCGTCCTGGCTTCATAACGAATTGGTAACTGAAAATGAGTAAGGAATGCCATAGCGAGAGAGTTGAAATATTGGAAGATACCGAGAGAGCTCGATATACCACTTAGCAGTAGCACCAGTAAGAGTCCGTTGGAAAATACGAAGTCGAATGGAATCATCAACCCAAGAATTAGAGGAACACCACAAGTGGTAAGTCATAACATGTGCTTGGGGGTCTTCTCCAGACTTGCCCTCAAATTTGGGACAATCACCAGGAATCTTTGTTGGAACTGGAGGCCAATATGGGTTGTGAAGAATAGGATCATTTGTCGACTTTGACACAACCGGTAAATCCAACGTAGCGAGAAATGATAGTTGAGGGTTAAAAGGCATAGAGGTTCCTTGATAAGAACTCAAACTTGCATTCCATCCTGTTTGAGAAAAATTCTGCCCCCATGGGTTCTGTCCCGAAGGATTTAGATGATATGGGGGATAAACCGAATAAGTCTATTGATATTGAGGATACTGATTCTGAGTATACCATCGAGGTCCTTGTTGAGGATTTTGCAATGGAATGTAAGTGTGGCCTTGCGGTTGATTATACGGCAAATGAGATTGAGGGTGATAAGTAAAACCTTGAGGCACACTATATACTGGTCGATATTGACCACGAGGATAATAAACGCCTTGGGGTTGAGTTGGCTGTTGATAAGTGGGTCCCTGTTGAGCTGAATAAACAGGGTAAACTGGCTACTGAAAAGTAGGTCCCTACTATGAATCAGAGTAAAATTGCTGTTGAGAAAACTGAGCCGGTTGTTGGGTTGGTTGAGTAGGTTGCCCCTGCGGAGCAGATAGAATTGGATGTAGAGCAGATTGAAATGGAGGCTGAGCAGGTTGGCCTGATGGCTGCGATGAACTAGTTTTCCCCGGAGGTGGACTAGAGGGTTTTCCTTGTTGCCCAATGTTCCGACCTATTTGAGGATATGATACCAGTAGTTGGACAAAAGGTTGTCCCTAAGACGAAATTTTTTTCCCCCCAGGACCGTAAGAAGGTCCTGGTTGATACAAAGGTTGACCGGAAGGCCCCTGAGGTTTTCCTTGTTGGAACATGGGCTGGCCTTGTAAAGGTTAGCCCTGTGGACCATAAGGTTGTCCTTACGGACTGTATGCAAATCTTGACTGAGCTAAAGGTTGTCCCTGAAAGGGTTGTCCTTGTGGGCCAGGGGGTTGCACCTGATAAGTCCTCCCTATCTCGAGAACGATTTCATAGGGGTCATAAATAGGAACACCACGCTCATCATAATGATGGGGAGTACGAAACACATAGATGGGGTTACTGACAACATCATAGTGATGAGGAGTAAGATAGGGAAAATAAACAGGATTACCATATTTGTCATAATGGTGTGGCGGATTAATAGGAGCATGAGGCTGCTGAGAAACCTGAGAGTTCTGTTGATGAATAGCCAACAGATACTCTTCAAAAGTGAGGCCACCAGGTATCTTAGTCGAGGCTACTGGTGCCTGAGTGACCGGCGCAGACGCAACCACACAGACAGTAGGTTGAACAGGGACAGATGTAACCACGATCGACGAAGTAGGTGTCGTCGATAACGATCCTAACGATGGAAGGACTGGACTCCTGGACGGAGTAGATACTGCCATGGAGGTAACACCAACAATAATCTGACCCAAAGTCTTATATCCGGCTGGAAGTGACGCCGATGGTGAAGATTGAGCAGACACCTGAGTGGTGTTTTCAGGGAAAAGTTGATACTCTTCTGTAGAAACAGGAATTCCATCACTGCCAATAGGACCTGATGTGTCCATGTCTGACTCCTTCGTAAGATCTTCAAAAAGACTACGAGGACTAGGAGCTATAACAACAGATAAAAATGGTGATCCCGACGTAAGAGGAGGGAATTCTTCCTCATCCCCAAAACCAGACGAAGCGCTCGCAGGAGGCCAATTGAACTCAACTGGCTCGTCAGCGGGAGATCGGGTAGCAAGGGGTAAGATTGATGGGAGAATAGGCTGTTGAAGCTCAACAAACCTAGAGGATTGAGGAGTTTCAAATGAATTATCCGGTAAAGGACTACCTCTAGAAGGGAGCGAGGACGACGAAACCGGTGGTTCCGCCACCGTGACTTCTTCTCAACAAGAAGGAAAAAGAAAGATCTAAGTAAAGACTCAAAAAACCAAGGCAAACAAAAACAAGACAAATGCTAAAACTTTTATGGATGTGTGATCGTGGGTAGTTTATTTTATGACATTGAAACCAAACTTTTCTGTTTCATGTTTTAAGAGTCAAGAAACAGGAAAAAGATGACTCTAGTCACTTTCAATGTTGAACGAGCACGAAAAGACAAGTGCTTGATGATCTTTTCAAATTTAAGGAGTCAGTAAAGATAAAAAATGACTGCTCAACTAATCTAAGAAAGAGGGTATGCCAGGTTTCCATGAACTACCATATACACCTTGGTGATCAAATGAAAGAGAAATGACCAAGGACTTGACGTACGTGTAGGTAGTCTCCCCGAATGCTGTGTTTGGTGTATCACGGTTACAGGGCGGCAAACTCAGCTTCCTATGGATAAAAGGATTGCAACCTAGAGGGGTCTCCCTTTATATACTCGACGGTATGGGGAGCAAAAGTCTGTACTAGCACTGTCTGAAGCCAGATTGCGAACGACAGCTACTAGGTTTTAAGACGCTGGAACACGTCTCTAACTTAGATCACTAGAATATTTCGTTAGGTTTCAATGTTGCCTTAGGTTAATTGAAATAAATTTTAACGTTGATCTTGGATTAAGTTTCAATTTCCAGTCCTTGACATATGTCAGATATGAAATCTTCCTAAATGCAAAACTATATGCAGAAGGATACCATTTTTGTTCAATGAAAGCTATCTACGAGAAGGAAAGAAAACTTTCAAGCAATATCGAATACTGAAATCATCTGAAAACATCCACTAACGCATCTAATACAATATTACAGAAAACAAAAACTCTTTCCTAGCCGTTGCAATGCTAGTTATGCGAAAGAATGTTTCATTTTCAAAGAAAAAGAAATGATTTTTTGTTTTTGTTTTTTCAATGCAATAGAGCAAACAATGCACTAAATGACATAAAAAACAAAACTAAACACTAGTTTGAGAGAGCGAATGGGAAATTTGGAATGGAATGACTTCTCCAACATAAAACAAACACAACAAGACCCAAACCAATGCTACAAAATTTTCAAATCAAAGAGAAATCTCGAAAATGACCCATACAAGCAATGTAATCGGTGCTTGGAGTAAGAGGAAGAAAAATAAAATAAGCAAGGCAATGATCATTCAACCAATGAACGTACTCAATAGGATCAAAGAGATCAAGAGAAATTAAATAGGGAATGAATTCGACAACTATCAAGAAACTCGATCTCCAAACAGAAGGCTCAATGCACCAAGGCACTCAAAAACCCTAAGACCTCAAGTCACACTAATAAGAAATGGACAAACAACTGACAAAAATGAGCTTCCAGCAATCAGAGATAGTCCAAAACACTTCAATTACTCTCAAGAATAACCCAGAAATAAGTACAATCAACCAAAAACTCATGCAAAGCTCTCATCCAAAAACTCACAGGGGTCGGCGCGACTGTGAGACATTATTCAGCGCCAAATAGGCGATGGCGTGAGTGCTACAAAAGCAACATGGACCAATCAACGCAACTATTCAAGGGACAACCACACCAAGCCAGTTAACCAATGAAAAGGGAAAAAAACTCAACAGAGCAGAGGTCAATCTTGACACTCTGGGGCTGAACAAGGGTTTGAAGCACAGTTAAACAACCATAAAGGTAAACAACAAGACCAAAAACCCAAAAATTACCCAACAAGATCAAAGACAAACTCACTCTGATCCCCAGTGGAGTCACCAACTTGTTATGTAGGTAAATCCTCTATGTGGACAGAGACGATCCCTCTAGCCCTAGGGTGGGTCTAGTAACAAGGAATCATGCTAAGGTGTAGGTTCCTAGATATTTGAATGAAAGAGGACGCGATAAGATAGCCTACCTGTGGTCCAATGCTGTTGTCGGCAATGGTACTGGTGATGAGAACTGCTCGCTCCCAATTCAACAAGTCACAATCCCTTCACTTATCGCACTTGGACACCTGCACAAAGATTAGAAAATGACAACCATATCCCACATACTAATTTCATCCAAAATCTACTAATCAGTCAGAGAAGATTAGCATATTGCATTCGATAAAGATAAAACACAAGACAGGAACCAGACAATAGTCACTTATATTAAAAGGTAGAAAGAAGAGATACAACCATGCTCTGACGTTGCGGTCTCCTCCAGCAGGGCTCAGGTGAAGCACGTCTCAAAGCTCGCCAGGGAATTCAGACGGGATAAGGGACCTCTCGATGGATTTATCCTTGTTCTACCTTCTCATAACTTGGTTATTCAACTATAGCTTAGTCTCTCAAGTTCAACACTTCATCTACAACTAGTTCAGCTAGTTTTCATAAAGAGAGAAGGATTGTTTATATAGAGGCAAAGTGTTTAGTCAATTTAGCGTCCTAAATTGCTAACATAAATTATCAACCAGGGCTAGTAAACTGATGAAGTGTGGTGCACTATATGTGCTTAAGTGACCTCTTCCTTACTTCGTTGTATGTGTTTTTCTTATTGTTTTTATTTTAATGCAATGAGGATCTTCTATCAAAATTAAAAATGAAATGAAATGACAGAGCTGAACTAAATGTAATCTACCTCCGGAGTGCTCTAACTAAATTAACATGCAACTAGTCTATGGAATTCTACAGCCCATCTTGTTCATGATGAATGATATTTTGGAAGAATTTGTAAAACAGTCCTGGCTGTATTATCCAACGCAATTGAACATAAACGTAAAACTGAAAGCAAATACAATTAAAATCTAAGACACCACAGCTATTTCTTACTCATTATTATGATATTTTGGAAGAGCTTTGTAAGAGTAAGAATGGCTATGCCACTTAGTGTAAACAAGCAACTAAAACCTACAATACCACAGCTATGCCTTATTCATCATAATGATATTTTGGAAGAGTTTATTAGAGTAAGTCTAATTGTGATAATTAACGAAAGAAATACAATTAAAATCTAAGACATCACAGCTATTTCTTACTCATTGTTATGATATTTTGGAAGAGCTTTGTAAGAGTAAGAATGGCTATGCCACTTAGTGTAAACAAGCAACTAAAACCTACAATACCACAGTTATGCCTTATTCATCATAATGATATTTTGGAAGAGTTTATTAGAGTAATGCTAACTGTGATAATTAACGAAAGGAATTGCAACTAAAAATGATAATTAACTCAACATAATACAACCAAATCTTTTTCATCTAATATTGATATGTTGGAAGAGCGTTTAAGAAAAAGAATGGTTGTAAAATAATGAGGATCTTTTAATCTAATAAAAATTAAAGTGCTGGTAACGCAAGATGTCACAATTAAATCCATTTCATGAATAAAGATATGTTGGAAGAGCTTTTTATGAAAGGATTAACTATAACATCATGAGGATCTCTTAGCTAAACAAATAATGCAAGACATGAATTAAAAGCTAACAACACATAATTAAAAGCTACTTATCTAGAAAACATGTAGAAGCCTCCTTGGATAGCAGGGGCCCTCTGCTACCAATTTGGTGAAGTCCTTCAGCTCCTTAAAGTTGTAATCAAAACAACATCAAAGAACTGAATTTCTCTATTAAAAAAAACTCACAAATCTACATCCCATTCCATCTTGAACTTTGTTACAAAAGACTCTCTATTCCTTTCTCTCCTTCTCCTAATTTTTCATTACTTTTTCATTACCCTTGATAGGAGAAAGCTTCTCCTATTTATACAAAATATGAGAAGTTAT
This sequence comes from Pinus albicaulis, assembly GCA_034641835.2. Classification (NCBI taxonomy): domain Eukaryota; kingdom Viridiplantae; phylum Streptophyta; class Pinopsida; order Pinales; family Pinaceae; genus Pinus; species Pinus albicaulis. The sequence continues at coordinate 36,843,195 of CM076574.1, forward strand.
CTCATTAATGGGAGTCCATGAATCTCTCCCTCCATCTCTAGAGTTACAATCAAAATAGGAAATGATAAGACACATGTCTTTCTAGAGTTTCAACACAACTTGAGGAATGAGACACATATCCTCTTAGAGTTTCAATACAACAAGGAAGTGAGACACATATCCTCTTATAGTTTCAATACAACAAGGAAGTGAGACACATATCCTCTTGATCCCATAATCTTCTCCAACCAAATTCGAATTTGGCCTTAGAGTGCCACATAAGGGTCTTCTAGAAGTCTCCTTTTGACCTACACATGTCACAAAACTCATAACACATATATAGATATATGAAACTATGTTAATTTTCTAGTTTCTAATCATAAATTCACTTTAAATACATAAAATAAATAACTTTGGAAGACAAGGATCCTAACCCATATATTTATGAAAATGGTTACTTGATGTAGGGTTTTAGGTCAGATGGCTATGAAATAAGAGCTAAATGGTTATGACATAATGGAAATATGTATGAATATGGAAAACACTTTTGAGACTCAACACAAAGGAGGAGGTTGGGATCCCTAAAAATGTGGAAGGGAGGCCTATCCTTTAGGAGTGTTCCAAGGGAGGTGGAAACTACTAGCTAAAGGAGGAAGCTTGTGGTTGTTTCAGTTCAACCACTCCCAATGACTCATCCCTGAGGTGGTTGGAATGGAACCTCCGCCTCTATTTTTAAAAAACATTTCATAAATAGCTTGGTGCAGGCATTACACTGGGACAGAGCGCAAAGTGATGCGGGCTTAGTGTAAAATTCCCAGGTCGGCGCGAGGAGATAAAGGGCTACTCGCGCCAAGGAAAAAATAGGGATTTCCACAGCTCTGCTCAGGGAAATGTCAACAAGAAGAATGTTTCCTTCATAAAAAGGGATGCAAGGATGTAATTTACAAATCATGATACTATGCATTGGGTACAGAAATGACCCTCCAATGTCCGAGTTGGGGATTGCAGGGACAGTGACAAAATGCTGTGCAACAGAGGGCTCTCTCTATGTCACATTGCAGTAAAAGGGATGACTGGATATAATGTTTTAGGCTAGTTATTATTCTCAATAGATTAAGGTTTTTTGTTTGTTTGGAGTTTTGTTGGATAGGAATGACAGTTAGTAGATTAGGTCTAAGGTATTGATCTTATTTGAAAGGTTTAGTTGCAGAGGTAAGGGTGAGTCCAGGTAGGTAAGATAATAAGCATTGTTAATTTTCCATTGTGTATAGAGTGAAATGATAAGGAATCAAAATGATAATTAAACTAAATTCATTCATTAGAAGAGCAAGACAATATCATGAAAATCTTATAAAAAACATAGCAAGGAAAACATGTTTTTTGTCAATAAACCGATAAGATTTAGCATAAAGAAGCATATATGTGGAAGATGAGCAACATAACATTCAACATCATGAGTTTGCAGAGAAAAAAAATGCTCAAAGGCATACCACTGGAGTCTCAACACTATGTCTGCAACACTGTCCTTGATTTCATTGGCAAAAGCTTGTACAATAGCTCCATTGCAAATAACAACTATCCAACCAAAATATCCAAGTCCTCCTCCATCTATATTATTCCTTTTTATAACTTAAGGTGCTTTTACAATGGGTCTTCCAGCAAGGAAAAACCTTTGAATACCTCTAATGACACCTTGACTAACAAAAAACATATTACAAGGAGAAAAATTAGAGATATGCTATTTTTAGGAATTTAAAACCTAACAGAACTCTGATACACTTTATTACATTTAAAAAAATTTAAAATACCCCTTCTTGCTAATATACATTGAAAATATCATGTTCCTGAGGTGTCCATGACCATGAATGAATAATAAATACCCTGATCAAGATAAGAGATCCATCTTCGAGCTTTGAGGAGGTGCTGTTATATTTGCTGATAGATATAAAAATATTTTAAAACAAGTGCTGCTAGAAATTCCTGAAAAAACCTGTAACTTCCTCTGAAATCCTGCCTATGCTTTCGAAAGCATGCTAATACTAGCCACTTATCGGGATGAGAGTGGAGGGAGTGAAGTGAAGCGCGTGAATGGAAAGTACGCGAAAGGTGTGGGAATGGAACAATAAGTGAGAGAAGACATTAAGTGGAATAATAATAAATGAGAGGAGTAAGTGCTTTAAAATATATCACAATCGCAATCACAAAGTGGAGCAGAGTGAATACATTATCGGGGTGGAATTACAATGTGATATATCGTATTTGCAAGATAGAGAGGTTATCAAAAATCGGGGATCATAGCTTATTGCATATCAGGGATCGAAGGATTATCACATTTCACAATCATAGGCTTATCATATTTTGAAATCGGAGGGGGAAACATGGATGGTTAGCAATAGGATTTGTGATATGCGATAAGCGAAGTGATGTGGCAGGGAAATAGGTTCTAGTGATATTGCAATCGGGGTTTTTTTGGAAGCGGCTGTAGATCGTAACAAAGTAATTGCGAAATGGCGATTGCGAAATAAGGTAAGGTGGGTCCACAAAGCAATACGATAGTGCGATATAATGTGGTAGTAGGCGGGTCCCACTGTTATCGCAATCGGGGAGTTAAGGAAGCAGGAGTAAGTGAATGCACCGAGAATTTGCGATTTGCGATGAAGTAGGTCCCATTAATGGTTTTAAAGAGGAAAAGCGATAAATAATAGAAATGTAATAAAGCAGCCCAAAGCGTAACAAAAGAGTTTTGAAGTGTTTAAACGCTACATGAGCGTAACAAAGGAATTAGATGGTGAGATAAAAAAGGATAACATAATTGAATTTGGAGGGTTTAAAGTGGATCTAAATGGAATTTGAGCACTGGAATTTGGATTTTAGAAAAAATGAAGGGTATAAAGGCTCTTCATATACATGAAAGGGTAAATAACAAATAAATTGAAGTTTGTTTTTCCTTTCATAAGCTAAATATGACCCTTTTACATTTTATAAACTTTTAAATTCTCCTTTATCACTTTTAAATGATAATGAAATGATATGACCTTGAAAGTGATGATAGCCATGGATGAGATGAGGGAGAAAAAAATCTGACCTAGACTCCTTCAGTGACTAAAATTTATTTTGAAGACTTGTTTTATAAGACCAAATTTTTACCTATGACTTCTAGGAAAACAACTAAAAGAGTTGTTTTTGATCATTGACATACCTTGGCTAACACTTCATTTAAGACAATGTGTCCCAAATAGTGGATTTGTGACTAGAAGAAGTCAAATTTACTAAGGTTTGCATAAAATTTTTGTTCCTTCAGTAGTTTTATTACTGTTGTTAAGTGCTCTTCATGATCCTCCTTAGTACTTGAATAGACCAATACATCATCCATGAAAACCACCATGAATTTATCCAAGTAAGGGCACAACACATTATTCATCAAGCACATGAAAGTTACAAGGGAATTAGTAAGCCCAAAGGTCACCACCACGAACTCGTAATGCCCATATTCCATTCTAAATATTGTTTTATGGATATCTTCATCTTTAATACATACTTGGTGATAAAATAATCTCAAATCAATATTGGAGAAGATTTTTTCTCCCTTTAACTAATAGAGGATACATGTTCTTGATGGTTACGTTATTTAATTACATGTAATCAATGCACAACCTCAATTTTCCATATTCTTTTTCACCAATAAGATTGGTGCTCCCCATGGTGACACACTTGATATTTTAAAGCCCTTATCAAAAATTTATTTGAGTTGTAATTTCAGTTCGACCAATTCAGGGGTGCTCATCCTATATGGTTCCTTGGATGGTGGTGCTTCTCTTGGAAATAACTCAATGGAGAAATATACCTCTCTATGTGGAGGAAACCAAGAATGTATTCAACAAAGACATCTTGGAATTGCTTTAAAATAGGGTATTTTGACAGAACACCACTGCCATTATTCTCAGTGCTGCTGGAAATTTTCACAATGAATAAAATGCATCTTTTCATGTAGCTTCTCTTGGCTTGCTTGGTTGTAATTAATCTTACTGAAATGATATTTTTTTTTCCTTGTAGTATCCTTCTTTCTCCAATTTTGTCAAGGAATTCAATGGAATTTTCATAAAAATCTACCTTGTTGTGATGCATGTACAACAAGTCCATGCCCAAAAATACCCTGTACTCTCCTACTGGAAACACATTGAGATTTGCAACAGTTGGCATGCCACTCAATTCAATTGGGAAACCTCTCACCCAATATTTAACTCTTATTCTTGTCCTTGTTTCCAATTGAACCAATGACAATTCTATGTGTTCCTCCTTAGGCAATTGACACTGATCCACAAGTTTTGGGCTAATGTAACTGTAATTTGATCCATGTTTAATCAACATAGACATAACTTGATTGCAGAGCTTACCTTCCATTTCAATTATGGAAGCCTGGTGGTCGACCTGCGTCCGCTTCTGTAGAAATTAGTATACATTAAGCATGCATACATACAGATTCCCTTGATCTCACAATATTTAAATTATTGAAAAATACAAAATTATTCCACTCTTAATCTTTTGCAGAAAATTAATTGCACACACATGTGAAGCATAAATAAAAACAATCGCACATAAAACAGTTGTTTAATGGGAAATCCTGAAGCTGAAAACCTCAAATATCATATATTATGTATCATGGAGATCATGTAACAATCCTCATACAAAGCTTAGTACATCAAGCTCTCAGTAAAATACAATCGTCACACACTAATCAGGAAAAATCTGCAAATCCATGCTTTGATCTTTGCCCTCCTGCTAGCCTGCCTCCATTGCGCAATCCCTGCTGAAGAATAGCTCTGAATGAATTTGAATTACTCTTGCCTTGACTGTGCAATCCTCATTGGCACCTCCAATGTGTGTGTGATGCAATCAATGCATCACGATAGTCACAACAGATAGTCCATCTTTCCCTTTCACCTATCTCTCCACGGGGTCTCCACTGGATCTGCCATGCACTGTATTTAACTGCTGTATTGCTCAGTTAATTAATGATTTATTATTTGTGAATTAATTAACTAATTAATTCACTCCACTCTCACTAGTGTATCATTCAGTTAGACTAGATACAACTAGCTCAACTGAGTCTAACTGAGTTAAACTGAATACAACTCCATAAACTACTCTTCCAACTCTGTCATAACTTTGCCACTTGAATTCTAACTAAGTCCTCCATGCATGAACCACCAGTTGCCCTTGGGAATTGCATAATTCCCTCAGCCCATTGATTTTCCAAATCTGTGCATTGAAATTAAGTGCTCCAAGAGAATAAGTTGTTGTTTATTGTCAGATTATTATTAAGAGCTAATAATAATTGACATTTCTATTTTTAGATCGATGATCTATAAATAGACTTCGCCCAATATTATAAAAATATAATTTCATCTATTTTTCCAACTTGATCAACCATCCACAAATAACATCCTGCAACTTCTGAAATATGATCACCATGTCTAAAAATAGACATAGTCTAAAAATAGACTTGCGCCAAAAATAGCTTGCGGGCCCACTTAGTGAAGGCGATTATTTTCACTAAGCTCAGCATCTTGTTGAATCTCAACACTCCCTCTCAACAAGATAGGGATTATCCTTCACCCCGATCCTGCCTCTATGGTATTTGAATTTGCTCCTGGTGAGCGCCTTCATCAGAATATCTGCATCCCGATCCTCCGTAGGAATGTACTAAAACAACATGATCTTCCGTTGCACACAATCTCTGATATGATGATACTGGATATCAATATGTTTAGATCTATCATGAAACACAAGATTAACTAAGAGTTTAATGCAACTCTGATTATCACAATGTATCACTGTGGGATCTAATTGTGAACCGAGCAAACATACTAGGATCTTCCTCATCTAGATAGACTCACATGCATCTTGAATTGCTTCCATGTATTCTGCTTCCGCTGAATTGAGTGCCATAGATCTTTGTTTCCTGCTGTACCAAGAAACTGCCGTAGATCTGATACTGAAAATCCCTCCTGATGTGCTCTTTCTGTCTGTTGGGCTTCCTGCCCAATCTGCATCTGTGAAGCCATGCAACTTCACCTCATCTGTCTGTCTGTACCATAAACCATACTCAGATGTGCCCCTGAGATATCTCAGGATATGCTCGCTTGCCTTCCAAAAGAGCTTGGTAGGCTTAACCATCACTTGTGAAAGCTAGTTCACCGCATAGCATATGTCCGGTCTTGTATTGAATAAATACATGAGTGAACCCACCAACTATCGATAAACAATGGCATCCACTACCTTTGCCGATGTAGCATCCTGTTTCTTCCAATTTCCTGGAAGAGGAGTGTTGATATGCTTGCAGCCTTGCATGTGAAACTTCTCCAGTATCTCCCGGGCATACTTGCCTTGAGACACAAACAGTTCACCTTCCCGCTACCATATTTCCAATCCAAGGAAATAATGAAGGAGGCTCAAATCCTTCATCTCAAACTCCTTTGCAAGATCTACCTTGCATGAGTTTATCAACTGCTCATCATCCATTAGTATTAAATCATCAACATAAATAACAATGATTAAAAACTTACCCTCCACCACAATTTGGTACAAGTTTGCATCCGCCTCACTCTTGGTGAAGCCAAGTCTAGTGAAATAGCTGTCGATTCGAGTGTACCAAGCACGTGGTGCTTGTTTCAGCCCATACAACACTCTTTTGAGCCTGCACACATGCGAATCACTGCTGAAGATCTCAAATCCTTCAGGCTTCTCAGTGTACACCTCTTCCTCAATGATCCCATTAAGGAACATAGTCTTCACATCCATCTGATGAATGTGCCAACCCATCTGCACTGAGAGAGAAAGGATGGTCCGTATGGAAGAATACCATGCGACAGGTGCAAAGGTTTCTTCATAGTCAATCCCTTCGATTTGTGAGAAGCCCCGGGCAAAAAATATTGCCTTATACTTCTCGACGCTCCCATTAGCATCTTGCTTTACCTTGTAGATCCATCTTGATCCTACAACTGATTTTCCCACCGGCCTTGGAACAATCTCCCAAGCATTGTTTCTGACAATGGAGTCATACTCCTCCACCATGGCATCTACCCATGTGGGCTCCTACACTAATTCTTCAAAAGAAGATGGCTCTGTCACGATACACTTGCTCATAAGAGCCATGTATCTAGTAAATCAGTCAAGTGACTGTCTCTGTCTGCGCTGTGATGTAGGGGCTGCATCAAGCTTCAATCTCTCAGCTTCTGTGGTACGCTTTCTGCCTTGTCTGATGTTTGGTTCTAAATGAGTGGACTTATCCACTCCACGAATCTCCTCCTATGGCTGATCCACATCTAGAGGCTCATCTTTGGGAACAAGAAGTTTCTCCTCCGCATGCAAGTGTAACTCCCTCTCAAGCGACAACTTCATGGCTTTCACCTCATTGAATTTTATATCCTGTCGCACCACAGTCATTCGACTATCTGGCAAATACACATGGTAATTATGGGGTGTTTCTGTGTACCCCAAAAATATCCCAACTTCTGCAGTCGACTCTAGCTTCTTCCTGGCGTCCTTTGTCACATGAATGTAAACAAATGAGCCAAAAATGTCCAAATGCGAAATATCAGGCTTCTTACCAGTAAAAGCTTCTTCAGGTGTACTCATGCCAAGTACTCTATGAGGACAATGGTTTTTCACATAAACCGCAGTGTTGCATGCTTCCACCCACAAGTGCAACAGTAGGCCCTGGTCATGCAACATCGCTCGTGTAGCACCCACGATCGTTCTGTTCTTCCTCTGAGCGATCCCATTCTGCTGTGGGTTATGAGGCACTATGAGTTCTCTTCAAATTCCTTCTTTGCTACAGAAGTCTTTGAATTCGCCCGAGATGTATTCACCACCATTATCTCTTCGTAGAGCTTTCACTTGCTTCCCCGACTCCTTCTCCACTAATGCTTTGAACTCACTGAACTTTGAGAATGTTTCACTCTTCTTCTGCATGAAGAAGATCCAACATCTACGAGAATAGTCATCAACAAATATAACATAATACCTGTGTTTTTTTGTTGAAGAAACCAAGAAAGGTCCACACACGTCTGTGTGAATTCTCTCCAGGATCACTGAAGCACGGTTCTCCTTCTCATGAAAGGTGGTCTTCACCAGCTTACCCATAGTACATCCCTTGCACTGATCTGACTGCACAAGAGTACCCTTGGGAAGTCCAGTAGAAATCTGTTGCAAAATCTTCAAAGCGCCATGGTGAAGATGGCCCAATCTCCTCTGCCACAATTCTCCCTCATCCCAGCTCACCACTTCTTCTTCTTTGCCCACCATTGCAGTGTAGCCATCTACCTCCAACTTGTAGATATTCTTAATTCGAACCCCTATCTTCTTGGTTTGACCTGTTTTTTTATGTTGAAGGAAGGCTTTTCCCTCACTGAAAACAACATCATAACCTTTGTCTTCCAGCATTGCGACCAAGACCAAGTTCTTCTTCAGACTTGGAACATGCATAACATCCTTCAACAAGAATGGATTACCAGAATCCCTCTCAAAGGTAATGGTCCCAATGCCAGTCGCATTGTACCGACCATCATCACCCATCTCTATATGCATCTGGAGGTCCTTCTCCTCCAAGTCACTAAACAACTCCTTGTCTCCCGTCATATGGAAAGATGCACCACTATCAAGATACCACACCGATACCATTGCGCTTGAAAACAAGCATGCGATCAAAGAGAAATAAAGTTCAAATTGTGAGGCTAAGGCCTCTCCAGCTGCAGCTCCAATAACCTTCTTGTTCTTCTTCTTCTGTGGGCAGTTAGTGGCGAAATGCCCATGTTCGTGATAGTGAAAACACTTCACTTTGGAAAAATCCCGCTTCTTGCCTTTAGCATTAGATTTTGAAGGAAATTTCTTCCCCTTCCCTTTCCTTGCTTTGGCATCCAAATCGCAATTCTCTTCATTTTCATTCTTCGATGAAGAGCCATCCCTGGTACCCCGCCTTATCTCCTCCTGCACAAGATCTGACCAAAGTCGCTCCCATCCCGAGAGTTTCTCCCGTCCATTGACATAGTCTTCATAGCTATGCCAAATTTTTGGAAGCCCAAGGAGAGCCAAGCTCACCAAATCTTCATCATCAACAGTAACCCCCACACTTCCCAGTTAATCCTTGCAGTGGACAAACTTCATGAGGTATTTTAGAATATTGTCGCCCTTCTCCATTTTTATTTTTTTGAGCTTGTCTTTAAGCGCCAACTTCCTCTGCTCACTACTGATTTGGAACAAATCTGTCAAAGCCTTCCACATTAAGAATGGAGTGGCTTTCCCATGAAGGTTGGACACAATATGGTCCTTCACACCTTCCAACATAATTATTCTCGTCTTTGCTGTCTTCTTTTTCCATGCGTCAAGTAATGCATCATCGCTATATCCTGGCTTAGGAACATCGCTATCGATGAACTCCTTCAGTTAATTATCCTCTAGCACCACCTCCATCCTGTCCTTCCAGGCTATGTAATTCGAGCTGCCATCAAGGGCATACTCCAATCGCAACCCATTGAAATCCATTTCAATGTATACTCAACTTTTGCACCAAGAATCTTCTGTAGGAAATTCGAATTGTCCACCACACAAACTCACCAATTCTTCACAATTGCAATATTAAAGAATTAACAATGCTTTGATACCATGTAGAAATTATTATACATTAAGAATGCATACATCCAGATTCCCCTGATCTCACAATATTTAACTTCTTGCAAAATACAGAATCATTCCACTGTTAATCTTTTGCGGAAAATTAATTGCAAACACATGTGAAGCATAAATAAAGACAATCACACATAACACAGTTGTTTAACGGGAAAGCCTGAAGCTGAAAATCCAAACTATCATATATTATGTATCATGGAGATCATGTAACAATCCTCATACAAAGCTTAGTACATAAATCTCTCAGTACAATACAATCGTCACACACTAATCAGGAAAAATCTGCAAATCCATGCACCGATCTTTGCCCTCCTGCTAGCCTGCCTCCACTTCACAATCCTTGCTGAATAATAGCTCTAAATGAATTCGAATTACTATTGCCCTTACTGCGCAATCCTCATTGGCACCTCCATTGTGTGTGTGATGCAATCAATGCATCACTATAGTCACAACATATAGTCCATCTCGCCCTTTCACCTATCTCTCCATTGGGTCTCCATTGGAACTGAAATGCACTGTAGTTAACTGCTGTATTGTTCAGTTGATTAATGAGTTATTATTTGTGAATTAATTAACTAATTAATTCACTCCACTCTCACTAGTGTATCATTTAGTTAGACGAGATACAACTAGCTCAACTGAGTTTAAATGAGTTAAACTGAATACAACTCCATAAACTACTCTTCCAACTCTATCATAACTTTGCCACTTGAGTTCTAACTGAGTCCTCCATGCATGAACACCAGTTGCCCTTGGGAATTGCATAATTCCCTCAGCCCACTAATTTGCCAAATCTGTGCACTGAAATTAAGTTCTCCAAAAGAATAAGTTGTCGTTTATTTTCAGATTATTATTAAGAGCTAATAATAATCGACACTTCTATTTTTAGATCGACGATCTATAAATAGACTTCGCCCAATATTCTAAAAATATAATTTCATCTATTTTTCCAACTTGATCAACCATCCACAAATAGCATCCTGCAACTTCTGAAATATGATCATCATGTCTAAAAGTAGACATAGTCTAAAAATAGACTTGCGCCAAAAATAGCCTGCGGGCCCACTTAGTGAAGGCGACTCTTTTCGCTAAGCTCATCATTTTGTTGAATCTCAACAGCTGCTGCATATACTCTGGGTATGTTTTGAGTTACATCCTGCATAGTATGAGCTTCCTAAGAATTTTATAGTCATGGACCAACATTTTTATGATGTGTAAAATCCCTATTTTGGTGGTTCTCTTGACATGTCCAACATTTCAACGATTCTTTGGCATTGTTCTGCTTTATCCTCCCATAGATTGGTATGGACTAACTTTCTCAACCAAATTAAACTTTGGTTTTGGTCGGGCTTGATTGGTTGAGGTAGGAACTTCTCTCTTATCTGTAATTTGTCACCCCCCTTCTTTCTTATGCCATTTTCATTTGTTTTTCATGCTACCTTTTTCCTTACAATCACTGTTGAATTCAGGCTTGTGCTTTGATTTCTCATAATGATGTTTTAATTTTAAAATGGAATCCTCTAATGTTTGTGGTTCATTGAATTAAATTAAATATTTAAATCACAAAGACAATCCATTCATAAATCATTGCACCTTTTCCTTCTCATCCCCTAGATAAGACACATATCTTAGTAGCTCCAGAAACTTGGTGGTGTACTCCTCATTTGTCATCCGTCCCAATTTGAGTTCATAAAATTATTTTTCCTTACTGTCAAAATACCTATCTAATAGGTATTTGTTTATAAATATATCCTTCAAATTCACTCCAAGACAATTGTTCTTCCCTTATGCATTTCATGTTCTTAATATATTTCCACCATATGTCTGCTTTGTCATTCAAGTTGTAGGTAGCCACCTTTGCTTTCATGTTCTCAGAATAGTCATGAATTCTGAAGAAATTTTTCATTCCAAGGAGCCATGCTTTAAGATCCTATCATTTCTTCACCTCACCATCGAAGGTAGGAGGCTTGGATTTATTAAATTCATTTGGCATATGGTCTCTTTCTATCATTCTCCAGTGATGATGATGTCTCCTGGTAGTATAACTAAAGTGTTGTCTACGGGTACTAGTTCTTCTCTCTAATGTGCTCAATGGTCTACCTCCCCTTACTATGTCTTCACTTCCAAATATGTGCATTTTTCTAGATCTTCTTCCATATGCTCCATATTCCCTCTTTCTTGGTTTCTTTGTTCTAATGAAATTCTCCGGATACTATGGCTAGCTCCGAACTCATGTTGCTTTTGTCTCTGTAAATATGAGAGGCTCTACAATATGACTACATTCACTTCTGATTGTCTCTCTTGTGTTTGAACAAGCTTTTAATTATCAATCTTGCAACTCCTTATTTCATCCCTTAAGCTTATTAGTGTGTCCATCCAGTCAAAATATTTTTCCTCTCCCCTCTAATCAAATGAGCTTTCCTCTTCAAGAAAATTTTGTGAATTTTCAGAACTATACTGGACCATGTTTTTGCTCACTCCTTTTGCTCTTAATGCCTTTTGTGCTATAATACACACATGCAACTATTATATTAAAGAAAATTCAATTACATAACCAAATCACCACCTTGGATTTTCATTGAGAGTCTGTTGGTGTAAGACTAGCTGAAACAACACACTTCAATAGAAACATACACTTTGAGTTAGTACATCAATATAAATAAAAAATCATCAAGTCATTAGTACTATGATATGCACAATCAAACTCATCAAGCATCATACATGATCATTCCACATGAAAATCGGGTTTTAAAACCTATCACAAGGATTTAAAGCCTTCACAAGGCTTTAAAGCCTCACTTTATCTCCAAAGGTTTAGTGTTGAACATTTTCTTTGATACCACTTTGTAACATTGATATGAAATTAAAATTAAAGGTTTCATATAAATTTTTACAAGTTAGTTTATGTATTTTAGGAAATGGTTCATGATTGAAAAATCACACAAACTAAGTTAAATTTTGCATAATTTTAACAATTAAAATGGATAATAAGCAACATCACAATACAATAAATTGATGACAGAGTTCACCCCTCCTGGGCTATGTCTCTAGGTCAAACTTTCAATGGTGGCCCTTTATATTATATGCTCAAATGATAAATTAAATCAACATGAAATGCTCAAATTGTAAAAATAACATTGCCGTTGCATCCAAAATTCCCCAAAACCCCTATGTAGGCTCTTATTAGGCTAAAAAAGGCTAAAAAATGACCAAGTTAGGCCTATTTTTCCCAATCTCCCTGTTAATTGTTTTGAAAAAATGTGTTCTCTACAAACTTGGGCAACAAAATTGTGATAGGCCAATTGGTGGGCACTTAGTTTGAAGTTTTGTGGGTCGAGGGTTTGATCCTCCCAGCCTGCCGGTGGTTTCGTTGTTTGTTTAAAAATGTGGCAGGGGTCGTGTGACCGACCCTGCCCTTTTAGAGCCACCCACCAACAGTGAGAAATACAGATGGAATTCTAGAAGAGGATGACATGGGAGAAGTCCATGGGCCAGTTGATGCACTAGAAAAGGTACCAGATAATGATTAGTACACAAGTGGAACTAATGGACCGCCATGCAAATGTGTTTATGGTGACGTTACAAACATGGAAGTAGCAACAACATTTGTTGTCTCACTCATAGTGGAAGATGTGCGCTAAGAAAACATATAAGACTTAGTCATGGTTAAATTTCCCAAATAGGATTGTTGAAGGAAACTCAAGGGTGAGTTGAAAAAAGGAGAATCAGACAAAGGAGATTGCACTGGAGTATGAGGAGGAGGGACTTGATAGAGATGGATGTTGTGGTGGATTTGACACATGAGTGTACACAATCGCACCAGTTTAAGGGGTGTGGTCTACCCCTATAAACTATTGGTAATAGGCAGAAAGTGGTGGAGCTCAAAAGCATACAATCTAGAGGAAAACTTATGCAAATGTATGCTCAAATTGAACTAAAAACTAAAACATAAATATACAGAAGCTATTGAAGAGAGTCAAAATGATAATAATGCAAACGATGGCTCTAGGCCTCGTCTTATAAGATGTTTGATATGAAGAATAAATTTTACCCACTTGCCAAAGGGCCCCTAGACAATGGTTCTAGGTCCCAATACAAGGATGTTGTTTTTCAAAGCTCCGCCTCTAATGCAGTCTCCCTCTCTCTCCATTGTGATGGACTAGGATTGTTGGGTGGCCAACAATAAAGTCCCCTCTATCTCTAGCTCCGGGTCACACACTGCTGGTATTGCTTGGGAAATTCTGGCTAGCATAACAATGTGATCACCCATTCTTCATCTCTTGGTGGCTTTATATAGGGGATTTCAAATCCTCATTCCCTCCCTTGGTACATGGTGGATGGTGACCCAAGGGAGAGGTATGATTCCATTGTGTGCTCACATAATGTCTAAGGAGGTGCTGGTGGCTGTCCTTGGGCGGCTTCATGCAAGGATTAATTTTCCTTTGCTTTGTGTGGTCCTAGAAAGTAACATTTTTCCACTTTCAGGAATGCACGCTTATTGAGCCAAAAGGCACGCAGAAGGCACTCTTATCGAAGGATAAAGCGCACAATTAGCATTTTAAGACTAGTTCAAATTTTATTTTCTCAAAACCTTAGAGATTTTAAATACTTTCTTGATTCCATAATGTCTTCCTGCCCTGTAAATCCTTTGGCTTGAAATTAATTAATGTCATCTTCTGCTGTACGATTTTCCAATGTGAAAAGTTCCCCACTAATGTGTGAGGTCTAGGAAGGACTTTATAGCCGAAATACATTATAGTTTCTTTTTTTTATCGTGCACAGAGAGAGAGAGAGAGTTGCGTGAATCTTGGAATTGAAAACACCCTGCACCATTTCCGAGGTGACCATGGCCTAAGTGATCCCTACAAGAAAACAAAATATAAAACATATATACAAAATTTCAATGAGGCAGGCATGTCCCATGCTTGTGATGTTATGGCTAGTTAAAAAATTTGACAGATACATGTGTTGTCTATGTCACTACTGTGGTAGTGATGCCAGTGGGTATTGACGATGACTGCTGACGCCCTACGGGGCGTTTTTCTTTGACAATAGGTGGATTGTGGTACCTGCATGCGTAAAATTGGTATGGCATATAGCTGCGCCATGTACGCATAGGTGTTGGGACCTTCCCATGTAAGCATTGTTTGATAGAGACGCTTATGGAGGCACGGGTCTTCGACGGATCTCGAACAAAGTGCAATGGTTGTAAGGTATGATATCATCTTGACATGAAAGCTTTTGTCGTAGTCAAATGTCAGGAGGATCGATGACATCTATGGATAATGATGTCTCCCACAGTGCCACCTGAGGATACCCCTTTGCATGGGGAGGGGTGATCCAAGGTACCGCTTCCTTTTTGGAAGAGAGGTGTCGAGGTCGACAAAAAGGAAGCCTTAACTGAACCATGGGTTGCCAACTTGAGGGGCCGGGGAACTAGATGTGATGGGTTTAACATAGGCATGTTGGTGAGAGGTGACTGAAAACTGATGATGGGGATTCAGTGGCCCGAGGTTGGAGTATACTTTAGCAGCTTGGTGACAGTCATAGTTATTTCTAAAGGGAAAATCCCTGGAGTCGGTAGGACTTCCAAGGTGGTGTAAACCTGGCTATGAATGTCATGATGGTGCGTGCATGGGGGTAAAATAACCCGACCAAGGGGAATGAGGGACTACTGCCATGGGAGAAAATATGAAATATGAGGGTGAAGGGGTGAATTGCACCGTTTGCGGTCTTTGTAGACTTACCAAAAGAATAAAATAATGAGGTTTGGTTTGTACAAAACACAGAGACAGGTACCCCAAAACATGAAAGTGTTTGCTCACTGGAGGCGTGAGGATGGTGTTTTGCTGGGGGTGGGGGTCCCATTGGTTGGTCTCATGTGTGGGGTTGGTGAAGTGGATGGAAAAAAGTGTTGCAGATGAGATTATGCTGTTGGAGGTATGGTGGGCCAAATGCGATGCGCGGGTGTGCGCTTTCGATCTAATTGTACAACCTGGTCATCCAGGAAGGGGGTTTCAGTTAGCATGGTAAACTTGACCTTATGCATGATGAATGGATGGGCACAAGGTGCTTCTCGAATTGAAGTGGTATGGCCATGACATCACTTTTTCTATGATATATGGTCTATTTTGGGTGACAAGCGCCATGGAGGGGAGGCTCTACCAACCAACACAGATGTTTATCATGTGCAGGGTGTGGTGATGATAAATGCAGTCGGATATGAGGACCCTATGGTTTATTTCTGATGAAGAAATGATGTCAGGATATGCAAATTTTTCTAGGACTCTATCATGCTGGGGGTAGAATGATACCTGCTCCAGAACCTTTAGTAGATGGTGTTGTGAATGTTTTGCGGGTTCTTCCTGCAAAAACAACTACATCAAGTGAAATCATCTTCTTTTCATCAAATATTATTGAAAGGCATGAGCTTTAAAAAAGAATATGAGAGAGGGCATACTTGCCGGCGCCGAAAAATTATTTTTTCTGGAAAGGGAATGTGTGGCATTGCTTTCGTTCATCATGGCATGCTGATGATGATGCAACTTACAGTTTGCAGGATGGACCTTCCGATCTCCTGTTATGGACTTCTGAAGTTATTGGAAAGGGTGATAAATAGGGGATTATGGCCCTAATCCTATTCATTTGTACTTGCTGAGTTTTGGGAGAGTAGAGGTGCTTGTAGAGCCTTTCTTGCCATTGCGGTTACCCCGTGTACCAAGGACTAGCGATATTATGCCGAGGTAACTTTCATGACATCCTGCATTTTAATTTTCTTAGTTTGATGGTGTCGAGGTCCGTACAAATTGGGTTTGTACAGCCTCTGAGCGACTTTTGCCCTAGATTGTGCGGGCGATCTAGGAAAAAGAGCACCTTATTTGCGCGCAATTCTGAGGGACAGGCACAGGAGGGCGCACTATACCCTTATTTTTGTGCGCAAAGGTGCACATGTGAAGAATACAGGCGCACGAGGGCGTGCTTGTCTGAGGGACAGGCGCGCAAAGGCCAGGGTGACAGATTTTTTTTGATTTTTGTCTATTTTTGATGTTTTTATCTGTACTGATGGGTGCCTGTGTTGATGACAGGTTGGTGTGGTGAGAGTGGGACTGGCTTGAGATCCGGACCACTCTAGCTGCTGATGCTGGGGCGCGTCGTCAGTTGGCTGCATGGGGCCTTCTGAAATTTGCTGAAAATGAGTTTCTGCGATTGCAGGACCGCTTACTACATTACATTATACAACATTTGCACAGGAGGCACAACATGTTTCTGTTGCGGGGGAAAAACTTGGTGATCCGTACCGAGACGGATATCTACTTTGTGACCGGGTTATTGCCTCAGGGGGAGGCTTTGAGATACCCACTCTCCTCTGGGAGAGTGAACCTGGATAGATTTCGGAGGTGCCATTGCGAAGGGGCGTCTCTCATTGAGGGATGCATCAGTATTGCATCAGTGACAGATGTGGTAGAGCGGTGTGCTCTAGTAGTGATTGTACGATTGGCGAGGTCGTTTTCTCTGCATCAGGCGTCTGGCCCGCAGTTGGAGTTTTGCGTCGGTTGAGATCTAGGCATTTCTTTGACTTTGCCCAATTCTGTTTTGATGGTATGGTGTCACAATTGAACAAGGTCCAACATGGATCGAAGTATTTTGCATACGCCAGTATATTATGTAGCATCATGTATGAGCAGGTGGTGCTGCTGAGGTCAGTGGTGGTGGTGCCCATTGGGGGGCCACGGGAGCCACGGATGAGGAGGTGGGCTCCGGTGATGCCGCAGGGTGGTGGTGGCATGGTGGGGCATTATTGGAACGCCACGAAAGAGGCCTGGTTTGAGGCTAACCCACATATGTTCTTGCCATACCCGTATGTGGGGATGGACTTCCAGGGTGACCCAGACATGGGTCTCCCTTTTGGTTATGTTTGGGGACTTGCAAGTATGTATTATATTTGTTCTGCATTTATTTTAGTATTTATTTACTTATGTGTTTTTCTATCGACACTGACATTGTTTTGGTTACTCCTGCAGATGTTGGTGAGGTAGGTCCCCCTATGACCCGACTGGTGGGTCACGATCCTTCGCTACAACCTCGAGGTGGTTAGGGAGGAGGTGATGCAGGTGGACCAGGCATTGGTGCCAGTGGACCTGGTGGAAATGGTGTTGGCCCCTTTGGTGAGGGTAGTAGCTCAGCTGCTGCAGAGGTTGTGGCTGAGCGAGCTCGTGCTGATGCGGCTAAGGCTCGCAATGCAGTACTGACAGCTCAGGTGGCTGCTCTTGAGGACTTTCGGGGTCGAGTGGACCGCTTGACCCAGGGTATGCCTACTCGAGGTTTTATGGATGACTTAGAGGAGGTTTGTTTAGAGACAATGATGGCCCACGAGAGGGATTATCGGCCCACTCTGCGTCGGGTGGCGATCACGGTGGTGACAATAGCTCCAATGGTGGTACCAAGAGCAGTGGTTAGTCTAGGTGCCCTGCTTGAGGGGGCACCCCTTAGTGCAGTTTTGTACATAGGGAAAGCACCCATTATGAGGATGCTTCCCTTATTTTTGACGACTTTTGTGTCTTTGGGCTGGCCAGTGGGCCAACGACACTATTTTTGTACTCAGATACACATATTTTTTGATATATGTATCAGAGGTATTTTTTTCGGCTATACATGATGTATCACCTGTTTTGGTTTATGTGTTTGTGTTATGCTGATGGATGCCTATAATTTGGTTTTATGTATGATGGTTTATTCGAGATGCATTCTAGTTTAGGATATTGTTAGCTATGCGATCAGCTGTTTGGTTTTGATTCCTTGGTACATGTGAAAATGTAATGTAATCAAATTGTCTACTTAATCTTTTGGCACACAAATATTTTCTAAATAGGTGTGTGTCTCTTGTCTCAAATGTTTGGTTTAGATGTGATACTACTAACTGGGAATTGAGGTAGATATGCATATGGATAACGCCCCGATGGAGGGTGTCGCACATAAGTCCGATGACGACGTCATATTCTGCCTGATTGTTTGTTGCTGAGCCGATACACACACCATTCACACATAGTGGTGATCGGTGAGGGTGGTAAATGACCCAGGCGGCTGCGGCTAAATTTTGAGACCATCTTGATGCTCCATCAACAAATCCGAAATAGGGTTCGCTTTAGTGATCCATGGTGATATTTTGAGCACTTTTTAAATAAGTCTTTGGGTCAAAATTTTTTGAGTGGTTGGGTTTTTGTGTACTCCTACTCTAGGGGAAGGGTTGTTGGGGCCCTTATGGGTATAACTTCTTGAGGTAACGGCAATTGATGGGGTTAATGAGGAAAGTCTCATCCAGTTCCATCAAGATGTATGCCCTGCGTCAGAGGCAGTGTTTGATGATGTAGGGTCCTTTCCACAAGGTTTCCAACTTTCCTAGCCCTAAGGCCTCTTTAGCGACATCATAATAGAGGACGAATTCTCCCTAGGTGAATGAGCAAGGGGTGATGTGGAGGTTGAATGATGCTTTAACCCTTTTCTTGTGGGCCTCGTTATGCTGAAGCGACTGTCGTCAATTTTCGTCGACAAGCTCTAGTTGTACTAGGCATGGCTCTAGAGGCTGGGTGCCATTTAGGAGTTTGATGGCAGCATGCAGATTTGAGATCTCACGGAAATAAATGTAAAAGCGCAAGGTACCTTGGTTTTTTGCGATGGGGATTAGATGGAAATCTTGGGACGAGGAGATGGTGGTAATCCTATCGTCAATATGTGATGATACAAATCGTATATGGTGAATTGTATCATCGATGTTTGGCGGGGGAAGAATCTCCGTAATGGGATTCTGTATGGGTGCAAGGTCGGGTTCCCTGCTAGGGTGGTTGATTTCCGGTAGGTGGAAATTGTGCTTGCCACATAGGTGCCTGAATTTTTCCATTAGCGGGCATGACTCTGGTATGTGATTTTGGTCGGAGCAGATGGTGCACGACATCACAAATTCAATGGAGTAGATAGTGTGGGATTCTATGTTACTCATTGTTCCTGACGTGGATGCTTGGAAAGGGTTGGTCGTAGAAGAGATTGCCTTCAGCTTCCATTTCCGTACTGTTGGCTTAGGTGTGTCTACTTTTCTGTTGGGGTGTAGACTCAACACAGCTCATGTCGCTCTCATCTTGGGGAGATGTACACACTTAAACATATGATGAAAGTGTGAGCAAATCCATCAATAAGTGCACGTTATTTTCTCTTGATTGGAGAGAATTTTTTGAGGGAGAGAAGAGACTATGCAGAGACTATTTGCAAGGGGCTTGAGTTCTCTGCATTGGTTAATTTGGTGATCATTCCGATCACATAGGCCACATGTTATCCTAGGCTTGGCCGAGGTTATACTTTGGTGGTGTGTTGTCTTATCAAGCTTGATACACCATTCCAAAGGTGGGGACATTGACCCGACGATGTACTTTTTATGCCATTCCCGAAGGTTGTCTTGTCTCTTCTCTATGGCATTAATCATGTCGATAGTGGGACGAATTTGCGAGGCATAAGTACAATGTCGTTCATAATGATTACCCTGACATATTAGGAAAAATATTCTTGATATGAAGGTTCCGTCAAGTTCAATTTGAGGTCTGATGGGGAACCAACGCCGGAAGGCTACTAAATCAGGGCAATGGGTGACTGCATGGTCCATCTTTTTTCATAACGTACATGCTGGTCGTCGTTGTGAAGTGCGGTTGGGGGTAACTAGGGGCTCCCTGCTAGGCCATTCTTCGACTGTCAAGAACATGATAGATGCACTCATCTCATCTACTTGGGTCATGGAGCTTCCTGTGGACTCGGCATCCATGTCGTCTTCTTGGGAAAGGTGGACTATGGCTGAGCGGAGGCCAGCAAGGGCTAGCTGGAAGCGGGGTATGTAGTGACAATCCTCCAAGAGGTGATTGTCGGCACATAACGAGCATGTGAATTGTGCTGCCCATATCCCAACGTAGTAAACCCTTTCAATTGGATACCACCTGTGAATGAACTCCAAGGCTGCGCACTCTTCGAGGTAGTGGCCACATTCATCGCATAACATACAACATATAATGGGCATGACTGGGGGTCTTTCTACAATCCTATGTTCCTCTTGTAAGCATAGGATGGTACGAGGCTCCTCACCGGCCGACTGGATGGAAGGATCCTCTTGATAGGATCGCTCAATCACATGTAAGGTGTCCCTATATCGCGATATCTATGGACAATGGTGGGTATAGTGCCCATAGTTTCCACAAAGAGCGCATGCATGATTGGTACGCAACGCTTTGCCTTTACCTTTGGTGGTGGGTTCCTTTTTACAGGAACGCGGCCTTGCGATGTTTGTTTCGGAGCCGAGGAGTGGTTTTAATTCATCCAGCTCCAGACATATATGGGTAGGATGGCCTATAACATCGCATATGGCGCAGACTGATGATTCCCTTTGAATGGCTGGGTTCACCATATTATTTTCTCTATTTGCAGTTTTCTTGTCCGTGTTCACCAGTTTCGCAATGGGAACTTCCTTTGCGGGGGTGGTATCGACCATTCCTTGGGTAGGTGAGGGCTCCTCGAGACTAAGGGGATTTAACCTCGTGGTAGTAACGTTGGTGGCTCCTGTTCTGGAAGGAGGAATGAGGTACCAAACAGGGAACACCAACGATAAGTTGGGTAATACTAGTGTTGCCAAAACTTGCTGGGAGACAAAGCCAGCTGGGGGGTAGAGGAAAGGGGTTTGGGAGGCGGCGTAGGCTAGAGAGGTTGCCGTGGCTGATGCCTCGATGCAGTTACTGCTTGAGTCTATGTCCTGACTAACCTCAGTGCTTGATGTGGACATCATGCACACCGGGGCCCTTGTGGTATCGGGCAATGCCTCAGGGATGATGGGAGGATCTCCTAGGAATGACCCTAGAATTGACGATGGTTTGAACTGGCCAGGGCCATATTCTTGGTACCGTGAAAGACAAACCATGGCTACAGCTACATAGGGTAGAATTACATTCGTGTTGGTTAGAGGGTGCTTCTCGCTATGTGTCAGATGGTCTATAGTAATGATGCAATCCTCGTGGGGGAACATCATAATGCGGAAGAAGAAGGAGGCTATGGCGGATATGGCACATATATAACTTTGGCTGACGAGTATATTGTAATCCAAGTGAGCATCCAAGACTTCAATGTCTATGTAGACCATCTTCCTGGCTAAGCAGATTGGGACATTTTGGTAGAGGTTGATGGGGGTCGAGGGACGACTATCGTATGATCGAAGTGTTATGACCGAGGGTTTTAGTTCGGGAGAACCCAACTTTTGCCAAACGTTGTTCGACATGATGCATGTCGATGCACCCTCGTTTATGACACATTGGTGAATGGTAATATTCTGGACCAATAATGGTATCTGAAAGGCGACCATAGAAGGAAGCCTAGGGGTGGGTTTGTTTAAGTCAAAAGCTATTAGGCATGTATCGACAGGATTGATAGTGCCTAATGCAGAAAGTAGGGCTTTCCATTGCTTTGGGCACGACTATAGTTCTTCTAGTGCGGACATAGCATCGGGTGATTGAGCTAAATCGTCCATGATGCTATAATTATGGGCCACTTTGGAGTAGTTACTTGCTCGCCTATTAGGTCCCTTTTCCATCTTTGGCAATGGTTCTATAGGCATCTTTGAAATGGTCAAAGGTGTAGTCGGTGTACAAGTACTAGCCCCTGATGTTGTGGTGTCTAGTGGGGTGTCGTAGCTGTGGGTCCGTGTTTGAAAAAACATCTCTTCCCCAGTCATGTAAATTTCATGGTTGTTTTTCCCAGAATCGTCTGGGTTTTGTTGGTGAGTGCTTATCGTCCCTTGGTTTGGGAATGGTTCTTGCATCACGACGGGTTTTTGGGAATATCCTCCTTGTCCTTGGTTACTCTGAAGCTTTTTTAGCTTAGGGAGGTTGGGACAGTGGTGAGTATAGTGCCCCTACTCACCACATATTGAACAAGAATGGTTTGTTTGCAGATGTGGCCTTTTGCCTTGCCGTTGGGCATTGCTTGGCTCCTGGTTCTGATTCCTTTTAGAGTTACCTCCAACCTGGGATCGCAGTGGACACTGTTGGTTACTTCTCCCCTCTCCAGGGTTCCCTTTTGGCTTGTTTTTTGAATTTTTATTAGCCACATTAAGAGGGTAGTACTCCTGGTTATATTGGTGTGGTTGATTTTGGGACAGCTGCACAAAGTTCACCTTTGCATTGGTTTGCGTAGGTGGGTCATGTGCTGGGGACTGAGCATAATGTTGTCCCCTTTTTGCACCTGGCCGTTGGAGGGGAACTCTTCCGTCAGTGTTTCTTTCTGCGTATTAGGTCCCCTCAGCCGGAGGATAGGGTCCTCCTTGGTGATACGCTTGCGCCCTATTAGTAAAATTTTGTTGAGGCATATGATGACTTTGAAATCCGGGTTGAGACATTTTCTGGGTAGAAATATGTGCGTAACCAAGATTTTGACTACTGCTACCTAGGTAACCTTGGGTCATTGACCCGATTAATCCGTTTGCAGAGTTCGACGCGCCTGGAAATTATTGATAAGTTTGCAGGCGCAGGGCGTTAGGCAGGATGTTGTAAATGTATCATGACTGATTGCATCCTCTTCGGATGTGGGGTTTTGCTGTGCCACATCCTTTGAAATATCTGCTGTCAGAGTTTTCAAGAATAAATCTAAGAGGACCCGATCGTTGAGTTTAGCTTTACATAAACTGTGATGCCGCCTACATCCATGGAGATGGTCTGAGATATGGATGGCGGGGGTTTGTCTAAAATGAGTCAGTAATTCCATTCCCGAATCATGGTGAATGGGTAACTAAAAATATGTGAGGAATGCGGTAGTGAGGGCGCTAAAGGTTCCATGTGAAGTAGGAGGTTGCTCCACGTACCACTTCGCGGCTACTCCCATAAGAGTGCATTGAAATAGCCTCAATTGAATAGTGTCGTCAATGATACTATTCGATGAGCACCACAGGTGAAAGGTCATTACATGATTACCTGCGTCTTCCGCTTGCTTGCCTTCAAATTTTAGTATATCCAAAGGGATCTTCATGGGCATGGGAGGCCATGATGGATCGGGTGCGATGGGGTCATTTGTTAGCTTGGTTAAATTGGGTAGATTCAATGAAGCTAAGAAAGGTAACTAGGAGGTTGACACCATTGCAACGTGTGAAGACACGATGTTCTAGTTAGAACGAGGGTTAGTCTGTGACGTACCCTGATGTGTGTTCAACTGGCTTCCTGAATGGGATGCAATTCTTAGCCCTCCAGGGGTCGAGGGAGGAGTGGTGTGCGGTGTGGTGTTGGGAGACTGACTAGGGTTCCCAACTATGGTTGCTCAATAAAATGATGAACCAATGACGATGGCAGTGTTCCATCTTTGACACCTAAATGGCAAAAGACCTGGAATCCCTCCCGGTAATGGGGAGAGGTCCAAAAGACGTCTGGATCGACGAGGTTCCATTGGGACCGTTCGGGTGTCGACCAGGTTTGGTTTTGGAAAACTTTGAGAGGATAGAGTCTATGATCAAAGAAATTTTATGGCCACATACATAAAACAAAGCGAAAATAAAATAAATTTTC
Source organism: Pinus albicaulis (assembly GCA_034641835.2). Taxonomy (NCBI): domain Eukaryota; kingdom Viridiplantae; phylum Streptophyta; class Pinopsida; order Pinales; family Pinaceae; genus Pinus; species Pinus albicaulis. The sequence goes on from CM076574.1 coordinate 36,867,431, forward strand.
CCTTTAACTTAATATATGTGATCAATCAAGAAAAAAAAATGGGTTTTGTTTGTTTGCGCATGATACTCAAAATCATTGAAGACCTATGTGTCCTCACACACTCAAAGTAACTGGGCTTTGGGAATATTTCTTGCGAGTGCTGGTACAGCGTCCCGTAAGAGCTGGCGACCCCCTGAGTCAGCTGAAGAGAATCCACCAAGGTTAGGGTAGAGGGTTTGGCGCTTGCCTGCACCGTCTCCGATAAGGTAAAGGATGCCATAGTTTTTGGCCACTAAGAACCACCGTCCCATGTGAGTGTTCGAGTCTTGGGCTTCTTGGTATTCAGCTAACAGTACCAAGTATTAGCCGGGTCAGGTAGCCCCAACTGATATCGCACGCACTGCGCCTAAGCCTAACCCCCTCTAAATCAGGTCTCTTTCACGCTCGAGTTTTCTTTTCCATGGGCTGATAGGCGGGTTTGAAGCTCCCTAAATACACAACTTCTATGTTTCAATATGAAGTATGATTAAGGTGGCTTATTGGATGCCTACCCCCTTGATCCTAACTTAAACTATAATTTATTTTGTGGTCCCTGTGGGGAGAATTTAGTGATTTTGGTTATTAGGTGTCTTCCTTTGCTTAGTGGGTGAGTGTGTGTGAGCATAAAGTGAACAAGATCATAGTTTGAACATATGGATATCAGTGATCCTTTACAGAAAAAATCCCCTAGTTAAACTATGTTATATTGTTGCTAGCTCAAATGGAAAACATGCGCGGATAATGGGCCGCTTTCAAATCTTCCTAGTTAATCTTATGTGACTAACTAAAGGGAGATGACGAATTGTAAATATAGAGCGTTCATATGATTACCTAGGATCATTGGAGGGTGCAAAGGTAGCAGAGATTACTTGTTCTAATCGACAATTCGATCCGAGTCCCGCAATTCCTAATGCAAAAGTTGAACTAAACTAAACAATTTCTACACTAGAAAGAATAAAACTAGCTATACATGTGTGGTCTTGGGCCACTTAATTGGATTAGTTATCTAAGTGTGAATACCAGAATTTTCAAAACATAAATTGTTCGGAATGCAATGGTTAATTTCCCCCCTACTTAAGCTATGTGAAGATTTTTACAAAAACCAACTTGAAGCGTAACTAACTCTAAGCCTACAGAATGCTACTAAAAGTGAGTTCTCACAAGTTGTGGGGTATCAAAAAAAGTGCTGGCAGATACATTAGGGGCTGCCCAGCACACTACAAGCAGAAAAATGCAGAATATAGGGAGAAAAATCTCATTCTGTAAATTGCGTGCAAAAGGCCCTGATAGGTGTGCTTTCCTGCGCGTAGGTCAGCCCTAAACGCGCGCACTGCGCGTCTGTGAGAAACAACTACATGCCAATTCCCGCAAGTAAAAATATTAGGAGCCGCCTTCTTCAATCTTTCACTCCAAGTGAATCTAGGGACTGCAAGATGGATCAGAGGATTATCAACTCCACTCTCCAGCGTAGACAAAGGTCTCCTACACGAGATGGCACAACCACATAAAATTGTAAAATGTTAGTGGAGTCACCAATCTTGTTGTGGTGGATTTGACGCATGGGTGTACAAAATCGCACCAGTTTAAGGGGTGTGGTCTACCCCTATAAAATATTGGTAACAGGAAGGAAGTGGTGGAGCTCAAAAGTGAACAATCTAGAGGAAAAAGTATGCAAACGTATGCTCAAATTGAACAAAAAAGTAAAACAAAAATATACGGAAGCTATTAAAGAGAGTCAAAACAATAATAATGCAAACGATGGCTCTAGGCCTCTTCTTATTAAACGTTTGATATGGAGAAGAATTTTTACCCACTTTCCAAAGGGCCCCTAGATAATGGTTCTAGGTCTCGATGCAAGGAAGTTGTTTTTCCAAGCTCTGCCTCTGATGCAATCTCCCTCTCTCTCCGCTGTGATGGACTAGGATTTTTGGGTGGCCAACAATCGAGTCCCCTCTATCTCTAGCTCAGGGTCATACACTGCTGGTATTGCTTGGGCAATTCTAGCCAGCATAACAATGTGATCACCCATTCTTCATCTCTTGGTGGCTTTATATAGGGGATTTCAAATCCTCCTTCCTTCCCTTGGAGCATGGTGGATGGTGACACAAGGGAGAGGTATGATTCCATTTTGTGCTCCAAATATTCCTTTGTGTGCTCACATAATTTCTAGGGAGGTGCTGGTGGTTGTCCTTAGGTGGCTTCATGCAAGGAGTAACTGTCCTTTGCTTTGTGTGATCCCGGAAAGTGACATTTTGCCACTTTCAAGAATGCGCACTTATCGGGCCAAAAGGCACACAAAAGGCGCTCTTTTGGAAGCATAAAGCATGCAATTAGCATTTTAAGACTAGTTCAAATTTGATTTTCTCAAAACCTTAGAGATTTTAAATACTTTCTTGATTCCATAATGTCTTCCTACCTTGTAAATCCTTTGGCTTGACATTAATTAATGTCATCTTCTGCTATACGATTTTCCATTTTCCAGTGTTAACAATGGAGTACTCTTAAATGAACAATAGAAGAATGTCAAGATTCTTATGGAGGGATCTAATCAATACTTAGAAGACCACATGGAATTTATTCACCATTGGGTCCAATATATATAGATTGTCATTGAGCCAAAGACAAAGGAAGAGAATAGGAAGGGACTGAAGTAATAGGTGTAGACAACTGAGGTTCCTCAGGTTGTATAACCCCAGGGTGTAATGTGTCTAAGTGAAGAAACTCAGGTTCAATAATATTAGATAATAAAGTATGAGGTGCTTTTGTTTTGACTGTGTCAGACTCACTAGCTAGGTCATAAGTAATCTCAGGCTCAATACTCATAGGAAGAGACGATTATGGTTTGTTAATTTTAGATGTAGGTCCAAAAGGGGTAGCTTCCGAAGTACCGTATTTGGTAGTTTGCGTATTTTTATTATTTGGACATCCAAGAGTTTCCTTGGGTGGAAACGGAGGAAATATTTTCATCCTACACAAACGAAGGGGTAGAGGGGGTTTTTCTTCAACGTTGGTTTAATAAATTTTAGAAATTAACAACAAAAATAAATAAAAAAGTGGTAACTAGGAAAATGGTTTACCAAGCAACTGTGAACTGCAATATACCACCTTGTTGAACCAAACATTTACGTACAGGTAGACAATCTCCCCAAATGTTGTATTCAGTGTATCATAGTGTACAGGATGACCGACTTGATTACTTAAGGCATGATAGCAACCTAGTGGGGACTTCCAAAATATACCCAAAGGTACATGGAAGAACAATCTGTATTAGTGTTGTCTAATGCGTAACCGTACAATGAGAGTGTTACCATATATAGTGGAGCACCATATAATATACCCCGAAGGTTTGTGGAGAATGTTCCTATACACTTACATACGTGGAACATGATATCACCCCCTGGGATGCAACACCTGAAAAAAAATGACAACTCCTATGTTTAAAGACATTGGAACACATCTCTAGCCTATACCTCTAGATGTTTGTGTTAATGTTTCAAATGCTTCTTAATATTGATTCAATAAATTTTAAAGTTTATCTTGAATTAAGTTTCAGTTTTCAAGGTTGACCAAGAATTTCACCTGAATACTCTAAAATGAAATCTAGCATGGTAATATGAAATATTTTATTTTTAATGAAAATATATCTATGAGAAGGAATGTATTCAAATAGTAATGCAATAAACAACTCTTCCTAATCAAAAATTTCAAATGCAATTGTTCCAATTTCCAAATTTCACACAAAACCCTAAATGAAAATAATGAAACATTTTTTCTCTTCTTTTTCTTAATTGTCAAATGCAAGAAAGCTAAGATGAAACTAAATCACTGATGAGAGAAATCACACAGAATTATCATTGTAATATAAATTTCATCAAATCAATCAATGATCATACAACAAGTTTACATAATACCTAGTTGACAAGAACAAATAAAAAATCCAAAGAAATTCATATCAAAGGGTATCAAAACCAAAAGAAAACATAACGAAGGCTTTTCAGAGACAAGGACACTCTTAGAGATAGAAGGAAATATATACCAAATAAAATTATAGAGAAAGGCAAGAAAATACAATTTAATGCATCTTAAAAAAATCAACGCAGGTGCAAAACATGCACTAGTGCTTTGCAACGCAGGTACAAAGAAGGAGAGAGTGCGCTGAAGCGCTCTATCTCCAAACTAGGGGGTGCATTGAGGCAATTTCAACAAAAACACGGCACAAAAAACAAATCACACTCAAAAAGGTGTTTTCCCAAGGTCAATCAATGTCTGAATGATTTAGTTAACATTGCTTTAAGAGGTGAAAAAGATGCTAAGGTCAAGGAAACCACTAAGGGAAGAATCGATCCCTAGTGGAGTCGCCAATTTGTTATGAATTTTTTTAAAGTTCGCGAACAAAGGTGAATTCTCTTGATTTAGTGGTATGATATAGAACAAGAGAAGAAAAAAAGAATTATTTTTTCCTTAGAGAAATTAGAGTATGGGAAAGAAGCATACTTGGAGCCTATAGCAATCCTTTCTTTCCTCCTCGCTTGTAAGCTTCAATTGTAGCTCCAAGTGCTATAATTAGAACCTGAACACACGAATGAAATGAAAAAAGGATAAAAAACATCCACATAGAATAATATAACATCTCTATTCAATGAATCAACATGGCAACAATTAAATACCTGAGTGAAAACATAACATAACAAATATAGGAAAACAAGATACTCTTTGTATTGACAAATATAGGAGAGACTTTACAACCATAAATAGTATTTGACTTTGTAGATGTCTCCCCAAGTTGACTTGTCCTTCGTTGTCACAAAGCACACCTCAACATCAACCCTAATGCATGAATATGATGAATCCTTTAGGTTCAAGCCAACAACATAAGGGCACTATCAATCTCCAAAATCCAACCTTGATGCTATGGATGGCAGTAAATTTATAAGATATGTGTGGTAGCCTAGGATTTACCATTATGGGCTTGAGATCCACATATGATTGGAGGATGAGCTCAAGGGATAATAGATGAGGTATCCAAGATAGGATCAGATAGGATTCAAGCTATCTATTCAGGGTAAATATTTAAAACTACCTTGGAAGCTTCTAAAAGAGGAAGTTTCAAATTATTTTTTGTTTCCCTGAATTTATAGAATCATCTCACTTGCATAAGGGAGCAATATGTGTTGACCAACATAGGCAGACAAGCATGAAACATGTGTTGAATGCAAGTGGCTAAGGAAGCAAGGTGCCCTAGGGCTAAAAACCATGTTTTTGAGCAATTTGTCCCTGAAACTCAGACTTTTTGGAGAGGTTACACCAAGGGCTTTGTGAATGGATGATGACATCATGTTCATGGATATTGATTGATCATCTTTGTAGGCCTATTGACCAGATGTGGAAAATTTCCTATAACAATTGGCATGTATATGAACATAAAGTTATCTATAAATATTGAGTATAGGCTAGGTTGAGGCTTAAATATATCAAGAGGGACAACACTTGCTTGTAATATGCATTTCATACAAAAAATATATATAAATAAAAAAGGGCGCTGGCCGATAACTTTAAAGCCCAGTAGGGGTTGGAATTAAGCCCTTGGCACCATGTGTTAAATCTCTATGACCAACGCCAAGGGTGGAGGCCCATCTATATTTATAATTATAAATATTTGTGTGTGTGTGTGTGTTCACACCTAAATATCTGGAGGAAAAGGGGCTTGAATTTGTTAAACCATATGACCGGGAGATATGACCACGGGTGACGTCAATCAATGGTTGTGATGGGCCAGTAATTGAACGATTGTGGTTGAATGTGGAAACCATCAGTGAGGTCAACGGGGAGGAGTGGGGGGTACACACTTGATATTCGTTGTCATATGTTTGCAAGGAATGAGGACCATGAGATGTATATGGAGGAACCAAGAACACACACCACCCATTATGACATGGCAGGGGTCTGGGGGTGGTTCACATTTGATTTTAACCATTGTTATTTCCATGGGCTAAGAGTCGTTGGATGGAGTAGGGGTGGAGGACCCATTTCTTTATAACATGTAATACATTTGCAAGGGGTCAAAACCAATAATGGAATCTAGGCTACGTGGGTGAATGACATGGACAAGAGAGTGACATGAATTTATGTAGGAGTGACACTTGGCATCTAGATTTAGTCTTTTGGTAGGCCCAAACAATCCAAAAATAGATGACACATGGAACTCTTCAAGAAGGCCACATGGATCAGGTGATGTCATCATAACGTACCAAGGCCTCAGAAGTCTAGCAACAGATGGGTGCCTATAGATGAAAATTTGCATGGAATTTTTCGAGAAACTGTCAATCATTAATCCATAGGGTGTGTAAATTTAGAGGTAGTTGGGGAAATCAGTAATAGACAAATGCCAAGATGAAGATTTATCTATGGTAGGTGATGGTAAGGTTGTCATCCTGGAGTGCGAAGCCATTGGTGGAAACCATAATATGTGTGTAAGTGTTGGTCATCTTTGACAGAGGACGGAAAAGAAAATCTATGGCGGTCGTCAATAGGAATTCATCGATTCACTAGCCACCAAACAAATTCAAAGCTATAATAAGCTGCAAAGGTTCAAGGTTCCAATCGTGATAGACCGTGATAGATGGAACCCACTCCCATCTGTTAACGTAAAATGAATTATCGTCCTGCCTCCCAACTATTGAACGAATTTCACGAAGGTGCTAGGAGTAATGTCTAGAGATTTAAGATAGGGTGACGTGGCAAGCCACGGTGGCAGCTGCATACGAATGATAGGGCACTCGTATAGACAACCACGTGGGCACCATATGGTGACCATGTGGGTACCACATGGAAACTTAGGAGGTCATGGCCAAGTCTGAGAGGTCATATTTCTAATGGTAATAACTCTCAATATGGGAATCAAATTGAGGAAAATTTTATGTCGTCGATAGGTCTTGACAAGACAAACGCAATGGTGTCTTTGATTTGGAGTTTTGAAAAGGTTGGAAAAGAGTGAAAAATTTAGACCCCATCTCCATAATTATACCTTGGAGGTTGGATCAACACAGTAACTCCGTCCTTCTAACCTTAGTATGGGCTAAGAATAGTAGGGGGTATGTTTGATCCAAGGGATAAAAAAATATGCTCAAAAATGAAAATGCTCAAAATATCCCAAAACAAGAGAAAAATTGTAGATCATGTCGTTTTGATTCCAATGACGCTTGAATCACCTCAATCCGACATTGTATGAGGAAGTTATCGCATTCTGAATTTTTTGGCAACTAACTAAAAAGTCAACTTTCAGGGTTGATTGTAAAATGTACGATTGCCACATGGCAGTCCATATGATGAAATCATGCTCATGTCATTGATTGAATATGTGTATGGACCAAACAAATGGCGTCCTATCAAGTTGACACTTGGCATCTAGTGGTTGGACAATGGTAAGTGAATACGGTTTGGACAAGTGGGCCAATAGTTAGGTGACACGTGGCCCAATCACGTGATGCCACGACGCACCTCAAATTGTGCCAAAATTGGTTAGGTTCAACTGAACAATCTTTGTGGGAATCGAACACAATACCTCTAGCTCAGGAAACCATCGTCCGACCAATCAGGCTACAAAGGTTCTTACAAATTTTTACAACATTAGAGGTGGCATATAAAATGGTGGGTTAGTGGGTCAAACCCCTGACTGGCCCAACCACGAAGCCTTAATGGTGGTATGCTAGGCACAGGGGCGGGAACATGGTTTTTAAAACCATTGTCGCACCCTATATTTTAGCTTTCACTGTTGGAGGGTGGCTCTAAAAGGGCGAGGTCAGTCACATGACCCTGCCACGTTTAAAAAAAACAACGAAACCACCAATAAGCGGGGAGGAATTAACCCACGACTTGTGGAACTTAAAAATAAGTGCCCACCAATTGGGCTATCATAATTTTGTTTCCCAAGTTTGCAAAGAACACATTTTTGCAGAATAGTTAACAGGAAAATTAGGAAAAATAGGCCTAACTTGGTCATTTTTTAGCCTTTTTGAGCCCAAGAAGAGCCTACGCAGGGTTTTTGGGAATTCTAGATGCAAAAATAGTGCTATTTTTTCAATTTGAACATTTTTTATTCATGTAATTTGACATTTTAGCATATAATATAAAGGGCACCATTGGAAGGTGGACCCAGAGACATAGCCCAGGAGGGGTGAACTCTTTCATCAATTTTTTGTGTTGTGATGTTGCTTATTGTCCATTTTAACTGTTAAAATTATACAAAATTGAACTTAGTTTGTGTGATTTTACAATCATGATCCATTGCCTAAAATACATAAACAATCTTGCAAAAATTTATATGAAACCTTCAATTTTAATTCCAGATCAATTTGGTATTAGAGCATGGTTTTTGTGAAGGTTTGACAAAATTTGCAAGTGTTTTTTGATTGAATGATTACAAGGTATAAATTGAAAAGAGGAGAATGAGTACTTGAAGAACCAAACCCTCAAATTGGTTCAAGGAGGCCACAAACTCCACAAGTCATGGCACATTAAGAAGGAAAATGACTAGAGTTGATGTCAGAGGACGAGAGAGCTTTTAGGAAGGATTTATATGATATGATTGAGATGGTGAAAGTGTTGTACAATGAGAGGATATCAAGGTTGCAAGGCAAAAGTTCTAATCAACCAAAAGGTAATGGTGGTGGTGGGAGCAAGCCTCCACCTCCACCTCCTCCTTCACCTCCATCTACAGCTCCATCCTCATCTCCTTCTTCGCCTCCTTCATCCGATAGACCTACTCCTCCTCCATATACAAAAGTACATTCTAAGTATCCTTTGATTAAGCTTGATGTCAAGTTTGAATTGCGTATGTATAATGGGTAAGTAAATGCTGAAAATTTGGATAATTGGGTTTGTTAAATTGAAGTCTATTGCAGGATTCAAAAGATTGATGATGATGTCACAAAGATCCAACTTTATTCTCTTTGCTTGGAAAGTGCAACTCTCATCTGGTGGGAGGCCAAAACTCAAGAAGATTTGAAGAAAAGTGGTAAAATTATCCCTTCTTGGAATGATTTTATAGTTGCGTTAAGAAGGAACTTTTATCCATTATCTCACCTAAAAAAAACAGTTATGGATTGGAAAATTTTTAGACAAGCTAAAGGCGAGAGTGTCCAAAGTTACACACAAGAATTTAGAAGAAGAGCTTTAATCTTGGGTGTTGATTTGAGTTCACAAGATACTCTCCTTATATATATAGGTGGATTACATAGTTATTTGTCACATACTATATTTATGTTTAATCTGATCGATCTAGATGAAGTATGTGTTCAAACAACTAATTTAGAATCAAGAGGCAAGAATGTTCCTCAAGGGACCACTAAGAAACCTTTTAAATTTGGAGACAAATGAAAGGATACATTTAAAATCAAAGGAAAAAAGAATGCTACTGTTAAGAAAGAGGGAGATAAACTTACCTGTAAACATTTTTCAAAAGATGGTCATGATGAATACCATTGTTGGAAATTACATCCAAAATTGAGACCAAAGAAGTTCAATAAGAAGGGGAAACGAAAGACTCTTGCTACAACTCAAAAAAATCTAGGATCCAATTCAAGTGATGAAACCAAAATCACAGCCATGGGAATGAAAGGTATAACTTCTAATGCAAGTACTAGTTCTTCTAGTAGGCCTATTGAATCTCAAAGTGATAAAGAAAAAATTGAGCTTTTCCATATTAGGGTCATTAAAAAACATACAAAGTTTGATACATTATTTGATAGTGGATCCCAAGTCAACATTATCTATGAATCAATTGTCAAGAAACTTAATTTAGAGACTAAACCTCCTACAAAACCTTATCCTTTGGGTCGGGTATGTAATGATGCCAAATTACAAGTAACAAGAAAATGTAAACTCAAATTTGCCATCACTACTAATTTTATAGATGAGGTAGAGCTTGATGTTGTACCACTTGATATGTGTGGGATTTTTTTAGGGACTCCATACTTGTATGACCGAAAATCCATATTATATCTTCATGATAACAAATATCATCTTTTTAAAGATGGAGTTGAGTATATTGTTAGAGTACATCGCAAGAAGATGAACTTATCTCTTGTTAGTGCTGGTCAAATAAAAAGGTTTGTAAATGTTAGTAAGAATTTTGTGTTGTTGATGATTAAAGCTAAAGATATTGTTGAATCTGAAGCTTTCACAGGATGCAATTCTAAACTCAAGCATGAATTGGTTGAAGTTGTTAACACTTACGAAAAGATGTTTCAGGAATCTAAAGGGTTACCTCCAAAATGAGGAATCCAACATGAGATTCACTTGCAATAGGATGCGCCACTTCCGAATATTGGAATGTATAAAATGTCATTTTTGGAGAATGAAGAAGTTAAGAAGCAAATTCAAGAGCTACTTGACAAAGGGGTTATCATACCTAGTACATCTCCTTCTGGGTCTCCTATTATCTTGGTTCCAAAGAAAGATGGTACACGACACATATGTGTGGATTTATGAGCTTTGAACAAGATCATGGTAAAGAATCACTATCCTCTTCCTCGAATTGATGATTTGCTAGATAAGTTAAAGGAAGCTGTTTATTTTACTAAGTTATATTTGAGAAGCGGTTATCATCAGATAAGGATTGTTGGAGATGATATTTGGAAAATTGCTTTCAAGAAAAAACAAGGTTTTTTTGAATTGTTAGTTATCTCGTTTGGGCTTTGCCATGCACCTACCACATTCATGAGAGTTATGAATGATGTATTGTGCCCATTCCTTGATGATTTTTTCAGAGTCTACTTAGATGATATTATGATTTTCAGTAATACTTGTGAAGAACGCCATGTCAAGCATGTGAAACAAGTTCTAGATGTCTTGAAAAAGGAAATTTTGTATTTGAAGACGTCTAAATGTGAATTTGGGAAAACCTCTTTGGTTTATTTGGGTCATATTATAGGAGGTGGTAAATTGAAGATTGATCCCTCCAAAGTTGATGTTATTGTGAATTGGCCTAAAACCAACAACATAACAAAAGTTAGGAGCTTTTTGGGAGAAAACCAATATTGGAGAAAATTTATCGCTAATTTCTCATTCATTGCAACACCATTACATGCTTTGACAAGTGTGAAGCAGGTTTTTCAGTGGGGAGGCAAGCAATGGAAATCCTTTGATACTTTGAAAGAGAAATCAATACAACACTAGTTCTAGCACTTCCAGATCTTAAGCGGCCATTTGAAATTCACACCAATGAAAGAAAATATGATATGGAATTAATTTTGGTGCCACATGGTAAGCCAATATGTTATCATTATAAAACTTTTACTAATGCAGTTGTTAACTATCTAACTTATGTTAAAGATTTTTATGCTAAAATGGAAGCATTATTTGATAGGTCGTTTATTATTCATACTGACCATCAACCTTTGAAATATTTAGAATTGAAAACCAAGATACAACATGCTAGACATTTCATATGGATGGGATTCCTACAACAATCTCATTTGGTAATCAGATATAAGAAATATATTTACAAAAAAGTTTTAGATATGTTATCAAGGCTTATTGTTAGTGCATCTGTTATTCTTAAGAAATACTCAATCATGTATGAAATTTATATTGATTAGTATGATCAAGATGAAGATTTTACAGATGTTTATGAAACTTTGAGTCTAGGAAATCATGTTGAAGAGTTGTATTATCATGTTCATATCAATTTTTTGTATCATCTTGGAAAGTTATGTCTTCCACAGGGTGAAAGATTCAATATCATAATGGAATCCCACACTTCTCTTATTGTTTTCCACTTTAGTGTAGGCAAAACAATTTCTCAAATTTACAGGTATTGTTATTGGCTTCACATGAATGAAACTATATCAATATATGTGAAAGGATTTTCTATGTGCGATACTAGCAAGCCAAGCAACATGAAATTAGGTTTGTACACTCCACTTCATATCCCTTCTAGTCATTGGGAAAGTATTTCTATGGATTTTGTTGGGGGTCTACCAATGTCTAGGAAAGGTCACGATTATCTATATGTTGTAGTAGATATTTTTAGCAAAATGTGTGTGTTGATACAATGTAAGAAACACGTTATAGCTAAGAAGACCGAAAATATGTTATTCCAAAATGTATGGGTTCATTTTGGGTTACCTACATTGATTTTTTCTGATCGAGATTATCGATTTATCGGGAAGTTTTCGTCAAATTTATGGGAGCTCATGGACATAAAGTTGAATAAGAGCACAACATTTCATCCACAAACTGATGGCTAGACAGAAGTAGTGAACATAAAAGTAGGACATCTCCTTCGAGCATATTGTGTTAAGAATCCTAAACTTTGGGATGAGCATTTGCATTACATCCAACATGCCTACCATCGTGCCAAGAATTCATCTACAAAAATATCTACATTTGAAGTTTGTTTGGGATATTTTTCAAAGTATCCTTTGGATTTCATATTTGGTAAAGATATTGCGGTAGATGGACATAGTGATGTGGACAATCCAAGAATTTCATTGAACAAATTTAGCTAGTACATCAAAGGGTACAAGAAAATTTGGATAAAGGCAAAGCCAAGTACAAATCAAGACATGATAAGCATCGGGTTGATCATGGTTCCAAGTGGGAGATCAAGTTTGGTTGTACATAAACAAGTAAATACTACAAGGTGAAGGCAAAAATCTCAATCTAATCAGATACAGTCCTTTCAAAATATTGGAGAATATTGGTAACAATGATTTTCTATTAGATTTTCCACCTTGCAAGAAAATTTATTTTGTTGTCAACGTGGAAAACTTGAGATTGTATGAGCCTCCTATGATTGATGATAAAAAACAGAATGTTCAGATTCCATCTATAGAATATTTTACTCTTGAATATTTAAGTGGGTTGCAGGAAGAATCAATTATTGATAGGAGGATAAGGACTTCGCATAGAGGAAATGTGGAGTATCTTCATGTGGGGCTCAAAGGTACCAATCCAAGAAAATAAAGGTGGATAAAGATCGGGAAAGCGAGGGAGTTGTACCCTCACTTAGTTTCGCCCTCACTTAAGCGGTCCATGGACTTTTCCCATGTCATCCTCTTCTAGAATTCCATCTGGTACTTCTTTGATGAGCACCACACAGTCTGTTCCTCTTACTTTATATCAAACTTTAGTTGAGCATCAATATTTTTCGTATGTTGGTGTATATGGAAATCTATAATAACCCACTCCACCTTATGCTAGGTACCCTCTTCTAGAAGGAAATTTCCTCCATATTCCCCTTATCTCTCAGTAGGGGAGAAACCTGTTGTTGGAATGTTCCAATCTCCTGACCAAATACCACAAGATGGTGCTCTACCCTATTCAAGTCCCCCATTTCTTGAAATGACTTCCAATCCTTGGCATCCTACATTGCCCATAAAACCTGGCTCGATTGTGAACCAATTCCAAACTTCTCAACCTATTCCACCTACAACCCAGGTTCCTACTTTCCAACCTATATCTCAACCTGCTCAAGCTTTAGCTTATGTAAGTCTAACTTTGGAGGGTGCACCTCTAAATCAACCTATTCCACTAGTATCTAGGAACTCCCAAGTCCCACTTAACCAACCTCTTTAAGGTTCCTTACAACCTCCACCGCTTGGTCAAGCTATTCCTCAAATGAAAGTGAATCAACCTGTATATGGCATGTCATAGGCACAAGGTATGCATCCTTATGTAGGGATGATGTAAAATCCCTCAGGGAAAGCATATCAAGTATTCCTAAAATGCCTTACCAAGGTCAGAAAATTCAAACCCAGTCATATTGACCTTTTCAAGGTTATCTTGGAGCTGGGGAGTAGGGATATGTTTATCCAAGCTATCAATATCCTCTTATCCAGGAAGGTATATGCCTGTTGCTCAAGCCATTCCATCTTACCCATGATACCCTCCACTAGACTTCAATAGTCAGTGGTCGTTTGTGGCAACCCTTGAGTTACCAAATCTAACACAACTTACAAATGATCCATTTGTCACTCTCCTTGGTGGCTAGTCATTCCTATGAAATTGTTGATCGATATCTCAAAGTTCAATGGAAATCCCATAGAAGACTCGTCTACGCATGTTATGACATATCACTTATGGTGTTCTTCGAACTCTTTAAATGATGATTCTATCTGTTTACAAATTTTCCAATGCACACTTAATGGGATGGAAGAAAATGGTATATTGAATTTCCATGAGCTTCGTTCAACAATTTTAGTGCCTTAGCAACCACATTCTTAACCCATTTTCATTTGCCCATTTTTATGAGACTGGAACCGAACTTTTGACCAATTCCAAATAATATGATTCCACTCACATTTATGGTCATATTCATGAGTGGTGACGTCGCCGTCATTTGGTTAAGACCTTCATTCCTGATCAATTATAAGCTGAATGATTTACTAAGTATTTATTAGCACCCACAAATGAAGATGTTGCTAAAGGCGGAGTTGTAACAGAAGAACGAGCCATTTCTCATGCCTAATATCTAGATCTTTTTTATATACAATCCGACTCACTCTACAATAAAATACCTAATGATCAGTGACCTAAAAACACTATTCTTAAACCTCCCAGTAAAGAATCAGGTGCTATTGATGTGTGATTGTTTATGCTAGCCAACAATCAGTGAGTAAACTATCTAGTTCAACTCTTATTGTGGCTATCCAAAACCCGTCCACTACCACTCCTACGACTACTAATTTCGAGATTAATGTCATCCAATCCAAGAAATGAAAATCTTAGCAACCAGGAAGTAAGAAGAAATGAAAAGGAAAAAATACTAAAGATAATCCTTTGCAGGAAAAGTAAAATAACTAGTTTCCTTAAGAAAAATGGTAACATCGTTATCCTTGTCTAATTTGTAATGACGAACATTTCACTTGGGACTATCCACATCGGGAAAAAGTCAATAAATTTCATAAGTCATGTGTTGCGCCCACTGTGTTAATAGATCCCTTTCCTAACCAAGAGAAAAACATGGTTGCATGGGATCTCACTTCCTCTTCCTCGGTAATGATTCTTTCCTCCACCAAATAGAAGAATAAAGCTATGGTGACTACAATAAATAAGGACTATGGTAATATGAATCCCTCGGCTAGTAAGGATACTGATCAACCTACTATTTCTACCTCATCCACTTCAGATGCTTCTCCAAATGTGGTTCCAAATCAATTGAAAATTAAACCTCCTAAGGGTTTTATTCATAAATCCACATTCAATCCTCATGCGAGAGTCGCACATAACTATAACATAGTCGAGGATCTGGCTAAGGCTCCTTCAACTATGTAAAATCTCAAGGTTTTGCAGAATTTTCTCGCCCAGAAGAAGGATTTACTTACCGCAATTGGAGGCATCAATCCTTCAGATTCTAGTCGTGTAGTATTTAACCATGAGAATCATACACTCAAGCTTCCACCATAATTAGCTTTCATGATTTAGGTTATTGTTTGAAGTAAGACCATCCACTGGAAAATTGTGGACAAAGGAGATTCGACCTGTATCATGCCACTTTCTTGCTGGAAGGCCTTTGGTTCTCCTCAACTCAACCAATCACCCACTACTCTCAAAGCCTTTGATGGAAGAGGCTTCAAGCCTTCCGAAATTTTGAGTTCATTACAAGTTGAATTAGCTGGAAAAGCGGTGTAAGTGGAAGTTGAAGTTATCAACAAACCTTTCAATTACAACTTTCTACTGGGTCGTACATGGGTGTATGCCATGGCATATATTGTTTCCACTTATTTTATAACAATTTATTTCCCTCATCAGGGGGCATCATGGCCATTGATCAACTCACCTTGTCGGAGAAAATCTCCACATCCCTATCAACATGTCAGAGTTGGACTACTTAAAGATTCCACTTTGATGGTAACTTTTTCCCTTCCTCCTCTTGACAACCCAAATTTGGTCGCCTTTATCAACATGATATATTCGTTTGATCCTTGGATAGTACCAGATTCTTCTAATATTGATACATTTGGTGACCACATGTCACTCAGTCCTGTTGAGCTCAAATATGAAGCTATCTATTCAACACATTCTGATTTCTCCTCTTTGATAAATTGGATCAATAATTCCCTAGATTATGGCTCATCTCCTGATCCTTTCTCTGGTACATTTTCTACTGATGAAAGCATCATGGAGAAGATGATGTCAGATGATGCATCGTGGGATGACAATCATCATCTTTCCTCCTTGCCCGATGCCTCAAAGGATAATCTTAGTGATATATTTTCACCCAGTATCATTGAGATATCTATGAATTCCATATCCATCCACGATCGATTCTGAGAAGAATTTATTGAATATCGAAGAGACTGTTCCTATGAATATTTTGATCAAACCCAAAATTGTCAAGAATGTACACATTGGTGCATCTTGTTCTATAAATGAGGTCAACAGATATAATGTTGGAACACCTAATCCTACATGGGTAGGTGTGGAATGCGAAAAGTCACAATGGAGTCCAAGTGACCTTGGAATGTGAAACCAAGAGTCACACCATTGTACTATAAATGCATATAATGTATAATGGAAAAAATATGAAAGCCTCACGCTTATCCTTCATTGTGTGTTGAGTCTCTTGTGTGTGTGTGTTCATATTCCTCATACACCATGTGTGCTTCAACATGGTGTTTAACATGGTATCAGAGCAGGCGATTGCTGGCCCTGCTCCAAATTGAGTGAGCCATTTGTGTTTATGGCCTATGCATATCTGCAAAAATTGTTGCCATTTTTGCAGCATTTAGAGATTTTCTGCAACAGATTTTTTCCCGCCATTCAGAAGTGTTTTGAAGAGGAGCAGCATTCAAAATCCCAGCATTCAGAAATTGGCAGCATTCAGGGATTGGCTTTGGAGAAAAGCAGCACTGCCCATCTGAAGGTTTTCATTCTAATTTTTCTCTGCAATCTCTGAATTTTAATTCTGCCTTTGAAGAGCTGCTAGAATACTATTCAAAGTGGGGTTTTGAAGAAGTTTTTGGTTTTACTGCAAAATAATTCTGAGTTTCTACTGGATTTTTTGCTGCTATAAAATTCTGAAAATTCTTGAGTTTTTTGTGAAAATTCCTGAGCTTTTGGACTACATATTTTCTGCTGCTGGACTACTGGAAAAATTTCTGAAGTTTGTACCTGCAGTATACCTATTTTAAATTCTCTATTTTACTGCTTTCTCTGCTGTTTTAAAATTTAACAAAAATAAAAAATAAAAATAAAAATAAAAAAAATAAATAAAAAAAAACAACCTGCAATTTGGCCTTTCGGCCCCCCTTTTACCTCTGCAACTACCGCTCACAAACCCCGCTCCACACCTGCTTATCGCTCCCCTTATCGCTCCAGCACTCACATCTCACCACAACATAACAGTCCCCTCTCATACCTCACGCCCCCTACGCTAACTCTCCCAACTCCCCACTGCACCGTCCACAACTTTCGGCTCCCATCCCTTACACACCTCTGCGCCCTATCTTGCCCGGCCGCTCTCCCTAACCTCTCCATCGAATGCTATCACTCTACCTGCGGCCTCACAACGAGCTCCCTCTTCTCTTACGACTCTCCCTACGCGACCCTCATTGCTCACCCCACACCCATTGCTCACACTCAACCCTCACAACTGCGCCCCTCTCTGCAGCGTAACCCCTCCCCCTTGCTCTTTGTAACCGACCCCCTTACACTACACTCCCCATCACAATTCGATATTTTTTAATTTTACAAACTCATTAATACAAATGATCCCACGGCCTTTTGGCCTCCCATTCCACTTTTTTTAATTTTTTAAAATTTGTTTTTTATTTTTTTAAAATTTATTTTAATATACCCTCCCCCCACTCCCATTAATTCCCCCCTTCTTATTATTTTCCACAATTTTAATTTAATAGCCTCCCCTCCCATATAATACACCCCCCCACGTTAATTTTAATTTAATAACCTTCCCTCCCATATAAAACGACTTCCCACCCATTTTAAAATTCATTCTCCTTTAATTAATCCCATTCCCCTCCCTTTTAAAATAATAATCCCCTCTCCCCTTTTAAATAAATTTCTCTCTCCCCTTCCTTTTTAAATTTTACTTCAAAATATTTCATAATCTCTTTTCCTTTTAAATTCAAACTTTTAATTCCCTCCATTTTTAATTATTCCCATTTTTAATTAATTAATAATAATAATAAAAAAAAAACAGCAGAGAGAGAAAGAGCAGAAAGAGAGGAAGGAGAGGAAATGAACAGCAGGAAATGATTTGTGGCATTGATTTGAAGGGTGATTTTCTGAAGAATTGAAATTTGAAGACAAGTTTGCCATCATTGCAAAACAACTATTTAAAGGAAAATTCAGCTGCCTTAAAGGCCTCTTGCATATTGTTTTTGCTACACATTCAAACAAATATTTTGCAGAGATATTGTGTTGAGCTGACATTGTATTGCTTATTCATTCATAGTTGCAATCAATATTTGAGTTGTTGGATTTTTGATTGCCCTCCATCATTTGAGGAGCACACTTTGTACTTTGAGAATTCCTTGAGTTATTTGTATTTGTTGTTGAATCACATTGTAAACGGGTGCATTTTCGGTTGTAGCCGACACCCTTTCATTTTTTGAGCCTAAGTTGTTGAAAATGGCCAAAATCAATGAGGCATTAGAGTTGTTGAATAACCTCATTCATTAAAATGTTGATGACATGATAAAAATGAGCAAGGATGCTCTTTGTAACATTCAAAGTTGTTTGCAAGATGCACAAGAGAAGATTGAGTTTTTACAGTTGGAATCTCAGCTTCAACAAGAAGAACTTCAGCAAAAGAGTCACCATTCTGAACCTGTTTCTATTCAGAAGATTGTGAAGGACTCTCATCAGAAGAAAGAAGATAAAGTTGTAGTTGATCCACATTCACCTCCTTGTACTAGAGCAGATGTACATGCAGATGCAGCAGCTCAGCCTGCACTTCTCAAGCCCATCATCAGACCTTGGGAAGAGCTTGTCCACAACAAGCATCAAATTGGTCTTGGATATGACAAGGATGTGTCCTTTCATATTCCAGACTACACAAAACCCATCATATTTCAGAGTGCCAGATTCTTGTATGACAGTTCACCTGCAGCTGTTCCAGATCCTGTTCCACTTCCACGACAACAGATTGAGAAATGCCAACACTGTGATCGAGTTGGCCATATGAAAGATCACTTTTTTGATCTTCATCCATGCAAGCACTGTGGTCGACACACTCATTCTTCAGACAGATGCTTCAGAAACAAGCCTCCTGCAAGAACCAAGATTCATCTTGGATGGATCGCTTCTTGGCAATGGGCATCAGCAGCCAAGAAGATGTTTACGACACATGTTAGAACTTGTTCACGGATATTGAACAAACTTGCAGTTGAGTTTTCGCCATCATCTCACCTTGTCCCTGACAGGGGGGGAAATGGTGGTCATGTACAAGCTTCGACTTCAGATCAAGCGAGCCTGAGCCACAATCTCTCATTCCAGATTCAGAGTTGTAGCCAGAGTTCAAGCGAGCCTGAGCCACAATTCTTCATTCCAGATTCAGAGATGTAGCCAGAGACACAGATGCTCATGAGCATGCCTTCGGTTGGTGGATAACCTAAAACCATGATCTTTGGTTGGTGGACAACCTAAAACCACCACAGGTAGTAGACCTCCCTTCTTTTAGGTCGAAGGTCTCCCTTTCATATATGAGGAACACTTCCTCTAGCAGAAGCCTTCAGCTTAGCAGCCTTCAGCTTCTTGCCAGCTTTGGTTGAGTTCCAGGAAATGCTTAAAAGCATTCCAGAGTTGTTGGTCATCCTAAAACCATCACAGGTAGTAGACCTCCCTTCTTTTAGGTTGAAGGTCTCCCTTTTTTATGAGGGACAATTCCTCTAGCAGAAGCTTTCAGCTTCTTGCCAGTTTTGGAAGAGTTCCGGGAACTGCAACAAGTTTTGCATTCCAGTGTTTGTGGTCATCCTTAAACCACCTCTTTTTTCCAACATTTCAGAGAGTTGATTCAGCCCAAGTGCTGCCATGTATACTTTTTAGATTTGTATTACTACTCTCTTCTTGGACTCACACATGCCCCTTCGGATTAAGGGGGGATGTTGGAACACCTAATCCTACATGGGTAGGCGTGGAATGCGAAAAGTTATAATGGAGTCCAAGTGACCTTGGAATGTGAAACCAAGAGTCACACCATTGTACTATAAATGCATATCATGTATAATGGAAAAAATATGAAAGCCTCACGGTTATCCTTCATTGTGTGTTGAGTCTCTTGTGTGTGTGTGTTCATCTTCCTCATACACCATGTGTGCTTCAACATGGTGTTTAACATATAAAACCATTTTCCAGGAATTTCGATACTTTTTCGCCCAACCATATGAAGAGATGCCATGTATTGATCCAAATATCGTTGTACATGAAATCAAGACGTATCTAGATGCTAAGATAGTTCAATAATGCTTACGTCTGGTACATCCTAAGAAAGCTTCTACTATTAAGGCATAAGTTAAAAACTTCTACGTGTTGGTTTGATTTACCTAGTTCCTCTGACTAATTGGGTTCCGAACATTTTTCATGTCATGAAGAAACAAGGCACGATTTGTGTGTGTGTCGAATATCAGGACATCAATTGTTCTTATCCTAAGGACAAATATCATACCCTTTTTATCGACCAAATTGTTGATGATTGTGCTGGAAGTGAAGTTTTTTCGTTTATGGATGGATTTTTTAGTTACAACCAAATCAACGTTCTCCCATTGGATCAACATAAAACTGCATTTGTTTTTCCATGGGGCATATTTTCCTATCGAAAGCTCCCTTTTGGTTTGAAAAATTATGGTGCTAATTTTTAGAGGGCTATGAATTATGCCTTCTATGACATTAAGCACATTGTACAACCATATTTGGATGACCTACCTGCGCACTCAAAACATTATGCAGATCATCCAATGCATCTCAGGGCTATATTTTTATGTTGTTGACATTATAATATCAAAGTAAATTCAAATAAGTATGTATTTTATGTTTAATCTAGTCGAATTCTCAGATTTATTGTGTTGAAGCAAGGAATTCATATTGATCCACTTAAAGTCCAAGAAATCCTCGATCTGCTTGCTCCTTCATCTCTTGTTTAGTTGCAATGCCTCCAAGTGAAGGCTAAATTTCTACAAAGATTTGTTCCCAATTATAACAAATTGACCAAAGAATTTACACGATTTTTGAAGAAAGGGGTTCCCTTCCATTGGGACGAAACTACCCAAAAGGCGTTTATAATATAGAAGGGTAAATTGGACTCCCAAAGTCAAATTTCATCAGTTTGATCAATGAAATTATCTTCGAACTAGCAGTATAAATCGAAGAGATCAAATTCGCATTTGATCTCTATGATTTTATAATCCCTGTCAGCAAGGGGAATATGGTCAATATCGACTCTGGAAGGGAGCATTGGGTTGATTGGATCATCATTATTTTTCTTCTTTGGAGTCATTTTAACTATTCAAATTGCAGGAAAGGGAAAACTGACAGGGGGATATTACCAGGGATTTGTTGATAGTGGACTACAGGTGGCAACAATGTATTTTTCCTGTGATTGATCAGTTCCTTTGTCCACTGTGGAAGCTTACTGTGTTAGCACAATTTTTAAAAATAAGGCTGAGTGAGCAATCTATGAGCAAAGGGAGTGAAAATGGTCCGTATATGGAGTTTTATGGTGATGACATAGTCCCATTAGAGGCGCGGGGTCATTATTGAATTCAAATGGTTATCCCGGGAAACAATAAGTGCAACGAACATCACGAGGTGTCGAGATAAGAGTGGAGGGGAGCGTGTGGGAAGAGCTGGAGGGAAAAGACGGAGGGTTGGTAGATTTCATAGGAGGGTCGAAGTGGTAAGTAGTTTGTGAGGGGGGGGGGGTATGAAGTGTCGTGGGACTAACACGTAGTGTAGGACCGGCGGGGAGGAAACCACTTTTCGGACCCCCGTCGATAAAGGTAGGATGGGCAGGGGGTGTGAAAAGCATTGTCGGCTGTTGATCTAACGAGGCGATGATCAGATAGCTGATTGGCGCGCGAAACTTAACCACATCTGACAAATATCCTTTTGTCGCTTTCGAACATTATCATATGGGCAGAGAACTTAGGCTAAAATAAATAATGCCTCTGGACTTAGGATACAAATATTTGATAAGCCTAAATTTAGGGTAAAATGACATATAATGTAAAATCAACCTATTTTACCCCTTTGAACCTTTTTAACTCAACTTTATCCTAATCCTAAGACTAACTTTGACCAATCAGGGGTGCATTTAGATGTGCATACCCTTGTTTTATTTTCTTTGAGGGGAAAAACACCTAATCTACTCCTATCTATCATTTTTTGCATTGATTTAGCTTAAACAATTGAATCGAATTATTCATCTATATAACTAACATTAGCCAAGATTACACAGTTTGGATAACTTATTCTTTAATCTAATTAACATAAATTGAAACTTGTTTGATCATGATTACACTGTATGATCTAAACAATGAATCATGGTTGTGGCATTTAAACAAGATGCACACAACATTCAATTTATTCTTAAAGAATCAAACTCTCTATCAAGTAGTGGAATTTAAATTTGCATCACTTTCAGTTCTATTTTTTGTCTTTTTCATGGGGTTCTTTCATCATCATTTTTTATTCTTTTTCTATTTTTATTTTCTTTATTATATTTTTTTGGAAATCATTTGCAACATGCAATATTATTTGAAATTTCATATGATTGAGAGAAAATATTCAATCACCTTGTGATCCTATAAGTTATAGGACCCTAACCTTTGTAATCTTTGTATTAATCCTAAAAACGTAGTCCGGATGGATGAAAATAGATCTAGGATCTTCTATCTCATTCACTCAACCGCTCAATGTATAAGTCTAACCATGTGAATAAATGAGTTGGATTTGAACATGGTAGACGCCATATGATTACTAGCTAATGATGTAAGCCATTATTAG
This sequence comes from Pinus albicaulis, assembly GCA_034641835.2. Classification (NCBI taxonomy): domain Eukaryota; kingdom Viridiplantae; phylum Streptophyta; class Pinopsida; order Pinales; family Pinaceae; genus Pinus; species Pinus albicaulis. Next base: position 36,890,414 of record CM076574.1, read on the forward strand.
ACGCGAGAGAAACCACCGATGATGTTAATGGCTCTCAAGGTACTGCAATACAATCTATGTGGTGTGAATAGATGAGTTGAAGTCAAACACCACAAAAAATATTTCAGTCAAAGTCCAATGATGAAGACATGTCGTCGAGAAAGAGGAAACTTCCCATTGATTTATGAAAGCTCCAAGGTACCAAAGGGAGTTTCTAAGTCAAATTCCTAGATAATGAGTTGATGTTGACAAGAATTGACCTATCACAAGAGGGCCTTGATGTATCCCCCATCAACGACATGAAACAAGTATCAAGATTTGAGATAGAATGATGATGATGTGGAACTGATTCAAGAACGAAAAACATGAATGAAGACTTAATATTATTGTAGCAGATATCAACTAAAGGAATTCTCTTGAACATATCGATGACACTTTATGGAGTTGGTAGCAATGACCCAAAACCAAATGCGAAGGATTTTGATATAGAGTGATGAACCAAAGGGACAAGAATATTTCCCAACCCAACAATCACGGAGATGAAGTGAAAGAGTGTCGTGTCCAAGAGTGAATCACTACCATTAATAGGTCAAGTACCCTGTTTTCCCAATTTTCCCAACCATTTTTGGTAATTACCTCTTTATTTTTGACAAGCTTGAGGAGGATAACACATTCTTGATCTGTAAATTCATCCTTCGGATGAATTCCTTTGAATATTTTTAATGAACCCTGAGAAGGAGTGGTTTGGTATCATCATGTTCGACGAGTCCAACGTTATTTGATGCTTTTACGAGTCAAGAAGAGGTGTAACTCGGCTTATTTTCCATGTTTATAGGTTTGAAATAGAGGCTAAAAGGAAAAATCAAAATTTTCCTTTTCATAAATAGTCTCTTGAGTCTGAAAAGGAAGAAAATGATACTCAGGAGAACCTTTGAGCCATGTTCGAATAAGGTATTCCATTTTCGTAATTAGTTTATCTTAATCCGAAAAAAGGTTATACTGAATAGATGTATTTTCATTTAATTTAACGAGTTCGAAAAGAAAAATTCTCTACAATATTTTCATGTTTAGGGAGTCTGAAAAGAGCTGAAAGAGGACTCCAGGGGTCCCTTGTTCGTAAGTTTACAGAGCCTGAAAAAGTGATAAAAGTATGTTCCTTTATTAAAATAATATGTTTTAACTTTAAAATGTCATTAAATCCTTCAAACAACTTTCAACCTGCTATAAACATCACAATAATATTAAAAAATACATGATGCATGGTAAAATTAGGTAAAATTTAGGTCAAAATAATAAAATAAATAAAATAATCATCATATTGACCATAAATAGGAGAAAAATAAATTCGTTTTTTACCATTTCCATTTTACCTCATTGTCAGTGAGCTTTAAGTTCCTTTTTCCCCTGAACTTTAACAGTTGAGTACGACCAATCTTGTGGATCATTTTGAGTGTCGTCACTTCCAAGTAGGAGATCTTTCCTTTCTATTTCTTTTCACAGTTCCTATTTTTTTTCTCATGCATAATTTCTTGATTTTTGAGTGATTTTAGGCTTTCAGATTTCACCCTAGCTCCAACACACCTCATCAATGTTAAAAAGTGCATTGGTTCGGGAAGTTTATAACTGAGAAGAGCGCTTCAACACACTTACCCGAGAAGGGAAGGTGTACTGCAACACCCTGTCCTCCTTTAGCAGGGTATGTTGGGTGCAATTCAAAAAAGGGTTTTATTATTTTCACTCAAAATTTTCTCAAATTTGTGCATGAAATTTGTTCTAAAGGTTCTTCCTGTTGTAATTCAGGTATCCATCAGAGCAAAAATGGCTTTGATTTGGCAAGAAAGAGAAAATGAAAACCATGACATGGATGCTACTGATGTTCCAACAACTATTTAGGCTTTGGGAAATTGTGGAATTCTCAAGTTATTTTGGCTTCCTAGGATGAGAACACAATTGGAATTATTGAAGTATCTAGTTAGAGCATGGGATGTTTAGGCATACTGTTCCAGGATTGGAGCACATATGCTCATCATACAGGTTGGAAACATTTATTCTTGAGAGGTTTATCAATGAGAGGATCTCCTATCTTGTTATCTAGTTTGAGAGGGGGAAGTGAGGCTGTCAAAGACTACATTGTTGCACATTTTATACCTCATTCCCATCCAAAAAAGGATGGGAAAATTGAGATTAAGGATGTGGTTTGTTTGCTTCTCAAGACAATCCTTTTTATTATGTCTATATTGTCTGGAAGTACTGCTCTGTATTTGGCTAACATGTCCCAGATGCAATACGCATTAGAATGCATAAAACCAACAATTTTCAATTGGAGCCAGGGGGTGTTAACGAATATGAAGGAACATATCACTAAAACAAAGGATGGAAGGTTGAAAAACTTTGGATATGGTTCCATATTGATATAATTTTCCTTGTAGAGGATTCCATTACTCCTTTCTTAGCATATTTCTCTTGAGCTTCTAGATCCCAGAGTTCCACGAATGAGGCGATGGGTATATCTCATGTCTAGACATGCAAGTATTTATTCCATGAGTTTCACGGATGTGTTCTTATGATGGATGTGAATGCAACTCATTATGATCGAAGACTACCCATATTCCAGAATGGACTTATGCGGAGACCCATAGTTCGTACTACCTGAAGGTGGGTAGTGGGGTGACATAGGTAAAACAAAAACATTTTGAATGTTTTTTTGTTTTTGGGTTTTACAGTTTTTTTTGTTAATTTTCATGTATAAAAGACTAACTATTGATTTTACATGCAGATATTGGACTTGTTTGACCAATGGGTTCATCTTATCTTCAGCATCATGAAGAACCATTACATGCATAGATTGGATTACAGGTTGCTGTAGGGGCATGGGAGGAGACACATGCTATCAACATGGTTGAGAATCACATAGAGTTCGAGAATCACGTTGAGGGATTAACCCAGAGAATACCAAAGACTAGGGTTAATCAAATCCCTATGAGACTGCAGTGCTACACTATTGAAGTGTCTAACCGTATTAGTCAGTTGTTGTGTAAATTTGCTTGTGTGGTTGTTTTTTACCAACACCATAATGACTAGTTTACTAGGAGGCCTTAGAGCCACATTTTGACTACATGTATTTTTTATATGATAGGTCGTGTGGCCATATGTGTCTCAGACACATATTTTTGTAAAACCAAACTTTTATATTCAATTATATACCTATCAGTGTTTCTTATTTGCTATATTATCTTGTTAAACATGTGATGTGGATTGAATTTACATGTCTCGTAAATGTCACTCTAAAACATAATTCACTAATGCATCTATTAATGTGTTTAGACTTATAAGAATGTTTTCTAAGAGAGGTGGGGTGACATGCATGAGTAATCCAAAGAAGATATTTCTAGGCAGGATTCGTTGAGATGGTGTGGATATCATGAATTGAACCTGGCTACGAGGCGCCCACAGAGCAACAATAGCATGATTAGTTGGATTGATGCAGTCAGATCAAAGTGACAGTGTCAAATACTATAGCACGGATAAGAGTTGAAAAAAAGTGCAGAGTGAATGGGCATAGAGTTCAACAACGTAGTGGTTCCGGAAGACATGTGCAGTAGCTAAGAAGAAGTCAGAAGACTTTGATGACAGATGCATTATACCGATTCAGTTGTTTGGAGGCTTTCAGTTTCCGAAGTGTTGCATGCAAGTATTAAATAGCGAATTGTTGGAGTTTCATGTCGCATGCAAAGACAATCCTTTCTTGTTGAGAGGGAGTGTTGAAGTTTGCAACAAGAAATAGTGAACGTGGCATCTAGAAACATCATCCTTGATCCTAGTGAAAAATAAGCACCTAAACTAGGTGGGACCAACACAAGCTATTTTTAGGTGTATGTCCATTTTTAGACATGTTGAGCAAAATCTAAAATTAGTAGGAGGCTGATTCTAGATGGTTGAGAAAAATATATTTTTAGATGAGTTTCTATTTTTAGATGAATGGGCGAAGTCTATTTATAGACCGCCTATCTAAAATTAGAATGCATGTCGATTATTAGTAGCCCTTAATAATAATCAGACAATAAATAATAACTTATTCTCTTGGAGCACTTTATTTCAATTAAGTGACATGGCAAACCAGTTGATTGAAGGAATTTCGAATTCCAAGGTTGGTTGGTGACTCATGCACGGAGGACTTAGTTATAACTGATTGTGGCAAGTTGTAACTAAGTTGGAAGAGTAGTTATGTGAGTTGTTATTTAGTTTAACTTAGTTCAGTGAGTTAAACTCAGTTGTGCTAGTTGTAACTGAACACACACTAGTAAAAGATGAGTGAATTAATTATTTAATTAATTCACAAGTGGTGTCTTACTTGCAACTGAACAAATACAACAGTTAACTACTTGCGTGTCAGATCTAGTGGAGACCCAGTGGAGAGATAGGTGAAAGGGTGAGATGGACTATCTGTTGTGACTATAGTGGAGCATTTAATGCATCCACACACACATTGGAGATGCCTATGAGTATTGCACAGTAAAGCAAAGGTAAGGTCGAATTCATTCAGGGTTCTTCTTCAGCAGGGATTGTGCAGTGGAGGCAGGCTATCAGGAGGCAAGAAATTGGTGCATGGAGGTGAAAATTTTTGCAAGAGAGTGTGAGACGATTGTATATTGTACTGAGAGCTCTATGAGCTGAGATTTGTATGATATATATGAGATTGTTTCATGATCCATTGATATACATAATATATGATAGTTGGGGTTTTTAGCTTTAAGCTCTCCTAGTAAAACAAGTGTGTTATGTGTGATTGATTTTTCTTCATGTGTTTGCAATTGGCGATTTAATTTTTGCAAAGAATTAAGTAGAAGGATTCTATATTTAACATAAGGATTAAATTATTAGATCAGGAGAATCTAGAAACAAATTATTGTGTTTATAAATTTATACATGGTATCAAAGCTGTGTTATAAATTTTCTACATGGTATCAGAGCAGTGTTAATCACTGTAGATTGCAATATTGAAGCGGTGCTGAGTTTTGTGCTGGTGGAAAATTCGAATTTGCTACAAGATTTTCTTGGTGCGACAGTTGAGTATACATTGAAATGGCTTTCAATGGTTTGCGGTTGGAGTTTTCACTCGAGGGCAGCTCGAAATACATAGCCTGGAAGGACAAGATGGAGGTGGTGCTTGAAGATAATAGCTTGATGGAATTCATTGAGAAAGATGTTCGTAAGCCCACTTCGACGGATGTTTCAGTACTTGATGCATGGCAAAAGAAAGTAGCAAGGGCGAGGAGGATTATATTGGAAGGTGTGAAAGACCATATTGTGTCAAGCCTTCATGGGAAAGCCACTCCATTTGCAATGTGGAAGGATTTGACAGATCTTTTCCAAAGCAGTAGCGACCATAGGAAATTGGTGCTGAAGGATAAACTTAGAAAAATCAAGCTGGAGAAGAACGACACTATTCTTGTATACTTGAAAAAGTTTGTCCAATGTAGGGATGAGCTTGGGAGTGTAGGAGTCAGTGTTGCAGATGATGACTTGGTGAGCTTGGCTCTCCTTGGGCTTTCGAAGAGTTGGCATAATTATCAAGACTCTGTCAATGGACGGGAGAAACTACCAGATTGGGAGCGACTGTGGTCGGATCTAGTGGTGCAGGAGGAGATAAGGCAAACCACCAGGGATGGCTCTTCATCAAAGCATGATGATGAAGAGGATTGTACTTTGGCTTCCAAGGTGAAGAATAAGAAGGGGAAGAAATTCCATTCTAGATCTGAGGTCGGAGAAGATGGCAAGGAACACAACATGTCCAAAGTGAAGTGTTTTCAGTGTCACGAGTTTGGACATATTGCCAAAAATTGTCCACATAAAAAGAAGAACAAGATGGCTGCTAGAGCTGCAGCTGGTGAGGCCCTTACCTCACAATTTGAGCTTGAAATCTCATTGATCACATGAATGGTGTCTAATGCATTGGGATCAGGGTGCTACTTTGATAGTGGTGCTTCCTTTCACATGACGGGAGATGAGAAATTGTTCAGTGACTTGGTGGAGAAATATCTCCATATGCATGTTGAGTTGGGCGAAAATGGACGATACAGTGCGACCGACATTGGTACCATTACCTTTCAGAGGGCATTAGGTAAACTCTTTCATTTAAAAGATGTTGTGCATGTTCCAGGTTTAAAGAAGAATTTAATCTCAGTCACAATGTTGGAGGATAAAGGCTATGATGTTGTCTTTAGTGAAGGAAAAGTTTTCCTATGGCACAAAGCAATAGGGCAAGCCAATAAGGTTGGGATTCGAGTGAAGAATCTCTACAGACTTGAAGTAGATGGGATTTCTACGGAGGTTCCTGCTGTTGGGAAGTGTGAGAAATACATGCAATTGAAGCTTCATAGGGAGTAGGATTTGCATGCAGGTAAGAGTGAACCTCGAGATGTGGAGCAACCACAAGATGATGATCATGGAGTGGGAGAAACCACTCATGTAGAGAAATTTCGTGCCAGATGGGCAGAGGGAATGCATGCAGCTATACCATCAGGTGAGAGGTGGGGTGACATGCATGAGTAATCCCAAGAAGAGATTTCTAGGAAGGATTCATTGAGATGGTGTGGATCTAATGAATTGAACCTGGCTATGAGGTGCCCACATAGCAGCAGTAGCATGATCAGTTGGACTGATGCAGTCAGATCAAAGTGATAGTGTCAGATACTGGAGCACGGATCAAAGTTGACAGCAAGTACAGAGTGCATGGGTGCAGAGTTCAACAACACAGTGGTTTGTGAAGACATGTGCAGTAGCTAAGCAGAAGTCAGAAGAATTTGATGACAGATGCATTATACTGATTCAATTGTTTGGAGGCTTTCAGTTTTGGAAGTGTTGCATGCAAGTATTGCAGGGCAAATGCTTGGAGTTGCATGTCGCATGCAAAGAAAATCATTTCTTGTTGAGAGGGAGTGTTGAAGTTTGCAACAAGAAATAGTGAAAGTGGCATCTAGAAACATCATCCTTGATCCTAGTGAAAAATAAGCACCTAAACTAGGTGGGACCAACACAAGCTATTTTTAGGTGTATGTCTATTTTTAGACATGTTGAGAAAAATATAAAATTAGCAGGAGGATGATTCTAGATGGTTGAGAAAAATATATTTTTAGATGAGTTTCTACTTTTAGATGAATGGGCGAAGTCTATTTATAGATCGCCTGTCTAAAATTAGAATGCATGTCGATTATTATTATCCCTTAATAATAATCAGAAAATAAATAGTAAATTATTCTCTTGGAGCACTTTATTTCAGTTAACTGAAGTGGCAAACCAGTTGATTGAAGGAATTTTGAATTCCAAGGTTGGTTGGTGACTCATGCATGGAGGACTTAGTTATAACTAATTGTGGCAAGTTGTAACTGAGTTGGAAGAGTAGTTATGTGAGTTGTTATTTAGTTTAACTCAGTTTAGTGAGTTAAACTCAGTTGTGCTAGTTGTAACTGAACATACACTAGTGAAAGATGAGTGAATTAATTAGTTAATTAATTCACAAGTAGTGTCTTACTTGCAACTGAACAAATACAACAATTAACTACTTGCATCTTAGACCTAGTGGAGACCCAGTGGAGAGATAGCTGAAAGGGTGAGATGGACTATTTGTTGTGACTATAGTGGAGCATTCAATGCATCCACACACAAATTGAATATGCCTATGAGTATTGCACAGTCAAGGCAAGGTAAGGTCAAATTCATTCAAGGTTCTTCTTCAGCAGGGATTGCGCAGTGGAGGAAGGCTATCAGGAGGCAAGAAATTGGTGTATGGAGGTGCAAATTTCTGCAAGACAGTGTGAGACGATTGTATATTTTACTGAGAGCTCTATGAGCTGAGATTTTTATGAGATATATGAGATTGTTTCATGATACATTGATATACATAATATATGATAGTTGGGGTTTTTAGCTTTAAGCTTTCTCGGTAAAACAACTGTGTTATGTGTGATTTATTTTTCTTCATGTGTTTGCAATTGGCGATTTAATTTCCATAAAGAATTAAGTAGAAGGATCCTGTATTTAATATAAAGATTAAATTTTTAGATCAGGAGAATCCGAAAATACATTATTGTGTTTATAAATTTCTACATAACCCACGCTACAGAGGAAAGGTTATGAGTACTATGACTAGTGTCATTAGCATAACCAATATATGGTTGAAGGGACTTCGACATTTGAAAACCAAATGTAAAGCAAGATTAATAGAGATGGTAGGAAAACCTGAAGGGAACATGCTGCAACACACTCAACACACATATAGACAGTGTGTACACAATGAATATGAAAAAATGATTTAAGCATAAATTTTTTTGAGGTACAACCCATTTCTTGGTTTCACCAACAAAATTCCATCGAAATAAATAAGCTCGTAGGCCCCTTTCGCACGAACATGTTTAACAATGTACATGCCTAGCCACATTGATTCGAAATTCCAAGACCCTAACTTATCACACTCCTGATCATACAACAAGAATATATCACCTTCCGAGAAGGCACAAGGCTTAACATTCTTGTTATATTTTGCCTTAATGCGTTTCTTGTGGGCCTCATTGGCTATCACGACATCGCATCAGATTTCATCTAATCGTGTTAGATGTAAGAGATGCTCTTCTTCTACGGAAGTGGTGGGGAGGAGTTCGAGAAAATTTTTAAGAGATGGAATCTCATAATCAATAGGAAGGATTGCTTCTAGACCATACACTAATTAATGTATAAATTAGTCGTAGATTCAATATTGCTCATGTAATGTTCTAAAACATAAGACGAAAATATACTCTATATATCTGTGGAAAGAAATTCATGATTGAGAATCTATATCAAAAACATATGACATGAATCAATATACATACAGGAGGATATATCTAGGGGAAATCAACTACTCAAAACACCTTCCTATCTGTATTGCATTAGTCGGAAAATAGAGAAGACATACAATGTTGGCTCAAGCCTGAGCAACCTCTGCACAAGTATAATCTATCTCACTGCCTCATAGATTGACACTAGCCAACACTTAGCCAATTTTCCTACCTTCCAAGCACTTATTTCCTTGTGTTGTTTCTCAATGAATTACCCCCCTATTAATTATGGAAATTCCCATCCAAAATTGCACAATCCCTATAGGCCCTTCTCTAACTGCATGCACCACTTGTATAACTTAGATAATTATACAACTGATATTACATTGCTCTTGAACTTTAATCTCAACTAGGTAACTCAAATTTCATGCATGCATCAGTTAATTATTAGCAGATTGATCATTTAATTGGTTTAAAATTGAAGTTGAACCCCACTGCTAGACCTCCTACTGGTTCCTATAATAGTTAGGAATAGTTTATTTGACCTTAACTCAATTTAACTGAATTAAATTGTTACAATTGAAATTAAACTCAACCTAGGCTTCTAAAATTTAGGAATCACTGTACATAATTGAAATTTGTCCCACAACTCGAATTAACTAAGCTAATTGAGTGATAAAAACCCAGTTAACTCATTCAAGTTGTCTTGTGATGTGGAATTTCGATTTTATCCTAATTTAATTCAAGGGAAAATTAAATCAACATTTTCTTGCTGCAAATTTTAAATACTCCCTCTTGGCAAGAAAGGGATTATCAGCTGCCCCAATCTTGTCTCTATGGGACTCAAATTTTCCTCTTGACAAAGCCTTCATCAAAATATTGCATCTTGTTCCTCTTTAGGAATGTATTCCAACAACATGATCTTCCTCTACACACAATATCATAGATGGTGATACTGACTGTCGACATGCTTGGATTGATCATGAAAAACTAGATTTTCTCAGAGTTTGATACAACTATGATTGTCATAGTAAATCACAATGGGATCCGTCATCTGACTAAATAACCCAACACGAATCTTCTTCATCCAGATAGCATCACAAGTTGCTTGACTGACAGCCATGTACTCTACTTTTGTTGAACTGAGTGCAACTAATCTCTGCTTCCTGTTGTACCAAGAAAATGTTGTTGAATCAATAGTGAAAACTCTTCCTGAAGTGCTCTTCAGATATAATGGCTTTTCCTCCCAATCTGCATATGTGAATCCTTGCAGCTTCACTCCCTTTGTCCGTTTGTACCAAAGACCATACTGAGTAGTGCCTCTGAGGTATCTCAACACACGTTTGGCCACCTTCCAATACAGTTTAGTTGGATTAACCATTGCTTAAATAAGATGGCTAACTACATAACACATGTTTGGTCGTGTGTTCTCCAAATACATGAATGAACCCACATGCTGTCTGTAAATAATGGCCTCCACTTCTTCACTTGAAGTGACATCCTATTTCCTCCAACTTCCTTCTAAAGGAGTGTCCATGGGTATGTTACTCTCCATGCAAAACTTCTTCAGTATCTTGTTGGCATACTTTCCCTGAGAGACAAATAATTTCCCATCTCCTTTCCATACTTCCAAATTGAGGAAATAATGCATGAGTCCCATGTGCTTCATCTCGAATTCTTGCAAGGTCTTCTTTGCAATATTTGATGAACTTCTCATCAATGGTTAAGATCAAATCATTGACATATAATACTAATCAACAATTTACCTTCAACAACAATATGGTAAATTTTTGCATATTATTCACTTTTGGTGAAGCACAACCTGGTGAAATAGGTTTTGATCCCAGTGTACCAAGCACGGGGTGCTTGTTTCAATCCATACAACACTCGCTTGAGTCTGCACACATGCGACTCTCTATCGAAGGTATCAAATCCTTCTGTATTTTCAATGTACACCTCCTCTTCAATCACTCCAATGAGGAATGATATTCCATCCCATCTATGTTTCAAGTGCTATAATTGATTTGATAAAAGAGTACCTTGCTACTGGAGCAATGGTCTCCTCATAATAAATTCCCTCTACTTGAGAGAACCCCTTGGCCACAAATTTGGCCTTGTGTTTATCGATGCTTTCTTTTTTTGCTTACTTCAACTTGTAGATCCACCTCAAACCCACCACTGATTTTTTCTTTTGGCTTGGGATCACTTCCAAAATACTATTTCTAACTATGGTTCATATTCCTCTACCATGGCATCAACCCATACTAGTTGTTTCACTGCTTCCTCGAATGGATGGTTCTGTCTCAACTAGCTCACTCATTAGATCCATGTACCCAGTGTACTGATCCGATGACCTCCTTTGTTTGCATTGTGATGTGGGTGCTCCCACATTCTCTCTAGCATCATGCGATGATATGTCAACTTCCTTGGTGTGCTTCCTTCCTTCTATCGATGTCTCTACATGAGTGGGTTCCTCCACACTTTTCTCCTCTACTTATGGATGCTCCACAACAACTTTAGGTTCTTCCCTAGGAGCTAAAATCTCCTCATATGCATGAAACTAAAGCTCCCTCTCAAGGGAACACCTAATTTACTTCTCTTCATCGAACTTACATATCTACGAACAATTTCCATTTTGTGAGATGACAGGTACTCCCGATCATGTTCTAAATATCACATCATAGCTACGATCTTCCAACATAGCAACTGAAACTAAATTATTATTAAAACCCATAACATACATGAAATATTTTAATTTGAGAGGGGAGCTAGAATCCCTCTGAGAAGAAATTGTACCAATACTAGTCACACTATACCTTCCATCATCTCCCATCTTGATGTGCATCTGGAGGTCCTTCTCCTCCAAGTCACTAAAATATTCTTTGTTGTATGTCATATGGAATGAGGCTCCACTATCCAGATAACACACTATACCCATCATCGATGTCACCATGCATGAAATGAGGGTGAAATCCAACTCGAATTGTGAAGCTAGAGCTTCACCTGCCATTCCTCCTAAGGGTTTCTTGTCAACCTTCTTGTGCGGACACTTTGTGGCATTTTGTCCCAACTCATGATTGTGAAAGCACTTGATTTTCGACAAGTCTTTCTTCTTGTTCACCTAGCCAGATTCTGCTTTGGAATGGGACTTATTCCCTTTCCCCTTCTTTTAATTTCCATCCAAGGCACAATTATCCTCATCCTCAACCTTGGATGAAGCCTCGTCGCTGTTTCTCTACCTTATTTATTCTTGCACTAGATCATACCCTAACCGCTCCCAACTTGGTAGTTTTTCTCTACCATTTACGAAATATTGATAATTGTGTTAACTCTTGTGAAGACCCAACAAAGCTAGAGCTACCAAATATTCTTCAAAGATAATCACACTGAGCCTGCCAAGTTCATCACGACAATGTGAAAAATTGATTAGGTACTGGGGAATTGATTCATTCTTTTGCATTTTGATGCTCTGAAGCTTGTCCTTGAGTGACATATTCTTATGGTCACTATTGTTCTCAAATATGTTTTTTAACGTCTTCCACATCACGAATGAAGTTTCTTTCCTATGGAGATTTGAGACAATATGACCTCGAACTCCCTCCAATATTATTCTCCTCGCTTTAGCCACACCCTTCTTCCATTGAGTGAGATCCCGGACATAAGATGTGAGGGTTTTTACTACATCGGTCTTGATGTAATCTAGTAGCCCATTGTCATCCAATATTGCGTCCATGAATATCTTCCATGCCACAAAATTTGTGGTTCCTTCCAAAGCATACTCAAGCCTGAGTTTAGTGGAAGTCATCTTCTCAGTCCTGGAGAAAACCTGCAACACTGATATTGAAATTCGAACCTCCTACAAATACAACTTCAAATTCTCTTCTCTAATATGAATATAGCTCTGATACCATGTAGAAAATTAATTTTAGATTCAATATTGCTCATGTAATGTTCTAAAACATAAGCCTCAAATATAGTCTACTCATCTGCAGAAAACAATTCACAACTTAGAAGCTATATAAAAAGCATGCAACATGAATCAATACACATACATGAAGATATATCTAGGGGAAATAAACTGCTCAAAACCCCTTCCTATTTGTATTGAATTAGTAAAAAAATAGAGAATAAATAAAATGTTGGCTCAAGCCTGAGCAACCTCTTCACAAGTATAATCTATCTTAATTCCTCACAGACTAGAATTGGCCAACACTTAGCCAATTTTCCTATCTACCAAACTCCTATTTCCTTGTGTTGTTTCTCAAGGAATTAGCCCCCTATTAATTAGGGAAAGCCCCCTCTAGAACTGCACAATCCCTATAGGCCCTTCTCTGACTACATGCACCACTTGTACAACTTGGATAATTATACAACTGATAGTACACTTCCCTTGACTCCAATCTCAACTGGGTAACTCAAATTTCATGCGTGCACGAGTTAATTATTAGATGATTGACTAGTTAACTAGTTGAACACTTAAGTTGCACCCCACTGATAGACCTCCTACTAGTTCCTCCAACAGTTAGAACTAGTTTGAATTACCTTAACTCAATTTAACTGAATTAAATTGTTACAACTGAAATTAAACTCAACCTAGGCTCCTAAAATTTAGGAATCAATGTACACAACTCAAGTTAAGCCCACAACTTGAATTAACTAAACTAACTGAGTGATAACAACTCAGTTAACTCATTCACATTTTCTTGTGATGTGGAATTTTGATTTTCTCCTAATTCAATTCAAGGGAAAATTAAATCAGGATTTTATTACTGCCCTTTTTCAAAAATTAAAACAATATGAATCCATTAGCAGTCTGGACAGAGGTTTGATATGACCATAAAGCTGCATAAATTATAAGGTTCCAATCCATTTTGTGGATCCCTATCATGCATTGAAGCATTGTTTTCAAAACTTTATTGATAGCTTCTACTGGTCCATTTTCTTGTGGGTAGTAGGGAGTTGAGTTGTCATGTTGAAGGTACAACTTGGAAATAACCTCAGACATCATGTCATTTCGTAAATGCTTCCCATGGTATGTAACTATAGCTTGTGGTAAACCAAACCTTGCGATGACATGATTGAAGAGAAACAATGTAGTTGTTTTGCTAGTGTTATTATATGTAGCCATCATCTCGTCCCACTTGGTAAAATAACCTACCACCACAATGATATAGCCATGCCCCCCAGTCGAGTGAGGGTTACATATCATAAAGTAAATTCCCATTTCTTGAAAGGCATAATGATGATAACATGATGTAAAGGAGCAGGTGGAGCACGGGTTTTATGATCATAGATCTACTAGGCATGACACTTTTGGACCCTGAGCATGCAATCACGAAGCATAGTAGACCAAAAATAACCAACACACAAAACCTTTTGTGTGGTGGCATAACCAAACATATGTCCACCACATGCCCTAGCATGGCATTCGTTTAGAGCTTTCTCGACCTCCTCGTGAGTGAGGCAACATCTAAAAATGGTATCTATACCACGAATATAAAGGATCTTGGCAATTATAATATAGTTTTTATCATGGTATTGGATACGTCGTTGGTCAGAGCGAAAGTATCAGGTTGGAAATTTTGCTTCTGGAGATAGATGATGATATCTCCATACCATGGATTAGATGAATCGATTAGAAACAACAACTAATCAGGAATAGAATCGTCAAATGTCGTCTTAGTTTCAGAAGAGGGAAGGTCGCGGATAAGTTCTACAAAGACTAAGGATTTCTTAGATTTGGACGTGATGAAATCCAAATTTAACTCTTACAGAATGAAAATCCATTTGGAGTACTTTCCCCCTGGCAATTGTCATGACAATATATATGTCATGGGGTTCCAATCAGAGACAACCATAGTCTTACGAAGCAAATTTGTAATATTCCTATTTTAATAGGAATATTCAATTTCATTTTATTTTCTTTGTTCAAAGAATAATTATGTAAAGGAGGGTCAAAAATTCCTAATGAAAGAATAAATACATGCCCAATGTGAAAAAGGGTAAATCTGGGCCACTTTAATAAACACACTTGAAGTGTGAAAAGAACAAATCCACTTGAATGGGTCAAACTTGACCATGTCTACAACGCAGTGTTGGAGGAGTGCTCATTAATGAAGCACAATGTAATTCTAGAAGGAGGTCTCTTGTGTGAAAGAGATAAGTTGATGAAGGTGGTTTAGGGTTTTGGAAAGCTCTCATCTTATAAAAGGAAGGGGAAGGCAACATAAGGAGGTTGTTCATGATATTATTTCTGATTTTTTGTATGTTCAGACACATAGCTTTCTTGGTTGTTTAGCCTAGATTGCATAGGCTGTTTAGCATAGGAATTTCCTGTTTAGGAGTTCCATCTCTTCCCATTGAGGAGATATTGGGAGATCTTGTATTGCTTGTCCACTATCTGGTTGGAGACCAAGCTTCTACTTCCAACTGCAACACAGATCCAGTGAGGGTTTTCTTACTTTTGTAAGTTGTAGGAAGTGGAACTCTAGATCTGTTCAGATCTAGCTTTTATTGGAGCCTCTTCTTAGTGAGCGTGTATTTTATCCTCCTGGAAGAGTGTAGCCATTGTTTGAGCTTCAGTTTTGCATCTTGGCATCAGGCCAACTCAATTAATCAAGCTACAACACAGTCTCCCTTGAGGGACTGCGTTATTTTCATGGAGATTAGATCTCTTTAGATCTAAGTAATTTCAGTGCTCTTTTTCAGTGGAGGAGGCCTTTGCTCTATTGGAGGAAGTGTATTGAAGTGCATGAGCCTCAGTTTCTGATCTTGGCATGTGGCCATCAGTCATCTATCCCCTACAGCGCAGTTTCTACCCCAGATCTGCGTTATTCCAGTAGGAGGTGTTGCAGTGAGTTTGGGTGCACCAATTGGAGAGTCGATTTCTGAGTGTTGGGGACCTACCCTTCACTTTGAAGATCTGTTGGAGGAGATCTAAACCTTGTACTTTTCAGATCTGATCTGCATAATCTGAGTACTTCAGCATTCTGAATATTTCTGCAGAACTACTTTCTTAGATCTCAGATCTACTAGTTATGCTTGGTGTAAACCTCGAAATTCCAAGGGGATCTGAAAGAGGAGCTCTTCTAATGCATGGATCTGATATAGATCTAACTTTTTATGCACATATATGATCTAGATTTTAGATGTAACATACAATAGTTGCAGCCTAATAAAATAACACGGTCAAGGTAGTTTTTAGTCATTCATATGGTTGCGGCCCTCTTTTGAGGACATTTCTTCTATCTATGACTTGTACTTTCAACTATGTATTTGATGAAATTCATTGTATAACTTTATTGCTGCTGTAAGTACTATTGAAGCACATTTTATGAGCCTCCTATCACTGCTCTGTAGAAAATGTGTTATTTTTTGAGCATAATTGTTTTTTATTGCTGCAGTCCCTCTCTGGGGCATTTTCCAAGGAAACTAGGTGTGGGAGATCTGTTTAACCCACCTAGAAGGATTTCTTTTTTATACCCTCTTGGATTTAGGACTTAGATACTCAGATCTAAGGGATTCAAGTGCTGGTTTTCATTTCTGTAGCAGCCATTACTGGAAAATGCATTTTCTAGTCATGCCTTGCTAACTATTCTAGATTTGGAATATTGCAGTGGTATCAGAGCTTGATCCTTGGCTCAGCCTGTGAGCATCAAGCCAAGATGTCTTTTCAGGAAGAAAGGAGACAAAAGATGAAGAATTATTGCATGGAAGACATAGAGAGTAAGGGTTGAAACCCTTTTCTTGGAAGAATGGAAGGGAAAGAGTTCTCAAGGACTTTGTTCCAAACTCTGTTTAAGCCTAAGGAGAGAAACAAAGAAATAAAGGGGATAGACCATGAAGTTTCCCCAACTGGATGCACAAGATCTATGTATCAGGAGAATTCTACATCCTCATCTTATGGGTATGAGCACTCAGCCATATCACCGAGGCTACCATATTCTATCAGCAACTTCTTCAGGAGGAGGAAGAGAGGAGATGTGCCAAAGGGAGGATCTACAGATCCAACTCCACCTATGAAGACCATTGAGGAGAATGTGAACTTGCTTTATAGCATGCCTAGGGAAAGATCCTCATTGGATGAAGAGTCTTCTTCTCAAAAGGAAGACATGAAGATTCCTCTTTTAAAGGAAGACCAAGATCTAAGGTCTCCTATTAATGGTGAGGCATTTTTCACCATTGAAGAAAAGGCTAGGGGTGACAGCGCAGTCATAACAAAGGCATCTCTATAATTTCATGAAGAAGAGGAAGGGGAAGTTGCTCCAAGAAGAGAAGCTCTTGAATTCTTGCAAGGAGTTTCAAAGAGTCTCACATATAGAGATTATGGCACCATCCATGAGCAACATGTGCCATCATTATCAGATGGTGAGATCCTGAATACTGCAGAAGATAAAGGGGAGGGCAAGTTCCATAAGGTGAGAAAAATTTACCCCTCTTTATTTCAGAGGAGAGATGTTCTAAGAAGGCATGAAGATCTGTGCAACAAAAGCAAGGACACATCAGTCCATACATATTTCTGTCATGATCTATGCTTTGATGTCTCCTTACTTGGAAGAAGCCCACCAGGGAAACCTCTTGATGAAGGGAGAAAAGTGTTCTCTCAACCTTGTACATTGATGACACATGTGGCCAAGAGAGGAACTATCACAGTGCTAGAGAATTTGGATAAGAAGCATGCTTATGTCAATCACAGTTTACTTTATTATTGCATGCATTATTTTTCTTTACATGTGCAGGCCATGCCTCCTAAAAGGAGTGTCTTACCATATAAAATTCATGGCCAACTATGGGCCAAAACTATTCCCAAATATGGCCACTCCATTGATGGGTTAAGGGAGATCTTGCAGCATGATGGGTGCTTCCCTAAAGCATCAAATATACATTTCACCTTCATCCATGGTGGAATGATAAGGGTAGCAAGTAAGTGGCATGTAAACCACTTACCACATCTAGATCTGAAGCAGGGAGGAGATGACCCGCACTGGTTTCTATTGGGTGAGTATGGGTACTGTTGTGGATCATTCTATCCGCATATCCTTTTTTTATGTTAAGTTTTGAAATTTTGGAAAAAGAAAAATGTTTTTGAAAAAATATTTCTAAAGATCCGAAATATGCTATAGTATAATGTTTTATACTTTAGTATAGGAGAAATACGAAGAAGTAATACATTGTGTTTCCATTTTCATTTTGATTTGTGGAGCGGCAAACTTTAGATTGTTATATCTTTTATTAATCATAAAGTTCGAGCAACTTCTGGAGCGGAAGTCGCGATCACGCGCAGAAGCTTTTGGATAACCAACTGCGGGGGGTCAACTTGCTCGCCGGTTATCAAAACCCGACCCCCCGCAGTTGACTAGTCAGATCTACGAGAATCGTTGATCAACGGCTCCGATGGATTGCGGGGGGTATTGGTTGAAGGTCTCGGCCGTACTCACGGACCCCCCGCATTACGTCATTCTCTGAAGTGTCAAACAGTTGGAAAAACAGCATACGTGTCGTCCCACGTCACCTTTGCATTAATTGCGGTTTTCATTGTTATAAAGTCGAGTTTGTTGTTCCGTTGCGGTTCATTTGTGATTGTTGTTCTGTTTCAAACCCCGTCCCGCCACCTTCGCACCGAATTGTTTTCAAAATTCTCGTCAGCCATGGCCAAACGAGCGTCCGTGTCTGGTCTGTCCACTCTGAGTCCTCTCCTAGATAGTGAGAAAGACGTCCGTGATACTGCCTCCTCTGTCAATCACCCTCTCTTGCATTATCAAGTGACCTTGAACACCGACCAGTCACCTGTGTTTTCCGCTATGCAAAGTTCTGGAGTGCTGTTCGCCTGCATTCCTAAGACCCATGTTTTTCCTGAATTCATCTCCTGGTTGGTTTCGTCCATGTACCCTGGTAAATGTTATGTTATGAACTCTCAGGGAGAAAGTGTTTTGCAGGTTTCAGCTCAATTAATGCGTCAGGCATTATGCTTCCCGGAGAATGATTCTCCTTTGCAATTCTCAGAAGATTCGTTGGTTCAATAATTTGAGGAGCTCTCAATTGAAGAATTTAACCGCTGCATGTCATTTTTGGTACCGAGTCCGGAGAAGACCCAGTTTGGTTCGGGAAAGTTTGGTTTGGATGCTTTTAATGTTCAATACAGGTCAATTCTCAGCTGTATTATGGAGATTCTGGGGAGAGAAGATGATGGCGAAGTTGACAAAGCAGCTCTGGGGATGTTTACTCTTATGATGAAACCAGGAGTGGTGTTGGATATTCCGTCCTTTTGGCAAGAAGTGGTGAATTCTCAGTTGCTTTCTTTCCCACTAACATGTTATTTTAGATTTCCCTCATTAATAGTTTACCTGTTTTTATACCAGAATGTGGAAGAATTCATGGGTATTGGTTTGAACATAATGGATAGCAACAAGAATAAGCAGTCAGTTCTACTTTGGACTAATTTGATCAGAAGAGAAGAAAATGAAGCTGGTTTATTTGAATTTGTGGAAAATTTTATGACCACCGCTTATAGAATTCTCAATGGGACTCGGCCTCCCTGTTTCTTGCCAAAGGCTCAGGAGTTCTTGCAATTGGGACCTAATTGTAGATATGGAGACTGGTTTGTTTTTTAAGACCATTCTGAAATAAGGCTATATGGAGTTGGTGTTGAGCCTTATAGGCTTCCAACATTTGTTCCCATGAGACTGTTTGCTTTGGAATTTATAAGGCAAAGTCTCAATGTGGATCAAATTCATTTTCTTCCAATGAAGAAGGGGTTAATGTACAAGCTTCCCATGAGTGTAGGTCCTTTTGTTGTTAACACAAGGCAAGCTTATGAGGAGGTGACAAGGATGTTGGAAGAAACACAGTTATTATTGGGAGAGAAGTGGGCCTATGACCCACATGCGATTATTTCACAGAGAAGGGTCGAGAACGGTTATGCTGCTTTTACTCATGTGAGTAAACCGGATTTAGAAAAGTTGGCTAATCCAGGAGGGCCAAGTTCATCACGGATTAGTATTCAAACTCTTGTAATATTGGAAAAGATGGGCAAGAGAGTGAGAGATGATGTTATTGAGATTGATGAGGAAGAGCCCCAAGAGGAGAAAAGGACTAAATTAGCAGAAGATCACTCCTCCAATTCACCTGGTTTAACTCTCCAGGTCAGTGAAGAACAGGGTGCTTCATCTCCTAGCAGATCAGAACTCCAGTTAGAGAAGGCTCCTTCCATGAAGCAGGTGTTCTCCCTAATTGAAGAAAAGAATCAAAGAATAAAGGCCAATATAGAGATACAAGCAGAACATCATGTATCTGCTGATCAAACAAGACTTTTGACTGTAATGGATTTGGAGAAAGACCAGTTCAAAATGGCGCTATCGCATCCGACAGGGATGTCTCTGGGACCCTCAGGCAATTTTAAGGAGTTGAATATTGTTATGGATGTAAAGAAGATCCCCTTGTGGGACAAGATGAATCTCCATATGCAAACAGGTCAGTTAATTGTTAATGATTTAGGTAAGACTCATGCTACATCAGTCAAGACAGAGAATATGCTTGCTAAGGTTGTCAAACAGTGCAAGATGGAGAAAGCCAATGCCAGAGCATTGACTATTCAAAATGAAGAACTAAAGAAAATCATAAAGAAGATTGGCGTTGATCCAGATGATAAGAGCGCAATGCAAAAACTGATAAAGGGCGCAGAAGCATAAATCTCTTCATTAAGGAAGAAGCTGAAATTGCCAGCTACAGAGCATTCGTTGGCAGCTGAAGTAGCAGAGGTAGAAAAGGAAAAAGAAGAGCTGCGACAACAATTGATAAAGAAAGATGAGGAGCTTGATAAGGTAAAGCAAACAGCCATAACCTTACAAAATCAAATTCAGAACCACACTTGTACTTTTGATTTTTCTGCAGGTGCGACCGATCCACAGGTCCAGGTTGCTCAATTGAATACAGAGTTAAAAATGGCGGAGAGAGATTGCAAACAGGCCCAGTCTGAAAAGGATGCAGCTCTGAGATTAATGCGAGGATGGGAAGAAAAGGCAGGCGAAAATGAGCAGAAGCTACATAAAGCTGAAGAAGAGATTAAGGAACTCAAGGAGAAATTGAAGGGAAATATTTCCCTTATTAAAGCTAAGGATCTCATCTGGAATGAGATCATTTCTGAAATACAAGCAAAATGGAATTCCATGCAAGTAATTGCCAGGGAGAAAGGCATTGTTGCTGATCACGAAAAGGAATTGTCATCAGACAAGCCAGCTGCAATCAAGAGATCAAATTGGGCCAAAAGATTCATGAATTTTATTAATTCCAAAACAGATGAAGAGTTGCAAGACATGGGGATACAAGACAGGTATTTTTATGCCGAGGAAATAAGCAAGATGATCATTAAAAATGATCTTCTGAAAGCATCAGAGAAGCGGCTACAGGTAATCAAAGAGGTGATTAAGAAATTTGACATTTCATTTGATAAATTGATAAGAACTGGCTTGCCATCATGATGGAAGGAAGGAGGTGAATTTATGTCCTGGAAGTTTTATGAAGATCAGTTGGTGTTTGCAAAAAGCAGAGCAGATGGCCGACATGAGAAGACGCAGATACTAAAGGGAGAAACAGTCTTCAATTTCTTACAAAGACATTTCCTTCTACTGTGGATGGTGAAAACGTTGTTTACAAGTAACCTCACTCACAGTCATATTGTTGCTTTCACAGTAGAATATCATCGTTATAAGAATGCTCCAATAACTCAAGACAAGCTCTGGAAGGAATGTAAGAAATTTACTATTGATACAGAAAAAGGATTTCCCGCCAAGCAGCCACAAGTGACCGTACAGCCGCAAGAAATCATTGAATCAGTTGCTGTTCCAAGAACATCAGTTCCTTTAGATTAGGATTTGTCATCTTTTATTTTATTTTCAAGTCAAATGATGCAATGTAATGAAATGTTACTGAGGCATATACCTCCGTGACAGAAAGTAGTTAAGTAGTTACAGTCAGTTAGAATCAGTTTTATAATTGAAACCATTTTGGTTCAACTTGTATTTAAAGACATCTGAAAGAAGGAAGAAGGTTCCGAGTTTTGAACCTTTGAAGGCTAATTTTGTACTGAGCAATATCGAATGAATAAAGAAGTTTTGCAGGTTTCCAATATTCCATTTATGTTGAAGAGTTTTCTTGGTTTCCATTTCATTTACATGTTTGTGAATAAAGTAGAGTGAATAGAGCTGCAGGTCTCTTGATATTTATATGTCTAAGAGTTAAATATCCTTAATAGGCGCTCCTCTTCTTTAACTTATTTGTCTTTCACTTCTTCTGGATTTTATAATGGAAGTTTCTGTGTAAAGCAGCATGACAAGTTAAAATCCTTTTCTTTTTCTGTCTTCCATCTGTTCACTTCAGTGTAAAGGGAATATGGCATTGCATGGCTACTAAAGATTTGATATTTGAGGGATATATTACTAACTTTTGAAGGGTTAAGAAACAGAGACACATATATACATTTTTGTGACATAATATTTAATGTCTTGAGCACGGATTCTTGTACACAGCCAAGAATTGTTTCTCAAGGAACAACATGTACCCCCCAAAATTTTTGATTTTCTTGTCTCATGCCTTATATTTCAAGAAAATAATGCATAAGAAGGAGGCATGGTTGCTTTGGTTGACAAGAAGAAAGTATGGGCACCCTGTGATGAATTCCATGTCCATACATTTGTTTATACCTATGATGTATGTACATGTATTTTTGTTTAGAATGAATATCATAATCATGTATGTACCTTGGGTTTGGGGAGAACGTAACCTTCTCATGAGATGGTATGAGGGAGCTTGTTTATATCAAGATGTTAATAATGATCCAATCTCTATTTTGAACATGAGAGGAGGAATGACACATTGTGTGGATGTGTCCATTGGGAATGTAATCTCCCATATTTATTTGTACTTCAAGAAGAGGATAGGGCCTTATATGACTGTTGCCTTATATACTATGTTTTCTTATGCAAGGGGTCATGTATTGGGCTTATGTCATGAGAACAGATCCCTCACAAGGGAGCACTTGGAGCAAGACATGTGTTGTTGGAATCATGTTCAGCCAACACCTATTATCCTCCATCCTTTTCAAGATTTGAAGAAGCTTATGTTGGAAATACTGAGGGGGGGGGGGGGTGAATCAATATTTATTTCAATTAGAGCATTAGTTAATCTTCAATTATTATCATTGTTGGTACAATAATAGCAGCAAACAAGAGAAACACAAATGCACACAGTTTTTAAGGTGGAAACCCACTTTGGGACAAAAACCACCTAATGCTTTTCTAATAATTCTTTAATATTCAACTCCAATTGAAAACAAAGCTCCAACTTCCTAGAATCTAGAAAATAATTCTTCTCCAACTCCCACTAGATGGACGCTCCAATGCCCGAGATTCTTCAGTAGTCAACTGAACGGATGCCCCAACACCCAATGAGCTACAACTCACCCTAGCACCACCCTACCACCCTATAGAAGAATAAAAGAAGAATGGACTCCCGTACCAGGGAAAATGGTCCACTTTACAATGATATAGAATGATGTAGAAGAAGAAGATATACTAGAGCATAACCCCAACTTTGACACAACCACCTAACGATGATCCTAGACCTCCCAACACTGCCTCTTCAACCCTTGGCAGATAGACACTAGTACAATTTGTACAATAATGTATTTACAATGACTAAGTACAATGATACCTTTACAATAGGTATGCGATCTTGCCCACTTGAAGACTTCATATGATGAACTTCTTGCTACTGTTATGCACCTTGGTTGCTTCTCTTGTCATGCTACCCTCTGTTGCACCTTTTTTTTCTTTTCATTCATAGAAAGTCTGGTCCTTTCCAATCCTTGACAACACATGATCTAGCTTTTTCTTGCCTTCTAGGAGCTCGATATTGAATCTGGTGTATCTCTGTTATTTCAGATCCTCAATATCTAATTTTCAATCTTGTAGTAGTCCTCTGAGTCGTCTTTCCAATGCCATAGGTCTGACCCAATTTGGATTCTTCAAGAGAGAGTTATACCCAATTTCTCACAATACCCTAATTATGGATTGTTTCAGCAGAGTGCACTTGTACGGCATGCCAAGTGTCATTGTTTCTTCATTTGGCTATGAAATTGATAGAGAGAAAACTACAGACTGTGCAATATCTTTCAATTTTTACGGAATTCCAATCCGATACTCAGAGAGAGAGAGTTATGACGATTTTACCAAGGTCACTTCTTTGAGATGAATTTCAGGAGCCTGCAAAAACCATGACTTCCACAGATCATATCTCCAAAACTATTGCGCACCTTGATCTAAAATTTTTATTGCAACTTCCTCAAAATTTCGGCTTCATCTCATAAAATTTCAGCTTCGGAACCTTCGTAGAAAAAATGTTAGAGCGAAAATGCCACGATGACCTGTTTCAGATGGCCGAATCCCTTGCATAAGGAGGAAATGAGGATCACAATTTATGTAAATGCTTAAGTTGAGAGGGGATTCAACAAGTGAACATGGGAGGGATTTTAGGAGCTTAAAAAATATTAATTATGACTTTTCAATGACCCATACCCCAACCCCATGGGGTTTTAGCCCACTAACTGGGGGTACAAACTTCAAACATGAATATCTCTCAAACCGTGAAGAATTACATGGCGTGCCATATATCAAAAGAAACATCTCGACAAGTAGAAACCATCAAAAGAATTATTGACCCAGAATATATTAATTTGGTAGGTCAAAATTCCCATGCAATATTGGGTTAGCCCCTGGTGCTGCTTAGGTTGACATCAATGACAACCGCTGATCAAAAAATTATTGCAGCAAGAAGGTGGTGGGATGGCCACTTATTGTACCATGATTTGAGGCAGCAAGATGATGGAAAACGCTGGTCTCAAGGGAGGGACTATTGTCACCATCCAGTATATCATATGACACTTAGTCCATGTTTCTTTTGGAGCACATATGGTGAAGATAATATACTCACTATATGCATGGGAGATTGGGCAAGGAGACTCACTAGAATCAAAGAAGAACATCATGAAGGTCCAAGTTCCTTTTGGCTTCATGAGGACAATTTTATTGTAGCCCAGGATCAACAGCTCCGCATTCATCAAAAATGGAAAGAGGGACAACATGAGTTGAGTATCTTCATCTCTCATTTCCATGCATGGAGCCCCTACACAATGCAAATGGGGGGAATTGGTGAATTTTTCTGTGATATACCCAGGATGGCTCACTTTTCTTGGATGATAACAAGGAGATTGGGGCCTCTCATGGGGATGAAGTACCTTGCATCTACCATCTTTCATGCATTGAGAAAACCAATGGACTATAAGAAACTATTTCTATGTATCTCCTACTACTTTATGATGAAAATGAATTGGTTCATTGACCAAGAGCACACTTATACCCTTAGGAGGAGACAATTCCATTGGAAGATTTTGCAAGTCCTTGTAAGTTGTTTGAGGGAAAGCAACATCCTAAAGGGGAGGACTGTAATATTACTATTTTAATAGGAATATTCAATTTCATTTTATTTTCTTTGTTCAAAGAATAATTATGTAAAGGAGGGTCAAAAACTCCTAATGAAAGAATAAATACATGCCCAATGTGAAAAAGGGTAAATATGGGCCACTTTAATAAATACACTTGAAGTGTGAAAAGAACAAATCCACTTGACTGGGTCAAACTTGACCATATCTATAGCACAGTGTTGGAGGAGTGCTTATCAATGAGGGACAACGTAATTCTAGAAGGAGGTCTCTTGTGTGAAAGAGATAATTTGATGAAGGTGGTTTGGGGTTTTGGCAAGCTTTCATCTTATAAAAGGAAGGGGAAGGCAACATAAGGAGGTTGTTCATGATATTATTTCTGATTTGTTGTCTGTTCAGACACATACCTTTCTTGGTTGTTTATCCTAGATTGCATAGGCTGTTTAGCATAGGAATTTCCTGTTTAGGAGTTCCATCTCTTCCCATTGAAGAGCTTTTGGGAGAGCTTGTATTGCTTGTCCACTATCTGGATGGAGACCAAGCTTCTACTTCCAACTGCAACGCAGATCCAGTGAGGGTTTGCTTGCTTTTGTAAGTTGCAGCAAGTGGAACTCTAGATCTGTTCAGATCTAGCTTGTATTGGAGCCTCTTCTTAGTGAGTGTGTCTTTTAACCTCCTGGAAGAGTGCAACCATTTTTTGAGCTTCAAATTTTCATATTGACATCAGGCCAACTCAGTTAATCAAGCTACAACACAGTCTCCCTTGAGGGACTGCGTTATTTTCATGGAGATTAGATCTCTTTAGATTTAAGTCATTTCAGTGCTCTTTTTCAGTGGAGGAGGCCTCTACTCTATTGGAGGAACTGTATTGAAGTGCATGACCCTCAAATTTTGATATTGGCATGTGGCCATCAGTCATCTATCCCCTACAGCATAGTTTCTACCCTAGATCTACGTTATTCTAGTAGGAGGTGTTGCAGTGAGTTTGGGTGCACCAATTGGAGAGCCGGTTTCTGAGTGTTGGGGACCTACCCTTCACTTTGAAAATATATTAGAGGAGATATACACCTTGTAATTTTCAGATCTGATCTGCATAATCTGAGTACTTCAACATTTCTGAATATTTCTGCAGATATGCTTTCTTAGATCTCAGATCTATTTCTTATGCTTGGTGTAAACCCCGAAATTCCAAGGGGATCTGAAAGAGGAGCTCTTCTAGTGCATGGATTTGATATATATCTAAATTTTTATGCGCAAATCTGCTCTACATCTGACATGTAACATAAAATAGTTGTAGCCTAATAAAATAACATTGTCAAGGCAGTTTTAAATCATTCATATGGTTGCAACCCTCTTTTGAGGAAATTTCCTCTGTCTATGACTTGTACTTTCAGCTATGTATTTGATGAAATTCATTGTATAAATTTATTGCTACTGTAAGTACTATTGAAGCACATTTTATGAGCCTCCTATCACTACTCTGTAGAAATTGCGTTATTTTCTGAGCAGAATTGTTTGTTATTGCTGCAGTCCCTCTTTGGGGCATTTTCCAAGGAAACTAGGTGTGGGAGATCTGTTTAACCCACCTAGAAGGATTTATTTTTGATACCCTCTTGGATTTAGGACTTAGATACTTAGATCTAAGGGATCCAAGTGCTGGTTTTCATTTCTGTAGCAGCCATTACTGGAAAATGCATTTTCCAGTCATGCCTTGCTAGCTATTCCAGATTTGGAATATTACAAAATTGTAGTGGTGAAACCTTTGGAAAACTTGAACAACTTCCAAATCTAACTTTTCAACGTGAGTATATTTTATTTCTATGTCGTTTAAGATCTAACTCAAATAATAAATTGGATGTTTGTCCCGTACATTGTCCTCTTGGACCAATACGATAGAAATGGTAGTAACTGCAACAACAAGATACAGGAAATAAATTCATTGATATTTGAAGTGTAGATTAGTGTCCATCATATTTAGGAATAATATAAGATTCCATTTTTGTGACTAAAATTAGAGAGACATGCATTGATTTGTTGGTAAATACAAAAAATCAGTCTGTCTTCATAATGTAATATAGATTTATCATTGATGTTATATTATATTCATTATTATTATTTTTTGTCAAAGCATGTTCTTCATGCTTAAAGAGTCAATAATAATTTATTATGAGAAAAAATAAAATGTATTTAAGTGATGTATGATTCAGACATTTGTAAGAAAAATAAAATTGATTTTTATGTTGAGTCATTAGTCCAAAAAATGTCAAGTTGGTCCTCCTTGGAACAAGTCGCCCTAGCCCTCCAAAGTGGCACCCATTTGGCCCTCTTGTATAGATATATAAAGAAGAAAATTTGACCCATTTGGAAGACATTCATTCATAAATCAGGGAGCATCTTATAAACCAAACGAAGGAGAACAAGGAGCCAAAGTAAAAAAAACAAAAGAAGATAAGAAGAATATTCTTGTTTGACCATATTTTAGACTCTCCACAGCTCGCACATGTGAAAAGGATGATTTTTTTGCTACTGTAGGCTGAATTTCAACATTCCCTATTGCAGACCAAAATTTCAATACGATGACCAGAATTGGACCAGCTTTAATCTGTGTTGACTTTGACTCTTGGAGGTGACTTGTAGGAGGGCTGGACTTGACATTTTGGTGAATTTGTTTTCTTGGTATTGGCCTTGGACATCTCATTTTGATCATATGCTATAAGAGAAGGATTGTTGGGTTTTCCCCTTGTGGGTTTTTCCCTGGCTTGCAACCTAATTATGGTGTCTCTTGTCTCTTTGTTTTTCTTTCTTGAAAGATTGAACATTTGTATAATTACTTGATGAAGAAAACATAACAAGTAATAAGAAGAGATTTAACAGTCACACGTAGTTATCAAGAAGAGGAATCAAGTATTATACTCTATGCACTTGGTTTCTCAACATGGTATCAGAGCTATAAAGAATTGTAGAGCAGTGGCATCTGAAGTTCCCTGTGTGAGAGATATGAGTTATCTCATATGAGGCCATGTTTATGATTCAAATGTCCTCCCTGTGTATATCCGTGCAATAATTCTTATAAAGATAAATATTCATCCTCTCTCATAAGCACTTACATACAACACAGAATACCTCTATCTTTGAAATCTACAAAGTGTACAAGAATAAAATAGTGATTTCATGTAGTATCCCGAGGCACACTTTTAAGGTAAAGAAAGTCTTCTATGGCATCATATTTTCGAGCTATCTATTGTAAAACATCTCTATGAAATCTAAGTTGTATGTGACATTATATCACTATAGAAGTTGAGTTTTTTTTTGTAACTTACTGAGGTAAAAGGTGAAGATCTTATAGTTGATCTTTGTGACATAGCAAGAAAATAAGATTAAAAGAACAATTTGAACCTTTGTACTTCATCCAAACTTATAGTGGCAACATTTTTCTCTAAGGAATCTGAAGCTTAACATCTTCCTATGACATCTGATCTTACTATGCCAACATATTTCTAATATTTAAAGCATCTAAAATGACTTCAAGAAAGGCATTTGAAATTTGTTTGAGTAGTCAAGTCTAGGAATTCAAATGATGATTTTCTTTGTGGAAGAATGTGAATCTTGTGGCACTATATGCATTTTTTAGGCATTATCTTATGTGATTATATGTAAGGTCCTAAGGTGCATTATTTTATGGTAATAAGTGAGGACCTGGACATTACTCTATATATATGTGAAGGACAGAGTATGTCATATCTACTGACAGAGTTTATATGTGAAGGATATAATTTTGTGACTTATGCAAAGGTATGATGCCCATTGTGATCTAAATTTGACCTCGTTACAGATCTTAATAAATACAGAACTATGAAATTTTTGTTTGGCTCATCGGAAGGTCACTTTGTTGTGGTATATAGTCTGTGGAAGAGACTAAAACTATGTCAATCATATTTGTAATTAAAGGTTGAGACTTTGTGAACACTGCGGAAGAAATGTGACAATATATCTGAAGGTTTATGAAGCTCATCATTGTGACACAAGGAATGGATATTATGGAAACAATAAAGCCTCCTCTATAGATATTTATATATAACATTGTAATAATCCCAAAGAAATCTCTATGGTTAGCATCCTAGTTCGATGATTGAAGGTCTAAGGTA
Source organism: Pinus albicaulis (assembly GCA_034641835.2). Classification (NCBI taxonomy): domain Eukaryota; kingdom Viridiplantae; phylum Streptophyta; class Pinopsida; order Pinales; family Pinaceae; genus Pinus; species Pinus albicaulis. Next base: position 36,919,843 of record CM076574.1, read on the forward strand.
TTGTTGACAGTGTTGGATACTGCCAACATACAGGGGGTCTCCCTGATGTGAAGTCCCAATTAGAATTCACATAGTTTGGAGTAGGAGCCCCATCTGGAGTATCGGCCTGACCACCATAAATTAAGGGTTGCTTTGGTTTCAATGGGTAACATAAGATTTTATACACATAACCTTTGAACAAGCAAGTAAGTTGACATTGTGGAACACCAATGGAAATGTGTAAAATGAGAGATTCACGAGTAAGAGACAAGAGTGAGTCTCTAAAAGGAAAATAATAGTATTATCCTAATATAGGCACACGAAAGCAGTAAAATATTTGTTAGTTATCTAGCGAAATATTTCACATAGACACAATGGTCATTAAATCAAATACAAAACGCGTTCAAAAATATTTAAAGTACCAAATCCAATGAACTAGTTTAATTTCCTTGGTACATATGAACATAACATATACCACAAACATCTAAATAATTGTCTTACAAAATTCACGATACATGCATGAAAATGTGTTGGCTCAATGAGCTTCTAATTATTAGGAGAAAGATCCAAGTACACAGTTACAACGACAAGGAACTAGTTCCAATAATGGAACAAGTTAAGTCACTTATTGATTCTCCAAATGAATGACCTTCTCTCCTATGCCAACCTGAAGAATCCAAGGCTAGATATCCAAAATCTAAGACTCCAAAATCTCTTTGCTTGAATTATGAGGTTTCTCTTATAATAAGAGGAATGGCCTTTTATATCCCCTATGACTCTTGAGCTACCCTTATGACTCTTGGACTTCTAATATGACCTTTTAACTTCTATTTAACTCATTTGTCCATACGTGACTTTTCATATTCCACATGTGACTCTTGGACTTCCATACATTAAATTTTGTAATTTTTCTTTTGATAATTACATCATTACATACAAAAGTGATGTGGAAAGACACATGGACACATAAGATATTGTGATGACACTTATACAAGCCATAACTTGGCATTGATAATGTGTAAATATTAAGTTTCACTCTCGTTGCTTCTTTGATTTCTTCATGGTAGATCTAATCAACTCCTCATCTTCATGAAAGATATGTTTTTCCTTCATTGTCTCCCTTCAAAGGGTCATGGATTAGCATAAGGCCCTTCTAATTTATCATGCAATGTCTCCTTTCTGTCATAGTCTAGGATCTTCTTCATGTCTGCATGATGGATCATCTTTGTGCTTCTTCTCCGCAAGCGCTTCTTTGTCTTTTATCCTTGACCTCTTTCTTGTCCATCATCTTGTCATGCTAAGATATAAGTACACATGCCCATGAATATCACTCATGAAAAGGCAAAATAATTCTTAAAATCATCTATCCTATCTCTAGCTTGCTCATGAAAGAAGATACTTATAATAGGCCTATGAAAGGACTGGGAAGGAAGGGCTTGATGATGGGGGGGAAGTTGAGCTCAAAAATGGATGAGGAGACCACCATTTCTCACTAATACTACACCATGCATTATGAGGAGGAGCTCTTCAAGCTCTAGTGCAATGTGCAAGGGTAGAGGTGATGGTATTGTTGATTAATGTTGTACCATGCTCTAGGATTAAGGGAGTAGGAGATAATGAGAGTGCAGTTTGACTCAATAGTGACTGAGAGGAGGCTTCATTATGCTCTAGTACTGCACCATGCAGTAAGGGAAGAGGTATGAAAAGTCTTTGGAATAGAGAGGGATCACAACCAATAGTGGGAGAAAGGCTAAGCCTTGTTACTGTGCCATGCACTAGGAAGGAAGGGGAGGCTTAAAGGATAGTGCAGTTTTCCTCAACAATGACCCATTATCTATTGAAATTTCACCCTACATTGGGAGGGAGAGGCCTGAGAAAGTTTTCAGTGCACTGGGAAAGGCTAGTGGCTAAGGGTTGAGTCATTGTTGGTTAGAACTGCATTATGCACTGGGAGGGAAAGGGGGGCCTGTGGCTAGAGTAGACGAGTGTGTTAGAACTCGATCTAGCTATGTGCAAAGGTGTGACACATACAAGTGTGAAAATGACTAGAAGTGAAACCTGCAATCGCAAAAGCTACACTTTCAAAAGCTAAATAACTTTAATGTGATACATGCCAGAGCAAAGATAAAATGAAAAATCCACTTGTTAAATTGAATGTAAGACGAAAATTGTGAACGTGAAAGTGACGCTTATGAAAGAAAAGATGCACAAAAGAAAAATTTGGGAAAAATCACCGAAATAGAAGTACAATTACAATCAAAGTGAGGGATATTGTCAATTGGGAGTGCGCATTGACTATCGACCATCTAGGATTGCATAATAAAGGTGTGCTCATGCATTTATCAAGGACAGAGCATGTGTGAGCAAGTTACTTTGAAACTTAGAACCAGATAAGAAGACTTAAAAAACTTTTCAGAACATAAATCAACCACGAAGGAATCAGAGAATGATAGATCTAATATCCTTAGTAGGCTCCAAGATTGAGGATTTGGAAAATTTTGGAGGGTCTTGATCATAGTGTAAACAATCAAAAACACACTCGAAGAACTCCAACTTATTTGTTTAGTCTTTATCCTTAAGTGCAATGTCTCACTCTTCTAGGGAGTATTGATTTGTCGTGTGGATTACCTTAGCTTCCCCATTTGACCTAGTTATAAATATAGTCTCCTTTATTCCTTTCCTCAATTAAACAAATTTATAAAGCCTATTAAATCACAATTGTTTCAATCTAGGATAAGGGTAATATGTAATTGTAATTTTAAGAGAGTCTTAATTTTCATCTTTGGTGTTGCTTCCCTACCAACATGCATGTTTAGTACCTCGGCAAAGTCACTACAAGAACACAAGCATCGCTTTGCAGCCAGCGAGACTATTTTACATTGACAAAGTTGCTTGCTTCACTTATTTGCACTTGAATCATTTCTCTTCTTTTACCCTTTATTTATTTATTTATATAATTATGCTTAGGCACTCATTATTTCACTAGGGAAGAAGAGGGATCCTGACTTATTGAGAGTAGAAGAGGTTGTTCCTTCAGAGAAGGTTTTATATACCTTTGATATTTATATGCTCACTATTTATTTTCCCATTTCCCTCCTCTACTCAATTTTATCAACATGAAAAACACCATTTAATACAAGGTTGAGTCAGGAATGAAGATCCTAATAGAGATATGCGCTTTGTGGTTCAACCAAAGGCTTCCCGTCCGGAATGAATCATATTTTTGTCTACATATCATTGAATTTAAAGATATTAAACCCACATAGAAAAGAGGTAATGTATTAGCCAATCATTTTTCGTCATCACAACTTCCCGTCTCAATATTTGTCACATTTTCCTTTGAGCCAAATGAAACACCATTAATGTAAGGTCTTATTAAGAAAAACATGAAAGAAAAAAATGGACAAAACAACAGACAAGATAAAAAGGAAAAATAAAACTAAGGGCTGAACTAAAAGAAACATGCAAGATAAAAGTAAGAAAACAAAACAAAGACAGATACTAGATGGAGAGTGAGTGCAAGATGAGTGAAAAAAGAAAACTAGCATGCAACTAGACCTACTCCTAACCTAACTAGCTAGAAGCCAGGGCTAAGTGTAATGAAATTTCCATTGTAACCACTGTAGTTGTTCCTAACCTGCAACCACAAAGATATAAGCCATTAAAACTGACATATAATAATGAGCAATAGAAAATATAATAACTTGAATATATTTCACAAAAAATAGAAGGTATTTGCTATATGAAGAAAGATGTATGATCCTTATTCAACTTGCAACCTTACCTTTTCGATTAGAAGAACAATGAAACAAACATTGAAAGCTTCATGTGAATGCATCTTCATCTGTATTGTATTTCTTAGAAAGCATCAAGAAAAAACGAAACTTGCTTCTAGAAAATGGGCTTGCTAAGTAATATTCTTCCAATAAATCATAGATTGGATCATAAAATTCAAAAACATCTTCTTGAAAACCCTGAAATCCTTGAGACAATGTTTTTTCAGTTAATGGCATGAAATCAAGATGAGAATCTTGTAAGTGAAAATAGGTTTGATCATATCTAGAAGGCTTGTCAAGATAGTGAGGACCTAACATAACCATCGACATAGGTTGAAGTGCCTCAACTTCTTGAGAAGTATATGAATAGTGAGATGATAAACCATAAATATCAGTTGATGAAAAAAAACTATCATATGATATATTCGTGGGGAAATGATAAATTAAATTATAATTACAAGAACCAGAATTATGATCAAATGGATTGATTATGGCATAATATTCCCAGTTAATGGAATAAGACATAAGGAAATGAAATGCCTCACTTCCCATTGAGAGTGTGTAGTGTGCTCAATTGGGAGTCAGTGGGCAGGTTTGGCGTGAGGCGCAGAAACAATAAAGGAGGACGGTTTGTGGATTAGGAGTGATTTGCACACTTGAGAGAAGCCTCTTGGGTGTAGGGCATAGCAAAAAATGATAAGATGATATCCACTAGGCCTTAGGAGTGTGCTAAGCACGCTTCCTTGCCTAGAGGGTAGGCTTGCAAAGTCAGAGAATTGTCCAAGTTTGGAAGGGAAAAACCTTGAAAACACATTGTGTTAGGAGAAAAATCTAGCGCGACACATCTCAACTCATTCATAAAACTTAGACATCACCCAATACTAATTAGTATACATCAAAACTCCAGTTCCCAAACATTCTCACAGTATAATAGACAAAGTATGTGCAGTTGCGACCAAAAGTGTTGTTTTTGTGACCAGAAAGTGTGTTATGAATCTAAAATAATCTATTGTTACTCTTGATGAATCGATGACACTTAGAAAGGAACATGAACTAGAAACATGAAATGAAACTTGGTGACAAAAAGTGACACTTCACATGTTAGAAAGTAGGCTACAAAATTTGAATACAACAAATTTTTTGGAGGGTGTTGTATCAACGACAACACTTTGCGACACATTGGACAAACTTAAGATTCTCTGTCTAGGAATAGTTTTCAGCAAAGAATTATCCCTTTGGGATGAATTGGTTCATTAATGGATTTTTCTTGGCTTCCCCACTTAACTCGTTTATGGATATGGTACCCAACATTCCCTTTCTTGGTTTAACACCAATTTTTTTTTCCATTTTCACAATTGCTTCGATCCAGGAGAAGGGTAATATGTATTTTCAAGTTAAATATATTTCAAAGTCTTAGTTTTCATCTTTGGTGTTGCTCCTCTGCCATCAGGCTTGTTCAGTACCCCGACAAAGTCACTACAGGAACACAAGCATTGCTTTGCTGCTAACAATCCTATTCAGTACCTCGACAAAGTTACTTGTTGCACCTCTTTGCACATGAAGTCTTTACCTTCATCACCCTTTTTTTATTTATTTATATAATTGTGCTTAGGCACTTATTATTTCATTAAAGTGGAAGAGGTATCCCGACTATTAAGAGTAGAATAAGTTGTTCCTTCAAATAAGGGTGTATATACCTCTAATATAGATTTGATTGTTATTTATTTCCCCCTTTCCCTTCTCTGCTTGATTGGATTGGCATGAAGTACATCAAGTATTTTTAATACCAAGTTAAGGAGTAAGAGTGATAGAATAGATGCGAATTTTAGGGTTCCACTCAAATTTCCTCGTGAATGTATTATATTATCCGTCTGGACATTACTTGACTTGAGGCATATCTTAAACAAAGAATAAGAACTAACATATAGCCAAGCATTGTGGCTGTCACAATCCTTGTTCAGTTTGCCACATATTCCATTTAATCCATACATAAATTTACACATAAGGTCTTATTTATGTACAACAACCAAAACAATAGAAAGATACGAGACATGACAAATACACACAAAAAATATAAGGAAATAAAATTGTATAATAGGAACGTAGCCCAAGGCTGCTACTGGAAGTAGTGTTTAAGGTCTCGACCATTGACGGGAAGATATTCAATCCTTAGATCTAAATATTTCAACTTTAAGAATGGTGGCCAAGTTCTCTAGTGATGGTATATGGCCCAATCCACAGAGGTTGAAACTTGTTGTGCTTCCCTTTCTCTTTATGGGATTTGTCCCACTTCAATACCGAGTCACCCACACCGAAATTTTCATTCCCTATGGACATCTTATGAAACCAACGCTTGATTCGGTTCTTATGAATGGAAATTTTTTCTTTCACTTTGAGGCTTTCTTCCTCAATATTAAGAAGATTTTTTATCCGACTTTAAACAAGGTGACATGTTTTTCCTTGAGATTCTTGTAAAATTTGCAAGGCGAGAAGGCAAATGTTCGGCAGAATGATTGCCTCTTTTCCGTTTACAAGGAAGTGTGGAGAGGTTTTCATACAGGGCTTAGGAGTGACACTGTCATCCCATAATGCATTCACCAAAGCATTGTGCTAATTGCTTTGATCAGAGAAGACGATTTTCTTGATAATGTAGATTAGGTTCTTATTTGTGAATTCAACCAAACCATTTCCCTGTGGGTAATAGTTAGACACATGCTTCAAAATAATACCATATTATAATGCAAACTTATAAAGTTTTAACAAATAGAAATATGTTTCAATATAAAAAACAAGCGATGTCGGAATGAAAACTTGGTTATGATATTTTTCTTGAGAAATTGCATGACTTCCTGATCACTGACTTGCCTCAATGGCACCACTTTGGTCCACCGAGATAAATAATTGGTTGTGGTTAGAATATATCAGTGTTTCTTTAACGAAGGAGGAAATATTTCGCATATAACGTCCAGTCCCCATTGTTGGAATGGTTCTTCAACTATTATGGATAGCATTGGGGTAGTTGAATTTTGATCGCGACCAAGACACCAAGGCACTTTAGAGAATAAACATGGGCATCCTTGAATATTGTGGGCCAATGGTAATTGGCCCTTATAACCTTATGGGTTGTGGTATCACCCACAAAGTTTCCACCTTTCAGTCTAACATGGATATATTTTAACACCCTTTCTGAATCTTTCGACTCTAAGTGTTATCACTAATTTGGTACAGATGGGTTGCTCCACCAGACAACCTAGAGTAACTCTTTCAAACCAACTTCAGGCTTAAAATTAGCCTTTTCAACGTGAGAGGGCTCTCTCAAAGGTAAATATGATTTATTAAAATGAAATTCAATAAGATGGATAACTCTGTAATAGTGTTTTGGGTGTATTTGTATGCAGGTGAGTATAGGATTTACTACCATTGGGCTTATGGAGTCAATGCTAAGAAACTCAATGATAATGGTTCTTCTTGTGGAAGTTGAGGCATATAGATGTCTTTATGAAAAAGGAAATACAGATATATACATAGTAGTTTAATGCTTGAAGGAAGTTAGAGCATTCTTAACATGAATTCTAAGTAATCACACATCAAAGAACTGCAGGAAAAATAACAAGATACATACGACAAGTACTCATGAAAACATCAGATGAATCTCAGGTGAAGAAGAAACCAACAACCACTGTATATTACTGCTTAGAAAAAGTTTACAATAATAGTAGTGTAAAAATAACATCATTCAACCCTCTATTCTTCAAAATTCTTCCTATTAATAGGCTTCAGTCACTTTACATTGGATCTGCCTACATGGCTAGATCATCGAACTCCTTTGCTGACACCTATCTTAAAAATAAGAAAAATACATGGAAATGAAACTAACATCTACTAACTTTATGACTTAGAGAACTACTAGGACTCTTCCACTTATTTATTACATCAACTAACTGAAAATATTTCATATTTACATCGAAGATAGTCATGTGCTTGGGTGGCACTCACCATGACCAAGACATTAATGTTCGTACTAAATTAGGAAACTAATCCTCCTACTTTTAAGGAGGTGGTGTCATGATAAATGTTGATTGTCTTCATGATGATCGGGTGAGAAGGAAAGCCTTGTCGAAGACCATGCCTCCAAAAAATTATTTCTCTAATACTCTTTAATCTTTCCACGTGGTTGGTTGACCTCCAGTGAACCATCAAAACTCAAAATTGCTACAAAAACTTTCTCGTTGCAAAAACAGGGGAGTCAAGGCAATTTTGTAGCGAAATTTTGTAGAAAATTCATTTTACCAATCTATGCCACCTGTTAGCCCTCTTTACTAATTTGGAAATGTTTGTTGAGTCAAATGAGCTAAATCCAATTTTTTCCCACCTTGATTTTGATAATATCCGTGATTTTAAACAAAAAGACACCTACAACAAGTTCGTAGCAAAATCTGGGATTCAAGCCTGGGATTTGCTACGAAATTTCCTAATTGGCAGAGAACTCGAAAATTTTCCTTTCTTCTTCAAAATTTTGTTTATGGATCTGCAAATATTGATTTCTGAATGATGCAAAAAATGTCGAAAAGGTATTTTGTCTACTCTTCAAGCTTTGGAAGCTTCACCTTTGGCAGTAGGAGGTTGAATCTATTCAAGTTCATTTATGAATGTGATTTTAAGGCCTCTTTTATTTAACTCTAACTGTATCATCTCCATTTTCTCCTCTAGCTCTTTGACCTGGCCTTTCAGTTTCTTTCTTTCAACTTGAAACCATAAATTTTTGTTTCTTGTGTGCTTCATTACCCTTCGTAAAGGAAGTGTCCTTTTTAGTAGTTTCGTGGCATTTTTCAATGACTCATCATATATATTTAGTTGCTCATTTACCTTTTCTTTGAAATCTTTCATCAGATTCCTATCTACCTTGGCTTCCTACAACACCATTTTGATCTCAACAACCTCTTCTCTAGCCTCTCTAAACTGCTCTTTTAACATTTTCACTTATGTTTTCTCAACCATTTTCTCTTTACCCTTCCCTTTCACAATGATATCCTCTGTTGCTGGAGACAATTCAATGATCTCCTCTGTGATAGGTTTCTTTCCTTTTTCAGTAACCTCTGTCATTTTGTTTGCCATAACACCTTTGGCAAGTTGAAGCATAGTGAGTGGTTTTCTTGGCTGAAACATAAAACTTGCGCCATATTCTCCTACAAGATCAAGCTTCTTAGAAGTCATGCCCTTCTTTTTCTTCTTTTCACCTTTAATATCTTTAGCTTTGACCACTGGAATCTCCTCAATGTATATATCTTGAAGAATATCTTCAAGGTTTCCCTTCCCAATTGTTTGACTTCTGGTTATCCTTCTATGGATTTTCTTGCTGATATTTTGTTTGTTTCTTGTAGGTGTAGGCTGTGGATTTTCTGTCTCTTGTGCAGGCTATATTTCAATATCCATTTGCTCTATAATGGGCTCCATCTCCTCCTCTTTCACACCCTCTGTCTTAGCTGCATGTTGGTCACTCTTGCTTGAAGGAGTGGCTTTTGACTTTGGAGTTTTCTTGGGTGTTACTGAATCAACCTCATAACCATTGAGAAAAATAAAGGTAGCCCAGTCTATGTATAGTTTTTTCAACTCCTCCAGCACAAGGATTTTGATCAACCCATGATGGAAAATTGAGGTCTCACTATTTTATGGCCTAGCCTGAACCTTGTCTGACATCTTCCCTAAGCTCCTAAACAAGAAAAAGGGAAGATCAAGAGACTGCTTAACAGTGAAGTTCAAAAAAATCCTCAAATGGTACAGATAGACCATATGAAATCTCCCCTCACAAGTAAAGTACCTTTTAATTACAAACAATAATTTGGAGTAGTTATCTTTCATGTAGCTTTTTGGAATTCCAGAATTCATATATGCTCCAATGTGTTCAGGTTTTATAAATTCATCACAATTTTGCATCATGAACTTAGTGGCTTTGAACCACTCTTCACCCTCCCTTGGTATCTCTGTGGCTTGATAAATTGTCTTAGGTGACACTACAAAACTTATCACCTGCACCTTCGAAGTTGTACCTATGAAATTCACTGCAAAATATTTTGATATTTGGGCATGAAAACCTTGAAGTTTTTGGCAGAATTTCATGCATCCAACTTTGTTGAAAGCTTCTGCAAAGCTGGGGTATTCATTGAGTAAATTGAGATCCATAGGTTCATATCTCACACTGGAGCCTCCTTTTTTTGTTTTCTTCTTCATGGCCATATTCCTTTATACCACATTGCCTTCTTGAATCTGTGACACCTGCAAAGAAAAAAATTGAACAACAAGTTGCTTGTGATGGGGTTGGACTCTTCAAGGATGATAATCAATTGATGCATGCAAAATTCGAAGGGAGGATGATAGAGAGGAGCTTTGGAGGTGAGTTTAAAAGGTGAAATTCGAGTATGGGAGGGATAATGACAAATGGTAGGAGTGAAGTGTAATGATGAATGAAACTTAAGATTACGCATGCTTGGATGATTGTAATAACTGATCACGTGACCTCACATTCACCCTAAACCTCTACAAATTCGATAGCTCATCATCCCATTTATTGGTGCAGAAAAACGTGATTCTGTAGCATTTTCAGTTATAAACCTAGCAGATTCGCTACGGACTGGTCAGGTGAGTCTATAGAGAAAACAACCTGTTTGCAGTTATATTCACTACGAACTTGGAAAAAATCAGACAGGTGGCCACTACAAAATTTTAAACCAATGCATGTGATTTTTGGTGGATTTTGATAGATTTGACCATGATGACATGACAAGTGGGACTCTCTAAATTTAGGATAATGACCCATTCACAAAATTTCATCAATTTCATGAATTAATTTGCCAAGACAATGACACCTATGATAAATGATTCTCCTAATCAAAAATGAAATTTTACTAGTGATAACAGTAAGCATTGAAGCAATAAACCATTATGGTGCTTTCGAAAAAGCACACCATGTACAAGTTGGTATGATAAATATTTAAGACAATTTTCCCTCTTTTTTTTATTCGATAAATGTGAAAGCAAGGTGTTGTGCTCTAAGTTTTTTTGTATAATTGAATACCAAGACGTGGTTGAACTTGTAGGAGGAACTTGTTGAACATGAAAAATCTCTATTTCTTGTTCTCGTCCTGAAGTATCTTCTTCTAGTGAATCCATCGCTTCAGCTGCTAGTCGACAAAGACCATAGCCTTTGATGATATGAACTAGCTTGAACTCAAGATCCTATTCTTGTAAGCATGTAATCTAGTTCACCCTCCTTTCACCCAGCTCTTGTTGTACAAAGAGTGTTCTAACAATTGGATGAGGCTCATAGATAATGATATGACCTCTCAGGAGGTAAGGTATAAAATATTTAACCACCTTATAAATTTCATATGCTTGCTTATCAATAGCGGGATAATTTAATTTAGATCCATGTAAGCCAACACTCATGAAAGATATAGGTCGTTCATTTCCTTGATTTCCTTTTTGTGTTAATACGGTCGCGATAGATGCGTTGGAAGAAAAAGTAGATAACAAGAAATCTTTGCCAACTTTTTGGCTCTATAAGGCCAGAGCATCAGCTATGGCGTGCTTGATTTGGGAAAAAACATCTTTCTCCCATTTATCCCATTCATATGTATCACATTTCTTCATCATATCTTATAATGGTTTAAAATTTTGTATATAGTCAAATATGAACTTACATACGAGATTATTCTTTCCCAAGAAAGATTGCATTGCTTTCTTGTTCACGGGAAAAGGGATCTGGGTAATAGCTTTGACCCTTTCTTGGTCAACCTTGATTCCACTTTTAGAAATGATGTGTCCTAAGGGATTACCTTCCAACACACCAAATATTCTCTTCTTCAGATACAATGATATCCCGTACTTGCGACATCACTCGAAAATTTTCTTGAGATGATGAATATGATCTGAAATTTTCTTAGAAAATATAGATGTCACCCAAGTAGACAACTACACCTCTTCCAATCAGTCCATAAAATGTGATGTACATGGCCCTTTGAAAAGTAGCTCCAACATTGATAAGTCCAAAAGGCTTGTGCTTAAATTCAAAAGTTCCCCACTTTTTCCTGAACATGGTCTTCAAACGATCTAGTTCCGCTACAAGCACTTGATTATATCTAGAGAACCATCTAGAAGTGAGAACATTTTCGACCTAGATAGCATTTGGAGGATTTGATCCATCAATGGAACGGGGTAATTTTCCTTATATGAATCCCAATTTATGTTGCAAAAGTCAACAAAAAGGCATATCTTGCTGGAATTCTTTCTAATATGAACCATAATGGAAACCCATGTAGAATGTAGAAATTTAAAAATGATCTGAGCATCCAACAATTTCCTTAATTCCTTTTGAATCAAGGGCTCAAGAATCAAATGAGATTATTTTATTTTTTGTTGGAAAGTCTTAACCCCTCCTTTGATACGAATAACATGTTGAATGATATGTGTATCATATGTCTTTAAATCATCATATGTCCATGCAAATACATCTCGATATTATTTGAAGAGGCAAATAAATTCTTGTCATTCTTGAGAAGAAAAACATTTACAAAGTTTGGTATACTTCAAATATTCTTTGGTTCTCAGATTTACTTGTTCATGTAATAATGTTGAGTTCTAAGTATTTGTGTTCATTGGTCCTCTGAATCAGTTTTGTAGGTCGTAAAGTTTATCAAGGGATACCACTCCCTTTAGCATAGTATTCCCCTTTGATACTTGAATTTCTTCCTGCAAAGCCTTATCGTGCCAATATTCTTCAATAGCCTCATCTTTAAACACATCCACATTGTCCATGAAGTTTAATATCTGTTGTTCATAATTAAATACACAAAAATTAGTTACGTTGTCAGGCACAAATGGCTTATAAATAATTTTAATAGAAAAACCTTCTTTTAAAGGTGACATTCAAGGAGTTGCATTAGCTAATATGTATGTGGCATCATTATGTATCCTAGAAACAAAAATAATATAAATGCTTTGAAAAATCAATTGTCATACCTCTTATTGGTAGTTTTTCATTGTAGGTGAAACACAGTGAATAGTATTTTGTACCTGTCGTGTGACGATCTTGAAAATAAAAACCATTTTTTAATGGTGAAATTCGAGCAGTTTCATTGGCTAATATATTTTCAGTATCATTACGTATCATAGGAAAAAAAAAAATATTAAATGCTTTGAAAAATGAAATCAATTTCCATACCTCTTGTTGGTATTTCTTCCAAAGTAGGTGAAACATAGTGAATGGTATTTTGTACTTGTCAGGTGACGATCTTTGAAACTCCAATTACCTTAAGTACCTCTACCTTGAGGTATATGGCTTTATTTAACCTTAAAATGAGTGCTTCATATTTAGCACTGTTATTTGTGCACTTGAACTCGAAGAAACATGACAAAATGTACCTTTTATTATGAGGGTGAATAATAATGCAACTAGCTTTGGAGCCGTCTTGAGTCTTAGAACCATCAAATATTAAGCTCCACATATCAGTAGTTATTAGGCTTATTCCTACACTATTAGTATGTAAATCTATATTAAAAAGTTAATTAGCACCAGTTGTATAGGGAAGGAGCTCCAACTGTGTACCCGATGGTACAAGTGATGGTCGTGCTTGATAACACTCGTGATAACCTTCTAAGAAACAATTTCCAAAGATGATGCCTGCAAAGCCAACTAGCTCATTATTCCCCTCAAGTGGTGTCACAGTGTACTTCATATAAGGCTCACTTTCCACTCAAAACTGATTGTTTATGCCCTTGTAAGGAAGCCATAAATGTGTCTAGTCTATTGAGAAATATCCTTGTAACTTGCTAGACCAGTCTCTACCCACAAGAAAACCGTAGGATTTTGGAATTTCCATAATTACAATATTAATGCACTAGTGAAATGTATGGCCTGGTGACAAACAAATGATTAAATTATGGAGTTCACCAATTTTCTGGACCAATGATCTATCCAGTTTATGATTTGGGCATCGGTCTTCTCCCATTTAGCGTTAATTTACTTAGCAACGGATAAGGTAATTATATTCGTAGCTGCTTTAGAATTAGCGAGACAATTGTGAAAAATATAATTAAATAGTTTAACCTTTAAAAGGAACAGGGGGTAGAGAGTATTAGAATTTAAATTAACAACATTGACTACACATTTGATAATGTCACGAGACTTATAGGACAAAACTTGAGAAGCAGAAACTTCACTACTCGATGAAGGTTGTGATGAAAGTGCTTGGATTAATATTTTGCATTGTAATGCTAGCTTAAAAAGTTCAAAGATTGAAATATTAGCATGATCTCTCTTCATATCCTCAACAATGTTATAATTAATACTTTCTATCTTCACATGTTGTGCTAAAGTATCAGGTGGTGTAGCTTTGTTAGAAGCTTCGGGAGTGGTTGACTTATTCTTATTGTTGGTGGAACTATTCTTTGAAAGCACAAACACATCTAGGTTTATTCTACAAACTCTGATCAGGGTTAGGAGGTGGTAGAATCCTTCTCAATAATTTTTTTTTTAAATCTTTCTTAGAGATAGGTCCTTTTCTCCTCAAATTATATCAGCTAATTGTTTGTTGAGGAGGAGCCTCACTCGCTGGTGGTTCATAAACAATTTTCTTATCAGTGTTAACTATGACATAAAATGTATTTATTCATGTTGAATACTTGAATTTTCCTCAGTTGTGTTAGATTCAATTGCCTCTTCAGTCTACTCAGGCTGCTCTTCTGCTAATAAAGTATCTATGAAATTGATCGACATAGCATTCATGTTATGGTTCCATTGGAGACATTTCTTCTCTGAATACTTTTCCTGATGGAAAGTTTAATAGTTATCCATACCCCAACTTTTAACATTGAACATCGAGTTTGATCTCTAAGTGGGCGTAGCTAGTTAGTTATCATTGTTCTTCTTAAAGAAAAGTGGCTTAAAATACTTATTGTTGGCAGATGCCTCACTTGACCTTCTCTTTAATTCTTATACTTCATTGGTGAGAAACTTTAAAGACTTAGCCAAGCATTCCATATCGACAGAACCTTTCTCTTTGTATTTAGTAGAAGAGGCTTGAGCTTTCTTACCAGTGTCTTGGGATTATTAAAAATATTCATGATCTTCAACGACTCTAATAAAACAAAATTATTTCTCTACAGAGATCTCTTTTCAAACATTCAAAGCCAATGTATCCTTTGCATCTCTTTTTAAAAACACAAATATTTGTAGTAAATATAGCTATATAATAAAATTTTTGTGATAGAATCATGTGGTTGAACATATGTCGAGAAGTTATTCAACATGTTGGGTGTGGAGCCTAATTATCTCCCTTATTGTTCATAGGTTTTTTGTTTCAGTCACATTGGATTCTTGTTCCTAACGGGGCGGAAATGTCGCTCGTATGATCGCCATCAGGGGGGTCCAAGGGGGCAACGACATATGATCAAATGGTAGAAGTTATGTTAGTTTAGGGTTCTTTTCCCTAGAAGGCAACCCTCAGTTTATATGAGGGAATTGTATTGTGGTTTTGGATTATTATTCTTAGCGAAAAAGAGAGGGGAGACTATGTGAGAGCGAAGAGGAAATTACAATGGATCTATTATAGGTTGTACCTCTTCATTTTTTTGGATAATATAAAAGGAGGGACTAGTTATTTCTCTATGGATGGATCCCAAATTGGGTAAACCACATATATCTATGTCTCTCTTGTTTTATGTGTTTTCGTGTTAGTGTTTACGCAATATTTTTATGTGTTCCATTGCTCCATTAATAAATTTATAAAAATGTGTATCATGTTCGAAGGTGTATTTGGCCGATAAACTTGCAAGAGAGAAGGGTTCCTAGTTTGAGTGGGAGGGTAGAAGATGGTAGGTTTAGGATCGAGAAATTTAATGGCTAAAACTACCAGATGTGGAAGATGTAGATGGAATATTATTTGTATCAGAATTATTTTTACCTACCATTGAGCAGAAAATTAAATAAGTCGACGAGTATGATAAATGAAGAATGGGATATTCTCAACAAAAAGGCACTAGGAACAACACAATTTTTTCTAGTAGTGTCAGTGGGATTCAACATTTCAAAGGAAATGACAACAAATGGTTTAATGGTGGAATTGGCTAAACTATATGAAAAACCTCAGCCTCAAATAACGTATTTCTTATGAAGTGTATTTTTAATATGAAGATGTCAGAAGGTGGATCTATTGTTGATCATTTAAATGAATTTAATACGGTTACTAGTTAATTAAGTTTTGTAGGGGTAAATTTTGATGACGAAGTTAGGTTTCTATTGTTTTTATGCTCATTTCCAGAAATTTGGAATTTCTTAGTCATGGATATTAGTAATTTTGTATCTGGATATAGTACATTAAAGTGCAATGATGTTGTTGGTGTTATCCTTAGCGAGGAAATGCAAAGGAAAAGCTCAGGTCTTACAACAGGTAACTCTTTGACTGCAGAAACTAGAGGAAGAAAACTAGAGAGAGGAAAGAATCCAGGACATCGAAGTAAGTCAAGGAAATGCAGATCCAAGTCCACATTGGGGATAGTGTGCTGGAAATGTGGGAAGAAAGGACACTTGAAGAAATACTGTAAATATTATTGGTTCTGAGCCATCTTTTTTGGCGATGAATTAACGATTGGAAGCGGTCAACCCTTTCTCTCGAATTTTTGATCAACCAAAATTTATATAAATATGGACCCAATTGCAAGAGCATAGCTCCACCAATTGAGCTATATCCCCTATACTCGGACCAAGTGGAGCATACATGAAAAAATAAGGTGCTTTTTCTTTTTTTGGAAGGGAAAAGAAGGATATGGACCGCAAGAGAATAACCATGAAGCAAATGTGGCAGGTGATGTGTTGCAAGAAGCTTTGATTCTTTCATTATAGAATATTATTGATTCCTGGGTGGTAGATTCATGGGCCTCATTCCATGCCATACCTGATAGGAAAAATTCTCATGACCCATGTTCAAGGAGATTTTGAACAGGTTCGTCTGGGTGATGATAAACCTTTGGAATGGGTAAGGTTTTTATAAAGAAACATCATAGAAACCAATGGATATTAAAGGAATCAAGGCATGTTCCAGATGTTAAAAAAAAAAAAAAATCTAATTTCAACAGGGCAATTGGGAGGTGAAGGATGTGTAACTACTTTTATAGACAAAACCTGGAAGGTCACTAAAGGATCCCTGGTAATATAAAAGGGAAAAAAGGTCGGTACATTTGATTTATGCAATGGTATTTCTAATTTTTATAATGGTTTAACCTCCACAGGAGTATATACGACACTCTGGCATCATAGGCTCGGGCCCATGGGTGAGAAAGGGATGCAGATTCTTCACTCAACAAATTTGTTTCCAGGTTTGAAGCATGTTGATTTGGATTTTGGTGAAAATTAACACTGTTACCGATGAAATAGGTAACCTGACCTCAAAATGGGAACTCTAGCCCAAAAAGACTCAAAAAACATGAAAAAACACCCCAAAAACAAAAAAAGTGTATTCCAGAACGCACTTGGTTTTTTTTGAAGGTCAAATTTCAACATTTTATAAAATTATGCTAAAAACAAAATTGTTTCTTGAAAAAACACCCTCAAAACAAAACCAGTTGATGCTGGAATAACAAAATAAATAAATTGTGTCATATTTTTGACATTTTTAAAAATAGAAATAACATTTTTTAATTTTTAAAATTCAAACATTAAAAAAAACCTAAAATCTAAGAAAAAAATAAATTTAAAAAATAAAAAACATTTTAAAGCTTAAAATTTAAAAATATATAGGAATAAAAAAATAAAAACAAAATAAAAATTTTAATTCAAACATTAAAAAAAACCTAAAATTTAAGGAAAAAAAATAAAATTTAAAGATTAAAATTTCAAAATATATAGAAATAAAAAAATAAAAATAAAAACAAAATAAAAATATTAAATTAAAAAAAAAAAGTTAAAAAAAAGAAAGAAATTATAAAAAATTAAATATCGAAATTAAATAAAAAAAAAGAAAATGTTTATTAAATTAAAAAAAGAAGAAGAAAATTTTAAAATAAAAAAAGAAAATTTAAAGAAATATATTAAATTTTAATAAATTTAAAAAATGAAAAATTAATTAAAAATAAAAAATGAAAAATAAAATACAATAAAAATATTAAATTTAAAAAAATATATATTAAAAAAAACAAATAAATTTTAAAAAATAAATTAAATTTAAATTATAAAAAATTATATATATATATATATATATATATATATATATATATATATATATATATATATATATATATATATATATATATATATATATATGAACTTAAATTAAAAATATATATATTAGATTTTATTAAATTTAAAAAAATTGTTAATATTAAAATAACAAATTAAATTAAAAAAATATTAAATTTTAATAAATAAATGAATAAAAAAAAAAAATTTGAAAAAAAAAACCGTTGTTAAAATAAAAAGTTAAAATACTTTAAAAATCAATTAAAAATGAAAAATTGAAAAAAATAAATTAAAAAAATATATTAGATAAAAAATAAAATAAAAAACAAATTAATTTGAAAATATTAAGTTTAATTTAAAAAAAAAAATATCTAATTTTAAATACACAATTTTAATTGAAATAAAAAAATATAAAAATTTTATGTAATTAAAAAAATAATAATAAAAAATTAAAAAAAAAAAAAAAAAAAAAAATTCAAATAAATTAAAAAATATATATATAATTTATTAAATCTTAAAAAATCAAATGAAAAAAAAAAAAATTTAATAAAAATTATTAACACAATTTAGAAAAAAAGAAGAAGAAGAATTAAAAATAAATAAATAAATAAAATAAAACAAATTAAATTTCATATAAAAATTAAATTAAAAAAAAAATTAAACTTTTTGAAAAAAAATAAAAAATAAAAAAATAAAAATAAAAGAAAGAAAGAAAGAAAAGACCGTGGTGGTGCCACGAATCGAACTACCGCCCAGGTGGCGGCGGAGGTCGATTCTGGGAATCGGCCTCCCGCGACTGGAGGCCGATTGGCGGTGCCACCACAATCAAAAAATTCTTATTTTATTTTATTTTATTTTTATTTAAATTTATTTATTTATTTATTTATTTAAACCTTTTTTAATTCGTAACCATTTTTTTTTTAAAATAAATTTTGTTTCTATTTTTTTTATTTTTTAATTTGATTTTTTTCTTTTTAATTTTTTTTAATTTTTTAATTTTTTAATTTATTTATTATTATTATTTTTTTTAATTTTTCAAATTTTTATTTTATTTTATTTTATTTTTTTATAATTTCAAATTTCAAATTTATAATTTAATTTGTTTTAATTTTTTTTGTTTTTTGTTTTTTGTTTTTTTTTTTTTAAATTTTGTTTTTAAATTTAATATTTTAGATTAATTATTTTTTAAAATTTAAAATTTATTTATTAAATTTATTAAATTTTAATTTTATTTAATTTTTTTTTAATCTTTTAGTTTATTTAGTTTTTCATTTTTAAAATTTATAAATTGTTTCATTTAAAAAAAAAATAGTAAATTTATGGATATTTGTTTTTTAATTATTTTCATGTGGTTTTTTTCATTTTTTGTTTTGTTTTTTAATGATAGTTTATTTTATTTTTTTTAATTTTTTTTTTTCAATTTTCAATTTTGTTTTTTTTTTTTTAATTTGTATTTTTTTTCTTATTATTATTATTTTTTTAATTTTAATTTTCAATTTTTTGTATTTTATTTTTTTTTATCTAAATTTTAATTTTGTAATTTAAATTATTTTTAAATTTTCTATTTAATTTTTTTTTAATTATATGGTTTTTTTAATAACTTAGAGAAAAATGTTTTTGATTTTTTTTTTTGGTTAATTTTTGTTTTTTTTCTTTAAATTATGTGTTTTTTTCCAAATTTTTTCATTTCTTTTCATATAATTTTCGAATATTTTTGTTTTTTTAATTTATTTTTCTTTAAATTTTTTATTTTTACGAGTTAATTTTGTTTTTTTTTACATTTTTATTGGTTTTTTTTATTGTTTTTATATATATATATTTTTATCTAAGTTTTGTGTTTTATTACCAACATGAAAATCACCACTCTAAAAAAAAAGGTTGATGCTGCATCAATACGTTTCAAAATTAGCATGAAAATCACCGCTCTAAAAAAAAAAAGTTGATGCTACATCAATACGTTTCAAAATTAGCATGAAAATCACTAACATTTTAAAACAAATATTCATACTTCATAAATAAAAATATTAGAGTGTCAAAATGTGCACAAAAAAAAGGGGGTGATTCTGCATCACCACTTTTCAAAATTGAGTGCTTTTTATGCTACCAAAAAAAAGTAGGTAATAGTGTGGTTACCTATTTCATCGGTAATAGTGTTAATTATGTTTATGGAAAACAGAAGAGTCAGATTTTTCAGAGTTTGGAAGGAAAAGAAAAGAGAAAAATTAGAGCTTGTGGATACATATGTATGGGGACCTGCTCAAGTATCATCTTTCTATGGCTCTCGCTATTATGTTACTTTTATTAATGATGAAACTAGGAAAACATGGATTTATTATATTCTGAATAAATCGGATGTATTTGATACTTTCAAGAAATGGAAATCGTTGGTTGAGAATGAGACAAGAAAGAATTTTAAGTGTCTCGGTGTTATCTAGGAAATCCATTCTATGGATAGAAGCAATCCCTCTAGCCCAAATGAGTGGGTCTATTAACAAATGAGACAAAAGCAAGAAAACTCTCCTAGCTTAAATTAGAATGACATGAGAAAGGAAGATGGCCTACCTCACTCCTATGTGGTTGCTTCTCGATGTTAATCCTGATCTCCTCGCTATTCCTTGCACGTGAATACCTGTAATAGAGATAAAACAATGAAAAACATAGAAAGCATAGCATATTGCATTCTAATGCAAACCTTATGACATGTCATGGAGCGTCATACTAAAGAAAGTAATCATTGACAAGCTTATGGAAAGTAAAACATGCTTTGTATTATTGATGAATTAAAGAGGGAAGCATGCAACCGGTGCCTTGATGTTAGAGGCCTCCTTCGAGACAGGTTCCCAAGTCCAAGCCAAAGACTTCAAGAACTCCTTCTCCTTAGAATTTTGGCAGCATATAGGCACATTCGAGCACTAGAAAGGCAACCAAAAATGACCAACCATTTGGGGAAAGCATGGCATTAATTTATAGGGAAGCTGAAGAGGTTAAGGATCCATAAAATAGGGAGGAAGGTCCACATCTTAAGGGAAAAATACTTGAATATAGGATCAAGAAATCAAAATGGGAGAACTCAACCCAATCCTCATCCAACTGATACCAGACTTTCGTTCTCGAGGCTTTTAGTAGATGAAGCTTCTGCTCCATTTTTGGAGAACCTGCCTAAAGAGGACTAGTGTGACTTTTTACTTTAATTCCTACATTGTCAGTGTTCTTCACAGGTTACACACAGGGTGACAAGCGCAAGGCTATATAGGAGAGAAACGTGTTGGGCTTATAGATTATGGTTTTCACAGGCTTTTGCAAGAAGGCTTCAAGGCATTTATCTTTTTGGTCTTCAAGGATGTTTCTAGCATATTGATTCTCCATCTCTTCAGGGATATTTTGAGCATGTTATTCATGGTGAACATTTTTTCGCATATTTTGTTGCTTTGCGACATTTATGGCATGAGAGGCACAAAGGACGACACTTCAAGTACATAATAGAAAGTGCGACAAGATGTTGTGTAACACTTGGATCAGACAATGGAGGTGAATATTGCAGCAAAGAGTTTTATAACTATTGTTTATATCATTGTATTAATAGAGAGAAGACAATTCCAAGAACACCACATGAAAATGGTGTGTCATAACGGATGAGCAAGACAATCCTAGAGTCTGCAAGGTGCATGAGATTGCATGTAGTATTACCCTTACAATTTTGGGCATATGTTGTCGATATTGTTTTTTGTCTAATAAACAGAGGGCCTTCAATTTCCTTGGATGGTGTTATTCCTGAGGAGGCATGGATAGGTAAAAAGGTAAACTACTCATTTTTAAATACTTTCAGTTATGAAGCCTTTGTCCACATTAATAAAGAAAATATAACAAAGCTTGAGGAAAAATCAAAGAAATGTGCATTTATTGGATATGGTGTTAATAATTTTGGTTATCACTTATATGATTATGAAAATCACAAAATCATTAGGAGAATAGATGTCATATTCAATGAAAAGGTCTTGCATAAGGATCAGATGCAGGGAAATAAACACGAAAAGGAAAACAAAGAATACATAGTTCTTGATGAGATCACTGAAAAAGTAAGGTGTCTGAAAATCATAATGATCAACAGCCACAAAAACAGAAACAAGCACCTTAAGCACCTAAAAGTGGTCTTAGAAGATCTACCAGGATAAGTAGACCCCCTGAATAATAATCTCATTCATTATGTTAGGTATTGTTGACTCATTTTGTTAAATTGGAAAGATATGAAGAAACAATGCTAGTAGAAACTAGGAAGAACTAGGAGAAATCCGTGGAAGAAGATATGGACTCTTTTATGCATAACCAAACTTGGGACTTATTCAAGATGCATGTAGGTAAAAAAAACATTGAATAATAAATAGGTTTATAGGTTGAAGGAAGAAGATGGAGGTAAACAAAGGTATTAGGAAAGACTTGTGGTGAAGGGGTACAAAAGAAAGGTATATACTTTGATGAAATTTTTTCTCATATTGTTAAAATGACTTCAATAAAAAAATTGTAAGTCTATTGGCACTAGAAGATTTTCATCTTGAGCAGTTATATGTAAATACAACCTTTCTCCATGGTGATTTGGAGGAAGAAATATATATGCAGTATCTACAAGGGTATAAGGTCAAAGGGAAGGATAAATTAGTGTGCAAATTGAAGAAGAAATTGTATGGCTTAAAACATGCCCTAAGGCAGTTGTATCTAAAATTTGATAAGTTTATGTCTAAACAAGGTTATACTAGATGTCACTCTGACCATAGTGTTTATATTAAAAATAAAAATGAGGGCATTTATATTATATTGCTATAGTATGTAAATTACATGCTTGTTAGAGGGTATAACATGAAGGAAATAAATGTGCTCAAAGGAAAATTGGAAAATTCATTTGCAATGAAGGATTTCGGTGCTGCAAAACAAATCCTTAGTATGAGAATAAGTAGAGAAGGGAAAAATCGCAAATCAACATTGTCTCAGAGTGAGTACATAGAAAAGGTGTTGGAGATATTTAATATGCAAAATGCAAAACCAATTAGTACACCTTTGGCTATCCATTTAAAACTATGGAGATGTGTCCAAAGGCTTAGGGAGAGATGGATTATATGTGTAAAGTTCCATATGCATCAGCAGTTTGAAGCTTAATATATGCAATGGTCCACATAAGGCCTTATATTTCACATGAAGTGGGATTTGTAAGTAGGTATATGAAAAATATATGAAAAGAGCATTGGATGGCAGTGAAGTGGATTCTCAGGTATTTTAGAGGTACCACAAATCAAGCATTATGCTTTGGTGGTTCAAACATTTCTCTACAGTGATATGTTAATGCAGATATGGCATGTGATAGAGATAACAAGAGGACCACCATAAGGTATGTGTTTATTTTAGGTGGAACAATTTTCAATTGGGTTTCAAAATTGCAAAACATTGTTGCACTTTCAACAACAAAAGCATAGTATGTTATTGCTACAAAGGTTAGTAAAGAAACTATTTGGTTACAAAGGCTTATGGATGACTTGGGAAAGAAGTAGGAGATGGCAAAGTTATAAGTGACATCCAGAGTGCTATTCATCTTTCAAAGAACTCAACGTTTCATTCCAAGACTAAACATATATATTTGAAGTACCATTTCATACGATCAACATTGGAATATGGGCAGTTGAAGTTGGAAAAGATAAATACTAGCCAGAATCATACTAATATTTTAACAAAAGTTGTAACCAGTGAGAAACTAATATTTTTCTCAGTTTCAATTGAACTTCAAGTATCATGGTGAATATGAGAAACAACTTGGTCCAAGTGGAGTCATTCTCCAATAAGTGAAGCAACGATGTAGTTTATATTATAAGTCTCCAAGTGGGAGATTGTTGGGTGTGGAGCCTGATTATATTCATACCTAAAGGATACCTAAAGTATTCACAAATGCATGTAGAAGTCATCATTACGATCCTCAATGTTTGCCTTCTTATCAAGATCAAAATTTGATAGCAGTTTTTCTAGGTGTTTAGGCATACGATGAAGATTTCCCGGAAGAGTAAGTGGTCCTTGGACCATCTAATCCAATTTTTCATCAACCATGTCTTCTTCCTCCTCCTCTTCTCCTTGTAAATCTGAAGAGTCTTCTCCATCACCGTTAAAATCTTCATTATAATCCAATTATTCTCCTTGTCTCGATTGTTCTTCATTAAAAATTTGAAAATATTCCCCTTCACCGCCTAAATATTCCTTAATAGGTGGAAGTTCCCCTTTTTTATTTATTCTTTTAGAATATTAAGCTAACTCCTCAAGGGTCGCAATAACCAAATATTTCTTCGAAGGAACCAACACCCCATTTTGATTTCTTTCTTTATTTATTGGCTTATGAGGTAGAATAGCAGTGACAAGAAGTAATCCAAGAGCTCTTGCGAACTAATGAGTAACAGGCTAGATTGTCTGGAGATGAATGTAAGTAACTTCAAAATATTGTTCTGAAATTTGATGAGAGGACTCCCCTATCTCAGGAACTTGAGTTGGAGTTAAACTCATAATGTTACTGCCTTCAATAGATGGTTCAATTGGATCCTTTGTCCATATATGCCTCATGGACTTCCACATATTTACATTTACAATATTTTTACATCATCATTTCCAATTCGTCATGTGACGACAACATGACAAGTCTTTGACATTGATGGCATGGAATCATGGTGACTTGTACATAAAGTTATTTGATAAGTGATGACATTGCCATTATGTCTTCAATATTTGTAAAAGATATTACATTGTTGTTATCATCTACCATCCTAATGGCCTTGAGAGATCTTGGAGTCTACATGAGTCACTTCGATCATCGAGATCCATTGGCCTTTCAATTGTTGCAACATGGTGCCTTTGTCTTCAGGATGCTTCCTCGAGAAATATTTCTTGTCATACTCATCACATATCTTTTCCATGCTTGATTGAACACCTGCAGATGTAGATCACTCATGGCAAGAAAATATTAGCCCAAAAATCTCTTATTTTATCATGCTTCATGAAAATTATTTGTTTGTGGCTAAATAGTGCACCAACGGGAGAGATAGAAGCTTTCTAGGCACAGGGGCACTTACAAGATATAAGGAGGGGCTTCATTTATCACTGATAATGTGTTGTGTGCTCAACTGGAGGAGGAGAAGCTCTAGTGGGTGCAAGGAGCATATTCAAGGGACAAGATAGCACGATTTCTCCTTGAAGATTCATTGTGTGTTGAGGGAAGAGCCAGGGCCATAAGGAGGGTATAGTAACAAGACACAATTAAATTCCTCACTACCAATTGAGAGTGTGCAGTGCACTCAACTAGGATCCAAGGGCTAATTTTGGCGTAGGGCACAAAAACAAGCAAGGAGGAGGGTTTGTCGACTAGGAGTTCTTTGTGTGCTAGAGAGAAGCCACCTCGGTGTAGGGTGTAGCAAAAACTAACAACAACGTATCCACTAGGCCTTAGTAGTGTTATATGTTCTCTTCCTTGCCTAGAGCAAAAGCTTGCAAAGTCTGAAAATTGTTTAAGTCTAGAAGGGTGAAACCTTGAAAACACGTTGAGTTAGGAGAAAAATCAAGTGTGACACATATCAAATCATCATTAAAACTTAGAAATTACCCAATACTAATAATTATACATCAAAATGTTAGTTCCCAAAAATTTTCCAAGTATAATAGACAAAGTATGTGTGATTGCAATAAAAAATGTTGTTTTTATGAACATAAAGTGTACGATGACTCCAAAGTGCATTATTGTTACTCCTGATGATCTGATGACACTTAGAAAGGAACATGAACACTTAGAACATGTGTAGAAACATGAAACTATGCTTGACGACTTAAAGTGACACTTCACATGTTAGAAAGTAGGCTCCAAAATTTCAATATAACACAATTTTGGAGGGTGTTGTAGTAGCGACAACAGGTATCTTTGTTGAAGGAATTTGATACATGTAAACTAAAGAAAAAGGACCAGATATGTGCAAGCAAGGTATGTATAACTAAAACCAATAACCTATGTCAATTATATTTCATATACTGCTACATTTCCTAGGTCATGGTGAAGTCACATCTAGAAATTAACATGAAGGAGGTAATGATCTTATGCCCTTTTTGAAAAATAGTGACGTATTATAAAAGGGTTTGTATAGTTATATTAGATATTGTGACATATTTGATATATTAGCATTAAAATCCTTTCCTTATATGTGAAAAATAGGTTTTTGTGATCAATAAAATGAACATCTTTAAAAGGCTTATCAATAACATTTCTAGGGTTTGAAACTAACACATTAGTGTACTTGTATTAATTGCAAATATGGGGTAAGGTCTTGAAGACTTTGGACACTGAAGAATATGGGGTTTTTAAACCCTAGAAAATATTTGAATTCTAAAATCCTTGTAAATAAAATCCTAAATAATCATTTATGCTGTAAGAAGAAGCCCTAGATCTTGAAAATGACAAATATGACATCATGTTGATATGGGGACAATATTGATGAAAAGGTCTTGGATTAAGAAGGAGTTGACCTTCCTCAAAAGATAAGTACACTCCCTGATAACTATTATTTCTATTGTATTTGTACTTTTCTTATATATATTTGTTCTTTTATAGCCTCCTAATAAAATTTGCAGGTTAAGAACTACTCAAGACTTGAAAATATATGAAATAATGGAAAGAAAATGGCTTAGCATGAAGATGGAAGAATGTAATTGAAAAAAGAGAGAATTTTTTAAAGGCTCTCCTAGTAAGATGGAGAGGATCAAGTTAATATGGTTGCCCTAGTTATAAGATTTACTCCATTTTTTTAAGAAGCTTCCTAATTAAAGAAGACTTTGAACTTTGAAAAGGAAGGACTCATGAATAAATGTTGACTTTAGAGGGAGTTGGAAGCATAATTTGACATCGTTTGGTTTGGAAGTGTTAGTAATGAGTATAAATACTACTAATGGTTGGAATCTGGTATGCTTTCCTACAAAAGTATGAAGCAATAATTTTGTTGCTCTATGGAGGCTAAAGATGTGGAAATTGGTACAATTAGTTGTGAATCAGCTTGGATCCATAAAATGTTTGATGGTATATCTGATGACATGTTGGATTTGATGATGATATTTTATATTGAGTACAACTATTTGAAGATTTTTAGAATTCCAGGAAGGTTGAAGCACATTATGATTTGTGACTTGATGAAGCCATGAAGCTACAAGTATACCTCCATTGAAGAAAAAGTAGTCGATGCATTGATGAAGTTTATTTTCATGGAAAAGGATGAGTATTTTTTAAATAAGCTTAGGCTTGTGGATATATCCTCTAGGGTTCAGAGAGAGTGAGGATCTCCTCCCTAGTTGAGAGGCAGTGAGGATGGACACCATATTCTTCATGTCTCATGTACTATGTCCAGGACTAACCATCGTAATTCTAGTGCATGAACACGGGTAGGGAGAATGGTGGATTGGATAAGCATCATGTACATACATTCTCGAGTCATGTATTGTGATTAGACTAATATCCATATGTTTCAAGTACATGGACTTGGTAAATAATTGTTTAGAGGACAAACAAGTTTTCCTTAGGATTAGGAAATGGTCTTGTGAGCACATAACTTGGTGAACACCTAGGTGGGGTATGTTCCTTGAGAGGAAATGGTGTCCAAGTTAATTCCTCCCAACATTACGCTATGATCTAGTGGCGATAGAGTATACTTGTCAAGGCCTTGGTCGTTTGACAATGTTGGTTATGATGACACAATCATCATTGATGCTTATCAATTTGGATCCTTTATTATATGAATATTTTAACTTGAGTTTATCTTAAGTACCATGTATATTCGGAACATAAACCACAATAGCCATTTTGTGTCGGTGTTTTGAGTCTATAACTAGACTCATCCAGTTTATCTTGTTGAGTCATTATGAATACCTACATAGTTAAGAGGGAGTGGTGAAGTTGTAACTATAGTTGGTCTTAATAATATAATATAAATCTATCATTGATGTATTAATTATATTAATTATTATTATTTTTGGTAAAAGCATGTTTTCATGTTTAAAGAGTCGATAATAATTTATTATGATTCAAAAGAAAATGTGTTTGAGTCACGTCCCATTCAGACATTTGTAAGAAAAAAAAATGATTTTTGTGCTGAGTCATTAGTCCACAAAATGTCAATTCGCCCCTCCTTGGAATAATTCGGTTTGGCCCTCCAGAGTGACATCCATTTGTCCCTCTTGAACAAATATATATAAAACACAGTTCATCCTATTTGGAAGACATTCATTCATAGAATGAGGAGCATCTTCTAAAGGAAACAAAGGAGAATAATATTCTTGTTTGACCGAATTTTATATTCTCCATAGCTTGCACATGTGAACAAGCCAAATTCTCTATGCTATTGTAGGGCTAATTGTGTCCCTCCCTATTGCAGACCGAAATTTTAGGACGTTGACCAGAATTGGACTAGGTTTGACCTGTGTTAACTTTGACTCTTGGAGGTGACTTGGAGGAGGGTTGGACTTGGAATTTTCAATACAAGGAAAATACCCTCTAGCGGAGGTTATAAAGGAGGTTTTTAGTGTTATAAAATTGGCCAAAATTGTCAAAAAAACATTTTCTACAACATCTGTTTTTGATAACGGAGGTTTTTGTGGAGCTTCTAACAAAATTTCAACACAATTAAAAAAACCTGGGTGGTCGAAGGTTCTCATCGGTACTCACATAAGGTGTCAAGGCACCGGTGCGTTGTACTGTGAATGCACCGATACTGTAAACATACCAAGCACTAGGATGGAAAACAAATTTCAGATGCCCTGGGGTATTTAGCGACGGCCCGATGTGCGTCACCCAACAAGTCACACCAGGCCAATGGAAGGTGCATGCATTAGGTTGTTAAGGTGTAAAACCACACCGGGCCGTCTAGGTGATAAAACACGTTGGGTCGTTAAGTTATAAAAACACGTTGGGCAGTTAAGTTATAAGAATGCACCAACGCGTTAAAGGCAAACCGCACCGATGGATGCAACGCCTATCGGACCGCCTGGGTGGTAGTTGTCGATAAAGCGCACCAGGTGTTCTAATTGGTATTGGTATTTGTGCGGTGCCCATAGGTCATAGAAACACACCGGTGTGCATTATCATACAAATGTGCCGGTGCGTAGTAACTAACATGCACCAGTGTTCCTTTTGTATTTTTTAGAAACATCGACCTATGAAAGTGCAATTATTGTGATTTTTTAAAATTCATTAGTCATCAAAATTCGACACATATCTTATAACAATATTCATATCAAATAAATTTTTATTAGTGCATTTTAATGTGATTATTGGATTAATTTGTTATATCATATCTTCAGATTTCACATTTCTTCATTATAATATTTAATTATCCATATATCTAATCAGTGGTGTAACATTTCACAGCGACAATGGAGAACGCAATCGAATAAATTAAAACATATTATATATATATATATATATATATATATATATATATATATATATGAATAAGACACTCTTTTTCATACAAAATGGGATAGTTATTAGTATCCCTCTGTCTTTCAATTGAGACACTATGTCCATTACATTAAACAAAATGTCTGATTTCACAGACAAATATTTCAAAAAATACAACGCCTTGCTTTGATATCCAAACATATTGATCATCATTCTTCGCTGGAACTATTGTCATTGCTCGAGCTACTTCCATGACTTGGGCTATTTTGAGGAATGTTTTATTCATTGTGTTGATTATTTTCTTCTTCTTCAAGTTCTATCTACAAACATAAAAATAAATTGTAATGAGTGTATATACATTGGTGAGAATAATGGAAATTTCAATATTAAATAATATATATCAACGTAAATAGAAAATAAATGTACCATAGAAAGAATTGACTCATGAACTATACACATTCTTTCAAAACCAAATTTCATGCCATCTTTCAACAATTCATTTGTCGGTGCAATTCCATACTTTGTTTCTTGCAAGTTTTATACCCCATAAAAAATCATATATTTAATATAAAAGATTTTTTTTGTGCTATTAATTATAGATGTAGCTAAGTAAAACAAGATAGATGCTTACAAATTCGACAATTAATTTCTGATATGCCAACATATACTGACAACCCATATTTAACCCAATGTCAATCAATTCTTCTGATGGTTCTTCTTTGTATGTTAGCACCTATTTGAAGACATTCAATGATGATTGTTTTAAAACAACTTAAAATATACAAAAATGAAATCTAGTTAAGTTGTTATAAGGAAGTAACAATTACTCACAATCACAGATATCAACCCTTTTCTTCCTTGTCGTCCTGTTTTATGTGTTGAATAGGTTCCATTTTACTTTCATTTCTGCAAGAAAATACTTGAAAAATAATATTTAATGTTAAATTGTTTATTTATTGTATCGAATCGAAAAATTCAATGATTACATATTACGTTTGAAGCACGTTGTTGTTGAGATGTCTCCTTGTGCGATGCAATTATGTCCATTTCTTTGACCATCTCCTTGTACACCTTTTTAGACATTCCTACTGGCATATTTATGATATCAACTTGTTCATCCTTTGAGATTTTCATAATCTTCCTGAAAATGTAACATGACAGTAAACTATTTAATTTTTATATTGATATATGCAAACTAAATATAACAAAAGTGATATTTATAAATGATTTCTTTCTAGTAATATATAAATATAATTCTAGAAAAACATTTAAAGGAATATTTTTTTTTCATTCCTTCTTTTTTGTTATTGTATGTTTTTTCTATTAAATTTCTGACATGTCTCATTGACCAATTCTCTGGAAACTCATTCTGTAGTTTAAATAAAATTTGGTTTTTGGAATTATTGGCTTGATTTTTGTATTGTAAGTGGAAAGAATGACTATACATTCATTCCACTAGATCCCTCAAAGTTTTGTAAAAGTTTTCCCCCCTTTAGTTAACCTCCCGCACCACTCCAGATGAGCTAAGGAGCAATTCATTTTCATTTGCATGTTCTATTTTTTTCTTTTCTTAGAACAACATTCATTTTCTTTGTTGTTGGTCCCTGTAGAACATTAAACATATGTGATTAATAGATTGTTTGAAACATATTATCTAATACTTTTAAGTATATGATTAAAGAAAATTCGAAAATGAAATGCATATTGGATCGATAGTATTTTTTTCATTCACCTGATTCATCCTTCTGCAATTTTTCCATCAAGATTTTATGCTCTTCTAGTCTTATATCAGAAATAATCTTATCGAGCTTCGTCATTTTGTGGCTCTGCATGATACACAGTAAACAATACATATTAGTTAAACTTACATATAGTTCAAAAATAATAATTTTTGTAAAGAATTTACAAATAACTTGCCTTTTTTGTTTTTCTCGATGTGTTATCAGTATTTTTTTTACTTGATCTCTTGTCAGCCATTTATTTATCAATATGAAACATGTACCATATCATTCATTAATATATTTTATAAATAAATCACATACTTTTCACGTAAAAAAAAAAAAATCAAGAAACGGTCCACCTTTCAAAAAGTACATACTGAAGGCGATGCTATAGGTTCTTATAAACACACTACCAAAACAATAGAAACATTGTATGATGCTCTCTTTCAACAAGAACACCTGGTGCATTATATGTTAACTGGTGCACTGATTAACACAAACATAAATTAATAAAAAATGGTTTTTATCAAACAATGTTTTTTTTTCCAGTGCGCGCTCGGCGCGCTATACTATAATAGTGCACCAGTGTGTTATTTTAAACAAGGTGCACCAATTAAAAAAATATGTTTTTTAAAAAATCATGCAAGGGTCGACATGGATTGGGATCCAAATTTGCAAGTGGTCACACGGGTTAGATGTCATACGCCTATATTTATAGCGATACAAACCCTATAAATCTAAAATGAAAATCCCTAATAGTGAAGTCACAGAAACAAGAAGAAGCAAGGGTTTAACGTAATAATGGATTTTTATTTTTTATTTTTTATTTTTTTTTAAATTTAATTTTAATTTTAATTTTATATATATATATATATATATATATATATATATATATATATATATATATATATAATTTTATTTTATTTAATTAATTTATTTATTTATTTCTGAAAATGCACAGTAAAATTTAAATTTTTTACTATGCATGTATTAAATCCAATAGAACTATTAAAAAAAAAATTATTACAGTAAAATTTAATTTAACAATTTTACTGTACTACAGGGTTTTTTGTGTGAATCACCATATGTTTCAAATTCTGATTCTCCAAATAGTGTTGTTGTTCGAAAGTATTTTGCTGCTCCACAGTACTCTCGTGCTATCTTGCTCCAGGTATTTCTCTCGTGCAAATCCCTCCCTGAAATTTTTTGCAAAAATAATGAAATAATGAATAGATTTCACTATTTAAAGAACTTTTTTATGAAATTAGATTTCTGAAAATAATTTGCCGCCTATTTTTTAATTTACTGCTTTTTTTTTTAACTTAAAAAAAATAAA
The DNA here is from genome assembly GCA_034641835.2 of Pinus albicaulis. NCBI lineage: Eukaryota > Viridiplantae > Streptophyta > Pinopsida > Pinales > Pinaceae > Pinus > Pinus albicaulis. The sequence goes on from CM076574.1 coordinate 36,952,334, forward strand.
GTTGCGCTTTTTTACTTTCTAGGTATTTAGTGTGTTTGTTAACTAACTGCACCAGTGCGTTAGTTAATAACACCTCACTGGTGCACAATAACAAAAACGCACCGGTGCGGTTAACTGTACATTAGCACTGACAATAATAAGTCCATTTTTAAGGCACAAAATTTACTTTTAGGTATATACACCAAAATTTATTGTTGATTTTTCTCAAATGCGGGGAGAAAATCTCATAATTATATCAAATGGAAATTTTTTCAAAATCCAGCTCGTTCCATAATATTTCTCAAATTTCATCGTGGAGTTCTCCCTATCCATCTCCAAACGTAATATTTACTCAAAGTTTATTTATATTTTCATTATCTAATTGAATTTTTTTTTGTATCCATGTCAATCAGCTGAATAAAATTAATGTATACAAATTTTCAGGTTCATGTAGATTCAGAATCGAGTTCAAATGCACAAAATATTCAAACAACTCCAAAACGTCAAAAGTTGTTATTAGGAGCAGCATACCACAAGGCGCATTTGGTAGATGAAAATGAACAATTGCTTCACCCTGCCAATTGTAACATTGCATCTTCTTGCCACAATCCCTAGACAATAATGGTAATAATAATTTTTTGGTATATTAATGTAATTATTTAAACGTCAAACCAATTAATCATGCATTCTCTACGTGCTTACTAATTGATATCATTGATTTTGTACTAATCATGTTCAAATATATTTTTTGAAATTATTAGGATTCTAGTGATGATGAGCGACCTACCTACCATCTTCCATTGCATCCCATGACAATTTCAAATCGAGAGAAGGTTGAATTAAGAGAAAAAATCAGAGAGGAATGATACCAAGAATGGTTGAATCAACCACCTATTCCATTTCCACTACGTCCAGATTCACCAATTAGGAATGAATACAATAATAGTAGTTATTCACAAGATGGAAATGGATGCAATCAAATAGAGATTGGTATGGATTATTACTTAAGAGATATGACTGCCATGCAGACAATGTTGTTATATGAATTCCAAAATGATGATCAGCTAGGGGATGATGCTCATATCGCTGAGACCTTTTTAGAAAGCCTTAAATTTGCTTCCACCACCCCTCTCTTTGGACCTGGTGGTCAGTCAAAGTCTACCCAGTTGGGGACAATGATGTTACTGTACAACTAGAAAGCAAAGTTTGGCTTGTTGAATGCATGTTTCTTGGAAATTTTGAGGTAATTAACCATCAAGTCCTCCCTTATATTTTGAGAAATATAATCACATAATGAACATTAAAAATGGTCAATTTTATGAACGTTAATAATTATATCATCATTAATGTACATTTAATATTGTCCATGACCAACTACAGGTTATTCAAATATAAGTTTCTTCTGAGTGATAATGTCTTGCCCGGTAGCTGCGAAGGGGCAAATAAATTGTTGAAAATGTTGGGTGTTGAGTACATATCATATCATGCATGTCCAAATGATTGCATTATATATAGAGGAGAATATGTAAACAAAGAAATATGTCCGAAATTTGGGCATGACAGGTATGATAAATCAAAAAATAAGGGTAAATCATGTGGTCCTCCTTTTAATATATTGAGGCACATGCCTATAATCCCAAAGATTCAAAGGCTCTTTCATTGCAAATAATTAGCTATGTTGCAAGGATGGCATGCCTCACATAGAAGTGAGTTGGGAGTTATGTGAATCCCAACAGATTCAATAGCCATGAAGCATATAGAGGATACATGGCCTAGAAAATTCAAGGATGAAGTATGAATTCTATGACTCAGCATAGTCATGGATGGCTTCAACCCATATTCCCTCCAGAACACCAACTATTTTGTTTGGCCTGTAGTAGTGATCAATAAAAATATTCCCCCATGGTTGTTCGTGAAGAATGAACATATTATGTTGGTTCTCATAGTCCCTGGTAGAATACAAGTGAAGAATATGGATGTCTACTTACAACCACTAGTAGATGAATTGAAGGAATTATGGGATGGGATAAATGTATATGATGTATCAAGACCCATCGCAGCAGAGAGTAGTTTTACATTGTATGGCATATGTGCTTATACGACACATGGTTATCCAGGCTTAGGAATTTTCTCTGGTAAATTACATTTTTATTGATTTGTTTATATACATAACAATATTCTTTCGCATATTAGTTATTTAATTCATTGTAATTGTTCTGAACTTCATGATAATATTTAGCGTGCCATGCATATTTTATACAATAATTTCGCAGGTATTGTAACAAAAGGATATTTTGGATGTAAATGTTGTGGACCTTCTCTGAAAACTAGATGGTCCAACAACCTACGAAAGCCAGTGTATGACTGCTCCAAGGTATTACTCCCAGAAGAACACCCTTACAGAAGAGCAGCATCCACTTTCAATCGTAAACGAGAGAGAACCCAAAGGCCTCTAATAACAACACCATTTGAATGGCTTAGAGTATATGAGAGAGAGAAGGAGAAGGAGTTCATAGAAATGTTCGATTCAAATGGGGAGCCTATGTTCGGTGACCCAGAATTATTTGACACCTATGTTGAGAAACTGCCCATTGGGATGAAAAGGAAATCTATATTTTATAACCTTCCATATTGGGAGCATCTTAAGATTACCCACTTATTAGATCCCATGCATATATTTAAAAAAAATTCATATTCTTTATGGAGGCACATATCATCGAAACAAAGTGACGCATTGGTTTTTAGGAAAGATATTATTACTTCAAAAACTAAAAAGAAACATTGGCCAAGATTATTAGAAAGTACAGGATTAGAGGTAGGCGTTGGTCCCTCTAATTGGTATTTCAAAGAAGGTGATGTCCCATGTATTTTTAAAAAATATGATCTTTCTTTGGCAAAGGAATTTATAATGGGTGTGAGGGTGTCATCTTCATATGGGTCTTCACTACGACATTGCGTCATCGTGCAGTGACCATTTGCTGGGGTTGAAATCGCATGACCATTTGAATGTTCTAAGAGTACGTATAATGTCAAAATCATGATTTTATTATTTTTTATATTAATAAATTTTATCCCACGCAGGGATCATAAAACATAACTAATTTTGTATATTATTGCATGTGTTTATAACTTTGCAACGCCATTATCCTTTGTTCGTGTGTGGGTGTGTTAAACATGACTTCCCCTAATACCTAGGACATGCCATATCTAAATTATCTGCATCTGTACGTTGGATCACGTCAAAGGAGATTCTTGTGGCTAGCATTCCATGGTGGCATCAAGAGATAGTTGATATTGTTTGTATGTTTCATAAAGAACTGCCGACGAGTTTCATGGACTTGCAGGTTCATCTTCTAATCCACCTAGTAGATGAGGTTGAATTAGTTAGGGTGGTTTCTTGTCATTGGATGTTCTTATTAGAGAGGTACATGAAGAAATTGAAAGGTTTTGTTCAACAAAGGGAAAAACCCGAGGAGCCTATGGCAGAGGGGTACATATCGTATGAGTATTTCTATTATGCCAGAGAGTATATCAAGAAGATCAACAACATGCCAGGTGCAGTGATTTGGGATGATGAAAGGGATGAAGACAAAAGATAAGGGGAGTTGCTCCAAACGAATGGAAAAAGACGCTTGAGAAAGAGTAAGCGACTTATAATTTTTCAAATATACACAAAGTAAAAATTCATGTTGAACTTCGATATAATGTATATTTTGATCTCATATGTACTATATGTCGGTTTTATTTCATAAGTGAATGTCGAAATTGAAGCAATCGATAAATTCGTTCTTTACAATTCCGAAGTGATATAATAGTGGATCGCATTGTACGAACAAAAGAGGATGAAATGGGATAGTGACATGAAAGAATTCAAACGGTTGAATGGTAGAAGTGTGCTTTATCCCAATCATTTAAAATAAAATATGCTAATTATATGCCCCAACAGTTGGGTTGTTGAACAAGTCAGAGAGAAATATGGTGCAACAGGTCATTACCTGCGTGCTGAAGAGGATGCACTAAACATAGGGATTGGGTGCACCCACTCGGTAATAATATATTTATGTACATTTTAAACTTAATAATGCACCTTTGAAATGTAACATCTATATTTCATATTTTAATAGTTGGGTTATTATAAGACACATGACAGTATGATTTTTTTAACTTTTTATAGGTGGGCATATGGACACCATTTTCACACAGAAAATGTCGATGATAGACACATGACACAAGACTGTGGAGTGGAAGTCGAGTTTGATCAATCTAATCTAACTAGCCACCATGATCAAAACCTAGTACGACGGACGTTAGGTTACGTTGGAAAGATACAAGAGATCATTGAAGTGGATTACTATTCTTTCTAATGTATTATTTTTAGGTTCAAGTGGTGGGACACCTTTAATCAGAATAATGTAAAGGAAGATTGTGATAGTAGGCTGATATGTATCAACTCTAGAAAGATGTGGGTTGAAGCTAAGGAGCCCTATGTTTTCCCCAAACACAACAACCAGGTGTTTTTTTACCCAAATGTGTTGGATAGGGATTGGTGGTTCATATTGAAACATGACCTTAGATCAAAACAAATTTTTGAGAACAATAGTGTTATCATGCCAAGCGAGCTAGAAGATAATGAAGGTGATCATGAGAACCGAGAGTGATATAGTACATGTGTTATTTCATCATTGATACCTTTTAAGATCGGTTTTTATAAAGAAGAGGACTTAACCTTATAACTAAGACTCTTTTTTTCGAAACATTATAATATGTATTTTGAACTAATTGGTTTGCATTGTGTTAATGTTAAAATCATTTCACTTGATAATTTGCAATTATGTTGATCTCGAAAAAAATGGTGCATTGTATAAAGTTATTTTTTTTATAATGTCAATTCCTAAAATAATACAACTACTTGATCGCTTTAAATGTGTGTGGATGATATCTTCAAAATGTATATTGTTATTTGTGGTATGTAAAATCATAATAAAATAATGATAATTCTAAACATGAATTTATTTGCAATATTTTCTAAACTTTATTATGTTACAAAAAATCATATTATTCTAGATTTATTGTTTTACAGTTATTTATATTCATACAAATTTACAAATTTACAATTATACAATTATTGTAATTTAACAATATTTACGGTATACATTTTACTTATGGTAGTTATGGTTCAAAATTGACAATTAATTGACAATTTTACAAATTTTAAAATTTTAATAAAATTGAATGATGACAATACATACAATTACAATTACAATTTTACAATTTCACAATACAATTACAATTTTGCAAATATTTAAATACAATTGCAATTAAAATTACAATTAAAATTTTACAATTTTACATACAATTACAATTGCAATTACAAATTTATAATTTTACATACAATTACAATTAAAATTAAAATTACAATCATTTCACAATACAATTACAATTAAAATTAAAATTTTACAAATATTTTACATACAATTACAATAAAAATTACAATTTCACATATAATTACAATTACAATTTTACATACAATTACAATTAAAATTTTACAATTTCACAATACAATTACGTACAATTACAATTACAATTTTACATAAAATTACAATTAAAATTTCAATTACAATCACAACATAATATTTAATAAATATCATGATTTAATATTAAAAATAAACATAACGATCATGATAACCATTGTACAAACATCATATTTGACTAAAATACACATTCAAATTCACTAACATCATCTAATCATCGTGATCATGATCATCTAACAAAATACAAGCATTGTATAACATCGTCACATTACAAACATCAAATATACATCTCATGTCAAATAATTGTTATCACATACACATCTATCTGCAAGCACATTAAATGAACATATCTAACATGACCTAACAATATACACATCATGATGAACACCAACAAGTAAATTAAGTACATCAACATGAACATAAAATACATGGAATATATATATATATATATATATATATATATATATATATATAATGTAAAAAGTATACAACTGTAATATAACTACATATAAATGTCAAATACTTGGTGGTACATCAATACTAGTACTAGTCGAGGCCTGCTCAATCGATGGTGCAGCCTCATGCTCAGATAGTTGGCATGCTTGCTTCGGAGGTGCCTGTTGATTAGTCGATGGTGTAGTCTGCTCAGGAATTGCCTACGGATGACTTGTCAATGGAGCAACTTGCTTAGTGGATGTTGTGGCCTGATCAGATGGACCTGCCTCCTCAAATGGACCTACCTCCTCAAGATCAGGTGCCTGCTCAGGAATAGGTGTCTGCTGAGATGGCGCAGACTGCTTAGACGATGCCTACTGATTAGGACTGGATGTTGGATTCTCATCATGATCTTCGTCGCGAGGTGAAGGAAGAGGAGGTGGAGTACTAGAATGATGATCACTCTCTTCATAATCATGATCATCAAATGAGGCGTTGCTCTTTCGTGCATCTCCACGACACCTACCCCTCCTAGCCCACACCAATTCTCTGGAAGCTCCAATTATATGATGCATTAGGGTCAACATATCGCAGGGCATGCCTCTCCAGAGCTACGTGAGCCTACGGTCAGCCTGGATCTCTCTGATCGTAGTCGGGCGGACTCCCTCATCAACTAGGAGTCGACAGAGTTAGTCGCCCAACTCCATCTTGAATCGGGTGTCCGGCCTACGCCTCACCCCCGTGGGTATCTACACCCGATCAAGATCAAGTTTGTCACCCTGATCCTCTGCCTCTCCATATCCTTATCAACATCTACACTTGGATCATTCAGTGGGGGTGGAATCATATCCCTAACGAATGTCCCAATATCTACAAAATATATAGTACACAACAATAATTAGATAGTTTTGTTAAACAATTTAATAAAATAAGTTAAGGAACGTGTTAGAATAAATTTGATAATTCTAATTAATTAATTAAGACAATAAAATGAAACTATATTAATTTAAATAAAAAACTAATATTACCTCTCGCATCCAGTAGCTCATCTTGTGTGAAGAGGATGTTGGTACACCCTCGCCAATCCAAACTAGCATACGGACATGGCACCAGAACGAAGGAGTGATCATCAACACTAGATAGCAACTCTAGTGCATCATGAGATATCCTAGCAGGGAAGTCAGACTGGCCCCTCTTGGGCATCATTTGGCTCCACATCTGTATCTGTACATGCAGCATCGGCCTACAAGGCTGTCGAACAAAAGTAGGCCTTGTCTCTAGAAACCTCTCAAAAAATAAACAAAATAAATCTGAAGCAAAAGGGAAGGTCAACTTCCCACGTGCATGAGAATGACATCTATCTAATGATGTACAAAACTGCTGCAAAAAAATCACAGACCATCTCACGAGTCGTGGCGACTAGAATAAAGAATCAACATAAAATAAAAGTAAGCAACTAATGTATTTCCCGTCACTGGTATAGTGTGCGCCCAAAAAAAGTAGTCACACACCAGTACCGATGTGTACGTTTTTATCACACACTGAAATTAATAAAAAGTACTTTTCTGCGATGCATTGACGGAACTATCTGCCCTTGGGCAGATAGTTAGGTCAACGCACCGCCCAACAATAATAAATGGTCAATGGTGCGATCCTGTAAATGACCGCACTGTTGACCATGTATTGTTGTTGGGTGGGTGGTGCGCTGACCCAACTATCTACCCTAGGGCGGATAATTTGGTCAATGCACCACCCAACAACAGTACATGACCAACGGTGTGGTCCTATAAACGACCGCACCGTTGACTATGTAATGTTGTCAGGCGGGTGGTTCGCTGACCTAACTATACGCCCCGATAGTTAGTTTGGTCAACACACCGCCCTCCCGACACTAGTACATTGTCAACGGCGTGGTCGTTTAAACGACCTCACCGCCATGTTATTTTTTAAATTAGTACCGCACTGGAACCCGGTACCGCACTGGAACCCGGTACCGCACTGGAACCCGGTGTATTTTCCGTTAACACCATTCACGGTGCAGCCTATAAATTTACAGTCAACACTGCGAACAGTGCGATTCAAACGGCTCAAGCGCACTGTGCTGAATAAAATAAAATAAAATTAATTAAATTAATTAATTAAATAGATTTAAAAAATTAAAATTAAAACTGGTTAATTTTAAGGTTTTTTCAAAATCCAATCCCCTAAAGTTTTTAGTTATTGAGAAATAAGTAGAATACCTATACGTTTGCGTGTCGAGGAGGTATGTTTCTTGAGGAATTGAAAAAACCAAAATTTCCCACTCTTTTCGAAAATTCAAACTCCACAAGGTGGGAAATGGACGGTAGCAATGCATGCAATGGGAGCACCGATGGCAGGGCACCTCACAAAAGACAAATTCACACCGGTGCTTAAGAGGTCTGGAGTAGTGAAGAAGTAAAAATGACATTTTTACGACCGATAATTTTTTTTATTTAACCTTGTTTCGGTGCGCAGGGTTTTTGAGACGCACCGGATGGTGTTATCGATGACGAACCGCATGTTGTTATGGTGCACTGGATTACGGCGACGCACCGGGCTTGTTTATATGTAGAGCACCGGTGTGCTATATTACTTATACACACTGAGCAGGTTTGTACGAAGAGCACGATGTCTCGGTGTGAAAATTTTTAAGTCGCACCGGTGTGTTTTGAGTAAAACGCACCGTGCAAAAAACATCCACAAAAACCTCCACCTGCCAACCTCCTCTAGATACGTCCGCTACAAATGAATATCTAGGCTATTTTTATAAGGGGTTCCTCAAAAAAATCCGGTAGAGGGTATTTTCCTTGTAGTGTTTTGTGATAGTGGTGTCTTGGTATTGACATTGGATAGCTCATTTTTATTTGATTGTATAAGAGAAGGATTGGTGTGTTTCCCCTTGTGGGTTCTTTCCTGGCTTGCAGTGTAATCTTGGTGTTCCTTGTCTCTCTTTTTTTTTGAAATACCAACAAATTGTATAATTTTTTGATGAAGAACACATCTGAAGTGATAAGAAAATAGTTATCATTCACAATTAATTATCAACAAGAGGAATCAAGTATTACACTCTATGAACTTGGTTTCTCAACACATCCAAGCCCATATCTGTTGGGATGGGTAAATAAGAATGCAAGCTTGAAGGAAAAAAAATAATGAAAAATTAGATTTACTATTAGCGTTAATTTTATTGATAAATTAGAAAAATATGGGATTCCCATAGATGTATGTAGAGTGGTGTTTGGAAGACCCTACAACATACATGAAAAATGCAATATTCATGTGGAGATCCAACTAGTTTCGGCTCTTTAAGGATGGAAAATCATTCATCATCAACACACACAAGGGAAAGTCGAAAATTTCATTGGTAATTGCCAACCAAACTAAGAAATTGATCGGTTCTAGCAAGAATTATGTTTTAGTGTTTTTAAGGGACAATCAGCTTTTAGAAGAGTGAGTAAGAGGAAAGGCATTCCTTGAGGGGTTTACTAAGAAAAAGAAAAATCAAATAGAAGAGTTGTTATAGGCAATAGGGATGTGTTCCGAGACCCTAAATGGTTACCACCTAAGAGAGAAGTGGAGCATGAGATCCATCTATTGCCAAACTCCCCTTTGCAAAATATTGGGTTGTACGGGTAGTTTGTTATAGAAGTAATTGAGGTGAAGAAACAGATGCAAAATTTGTTGGAACAGGGTGTCATTCGAACGAGTACATCACCATGTGGGTCTCCCATCATCATCATACCAAATAAGGATGGGACTTGGTGGATGTGTATTCATTATAGGGAATTGAATAATATCATGTTTAAAAACATGTACCCACTTCCTAGAATATATGATCTACTGGATCAATTTAACCAAATTAAATACTTCACCAAGCTAGACTTAAAGTCTGGATATCACCAGGTTCAAGTCAGAGAAGAAGATACCTATAAAACTGCCTTCAAAACTAGGTAAGGTTTGCATGAGTTGTCATTCATTCCATTTGGCCAATGTAACACAAGAGCTTCATTTATGATATTGATGAATGATATATTGCACCCTTTTATAGATTCATTAGTTATTGTCAATTTGGATGATATATTGGTATATAGTTCTACCTGGGTGGGGCACATCTCACATTTGATGTAGGTGTTGGAGACATTGAATAAGCACTAACTGCTATAAAATATCAAGAAGTGTGAGTTTCCACAACAAACTTTGGTGCATGAGGGGTATGTGATTGGTGCAGGAGAGTTGAAGACAAATATTGCCAAGATGGAGACCATCATATAATGGTCGGTGCCTACTAATGTTTCTAAGGTTATGATTTTCATTGGGGCAACACAATACTTGAGGAAATTCATTGTCTCATTTTCAATGGTATCAACGCCACTTGATTCCATAACAACAAGTGGCAAGGGTTTCCAATGGGGAAAAGGTTAATAGAGGGCCTTTGAGGAGTTAAATAAAAATATCAATCAAACATTAGTTTTGACATTACCAAATTTCGAACATCCCTTTGAAGTGGATACAAATGCGACTGGGTATACTTTGGGAGAGGTATCGATGTAGGGAGGAAGGTTTGTATGCTACCATTCTGAAGTATTTTGTGGGGTAGTTCTTAACTACCCTACCTACGATAAGGAGCTTTATGCCCTGGTGAAAGCTACAAAGAAGTGGAACCATTATCTAATGGGAAAGGAGATAGTAATGCACATAGATCACCAACCATTATAGTAGTTATGGGCCCATAGTAAGCTATAATGAACCTAGTGTTGGCTTTGGAATCAACACTTGGACTACATCAAGCACCTGACCAGACACATCTTACATTCGAGGGCTATTCTTATAGTTTGGATTTGATTTTTTGGAAAGTGGTTGGATCTCAAGCACTCTGAAAGGAACGTTGAATAGATAAAAAACTCTGACACATATGAGGGCACTCGTATATATGATGTGGTAGCAAAATTTGTATTTCAATGATTAGAAGAATGGGAGAAAGGCAGTGGGTCTGTAGGATAGAAATCCACTACTGGGAGGAAAAAATCACATAAATTCCAGACCCATAACGTCTAATGAAAGAAGGCTTTTAAGAAAGACATACAAAAATCTCATTCTACATTTTAAGAATCCTATTTCAAGGAATTCTTCTGACTAACATGACATCTTGAACCAGGAAAGCTTGATGGGTCAAGACTTACAAAATAAGATCAATATGTCTTCTAGATCAAAAGACTTATAAAAACATGAGGTAGGATTTAATTCGACCCCAAGGAATGCTCATGAATAATCAACAAAACATATTAAATCAAAAATGCTTAAAACAAGACTTACAAAAACAATTCAATATGCCTTGAAGCTTCATCTAAGACTAATAGGAACATGAAGTAAAATTCTTATGACGTATTTGAAAATAGGTTTGAAAATAAAGATATGAGATATGGAAAAACGAGAGGAAAAACAAATACACACACCATATGACTTTTGAATCCTCATGAGCGTAATCTGGAATGTATTTTGTGTTAAACAATACATTGCTCGGGAATGACATGAGAATCAGCAACAGGGCACTCAGCCATGTGCCACCAACCCTCTCTCTCCTTGATTTGATTGCTTTACTCTATATTTATACAAAAATAATAGATCTTCTAAGATCAACAACTTTGGGTAATTTTTTTATTGGAAATTTATTACAATTTACTAAATATAGTAAAGCTTATCTAAAAAAAAAACATTTGATGTACAATAGTATATTTACAAAACACTAAATCAAATTTTAATTGTTGATGAAGATTGAGCTGATGATGTGTAGGGCTGTCCAAGGATTTGTGGAAGATCTTCCTCCAAAAGTGAAACTTCTGAGAGTTGTTGATGATGATTGCCACATTCCTTAAACCCTTTACCACTTGTCTTGATTGTCCTCAATTGTTGCAAGAAATGTGGAACTGTTTGACACCAAATCAATTCTCTGCCACCTACTTTGATCAAAATCAGGAGAAAATCTGCCACTTAAAACACACACTGCCTTTTAAAGAATGCTCGGTCATTTGGTTTGAGCTTTGACTCTGTTTTTTATGAATTCTCAAAAATTTAGCTAATGTTCAAAGTCTCCTAATAGTGAATTTCTTTTATGATTTCATACTTGATATTATAGGCTTTGGGCTGGTATACCTTTGTCATGAAAATCTACAAAAGGTATGCTCTGTCTATGTCAAAACCTGTGGCTCTGATTTATGTGAAAATATCTCTGTTTTGTTGGGAGTTCGAAATGAATAACCAGATCAACATTTGGAATATCAAAACCATGGGTATCTAATTTCCTGATGTTGGCCTACTTCCTTTTACTGAACCATCACTCTTTGTTGTTGTTAGAAAACAATGTACTCCTATCCACTCCTTTAATGGTCCCATAAGTGTTCTAACCATAAAACACTTCATTCCATTTGGTCCACAAGAATTTTCCTCATTGTTTGTAGGTTGTTACTTATCTATTTTATGCCAGGAAATTTCACTGATATGTTCAGATCGTGAACGTGACCTCCATGCATTCAAAGGCTCGTCATCTGAATTCCTTGCCTCACCATCAGATGAAATCCTTGTTTTATCCTAGTTTGTTCCACTTTTTCCTCTAGATCCTTTAGACCTTTTCGCAATTCCATCTGTTGGAGTACTTGAAGATATCACTTGTCTACCTTTTCTTCTCTCCCCTCCTTACTTTTGATTCCTAGCTCTACTGCCATTTGTTGATTGATCGATATGACAGAGTTTTTAATGGCTTCTGAAGCATTATTTTCTGATAAACCAACATCTACACTTAGCTTTCGAATCCTGTAGAAATTATATAACTAATGTGTTATACATCCAAGATCCTCCTGATCAAACACTATTTTAACTTCATGCACAATACAAAATCTCTTCTACTATTGATCATCATATGCGGAAATTAAATCAATTGCATGCACACATTGAAACCATAAAAATTCACACATATGAACACATTGTTTTAACGGGAAAGCCTGAAGCTAAAAACCCCAACTATATATATATAATATATTTCATAGAGATCATGTAACAATCCTCATACAAAGATGATCATATCAAGCTCTCAGTACAATACAATCACTACACACTAATCAGGTCTGATCTCGCAAATCCATGCACCAATCTCTACCACCTACTAGCCTGCCTCTACTGCGCAATCCCTACTAAAGAATGGATTTGAATGAACTCGAATTGGTCTAGCCTTGCTCACGAAATCCTCATTGGCATCTCTACTAAGTGTTGGATGCAATCAATGCATCACTATAGTCACAACTGATAGTCAACTTTCCCTTTCACCTATCTCTCCACTGGTCTCCACTGAAACTATCCATGCACTATAGTTAACTTATGTATTCTTCAATTGATTAATGAGTTAATATTTAGTGAATTAATTATTAATTAATTCACACCACTCTCACTAGTGTATCAATCAGTTAGACTAGATACAACTAGCTCAACTGTGTCTAACTGAGTTAAACTGAACACAACTCCACCAACTACCTCAATAACTCCACCAAACTATGTCACATGAGTTCTAACTGAAGTCTCCATGCAATAGCTCCACTTAACCCTCAGGAATAGTGTAATTCCTTCTGTCAGCTCCTGTGCCACATCTGTGCACTTAACTAAAGTGCTCCAAGAGAATAAGTTAATGTTTATAGTCCAAATATTATTAAGAGCTAATAATATTCGACATATCTATTTTTAGACTGGAAATCTAAAAATAGATTCCGCCCAATATGTCTAAAAATTGAAGTCCATCTATTTTTCCAACTTGACCAACCATCCACAAATAGCATCCTGCAACTCATAGAATATGATCGACATGTCTAAAAATAGACATAGTCTAAAAATAGACTTGCGCCAAAAATAGCCTGCGGGCCCACTTAGTGTTGGCGACTCTTTTCACTAAGCTCATCATCTTGTTGCAATCTCAACACTACCTCTCAACAAGATAGGGATTATCTGCCACCCCGATCATGCCTCTATGGTATTCGAATTTGCTCTTGGTGAACGCCTTCGTCAAGATATCAGCATCCTGATCCTCCGTAGGAATGTAAGAAAGTAACATAATCTTCCGCTGCACACAATCTCTGATATGATGATACCGGATGTCAATATGTTTAGATCTATCATGAAATACTGGATTAACTGAGAGTTTAATGCAACTCTGATTATCACAATATATCACGGTAGGCTCTAAGTGTGAACCGAACAACCCGACCAGGATCTTCCTCATCCATATAGCCTTGCATGTAGCCAAACTTGTTGCCATGTACTTTGTCTTCGCTGAACTGAGTGCCACAGATATCTATTTCTTGTTGTACCAAGAAACTGCTGGAGACCCGATACTAAATATCCCTCCAGATGTGCTCTTTCTGTTTGTTGGGCTCCCTGCCCAATCTGAATCCGTGAAGCCATGCAACTTCACCTCATCCGACTGTCTGTACCACAATCCATATCCCGATGTGCCTCTGAGATATCTCAATACATGCTTCTCCGCCTTCAAAAAGAGCTTGGTAGGCTTAACCATAGCTTGTGAAAGTTGGTTAATAGCATAGCATATGTCTGGTCATGTATTGACTAGATACATGAGCGAACCAACCAACTGTCGGTAAATAGTGGCATCCACCACCTCTGCCAATGTAGCATCCTCTTTCCTCCAACCACCAGGAAGAGGAGTGTCGATAAGCTTGCAGCCTTGCATGTTGAACTTCTCCAGTATCTCCCTGGCATACTTGCCTTGAGACACAAACAGTTCATCACTGCGCTGCGAAATTTCCAATCCCAGGAAATAATGAAGGAGGCCCAAGTCCTTCATCTCAAACTCCTTTGCAAGATCAGCCTTGCATGAGAGTATCAACTGTTCATCACCCATCAAAATCAAATCATCTACATAAAGTACAATGATCAGCAACTTACCCTCCACCACAATATGGTATAGGTTCGGATCTGCCTCACTCTTGGTGAATCCAAGACCGGTGAAATAATTTTCTATCTGTGTGTACCAAGCATGAGGTGCTTGTTTTAGCCCATACAACACTCTTTTGAGCCTGCACACATGTGACTCGCTGCTAAATATCTCGAAACCTTTGGGTTGCTTTATGTACACCTCCTCCTCAGTGACTCCATTGAGGAACGCAGTCTTCACATCCATCTGATGAATGTGCTAACTCATCTGCGCTGAGAGAGCTAGGATGCTCCGTATGGAAGAATACCTTGCGACAGGTGCAAAGGTTTCTTCATAGTTGATCCCCTCAATCTGTGAGAGGCCCCGGGCAAAAAATCTTGCCTTGTACTTCTCGACACTCCCGTCAGTAGCTTGCTTCACTTTCTCGAACCTACCACTGATTTCCCTTCTGGCCTTGGGACAATCTCCCATGCACTGTTTCTGACAATCGAATCATACTCTTCCACCATGGCATCCACCCATGCAGGTTCCTCCACAGCTTCCTCGAAATAAGATGGTTTTGTCACGATACACTTGCTCATCATAGCCCTGTATCCAGTATATCGGTCAGGTGACTGTCTCTGTTTGCGCTGTGATGTAGGTGCTCCTACAATCTTCTCTGCATCAAGATTCAATCGCTCAGCTTCTATAGTGCGCTTCTGCCCTCTGATTTTTGGCGCTACATGAATGGTTTCTACCACTCCATGAACCTCCTCATGTGGCTGATCCACATCCTGAGGCTCATCCTTAGGAACTAATAGCTCCTCATCTGCATGCAAGTGTGGCTCCTTCTCAAGCGAACACTTCATGGCTTTCTCCTCATGAAATTTGATATCCCATCGCACAATAATCTTCCGACCATCTGGAAAATACACACGATAGTTGTGGGGTGTTTCTGTGTACCCCACAAATATTCCAACCTCTGCGATCGGCTCCAGCTTCTTCCTAGCATCCTTCATCACATGAATGTAAACAGGTGAGCCAAAAATCTTCAAATGAGAAATATCAGGCTTCTTACAAGAAAATGCCTCTTCGGGTGTACTCATGCCAAGTACTCTATGAGGAAAACAATTTTTCACATAAACTGCAGTGTTGCAAGCTTCATCCCACAAGTGTATGGGAAGGCCCTGATCATTCAACATCACCCATGCAACACCCATGATCATTCTGTTCTTTCGCTCCGCGACCCCATTCTGTTGTGGGTTATGAGGATCTATGAGCTCTCTTCGAATTCCTTTTGTGCTGCAAAAGTCTTTGAATTCGCCAGAGATGAATTCACTAGCATTATCGCTCGTTAGAGCCTTCACCTACTTCCCCGAATCTTTCTCCACCAGTGCCTTAAACTCACAGAAATTTGAGAATGTCTCGCTCTTCTTCTGCATGAAGAAGATCCAGCACTTATGAGAAAATTCATCAACAAATATCACATAATACATGTGCTTTGTTGTCGAAGCTACTGAGAAAGTTCCACACACATCTGTGTGAATTCTCTCAAGGATCGTCGTGGCGCGACTATCCTTCTCATGAAAGGTGGCTTTCAAAAATTTTCCCAAAGTACATCCCTTGCACTGATCTGACTGTGCAAGTGTACCTTTGGGACGCTCGGTAGAAATCTGCTACAAAATTTTCAAAGTGCCATGGTGAAGATGGCCCAATATCCTATGCCACAATTCGCCCTCATCCCGGCTCACCACTCCTTCTGCTTTTCCTACCATTTCTGCGCAGCCATCTACCTGCAATTGATAAAGGTTTTTAACTCGAACCCCTATCCTCTGGGTTTCACCAGTTGCCTTATTGCGTAGGAAAGCCTTTCCCTCACTAAATACAACATCATATCCCTTGTCTTCCAACATCGCCACAGAGATAAGATTCTTCTTCAATCCTGGAACATGCATGACATCCTTCAAGATGAAAGGTTTGCCAGACTCCCTCTCAAAGGAAATGGTCCCGATACCAGTTGCACTGTATCTAACATCATCGCCCATCTCGATGTGCACTCCAAGATCCTTCTCATCCAGATCAGTAAACAAATCTTTGTCTCCGGTCATATGGAAAGATGCACCACTGTCAAGAAACCACACTAATCCCATCACACTTGAGACCAAGCATGAAATCAGCGAAAAATCCAGCTCAAAATACGAGGCTAAGGCCTCTCCAACTGCAAATCCAGCAACCTGCTTATTTTTCTTATTCTGTGGACAATTAGTGGCGTAATGTCCGTGTTGGTGACAGTGAAATCACTTCACCTTGGACATGTCCTGCTTCTTTCCTTTCACACTGGATTGAGAAGTATTTTTCTTTCCCTTCCCTTTCCTTGCTTTGGCAACCAAAGCACAATTTTCTTCATCTTCATTCTTCGATGAAGATCCATCCCTGGTACTCCACCTTATCTCCTCCTGCACAAGATCCGACCAAAGTCGCTCTCATCTTGGCAGTTTCTCCCGACCATTGACAGAGTCTTCATAGAAATGCCAACTCTTCGGAAGCCCAAGGAGAGCCAAGCTCACCAAGTCCTCTTCATCTACAGTAACCCCCACACTTCCCAGCTCATCCCTGCACTGGACAAACTTCGTGAGGTACTTGGGTATACTTTCGCCCTTCTTCATTTTTATTTTCCTGAGTTTATCCTTGAGCGCCAACTTCCTCTAGTCGCTCTTGCTTTGGAACAAGTCTATCAAATCTTTCCACATCAAGAATGGAGAAGCTTTTCCATGAATGCTAGACACTATGTGATCCTTCACACCTTCCAACAGAATCCTTCGACATTTTGTTGTCTTCTTTTGCCATGCATCAAGTGCGGCAGCATCGCTAGAATTAGGTTTTGGAATTTCTGCATCTATGAACTCCTTCAACCCATTATCCTCCAGCACCGCCTCCATCCTATCCTTCCATGCAATATAATTCGAGCTGCCCTCAAGGGCATACTCCAATCGCAATCCGTTGAAAGACATCTCAACTTCGACACCAAGAAAACACTACTGCAAATTCAAAATCCACCAGCACAAAACTCAACTGCTTCAATAATTGCAATTGCTCCAATGATCAATATCGCTTTGATACCATGTAGAAATTATATAACTAATGCATTATACATCCAAGATTATCCTGATCACACACTATTTTAACTTCATGCACAATAAAGAATCTCCTACTGTTGATCATCATATGCGGAAATTAAATCAATTGCATGCACACATTGAAACCATAAAAATTCACACATATGAACACAGTGTTTTAACGGGAAAGCCTGAAGCTAAAAACCCCAACTATCTGTATATAATATATTTCATAGAGATCATGTAACAATCCTCATACAAAGCTTCTCACAAGTTCTCAGTACAATACAATCGCTACACACTAATTAGGCCCGATCTAGAAAATCCATGCATCGATCTCTACCACCTACTAGCCTGCCTCTACTACGCAATCCCTGCTTAAGAATGGCTCTGAATGAAATCGAATTTGTCCAGCCTTGCTCACGCAATCCTCATTTTCATCTCTACTCTGTTTTGGATGCAATCAATGCATCACTATAGTCACAAATGATAGTCAACTTGCCCTTTCACCTATCTCTCCACTGGTCTCCACTGAAACTGCCTATGCACTGTAGTTAACTGATGTATTCTTTAGTTGATTAATGAGTTAATATTTAGTGAATTAATTATTAATTAATTCACACCACTCTCACTAGTGTATCAATCAGTTAGACTAGATACAACTAGCTCAACTGTGTCTAACTGAGTTAAACTAAACACAACTCCACCAAACTCTGTCACATGAGTTCTAACTAAAGTCTCCATGCAATAGCTCCACTTAACCCTCAGGAATAGCGTAATTCCTTCTGTTAGCTCCTGTTCCACATCTGTGCACTTAACTGAAGTGCTCCAAGAGAATAAGATAATGTTTATAGTCCAAATATTATTAAGAGCTAATAATATTCGACATATCTATTTTAGACTGGCAATCTAAAAATAGATTCTGCCCAATATGTCTAAAAATAGAAGTCCATCTATTTTTCCAACTTGACCAACCATCCACAAATAGCATCCTGCAGCTCATAGAATATGATCGACATGTCTAAAAATAGACTTGCGCAAAAAATAGCCTACGGGCCCACTTAGTGAAGGCGACTCTTTTCACTAAGCTCATCAACTTGTTGCAATCTCAACACATCCAACTATGACCTGGATTCCTTCCTATTTTTGGAAGAATGTGATGCCCTTTTTGTTGAAGATTCTATCATATCCTCTTTTACTGGTGGGATTTCCCCTTTAGTGGTCCTCCTCTTTGCCATCTTTTCTACATCTGGTTTTGAGCTCGCAATTACTGGTGGTGACTTTTCATTCGTAGGGTTGTCGTCAATACGCTCCCAACGCTGATTCTGGAGATTAAGTATTTCAACATCCCCATCAACATATACCATTGTGTGCTTCTTTAGTTTGATATCAAAAGATTCAATATCACCATTATAGAACTATTTATCATGTGGTCATCAAACTTTGATATTGCATCCAACCAACTTCTCAACTTCCCCACTTCCATCCACTGTAGTAGGACTCTTCTCCAGCCCTGAGACACTATTCCTGTTTGTGGAACTTCTTGGAGTTCTCTTGGAACTCAAACCAGCCTGAACTACACCCTTCTCAGGAGTCCCTTGAATGGAAGTAACCTTCTGCATCTTTTTAGGATGTTGAACAACATCTTTGTTTTCATCTGGAGTATCTACCTACTTTGACTCGTTTTGAATTGGATGTAAGTTTTTATCTACAGAATTTGGTGTTCTAACATTGTTGGCGTCTAACTTTCTCTTTGGAAATTTCAATACTTTTGTTGATGAATCCGTACTTAATCCCAACTGCGTTTTGGTGCTAGGTGATTTAGTAGGAATTTCTTTTGTCCCAGCTAGTTCATATATATTTTTTGACATTACAGCTGTTGGGTGCAAGAATTGCACCTAAGAAAACTACTCAACGTTTAATTGTCAACCTGGGGGATTTGTAAACTTAGAGATGAAGCACAGGAAATTCGAGAGATGGTATGAATTTTCCTGATAGAAATTCCTACTTTAAAGAAAAACTTGTAGAGAAGATAATTGAATCATCAAATTAATCTAAGGCTGGAACAAGAAGAAATGTACTTGCAAAAGAGATTCAGAAATAAAAAGAAGGCAATCACTCTAGCTAGATATTGATCATCTACTAAGAATGTGTTTTCTTTAGCAAAGACACCTTGGCAGTCTTCAACAGATGGGCCCCTTCGAACCTGCTCATGTAAAGATATCCTTTCCACAAGAATCGATCTTGCACTAGTGCAGGAACAACGATTAATGTAGAAGGTGTAAAGTAATGTCTGTACTAAAAATGATTTTTTTCATGCAAGGGCCCTGAACTTTCTCAAGCCCACAACACTCAGATCTGGTACCAAGAAACTGGTTCTTGTACCTGATCAGAGCTTCTTACACTTTAACTTTTAATTCTTGAAATCAATGCTTAATTACTGCAAGTGTTATAAAACCAGATTGCATATCAAAAAGATAAATGTCTACATAAATAAAGAAACAATCTGTTATAAAATGTTTAATGAAAGCAAGAAAATTGCTGAAAGTAAATCAGAAAGGCTTGCTGAAGTGAATAGCACACCAACATGCACTGGTGCAGGTGACTTCTCCTGCTCGAACCAAGCGGAGAAAACAAACCAAACGTGCAGAAAGTAAATAGCACACCAACATGCACTGGTGCAGGAACGAACCAGGTAGAGGAAATAAAAAAAATCGTGCAGAAATTGAATAGCACACCAATGTGCATTGGGGCAGGTAAATCCTCTTGCTCGAACCAGGCAAGGAAAATAAATCAACCGTGCAGAAAGTAAATTTAACTACTTCACACAACAGATCTTCTTCCACTCAAACAGAAATTCAAATGTTGTAAATTAAATCACACTTGACAATTTAAAACATAAATTACAAGAACAACAAAGAGGGAGAACGTGCTGGGTTGGCTGGGCCCTTAGCTAACTAGTGCGTTTCCCTTTCACACGAAAACGCTACTCAGTATCAACTCATCAACTATTTAAGCCAAATGATGAAATGTACGAAGCATGAGGCAGATCTCTTCTTATTAAATCCTTAAAGAAATTACATGCGCAATTACATATCCAGCCCAGATTTGGGCGATACCAGCAAAACAAAGCTACAACAACAATGGTGTAGCATCACTCCTCTACCGTCTGTTCCTCCTCCTCTACGTGCGTCGTTCCCCTTTTTATAATCTTTCGTAATCATTTAAAACAAGTTGTTCCTTTGCAAGGACTATGGGGATCGAATCCTAACAATTTCTAATTGCATATAACAGCACAACCACTCCCCTATTAAAAGAATAGTGATTTAATACAAATTTTCCAATTCTGGGATTTTTTCTAGAATTCTGGAAAATTTGGTAATTTTAAAAAACTGCCTTCAGAGCCCCCTTCGTATCTCCTCAACCATTGTGTATTTTGGGAAGTCGTTTCAAGCTTATTCAATTTTCTATACTGGGATAAAAACCCATGTCGCGGAATTTCTTTATTTTCCTTCATCTGGACAAAAGCCGAGGCAGAAGTTGGCTATCTAGAACTTGCTGACTGTGTTTTCAGAATTCTGGAAAAAACAATCTTTTTTATAAACGTTCTTCAAAGACCTGTTCGTAACTTTTGGAATACTTTGAATCTCAGGAAACGGTTTCGGTTATGGGTAATTGGTTATCTTTTTGAAAAACCCATTTTCTCGGATTTCTATAATTCACCTCCATTTGCATAAAAACCGAGGTCAAACTTGGCCATGTAGAAATTAAGCAGATTTTCAGCAGACTTAGTAATTTTCAATGCTGGTGCAGCAATGTGTTTCGGTACTAGTGCAGGAACGTGTGGTGCAGGAACTTTGCCTCTATCAGAATAGGCATATAACCAACTTTGTAAACCTACAAACACACAAACTATTATTAAATATGCCTTTAATGTTTAAATCTCATTAAAACAAAGGAATAGCAAATACTTACTTATTATTTCCGAGAATGCACAAAACTATGACAATGACTTATTCAAGATAAACAAAAGCATGAGTGATTTCGAGTAAAAGGTGATATAAAACAAGACAAAACAGAGGCCCAACATCCCCCCATGCTGACCTTCTTACATGTCCTCATGCAAGGAAATCAATTGTCACGTTGTTGCTCCCTTGCAAAAAGCAAGATTAAAAACATTTATGGGCATTCATAATGATATTTCCTGCAATCCTATGTGATCACATTTCCTACGCTAGCTAAAGCTTGTTTCAAGAACAAAGTGTTTGCTAGACTCTTTGATTATTTATACTAATTCCAAGAAAATTTATCACACAAAAAATACCAAATTGCAAGGATGGTGCATGCTTGAGAAAAATAGACAACTTTTAAAATTTTCAAAAATAATATCTCGGAGGCATCCGTGATCAAAAGTTTCACTTTAACATCCTCATTATAAACATGAGTGACATGATTTAAATGATATGGTGTTACAGGTAGACATAGTAATACCTTCCCATAATGATTATTTTATCATCATTCATTTATAGTTAAAGCTTCTCTTGTCTGGGCACAGTGAATTACCAGCACTAAGGGTCCTCACGTCCATAAAAAATCATTTCAAAAAGATAGAACTCCAAGGCATAACAACGGAAGGATGTTAAATCCATTCTCGAAGAGATTGATAGTGAGTTCACGGAAAGAAAAATCAACCAAGTAAATTATAGTGTAGAGCCAACTTTAATACCACAGGCATGGCCTTGCTGCCAGCAGGTGTCCATAGCCTCGACAGGGATACCTTTTAACCTTACGAAATGATTTTGTCCCACCTATTAGATATATATTCAGAGTTATTTATGAGCATTTACTTTTTCTCTTTTTATAAGTTAATTGAAGGACGTTGTCCTGGCTTGGTAACCAGCTAACGACAACACCATTCACGAGAACTAACAAGAATGAATGAGCCGGCTCGCGATGAGACCTCTCGTCTTCCAGTTTTCCAACTGAAAGCCATTACCCTGGCTTGGTGACCAGTGCGGTAATGCCATCTTCCTTAGGACCCATGATCATAGTAGGTCGACTCGCAATGATACCTCCTATCCTTCAATTAATTCGTTTATGTTTCAAAAAAAAACTCCAATTGTGATTAACCCCAGATGGATTACTTAATAGGTGGGGAAGAAAATCTACTCCTTAAGAGTGCAGGATGGCGTGAAAAGTTTATTCTTTACTGGTTTTTCATGCTATCTCAGATAATGACTAAAAATATTCCTTGAGTTTATCATGCTAGGGTTCTTTATGAAAGCTTATTAGATTTTTGTAGGCGTGGTCCACCATAGGAGGTTTTTTCACTGGTCCCTTCGAAGCGGAATTTGAAAATATTTTCTGGATGGTAGTTTGTTAGAATAAGAGGAAAGTATTACATGTAACTTATAAAAATACATATCAATCAAAGTCACTTTAAAAATATGAAGCGTTAAGTGTAAAGAACGTTTGACAAGTTTTACCATGAGAATGTGTAATAATAAAAATTTCAAAAGTTGTGCTTTTATGGAATCACAAGTTCAAGAGTATTGTTATTCATCTTCATTCATTACCCTACCCTATTTTTAAAAAGAGAAATATCAGCTTTAAGTGTAGGCATACTTCCAATGAAGCCATGTTCGGATCAGGTGAAAATATATATTCATGCTCAAATTTATCATACAAACTTGAAAGTGTACATGAGCATGAAAAGCCAACCAATGTACTTGATATGACAACAAGAGTTTTAAAAGAAAATAATACTCCCTCGCTTGAGTCATTTTTCGGAACCAATGTTCGATATGATCATGGTATTCTTGGTCCATTTCTGGATTTGGCCCATGCTGCTCATCCTCTTCTTCCATGTCATGTTGATTATTCTCCGTAGGGTGAGTAGTCTCTTGATTACATTCTGGATCTGCTAATAGACTTGTCAAGAACTCCTCGATCTCAGGTTCCAGTGGATTTTCTCCATTGATTATAGTGCATGATTCATTTGTCTCCTTAGATGACTGGTCAGGGAAATCAAAAGAGACTTCCAAATCCTCTTGTGGTGGTGGAGAAATGGACAAGCTCTTGAATATTGTCAAAAAGTTCTCTTCCTGAGAGGTAGAGGTCCAGATCCCAGCAGCTACTAGGGCTTGTGAGAGGTCCTTCATATTTATCGTCTTCAACTCCATCTGGTTTATTGATAGTCTCTGTCTCCACACACATATTAGTAACAGGGGTTCTTACAACACCTCAAAAATGATATAACGTTAAGGATTAGGATCTGAAGATAATTGATTTTAAAATTTATTGGTTGAAATAAAGCTCACCACACTTGCATAAAAAACAAAAAGATAAAGGCAGACTTACCCTTATTGCATCAACAGAAAATTCTTACCAAATCAAATTGCCTCCCCGGCAACGATGCCAAAATTTTGGGTGCAGGAATTGCACTTAAGCAAACTACTCAACATTTAATTGTCAACTCGGGGGATTCGTAAACTTAGAGATGAAGCACAGGCAATGCCAGAGATGGTATGAATTTTCCTGATAGAAATTCCTACTTTAAAGAAAATCTTGCAGAGAAGATAATTGAATCATCAAAGTAATCTAAGTTTGGAACAAGAAGAAATGTACTTGCAAACGAGATTCAGAAATAAAAAGAAGGCAATCACTCTAGCTGGATATTGATCATCTACTGAGAATGTGATTTCTTTAGAAAAGACACCTTGGCAGTCTTCAAAAGATGGGCCCCTTTGAACCTGCTCATGTAAAGATATCCTTTCCACAAGAATTGATCTTGCACTAGTGCAATCTTCTTGCACTAGTGCAGGAACAACGATTTATGCAGAAGGTGTAAAGTAATGTTTGTACTAAAAATGCTTTTCTTTGTGCAAGGGCCTTGAACTTTATCAAGCCCACAACACTCAGATCGGGTACCAAGAAACTGGTTCTTGTACCTGATTAGAGCTTCTTACACTTTAACTTTTAATTCTTGAAATCAATGCTTAATTATTGCAAGTGTTATAAAACCAGATTTCATATCAAAAAGATAAATGTCTGCAAAAATAAAGAAACAATCTGTTATAAAGTGTTTAATGAAAGAAAGAGAATTGTTGAAAGTAAATTAGAAAGCCTTGCTGAAGTGAATAGCACACCAACGTGCACTGGTGCAGGTGACTTCTCCTGCTCGAACCAGGCGGAGAAAACAAACCAAATGTGCAGAAAGTAAATAGCACACCAGAATGCACTGGTGCAGCAACGAACCAGGCAGAGGAAATAAACCAAATAGTGCAGAAAGTGAATAGCACACCAATGTGCACTGAGGCAGGTAACTCCTCCCGCTCGAACCAGGCAAGGAAAACAAATCAACCGTGCAGAAAGTAAATTCAACTACTTTACGCAGCAGATCTGCTTCCACTCAAACAGAAATTCAAATGTTGTAAATTAAATCACACTTGACAGTTTAAAACATAAGTTACAAAAACAAAAAGGAGGGAGAACGTGCTGGTTTGTTTGGGCCGTTAGCCAACCAATGCGTTTCCCTTTCACACAAAAACGCTACTCAGTATCAACTCATCAACTATTAAAGCCAAATGATGAAATGTATGAAGCATGAGGCGGAGCTCTTCTTATTAAATCTTTAAAGCAATTACATGCGTGATTACATATCCAGCCCAGATTTGGGCGATACCAGCAAAAAAAAGCTACAGCAACAATGATGTAGCATCACTCCTCTACCGTCCGTTCCTCCTCCTATACGTGCGTCATTCCCCTTTTTATAATCTTTCATAATCATTTAAAACAAGTTGTTAGTTTGCAAGGAATATGGGGATCGAATCCTAACAATTTCTAATTGCATATAACAACACAACCGCTCCCCTATTAAAAGAATAGTGATTTAGTACAAATTTTCCAATTCTGGGATTTTTTTTCTAGAATTTTGGAAAATTTGGTAATTTTAACAAACTGCCTTCAGATCCCCCTTCGTATCTCCTCAACCATTGCATATTTTGGGAAACCATTTTGATCTTAGTCAATTTTTTATACTAGGATAAAAACCCATGTCGCGGAATTTCTTTATTTTCCTTCATCTGCACAAAAACTGAGGTGGAAGTTGGCTGTCTGGAACTTGCTGGCTGTGTTTTCAGAATTCTGGAAAAAAACATTCTTTTTTATAATAGTGCTTCAAAGACCTACTCGTAACTTTTGGAATACTTTGAATCTTAGGAAACGGTTTCGGTTATGGGTAATTGGTTATCTTTGTGAAAAAACCCATTTGCTCAGATTTCCATAATTCACCTCCATTTGCATAAAAACTGAGGTCAAACTTGGCCATTTAGAAATTATGTGGATTTTTAGCAGACTTAGTAATTTTCAATGCTGGTGTAGGAACGTGTTCCAGTACTAGTGCAGGAACGTGTGGTGCAGGAACTTCGCCTCTATCAGAATAGGCATATAACCAACTTTGTAAACCTACAAATAAACAAACTATTATTAAATATTCCTTTAATGTTTAAATCTCATTAAAACAAAGGAATAGCAAATACTTACTTATTATTTCCGAGAATGCACAAAACTATGACAATGACTTATTCAAGCTAAACAAAAGCATGAGTGATTTTGAGTGAAATGTGATATAAAACAAGGCAAAACAGAGGCCCAACAACAGCTATTCAACTTGGCAACACAGTTTCTTCCTTAGTGTCTGATGTCTTTCCAGGAAATTTTGTACACCCTCGTTTTGATTGAGAGGAATCTGTCATTGTGCCATAATCCTTGAGGGTAGGGGAGGCCAAGTTTGATTTCTCTTTACTTGATAGTGTTGGTCGATGACAACCCTTCCTCCATCTTAATTGATTGTGTTGGAGTTGTTAGGCCTTCCAAATCCTCAACTACTAGTGCTAGAGAGGCTAAATCTTCAACCTTCCTTACTTGCACGGCTTTTGTTTATTTTTTGCTCATATTCAATGGTAATAATCCAAAATGTTCCAAGCATGGAAGACTCAGATTGTTTATATATGTTTTGGGTTCTTATGAGTTTTGATTATGAGCCCGAGGCTATGCAGGTCTGAACATTGGCTTGGACTTGGCTCTCGGTTATATGACACTTGGTTGTGTGATGAGGATTTGAGCTGAGAGCTAGGGAGCTCGATGAAGCCTATTTTTTTTTTCTAAAAATTATAATAATTTTATATATAAAAATATAAAATTAATATATAAATTTATTTTCCCTTTTCGATAAGATTTGGCTAGAATGTGGAATAGATAGGACAGCATTAAAATATCATTAGGTAACTTTTAGACATGAAAATGGCCAAATAGGAATAGTTCAGGGCATTTTAGCATTTTGGCAAAAATGAAAATGAGGAAAGGATCGACGGGAATGGCAAGGATGTAGCGATAAGTGGTGAGAAAAATTGAAGCATAAGGAGCTAAAGGCCAAATAAAATGACGAAGAGGGAAAATTTCAAAGGAATCAAAACCAGTGCTAATAGTGGCTCTAATTTGGGATGATATGCCCCCTACGGGCTATCAAGAACTATAGACTAGTGCGTTGAATCCAACTCTTATCTCTAAAACCAGTGATCGTGCTCATAAATTCAAAAAGACAATCATGCCTAGCCATTGGGTAATGGAGTCAAAAGAATCATTTCAATTTTGCAACTTATTTCTCTCATTCTTCTGCTTCTAATATGATTTGAATGGAAATCTTCATGCAATATGGAACTTGTCGTATAACCATTCAAATAGCTGAAAAAACCTCATATGGATTATGAATCTTAAGAGTAAAACTAAAAGTATCCATATCATAACATAGTGTAGCTCATGATGAAAATAATCACAATGCGGGATACTCATAAAGCATTGAATGTCTACACTATAAGAAGAAACCAAATCGTCAACTATTGAATGAGGAAAAACATTAAATGCTACCTTTGCAATGATGTCCCTTTCAGAATTCTGAAAGGTGTAGTTGTTTATCCAAAACTTCCACTAAAAATATGCTCTCTGTATCCACTTGAGGTTGCCACTGGATCCGGAATAATGGAGTCGCTAGGTGAAAAACTATAGTCCTCTTCAAGTTATCAATTCTTGTTCACCTTCAAGAATCGATCTTTAGCAAGTAAAACAAGAGACTCGGCAGAATACTTCGTCTCCCGGCAGACGCACCAAAATATATTGGCATTGGAATCAACACTTGGACTGCCTCAAGTGCCTGACCAGACACATATTAAGATTGAGGGATGTTCTTATAGTTTTTATTTTATTTTTTGGAAAGTGGTTGGATCTCAAGCACTCTGAAAGGAACGTTGAACAAATAAAAGACTCTGACACATATGAGGGCACTCATATATATGATGTGGTAGAAAAGTTTGTAGTTCAATGATTTGAAGAATGGGAGAAAGACAGTGGATCTGTAGGACATAAATCCACTGTTGGGAGGAAATAATGACAAAAATTTCAAACCTATAATGTCTAATGAAAGAAGTATTTTTAAGAAAGACTTACAATAATCTCATTTTACATTTTAAGAATTTTATTTCAAGGAATTCTTCTAACTAACATGACATCTTGAACCAGGAAAGCTTGATGGGTCAAGACTTACAAAAGAAGACCAATATGTCTACTAGATCAAAAGACTTATAAAAACATGAGGTAAGATTTAATTCGACTCCAAGGAATGCTCATGAATAATCAACAAAACATATTAAATTAGAAACACTTGAAACAAGACTTACAAGAATAGAATAACCAGATCAACATTTGGAATATCAAAACCATGGGTAGCCAATTTCCTGAAGTTGGCCTACTCCCTTTTACTGAACCATCACTCTTTGTTGTTGTTAGAGAGAAATGTGCTCCTATCCACTCCTTTAATGGCCCCATAAGTGGTATAACCATAAAACACTTCATTCCATTCGGTCCATGATATTTTGCCTCGTTGTTTGTAGGTTGTCACTTATCTATTTGATGCCAGGAAATTTCACTGAAATGTTCAGATCGTGAACGTGACCTCCATGTATTCAAAGGTTAATCATATGAATTCATTGCCTCACCATTGGATTAAATCCCTGTCTTATCCTAGTCTGTTCCACTTTTTCCTCTAGTTCCCTTGGACCATTTCGCAATTCCATCTATTGGAGTACTCAAAGATGTCACTTGTCTACCTTTTCTACTCTCCCCTCCCTGCTTTTGTTTCCTAGATATATTCCCACTTGTTGGTTGATCGATATGATAGAGTTTGAAATGGCTTCTGAAGAATTATTTTCTGATAAACCGACATCTACACTTTTTACCTATGCCACATTGTTAATTATCAGGTTTCGATCCGACTGTGACCTTGATTCTTTCCTATTTTTGGAAGAATGTGATCCCCTTTTTGTTGAATATTTTCTCATATCCTATTTTACTGGTGGGCTTTCCCCTTTAGTTGTCCTCCTCTTTTCCATCTTCTCTACATCTGGTTTCGAGCTTTCCATTACTGGTGGTGACTTTTCAGTCGCAGGGTTGTCATTAATAAACTCCCAACGCTGCTTCTGGAGATTAAGTATTTCAACGTCCCCATCAGCGTATACCACTGTGTTATTCTTCAATTTGATATCAAATGATTCAATATCACCATTATAGAAATATTTATCCTATAGTCACCAAACTTTGATCTTGAGTCCAACCAACTTCTTAACTTCCCCACTTCCATCCATTGTAGTAGGAATCTTCTCCAACACTGAGACACTCTTCCTCTTTGTGGAACTTCTTGGAGTTCTCTTGGAACTCTTGCCAGCCTGAACTACATCCTTCTTAGGAGTCTCTTGAATGTAAGTAACCTTCTGCATATTTTTAGGATGTTGAACATCATCTTGGTTTTTATCTGGATTATCTATCTTCTTTGACTCCTTTTGAATTGGATGTAAGTTTTTATCTACAGAATTTGGTGTGCTAACATTTTTGGTGTCTAACTTTCTCTTTGGACATTTCAATACTTTTGCTGATGAATCCTTACTTACTCCCAAATGTGGATTGGTGCTAGGTGATTTATTAGGAATTTCTTTTGTCTCAGCTAGTTCAGATATATTTTTTGACATTACAGTTGTTCAACCTGGAAACACGGTTTCTTCCTTAGTGTCTGATGACTTTCTAGGAAATTTTGTACACCCTCGTTTTGATCAACAATAATCTATCATTGTGCCATAGTCCTTGAGGGTAGGGGATTCCAAGCCTAATTTATCTTTCCTTGATAGTTTTGGTTGATGACAACCCATCCTCCATCTTACTTGATTGTGTTGGAGTTGTTGGGCCTTCCAAATCCTCAACTACTAGTGTTGGAGAGGCTAAATCTTCAACCTTCCTTACTTGAGCGGATTTCGTTTATTGTTTTCTCATATTCAATGGGAATAATCCCACATTTTCCAAGCATGGAAGACTCATATTGTTTATATATATTTTGGGTTCTTATGAGTTTTGATTATGAGTCGAGGCTATGCAGGTTTGAACATTGGCTTGAACTTGGCGCGATGTATCCTCCTCTTGTGACTTGGACTTGGACTTGGATCTCAATTATATGACACTTAGTTGTGTGATGAGGATTTGAGTTGAAAGCTAGGGAGTTCGATGAAACCTATTTTTTATTTTTTTCTAAAAAATAAAATAATTTTATATATAAAAATATATAATTAATATAAAATTTTATTTGCCCTTTTCGATAAGGTTTGGATAGAATAGGGAATAGATAGGACAGCATTAAAATATCATTAGGTAGCTTTTATACATGCAAATGGCCAAATAGGAATAGTTTAGGGCGTTTTAGCATTTTGGAAAAAATGAAAATGAGGAAAGGATCAAAGTGAATGGCGAGGATGTAGCAAGAAGTGCGAAAAAAATTGAAGCATAAGGAGCTAGAGGCCAAATAAAATGATGGAGAGGGAAAAACTTAAAGGAATCAAAACCAGTGCTAACACCCAAAATTACAAGTGGATGGGGTTTCAAATATCATAACTTTGGGAACTCTGATGTACATAGAGGCATTCACCCATGATGCATACATAGAGGCATATTTGGAGCATGATAACTTGAAGGAGGTGTTTCAATATTTTTAGAACTAGAATCATGTGCATTATGGTGACAAAATTGTTGAATATCATCTCCAGTACAGGTTATTATATTGAATATGTAACTAGAGTAGTCTTAATAATGTAGTGTAAATCTATAATTGGTGTATTTATTATATTTATTTTTGTCAAAGCATGTTCTTCATGCTTATAGAGTCAAAAAGAATTTATATTGAGTCAAAAGAAAAATTTATTTGAGTCATGTCCCATTTGAACATATGTAATAAAATGAAATATTATTATTTATGTTGAATCATAAATCCACAGTTTGACTAAATCAGCCCTCCTTGGAACAAGTCAGACTAGTCCTCCAATTGCCACCTATTTGACCTCCTATATATATATATATATAATTGGATCTTGATATACGATTTGACCTATTTGGGAGACAATTCATTTATAACAACAAGCATCTTCTAAACTGGAATGCAGGAGAACAAGGAGTCGAAATTAAAGAAGAGAAAAGAAGTCAAAGGAGAGAGAAGAATATTCTAATTTGCCTGAATTTCATAATTTCCATAGCTCCCACGTGTGAACAGGCCAAAAATATTTGTGCTACTACATGCCTGAAATTTCAGGACCAAAATATCAGGACATTGACCTGAATTGGACCAGGTTTGTCCTATGTTGACTTTGACTCTTGGAGGTGAATTGGAGGGTTGGACTTGGAATTTTGATGGCAACTATGTCTTGGTATTGGTCTTGGATATCCATTTTTATTTGATTCTATAAGAGAAGGATTGTTGGGTTTTCCCCCTTTGTGGGGTTTTTCTTTGGCTTGGAGCCTGATTTTGGTGTCTCTTGTCTCTTTGTTTTCTTAGAAAATTGAATATTTGTATAATTTATTGATCAAGAAGGCTTAAAAATTAATAAAATAAATTTAAAATCTCTGAGTAATTATCAATAAGAGGAATAAATCCTAATCAACACTTCACTTGGTTTCTCAACATACTCTACTCGTTGGATAAGTGATGTGTTGCTAAAGGTGGGAATTTGCATCTAATAAGAGAGGCTCATACCTCCAATTTTGTCATGCACTTTGGTGTAGGGTATAGCTTTGGCCAAATTGTATAGGTATGTGTATTTTCCCAAGATAAAATAACATGTAGCTAGGTTCATAAGAGGATGCATGCTTTGTTATACTAGCAATCCTAGTAATAGGAACATGGTTTATATCATCCCTTACTTGTACCCATTTTTCCTAGGAAAGTATTTCCAGGGAATTTGTGGGAGGTTTACCAACAACCAATAAAGTACATGACCACTTTTTCGTAGTATTTGAAAGGTTTAACAAGATGTGTGTTTTGATGCCCTTTAAAAAGACCATCAACGATCACAGAGTAGCAAACTTGTTCTTTGGACAGGTCTTGGTGCACTTTGGGATACCAAGGAGCATCACTTTAGATAGGGACACGAGATTTATTATTGCATTTTGGACTACATTCTGGGATAATATGGATACAATGTTGAAGAGGTCTATAACATTCCATCCACAAACATATGGGAAAACATAACTAGTCAATAAGACTTTGGTGCAGCTTTTGAGGGGTTATAATCAAAATAATTCAAAGACCTGGGATGAAAATATGGTATATATACATCACTCTTATAATAGAGAAGTCCACACTTATACTAAGAAGTCCCCATTTGAAACTTTTTTTTGGATATTTTCCACCTTCACCTTTGGATATTTCATATGAGCAGCACGAAGGAGTAAGGGATGATCCTACAAGGGATGCCTTGAGAGCTAAATTTTATTTGTAAAGATTGGGAAAAATCATATATGGGTATAAGAGACGCTACAGAATTCATGGGAAAAATACAAGTCCATACATGATCAACACATAACGGAGAATTTGTTCAAGGTGGGAGACAAAGTATGGTTACAGTTGAACAAGGAGAGGCTACATAGTCTTAATAAGAAAATCAAGGCAATGCAGTATGGTCCCTTATAGATACTAGAAAATGTGGGAGATAATTCCTATAGACTCACTATATCCCTTTACATTTGCATTTACTCAATTGTGAATGTAGATTATCTAAAACTCTATGAGTCTTCCATGCTATGTCAGGAAGAGGAACAATTCCTACCTTCTATGAAATATTTGGAACCAGATGCTCAGAGTTAATAGAAGATGCAATTTTGAAAAAATAATTCCAAAACTACAAGACGGGGGTATCATGACCATTGGCATATTAGGTAGAAATGAAAAAATCGAGATAAAGATAAATTGTACACCAGAGAGAAGGTGAAGGGGAAATTTCCTCACCTCATTTAGTAGAAGCTTTTTGGGACCAAAAGCCTCTCAAAATGGGGAGAAGTGATCCAGATTGGATACTTGTGTTATTTTTCATCCATATTGATTCTTTCAAAGTGGAAAAAGTGGAGTAATAAACTCATAGGAACTTTTTTTACCATTGGGACCCAGTTTGGAAAATTGGGGTTTGAAACCTTCTAGGAGAATTTTGAGGAAACAAACACAATGTTTGGGGGTTAAATCTTTTCCACCTTAATGTAACACCATTTTTTCATATTCTACACATAAGTACCTTTCCAATGGCATAATAATCACGTCAATGAAAGTGTGTATCCAAAAGTTATGCCACTCAAAAGTTGACCTTGTTTTGGCCACCATAATTTGATAGGATGTCATGTCATACCCTATTACTCATGGAAAAGGGGCTAGCAATGTGATCATGATGAGAATACTCTAGAAGAGTCTATATTGTAACTCTGGTTGTTAGAAAGAAAATTCTTAGCAATTGTACCAAAAATGCTTCACTTAAGTCACTAGTGACAATTGACCCTAACAACAAAATATGGTTGTTTACACTTCAGATCTACAATGAAAAAAAAAAACTTGCAGCAAAAGATCATATGCAACCAGAAACGTATAAGAGAAAAAATGAAATTGCAACAACCCAATGGATCATATAAATACGCAAATTTTATTAATGTAAATGAAACACCTGGAAAGGATAATTTATGAGCTTGGGTCTATAGATCCCCCTCTGTGGGATGGGTCCTTTTGATGTCCTTGTGCTTCAACGATTCATTTCTCTCTCTCACCTTGCAAATGGATAGAAAACAAAAATGGATTGAACTACAGTGGGAGCACAAATGTGATAAGATGATAGTGGTGACTACTAGACTCATCAAGGTGAAGAATGAATGCAAAACTATATTATTTATAACAAAATATTGACCTAAATTAGGAATTGGAAAATAATAAAATATTATTTACCAAACCAAAATCTAGCCGTTAGGAATACTTTGTTATATTTTTGAGAGGAAAAATATATTCAAAATGGTCAAATGTATATATTTAGAAAGTGGTTGAAGTAATTAACAAATCAAAATGATTTATTAATCACTTTGTGATAATTAAGTAAGAAATAGTTATTAAATAGTTGTTCAATAATTATCTCATAAGGAAAATATGGAATAAATCAGGAATAATAAATAAATAGTGATTTATTTAATTATTACAAGTTGATTAATTCAAAATTAATTAATAAATAATTATCAAACAATGATTTATTCAATTATTCTCATATGGTTTTTTAATTTTAATGAGAAATAATTTAGGAAAAATGGTTTACTAAATTATTTCCTACGGTGAAATTGATTTTACCACAGTAAAATTAATCCTACATGGTGTATTTTGATCCACCTAGTAAGAAATGGTTAGGTGATCATTTTTTGAGTGATAACATATTTCCCCCCAACATAAGAGTGTGAGGAGATAATCGTATGGCTGAAATACATTGTAGGTTTCACTTTCACGAGACACCGAAGGGGAGTCAGAGAGAGAGAGAGAGAGAGAGAGAAAGAGAGAGACAAGGAAGGACTGAGAATCAAGTGGGAGAGACCTACTTATCTGATAGAAGTCTACTTTTATTGATAAGTACATAATATCAAATGAGGCAGGGGTGGAATACACATACCTGACAAGATAACTGAGTACAAATAAAAATGACAAGCCCAGAAATGTGGGTCCAACCAACAAAGTACATGAAATGTGATATGCTGGCATCGATTGGATAGAAATTGATACAATGATACAATGATTCCCAAATACATGATGTGCCTAGTGAGGGGATATAACAACCAAAGAAACCATGTTGAACAGGAAAGGGCTTTAAATATCTAAATGGATCATCTGAAGGAGACATGCATGTTGTGGCAATTGTAAGCAGTGAAAATTGAGCCAATCAATTCTAGTGAACTGCATCTGAGGTTGGATCATGATCTATTGTCATTCAAGAATGTGGGGGGTGTACCTGAAGGACCACCCCCCCATGAGTTATGGAACACACACACACCTGCAGAATGATGGTACAATCTATTGGATCACTGGACCATCAAGTGTACGATTTTGGATTGTTCGATAATGGATTGAAGTCGAGCATGTGAGAAACAACAAATTCAAAGGGAAATGATGATTCCCTTTGCTTTATACGAGGTAGCGAAAAATGATGAATGATATATCCAAGGTACACCACCCTCCATAAGCACTCTCCTAGAATAAATGTGATTAAGTCAACAAAAGAGGGCCTGCCAGAGTTGAGGCAATGTGGAATCCTCAACAAAGGCATGAAGATCATAAAAATGTGACTGAGAGACTGACACTGGGGAAGATAATGGAGGTAAAATGAGTGATGGACTGACGACTTCCATTTTCAGAGCATGATATGCATAGTTGACTTGGCAGTGACTGACTCGATTCTAGAGGGTATGGTCAATTACTCAAATGGAGGCTTTTCAAAGAAAAGTCAAAATAGTTGGAGGCCAAATATGAGCAAAATGGGATGAATATGATGAAAATATGGATGATACACTATAATAGGATTGAACAAACGCCATGGATGCAAGGGTGACTCATCTCTGATACTCTGGACAAGGGTGACTTGATGATGCTGCCACATGGGAGAGACCTAATGGGTACCATAAAAACATGATTAAATAATGGTTACTCATGAAAAAACTCGACAGATAAGTCCACAAGTGCAAAGGTGAAGTGGTACCAGAGTACAGGTGACTCATATGAGTAATTTTGGTTTTAATGGGTGGCAAAGTGAGACCTCGTGGAAAAAAATGGCTTCCTAATGAAGTTTCAAATTACCAAAAACAAAGAGAGGCCTATTGTAGAGCTCATTGAGAGCTTTCCAACAATGTTTATGGTTCATCAAACCAAGATACGTTGTGCTCTTAATGGTCAACAGAAAAACTATTATGTTTCCTATAAATGGGATTCTTGCCCCCAAATCCAATCCATTTGAATAGTAAGTTGTTGGAGAATTTCGAGAGGAGGAGAAGGCCCGAATCTTGGTGAGCTCATAGCAGATGAACCAAATGTCAAAATATGGATCTGCAACATTTAGTTAGGTGGCCTAACCCTACTCATCATTTTCCATGGATTAAGTTCTCATATTAGGGCATAAGTTGGTTGGGCCGGGAAACCCTGTATTTTCTTCATGGTCGCAACACCCCAGTTGGTACTTTTTTTGCACTTTGGGCACAAGACAAGGGTTGAAAAGTGCACCAAGCAGAGTTTTTTGTGGAAAAACTACACTATGGAACTAATGGAAAGACAATACTGGGGTCTTCTAGCGCGCTAAAGCTAAGAACTGAAAATGCAGATGATGGATTTGAACTAAAAAAATTTGATGGTTTTTGGAAAGTATGGTAGAGTTGAAGCTCGTGTGGAGAGAACAAGAATTTGATGTCCTTTTTACTGATATTTTGAGGAATCAGGTTGTTATAATGGCTCTGTCATGACACAAGTTACTTAAGTTTTGTAGGGACAAACCCTATACTTTAGTACACCAACCCTATGCTTTATTTTTATTTTTTTATTTTTTGAGGAGATAATACAGTAATCTAAGAATTAAACCATAAGCATACAAAGTTGGAAACTCAGAAAAATTAGTCACTTATATCAAACATCCATGAATTTAAATTCATTACACATACATCTATTTTACATGTTAATTATAGGCACAATGAAGTCGTATAAAAAACATTATAAATAACACAAATATCGTTCACCCAGAGACAAGATTAAATCTTGACTTGCTACTACTCGAACTCCTTTGTTGTCATTTACCTCCAAGCATGAATGTTGGCATGCTTAATCTTAATGTAATGACCCACCGTTTGGCCTCCCAACCTACTCCTTCGGTACTCTCCTTCCCCAGGGATGCCCGATCTGCAATGGGGATGTACAATGAAGTAAATGTGCTAGCTGATAGAGGTGAGCACTCCTTGGCTCAAGAGTCCCCTCTCTAAAGTCCTCTACCTCACCAAACTCAACTATTGCTCGTAACCACTCACAACCACATAATATCCTCCATCCAACCATAGGGTAAGAAAAATTCCCTTTCCCTTGGCTTTCCCCTTCTTTTATAAAAGGCTTTGTAGGTGACATTTGTAATTTCATGCATAATTAATTATTTTTATTAATCCAAAAGTTGATTATTCACCCACCAATGTGTCACCCTCTCACCAATACTCTCCAAAAATAATTTACTTAGATTTTAATTTAAAACAGTATTTTCCTCGCCCCAACAAGACTTCCTATTTCTTCTCCTAGTTGTCTCTTGACCTGTCCTTTCCTACTACTTAATTTTTGCTTATTACTGAAGTTAACTAATAAGTCTCAGATTTGGTCCCCTAACTACCTCCTAATTTGACTCAATTTTCCTCTTAGATGGATATTCTTATGTTGGCTCTTGCCACATGGAGGTTCTCTAAATTTCTCCAATTTTAATTTATTAATCTTATTTTAATTCACCACCCTCTTCTCTTAATGAATTTTTAAACTATTTTATGGTTAATCTTTATAATTAGCACTATGTCCCTCTTTCCCCCTTTTGCCTAATTAAGTTACTTGTGTACATTATCCACTTAATATTTTTTTCAACATGGAAAGGGGTAGAGTTCTCAAGGTAAAATATTTTATTTCTTCCTCCCTTACCCTAAGTTTTATTCTTGATTTAATTTCCTTGGTTCTAACATCATATACAACTTGATATGAATTAGTAGAATTTTCATATATTGGTTATATTTATTATTTTCTTTAACAATGTCGAGGGTGTCAAGTTGGTCATACCCTTTAATAACTTCCCTTCGAAGTTCCAAGGGTGCCATGCCTAAAATTTTATTTATGATGCTAAGGGTTCCAAGTCAGTCATGCCCTTCAAGAACTTCTCTTGAAGTTCCACGGGTGCCACGCCACTTTCCCTTCAAACATCCAATGTATACGAGAGGAAAGTATAGGTGCAATGCTAGAGACCACTATCATCTCGTAAGTCACCTACTATAGTGAGACTAACGGTGTTGGGGATCAAGGAATCCGCCTTGATGTGCGCCCCCCAAACATCCTCATGGGCGACCCAAATTCGGGTCCTACCCCCACAACATCATGATCTTCAAGGCAAAGGTGTTTGGACATTTCCAGTCTAAATCACGGCAGGAGTGCTAACGGGTGAGATCAGGCACATTGTCCCACCCCTCCCATGTTGTTCCATCTAATTATACAACCCCATCACCCATATGTGGGTCATTCGGCCAAGAAACTAACGTGTTCCTGCAACCACTGACATATCATCAGAGTATATATATATATATATAGCAAGTTTTCAACTAGACTTAGAATTTCAAAGACAAAATATTAATTTCTATCAAACCAGATGTCATCAACTCATCATATGTGAGTGCCTCTGGTGGTTTCTTTTCACACTCAATAATCATCAGTAACAAAGTTTCTCAATGTTATTCATTATCATAATAGTAACATCAACATTACCTAGTCATTCACATCATTTTTCATTGTGAATTGGAACTAATGTACATAGCTAACATGGGGGACACATCCATCAAAGCCATCATCATTGTAAAATCAATAGAAAACATACCTATCCATCAAATTTATCATCATCATAATGTCACTATAGAACATGCATATCCATTAATATTACAATCATATCAATAGAGAGCATGCATAACCATTAATGCTATCATCAACATAGTATCAATAAAGAACATACATAACCATGAAATCCACTAATAATAGAGTCATGTGTTCGAATCCTCAACCTGAGGTCCTCAAAGAATAAAGTGAGGGCCTTATGGGTAAATAATGTTAAAATTCATATCACTGTCGGTCAACTAGAGTAGGGAACTATAGACACCCCCTCTTAATAATAGACTTCGTCTCGAAGTCCTTGGAATAGATAAGGAAAACAGTGACGCATCTACTCGGTGTCCTCCCAAGTGGTTGAACAAGGACTATAATTGTCCCACTGGACCTTAACCTGGTCCAATAACCATTGTCTAAGCTGCAAAGTTTGCTAGTTCAGTATGTGAACTGGTTCGGCCATCACCATGCCCTCATCTGAAACCTGCAAATGACCCAAGTCAATAACATATGAAGGATTTGAAATATAACGACGCAAAACTGAAACATGAAACAGATCATGAATATGTGTTAGGGATGGAGGTAAGGCAAGCTTATATGATACCGACCCTTTCCAAATCTTATAGAGCTCTTTTGGGGCCTTACTCTCAGGAACACCCTATCTCCCACTTCATAAATTTGGTATATTCAATGAGTGTCAGCATAACTCTTATGTCGATCATGTGCTTCTTTTAGCCTCCCCTTAATCATAGTCATTTGTTCTTCCATCTCTTGCACTTCTTATGGTCCTATTAATACTTGTTCCTCTAGTCAATCCCAGCTGTGAGGTGTTCTAAACGGTCTTCCATGCAAGAACTCAAATGGTGGCATCTTGATGGAACTTTGATAGCTATTATTGTAAGAAAATTCCACCAGGGGTAAAAACTCCTCCCATCTCTTTTGTTGGTCCATCACATACATTTGTAGCATGTCTTTGTAGATTTGATTATTCCTCTTTGTCTGACCATCTGTCTCAGGGTGGTATGTAGTGTTGATGTTCAATTGGGTTCCCAAGGCTTCTTGGATACTGGTCCAAAACCTTCCTATAAACATTTCTCCCCTATCTTATATGATCTTCCTAGGAACTCCATGTAATCTCACAATCTCATCAATAAAAACTATAGCTATCTCTGGTGCCTTATATGTAGTCTTAAGTGGTATAAAATGGGCGCTCTTGGTCAATGTTTCCACCACTACAAATATGGAATCATGTTGTCTTGAGGTCATTGGTAGTCCCACAATGAAGTCCATTGATATAACTTTCCATTTATATTCTCGTATCTCATGGGGTTGCAATAACCTTGCAGGATGTTTATGTTCAGATTTTACTCGCTCACACTCTAAGAATATTGCTACAAAGCTTTCAATGTCCTTCTTCATTCCTCTCCAAAACAAGAGTGGTTTCAGGTCTGCACTCATCTTCTTAACACCATGGTGTGCCATGTATATTGCGTGATGTGCTTCATTCAAGATCAACTGGCGTATATCTTCATTCAGTGGCACATATATCCTTCCCTGAAATCATATAAGTCCATCACTATCAAGGGAGTATTTTCCATATTTTGGGATTATCATTTCATCCTCCCTCAAACTCTTACTAACCTCCTTGAACCAAGTGTCCTTAAATTGTAATTCAAGAAACTTCTCCCTCAAATATGTCTTTAATGGAATCACTAAAAATATTTGAGGCCTCCTACTCAAAGAATCAGCCACCCTATTTGTCGTTCCTTTTATGTAAGTAATATAAAAATCATATTCACTGATTAGCTCAGACCATCATCTTTGCCTTGCATTTAAGTGGTCCTAAGTGAATATGTGTTGTAGCCCGCAATGGCTAGTCCTAAGTTCAAACTTCCTTCCTAAAAGGTAGTGTCTCCAAATATGGTTTTTGTAGTTCTCTTCATGGGTTCTAAGTTTGATTGATTCATATGTTATTACTCTTCCTTCTTGCATCAATACACAACCCAACCCTTGCTTGGAGGCATCGGTACAAACCAAAAATTATTGTTCCATTTCTAGCACTTTTAAAATTGGCGTCGTCGTTAAAACACCTTTAACCTTTGGAATGCCTCTTCACATTTTTTATTCCAAATGAATTTCTTGTTCTTTATTTGGAGTTCAGTAATGGGGTTTGATGCCTTCAAAAACCCTTCAACAAATCTACGATAATAC
This sequence comes from Pinus albicaulis, assembly GCA_034641835.2. NCBI lineage: Eukaryota > Viridiplantae > Streptophyta > Pinopsida > Pinales > Pinaceae > Pinus > Pinus albicaulis. The sequence continues at coordinate 36,993,560 of CM076574.1, forward strand.
CCTTCCATGCCCATGAAACTTCGTATTTCATGAACATTGGTTGGTGCAGGCCATTCCATGATGGCCTCGATCTTTTTCGGGTCTACTCGATACCATCCCCAAAGATAATGTGTCCAATATAATGAATATTTGATTGGTAAAAGTAACACTTTGACAACTTTCCGTACAATTTTTTTTCTCTAAGACATTGAAGAACTATCCTCAAGTGTTTGCCATGCTCTTTTGGGGTCTTTGAGTAGATCAAAATTTCATCAATAAATACTTGTATAAACTTGTCTAAGTAATCCTGAAATATTCCATTCATCAAACTCATGAAAACACCCAGGGAATTTGTTAGTCCAAAGGGTAAAGCTACAAATTCATAATGCCCAAATCTTGTCTTAAAGGTTGTTTTCGGGATATCTTATTCCTTTTTCTCAACTGAAGATATCCCATCCTCAGTTATATATTTGAAAACAAAATTTCCCCCTTCATTTGATCAAATAAGTCATCTATCCTTGGTATAGGATATTGATTTTTTTATCGTCACTTTGTTCAATTGGCAGTAGTCAATGCATAGTCGCCATGAACACCCATCCTTCTTTTTATTGAAAACCACAGGAGCTCCCCGCAAAGATATGTTTGGTCGTATGAACCCCAATTCCAACAATTCCTTTAATTTGATTTTAAATTCCTTTATTTCTATAGATGACATATGATAGGGTGCCTTTTCGATAGGCTCAGTGCTTGGTTTAAGGTGGATGGTGAAATCAATTTCCCTTTTTGGGGGTAACCCAAGTAGTTCTTCGGGAAATACATCCCTAAACTCAACAATAATTGGGTGTCTATAAAGGTTTTCAAAATCACCCTTATTATTTAGAGCTACTACCATAAACATTTGACACCCCTTTCATCTACATTTCATTAATTTCATGGAGGAGATGAACCTTAGGGACAGCCCTTGGTTCTTTCCCCTCAATGATATTCTTTGCCCATCATCATCTATGAAATGTAGTACCTTTTCTTTGCAATCTAGGAGTCCCTCATGTAATTACAACTAATCCATTCCTATAACTATGTCATATACTCCTAAGATCATAGAGTACAAGGATACCTTGGTCTTACATACACCCAGGTCCACCTCACAATCCTTTACCATCCTTCCTACATTTCTTTTCATACCACGTGCCATTTCTAAATGTATAAAGTCATGTTGTGCAATTGGTTTATGTTTAATCCTTGATAATTCATTTAAAGAAATAAAGTAATCAATAGCTCCTAGATCTATTAAAATGAAAAAAATCATACCATCAATATTACCTGAGGTTTTATAACATAGTGGACTAGTGTTCGACATAGAAATTGCTCATCATTGCATGGATGCGATGAGCCTTCCCCAGATCTCCCACCATAGCTGCTTTCTTAGTCAAGTTGGTATTACCTGTCTTTTGAGGGAAATCCCTCTCATAGTGAGGACCTCCACAAGTCCAACAACCCCTCTTAGGAGCTTGGATCATGCTACCAACTAAACGGGGAGTTGGCCTGGAACTTTGTTGGAAAGAGCCAGACTGTTGGGATCGATGTTGAGATGGTGTGACTTGGTGTTGTCGCATAGGGAAATGATGTTTTTGTTGATGAGTTTGTTGAGGTACCTTGTGCATATGTTGAGTTGGATGCCTATATGGTGCTCTTTGATTTCCTATTGAACACTTTTGATGATTGAGCACAGGGCCCCTTAGAAAATTTCTATGTTTAATACTATCTCCACTGGGTACTCCTGATCCTGCGAACCTAGTTGTCTTACTAGGTACACTATTCATGATATCCTCCTATGCTATAATCTCCCATTGAGCTGTCTCGTGCAAGTTGTGAGGAATTAAGATCCTAACCTTAGCATAAATGTTACCATTTAGTTCATACACAAATTTTTTCACCTTGAGCCTTTCTGTGTTTAAGTGAGGGGCATAACGGAGTAATTCCATGAAATGAGCCTCATACTCCGGTTCTGAGCAACTCCCCTACTTTAATGCATTGAATTCATTTAATTGCCTCTCAAGGAACTCCTCTGACAGGTAGCGTTCTTTAAACGTTTCTTCAAATAATTTCCAAGTTACTTCTGAGATATCCATCCCCAATTAGGGTAATAATGTCTTCCAACAAAGTAGTGTGTTTCCCTTTAGCTGGAATATACCCATCTTGGCCTTCAAGTTTGAGGTGTACTCTCTCAGGGTAAATCACATAACCATGTTTTCTAACAATGCCCCTACAGATTGACCGTACGTGGACCCCAAAAACTCTGGAAATTTGACCTCTTCCTAATCTCGACGTACATCATTCCTTATAGTTTTTTGGGGTGCTTCATTTTGTATGACTGGTCCTCCATGCTCCCATTCCAGACAGTTTATTAATTCCTTAGACATGTGTTGGAATGATCTCATTAAGATTAACACTTCTCTGGCTGGTATTTGTTCTTGTGTTGTGATATTTTCCTCAACATTGGGTGGGGTGGCAGGAATTGGTTATTGTGGTGATCCAGATTTATGCAGGAACACAATGAAATACAAAAATATACATAAAAGTAGATATGCAGCAAAAATAAAACTTCATTTCATTAATAACAAATAATTGAAATATGCTTATAGACATAATGGAAATAAACTAGATAGGGTGTTTGTAGCTTATCTCTAAGAAGAGATGTGGCGGCTATAGACCTCTGAACTGTTTTACAATGGGGCTCGAGGGCCTATTGTTGGAATAAATACTGAGAGGGGGGGGTGAATACGGTATTTGAAGTGGTGACTAAAAACTTTTTAGTTTTTCTTTCTTAAAACCATACGCTACTTTACTGAATCCAACTTGCGTATACACGTGGATATCCTGTATGTCCAGAGATCTTATTATGCATTTAATTCTTTACTTAGATCATTGCATCATTCATTCATCAGATGTTTAGTAAGCAGTAAGCATGTGCAGTAATAACAGAATAAACCATCACACATAAGCAACACACATGAACACCAGTATTTAAGGTGGAAACCCAATTCGGGAGAAAACCATCGCTGCTGTCATCTCTGTCTTCAATATTTATTATAAAGAAAACTTCTTACAATTTTGTACTGGCGCAGACTTATACTAGCACACAGGCACCCACCTGTAGAAGGCTACCACCTTCTCTCGTTCTCCAGTCACTACTGGAAGGGAGCTCCACCCCCCTGATCTCGTTTACCAACCTCTCTTGGAAGGGAGCTTCGACCCCCTGATTTAACACCAGCTTGTAGAAAGCTTCTACTTTCATACTGAAGGCTTCAACCCTCAGAACCACCAACTTTCTTCAATTTCTTCATCAGACTTGCACCAGGTCTTCATGATTTCTTTTGCAGATCTTACTAGAGATTCATCATTTCTAGATCTATAAATCTTGAACCTTCATCATATCCATAGGTGCATCATAGATTCATATTTATCAGAAACATATTTCAATCATGCAGATATCTCTTAAAGAGATTTATTCATTAACAACCCCTCCACATGCACACATTGTACTATAATCCTCTTCTCCTTATATAGTTTTAGCCTTTATTAATACCATGAGTCAAAACCACCCAACCGCTGATGGTATTCTTGGACGGGATCAAATAGATAATCCAGCGGGGTCTACCCAAGCCCCAAACAGTTTCTCATTGTTCTATTTTCTTGGTCTGGAAATTAGATAATTAATCTAAGGCTTTTTAATATCTCAATCTGAGATTGAGATATTAATCCAAATTTCTCCTTTAGTAATTACCTTCCTAAGGCATACAAAAATGCTTTTTTAATAACAACCCACGTATTAAAAGGTGAACCAATCCAAATTGGAACCCCAACCTACGCTCTTCCATATACACTAATGCATATTCTCACAACATGAATCGACCCAAAGGTAATCTTTATCTCTGCTGTATAATATTATAGCCAAGGTTAATAAACATTTACCAAGGTCTAGCGCTGGTCATAACTTTATTCATGCATGTTAATAAACCTTTGACTCCGAGCCCCACGTATATGATCAATAGTCCAATCAAATTCCCGTGCCGTACTTTGGTTAACCTTCGCACATCTTCTTCATACAACCGTCGTCTGATGGCTTCCCTCCAGATCGACGACACTCAACAATATCACGCGGCCTCCTTGGTCGATCGTTAACGTGCGATGGCGCGTAGTGATGGTGGTTTTGGAACTTCGCCCGACGCCACGTGTCGACTTTTCTATGGAATCGCTCCCGATTCTCAAATACCACTTTTGCTTCAAAGGTGGTGCGATAAAAACTACTTCCAGCCTTAAACAGCATTCATTGTTCATCTGCAAGGTTTCGCTCCTCTACTCCAGGTTCCGTCTGTGTACTTTCGCCAATTCGTTTCTCCGCGTTATCAGTTCATACAATCACAATACTGTTATACAGCTCTGATGAAATCCTTATGGACTATTCGACTCGGTTCTCTGCGTGCATTCGATCCACCATTCGGAACATAGATAAACACCTTACCCCATAATACAGAGGGTTATCACGCGTTGGTTCATTGTCTACCAGTCGGGATACACAGTCAACCATATTTACATTGGTACCTCTAACTGTATACAGAGCACCATCAAACCCAACACCAGGTTTCTTAACTATCACGGATTTCAATTATCCGTCGTCAGGATGCATACATACACCAAACTTATTCAAGAAAAGCAGATATACATTCAGTCTTATATTCTGCTTGTATAGAACTGCTGATGGATTTCTGAGTTCTTCATACAGTCATTATCTGCATCCTTTGTCAGAGAGTTGCCATTGAGGACAATCAATTCAATATAATAGGATACCAGAAACATATTGCCAACACCTATTTATTATTGAGAAATGGATAACCCTAAACATCCAAAAACCTAACCCTAGGAGATGAAGCGCCAAAAATATGGGCCTTGTTTGTGTTAGGATTCTGGACACCACATATCTCCACAATGGTATGATATTGTCCACTTTGGGCCTAAGCCCTCATGGCTTTGCTTATGGGCTTTACCCCAAAAGGCCTCATACCAATGGAGATATTTGTCCATCTTTATATACCCATGATCCTCCCCACTTCTAGTCAATGTGGGACTTTGGTCGTATACCCAACAGTTTGGGTAAATTAGTACATCAATCTTCCTGAGGATGTAACTTTGGCATATGATCTCTGTTTGACCCAAAAAATACCTCATTAGAAATATCTATCCAAGGACTAAAACTTTTGATGTGAGAAACATCAAAGGAACTTTCATGTTGCTCCTTTTTTTTCAAAAAAAATTTGTTTAGGGCCTCAAAACGGCTCTGGAAGTTTAGGACCCAAAAAACTACTAAAAATAGTAAATTGTGCTACAATTAAGGAAACTAAAAAACTTAAATAAACAATCATGGGGCCCCAAGTGGAATAGGCGGGAACAATGGTGGGGCCCCAAGTGGAATAGGTGGGTGGCCACCAGTATCCACCAGGATCATTCCTCCCCCCTTAGGAAGCAATGGTCCCCATTGCGTTGAGTTCCTCCATGAGATGAGGAAACTTTTGCTAAACTTGGTCCCTGGTGAACCATTCCTCGGTGTAGGTGTTGGCCAGCTTTGACAATCGGATACAGTTGGATCTTTAGCTAGCGAGTATTCTTGATTTTCATGTCCATGATATGATCCATAGTGGCCTATTCCATGTAGTCTGGGTTTAACTCTATTAATGTGAGTTGTTTTGTAATGGCGGAGGTGTCCAGTAGAGGGTGGAAGTAGGGTTAAAGGCAGTCCACATTGAACACTAGGTGCAGATCAAGGAATGGTGGAATATTGAGCTTGAAGGAATTTCCCCTTATAGCCTTGATGATGGTGTACAGCCCATATCAGACTGGGCGAAGCTTGTAGTGGGGTCCAGTGAGGCTCTCCTTCTGCAAATGTAGCCACACTTTGTCGCCCACCTGGAATTTGTGTGGCACCTAATGTTGATCATTTCATTTCTTGTACTTACCATTGGCTCTGTCCAGTATGTCATGAACCTGTTGGATTATGTGCTAAATTTTCTCAATGAATTGGTTTTCCTTTTAACCTTCAGACTCGACATGAGCCGAATCGGCCTAAGTAGCTGCAAATGGCATGGCTACCTCAATGGGACATAGTGGCTGCAATCCCAAGCCCACCTAAAAGGGGATGTGGCCGGTTGAGCTATGGAGAGCCCATTTATAACTATGTTTTTCATAGGGAATGATTTCATCCCATGTGCGTGGATGCTTTGAATTTTACATGCGCAGGATGTGTACGATCATCCTGTTGATGACCTCTATCTGGACATCAGTTTGGGATGGAAATATGTGGACTTAGTGAGCTTGGTGTCCAGCATTGACCAAAGGTTGGACCAAAATGTGTTGAGGAAACTGTTATCCCAATCTAAGATGATAGACTCTGGGATCCCAAAGTGCACCCACACTCGTTCAAAGAAGAGTTTAGCAGTGGCTTATGCTGTGATATTCTTCTTGCAGGCCGCCATAATGGCCATATTTGAGAATTTATCAAGGAACATGAAAACACAATCATTTCCATGCTTAGTAGAAGGATGGCCCGACATGTAATCCATGGACATGGATTCCCAAGGTCAACTAGGGGTAGGTAGCGGAGTATAGAGCCCTTGCTTCTTGATGGTTAGATTGGCAATAGCACAAGCAGTGCAGGATCTGATGTAATTTACGAAATCCTGTCGAAGGTTTGACCAATAGAAATACTTTTGTAGTACTGCCATTGTTTTATCGACCTCGAAATGCCCAGTGACCCGACTGTAGTGCACTTCCCAAATAATCTTGGCATGCTCGCTTGAATGAAAAAAAAGGTGTCCCATGTGACATAGCGTTGCATCCTGGAGGTGAAAATTTGGAACTTGCCTACCATCCAAGTGTGTCTTGTATGTGTGGCCAAATTCTAGATCGCTCTTGTAGAGAAGTGGCCAATCAGAAGTCTCGTGCCCACAAGAGTTGAGAATGGTGGTTAGCACCACGATCAGTGATTGGTTGAGGCAATCTGCAACATTATTAGTGCTTCCCTTCTTGCACTTGATGTTAAAATGAAACTGTTTCAGATATGTGTACCACTTCTGATAGTGATCGTCCTACAACTTCCCTTGCTTCTGTATGAACTGCAGGGGTCGATGGTCTGTGTGGATGATCGTTTCCTTCCCAAAAATGTAATGCTTCCATTGTTGAGAAGCCTGCACAATGGAATACATTTATTTGTCATAAGTGGGATACTTGAAGACTGTGTCGGATAGTGTCTAACTATGATATGCCATTGGATGCCCCTGTTGAGTAAGAACTTCCCCAATAGCATAGTCAGAGGCATCTGTCTCGATCTCAAATGGTTGTTGCAAGTCTAGTAATGTGAGCACTGGGGTAGAGCAGAGGCGATGTTTCAATTCTATGAGCGCCTTCTATTGAGATTCATACCAAAATAATTTTTCTTTCGCTCCTCCCTTGGTGACTTGACTCAAGGGCTAAGTGATATGAGAGAATCCCAACACAAACCTACAATAGAAATTAGCAAGACCAAGAAAGTTGCAAAGCTCTGTTAGAGTGGTTATGGCTGGTCAATACCGAATGACTTAGATATTGGTTGGATCCACATGTACCCCCCACTTATCAATAATGTACCCCAAATGTTGAACCTCAGTCATGCCAAAAGTGCACTTATCCAAATTGGCACACAACTTGTGTTGTCACAGTGTTTTGAGGACCTGTCGAATGTGGTGGAGGTGCTCTTCCCAAGTCTGGTTGAAGATCAGGATGTCATCCAAGTACACTACTACAAATGAGTTGGTGAATGGCAGTTTGATTTCATCCATCAGCCTCATGAAGGTTTTGGGAGCATTCGTGAACCCAAAAGGCATGACCAACCATTCAAAAAGGCCCTCCTTGGCTTTGAAGGCAATCTTCCACATATCGGAGGGCTCAATTTGTACCTGGTGATGCCTGGACTTCAAGTCGATCTTACTGAAATATTTTTCCCCTTTGAGTTTGTCCAGAAGGTCATCAATCAGTGGGATCATGTATCTATTCTGGGCAATGATCTTTTTTAGCGCCTAATAGACAATACAGAGTCTCCAAGTCTCATCCTTCTTCTGCACCAACACAATTGGGCTCCCACAGGGAGATGAACTTGACCAGATGTGACCTTGATGCAACAGCTCCTGAATATGCCTCTTGATTTCATCATTATCTAGAATAAAGCGCTGATAGAATGGTCCATTGGGAAGCGACACACCTGGGCTCAGATCAATGGGTTTTTGACCTCACAGTGCAGAGGCACCCTTGCGGGTGAGGTGAAGATGTCATCGTACTCCTCCATGACCTTGTTCATTTTATTTTTTCATGTGGAGGAGCCCTATCTGGAGGACGTGGCCACAATATTCTTCTTTCCCTGAGGGCGGATCATCAAGAAAAAAAATTTACCGGTTTTGGAAATGAGCTTACTGCATTGTTTTGTAGTAACCAAAGAGATAGTGACAGATAGTGGTACCTATGGTATGATGTACGACTTATTTCCCAAAGTAACAGTAACAGCGAAGCAAGGACTCATACACAGCATGTCACTTCCACAATTATGGTTGGCTTAATAATACATTACAAGCATCAAGAGGAGCAATGTCACTTAATACCTCATTCGTGAAAGGATTGATGTTGTAGGGAAGGTGGCAATGTTGGCTGACGCAGAGATCCCATCCTTGGTGAAACCACCCGATGGTGTATGGTTGTGGGTGTGTTATGGTTGGAAATCCCAACCGCTTCATGACCTCTGCTGAAATGAGGTTCTTTTGGCTCCCATTGTTGATAATGAACTATAGTGGGGAACCCTTTACCCACATCTGGGAGTGGAAGAGACACTCCTCCTCCTCTAGATCTTTCGTTTCCTCCTTTTGGATCTTCGTGGTGGCAAGGTGGCATTGGGCTCTACGTCGATAATCTGCTTCCCTTTTCCATTCCCCTTTTCGGGTTCTGATTTAGAGTCGGAGCATGCATCTGATTCAAAAGCCTTCATCTTGGCCACTAGTGACTTCTTGGCCCGAAACTCACTTGTGTTGTGAGTGGAGCTCTTATGGAACTCACACCACTTTCTTGTGTCCTTCTTCGGCTTCACGATGTTGTTCTTTTCTTTCAGATTTGGAAAGTTGTATTGGGCCACCATGCCTTGGATTTGTCCTTTTTTTTGCAGTTTGGGGGCACCTTTCCCTTGCTTTTGATTCGCAGATCCAAAGTCTTGCTTCTTCTATTTGAATTTATGCTCTATCTTGGCAGCATAATAGTATGTCGTACCAAGGGAGGAGATGTCGAGGAACTCCATTTCCTCCTGAATGTATCTATACATACAATTGCGGTACTTTAGCACCAAATATTTCTCCAAATCTTTGATACCCAACTTTGTGCATAGGGTATGGAACAGGTTTGTCAGCTCATGCACATCTTGATCCCTTTGTTGTCGCAGCGTAGTCCATTGTATGTAATTGTCCTCATAGCTCCCCACGGGGTAATAATGTTCCTTGATGGTGTCTCAGAAATAATTCCAAGTGGGTAGGGCCGAAAAAAGAGAGGGTTCCCCCTCATCCTGTTTCTCACAGTAGGTTTCCCACCAATCCTTGACATGGGCGACGGCTTTGAGTAGTGCATAAATAATCTTCTCTCGGTCGGAAAAGTCATGAACCAAGAAATATCCTTCTAATAGATTCAACCATTTATCTACGGTGTCTGCATCCATTTGGTCCTTAAATATGGGAATGTCAAAGTTTACTTTTACCTTAAAAGGAGTGGCGCCTCCAGAGTGATTGTTGGATGTAGATGTGCCACTAGTGGACAGTCGTTGAAGGATCTAGGAAAACTTATCCATCATCGTGTTCCTTTGTTTCTCAAGGGCCTCCTCGAGCAATATTTTGATAGGATCTCCTGCTCCCTCATATTTATTTTCTTCCCCCATGGGCAGTTGTCGGGGTTTGTGAGGTTGATCTTGCAAAGGTTCAACCAGATCAAGCCCTGACTCCTTATACCCTGACCTCCTTGGGGACATGCAAAAAAGGATCGAGAAAGATCAGACAGCTTTGATACCACTAATCTAAATTTATGCAGGAACACAATGAAATACATAAATACACATAAAATCATAGATGCAACAGAAATAAAACTTCATTTCATTAATAACAAATAACTGAAATATGCTTACAAACATAATGGAAATAAACTAGCTAGGGCGCTCGTAGTTTATCTCTGAGAAGAGATGTGGAAGCTACAGGCCTCTAAACTGTGTTACAATGAGGCTCGAGGGCCTATTTATTATTGAGAAATAATGAATAACCCTAAACATCCAAAAACCTAACCCTAAGAGATGAAGCGCCAAAATTATGGGCCCTGTTTAGGTAACTTGGTACATCAATATTCCCGAGGACGTAACTTTGGCATACTATCTCTGTTTGAAGTGCACAATACCTCATTAGAAATATCTATCCAAGGACTACAACTTTCGATGTGAGAAACATCAAAGGAAATTCCATTTTGGTCCTAGTTTTTCCAAAAAAAAAACGTCGTTTAGGGCCTCAAAACGGCTCCAAAAGTTCAGGACCCAAAAAACTACTAAAAATAGTAAACTATGCTATGATTAAGGAAACTAAAAATCTAAAAGAAACAATGGTGGGGCCCCAAGTGATTAGGCAGGTGGCCACCAATTGTAATATCCCAAATTGGGAATAGCTACACTATTGGGAATAATATGAGTTATTACCAGTGTGGAGCTTCAGCAAATCATGAGCATGGCAATGTAGAGCGGCTCATTAGATGTCTAATAACATCATACTAGCAGATGATAGAACCTCAGCAAGAATATGATCTATATTCTCTTTCCCGGATGGGAAAATGCAGCAATATAGAGCATAAAACAACTATATTCAGAAAATAATGCTATATAAGTGAGAAAGGGGACCTGGATCCCTTATTAGACATGATGTATAGCTCACATGCAGAATTTGAGGTGAAAAAAATCACTCTTGCTCATATAAACAGATCTCCCAAGCCTATGCAGCTAAAATAAGCCAAAACCCCATTGCCTAACTCATGCAGCAACTACTGAAGCAAGGACTGCGTTATTCTAATGAGGGTTTCTATAGTAAATGATGAAAGAAGTCTGATATAGAGTTTACATTAATCACATAGCAAATAAATGGAGGTTTAATAACTTATACAGTAGAGACAAGACTCCCAGCAAAGGTTTCTGAAAAAATGCATGAATAAAAAGCAACACTGTAGAAAATAACATAGTTGTTGCAACTCTGTATTAATCCTGACTGAATAAATCATAAAATGGCTGAATAATATAGAAAATGGCCAAAGGCCTCTCTAATAGAGCTCTCGGAGGGAAATAAGCACCTCCTCCTCAAAGACTAGCATAAAATCAAAGGGTGGAGCTTTGCTGCTGCTATCCCTGCATAAAGGACACAGTTTTCTGAATGAGACTGCGTTGTGGCTAAGTGTGGATGAATGGTCCCAAGCCAAATGCTGAAATGAAGCTCAAATCACTCCCCTTTGATCCCTTAAGCAAATTGATCCAAAGAGGGGATGGAATTCCCGCACAGGAATTCCTTGCACTAAGCAGTGCAGTAACTCCAGCTAAACAGTTGAAGCATGCAAGTGGTCACAAGACCAAAATAGCTGAATACATGAATGAATTACCTTTGATGCTATGCCTTCCTTTTATATTTTGTGAGCCTCTTCACCCCGGACCCCACACAATGTTGAGGTGACTTCCTCATGAAGCTTCCTCTTTCAAAACTATGTTTCCCTAGCTAGCCTCCCTCCTCTTTGTAGCAGTGTTGTTGACTTGGTCAACTGGAACTAATCCACCTGCAATGCCTCTATTCACACTAAGGGATCTTCAATCTGGTTCTCATATGTGTGTCTAGGCTGATCCTTGTTCACATTGAGCTAGTTTACTTGAGTGTTTCTTCCTCCTCAAGAATGGATGTTGACTTAGTCAAACTTGACTATGTCTCCATCTAATTTTCCCTTGTTCACACTTGGAAGTGTAAAAATAGCTGCTAAGCTGATATCCTTCCTTAATAAGGTGGAATTTATTCATATTTTATTATTCATGGGCCTCCTTTCCCATTTATTCCTCTCCTAGGTGAAAGCATCAAAATCTAATATTCCAATTTGCTTGTTTGCAAATTTTGGAATATTACAGTCCTCCCCTCCCAAAGGTTGCTTGTCCTCAGCATCAAATGCAAGGATAGGACTAAAGAGAATCCTCTCCTCCCCTATAACACCCTCATAAGATGAAGTCTCCCTAGGATCAAGGTGTTGCATCATCAATATATCTCCAAGTTGCTCCTCCCAAGTGTGTAAGCTATCTAAATAGCTGACATTATGTGACAGTGAAACATCTATGGAAGCAAAAATGGGTTGTTTTAAGGTCCTCTTGAAGCATGAGGGCTGATATAAATTGGGATCCATCATCCCCATTGGATACTCTCCTCCCCAAGCTATCAACCAAACAAACTGATTCACCCTCCAAAATGGTAACTCATGCAAATCATCCTCCACCTGAAGCTCCGGCAAAGTAGGTGGGCTGAAATCTTGGACATGGTAGACATAGTAGCCTACCCCACGCTGCTCTCCTCTCCACTTAAGATAAGTGTAGATATTTTTCTGATCTTGGGCTGCAATAATGTTTCCCTCCAATGGCAAGAAGGAAACTAGACCTCCAAAAGTCCCTTTTCCAGCGCTGTGAATCAAGCTGGCCCAAACCATCTCATACATGATGGATAATAAATCACCATCATATGGTACCCCATCCATCTCATGGCCCTCCTCATTAATAAACAAATATGTTGTTGTAGAGGCCATATTCCTTTCCATGCTCCCCTTAGAGCATGCAATGCAGAAAGTGTGGGGATGCTCCTCCCCTAAGAACACACCCACTCCATGTGTTCCTCCTCCAATCATGCTCCTCATAAAATCAAGAATAAGATTAGCAAATAGGATCATGATCAGCATCATAATTACAGTAAGACTAAGGGTTTTATGTGGTGCTGGAAGGTACCAACAGTCTCCCAAGTGGTCACAGCGCAGTCTTCCCCACTGCAGCTTCAGACAATAGCATGGCAAGTTGTTTCTTGATAGATGGCTAGTTGTGTAAGTCTTCACATCTACCAGCAAGTAGTAAATGGCTGAGTGTATCAATTGAGCATACAAGAAGTAACAAGACACTTGCCCCAAATCATGCAATAGATGGTTTTCTCCATCATAGTAGCTGGCCAAAAATGGTCCATGGAGCCTAAAGTGAAATTTTCCCCTTTGTAGAGCAATGCACTGCAAGGAAATGGTAAGAGTATACAAATATAGTGTTGAACAATCAATAAGTGCAATAACAGAGTTCTTACCATGTGATGGAAGCAAGATAGTGACAAGATCCATAGATGAATCCTCCATAGTGGTATGGCATACCCATCTGAAGAGGAATGAGCCACATGCTCCATGAAGATCCTCCTTCTTATGCTTGGACACCCAAGTCAAGGAGAACATACCATAGTAACCAGTGAGTCCATCCACCACTCTCTCAATCTCATCTCCTCTATGCTCACCAAGTGCATCAAATATGAAGTGATCCTGGGAACACCTCATCAACAAGCTCATGCTCCAAAGTGACAGCGTTGTTGGCCTATGCAAATAATCTCCTGCCAACTTATAGGTCCAATCTCTGACATGTTCCATGTCAAAGACTCCTCTCATAATGTTGCCATCTCCTCCCATTGCAACATCATGCAAAATGTGAGAGCAACTCTGTCCTTGCTCTCTCTCAACCCTCCAAAGAAAAAAATGTCTTTGTTGCCCCAAAATTCCTCCATCATACAACCCATGTGGTGAAAATATCACATCATAATAATGCTCCCACACTCCTTGCCATATGATGCAAGTACCTTTCCAAGTACTCTCCTCCCACATACCCTTCGAAAAAGGATATGTTTCATGATGGCCAAACTCTCTCAAGAGTAGCCAACACGGTTTTGCCTCTTGCTGCCCTGTGTCATAGATATGAAAGTAGCTCTCCAGCTTCTTGCTCTCTATCCATATCCACCTATCCATCGATGGATGCCTCTGATCATTCTCCATCTTGGCACTCCTCCAAAAGAGGCTACCATCCTCCCATATCAGATTTTTCTCCTTGCAATTCACGGGATACTGAAATGAAACTCCTTAGAGACCTCTAAGAAAATATCTCTCATCAATGATTATCCTAAACCCATGAGGATCCAAGTGGCTTGAAGGCAAAGCCTCCTTGCTGCTACTTCATGATAGCGCTGTAACCCTCCTCCAAGGTGTTCTGGCTATCTCAATTTTCTCCTGCATGAATTTGTTTGGAACAAAGTTCACTCCATCCTCCAAGAATTCACACTCCAACCTCAAGGATTGTGTGTAACTCATTAGTGATATATGAGGTTGATGGTTCAAATCTCCCTTGAACCCTTCAGGCTTGCACAGCGCAATGCAATCTTGCTGCTCTACCTTAGCAACAATGTTTGATCCTGGGCCATATGAAAGCATATTTCCACCATTCTTAGAAAGATTTGCTGCAATAAGTAAAAGTGAAAATCTTCCCATACCTTGGTGAGATGTGGGAACCTCTTGTAGATTTGCAAAGGCTCCTCCATCCAATGTAATGGCTGCCCCAACTAATGACGTAGAAAGCTTCTCTTCCAAGGCTGTGACAGCACTGGTACTTGTCTCTTCCCATGGTGGTCTGGACCCTTTCTCCTCTGATCTCTCTCCATCAAAAGTTCTGATCAGCTCTTGATTGAACTCAGAAAAATAAGCCACTCTTGTGTGGTTCAAGTGACTGCACCACCAAGCATTGGCTTCACCCTCCAGGTGCAGTGCTACAACTTTTGTTGCCTCCCTCTCTATCATTGGATGAAGTAGGAAGAATTCCTCAAGCTTCCTTGCCCAAGCTCTTGCTGTAGTTGACCCATCAAATTTAGACAATAGAAATCTATTGCCTTTAATCTCGCCTTTGCTGCAAGGTCTTCTCTCTTCTCTCAGTTGAACAAACTTAGGAAAATCTAGGGTCTCTTTGAAAGCCCTAGGTTGGCACTTGTATTCTGCCAAATATCCACTTAGGATTTCATGCTCTAAATGGTCTCCTTCCTCTCCAATTCCTCTATGAGAATAGGAAGTGCATGCATCTTATTTTGCTTCTTGAAACCTTCTAGAGATCTCACTGCAACTCTCTCCTCCTTGAAACCCTCCTGAAGTTTCAATGCATTTCTCTTCTTCTTTCTTCTTGGATCTGAAAATGGATGAGAGTAAGCTCATCCTCTCCATCATTTTTTTCTCCTCTTCTTCTTATCTTCTAATTGGATATGAAATCCACAGGCTGATCCAAGATGGCAGCTTTGATACCACTGTAATATCCCAAATTGGGAACAACTACACTATTGGGAATAATCTGAGTTATTACCAATGTGGAGCTTCAAGAAATAATGATCATGGCAATGTAGATAAGCTCATTATATTTCCAATAACATCATACCAGTAGATGATAGAACCTCAGCAAGAATATGATCTATATTCTCTTTCCCGGATGGGGAAATGCAGCAATATAAAGCATAAAACAACTGTATTCAGGAAATAACGCTATATAAGTGAGAAAGGGGAATTGGAACCCTTATTAGACATGATTTATATCTCACATGCAGAATTTGAGGTGAAAAAAATCACTCTAGCTCATATAAACAGATCTCCCAAGTCTATGCAGCTAAAATAATCCAAAACCCCATAGCCTAACTCATGCAGCAACTACTGAAGCAAGGACTGCGTTATTCTAATGAGGGTTTCTACAGTAAATGTTGAAATAAGTCTGATATATAGTTTACATTAATCACATAGCAAAGAAATGGAGGTTTAATCACTTATACAGTAGAGACAAGACTCCCAGCAAAGGTTTCCAGCAAAATGCATGAATAAAAAGAAACAATGTAGAAAATAACGTAGTTTTTGCAAATATGTATTAATCCTGACTGAATAAATCATACAATGGCTGAATAATACAGAAAATGGCCAAAGGCCTCTCTAATAGAGCTCTCGGAGGGAAATAAGCATCTCCTCCTCAAAGACTAGCATAAAATCAAAGGGTGCAGCTTTGTTGCTGTTGCCCCTGCATAAAGGTTACAGTTTTCTGAAGGAGACTACACTGTGGCTGAGTGTGGATGAATGGACCCAAGCCAAATGCTGAAATGAAGCTCAAATCACTCCCCTTTAATCCCTTAAGCAAGCTGATCCACAGAGGGGATGGAATTCCCACACAGAAATTCCTTGCACTAAGCAGTGCAGCAACTCCGGCTAAACAGTTGAAGCATGTAAGTGGTCACAAGACCAAAATAGTTGAATACATGAATGAATTCCCTTTGATGCTATGCCTTCCTTTTATCTTTGGTGAGCCTCCTCACCCCGGACCCCACACAATGTTGAGGTGACTTCCTCATGAAGGGCTAGCCTCCCTCCTCTTTGTAGCATCGCTGTTGACTTGGTCAACTGGAACTAATCCACCTACAATTCCTTTGTTCACACTAAGGGATCTTCAATCCGGTTCTCATATGTGTGTCTAGGCTAATCCTTGTTCACATTGAGCTAGTTTACTTGAGTGTTTCTTCCTCCTCAAGAATGGATGTTGACTTAGTCAAACTTGACTATGTCTCCATCTAATTTGCCTTTGTTCACACTTGTAAGTGTAAAACCAGTTGCTAAGGTGATCTCCTTCCTTACTAAGGTGGAATTTATTCATGGGCCTCATTTCCCATTTATTCCTCTCCTAGGTGAAAGCATTAAAATCTAATATTCCAATTTGCTTGTTTGCAAATTTTGGAATATTACACAAATATCCACCTGGATCATGTGGTGGCACCACGTTGTGCCCTCTAGTTTCCCCAATCCTTCTTGTATTTCTTCTAGCCATGGTTCACCAATGAATTTGGCCACAATTTAACACGATTTTACTTATAATATAACACCAATAAATAAAAATTATAACCAACGTTGTGCACTCTAGTTTCCCCACTACTGGTATTTCTTCTAGCCATGGTTCACCAATGAATCGGGCCACAATTTAACACGATTTTCCTTATAAGATAAAACCAATCAAATAAAAATTATAACCAACCTAAGTGGTTATATAATTTATTGCTATTATTATATACTTCCAAAGTAACAATTTATGCATTTATAAGTTCTTGATGATTTAATTCACCTATTAATTTCAAACATTCCTATAAGATTTAATCATAATGATGCAAAAGCTAACTCATCATAGTAGGCTTAGACTACATTATGTCATGTAAATGATAAAGGTGGTTGGTAACATTATTATAACATAAACTGAATTATCATTAATAAAGAGAGGGAATAAATTTCTAATTGTTTTATTATTTCAATAATGGAAGTAAAACTCTAATATTAATAATATGCACATATAAACATCAAGTATAAGGAAAAGTGTTAATAATGAAAAAATATATAAGAATAAATTTCATTATTTATATGGGAAAATAATTAAATAATTAAATGAATGTAATGATTCTGAAAATTTTAAATTAGTACAATCATGTAATTGAGATGGTTGGAATGTCATAGGAATTACTGCAAGAGTTACTTGGGACATTTTTCCCTTAAACAACCTACCAAGAGTTATTACCCACCATTTTTTTTGAAATCCTTTGCATAAATTAACTCTATGAGTAAAAATGTAAATATGTAGATTTACCATAGTTAACTCTATGAGAAAAAATGTAAATATGTAGATTTACCATAGTTGTTGACAAAGTATAGTAGGTAAGATTAAAACGTTGTTAAATCCTTGTTCCTTGTTCTCTTTTCATAATTGTAAATTTGAATTGATTGATAAGTGACGATTGTTTTCTTCAATTGTAATGGGAAATGAGAAAGAATATCAAAATTTAGGAAATTCTACTGAGATTGTGTTCATATTTTATCTTTAAATTTATCTCCTCATGTTTCTTTTCTTTTCTAGAAGGAATGCCACATTTTCATGTGAATCCTAATTACCGTTCAATACAAAAATTACACATAGCAATAGGTCCTTAACCATAGTTTTAGGCTTACCATTTACAAACTTGACTTGAAATCAAAATATATTACAAATATTTAATTTCGAGTATATATATATATATATATATATATATATATATATATATATATATATATATATATATATATATATATATATATATATATATATATATATATATATAAAACTGGTTTTTCAAATACTTTAAATTGAAAATTATAAAATAAAATGTATTTAGTTAAAACTTCAATAGCCTTCTTACATTCTCATGTTGATTCGATGAATATGGACCAAAAGTATATATTTTAATATGACTATTTCTGCATATGACACTTGGTTAAATAAATTTTCCTAAAGAGTTAATCCTACCTACATTAACTCTTGCTAACATTTATATACTATTTCTACCTTTCTTAAACTCAACTAGTGTCAGAAAATCACATTTATGAAAGTCATGCCAAGAATGACAAAGATTCTCCATGGAGACTTGATCTCAATCATTATTAGTGTCAAAATTGACCAAATGGAGTGTAAAATCTTCATTTTGTTTACATTCTTATTAGGATATTCATTTCTTACTGAATCTAGCAAGATAAGTAGTTGTAAATAGACATGTGTAAGTTCTAAAATCTTGAAAATATTCCAAGAAATGGGCTAGAAATCGTTCCGAGGACAATCCATAATTATGCCAATGTGGTTCTTATTGTTCCTTTAGTCCATTCCAAGAAAAAATACAGACAGTTCTGCAACGTAAACACAGAATCTGGCTCAACTCAAGACTTACCATAAGCATAATTTTCCTATTACACAAGCCAATTCTCTTGCTTGTTTCCACTTGGATTACCAATAATCCCCACAAGAACATGATCCATCCTTGAAATGGTGAAAACGGTTAGCATCTCGTACAACAATATCTCGCCCAATAATCTTGGAAATTAGCTTGATTGCTGAGTGGCAATCACCAGGCACTAGAAGATTCTTTATAACCCAAATAAGCATCCTAGGAGGTGTGTTAATAAGACCAAATGCACTCGCCAACTTCTCATTGTGGTGACCAAGAATGTGTTCCTTTTTTCTCCTCCTCAACATCATTCAATTATTTTATCATTATCATTATTATAAGTTCTTTTATCACTTTATTTTTTATAAGTTTATGAGAAGACATCACTCAATACAACCACTTATAATTTTGTGAGTTACGTGAAGCTCGTGAAGCTCGTGAAGCTCGTTAAATGGACAGAATTCATAAACGTGTGTAGTGGAGGAGCAACAAATAGCAAATATTATGATTCATCAAGCATGAAGTATTTTAATGCAATAAGAAATATCATGTTTTCTCCTTCACCCATCAAGGTAAAGTAATGTAAACTGAAGTAAAGAATTTATTAAAACAAGAATAACTCATAATAATTAAATTTATTGACTTCAGTTAACTACAGTTAACTAAATCTGGAGTAATTGGAGTAATTGGTTATTACCTTAAATAGTAATTTAAGAACTACACTTAACTAGATCTAGACTAGATTTGGAGTAATCAGTTGTTACCTTAAATAGTAATTTAAGAACTACACTTAATTAGATATGGACTAGATCTGAAGTAATTGGTGTTTACAACCTTAAATATTAATTTAAGAACTACACTTAACTATATCTGGAGTATTTGGTTGTTTACATGATCTTAATAATTTAATTCAAATCAAAATTTTAACTAGATGTGTCTGGAATTGGCTCCTCCCCACCTCCTGTGAATCACTTTACTTGGTGGATACGACATCCCATAAGAAAACTCTTGTGAATCACTTTACTTGGTGGATACGGAATTCCATAAGAAACATACATATATTCATGGTTTCCCTTTCTATAAGGGTTTGCGCTCATTTTATTCATCTATCTCTGTTGGGTTCGTTGTATTTTGTGAGTGGATACTAAATTCTCTTATGAGCCTTATCATCCTTAGGCAATGGCCAAGTATAACCAAAGCAAGTGAATTCTATATTTTCCTATGACCACATTGTGACTCTCGTTGATCCTATTTTTATTAATTGATGCAATGAAGAAACATTTAAATGCATTTCTAATTTAGGAGCACTCACCTTCAGATGGATCAAGACTCTTTCTGAAACTAAATGTAGCATCAAGGAGTTCTGAATAATTGTCATGGAAGAAAATCTCTATGTTAGAATGGCATCAAATATTTTACTCTAAGACTCTTGTTGCTTAAGTGTGTATGTGGTTGTCACTATTGGAAGAGCACGCATGAAAGACATGCCCAGAGGCTTGGTATACAAATGGTTTATTCTTATGAACAATAAACAATTCAATGTTAAATTTCTATGTGA
Organism: Pinus albicaulis; assembly: GCA_034641835.2. Lineage (NCBI taxonomy): Eukaryota > Viridiplantae > Streptophyta > Pinopsida > Pinales > Pinaceae > Pinus > Pinus albicaulis. Next base: position 37,014,017 of record CM076574.1, read on the forward strand.
CTAGGATAATCAAAAGTTGAATTTTGTGGTGGATCTGGACATGCATAGAATACTTTGAAGGCTGATCAATTCATTGTCACAAAGGAATGTGTAGGGAAATATAGCAATCAATATTCTTTGAGTTATCCAAACCACATTTGGGTGAGCATGATGAGGGTTTTCTTATGCACACCAAAATAGGAAACACGAGCTAACATTGGAATTATAACGAAGGTCAGTTGACTCTGGTGTTGTCTTTGTTTGAAGGCAAGGATCGATTTGTAGATTAGTTGTATCATAATTTTGAGTTTAAGCATTGCTTTGGCTTTTGTGCTGCTAGTAATGGGCCCCTTACCTATAAGTAGCTTCCCTCTTACAACAGGCATTATTTTTTTCCAGACAATTTTGTGAGAAGTCATGAGCCCTGAAGGCTCCTTTCTTCATTTCCTTGAGGAGGGTTTTCAAAAAAAAAATTGTGAAGAAATTGAAGCACAAATTTTGTTGAAGGTTTATCTAACTCATTTATTTTGCAGGCCCCTGAAAATTTATTTTGAGGTAGCCGCAACCTTTTTTTTTAATATGCAATTTTTTTTTTAAACGAGAATTCATAGTGGCACTTACGGAAAGTAAGTTTCAAAGGGTCCATAGGTCCTAGAGTCTGAACCTAAGCTCTGATACCAAGTGTAGGGAACAACCCTATATTTTACTAGACCAACCTTATGCTTTATTTTTATTTAGGAGATAATGCAGTAAAATAGGAATTAAACCATAACCATACAAAGTTGGAAACTCAAAAAAATTAATCACTTATATCAAGGATCCATGAATTTAAATTCATTACAAATACATCTATTTTACATGTTAATTATAGGCACAACGAATTCATATAAAAAAAATTATAAATAACATAGGTACCGTTCACCCGGAGACGAGGTTCAATCTTGACTTGCCGCTACTTGAACTCCTTTGTTGACATCTACCTCCAAGCATGAATGTTGACGTGCTTAATCTGAATGTAATGACCCACCGGTTGACCTCCCAGCCTACTCCTTGGGTACTCTTCTTTCCCACAAACCCCCGAGCTGCAATGGGGTTGTACAATGAAGGAAGCTTGCTAGCTGATAGAGGTGAGCACTCCTTGGCTAAAGAGTCCCCTCTCTAAATTCCTCTACCTAACCAAACTCAACTATAGCTTGTAACCACTCACAAAGACATAATCTCCTCCATCCAACCATAAGGTAAGAAAAAGTCACTTTCCCTTGGCTTTCCCATTTTTTTATAGAAAACTTCATAGGTGACACTTGGCATTTCATGCATAATTAATTATTTTTATTAATCCAAAATTTGATTATTCACCCACCCATGTGTCACTCTCTCACCAAGACTCTAAAAAAATCATTTACTTAAATATTAATTTAAACTAGTATTTTCCTCACCCCAACAAGACTTCCTATTTCTTCTCCTAGTCGTCTCTTGATCCCCCCTTTCCTACTCCTTAATTTGTGTTTATTACTGAAGTTAACTGATAAGTCCCAGATTTGGTCCCCTAAATACCTCCTAATTTAACTCAATTTTCCTCTTAGATGGATATTCTTATGTTGGCTCTTGCCACATGGAGGTTCTCTAAGTTTCTCCAATTTTAATTTATTAATCTTATTTTAATTCACTACCCTCTTCTCTTACTGAAGTTTTTAACTATTTTATGATTAATATTTATAATTAACCATATGTACCTCTTTCCCCCTTTTTCCTAATTAAGTTACTTATGTACATTATCCACTTAATATTTTTTTCAACTTGGAAAGGGGTAGAGTTTTTAAGGTAAAATATTTTATTTCTTCCTTTACCCTAAGTTGTATTCTTGATTTAATTTCCTAGGTTCTAACATCATATACCACTTGATATGAATTAGTAGGATTTTCATATACTGATTATATTTATCAGTTTCTTTAATGATGCCGAGGGTGTCAAGTTGGTCATGCCCTTCAATAACTTCCCTTCGAAGTTCCAAGGGTTCCATTCCTAACAACTTATTTGTGATGCTAAGGGTGCCAAGTCTGTCATGCCCTTCAAGAAATTCTCTTGAAGTTCCAAGGGTGCCACACCACTTTCCCTTCAAGAATCCAGTGGCTACAAGGGGAAAGTATAAGTGCAATACCAGAAACCGCTATCATCTTGTAAGTCACCTACTATAGTGAGAATAATGGTGTTAGGGATCAACGAATACGCCTTGATGCGCGCCCCCCAGAAAATCCTCATGAGCGGCCCAAATTTGGGTCTTGCCCCCATGAAATCGTGATCTTCAAGGTGAAGGTGTTTTGACCTTTCCAGCCTAAGTCACATCGGGAGTGCTAGTAGGTGAGATCAGTGACACAGTCCCACCCCTCCCGTGTTGTTCCATCCAATTGTACAACCCCATCACCCATATGTGAGTCATTCGTCCAAGCAACTAACATGTTCCTACAACCACCGACATATCATTAGAGTATATAAATAGAAAGTTTGAAACTAGACTTAGAATTTCAAAGAAAAAAAATTAATTTCTATCAAACCAAATTTCGTCAACTCATCATATGCGAGTGCCTCTCGTGGTTTCCTGTCATAATCAATAATCATCAGTAACAAAGTTTCTTAGTGTTAGTCATTATCATAATAGCAACATCAACATGACCTAGTCATTCACATTGTTGTTCATTGTGAATCGGAACTAATGTAAGTAGCTAACATAGGGGACACATCCATCATGGTTATCATAATCATAGTATAAATGGGAAACAAACATATCCATCAAATCCATCATCATCACAACATCAATAGAAAACATACCCATCCATCAAATTTATCATCATCGTGATATCAATAGACAACATGCATATCCATTAATATTGCAATCATATCAATAGATAACATACATAACCATTAATTTTATCATCATCATAGTCTCAATAAATAACATACATAACCATCAAATACACTAATAATAGATTCATGTGTCAAGATCATCAACCTGAGGTCCTCAAATAATAAATTGTGGGCCTTATGGCTAAATGATGTTAAAATTCATATCAATGTAGTCAACTAGAGTAGGGCACTACAAGTTCTTGGAGAACCCATTGAAGAGGACAGGGGAGCCACTATTATACTGCATTATGAGCTACTGGGATATATATCAAGAGGAATTTGTGATACAGGGGCATATGATCGAGATCACGATTTGGGACATATATTTTTTTTATGGGATTTCCACCCTTGCGGGTGGTGGGAGAGATACATCCAATGTTGCCTCATGGGAGGCATATTGGAGAGTTTGTGGATCGCCATCGTGTACCTGGTACTTGGGTAAATGACATAGGAATTCAGATACAGGACTTACAGAGGTTGGAGACATGAGCTACGGCTACAGCAGTGGTGTGGATCTTGGGTAGTCATGCCTTCCATCACATTTTTGGATGGAAAATGATGTTGGTGGAGAGTGTGTTGGTAGGGACCTACTATGGGTGGGCCCATATGTTGCTAACGTCATTGAAACATCAATTGATTCTATGTAGGTAGTGGCCCATTGATAATGTTCATTTAGGATAGTTTTAATCTCATTCTTCTTTAAGAATATCCATACCATCCATCCACATGTACAGATCCGTGATGGGTGCCCACATGAGCTAGGATGTGTCGCTCAGGCAGCTACTGTGATGAGGTGGAGGTGTTGGATTCGGATGATTTTTCTGACCTAACTTCTTTGCTCATTGGGATCATATGCCATTTTACATAGACGACTATCCATATAGTGGAATGAACTTTGTGGGATATCTTAATATGCCACTACCACTAGGATGAGCATGGGGCCCAAATGGTAAGTGATAGTTTCTGTATTTTGGTTGCATGTATAGTTTAGAAAATATGTGTATATGGTAATGATTTTCAAATTTGTGACATGCATATATAGCACCGGTGAGGGCGATAATATATACGGGGCAAGATGCAGAACCTGTGGCCACATATCAGACAAGATAGACATCACAACGGAGATTAGATAGTGATGCATTACTAGAGGACCTCCATGGTAGGTTTGACTTGCTACTGACCAATGTGACAGAGCATGGGTGGAATGAGCTAGATTACCAATATACAAATGTGTTTACCAGTATTCCCTTGGAGTGGTGAGGCATCACCAAGCGCATAGTGATGGACAGTTAGGAAATTCAAGATTTCTGAGTTAGGGGAATGGACCCATTGGCACGGGATCTGTCAAAGGATAGTGATTAGTCATAGGGGCATGTGTGCCCCCATTTTTTATGTAACATGTTGTGGGAATGTCATATTTATTTAGAGTAGTGGAATCCAAACTTTATATGATGGATATTATGATACAAATATGGTTATGCATATTTTTGTAACGATGGGGTTATCCATTTGTTGATTTTATGGATTTCTTCTTTTATATGCATGTGATAAATGCCAATTTAGAATGGTATTTGCATGGTACCTACATAGTTATTTTATGCTCTAGGAACATGAATGTATGTAATGGATTCAAATTCACATGTCAAAATATTAACTCGTTCATGTTTTCTAAATGGGACAGGATTATGCACATGATAGACTTTATTCAATTGCATGACAAGTAGTAGGGAATAAAGAAAAACATGAACGTGAAGGATTCAATGATCAAGGGAATCGTCTAAAAAACCTATCACTGCATCATATTCAACCTGGTTATTGGTGTCATATTCAATGTAGATGCCATTGGAATGGACTAACGAATGCAAAGGAGTGAAAATGGCCCAAGCTGCAAAGGCTAGATTCCTGGAGAAGCGAAACGCACCATCGGCAAAACTGATATGGGGTGTCGATGATGGATCCATATGAAAGGCACAAGAAGACAAGGAATGATATTATGGGTGATGCAACCTACCTAAATGCAGAAAAAAATAATGGCGCCTTCAAGAAAGGTATGAGGGTGGACTTTTCGATCGTATTGAGCTTTGGTGTGCTTCTTAGTCACTTCAATGGTTTTCAATGCAACACGACGATCTTCATTGGCAGCTCAAGCATGATGAGTATTTGTTCTAAGTGTTGGGTATCCGAGAGGAGTTTGAAAGCAAGGTGGAGGGAGGGTATTTCACAATCGATCAGTAAGACTTCCTCCTATCCAAAAACAAGGTGGAAAGGAGTGAACCCGATGGTATTTTTAACAGAATTTTTATAGGCCCACAATGCAAGAAATAGCATAAGATGCTAGTTGGTCTTGTGTTTATTCACCATCCTTTGAAGCGTAGTTTTAAGGATTTTACTGATAGCTTCAACTTGGCCATTTCCTTGGGGGTAATAATATGATGAATATTTGGGTTCAAAACCCAATAGTGAAGATAGTTCGCACTAGATATCATCTTCAAAGTGTCTACCATGGTCAGAAACCAATTACTTCAGAACCCCAAATCGAGCGATAACATGGTTAAAGAAGAATATGGTTGTAGTGGCTTCGGTTTTATTGAACGTGGGCATGGCTTCATCCCATTTCGTAAAATATTCGACGACCATGATAATATACTTATGGTTATTAGAAAATGGATATCGACACTCCATAAAGTCAATGGCCCATTTACTAAATGGACTGATTGCGATGATAGGATGGAGGGGAGTAGGTGGAGCTTGAGCCTTAGGGGCCTATAACTAACAATTGGGACATTATTTGACTACCTCAATGCAATCGCTAAATAGAGAAAGCCAAAACTATCTGGCATGCATGATTTTCTGAGCAGTGGCCATTCCTAAGAGATGACCCCCACAAGCACCATGCATTGAGTATTTTCTCAACTTCAACATGGGTGAGACAACGACGAAGGAAAATGGTGATACCATGACGATAAATATCGTCATCGATGAGGAGATAATGAGGGGCTTGATGTTGAATACATCATTGATAATCACGATTGAGATGGGGGGTGAATTTCTAGGTTCATAAATAGGTGACAATGTCGCCATACCAAGGATCATCCGAGGTTATAGCAAATAAGTGTTCATTTGTAAGGTCATAATTTACCGGTGGATCTGGTGCACCAGTAGGAAATTCAAAAATGAATTCATTAAGGGCTAAACCTTTCTTACTTTTGGGGGTGACAAATTACAAATCAAACTCTTAGAGGATAAAGATACAACGGGCATACTTCCAATTGATGATTCGTCGAATCAACAAAAAGGCCATGGGGTTGGAATTAGACACAACCTTGGTGGTATGCATAAGGATATAATGATTTTTTCTATGAAAGGTGTGGGGAGGTTGCCTTTGGGACAAGCCTTGTTTATATCATGAAATTTCGTGCAGATAGGAATGGCGCATTTTTTCTTTAGAATGGGAACGGGATTGGACACCCATGTGGTGATGTACTCAATGGGATAAATGAAACCAACCTACTTAAGCTTATCAATTTTGACTTTGATAGCATCAAGCTTGAAAGTATGGATAATAGTTTCCTTCTGGCGGATGGGAATGGCATCGGGCCATGTGTCGATATGGTTTTCAATATGGCAGGATTAAGTGTGGGCATCTCAAAGTAGGACCAGGTGAAGAGATCATGGAATTATTTGAATAACTTAGTGTAAGGCTCAATTTATTTAGGGGTGCATTGTGCCCCCAAGGAGATATTTTATTCAATCCCTAGTTTATTTGAAATGTTAATTTTGATGGTAGGGTATTTGTTAGCCATATTTCCTTCTTCGAAAGAATCTAGAGCAAGGATGGGGCTCTTGAACCAATCGACCTCACCATGGATGAAGTCTTTGGACTCCACAACATATTGGTCATGGGTTTGTTGTGGAAGGAAGTACACACAATGGTGCATATCATCCCAAGGATAATAAGGGGTGGTCATGGCTTCCATGATGTCTTCATCAGAATGAAATATGGGAGGACGGGAGGAAGAAGGACCACATGATGACGAAGAACTACCTAAGGAATATTCGTGAGAAACAAGGTTCACATGCGCATCATTAAAAGGGGTGGATGGATGGCTAGTACATGTGGCATCTACTGATGTTAAGACCGAAGTGTCTTCTAAAGTAGGTTCGAAAGAAGCACAATAGGAAACTCCTAAATATTTTGAATAAATTGATCCCATGGATGACGACAGGTAGAGAATAGGGGTGCAGTTATATGTCATATTGACATTAGGATGAAAGATTGTTAGGGTCCCGTGATTTGGCAGATTGGCAAGCCAAAAGATAGGGTAACATCAGACCAAGCTTTGGAGCCCTAGGACCTAGCCTTCCTGGACTCAAAGAGGGCTCTCTCTATTATGAAAAGGATGTAAACTTGTTTGCTTCTGTATATTAGATTTTAGGCTAGTTTTTAAGTATGTTTTGGTTTGTTTTAGGTTTTTTGAGGGGGAACTAATCAAAGGATAAATAGATAAAAAAAAAATCAGATCAACTGGGCTATGGGGTCGAAAAGGTCGAGACTGTCTCAAATGGTGGACAAGGTATTTTGTAGGGCCGAATTGGTCGAGATAAATGGATTCTTTGGGTGAAAGTGAAATGAGATGGACACTAAGTTTGTGAGAGACAAAGAGGTTTTAAGCATAAATAGTTTTACAGCAAACATTCATGTGGTAGGGCTAACCATTAATCACTACAAATGAAACTCAAACTGATAGATGCAGAAAATAAACAATCAGGTGATGCATAGAAGTATAAGACCCTCTAACTTTGGGAAAATCACCTTCAGAATTTTGGGAAAACAAATAAGAGAAAAAAACAACTCAATCTATGAAGAGGGAACTCCTAAACATCATATCTTGAGGTATCGGGAACTTTGAAATAAGACTACAGAGCATGGACAAAGGGAAAGATCGAAACAAGACCTCTTTGACTTAACTAAGACAATCAATACCTCAAAGAGAGATTTCAAAGATGGATTTTTTATTAGCTATGAGTAAGCAGGGTGTACCGTGAATCATACTAGGCAGCATACATAATAACCATTAATAAAACTGATAACAAATTCTTTGGGTACCAAAGAGCAATTAAGAATTCTTTGACATAACCAAGAAAGATGAAAACATAGAAGCTACAATGAATCAGGAAACTTGAGGTGCCTCCATGGGCATGTCTCAAATCTATTCTTTACCGACCTACAACAAGCAAGAAGCATGAAAACATGTATGATAAACTAAGGAAACATAATAGATAAGGAACACAATACCATTCACCAAGCCATGGAATCCTACAAATAATCCTCATTCACCATCCAAGTCAAGAAAGAGATCATCCACTTCATGAGACAAAGTATTTCTTCAAAGCTTGTAATGCTATGTATTTCTCTATAACATCAAGTTCAGCCTCTGGTTACAATGAACTCTCTTGGATTATATAGGCCAAAGAGAAAGAAACCCTCCTAGAGCATCTAGAAGGCCATTGGCCTAATACAAATATCTGATTTTGTCCTTGAGGCTTTGCAAAGCCCAAGGCACAAAATATCTTAAAAAATAGCAAGAAAATTGACTTCTAATCTCTGACATAGATTTAAAAATAGCTAAACGCACATTTGGAGGGCCACCTTCAAAAAATTGTTTTTTACGCCAAAATGTTACAAGAGCATAACAGCAGAAAGAAGCATGTATTGAAGATAACTTTTGAAGGACTTCTCGATGTCGAAACGAGGCCCGTGATAGCTTGTTGGAAAGCCCTAGATGTCTAGTTTCTGGAACTACCTAATTTTTCCCAAACTGATCCCTAAAAGTATATCAAAATGTGGATCGAGTGAAAATACCCAGGAGGATCTCATCTGCTGATATGTGAGGAAGAAAGGTGAATTTTGATTGATTTTTGCCTCTTTGGGGGACCAAAACACCTCCTTTTGATCTGAAAATTTGTGAGTAGCTGCCCCCAAATTTAATACATCCAAAAAAATGACTTTCATGAGGTGAGGATGCTCCTAGAACACATGGCAACACCTAGAAAAGTGTGCAATTATGGCCAAAAAACAAGATCATGTCAAAATTTGCTCAATTTTGGCGAGAAAAACCCTTATGGGTTCTTAGAAGCATGCAAAAAATCTGAAGCCAATATTTCAAGCCTAGATATGTCTTTTTCCACTTTTTTCACCGGGTGCCTCCTTCGGGCAGTTTTGAGCCTTTCTTGAGGAAGTTTGAGTTTTCTTCGGGCAAATTGGTTCAATTTCTTGTAATGCCCGGTCATATTTCTTTGTAAACCCAAGTATTTGTTTGTCATCTCTAATTTATCCTCCAAATTATTTTTGGCTCTTTCAAGCCATGATTCTTTATCAGTTTCTATTTCTTGGGCAAGCAATTGTGTGAGAGGATAAGATCGAACAAGGGCTGCTTCTTCTTCCTTCTGTTTCTCCAAAGCTTTCCTAAGACCCATAGTCTTAGGCATTTTTCTTACTGGCTGCTCTTCTTCCTCAATATCATCAAATTCACCCATATGCTCTTCAAGCTTGACTTGTGCTTTTTATGCTTCCCTTTGGTATTTGAATGCCCGGGCTTCATAAATTGTCATTTGCCCACTCATTTGTTTATTTTGAATTTGTAGAAAATGTATGAGGTCCTTTGACCTTTCTAGATCAATTTCTAAGTCATGTATTTGGGCTTCTCTTTTTTGCAAAATTGACTCAATAATTCTAGCTTCATCATCTCCAGCATCACTGTCTATTTGTATGATGTCAAGCTCCCTTTCTTTTTCATGACTGCTCTCCACCTATTCAAATTTTTCTTTGCCCTTGCTTTGGATATACTTCTTTGCTCGTTTTATCTTTGGCAATTCAACAATACTCTTCTTAGGAATTTTTCCTTTACTCCTTAGTTCACTAATGACATTACTAGTCACTGCTGGAGTGATTTTCTTCTTTGCATATTTGGTGTTTTTAGGCTTCACCACTTTTGGAGGAAGAGTCATGGCCCCTTGCATAGGAGAGGCAGCTAGCACATGCTCTTGGCTGTGTTGAGGAGAAGAGAGAGGAGGTTTTATCACTAGCACTTGTTCAACTTGATCTTTTACATTTTTTCCTTCATCATCACCTACTTTGCTACCCTATTCACTGTTTTCCTCACTGTTTTGAGTTTGATTAGGGCTTCCATCTTCACCTTTATCACTGTCTTGAATTAGTTGAGTGCTACCTTCATTATGACTGTCTTATTTTTCATTTTGCATGCTGCCATCATCTTCACTGTTTCCCTTAGACTCTGTGTGTGGGCTGCCACCATGGTCACTACTTTGCTAGGAGGCATTTTTTTCACTGTCCCTTTGATTGGTTTCATGAATTTGTTGAGGACTTTGGTGTTCCTCATCACTACTTCGAACATCTTCCCTTTGCTCTTCATCATCACTACCCTGCTTGGAATCTTCACTGTTCCCTTGAGCATTGTCCTCCTGATCACTGTGCTACTGATGGTCACTTTGTTTTTCATCACTGCTTTGAACATCTTCCCTTTGCTCTTCATCATCACTAGCTGTGGGTGGGTTTTCCCCATGCTCATTCTCTTTTCTCTGCTCAGGGCTGCTTTGTTCTTCATCCTTACTACTTTGTTGAGTATCACTATGTTCCTCATCACCACTAACCTCATGCCTGCCTTCATAAGACTTCTCTTTTTCACTATCAATCATGGGTGATGTTTGCCTTTGAGGGGTATATTGATTAGATGAAGGGGAGACATAGTGAGTGGAGGGTGAGGAGGATATATGAGATGGGCCATGAGATGAAGAGGCAGTAGCAAAATCTGGATGAGAAATGAAAGTCTCCCAAGACACTCCTTTCTTTTCAAGCTGGTGAAGGATGATGATTTTGATGAGAGAATGATGGAAAAGACTAGCTTTTTTCTGAGCAGGAGGTCTCTTTTGGACAAGGGAGGACATCTTGTTTATACTTTTGCAGAGGAAGAAAGGGAGATTTAGTAACTGAGTTCTTGTGAAATGCATGAGAAACCTGATGTGATAGGAATAAACTCAGGAATATCTCCCTTCATATGTTAAATACTTCATGATAACTCTCATGAGGGGGGCATAGCTGCTCAATAAGTGAGAAAAAGGAAATATAGCTTGGCAAACATCCTGATGGTCTGGTTTTAGGAAGGGTTTATAGTGATTTATATCTAGGTATGCCTGTTTGAACCACTTTTCTCCTATATATGGGATCTTGGTGGCCCTTAACACTGACCTAGGAGTGAGAACAAAATCAAGGTCTGCTAGGTGGACATGTTTTCCTTGCAGCGTTAGGGTGAACAAATGTGTCAAGGGAGGGTAATTGGTGACCTCCTAGACTTTTTTCCAAAAATCGAGGCAGCCTACCTCATGGAAGTTGAAAAGAACCGAAGGGAAGTCACTTATTTCCTGGGTTGTAATAGGCTCAAACCTTTTGTGAAATTCACCCTTGCTGGCCTTCTTCGGAGGCATAGCTTTGTTTAGGCTTTCCTTCACTCTCTTATCAAAACAGGCCTTTCAAATGAGAAAAAAATGGAACTCTTCTTTCAGCACTGTATCTCTTTCTTAACTAGAAAACAGGTTTTTTTTAATGAAATAGGCCTTTCTCCTTTTAAAACAATGTTTTTTCCATTTTCAAAAACTATGTCTGGCTTCTTAAGAAAAACAGGCCTTTCAACTGATAATGCTCCCTTTCTCAAAAACTGGGTTTTTCTCCCTACTCAACAAATAGGCCTTTTGCAACCAAACAATAAGCCCTTTCTCCTCAATCATTGTCTTGTTTTCTCTTAGTAAACATGGTGGTTTTAAGAATAAAATGTGTTTTTGCCTTCATTTGACTGTGTCTTTTTCTTAACAAAATTGATTCTTAAAACCTCTCAAACTCAAAAACTTAGGCGAAGAAAACAGTAAATACCTCTTGAAAATGCGTTGTGCGCTTTTGGAGATAATTTCACTGGGAAAAAATCCGATTTGTGGTGAGTTGGAGGTATTTTGAGCGTTGCTACGCTCCTGTGCACAGGCGCGTAGCACCTACATGCTGTTGTGGTGTTGTCGGGTCGGGCACTGGGCGCCCTCTAAACTTCGGGCGGGCCGGTTGGTCAACACACACAGACGCGTCGCACGACACTACAGGCACATCGCGTCATGTGTAAAAATCTTTGGAGAGACGCTACAGGCGTGTCACATCCTGCTACAGGCGCATCACTACCTGGTTTTTGCACTATGCTACCCGGGGTTCCAAACCATAAAAAATCCCTCCTTTTCTAAGTACAGAGTGACATGGAAAAATACCTTTTGAGGGTGTTATGGCTTTTTTGAAATGATTTTGAATGGTCGTTTCCTTCCTTTTTTGACGATTAGACACTCTACTTTTTGCCTTGGTGTTTGTAAATAAAAATGGCTTTCTCTGTTTTGTTGGAGGCTTACTTTTTTACCAATTTCTTCATCCCTTTTTGAAAGGTGTCTTTTTTTAAAGATTGAACTTTGTGTCATGAGTATACTTCTCATTGAGAGATAAAAAACAAAACATTATCATTAGGGGAATTTTGAGGTCTAAAATGGGCCTCCTAAGGAAATAATAAAATAATAGCTAAACCAATAAAATAATATTTATGAATTTTCAATTCATTTTTTGCACCACAATCCATGTAACCATAGTTAAGTTCAATTCAAAAGTTGTACTAAAATAAAATTAATAAAAAAATTGTATTGATGTGACTATAAATAAGAATGAGTTTTTCAAGAAAAAGTCATTATCATTGAACAACTAATGCAGTTGTCCTTTGTACTTAAATAAATTAAAATAAAATATAATTATAAATTTATAAATTCTTAATTATGTTATATGTTATTAATTAAAACATATATTATTTAAATTGTATAATAACATGTAATTAATATACTATATAAAAATAATATAAAATAATATAATAAATGTATAGAGATATGCATTGTTTCTTTTAAGAAATATGAAATGACAATAATATATTTTTATTCAAAAAGTGTGAAATGACATTTATTATGAGTACTTTACTTTGACTTTAAAAGTACTTAGAGCACTACCATAGTTAACCATAAGTTTTTATCCACCATTGAGAATGTGACAAGTAAGTACATTTAACTCAAACAATGCCACCTCAACCATTAGGGATGATGTCATCCCCTAAAATGTGATTGGTTCTCATAAAGTGAATTTTGATTGTACATTTTTCTTAAGAGGCCCATTTTAGACCTCAAAATTCCCCTAATGTATGTGTATTTTATGATAGTTTCTTTAAAACAAGTGTTGTGTTTGCCATTTTTTCAAAACATTGTATCTTTCAAACCTGTCTATTAATGACACCTTTTCTCAACCACAATGTTAACACTGGGAAACCTTATCATCTACTCATTTTGAAGGAGGTCATCTTACATTATAAAAAACTCATCTTCAACAGGTACAGTGTCTTCCTTTGATTATTTGAAAAAAGGCATAATTAGTAAATTGTGATCTTTTCTTATCACTTTTGAAGACCTTCAAAATAAACTGTGCCTATTTACTAACTGATTTCTCCTTTTTTTGCACGGTGTCTTCACAACAAGACCTTTTCAGCTCAGTATTTTCCCTGATGATTTTTCAACCCTCTGCTTGTTATGAAGGAGGTTTTATGCAACTGTGGTAAGTGGGCCCTCTGCTTATTTGTGAAGGAGGCCTTGTAAACATTGTGTTTTATGCCATTTCTATTTATCATTTGAGAACTAATTTTGAACAAGTTGTCTATGGGCCCTCTACTTATTATGAAGGAGGCAATGTTTGATAAACTGCATGGGTGCTTTTTTGACCTTTGTCAACCAACTGAAAAATGTCCATGAAAAAACTGTTTGTGGCTCTTTAGACAAACTATGTTTATCATTCAAAAGAGATCCTGTGCTTGTCATTCAAGGGAGGCTTCTTTAGGACTGTGAGGGGTGCCCTTTCTTATCTGGAAAGAGGTCTTTGATCTGAGAGTGCTAATCTTTGAGAAACGCTACCTGTTCCAAATCTGGGCCCTCTGAGACTGTGCCTTTACCATTTGCCTATCTTATGAAGGAGGCTTACAAAACACAGTCTTTGTGACCCTTCAAACTTACTATAAGGCCCCCTACTTATTTACTGATGGAGGTCCTTAAAACTATAAAACTTCATTCAAAATTGTGACCCCTGTCTGTTTGTTTGAAAAATACAAAATAGAAGGCAACAGTGAATCTTTGGTATTTATCCTTGATGAAATCATTTGAATCATAATGCCCTTTGATTTATGAGGACCTGTCAGTAATGTATATCCCTTTTTGCATAAAATCACTCTGCAAATTTCAGGAGCAAATAATGTGCTTTGTAAATGGTGAGCACTCGCTATTATGCATCTTTGAAACAACTCTTTTCCCTTGACTGTGTTTTCAAGGTTGCAGTGAAATTGTTTGTGACAGTCTTTCAAAGTTTAGTTCATGATAAAGTATAAGAAGAAGCTATCCTTCTTATACCTTCACTATGATGCCTAAATTGATTTAAATCTCTTTTTGCGAGAAGACTATCATTGTTGGTTGTATAAGGCTGATTTGTAGGTCTGGCCACAATCTGCACTTTCTCTGACTTCCATAGTAAACTGACACAGTATGAGACTTTATCCTGAGGTGCTCTTTTATGTCAAAGACTGTTGCTTTTACCTACAAAAAATGATTTTCAGGGCTAGTTCACCCTTTGGATTTGAAACCATGTAGACCTTACTTACTGTAATTCATATGATTTATGATGGAAAACTACTTCAGCATGAGAGACCTGTTTGCATTAGTTCTCTTGCTCTCCTTTGCACAATGTCATTTATTGAATACATCTTTGCAGAGATGTACTTGGTAGATGATCTTTTATTTTCTGCGAACTTAGCAGTGTGTCATAAAATTAGGCTTGAAAAGTCCTTTTTCTTCAGTTATGGAACTTATTTCACTATTTCTTCTTGAATTTTAATTTTGTGAGCTTTGCTTGAAATAAAACAAAGCGACCTCTTTGATGGTGTGTGACCTAGGGATAGACAAGGGTTTTTCTTTGAAAAATGATAAGACATGATGGCTGATTGATATTGAAGACGGGGTTTTTTGGCTCAAAACAGTGTTGCCGAGGAGTTTTCCCTAAAAACACCACCACCTAGACCTATAGATTTTGTCACAGCTCTTGAATGGCTTCTTAGGCATGAGTAGGTTATCACATGACAAGATGATCAGGGATTGAGGGGTGGACACTCTGTTAACTGTTGGACAGTGGGTTGTATGAAAAACAAGGGATTTTGATGTTTAGCAGAGGTATGAGATTTATGACAGCTATGGACATGGAGACTTTGCTGTAATGATATAATTTTAGAAAACTGAAGGGTTTTTCTCATTATAGGTTGAAGGAAAGGGGTAGGAAAACAAAAATTTGTTTGAGGTGTTTTCTAGATGACAAATTGACAGATTGAGATTAGTTTCTAGAAAACTCATCCAAGGAATCTAGTCATCAAAACAGGTAAAAATACTGATGACTAATAGTGGCTACATTTGGGGAGGGCAGCTCCCTTTCAGGAGGTGTCCAGAATTGCAGATCTCTGGCTTGCGAAGACCAGTGCCTTATCCATTGGTGCAAATTTCTCTCTTTCTTGATGCTATTTCTAAAAATTTACAGCATGATTAGCATCAACCTTATCTCTACCTACCCAGCTATATCTCCTAACATTTTTTCTTCTTTAGGTACACTTGGACTAGCAACCCTTTGACATGATATTGTTGAAAAAAGGAAAACTATCTAATTCTACACTTATATCTTCCGGAAGTTCAGATTAAACTGATGAAATCCTTTGATTCTCTACCTATGCTAGATCGACTGTCAAGATTAAGCTATTTGACAGGATTTCATTCACTAAATTAAAACATGAAATTGAAAAATGACCAAATCAGGATTAGATGGTATGATTTGTCATGTGTTTGTGTCATAAAGACAAGCTGCACACAAATATAATTTTCGCACAAAATGAGATTAAGAAAAATCAGGCCTAGGATACATAGTTTGTTCTTTGTCCCTATTTTCCTCTTTGGTTATGTTTTGAGCGTGTGGAACTAGTATCTTTTTCTAATCTACTTTCATTGACAAGTCAAGCTTACACAATTTGACTATCACTTCTTTCACTAACTTATCAGCAATAAATTTAAAACATGTCCAGTTATGATTAGGCTTGATAACTGAACAAGATATCTTTTGAGCACTAGTAGTGGCATTTAGACTTGCGCACTTTTAGTATGACTATTTTTTGAACATGGAGCTTTTCTGCTATTTTCTAAAACTACCCTCTTTTCAACTTTTCTATTGTTTTTGTATTTTCTATTTTTTATTTATTTCTTCAAACAGTGATATGTACAATGAGTGAAAATTTTAAAACTGAAGCTCTTGACAAAAGTAATGTTTTAGTGTCCTGCCATTTACAGGACCTCCAAAAGTCTCAGTCCCATCAGGCTCTTGCAAGAAAAAGGCATTGTTTCTGCTAACTGAACTGATAATGAAAGGCCCTTTCCATAAGTTTTCAAACTTACCATGCTTTCCTTTATCTTCTCTTCTGGAATCTCATTTTAATACTTTATCCCCAACCTGAAAATCATTTTCCTTGGTCCTTCTGTCAAAAATATTTTTCATCTTATCTTGCGCTAACTGAGTCCTTTGGTAAACTTCTTCTCTTATTTGTTGTAAATGGATAGTCTGATTTATCCTCCTTTGCATGTCATTTTCTTCTATTTGAACTTCGTGTAATAGCTTCATCACTGGAACCCCTAAAGATGTTTGGTAAATGGCATCCATACCATACACTAGTTGATAGGGAGACATACCGATTGATTTTTTGGTGGTTAGTCTATCAGCCCATAGTGCGTGTACTAGTTTTCCATGCCATGCTTTTTATTTTGTTCAAGAAATTTCTTAATGATATTGACTAGGCTCTTGTTAGAAGATTCGGCCAAACCATTACCTTTGGGGTAATAATCTGTGGAATTTCCTAATGTAATATGATATTTGTAACAGAATTCAACCATTCTTTTGGAGGAAAAGGCAGCAGCGTTATCAGTGATAATTTTCCTAGGACAATCGAATCTAGATAAAATGTTGGTTTCTAGGAACATAATGATGACTGAATCAGTACCATTCCTGGAGGGTATGGCTTCTATCCATTTGGTAAATTAATCAGTGGTCGTAAGGATCCATTTGTGTTGAGCAGACAAAGAAGGGTGAATCTCCGCAGTAAAATCTAAACCCCATTGCTAGAAAGGACCTTCAACTATGATGGGATGTAAGGGCAAAGGTAAAAGTTTTTTCTTGCCATCAAAAATTTGGCATTTATGGCATGTCATAACAAGTTTGTGAGTGTCAAGAAACAAGGTAGGTCAATAATAACCAGCTCTAAGGATTTTGTTGGCTGTGGTTTTCCAGTAGAGATGCCCTCTGCATTCTCCTTTGTGCATTTCGTGCATAATTTTTTCTGCATCATCTTCAAGCAAACATTTAAGCAACATACCAGTGGGATTTTTCCAATATAGAATTCCATCTAGAATACAAAACTTTAAATATTTTTGTTTGAGGAATCTTGCTTCTTTTTTTTGATAAGGTTGGAGGAGCATTAATATAAAATAACACGTAAATAATTTCAGCATACCAAGGTGAATTTAGAAACATTTCTTCAACGTGAGGGGCTACGCATTCTTCATGTTCTTCTAAGGTGTCAACAAAATTTATATCTAATGCTTGGAGGTTTGTTTCAGCCATTAGTCTTGCGAGTCCTTGTCCCTTAACAAGTTTGGTGGGTCGGATTTCTAAGTTATATTCTAAGATGATAGCGATCCATTTTCCCCTTTTACGATCGAGACCTTGATTTAATATATCTTTGACAACGGTATGGGGAACGAAAGCAATGATATGAGAATGCAAGATATAAACTCGGAAATCTTTCAGTGCTTTTACCAATGTGAATGCCTGTTTTTCCATGATATTATATTTTAAGGGAGCATCTCTTAGGGATTTGCTAAAAAAAGCTATGGGTTTTTCTTGCCATGCTGTGTTCTTTTGTAATAATACTGCAGCTACTGTGTGTTCAGATGCAAATGAGAAAATGTAAAAATCTTTGGTGAAATCAAGACTTATCAGTACTAGTGTTTCGGTGAGTGATTTTTTAACCAATTCAAAAGCTTTTTTGTCTTCTACAGTCCATTTAACTCCAACTTCCTTTTTTAATATGTTTGTGATATCTCTCAAAATTTCGGCAAGATTTGGGATGAATCTTCTTAAGAAAATAATTTTTCCGATAAAGGATTGTAATTCCTTAATGTTTCTGGGGTGACTGATTTGCAATATGCCTTCGATTCTTTTGGGGTCTATTTTTATTCCATCTTCAGAAATGATGTGACCTAAGAGTTTTCCTTCTTCGAGACAGAATAGTGTTTTCTTGGGGTTCAGAGATAAACCATATTTTCTACACTTTTCAAAAACCTTTCTCAAGTGAATCAGATGCTCTTCGTCTGATTTGGAATATACTGTGATGTCGTCAAGATATATGACTATGAAATAACCTATGCCTTCTGAGAAAGCTATGTCCATGGCTCTTTGGAATGTGGCACCGGCATTCATTAATCCAAAAGGAATTTTAACATACATGAAAGTGCCCCAAGGCGTGGTGAAAGCAGTTTTGTGTTGAGCATTAGGAATAACCTGCACTTGGTTGCATCCGCAAAAAAAAATCAAGTAATGAGATTCTTTTAGCACCCACCACTTTTTGAAGTATGTGGTCCATTTTGGGCAAAGGATAGTTGTCCTTTAAAGAGGCTCTATTCAGATTTCGGAAATCAATACAAAGTCTGATCTCACCAGTCTTCTCCCTAACTGATACCAGATTTGAAACCCACTCAGAGTACCTAAGGGAAACTATTATCCCAGCATCATACATCTTTTTTATT
This sequence comes from Pinus albicaulis, assembly GCA_034641835.2. Lineage (NCBI taxonomy): Eukaryota > Viridiplantae > Streptophyta > Pinopsida > Pinales > Pinaceae > Pinus > Pinus albicaulis. The sequence goes on from CM076574.1 coordinate 37,032,902, forward strand.
TCCTTCTCAACTAAAGGCAGTAAGACTGGTTTTATTCTTCTCAACTTTTGTTTGAAAGGCTTCTAGTTTTCTTTGAGGGGATCCTGTGCTGAATGATGCTTGTGTCGTATGATTTCAAATCTTGGTATCCCCATGCGAACACATCTTTATACTCTTTAAAAAAACTCAATGTATTTCTGTTTTATGTGAGGAGGGAGAGTTTTGTACAGTTTGATCATTTTTGGTTCTTTTGTGCTTCCTATTTTATATTCTTCTACATCAACCTTGGTAGATTCTATTTTTGGTTTTTTGGCCACGTCATTAAAATCAAACAATTCCTCTAAGGGTGCAAGCCCTCTAGGTATGGTGTCATTTTCATAGTGTAAGACTTCAAGCTCTCTTTGGTCTAGGTCCTCACATGTTTTGGCTTCATATGGATGATTAATCAAGTTTACATCTATTAGAGAAGGTAAATCAGGCTCCTGGTCTTCATTTTTGTCAAGACTTCTTTCTTCACGTTCTAAGTTTTTTTAGTCATTTCAAACTCATTTCTAGATTGCAAAAAATCATCAATTTGTTCATCATCTTTGAATATTTGCCAATGGTTAATGTTTTCTGGCACTATAGGATGATGTTTGACTTGGATATTGTATTGTTCTTTTAAACATGGTATTTGGAAATTGCTTGCGGCAAAGGTGAGCTCATTCGCTAGGCTATTTTGAGTCCTAGTTCATATCTTTCGAAGATTTTAAGGATGTATAATGATGCATTCATGTATTCTCTCAGTCTTGAGTTTTTTTCCAAGTATTCACCTTTGATTTGTCTAATTACAAGTTTTGAATCTCCCTGGGCTGATATTTTCTTAGCGCCTAAGCCTTTAAGTAAGTGCAGACCAAGGAGAAGGGCCTAATATTCCGAAATGTTATTGGTACATTGGAATTATAATCTGAAAGAATGACCTTCATTAGTATTGTGTATCCAGATTCCAGCCCCCGAACCAATTTTGCCACAGGAATCGTCAAAGCTTAAACTCCAAAGAGTTTCCTTTTCATGCATGTTACTAAGCTTTTTTTCAGGTTTTTTAAAGCTTTGATCATCAGTTTCTTTATCTGGGGATGAGTAATGTTGTTCCGATGGTTTGAAATCTTCTTCATTTATTTTTATCTTCTCATTTATATCACTTTCATTGTACAAGATAAAAGAATCTAAATTGGAATGAATGGAATAAACTGGAGTATTATTTGGCCTATCTAGGTTTCTTACCATATATTTCATGTGAGTTTCTCGGTACAACCTCCTAGTTTGGTTAAAGACTAGGATGGTAGCAAATGACATGTCCATTTGGAGGCTACCTCATATTTTGGCGGCCCATGATCTTGATAATATCATTCCATATTTTCGAGGAATATCAGCCACCACTACGTCCATGACTAGGCTTTTCGCCAGTATTTGTGTTAGAGTGAAACACAGGTTCTTTATTAGGCCTAAGCATTTGACCCTACTTGAATCGAATGAGTACAAGTCTTTGTAAGGTTTAGTTACCTCTAGGCCAAAACTCTCCATGACTACTTTAGGCATGAGGTTATGGGAAGCACCGGAATCTAACATGGCATTATGTAATATCTTGTCTTGGATGTTCAAACTTATGTATAATGGGGAAACAGTTCCTTCTTGGTATTCCCCTTCTATTTTGGGACCAAACAAAATCTTGGGTTTGTCATCTATTAGATTTAAAATATCTACATCATTTTCTATGTTTAAGACTTGAAAAATCTGAGATCTGTACCTATCTACAATTACTAGCTCAATGAGGGGTATGGTTACCTTGATCTTGGCAATTTCTCCTTCGAAACTAAAAGGTGCTTGGGTTTTGTGCAGATTAATCTCAGTTCGATCAGCCATAAATTCTTCTATGTTCTTGATTTGCTAATTTTGATTCAGGGTTTCATTCAATACAGTTGTTTCGGGAATCTTAGTAGAGGTACTAGGATAGTTGGGATCAAGGCTTGCCTGGCTAGCTTTGTCTTTATTTTGGTCAGTTCTCTTAGCCATGATTTTTTTACTATCTGTTGTTCTTTTAAGAATGGTATCGGGGGTTTTTGTAACAGCAGTGTCTGAGCTACCTCTCTTAGATTTGTCTTGGTTTTTCTTACTCCTAAGATCATATTTCCTATGAGCTTCTATTATGGCATTTTGTAATCCTATTTCAGGATCTTCAGGGTCCTCATAATTTGTTTCGTTTTGGTTTGAAGAGAAGAAAACTTGTTCTTCTTCCGTGAGGAAAACCTCACCCTCGCTATCATAACCTATTAAGTTTAAGTGATTTTCGTCAAGTGGTTCCATATCTCTTTCTACCTCATCAACATAGTTTTCATGGAGAGGTGGCTTGACCTGTTGATCATTTTCCCTTGGTTTGTTTTGAGGTGGGTCTCTTCTAAAGTTTTGGTTCCAATTTCTATTTTGAGGATTTGGCTGGTTGTCCCTAAGAGGTGCCTTTTCATTTAGATTTATTCTTTCCCACATTCTCTCCATGGTTCTAACCATGTTTTCTATTCTGGGATCTAAGGAGGAGGTGGAAGGCATGGCTTCATCTCTGTATGTGACTTTCTTTTATGATCTCATCCTAGCTCTCTTCTCAGCTAGATTGGCTTCGACACTAATAGCTACTTTTTTCATTTCTTCCAAAGTTGCGAGGTCTCTTTCTCTTAGTTGGTATGTCATATCTGGATCGAAACCTTCAGGAAATTTTACTAGTGCTGAACCAAGTGGAGGTTTCATGTTAGGTGGAAGGGCATTAGAGACACTATTGAACCCGATGCAATAGTCCTGAACACTTTCCCCCATATTCCTTTTAAGATTTTTATATTCGGAAAGGATTTGGATGGGGTTTTTCCTGATTTCCCACCTATTTATGAAGGTTTTTAAAGTGTTGGGAGATCATGTATACTGTTAGGAGCCAAGTTTTTAAACCATTTCTTGGGTTCTCCACCTAAGATTTGGGCAAACATTCTCATTCTTATGGTTTCATCTTCTAATTCCATGTATTCAAAATCATCACTTATTCTATCTACATGTTGTTGGGCAGTAGTAGCCTCAGCCCCGGTGAAATGTGGGATTTTGGATTGGTAATCATTCTGCAAAGGTACCAAAGGCAGTGGTAACACTAAGGGTGCATACCAAGCTGCCATGATGGGAGCCGATGGTAGATTTACAGTATGAGGGTTTGTAGTATGGGATGGGGTGATTTGCACAGTGGTGGTCTGAATGGGTGTGGCAGAGGTACTTGGACTTGTGGACTAATTCTGAGCAGATTTGGGGTGATAAGAGCCAAAGTGGTGGAGAAGTTGAAAATCAAGAGGTGTAGTGGGTGAGGCTTCTCTGCTAGGACTCTGTTGCAAATCTAAGGGCTCAAGATCGTCAAGGTTGATTTTACTTTGCGACTTTCTTCTAAAAAGGGCTTTTGTTGAACTCAAGTAAAACTGGGAATCTTGTAAAGATGTAAGATGTTCAAGTGCAGAGCTTGCTTTGTGGATGGTCCTATCGGTAGCTAAGTTACCAGTTTTAGAAGTATGCCACAAAATCTTTTCTGGGTCATCAACTATAATAGGGGGATTCGGGTCCAGGTGAGATCTGGTATTAATTCTTCGTGAAGCCAGATTTTAAAGTCAAAGCTTAGAGAGGATGATAGTTGTGATTGTTTTTTGGATGGTTGTCCTCTCTAGGGGTTTCGCGAATGTGAGTAAGGTAAAAAAAAAATGAAGGCTATTGGAGTCGCCAGGTGGATGTTCTTGAGATTTATGGTCTACCACCAGTACCGACAAAGATGTTTTTTAGGAAAATTTCTTTCTAGAAAACTTTTATGTGAAAACTTGCAAGAATGACTCAAAACTTAGTTCAATAGTTCGCTAGATTGTTGAGGAAGCTATAGTTCTATTTGCAAGTTATTATGTTGATTTTCTATGTTTAGATGAAGATTTCTGAATCCCTAAGTTGTACTTAGTTTGTATCTAATTTCAGAGGCTGCATCATGAACTTTGTGTTTTTGGGAAAGGTAAGTCAACATGATAGTATGATTTATGAAATTTTGGTTTTTTGTGGAGTATTAGTCCTACTGGAGGCTAGTGGAGTCACCAGGTGGATGTTTTGTTGTTTTTAGAGATATCTATTTATGGTCCACCACCAATAACTGAGAAAATAGGCAATCTAAGGATGTTTTTTGGGGTTTTCTGAGTTTTTTATATGCAACCTAGTTTGTAAGAGTGTTCTAAACCTGATTCATCACTTAGATAAGGTGGTGAAGCAAAAAGAGTTTACTCTAAATGACTTTATAGGCTGTCTGTATGATTTTAAATTTGAAGGACTAATGAGTCTACAAGAATTTTCTAGACTGTTATGCACTCAGTAGGTCCCACCGTGATTGCCATTATGTTAGTGAGCGGTGGGATAAATCGAGAAGATAATCTTCTTAAGGGATGCTGAAATGTTTAGGGAGTCTAAGTTTGTTTTTATTCAGTGTCCCACCGTGATCGCCATTATGTTAGGGTCCCGCGATTTGGCAGATTGGAAAGCCAAATGACAGGGTAACATCAGACCAAGCTTTGGAGCCCTAGGACCTAGCCTTCCTGGACTCAGAGAGGGCTCTCTCTATTATGAAAAGGATGTAAACTTGTTTGCTTATGTATATTAGATTTTAGGCTAGTTTTTAAGTATGTTTTGGTTTGTTTTAGGTTTTTTTAGGGGGAACTAATCAAAGGATAATTAGATAAAAAAAATTCAGATCAACTGGGCTATGGGGTCGAAAAGGTCGAAAATGTCTCAAATGGTGGACAAGATATTTTGCAAGGCCGATTTGGTCGAGATAAATGGATTCTTTGGGTGAAAGTGAAATGAGATGGACACTAAGTTTGTGAGAGACAAAGAGGTTTTAAGCATAAATAGTTTTATAGCAAACATTCATGTGGTAGGGCTAACCATTAATCATTATAAATGAAACTCAAACTGATATATGTAGAAAATAAACAATCAGGTGATGCATAGAAGTATAAGACCTTCTAACTTTGGGAAAATCACCTTCATAATTTTGGGAAAACAAATAAGACAAACAAACAACTCAATCTATGAAGAGGGAACTCCTAAACATCATATCTTGAGCTATCGGGAACTTTGAAATAAGACTGTAGAGCATGGACAAAGGGCAAGATCGAAACAAGACCTCTTTGACTTAACTAAGACAATCAATACTTCAAAGAGAGATTTCAGAGATGGAGTTTTGATTAGCTATGAGTAAGCAGGGCGTACCGTGAATCATACTAGACAGCATACATAATAACCATTAATGAAACTAATAACAAATTCTTAGGGTACCAAAGAGCAATTAAGAATTCTTTGACATAACCAAGAAAGATGAAAACATAGAAGCTGCAATGAATCAGGAAACTTGAGGTGCCTCCATGCGCATGTCTCAAATCTATTATTTACTAACCTACAGCAAGCAAGAAGCATGAAAAAATGTATGATAAAATAAGGAAACATAACAGATAAGGAACACAATACCATTCACCAAGCCATGGAATCCTACAAACAATCCTCCTTCACCATCCAAGTCAAGCAAGAGATCATCCACTTAATGAGACAAAGTATTTCTTCAAAGCTTGTAATGCTATGTATTTCTCTATAACATCAAGTTCAGCCTCTGGTTACAATTAATTCTCTTGGATTATATAGGCCAAAGAGAAAGAAACCCTCGTAGAGCATCTAGAAGGCCATTGGCCTAATACAAATATCTGATTTTTTCCTTGAGGCTTTGCAAAGCCCAAGGCACAAAATATCTTAAAAAATATCTATTTAAGCCAAAAATAGCAAGAAAATTGACTTCTAATCTCTGACATAGAGTTAAAACTAGTTAAACGCACATTTGGAGGGCCACCTTCAAAAAACTGCTTTTTAAGCCAAAATGTTACAGAAGCGTAGCAGCAGAAAGAAGCTTGTTTTGAAAATAACTTTTGAAGGACTTCCTGATGTCAAAATGAGGCCCGTGATAGCTCGTTGGAAAGCCTTGGATGTCTAGTTTCTATAACTACTTTATTTTTTCCAAGATGATCCCTAAAAATCTGTCAAAAGGTGGACTAAGTGAAAAAACCTAGGAGGGTCTCATCTGTTGATATGTAAGGCCGAAAGATGAATTTTGACTGATTTTTGCCTCTTTGGGGGACCAAAAAACCTCCTTTTGATCTAAAAATTTGTGAGTAGATGCCCCCAAATTTAATACATCCAAAAAAATTACTTTCATGAGTTGAGGATGCTCCTAGCACACATGGCAGCGCCTTGAAAAATGTGCAATTAGGGCCAAAAAACACAAAAAACAAGATCATGTCAAAATTTGCTCAATTTTGGCGAGAAAACCCCTTATGGGTTCTTAGAAGCATGCAAGTAAGCTAAAGCCAATATTTCAAGCCTATATATATCTTTTTCCACTTTTTTCACTAGGCACCTCCTTCGGGCAGTTTTGAGCCTTTCTTGGGCAAGTTTGAGTTTTCTTCGAGAAAATTGGTTCAATTTCTTGTAATGCCCGGTCATCTTCCTTTGTAAACCAGGTCTTTGTTTTCCTTCTCTAATTTATCCTCCAAATGCTTGTTGACTCTTTCAAGCCATGGTTCTTTATCATTTTCTATTTCTTGGGCAAGCAATTGTGTGAGAGGATAAGATCAAACAAGGGTTGCTTCTTCTTCCTTCTGTTTCTCCAAAGCTTTCCTAAGACCCATAGTCTTAGGCCTTTTTCTTACTGGCTTCTCTTCTTCCTCAATATCATCAAATTTTCCCATATACTCTTCAAGCTTGACTTGTGCTTTGTATGCTTCCCTTTGGTATTTGAATGCTCGAGCTTCATAAATTGCCATTTGCCCACTCATTTGTTTATTTTGCATTTGTAGAAAATGTATGAGATCCTTTGACCTTTCTAGATCAGTTTCTAAGTCATGTATTTGCGCTTCTCTGTTTTGCAAAAGTGACTCAAGAATTCTAGCTTCATCATCTCCGGCATCACTGTCTATTTGTATGATGTCAATATCCCTTTCTTTTTCATGACTGCTCTCCTGCTGTTCAACTTTTTCTTTGCCCTTGCTTTGGATAGACTTCTTTGCTCTTTTTCTCTTTGGAAATTCAACAATACTCTTCTTAGGCAGTTTACCTCTGCTACTTAGCGCTCTAGTGACATTACTAGTCACTATTGGAGTGATTTTCTTCTTTGCAGATTTGGTGTTTTTAGGCTTCACCACTTTTGGAGGAAGAGTCATGGCCCCTTGCCTAGGAGAGGCAGCTAGCACATGCTCTTGGATGTGGTGAGGAGAAGAGAGAGGAGGTTTTATCACTAGCACTTGTTCAACTTGATATTTTACATTACTGCCTTCATCATCCCCTGCTTTGCTGCCCTGTTCACTGTTTTCCTCACTGTTTTGAGTTTGTTTAGGGCTTCCATCTTCACCTTTATCATTGTCTTGAATTTTTTGAGGTTTGCCTTCATTATGACTATCTTCTTTGTCATTTTTCATCCTGCCATCATCTTCATTGTTTCCCTTAGACTCTGTGTGTGGGCTGCCACCATGGTCACTACTTTGCTGGGAGGCACTTTTTTCACTGTCCCTTTGATTGGTTTCATGACTTTGTTGAGGACTTTGGTGTTCCTCATCACTACTTTGAACATCTTCCCTTTGCTCTTCATCATCACTACCCTGCTTGGAATCTTCACTGTTCCCTTGAGGATTGTCCTCTTGATCACTATGCTGCTAATGGTCACTTTGTTTTTCATCACTGCTTTGAACATCTTCCCTTTGCTCTTCATCATCACTAGTTGTGGGTGGGTTGTCCCCATGCTCATTTTCTTTTCTCTACTCAGGGCTGCTTTGTTCTTCATCCTTACTACTTTGCTGGGTATCACTATGTTCCTCATCACCACTAACATCATGCCTGCTTTCATAAGACTGCTCTTTTTCACTATCAATCATGGGTGATGTTTGCCTTTGAGGGGTAGATTGATTAGATGAAGGGGATACATAGTGAGTGGAGGGTGAGGAGGATATATGAGATGGGCCATGAGATGAAGAGGCAGTAGCAAAATTTGGATGAGAAATGAAAGTCTCCCAAGACACTCTTTTCTTTTCAAGCTGGTGAAGGATGATGATTTTGATGAGAGAATGATGGAAAAGACTATCTTTTTGTTGAGCAGGAGGTCTCTTTTGGACAAGGGAGGACATCTTGTCTATGTTTTTGTAGAGGAAGAAAGGGATATTTAGTAACTGAGTTCTTATGAAATGCATGAGAAGCCTGATGTGATAGGAATAAACTCGGGAATATCTCCCTTCACATGTGAAATACTTCATGATAACTCTCATGAGGGGGGCATAACTGCTCAATAAGTGAGAAAAAGGAAATATAGCTTGGCAAGCATCCTGATGGTCTGGTTTTAGGAAGGGTTTATAGTGATTTAGATCTAGGTATGAATGTTTGAACCACTTTTCTCCTATATAGGGGATCTTGGTGGCCCTTCAAACTGACCTAGGAGTGAGAACAAAATCAAGGTCTGCTAGGTGGACATATTTTCCTTGTAGCCTTAGGGCGAACAACTGTGTCAAGGGAGGGTAATTGGTGACCTTCTGGATTTTTTGGCAAAAATCGAGGCAACCTACCTCATGGAAGTTGAAAATAACCCAAGGGGAGTCATTTATTTCCTGGGTTGTAATAGGCTCAAACCTTTTGTGAAATCCACCCTTGTTGGCCTTCTTTGGAGGCATAGCTTTGTTTAGGCTTTCCTTCACTCTCTTATCAAAACAGGCCTTTCAAATGAACAAAAAATAGAACTCTTCTTTTAGCACTTTATCTCTTTCTTAACTAGCAAACAGGTTCTTTTTAATGAAATAGGCCTTTCTCCTTTTAAAACACTGTTTTTTCCCTTTTCAAAAACTATGTCTGGCTTCTTAAGCAAAACAGACCTTTCAATTGATAATGATCCCTTTCTCAAAAACTGGGTTTTGCTCCCTACTCAACAAACATGCATTTTTCAACCAGACAATAAGCCCTTTCTCCTCAATCACTGTCTTGTTTTCTCTTAGTAAACATGGTGGTTTTAAGAATAAACTGTGTTTTTGCCTTCATTTGACTTTGTCTTTTTCTTAACAAAATTGATTCTTAAAACCTCTCAAACTCAAAAACTTAGGCGAAGAAAACATTAAATACCTCTTGAAAATGCGTTGTGCGCTTTTGGAGATAATTTCACTGGGAAAAAATCCGATTTGTGATCAGTTTGAGGTCTTTTAAGCGGTGCTACACTCCTGAGCACAGGCATGTAGCACCTGCACGCTGCTATGGTGTTGTCGATTCGGGCATTGGGCACCCTCAGAACGTTGGGCGAGCCGGCTGGTCGACACACACAGGCGCGTCACATGATGCTACAGGCACATCGCGCCATGTGTAAAATGCTTTGGAGAGACACGACAGGCGCATCGTGTCCTGCCACAAGCGCGTCGCGACCTAGTTTTTGCACTATGCTGCCCGGGGTTCCAAACCATGAAAAATCCCTCCTTTGCTAAGTACAAAGTGACACGGAAAAATACATTTTGAGGGTGTTATGGCTTTTTTGAAATGATTTTGAATGGTCGTTTCCCTCCTTTTTTGACAATTAGACACTCTACTTTTTGCATTGGTGTTTGTAAAGAAAAATGGCTTTCTCTGTTTTGTTGGGGGCTTGCTTTTTTACCAATTGCTTCATCCCTTTTTGAAAGGTGTCTTTTTTGAAAGATTGAACTTTGTGCCATGAGTATACTTCTCACTAAGAGATACAAAACAAAACATTACTATGTGTATTTTATGATAGTTTCTTTAAAACAAGTGTTGTGTTTGCCATTTGTTCAAAACATTGTATCTTTCAAACCTGTCTATTAATGACACCTTTTCTCAACCACAATGTTAACACTGGGAAACCTGATCATCTGCTCATTTTGAAGGAGGTCATCTTACATTATAAAAAACTCATCTTCAACAGGTATAGTGTCTTCCTTTGCTTATTTGAAAAAAGGCATAATTAGTAAACTGTGATATTTTTGTTATCACTTTTGAAGACCTTCAAAATAAACTATGCCTGTTTACTAACTTATTTCTCCTTTTTTTGCACAGTGTCTTCACAACAAGACCTTTTCAACTCAGTATTTTCCCTGATGATTTTTCAACCCTCTGCTTGTTATGAAGGAGGTTTTATGCAACTGTGGTAAGTGGGCCCTCTGCTTATTTGTGAAGGAGGCCTTGTAAACATTGTGTTTTTTTCCATTTCTGTTTATCATTTGAGAACTACTTTTGAACAAGTTTTCTATGGTCCCTCTACTTATTATGAAGGAGGAAATGTTTGATAAACTGCATGGGTGCTTTTTTGACCTCTGTCAACCAACTGAAAAATGTCCATGAACAAACTGTTTGTGGCTCTTTAGACAAACTATGTTTATCATTCAAAAGAGATCATGTGCTTGTCATTCAAGGGAGGATTCTTTAGGACTGTGAGGGGTTCCCTTTCTTCTCAGAAGGAGGTCCTTGATCTGAGAGTGCTAACCTTTGAGAAAGGCTACTTGTTCCAAATCTGGGCCCTCTGAGACTGTGCCTTTACCCTCTGCCTATCTTTTGAAGGAGGCTTCCAAAAAACAGTCTTTGTGACCCTTCAAACCTACTATAAGGCCCCCTACTTATTTACTGATGGAGGTCCTTAAAACTATAAAACTTCATTCAAAACTTTGACCCCTGTCTGTTTGTTTGAAAAATACAAAATAGAAGGCAACAGTGAATCTTTGGTATTTATCCTTGATGAAATCATTTGAATCATAATGCCCTTTGCTTTATGAGGACCTATCAGTAATGTATATCCCTTTTTGCATAAAATCACTGTGCAAATTTCAGGAGAAAATAATGTGCTTTGTAAATGGTGAGTGCTCACTGTTATGCATCTTTGAAACAACTCTTTTCCCTTGACTATGTTTTCACAAGGTGCAGTGAAATTTTTTGTGACAATATTTCAAATTTTAGTTCATGATAAAGTATAAGAAACAGTTGTCCTTCTTATACCTTCACTATGATGCCTAAATTGCTTTAAAGCTCTTTTTTCCAGAAGACTATCACTGTTGGTTGTATAAGGCTGATTTGTAGGTCTGGCCACAATTTGCACTTTCTCTGACTTCCATATTAAACTGACATAGTATGAGACTTTCTCCTGAGGTGCTCTTTTATGTCAAAGACTGTTGCTTTTACCTACAAAAACTGATTTGCAGGGCTAGTTCACCCTTTGTATTTGAAACCATGTAGACCTTACTTACTGTAATTCGTCTGATTTATGATGGAAAACTACTTCATCATGAGAGACCTGTTTGCATTAGTTCTCTTGCTCTCCTTTGCACACTGTCATTTATTGAATACATCCCTGCAAAGATATACTTGGTAGATGATCTTTGATTTTCTGATAACTTAGCAGTGTGTCATAAAATCAGACTTGAAAAGTCCTTTTTATTTAGTTATGGAACTTATTTCACTATTTCTTCTTGAATTGTAATTTTGTGAGCTTTGCTTGAAATAAAACAAAGCGACCTCTTTGATGGTGTGTGACCTAGGGAGAGACAAGGGATTTTATTTGACAAATGATAAGACATGATGGCTGACTGATATTGAAGACAGGGTTTTTTGGCTCAAAACAGTCTTGCCAAGGAGTTTTCCCTAAAAACACCACCACCTAGACCTATAGATTTTGTCACAGCTCTTGAATGGCTTCTTAGGCATGAGTAAGTTATCACATGACAAGATGATCAGGGATTGAGTGGTGGACACTTTGTTAACTGTTGGACAGTGGGTTGTATGAAAAACAAGGTATTTTGATGTTTAGCAGAGGTATGAGATTTATGACAGTTATGGACATGGAGACTTTGCTGTAATGAGATAGGTTTAGAAAACTAAAGGGTTTTTCTCATTATAGGCTGAAGGAGAGGGGTAGGAAAAAAAAAAAATTTGAGGTGTTTTCTAGATGACAAATTGACAGATTGAGATTAGTTTCTAGAAAACTCAGCCAAGGAAGCTAGTCATCAAAACAGGTAAAAATACTGATGACTAACAGGGATCACGATGGTTGGTGGAGAGACGTCATGTCTTGGTGATGCATTAGGGTCAGGACCTGCAAGTATAGGGGAAGTAGTGTCACTACGAGTGGCATCTAACTCGTGGAGCACTTGAAGTGTATCATGAAAGTCTTTGATACGGGGCTAGTGATGGGAATAATTTCCATACATACCACATGTTATCACCAATAAAAAATTATTTTTGATTAGGAAGGTAATTTACCATATGTTTTTATATTTTGGAAAATTAGTTTATGAAATTGATGAAATTTTATGAATTTGTCATTATCCTAATTTTAGAGAATCCCACTGGTCATGTCATCATGGTCAAATCCATAAAAATCCACCAAAAATCTCCATACATTGGTTCAAATTTCGGTTTAGGCCACATGTTTGTTTTTGCTTGTGTCTGTAGCGAAATTAATGGAAAATAGGTTGTTTTCGCTATGAACTCACATGACCAGTCCATAGTGAATATGCCAGAATTATAACAAAAAGCACTACGAAATCATTTTTTTTGCATCGATAAATAAAAGGTTGAGGTGTCGAGTTTTTAGTGGTTAGGGGTCAATCTGAGGTCACATGATGAGTTATATGGAATCATGCAACATGCGTGATCATCATTTGTCATTCATCATTTCACTTAACCTCTCATTTGTCTTTATCCCTCTCACAGTCAAAACTTACCTTTTAAATTAGCCTTGAAAGTTGTCATTACTCATCTTTCCTTCTACCTCTATGTATAGTTTTTTTCATCATCCTTAAGAAATTCCAGCTTTGTTTGCAAGCTTCTTTTTGTGCAATTATTTTCTTTGCAGGTGTCATAGTAACAAGAAGTTCAGGGCAGTGATAGGAAAAATGGCCATGCATAAGAAGACTAATAAAGGGGGCTTGGTTGTCAGGTATGAACCCATGGATATAAAATTACTCAATGAGGATCCTAGTTTTTTAGAAGCCTTCATCAGTGTTGGGTGCATGAGGTTCTACCAGAAATTACAAGGTTTTCATGCCCAGGTTTCAGAGAACTTTGTAGTGAATTTTGTGGGCACTGCATCAAAGGTGGGTGTGCTGAGTTTTGTGGTGTCACCTGAAACAATTTCCCAAGCTACATAGATTCTGAGGGTGGAAGAAGAGTGGTTTAAAGCCACTAAGTTCAAATTATAGAATTGTGATGAATTGGAGTGGATATGACATCTAGGATCCCAAGGAGGTTCCTTAAAGAAAACTACTCCAAACTACTGCTTGTAATTCAAAAATAATTCACATTTGAAGGGAGGTTACATATGATTTATCAATATTATTTCATACTCTTGCTACATTTCACTGGTAAGAAACCTCTAGACATTCCATTTTTCTTATCTAGAAGCGTAGGTAAGATGTCAAACAAAGTTCAAGCCAGGCCAGAAGGTAGTGAAAATTCAATTTTTCATCATGGATTGATCAAGCTACTAGTGTTGGAGGAGTTAAAAAATATGAATAGAGACTGGGATACTTTCCTATTTCTTAGTGGTTATGAAGTAGATGCATTAACACCCAATAAGACACCTAAATAAAAAGCTACTCATTCCATCAAAAATGATAAACCTGTAGCTGAAGAAGAGGGTGTAAATGAAGAGGAAATGGAACCCATTGTAGAGCCTAGGGAGGTTGAAATAGAGTATGCATAGGAAACAGAGGTTCCACGGCCCACACCTACAAATAGAAAGTCAAAGCCCATCCAAAAGAGTGGAAGAATAACTAGGAGCCAAACATTGGGGAAAGGCAACCTTGAGGACATTCTTCAAGCCATAGACATAAAAGAAACTCTAGTGGTGAAAGTTGTGGATTTAAAAGGAATCAAGAAGAAAAAGAAGGGTCTCACTTCCAAAAAACTTGACTTTTCAGGAGAAGATGCAGGTTTTGTATTCCAACCAGGAAAACCACTTACCAGGTTGCAACTTGCCAAAGTTGTCATGGCTAATAAAATGACTGAAGTCACAGAAAAAGGCAAACAAAACATGGCAGAGGATATCATTGACTTATCTCCAGCAAAGGAAGAAATCACTATGCACAGGAAAGGTAAAGAGAAAGTTATTGAAAAAATTAAAGTGAAACTTTTGAATGAGCTAAAAGAAGCTAGGGAGGAAGTTATTGAAACCAAGTTGGAATTAGAGGAAGCAAATCTAGACAGAAAAATGGTGGAGGAATTCAAAGAAAAGGTAAATGAGAAAATCAATCACTATGATGAGTCTTTGACCAATATAAAGAAATTGTTCAAAAGAACCCTTCCTCTATGTAGGGTAATAAAACATACAAGGAAGAGGAATATTTGGTTGCAGGCAGAGAGAAAGAAACTTAAAATTCAAGTGAAAGAGTTAGAAGGTCAAATGGATATGATACAATCAGAACTCAAGAAGAAAGGTTTAAAAATAATAGTCATAAATGAACCTTTGGAAACTGAAACCTCTGCTGCCAAAGGTGAAGCCTCTACGGTTTGAAGGGAGATAAAATACCTTTTTGATATATTTTGCGTCATTTTAGATCATCACTTGTAGATCCATAAGAAAATTTTGAAGAACGAAAGCAGAATTTTCAATTCTGCTGCCAATTAGGCAATTTCGTAGCGTATCTTGGGCTTGAAGCCCAAAAATCACTACGAACTTGTTGTAGGATATTTTTTGATATAAATCACAAGTATTTTCATGATGGAGGCAAATAAAAGTTTGTATTTAGTTATTTGGACTCATTAAACAACTTCGAATCAGCAAAGGGATCAGATAAGTTGCAGAAATGGTCTAAGTCAAAGTTGCTACAAACTCTCGCTACAGACTTGCCTAAAGTCCCCTGTTTCTGCAGCAAAGGATTTTTTTGAATATTTTCAAGTTTTTATGGTCTTTTTTAGACAAGCCAACCATGTTTAAAGGTCAAAACTTATCAAGTGAATGTTTTTATAAACACATACTCTTCGACAAATCCTTTCAGATTTTCAGCTCATCGTGGAGGATTCATCAAACATTATGACACCATCTCCTAAAAAGTAGGAAGACAGGTCTCCTGACTTGGTGGTAGCAATTATGTTTTGTTCATGGTCAGTTCCACCTAGGCACATGACCTTCTTGATGAAAATATGCAGTTTTAAAGTCTCTTTATGTAATAAATAGGTTTTAGAGTCCTATTAGGTTTCTAAGTCCTAAAATTAGCAGTTGTCAATTGTATCTCATTTTAATATGCTAATGGTTAGATTAGGTGTCATCAAAAGGACTTGAAGGTTCAACCTTATTGGCAGACCCAATGTAAATATGCCTAAGCTTACTAATAGGTATATTATCAAAGAATATAGGGTTGATTGATGTAATGCTACAAGCTACTTTTGTAGGGTTTTTCAATCAGTAATAGACAATTGCAGAAGGCTTCTATCAGACCTGAGATTCATCATGTGTTTTGATATGTGTTTGTCTTATCTATCTATTTGATGTTTATTCAGTTAGATTTATGTGTAATCACTTGGAATTCATGTTTAATCATGCTTCAGTTTCCTGTATGCATATGCTTTACTTTTCAAGTTTTTTTTTGATGAGAATACACACATGCCTCAGCTTCCATATTAGATGTTTTTCATGTAATTGAGTTCCCTCTGACTCCATGCCCAATAGTAGCCATTTATTTACATCTTTCACTTGCATAAAAAAAAAACCAAAGCACATTTAAGAGTTAGCCATCTTTTTTTAACTTTATCTATTGAATATAATTCTTATCCTTGAGAGAACCCTCTCACGTTGGAAAGGCCAAGTTCCAGCCAAAAGTAGGTTTGAAATAGTTACTCTGAGTTGATTTTTGAAGAAGCCCATTAGCCTCAATTCAGTGATAACATCACACAAAGCACAACGGTGATTCATGTGTAAGGTTTTGTTTTTATTTGTGGACTTGGGTAAGGTGACATGGACCTCAATAATTTTATGGTCAATAAAAGTATTAGAGACCAAATTCTTAATATGAAGGAGCTCAGGAAAATTATCGGTGGCGTGCCCAACAACATCACACAAATAACATTGAGGAGAAGGCTTTGGAGCTTTAGGAAGCGTCGAATTTTCTTGGGGTTCCTTGTCTTTATTTCCCTTATTCAAGGCTTTTCCCCCCTCACTAGATGCTTTCATAGTAGGAGTGGCTTCCTGTTAGGTTGTTGTGGAACTAAATCAAAGGAGGGGTTGGTTAAAATGGGTTGAATTGAAGTAAAATATGTTTAAGGTTTGAGTTGATCAGGGGGAGAATTTGAGGCAGGATCAATGTACCATACTGGGATCCCAAGGTGATGTTAGGAAGACCCAATGTGCCCATTATAGGGGTATAAAATATGCATGGTGGTGGGAACAAGAAAGGTATATGACCAGAGGGGTAATGACTTGGAGGAACTACTCCTGGATGGGAAAGACTTGGGGCAAAAGTTTCATGTGGAAAAGGACTGGGAGATATACCAGCAAAAGGGAATTGGCTTGGAGGAATTGTACGTAAAGGATGATTTTATTCTTGGGTAGGAGGTTGCAGAGGATCTGGATGCTAAGAAGGAATACCATACTGCTTGTGTGTGGCCCATGACGGTTGAAGAATGCAAACACTCAAAGAGATAGGCTCAGAAGGAGTATGAGGTGGGTCATAATAAGCCCTAAGAAGTGTGGAATCTTTGTAGACTCCAGGGGAAACATCAGTAAAGGAAGGGGTGGTCTAATTTCTAGTCATTGATGAAATAGTGGACTAAGGAGAGTTCTAAGATTGAGGGTCATAGTAAGTCAACTAATTTATAATGACAATCTTCCCATTGTGAAGAAATCATATCTTGCGAAATATAATGGATGTGACAGCGGACATGGAATAGATGTAACTATGACCCAACAAGATGTTATAATCTAAAGGGGAATCAATGGCTTCAATGTTGATCGTGACCGTCTTACCAGCAATAGTGATGTGGTAGTCGCAATATAAACCAAGGGGTTGTGAGGGGTGAAAATCCCAAGCACAAAGAATGATAGGCGATGGGGATAGTTCAGGGGAACCAAATTGCTTCCAAACACTAGCTGCCTTTACATAGGTGGAGGCACCTTCATATATTATACACCGCTAAACAATGACATTCATTATCGAGACTGGTATTTGAAAGAAAATGGATGAAGGAAGGGGGGGATATTCCACTATATCAACATCAAATACAATCATACGATCATCAGAAGGATCCATAGCACCCAAAGAAATTGGTAGATCTTTCCTTTGGGATTTGCACATCTGGAGTAATTCCAACATGGAAACAGGGGACTGTGCTAAGACATCTAATATGATATATGTATGAGCGACTTTAGAATAAGAAATATTTCGACGTAATGGATCTTTACGGATCTTTGGGGGATCCTCTATCTAAGGTGGAGGGATATGTAAGGTACCATTTGGTGATGATAGAGGCTCAATGGAAACTTTGGTATGGGAATCAATTGTTGAATTCACATGGGATTTTTTATATTAGCACAACCAAGTCTGGAGGTTTAATTGTTCAGTGTTGAAATCTTCAAAATTCATCATGAGAATTTGGTAATTGTTTTGCCCATATTATGAATGTTGGGGGGTTGCATTATTTTTTGTGGGTTGGCAACCCACATATCCTTGATGAGGAAAAGGATTTGTAAGCAATGTCAGTTGTGATGAAGCAGGGTGGGAGGACGGGGAGTGATGGGTTGAGGTGCTCGAGAGGTAGCTACTTGAGCTTCCCATGCCTGGATAATTTGAGGTAAAAGGGGACATTCATGAGTATAATGGTCAAAAATGTCACAACAGGAACAAGGTTTATTGGTTTTAAGGGCCTTGTTTTGGTTGGGTTTCTTTCCCTGTTGTTGGGTTGTGGGATTAGGCTAGTCACCCTTAGGGGAATTACGTTGTCGAAATTGGTTTCCTTGATTTCCTTGAGGTTTCTTATTTTGGTTACCTTTCCCCTTATTCCTTCTCTTGGTATTAGGGGGATTCGTAATACTCTGCTGAGCATACACTTGATTCTGCGGAGGCAATTGTTGTTCTAGCAGACGAGGCGAAGGCATGGATGGTTGAGGCATTAGTGTCAGTAGTGCTTGAGCATTGGCCAGTGCATCACGATAGTAAGGATTCGCGACAACATTAGGATAAATAGGTGGAGCAAGAGTTTTCCCGAGTATCGATTGATGTGTTTGGGGATATGCATATGATGTGCTTGTACCTTGGTAAGAGTTGACACGCGAAGGATCAGGAGGGGGATAAGTGTAAGCGGAACTGGTCTACCCCTGGGGTTGACTTTAACTCATGGGAGGTTAAGAATATGGTGATGTTTGATGGTGGGAAAGAGATCCAAAGATATATTCAGTGACATGAGATGCCCTCGGCGCATTAGCAGCACCAAGACGAGGTAGATATGGGAGGACATTATAAACATAACCTAATTGGGCATAGATCATATCATATTTTTAGGCTATCTGGTGAGCTTCTTCCTCAGTTTGAGGGAACTGATAGAATGCGTATTTACCTATGGGGACAAAAAGAGTTCTTGGAAACCAATCCATATATATATATATATATATATAGTCTTAAAACTCATGGGCTCTACACATGCTCCTCCTTATATATATATATATATATATATATATATATATATATATATATATATATATATAGTCTTAAAACTCATGGACTCTACACATGCTCCTCCTTCTGCACCATTCTTGAACATGGTCAGAAAGGCAAGTGGCATAATTTTGACGAAAAGAGGTCAAGATTTTGGTACTTATGTCGTATCGGAGAGGAAACTTGAAATAGGAAAGAAAATATTTGGTGAGACTCGCGAATATGGAATGGGAGCCATGTTGTTGGTCCACATACCATTTGGGAGCAGCTCCAGATAGGGTATGTTGAAAGGAGACGGAGACAAATGGAGTCTTTGGTAATGGAATTCGATGAACACCACTGTGAAAAGAGTGAACATGATTTTTGGGGTCTTATCCCAGATTACCTTTGAATCTGGGAAAGTCAGAAGGAATCTTGGTAGGCATGGGAGGTTAATTGGGGTTATGGAGAAAAGGGTCGTTGATGAGCTGGCTAAAATCAGGTAGGCTTAGACCAGTCATATAAGGAAGAAAGCGAGGGTTAGTGGCCATACTAGAAGAGGTTTCGCCTGTGGTTCTATCTTGGTTATCACTTGGGTTTCCACTACGCACATTGGTGCCTGACATGGTGGTGGTATAGAATTAGGAATATGAAAAAGAAGAATAAGAATTGGAGGAATCAAAAGAATTAGAATCAGTATGGGCAATAATTGCAGTACTAGGAGGATGAGTTCGAACTCGATGAGAGGGAGTAAGATGTCCTAAGGTAATATGGGGGTGAATTACACGAAGTATCTGCTAGAAATTCCTAGGGGGCGCAATTGTGTCAATAAAAATATGGCTCGTTAGACTAAGGGGTGATGATATGAGAAAAGTGTAACAAACAACAAGAAAACACCTAGTGCAGTTGTGCCATGTGTAAACTAACTATAATGATATTTTATTCTAATACAAGCAAACACATCATATAAAATAAAAAATGACCTCTAGCGTAAAGGATACTAAATCCTCAAACAAGTCCTATATGTAATGTTTCAGATGACCATCCAAGACACTTTTTACTTGATGGAATTTGATCCACGTAAGAAGAGTTTTCTAGAGAAAGGTGGGTAGAGGACCAACTGCTTGCCCACACCCAGTCCTATAGGGTGTTTTCCTAATATTTTCCACTAAGGTTAACTTTGTCCCATGGGGGTTGTCGAGGCTTGAGCTTCTTGGTGATCAAACACGGCACAGAATTCCCTACCACAGGTTTTGTAGCCCCTGTCGAGAAATCAATGCTAGTAGAATTAGGGTTTTATTCCTCTTTCTTGATAATTACTTGTGAATTATGTTGGCCTCTTTTATTTCATTATTAGATTATCTTTCATCAAAAAATTCCAAAATTATATATGTATGAGATCATAAGAACAAGAGACACAAGATATAGGCGTGTAGCGAAGGAAAAAATCCAATGAGGGGAAAACTCGGTCAAACCTATTCCTTCAATGGATTCATGAGAAAATACGAGATAATCCAAGACACTTTTACCTAGACATAGACTTCCTCCAATCACCAATTCATCCCTTCCTTCCTCTTCAGATGATAACCTTCTAACAGTAACTTCTACCTATAACTTTGATTCTACAGCAGCAAAATTTCGAACACCTACAAAAAAAAATTTACTTACAGTAAATCTCAGATTTTCAACCCCTACAATTGCCCAGTAACTTCGCACGTGTTAGAGATATATGGCCCAAAAACTTTGATCTTGTCTTTCCCTGCAATTCTCCTCCTGCTGCAATTTTTCACTTTTCTGCTTCGACTCTCCTTCTTATCTATCAAACTTGAGTGAGTGATGCTCCAAATGAATCAAATTGAACTTTTATATATAACTTCTTTTGTGGGTCGAAATTCCGTAATGTGGGTCGAATTTTCCTAAGGGACGACTTGGTGTGGATGTGACACATGACTTATTTGACTCAATAATAATTATTTTTACATGATACAAAATCCCAAGAAGGGTCTAATAAAATGGACAAGGACTCTAATGACTCCAGATAAAACATAGAAGTCCTCAATGGGGACTTTGACCTAGAAAATTATGACCCAAGCATGAAACCCATGCTTTAATAAGTCATTTTAATAATAATAAAATTTCTTTTGAAAATTATACATTTATGAAGACCGAACCTAGTTACATTCTTCAAGACTTCATCTTAACTAGGTTTTAAAATATGCAATTGTGGTAAAATTCCACTTTGGATAGCTCACTTGATGGAGATAATGATTGCATTAAATTCATATTTTAGATAGGACCAAAATCGACTTAAATATCACTCAAAACGGATAAGGGAAAGTGTACTTATGAATAAAATCCCACATGTGCATTTTTTATAAGGATGGCCCTAAAGCAAAGTGGACAGCCTCGGAAGGTCATAAATACAAGTGACCTCTACCTCAATTGGACATCATCGTGAGACACTCTTCTATCTTGGTTTTTGGCTCGCACAGGTCTAAGGCAGGTCCGCGGAGGAATGGGTTTGCTCTGACGTGAAATTGCGGGGTCTAAAACTCAAATCTTAGTATTAGGGTTTTGGGCCTCAGTAGTAGGCACATCACAGGAAGAAGTTGATCGCAGTCACTCGTACAGAAGCTCATATGTGTGACTGGAGCCTTCTAGTCATATGGACAACTCTCCATGCATGTGACTGGGAGTTAGGGATTCAAAATCTCAGTCCCTTTCTTCCCATAGTCCAGGTATGATCCCAGTCGCTTGCTTCCCACAATCCATATCTAAACCCAGTCACTCACATGCCACTCTTAAGGGAGCGACTAGGAAGCTATGGTCACTCGCATTACTCCTCCTCCATGCAACTAGGACCTAAATAATGAAATTTCATTTGTCTAAATATTTTTCTCAGTCACTACAGTATTCGACAGTTGATCGTAGATAGTAACAGTTCATTACAGGCTTCAGAATTGGGATTTTGAGTATAAACATGATTGGGTTTATTTTATAAATATTGGTTAGCTGATTTTGTTGTATAGTTTTATGGATGAAGATATGTATCATTGTACTCTCTCTTTGTTGAACATTTTATGGCAATCTAATAAGAAGAAGAATTTGGAAGGGTTTTCCCCCTTATGAGTTTTTTCCCTAGTCTCTGACCAATCCTGGTGTCTCTATGCGTGAATTTTTTTCTTCTATTTGTTCCTTTATGTTATGCTACATTGATGATGATAATATTTTTCTTTCTATATACTTGCATGTGTTGTTGAATGATAATGTAAATCTGAATAATCTTATGATTTTATGGGGTGAATATAATATTCTAATGAAAAAATGCAATTATCGAAGCAAATAACAATATTAACCTAAGAAAAATGAACACTGTGGAGGTATTCATTATCACATATATATACAAGTACATGGAATATCTCAAAACACATGAACTACGAAGAGTTTAAGCACACTCACTTCCATGGACTAGATTCCTGACCAAGGCAATCTATCTGGGTGGGACTAAGATGGTCTAAAGCTTTCAGCCAATATAAGTACCACGAAGCTTACTTACTAAATATCAACCCAAGAATCTAGGTGTGTAATGCAATTTCAGAGCTCTATGACCAACACCACCCTCCCTACTTCAGGATCTAGACATCAGACACATGTAGATGTCCTCCCATGCATTTTGTATTACACATAATGCCTCAGCACTCCCAATGATTCAAATCGGTAAAATCAAATCTATTCCAAGCATCAGATAGATGTATATTCTTCAACACTTATCATCAACTATATCAATAATATCAACCAAATGAAAGATGCTTCTAATATATTCAAACATCTTATTAGGAAGAGACTTTGTTAACACATCAGCTACATGTTCGTCGGTTAGAACATATTGTAGCTTCATGATCCCATATTGTACCAAGATTCTAATTTAGTGGTACTTTTTTTTTATATGCTTCATCTTGCATGGAACATAAGATCTTTAGATATACTGATGTTGCTTATATTATCAAAATTTATCACAGTAGGACTTAGAGGCTTCCCAAACAAATATGACAAATTTTCCTCAACCATATAGCTTCCTTTCCTACTTCACATGCAATAACATATTATGCTTCAACACTACTTAATGCAGCAGGATATTGATTTCTACTAATCCAAAAAATCATAGTAGATCCCAAACTAAAAAATCCACCTATAGTGCTCCTTCCATCAGTCTCACTGCCACCCCAATCAGAATCTATGAAACCTGTTAATTTGACTTCCTTGTTGTCGTACTTTAGGTAGTGATGTATAGTACCACGTAGATATCTTAATATATGCTTCGAAGATATCCAATGATCATGAAGAGGATGCAACTGAAATTGAATAAGATAGGAATCAATGACAAAACTACTAAAATCAAAGAAGAAGAAGAAGAAATCAATTGATAAAATTATTGATTTGCCCCTGCTTACTTCGATTTGTCTTCTTTCCTTGATGTAGATTCTATATGCTTTTGAATAAATATTGTAGCAATGAAGATCCATTTAATGCTTTTAGAGTCTAAATTATTTGTTTGTCCTTTGGAATGTGGATATATGTGGGACACCCAAATATTTGAAGATGTTCCACACATGGATTCTTTTCTGTGAATGCTTCTTCGGGTGTCATATTCTCAATAATTCTATGAGGACTTCTATTTTTTATATATACTATGGTAATTACTGCTTCTCCCCATAGATATTTTGGTAATTCTTGATCAAAAATCATTGTTCATATACATTCTTCAATTGTCCTATTTTACTGCAACTCCATTTTGCTTAGGATAGTAGGGAATGATGAGATCCCTCTCAATTTCTGCTTCTTTGCAATATGAAATCATTTCTTTGGAAGTGTATTCCCCACCATTTTTGGATCTCAAAGTATTTATTCTTCTTTTGATTAGGGTCTCCACATCAAATCTAAATTCCTTAAACTTTTCAAATGCTTTGTCCTTTTTCTTGAGAATTTAGAGTCATGTATTTCTAGAGTGATCATCAATGAAGGTCACATAATAAAAATTACCTCCAAGATATTTTTTATACATAGGCCCACATACATCTGAATGAATGAGATCCAATATTTCTTTAGACCTTGTTTCATTGTTTGTAAATGGTTTTCTTGTATTCTTTCCCAAATCACATCCCTTACATATTCCTTCATGATCTTCTCTAATATTGGGGATGCAATTTACCATTTGATTAAGAGAGGGAATGGCCTTATAATGTAAATGTCCATATATTTTATGCCTCTCCATGTGAACTAGAGTTTGAGGAGATGGTGTTATGACTCTATATAAGCTTCCTTCACGTATTCCAATAACCCTTGCTTTATCAATGCTTGAATATTTTCCCCAAACCATAACTTTACCATCTACAAAAGATATTCTATCTCTTTTGCCTTCTAAACAAGAAATTGAAAGAAAAATGTTTTTCAAACCTGGAACATAGAGTATATTTTTGAGATGTAGCTTTTCTCCATTTTCCAGCTTCAATGAAGTTGATCTCAAGCCTTTTTTAACACCCTCATCCCACATCTACCCAAGTAGTCGGCCAACGGGGGTAAACATGTGATGAGACACTAATATGATCATATTCAACCTCCTAGGTGACCTTAAGGAAGTGGAACCAACAGAAATACATCATACAGACCTTCCACATCAACAACAGAACTCCCAAAAGCCAACCCAACCACTCAGGCATCCAGACCCTGGTTCCCACTGAATTTTTAGGCCTTCAAACCATCGTACATTCCCACAGTATAGGCATGGGTGCATCTGGGAGGCTTTGGACGCTCCCATAGCGTATGCATGCCTGCGTTTAGGAAATTTTTCCCACAGACATGTGCCAGCGTCGTTGGGATTTCAGCCACTTTTTTAGGCCCATAGCCTAGGTCACTGCCCAGAACTCAATGATA
Organism: Pinus albicaulis; assembly: GCA_034641835.2. Taxonomy (NCBI): domain Eukaryota; kingdom Viridiplantae; phylum Streptophyta; class Pinopsida; order Pinales; family Pinaceae; genus Pinus; species Pinus albicaulis. The sequence goes on from CM076574.1 coordinate 37,057,534, forward strand.
AGCTCAAACAGGAAATATAACAGTGAAACAATGGTGTAAAATAAAATACTTGAATAAGAACTTTACTAGACCCATACTAGCCATGATAGGAATTTCATCGAACATGTCGCAAATATGTAATATATAGGTTTAAATAACAAATCTAAACGTAGGGGTCTCATACTTATTTTAGAATCACTAAGAAGCATTGTTACCTTACATCAATAGTTGCAGTATCATCTATTATTTCATAGATACATTGTTTATTAATTTACAAATAAAAACGTGAGGAGAGACATACATCATCACTATCAAAATACCTTCTCATAACTAGCATAATAAAAATATAACTATCAAGGATACATCATCCATATGATCCACATATAAACCAGTAAATTTAAACATAAAATTCCAAGGAAATGGACTTCTCATTAATGAATGTAAAAACCAACTCGGGATGGGACTACCACATTCCACCCGACCATAGATTGGTTGAGCCAAATATATATTCATCTAATATCCACCTACACCGTGAGAAATTTTACTACCTCCTAGTCTCTCAGGCTTTTCCGTAATCCAAAGTATGATCCAGGGATCACTAGTCCCTACACTGAGACCCACTCTCCAGGCTTTACCGTATATCCCATATCGAGACTACTAGGCCTAACAGAGAGTAACCCAACTCTTGTCTTTACCGTATATCCCTCCATTCACCAACAAGGATTCCTAGGCCCATTGATGCACACAATCCTGGCTTTACCGCAACCCACAGTCTGGTCTAGGGGTTATTAGGCCAGTGGCTTTACCGTAATCCATATTCTGGTTCAAGGATCACTAGGCCATCTGTTTTTCCTTTCAAATATCCACCTTATTCATCTTCGAATCCATCCGGAAATCCAGCTCAACCAAAACATGAGAACCCATCACATCAAGTTTATTCAGAAATGTCAAGGTTAGGCTGAAAACACTTTCACACCTGGAAAAAACCATGCCATGACATAAAATAACCACATGTAATACCATGTGTTGTAGCACAATTTGACTCAGCTAAAATTCAGGAGAAAATCTGAGAAATGCAAGTTTGTTGAGGAACAATTATTAAAAATTTAAGAAGAGCTGCAACATGTTCAAGAAGATAACTGCAAGCTCAACATATGTTTCTAAATAATTCTCCTCGTTTCATGTCTTGGTTGCGTTTCATGGCTCAATGAGCAAGCAAAATGATACAAGCTTGAAATTTTGAGTCTTCATAGAGATGGAAAAGCAAGGGAAATCTGATACTACGTTGAAGACATTTTAGTTGCCTAAAACAACATATCAATAAAAGGACACCTAGAAAGACAGAGGAATTTCTCGAAATAAATGATATTGGAAAGGGTCCTTAAAAGAATGAAAAGAAGCTTATCCAATTCTACATACGAATTCATAGTTGAGATAAACAAAACGTTTTAAATGCATTTGAAGAATTGTGCCAAGATGAAGAATTGGAAACAGATGACTGCACATCTCAAAAAACGTAGACATTCTCGGAACAAGATTTTCGATTTCAAATTGCGAGCAAACGGAGAACAATTTCAAGACTCCACGACATGGGTTTTTTGCAGAGTGACCCCAATTGACTTTAACACAGGAAATTTCCATAAATTTGAAGCGGTTTCAGGGGTTTTGCGGGTTCCTTCAAACACCAATTTTATTAAAAAACGTTGTGAAAATTGGGGATGACTCTGTTCCGCTGGAATTCGATTTGCCTAATCACAATTTCTATCTCAGAAGAAGAATTGAATGATGCAAATTATTTTTTTTATTGGTTTTTTGATGTAGACAGTTATAATGTGAGTTATATTATGTCAAAATAATTTGGCAATATGGAAGGCTCTGTACGAAAATATCTACGTGATCACGTTGCAATCAACCTGTAATGTTCCTAAATTAGCTCCAGCTAATTGGAACATTAATTTTTCCTTGTTTATTTTTGGCATTTCATGATTGAGGAATAAAATGTAAAGGAGGAAATGAAAAACTCCTTAAATCAAAGAATAAATACATGCCCAATGTGAAAAGGGATAAATCTGGGCCTTTTTAATAAAATCCACTTTTGTGTGAAACACGATTGAGACATTTGATCGGGTCAACAGGACCAAATCTCAGTTTTTTCCAGATTCATTGAACCTCCTAGACAAACTGCGCAGTTCTAGAAAGAGGGCAGCAATGTGAAAGGGGTTAAGTCCATTGAAGTGGTTTAGGGTTTGTGCACACCTTCAAGTTATAAAAAGGAGGAGAGGGCTCATGTAAAGGTTGTTGAAGGATTTTTGAAATAGAGGTTACTTGAGCAACTCTAGCTCTCTTGGCTGTTTAGCCTAAGGGAAGAGGATTTCCTGTTTAGGAATCCTCCCTCCTTCCTTGAGTAGCTCTTGGAGGAGATTGTACTGAAATGAGCCACTATCAGGTTGAAGACCAAGCTCCATCTCCATTAGCAGCGCTGATCCTGTTGAGGATTTTTCAGCTGCTTGAGTTGCAGCAAGTGTTATCCTAGATCTGCAGAGATCTAGTGTTTTGGAGGAGTTCTCTCTCAAGGAGGGTGTCTTGTGACCACCCGGAAGAGGATCTCTCTCTTATTTGTATTCAGATCTGTATTTTATAGCATTTTCTTCATTTCTATAGAGCTACTGCGTAGTCCCTCTCATGAACTGCATTTTCTGCATTGGGGTTTAACGTAAATTCAGTTTCTATGCAAATCTGATATCTAGTGATTGAGGCTTGCCTCTCACTTTGTAAATTTATAAAGTAGCTATTGTTTTATGCTATTTCAGATCTGATTCATGTTATAATAAAGTTCATATTTAGAAATTCTGAGTATTCTGCAGTCCTGTAGCTTTCAAAGTCAGATCTACATTTGTACATGTATTATTTTGATGAAACCCCAAGGGGATCTTGTAGAGAAGGTTGAGTAGTTTCCAGATCTGGTATGGATCTGATGTTTCAACCATAGATATTTCATAGATCTGATTTTTCACTTAAAACAGCTTAATCTCCTGAAAAATAACGCTGATATAGTCTGCAGTCTTTTCTATGTGTGGCAGCAACTCGTTTTGGGGATTTTCCTTCATAGAAATGTATGTTTTTCTCTGTATAATTCATATGAATATTATTCTAGACCTGCATACTGAAATTTATACATAAACTCAGCCAAGCCCTTCATAAATTACGCTACCCAAGCTTCAGAACATTTCTGCATAATTTAGGTCATGGGAAATCAGGGTTTTTCTTGACTAGTCAAGAAGGAGGAGCTGTTTAACTTAGAAAAACGTATTTTTTTTTCTTAAATTCGGCATGTGAACCCCTCTTGACCTATTCTAACATATTCCAGAACCTTGACCCTTCATTTTAGGCATATTTTCTTATACACCTATTTTAGTGCATAAAATGTTGCTTTTCCCCATATTTATGATGATTAAAGCTGAGTAAAGAGTGTTGTTGTTCTTTATATTTGTTTTTTAGCGTTCTCAGACATATTCCATGGTATCTAAACCCATCATACCTGAATAATGTGTTTTTCAAGCATGATTTGCTGAGTAAACCCTTTTTGGATATTACCTCTCGACAAGAGTCTATAGAAAGAGTCTGAAAAGGGCTAGCTAGCCTCTGGATCTCATCCTTTCTTGTAAAGGTGACATATTCATTAAATTCCCCTTCAGTCAATCTCTGGTTTAGATCAGATTGTTGATTGTTAATGTCTTAAGAGGAAATATCTCACTGATACCAGTTTGTGGGAGATTTGTTTAGCAGATCTAAGTTGATTTGTTTCTGATGAAAATATATATTTAAGTCCCACATAGCATATGCAAGAGGAATAAATCATTGGTCTACATTTTATTTTCATATTTTTCCTTATATAGCGTTCCTATTCAGCAGTTGGGCAAGATTCCTGAAATAGGAACATTACAGTGGTATCAGAGCATGATCTCTGGCACAGCCTGTGAGATCAAGCTATCAGTGAACTAAGAGAAGAATCAGAGATGAGATTGATGGAGAGGATGAGATTACTCTCATCAGATTTCAGATCAGAGAAGGGCCTCTCCAAGGAGGTTCAACCAATGGAAGAAGAAGGGTGCAGTGAAATTCCAAGAGGGTTTCAAAGCGGAAGAAGTTACAGTGAAATTCTTAAAGAATTTCAAGAAGATGAAGGAGTACCCAATACTTCTTATGATGTGTGTGAGCATTCAGCCACACAATCTGATTTACAATGTTGTCACATCCCCACTTTCTTGCTGAGAGAAAGAGGAGGAGAAGAAGGAATGACAAAAAAAGAGATTCCCCCACTCTTTTTCCAGACCTTGAAGGATATTCAAGAAAATATCAAGGAGGTTGAGGCGGTAGAGACTTGTACCAGCACTGGCACAAAATTGGAGGAGCAGCCTTCATGTTCAATGGAGGAAGACTACACAGTTGCAGAATAAGTTCTTGCTTCTACATTTCACCAAGGTATGGTCAAGAATTCATCTGTTTTCATTTCAGCCCATTGCATGGAGAGATCTACATTTCTATGTGCTGTTGATCTAGAACAACAGAGTTGCACTGCGCTGTGCAAGAGCAGTAAGGGAGGAATAAGATCTTCCCTTGGAGATATCAAAGGGGCTACATTTCACAAGCCCTTGAGAGGAAGAAGGTGAAAAAGCATGAGGATACCGAGAGAAGATGGGGAAGAGGGCCAATCTCATTCCTATCTATTGTAGAAGGTTGATGCACCTAAAGAGGTGATTGGATTGCGTAGTGGAAGCATGGAGGGTTTTCTCCATTCATTTCCTGGAGACATTGCACCAAGGAGGCCACTTGATCAGCAAGAAGAGGTGAAGGCTTCACATGGTGAGGCATTGCCCATTGATTTCCGAGAAGTGGAGACCTTGGGAGGTCTTGATGCAGCGCTGAGAGTCTTGGGTAGGTTCAAGGAGGAGAGAAGCAGTCTCTCAACATCATCCACACCCACTCTCATTTCAGTTTCTGCGCTGTGGCAGGAAAATCAGGGGAAGGATAGCATCCTTCCCACATCTACATTTGGCATGGGAGCTATGCATGCACATGACTCTTGGGAAGAGTTATTACATTCTTCTCTCTTCTCTTTGAGAATGGAAGGAGGCTCATCTATGAGTTTCTCCCATTGCATGAGAAAAACCTGTGGTAAGGGTGTTTCTTATTTTGATTTATCTCATGTATACATGCATCCCTTAACCACATATATGCAGGATGTTGCTCCAAGGAGGAGCATTCTTACTTTGAGGATGCATGGTCTACTTGAGGCCATAAGTAATGTTGATATCCACTCCCTAGGAGGACTTGGGGAGTAATTTTTCTTTGGAGGAAATGCTCACATTGCCTCATCCATCATTTATTTCCTCCAAGCTTATGAAGAGATTGGGGCAGCATGCAAGTGGTTGGAAGACCACATTTTTCAATAGTCTCTATTGCAGTTGAGGTCCAAAATGTGTTGGTTGCATATGAGGGATCATTGCCCTTCACATTTGTTGCATATGGAAGCCAACATGAATTCTATTCTTGCTCCCTATGTTGCTGGTATTTCTATTTTTATGAGGATCATATGTGGGAGAGGAGGAATGATGCATTGGATGAATGTATCCATTGGGAATGCACTCTCCCATATTCAATTGAATTTCAAGAAGAGAAGGGAACTTTTTGGGGCTGCTACATGGTACATTGTATCATCTTATACAAATGGTCATGCATTGAGTTTGTATCACGAAGGGGAGCCTCTCACATGGGAGGAATTAGAGCAAGACATGTTTTGCTTGATCTCCATTCAGCCAACACTTATTTTCCTCTATCATTTCCAAGCTTTGAAGAAGCTTATTTCAGCAAGCGAGTGGTGGGATGGCCACTTATGGTATCATGACTTGAGGCAGCAAGATGATGGACAGCGCTAGTCTCAAGGGAGGGACTATTGTCACCATCCAGCACATCATATGGCACTTAGTCCACATGTCTTTTGGAGCACATGTGGTGAAGGTAAATTGTTCACTATATGCCTAAGAGGGTGGGCAAGGAGGCTCACTGAAATCAATGAAGGAGATCATGAAGTTTCAAATTCCTTTTGGCTTCATGGTGACCACATTTTTGCAGCCCAAGATCCACAGCTCCACATCCATCAACATTGGGAAGAGGGACAGTGTGATTTGGGTATATTCATCCCTCATTTCCAGCCTTGTAGCCCCTACTCAATGCACATCATGGGGATTAATAACTGTTTATATGAGCTATCAAGAATGGCTCCTTTTATTTGGATGATAGCATGGGTGTGAGAGACACTCATTGGGAAAAGTTTTCCCCATGCTCTTCATCACTCGTTCCTAATGAAGCCATGGAGAAACAAGAAGATCACCACTTGTACCTCCCATTTCTCATGATGTACACTTTCTATCTTGCACTTGGAGAAGGTCATTGGAGTGAAGATTCATTGCTTACCATTTTCAGCCATGGTGGGATCCATTGATGAGGCCACATAAGGGGAAGGAGAAGTCTGGTTCTTCCTTGCAGTTGCTTGAGGACAAGCAACATTTGGGAGGGGGAGACTGTAATGTTCCTAAATTAGCTCCAGCTAATTGGAACATTAATTTTGCCTTGTTTATTTTTGGCATTTCATGATTGAGGAATAAAATGTAGAGGACATGAAAAACTCCTTAAATCAAAGAATAAATACATGCCCAATGTGAAAAGGGATAAATATAGGCCTTTGTAATAAAATCCACTTGTGTGTGAAACAGGATTGAGACATTTGATTGGGTCAACAGGACCAAATCTCATTTCTGTCCAGATTCATTGAACCTCCTAGACAAACTAAGCAGTTCTAGAAGGAGGGCAGCAATGTGAAAGGGGTTAAGTCCATTGAGGTGGTTTAGGGTTTGTGCACACCTTCAAGTTATAAAAAGGAGGAGAGGGCTCATGTAAAGGTTGTTGAAGGATTTTTGAAATAGAGGTTGCTTGAGCAACTCTAGCTCTCTTGGCTGTTTAGCCTAAGGGAAGAGGATTTCCTGTTTAGGAATCCTCCCTCCTTCCTTGAGTAGCTCTTGGAGGATATTGTACTAAAATGAGCCACTATCAGGTTGAATACCAAGCTCCATCTCCATTAGCAGCGCTGAACCTGTTGAGGGTTTTGCAGCTGCTTGAGTTGCAGCAAGTGGTATCCTAGATCTACAGAGATATAGTGTTTTGGAGAAGTTCTCTCTCAAGGAGGGTGTCTTGTGACCACTCGGAAGAGGATCTCTCTCTTATTTGTATTCAGATCTATATTTTATAACATTTTCTTCATTTCTATAGAGCTACTGCGCAGTCCCTCTTATGAACTGCGTTTCTGCATTGGGGTTTAATGTAAATTCAGTTTCTATGCAAATATGTTATCTAGTGATTGAGGCTTGCCTCTCACTTCGTAAATTTATAAAGTAGCTATTATTTTATGCTATTTCAGATCTGATTCATGTTCTAATAAAATTCATCTTCAGAAATTCTGATTATTTTGCAGTCCTGTAGCTTTCAAAGTTAGATCTACATTTGTACATGTATTATTTTGATGAAACCCCAAGGGGATCTTGTGGAGAAGGCTGATTAGTTTCCAGATTTGGTATGGATCTGATATTTTAGCCATAGATCTGTCACATATCTAATTTTTCACTTACAGCAGTTGAATCTCCTGAAAAATAACGTTGATATAGTCTGCAGTCTTTTTCTATGTGTGGCAGCAACTCATTTTGGCGATTTTCCTTCATAGAAATGTTTGTTTTTCTCTGTATAATTCATATGAATCTTATTCTGGACCTTCATATTGACATTTATACATAAACTCAGCCAATCCCTTCAGAATTTACGCTACCCAAGCTTCGGAACATTTCTGCATAATTTAGGTCATGGAAATCAGGGTTTTTCTTGACTAGTCAGGAAGGAGGAGTTTTTTAACTTAGCAAAACGCATTTTTTTTTGCTGAAATTCGGCATGTGAACCCCTCTTGACCTATTCTAACATATTCCAGAACCTTGAACCTTCATTTTACGCAGAGTTTCTTATACACCTATTTTAGTGCATAAAATGTTGTTTTTCCCCATCTTTCTGATGATTAAAGCTGAGTAAAGAGTGATGTTGTTCTTTATATTGGTTGCTGAGCATTCTCAGACATATTAAATGGTAGCTAAAGCCATAATACCTAAATAATATTTTTTTCAAGAATGATTTGCTGAGTAAACCCTTTTGGGATATTACCTCTCGACAAGAGTCTATAGACAGAGTCTGAAAAGGGTCAACTAGCCTCTGGATCTCATCCTTTCTTGTAAAGGTGACATATCCAGTAAATTCCCCTTCATTAAATCTCTGTTTTAGATCAGATTGTTGATTTTTAATGTCTTAAGAGGAAGTATCTCACTGATACCAGTTTGTGGGAGATCTGTTTAGCAGATCTAAGTTGATTTGTTTCTGATGAAAATCCATATTTAAGTCCCACACAGCATATGCAAGAGGAATCAAGCATTGGTCTGCATTATATTTGCATATTTTTCCTTATACAGTATTCCTATTCAGCATTTGGGCAAGATTCCTGAAATAGGAACATTACACAACCTCAGTGTTAATGTTCCCATGGAATTTGATGACCGTGTGTCAGCAGCTGATCTTGCAATCAAATTCTAGGAAAATTCCAAGCAAGTATTTTAGTCAATTGAAGAATGATGACGGTGATAATAAACAACAAGAAGAAGAGAAAATACCAGATGAGTTTATCTTTAACGCAGAAGGTGGTTTGATGGACTCAAAGTTGCTCTTCTTTGCGCAATAGGCACAGAGGCAAAAAGGAAAAGCTGGTCGTGCCAAAAATGTGATATTTTTAGAGGATAGAGGATGATACATCAAGTGCATCCTTCCAAAGGGGCCTGTACTGAGGCTAGCCATTGATGCAACTCTTAGTGCAGTAACACCCTATCAAAAAGTGCGGAGACAGAGAGCTTTTAAAAAGAAGAGAAATAAACAGGTTAAAGTTTTGCCATGTCTCATAAGGATCAAATATTTGTATCATTCATATCCATAATTAATGGTAACCCAAAAGCACAAGTTGCATGGAACTTATGAGAGAGAGTGCCCCCGTAAAGTGGTTTGATCTAAACCATTGTTCGCAGATCGACAATTATATTTAATGCGGCATCACCGATCCTCATTTCTTGAAACCATCGAAGGTGCCTCCTTAAGCAATTTACGGTTTTGATAGTTGATATATGCATATAAAAAAACCACAAGGACCCACATGAGTGTTTATATCCGTTGAAACATTCATCCTTGCCTACTTATTTATTATTACTTTAATTTTAAATCTCGACATCCATATATCTATATTGTGAAATGTGTAAAAAGGGGATCTTATTTGGGTTTTGTAACTTTCAAAATAACGATGTGAACTTAGATATTTTATAAATATTAAAGAGATTTAACGGTTCTATAACTGTTAAAAGAATTAATTTTCCAAGTTACACAGGAAAAGTTAGGTTAGGAGGAGAATAAAAGGGAGAAAGGAAGACATTGGAAGCGTTCTGAGTTTTGGACCTTCAGACTGCAATTTTTGTACTCATATTTCAAATGAATAATGAATGAAAAGCAAGATTCTGGCATTTGTTGATATCGATATGTCTTCTAGTTTAAATTATGTGTTTTTTGTCTTTGAATAAAATGAAGTAATGAAGTTGCAGTTCTCTTTTTACATATGTAAACAAGAGTTAAAATCCTTAATAGGCGCTCCTTCATTTTAACTGTTCCTTTTCTTATAATTCTTCTGAATTTTGAGGTGATATATTTTGTATATGAGCATATCAATTTGGGCTTCTTTCTTACATGTTCTTCTGATCATTCCATTCTATATCAACAAATAATAGCATTGTGGGACATTCATTGTATTTGATCTTTGAGGGTTTAATGATAAATATATGAAGGTGCTTAACGAAGACCATCTGATATCTTAATATTGTGACATACATTTATAAATGTCTTGAGCATTGATTCCTTACCACGGCCAAGGGATTGTTTCTTGAGGTACAACATTTTTTGGCGTTGTTGTTGGGGAAAGAAGAAGTGAAGTTCATTTCCCTGGGTTTTCTTTCTATTTCCTTTGGTTTTTCAGTGAGGAGGAAATATTTGGCTATGTTTATTCCTTTTCAAAATTTTGGCTTTCAAAAAGCCTCACACGAGGTCAGATACCTCACAGCAGAAAGTCCCTAATTTGTTAGATCCGGAAACATTGGTTTCTTAAAAGGCTCAGAAACCTAAAACCCCTTCGACGCCTGATCCTACATTGTCTGCTCCTGGCAGCAGGTCTCATAATCCCTTATTCTTGATGGTGAACAAGATTTAGATATAAATTTTGGTTGTTATTTATTCACCTAGAGACTCCCCTGATGAAGGTTTCATTAGATGAGGAATTCTGTGGGCAAGAAAATGAGAAAGCACCATGGAAAACACATATATCAGAGTTTGAGTTTTTTAAACGAAGTTCTATTTTTTACTATCAGCTTAGTGGTATATTTTCCCTTACATATCAAAAATATTTTTTCTTGCTTTATATTCTCAAAATATTATAAGGCCCAAAAAGTACATTCTTTATTGGTAAAAGATGATTTTTCTTCTGCTTGTATCATAGATCTTGACACAAATTTATCTCTTAAATATGAGAGGAGAGATGACTACTGCATTACAATTCCAAAAGATAATCAGTCAAAGTCTAAGCATAAAGGTGATGATTCGTCATCTTTGGAGGATAATATTCTGCCTCACAAACAATTGACTTTATTTCAACTCAAAAATAAAGAAATCTTTAAACCCTTGAAGATGCCCACAATTCTTCATCAATATCCTTCAAAAGGATTCAAATTTTTGCCAACTTTCTCTGGAGAGGATGAGGATATTTCAGCTGAACAAGATATCTTGGAATTTGAGTACTTTCTGGAAAATTTTCAAATTATTTATGAAGATGTGGCTTTAAGGATGTTTTTTCATTCATTAAAGCAGGGTGCTCAGCAATGGTTCCAGTGTTTGGAAGCAAGTTCAATTAGTTCATGGCAAGGTTTTCAAGATATCTTTCTTAGATATTGGGGCAAGCGTAAGTCATATGAAAAACACCTTTTGGAATTATATTCTATCCAGAGGCAGAGCAATGAATCAATCGTTGATTTTAATAGAAGGTTTCAAAAAATTTATTTCAGCATGCCAAAATAAATTCAACCTCCTGAAGCAGCAGTTATGGATTACTATTTGAGGGCTCTTCCTATTGTCTTAGTTTTTATTCTCAAGGAGAGAAAGCCTTACACTCTGAAGCTGATGTTTCTTTATGCACAGGAAATTGAAGATAATGTGTGGGTTTGTAGAAATATTTCCTGTTACGTTGAAAGAACAAGTTTTATTGAAGATAAGTGGGCTTGTCAAGAAAGCATTGGAATTTCTTTTCAAGAGAATGCAAATTCAGAGATGAAAAAGGATTTTCAAAAGGTGTCAGAGGATTCTTATATTTCCGAAACATAAGAATCTAAGAATTCTGAAGATTTTGGTCAAAACTTCGTTGCAACAACTGAACTACACGATGAAAGCTTGGAAGACAATTACAATTTTCATAATTTTAATGATTTTTTGAATAAAGGGGAAACTAGTGGAGCTTCTCAGGTATGTTTGTAGAGGAGGAAGATTTTTTTCAAGAATTGGCATTATACGAAGAACATCAGCATTATAGGGAAAAAAACCTTGGATTTATTTTTTCAGCCTAAATGCCTGCCTACAGAAAATGGCAATCAAGTTCCTCGCACACAATTCCAAACTGAGGAGTCAAACAATGAAGGAAGCTGCCATTTTCAAATAAGTCTACATTAGCAGAATGTTCAAGAAAATGAGATAGCTAAAATTTTGTCTCATCAGTTCTATGATCCAGTGGTTGAGTATATGAAAAATTTCTTTGATCAGTAATGAGCTTTTATGCAAGGGTATGTACAAAGATTTGTATATGGAAAAATTTCATGGTACATTCCTGTTTTGATTTTTAAATTTCAGCAATATGAAGGTATTAATTCTAACATACAGATTTGAGGTTGGTGCCATTGGAAGGTTGACTTCACCTGATTAAGTTTAGCCCTACATATATATATAGGAGTTGTACATAAATAAGCTCAGGAGTTGAGCATTCCCAGTTGCAGTATTTCTAGTTTAGCATTTTTTCAGTTCAAGAATAAAGATCCTGGAAGAGAGAGGTTTCAGAGAAGTTTTAAATTTTCAGAGATTTTGGATTGGGAGAATATTCAGTTTGACTTGACTCCATGCCCAATAAAGGTTACTGATCTACAAGTTCTCAGCACTTTTCTACCAAAGTGTTGTCCCCAATTGGAGCCAGATGTTGTAGCACAATTTGACTCAGCTAAAAGTCAGGAGAAGTTCTGAGAAATTCAAGTTTGCTAAGGAACAATTATTAAAAAATTAAGAAGAGCTGCAACATGTTCAAGAAGATAACCGCAAGCTCAACATATGTTACTCAATAATTCCCCTCGTTTCATGTCTTGGGTGTGTTTCATGGCTCAATGAGCGAGAAAAAAGATACAAGCTTGAAAGTTTTAGTCTTCATAGAGATGGAAAAGCACGGGAAATCAGATACTACGTTGAAGAAATTTTAGTTGCCTAAAACAGCATATCAATAAAAGGACGCCTAGAAAGATAGAGGAATTGCTCGAAATAAATGATATTGGAAAGGGTCCTTAAAATAATGAAAATAAGCTTATCCAATTCTACATACGAATTCATAGTTGAGATAAACAAAATGTTTTAAAGGCATTTGAAGAACTGTGCCAAGATGAAGAATTGGAAACAGATGACTGCACATCTCAGAAAACGCAGACATTCTCGGCACAGGATTTTCGATTTCAAATTGCGGGCAAATGGAGAACAATTTCAAGAATCTGCGATATGGGTTTTTTGCAGAGTTACACCAATTGACTTTATAAAGGGAAATTTCCAGAAATTTGAAGCAGTTTCAAGGGTTTTGCAGGTTCCTTCAAACATAAATTTTATTAAAAAAAGTTGTGCAAATTGGGGATGACTCTGTTCCACTCGAATTCGATTTGTCTAATCATAATTTATGTCTCAGAAGAATATTTGAATGATGAAAATTGTTTTTTTATTGGTTTTTTGATGTAGGCAGTTATACTGTGAGTTATACTATGTCAAAATAATTTGGCAATATGGAAGTCTCTGTATGAAAATATCTACGTGATCACATTGCAATCAACCTCAGCGCTGATGTTCCCATGGAATTTGATGATCGTGTGTCAGCAGCTGATCTTGCAATCCAATTCCGGGAAAATTCCAAGCAAGTATTTCAATAAATAGAAGAAGGATGATGGTGATAATGAACAGTAAGAAGAAGAGAAAATACCAAATTAGTTTTATCTTTAACGCAGAAGCTGGTTTGATGGACTCAAAGCTGATCTTCTTTGCACAACAGGCACAGAGGCGAAAATGCAAAGTTGGACGTGCCAAAATTGTGATATTTTCATAGGATAGAGGATGATACATCAAGCACATGCTTCCAAAGGGGCTTGTACTGAGGCTAGCCATTGATGCAACTCTTAACGCAGTAACATCCTATCAAAAATTGCGAAGACAGAGAGATTTTAGAAAGAAGAGAAATAAACAGGTTAAAGTTTTTCCATGTCTCATAAGGATTAGATATTTGTATCATTCATATCCATAATTAATGGTAACCTGGAATCACTGGTTACTGGAACTTATGAGAGAGATTTCCCTCGTAAATTGGTTTGATTTAAACCACTGTTCGCAGATCGACAGTTATATTTCAATGCAGCATCACCGATCCTCATTTCTTGAAACCACCGAAGGTGCCTCCGTAAGCAGTTTACGGTTTTGATAGTTGACATATACATATAAAAAAAACCAAAAGGACCCACATGAGTGTTTATATTCGTTGAAACATTCATCCTTGCCTACGTATTTATTATTACTTTAATTTTAAATCCCAACATCCATATATCTATATTGTTGAATGTGTAAAAAGGGGATCTTATTTGGGTTTTGTAAATTTCAAAATAATGATGTGTAACTTAGATATTTTAGAAATATTAAAGGGATTTAGCGGTTTTATAACTGTTAAAAGAATTAGTTTTGCAAGTTACACGGGAAAAGTTAGGTTAGGAGGAGAATAAAAGGGATAAAGGAAGACATTGGAAGGGTTTTGAGTTTTGGACCTTCAGACTGCAATTTTTGTACTCATATTTTAAATGATTAATGAATGAAAAGCAAGATTCTGGCATTTGTTGATATCGATATGTCTTCTAGTTTACATTATGTGTTTTCTGTCTTTGAATAAAATGAAGTAATGAAGTCGCAGGTATCTTTTTACATATGTAAACAAGAGTTAAAATCCTTAATAGGCACTCCTTCATTTTAACTGTTCCTTGTCTTATAATTCTTCTGAAGTTTGAGGTGATATATTTTGTATATCAGCATATCAATTTGGGCTTCTTTCTTTCATGTCCATCTGATCATTCCATTCTATATCAACAAATAATAGCATTGTGGGACATTCGTTGTATTTGATCTTTGAGGGTTTAATGATAAATATATGAAGGTGCTAAACGGAGACCATCTAATATCTTAATATTGTGGCATACATTCATAAATGTCTCGAGCACTGATTCCTTACCATAGCCAAGGGATTTTTTCTTGAGGTACAACACCATGCATGCCAAATCTATCAAGGAAATCACACATGCAAATCAATAGCTGGAAAGAATCATGTTGTATTTTTTTGATCTTGCTCTTCCTTGCTTGCTCCTTCCTTCCTCTTGCCTTCTTTTCCTTTCTTGATCCAATGCCAAAGTTCTCCAAGAAAAATCTAAGTGTCCAAGAGTGAGAGAGAGAGAGATAATAATGAGAGAGATCCAAAATTGAACTAACAAAAGGTACCAACTAGTCCTCATAAGCCTTTTATCAATTAGGCCTCTATTTTCTTCATTTTCCATTATTTTCCTTCATTTTCCTCCTCACATGCAACTTGTGACCTTTCACCTTCCTTTTCTCCTAATTTCCATTATTTTCAAAAATGTTCCAAAATACCATTTTGCCTTTCCAAAGCCTTTGTCATTGTCTTTTCCAATTTCCTTAGCCATAATAAACCAAATGAACACCCACTAGGATGTTTTTTCCAAACAATCATCTTGGAATAAGTGTCTCATCAGTTGTGGTTATTATTTTTTCCTTTATTAATTTTTATTACATGGAATTTTCACCAGGGATGTTACAGAACCATCCCCCTTGGGGAACACCATCCTCGGTGTTCGGTCACACATATACCTCAACCAAACTGTGGGAAATAAAACACATTTCTCATGGAACTTTATATCATAGCTCGATGCCGTATTTACATTGATCACCCTACTGTAAATCAAACCATCATGGCAGCATAACAACATGAAAACTACAATGGTGTGACACCCATACTGATTATTTAAGCTTTATAACATATCTCATGGTGGTATTTACATCCATATACATATGTACATATACCAAAACATATACGAAACACCATACCAAAATTTCTTTGCCTCAACCAGAACATAATGAAGGATACATAGCCCGCATATGATCCGTCAAATCCCATGTAGCTTCATCGGGCCCAAAGTGATTCCATTGCACTTTAACTTTCTATATATCTTGATTATGGAGCATGAGAACCTTTCTCTGCAATATACATTGGGGCTTCGGCTGGAATTCTCCATCTGGCTCCAACTGCAATATAGACCATTCAATCACATTATCGGCATATTTAACATACTTCTTAAGAAATTATATATGAAAAACATCATGGAATTTCACTATGGGAGGAAATTCAATTCGATAGGATATTGGTTTGATCCTCTCAATAATCCTGAAACATCCACAAAACCGTGGTGCCAGCTTGGCACATGATCCAATCCGCAAGGAGTTGTTCTTGGGCTTGATGTGCAAGTACACTTGTTTCCCAACCTGAAACTCCTTAAACAACTTGTTCTAGTCTGCAAAACTCTTCTTCCTATCACGTGCTGCTTTCAAATTCTTCTTGATTGCCTACATTTCTTGTTCCATATTTTCCAACATGTTTGGTCCAATCAATACCTTTTTAACCGAATCACTCCAACTGATGGGAATATTGTAACTCTGCCCATAAAATGCCTCAAATGGACTCATCCTCAATGATTCTTGGTACCCATTATTGTAAGTGAATTTTACAAGTGGAAGATACTCTTCCCACTTCCGTTGCTAGTGCATTACATACATCCTCAACATGTCCTCCAATATCTTTTTTACCCTCTTAGTATGTTTATTTGTCTGTGGATGATAGGTTGTACTGAAGGCCAACTTGGTTCCCAAACCTACAAACAACTCCTTCCAAAACTTGGAAGTGAACTTCACATCCCTATCTTACACAATCTTCTTTGGAACTCCATATAATCTGACCACATCTCTGATGAAAACCTGTGCCATATCACTAGTTGAATATGTAGTCTTCACTGGAATGAATTGTGCAACCTTTTACAACCTATCCACAACAATCATAATGGAATCATGTTTTCTATATGACCTGGGAAAAAATGTGATGAAATCCATGGAAATGACCTCCCATTTCCAATCTGGAATTGCAATCGAATGTAGTAGTCCACCTGGATGCCTACACTTTGCCTTAACCATTTGACAATCCAAACATCTAGCCACAAACTCTACCACGTCCTTCTTTAGAATCAGCCAATAATAGAATATCTTCACTATAGTAAATGTCTTTTGATATCCAAGGTGACCTGAATATGGTTTAGCATGAAACTCCCCCAATACCACCTTCTTGATCTCACTATTATTTGGCACATATATCTTGTCTCTAAACCTAAACAAGCCATCTACTATGAGATGATAATCTTCATCCTGTACACTTTCACCTGTACCTATACCTATACCATGACTATTGCCTATACTTGTACCACTACCTGTATTTGTACCTGTACCTATACTTTACTGCAACCTATGCACAATCTCCATATACCTTTCATCCTGCTGACCTTCATGCAAGATCCTATCCTATAAATTTTTCCCATATGAGCTCATAGTTTCTATGTGATTTACCTGTATTTGTCTGCTAAGAACATTTGTGACCCTGTTGTCCTTTCCTTTGATGTACCTGATCTTGAAGTCGAACTCATTGATCATGTTCAACCATCTAGCTTACCTGGCATTTAGATTCGGCTGGTGAAATAAGTATCTCATCCCATTGTGATCACTCATCAATACAAAATTCCTTCCATAAGATAATGTCTCCACATATTCAATGCATGTATGATCGATTCTAGCTCAAGGTCATGTGTCAAATATTTATGCTCGTTTTCATTCAGTTTCCATGAATCCTAACATACCACTTGTCCTTCCTACATAACGACTCCACCAACTCATCTCTTGCAGGAATTTGTACATACTACAAACTCTTTGTCTGAATCTACAATATTTAACACTAGAGCATGTTTCAAGTGCTTAAGTTGATCAAAAATAGCCTCACACTCCTCTATACATTCAAACTTCCTACATTTCCTCTACAATGATTTATTAGGATAAGAAATCTGTGAGAACTTCTTGATGAACCTTCTGTAATAATCTGCCAACCCCATGAAGGATCTCACCTCATCTACATTTCTAGGAGTTGCCCACTCCATGATAGCTCTTATCTTCTCTGTATCTATTGTGATTCCCTCCTTGGAAACAACATGTCCCAAGTAATGTAACTCAATCTTAAAGAAACTGCATTTGCTAAGCTTAGCATACAACTGATTCTCTGTTAACAATCTCAACATCGCTGCTAAATGTTTGGCATGCTCTTCCTCATTTTTAGAATACACCAGTATATCATCAATGAATACAATAAAAAACTTCTCCATATAAAGACGCAACACACTATTCATAAAGCACATAAATGTAGTTGGGGAATTAGTCAAACCGAATGGAACTACAACAAACTCATAATGCCCATACCTGGTCCTTCATGTGGTCTTGTAGATGTCCTCTTCTTTGATGCACACTTCATGGTATCATGACCTCAAGTCAATCTTACAATACACTACTACTCCCTTCAACTGATCAAACAAGTCATCAATCCTCGACAATTGATGCATGTTCTTGATGGTTACTTTGTTCAACTGCCTATAGTAAATGCACAATCTGAGAGTACCACCCTTCTTCTTCATAAATAATATCGATGTGCCCCATGGAAATACGCTTGGACTAATGTATCCTTTGGAAATAATCTCTTTTAGCTATAAATTTAACTCCACTAACTTAGGTGTGCTCATCCTATAAGGTGCTTTTGATGTTGGAGTTGCCCCTAGTACCAACTCAATAGAAATGTCTACCTTCCTATGTGATGGAAACTATGAAATATCTACAGAAAATACATCATGAAACTATTGTAGAACTGGGAACTTGCTCAAAAACTTTTCATCCTCAGCTTCCTTACCTTTGTCACTAGAAATATGTACTGCGAACAACACACACCCTTTCCTGCGACGACGCTTGGCTTGCATAGATGTCACCATCCTAACTGATGTGGATTTCTTCTTTCCCTATAAGACTCTTGGTGCCCCATTGTCATCCAAGCATTCAATCGATTTTTCATAACAATCCACCTTGGTCCTATGAAGGTATAGCCATTCCATACCCAATAGCATGTTATATGATCCAAATGGAAATATGTTCAAGTGTTTTGTTGTAAATGTTGATCAGCAGTTGTCATTGATGTCAACCCAAGCAGCACCATGGGCTAACCCAATATTTCATGGGAATTTTTACCTACCAAATTAATATATTCTCGGTAAATAATTCTTTTGATGGTTTCTACTTGTCGAGATGTTTCCGTTAATATATGGCATGCCATGTAATTCTTCACGGTTTGAGAGATATTCATGTTTGAAGTTTGTACCCCCAGTTAGTGGGCTAAAACCCCATGGGGTTGGGGCATGGGTAATTGAAAAGTCATAATTAATATTTTTTAAGCTCCTAAAATCCCTCCCACGTTCACTTGTTGAAGCCCCTCTCAACCTAAGAATTTATATAAATTGTGATCTTCATTTCCTCCTTAGGCAAGGGATTTCGCCATCTGAAACAAGTCATCGTGGAATTTGCGCTCTAAATTTTTTTCTACGAAGGTTCAGAAGCTGAAATTTGTATGAGGTGAAGCTGAAATCCTGAGGAAACTTCTATAAAAATTTCAGATCAAGGTGCGCAATATTTTTGGAGATATGATCTGTGGAAGTCAGGGTTTTTGCGGGCTCTTGAAATTCATCTCAAAGAAGTGACCTTGGTAAATTCGTCATAACTCTCTCTCTGAGTATCGGATTGGAATTCTATAAAAAGTGGTATATAGTGCACATTATTTACTTTTCTCTCTATCAATTTCAGAGCCAAATGAAGAAACAGTGACACGTGGCACGTCATACAAATGCGCTCTGTTGAAACAATCCATAATTAGGGCATTGTGAGAGATTGGGTATAACTCTCTATTGAAGAATCCAAATTGGGTCAGACCTATGGCATTGGAAAGATGACTTAGAGGACTAATATAGGACTGAAAATCAGATATTGAGGATCTGAAATAACAGAGATACACTAGATTCAATATCGAGCTCCTAGAAGCCAAGAAAAAGCTAGATCATGTGTTGTCAAGGGTTGCAAAGGACCAGAATTTCTACGGCAGCAAAGCAAAGCAAGGTGCAGAAGAGGGTAGCATGACAAGAGCAGCAACCAAGGTGCATAACAGCAGCAAGAAGTTCATCATATGAAGTCTTCAAGTGGGCAGCACTGCATACAATCATTGTAAAGGTATCATTGTACTTAGTCATTGTAAATACATTATTGTACAAATTGTACTAGTGTCTATCTGCCAAGGGTTGAAGAGGCGGTGTTGGGAGGTCTAGGATCATCATTAGGTGGTTGTGTCAAAGTTGGGGTTATGGTCTAGTATATCTTCTTCTTCTACATCATTCTATATCATTGTAAAGTGGACCATTTTCCTTGGTATGGGAGTCCATTCTTCTTTTATTATTCTATAGGGTGGTAGGGTGGTGCTAGGGTGAGTTGTAGCTCATTGGGTGTTGGGGCATCCATTCAGTTGACTACTGAAGAATCTCGGGCGTTGGAGCGTCCATCCAGTGGGAGCTGGAGAAGAATGCTTTTCTAGATTCTAGGAAGTTAGAGCTTTATTTTCAATTGGAGTTGAATATTAAAGAATTATTAGAAAAGCATTAGGTGGTTTTTGTCCCGGAGTGGGTTTCCACCTTAAAAATTGTGTGCATTTGTGTTCCTCTTGTTTGATGCTATCATTGTACAAACACTGATAATAATTGAAGATTAACTAATGCTCTAATTGAAAGAAATACTGATTCACCCCCCCCTCTCAGTATTTCCAACAATTGGTATCAGAGCTTGGTTCCTTCAATAGCAGTTTAACAGCTGGAAGGAGGTCATGGAGCATACCAAGAATGGTGTACCTCTATTAAATGAAAATAATTATGCACTCTGGAAAGGAAGAATGGAGGTTTATCTCTTGGCGCAAGGTTACGAAGTATGGGACACTGTTCAAAATGGATTTACATCAACCGCGGATGAACAAGGTAAGAAGAATTTGGTAAATGATGCAAAATCAAAGAATATTATTATCAATGGACTTATTGAATCTACTTATCATAAGGTGTTGGGTTGTAAAACTGCCAAAAATGTATGGGACAAGCTTGAGAATATATATGCAGGTGACTCAAATGTCAAAGAAGCAAAGCTTCAAATCTATAGAGAAAAATTTGAGCAACTTAGAATGAAATAATATTGCAACATTGCTGCATACTTCCAATACGTCGATGAAATAACCAATACTCTAGAAGGATTGGGAGAGCCAGTTGACGAGAATACTATTATACGAAAGATTCTCAGAATGTTATGAGGGAGATTCAACCCAAAGTTATCGGTCTTAGAATATAATGAAAATCTGGACAAAATCAGCAAAGAGGAATTACATGGAGTTCTCATAGCATATGAAATGAGACTTGATGAAGAAGAGGGTACTTCGCATCTAGAAACTGCGTTCGTTTCGTCTAAGAAAACCAATAAGGATAAACAACCTTCAATTGAAAAGACATGCACCTGCAAGTGTGAATAAAATGGAGATGATGAAGAAGGTCTTTCAGATGAAGAATATTCTTACTTCACGAGAAAACTAAAAA
The DNA here is from genome assembly GCA_034641835.2 of Pinus albicaulis. Lineage (NCBI taxonomy): Eukaryota > Viridiplantae > Streptophyta > Pinopsida > Pinales > Pinaceae > Pinus > Pinus albicaulis. The sequence goes on from CM076574.1 coordinate 37,078,824, forward strand.
TTGGTAAGGGACAATTCAAAGGTAAACTTTCATTGATATGTTTCAGCTGTAATGAGGTTGGGCATTTTGCAGCAAAAGTTCCAAACAGAAGTAATGGCAACTCAAAAGGAAAGAAATGCTTTAAGAAATTCAACAAGCAAGGATCCAAAAGGAAATTTCTCTCTAAAGAAGATAGCTCATCATCCGATGAAGACAATGACAGTGAAGAAGAATCCAATGAGAGAGTATTGTTTATGGCCAAGCACAATAAACAAGAGGTATCAAACAACGAAGAAGAAGGATGGACCATAGAAGAATTTTATGAGGAAGCAATCAAGCTTATAAAAGATCTCAAGGTGGAGAAGATTTGTTCCAAAACTCTTGAAGAACAATTTCAAGGTCTCAAAATTGAAGTTGAAGAACACAAATGCATTGAAGAGTCACTTCAAAAGAAGTTGGAAGAAAACAACCAAGAAAGGGAAGAATTAGAAGCCAAAGTAGTCTTGCTGCATGAGGAAGTGAAGAAAGGAAAAACTATCCAAAACTATGCCAACAGCTCAAGGGCATTGGAAGAACTCATCAACAATCAACGATCTTACAATGATAAAACTAGCATCGGTTACAAAGAAGAAGAAGCAGGACCTTCTACAACAAAATACAATGAACCTATGAGATCTAACATGCATGTAGACTTCATTGGACAAGATTTGTAATAACAGCCTTGGAAGACAATTCCTCGACGAAAATTTCCATCCAGGTACCAACATATTTTGTATGGCTACTGTTATTCATGTAGAAAATTTGGTCATAAAGCTATAGAATGTTGCACGTACCCTAGGAATGAATACAATTCCAGGAGATCTGTCAAATATGAACTCCCAGGGCTTAGCGAAACATCAATAGATTTTAACATTTAAGAAATAATATTGAATGTTACAAATGTCGAAACTTTGGACACATAGCCAAAGACTACAGAATTTAAAATCCTCCAAAAGAATCTTCGAAGCCACAGAATGAACGAACATGGAAGAAGAATAAGAATGATAATCGTGCTCTCGCTTTCAAGGTTCAAAAGAACAAATATGTGTGGTATGTTGATAGTGGTTGCTCAATGCACATGACTGGAGATAGAAATAAATTTGTATCTCTAAAAGATAAGAAGGATGGAACCGTGTCTTTTGGAAATGATGGATCTTTAAATGTTACAGGATCAGGTACTGTCACTCTTGGAAGCAAAGATTCTCTAGCCAAGAATTTTCTATTGATTGAAAACATGAATCACAATCTGCTCAGTGTTGGAAAAATGTGTGATCAAGGACACACAATACTATTCAACTCTAGGAAATCTGAAATTAGGAAAGGCGTGTATGGTGAAATTGTGGCTACAGCAAGTCAAGCTCCCGAAACAACACAAATGTTGGATGAAACAGCTAAAGCATGTCTATTAGCTAAAGAGGATGATACAATAATAGAAATGATGATGTGGTAAGAAGTTTGCTACAAAGGTGAAAAGTGATTTCGAGATGTCCTTTACTTGGTGAGTTGACATACTTCTTAGGGCTTCAAATATCTCGGCAAGAAAAAGGAATGTTATATGTCAAGCCAAGTACATCAAAGAAATGCTCAAAGAAATTTAAAATGAAGGTGCAAGCCCATCCTTACTCCAATGGTAACGAGATTGCAAATTGAGCATAGATGACTCATCTAAGGATGTGGATCAAAGGTTGTATAGATCTATGATTAGTAGTCTTCTATATGTAACAACCTCTCGACCAGATGTTATGCAAGCAGTTGGACAAGTAGCAAGATTCCAAGCAGCACCAAAAGAATCACATCTTAAATATTCGCTAGCATTGGAATATCTTCGCCAGAAGCTTGGGATTCTCCCAAGTTGTCATTAGATTTCCTTTTTTAGAATATAAAGGGGGAGTGGAAGTAGATTACGGGTCTGCAGGACGGTTGTATGTCAAGGGGAGTGGAAGTGTGTATAGGTCTGCAGGATGGTTTTGTTTCAGGGGGAGTAACCCTTTGCCATTGATGTCAAAGGGGGAGAGAATGTTGTAGGAAGAGGTGTCATGATCGCAGGGGGAGTACTTGTGTTGCCATCAATGCCAAAGGGGGAGATTGTTGATCAGCGTTTGTCATTGATGTCAACCGAAGCAGCACCAGGGGCTAACCCAATATTGCATGGGAATTTTGACCTACCAAATTAATATATTCTAGGTCAATAATGATTTTGATGGTTTCTACTTGTCGATATGTTTCTGTTGATATATGGCACGCCATGTAATTCTTCACGGTTTGAGAGATATTCATGTTTGAAGTTTGTACCCCTAGTTAGTGGGCTAAAACCCCATGGGGTTGGGGCATGGGTCATTGAAAAGTCATAATTAATATTTTTTAAGCTCTTAAAATCCCTCCCACGTTCACTTGTTGAAGCCCCTCTCAACTTAAGCATTCATATAAATTGTGATCTTCATTTCCTCCTTATGCAAGGGATTCGGCCATCTGAAATAGGTCATCGTGGAATTTTTGCTCTAAATTTTTTTCTACGAAGGTTCAGAAGCTGAAAGTTCGAAGCTGAAGAATTTTGTGAGATTATAGGGAGAAAGCCCTACTAAAAACTTCTTGAGAAGCTTCTTTCATAAAAATTTCAGATTAGGAGTGCGCAATATTTTTGGAGATATGATCTGTGGAAGTCAGGGTTTTTGCAGGCTCCTGAAATTCATCTCAAAGAAGTTACCTTGGTAAAATCTTCATAACTCTCTCTCTGAGTATCGGATTGGAATTATGTAAAAAGTGGAAGATATTACATAGTCTATAGTTTTCTCTCTATCAATTTTAGAGCCAAATGAAGAAACAATGACAGGTGGTATGCCGTACAAGTGTGCTCTGTTGAAACAGTCCATAATTAGGGCATTGTCAGAAATTGGGTATAACTCTCTCTTGAAGAATCAAAATTGGGTCAGACCTATGGAATTGGAAAGACGACTCAGAGCAATACTACAGTACGGAAAATTAGATATTGAGGATCTGAAATAACAGAGATACACCAGATTCAATATCGAGCTCCTAGAAGGCACGAAAAAGATAGATCATGTGTTGTCAAGGGTCGCAAAGGACCAGAATTTCTACGGCAGCAAAGAAAAGAAAGGTGCAACAGAGGGTAGCATGACAAGAGTAGCAACCAAGGTGCATAATAGCAGCAAGAATTTCATCATATGAATTCTTCAAGTGGGTAGCACTGCATACAATCATTGTAAAGGTATCATTGTACTTAGTCATTGTAAATACATTATTGTACAAATTGTACTAGTATCTATCTGCCAAGGGTTGAAGAGGCAGTGTTGGGAGGTCTAGGATCATCATTAGGTGGTTGTGTCAAAGTTGGGGTTATGGTCTAGTATATCTTCTTCTTCTACATCATTCTATATCATTGTAAAGTGGACCATTTTCCCTGGTACGGGATTCCATTCTTCTTTTATTCTTCTATAGGGTGGTAGGGTGGTGCTAGGGTGAGTTGTAGCTCATTGGGTGTTGGGGCATCCGTTCAGTTGACTACTGAAGAATCTTGGGCATTGGAGCGTCCATCCAGTGGGAGCTGGAGAAGAATTCTTTTCTAGATTCTAGGAAGTTGGAGCTTTATTTTCAATTGGAGTTGAATATTAAAGAATTATTAGAAAAGCATTAGGTGGTTTTCCTCCCGGAGTGGGTTTCCACCTTAAAAACTGTATGCATTTGTGTTCCTCTTGTTTGCTGCTATCATTGTACAAACACTGATAATAATTGAAGATTAACTAATGCTCTAATTGAAAGGAATACTGATTCATCCCCCCCCCACCCCCCTCTCAGTATTTCCAACACTAAACATGCCATTCAACTCAAATGCACAAGATCTTACCCAATGGTGAACTCGTTTCTTTGTACCTATAGCTAATTTCACTAACCAATATTGTGCATGCACTTCTTTATTCAAACCACACTTATCCACCAATTCATGGTAAACATAACTATAATTAGATCCAGGGTCAATCAAAATAAAAATAACTCGATCACAAAGCTTACTGCCCATCTCAATAATAGATGATTGATGCTTTGCCTGCCTGTTTTCCACGATTGCGTAAATATGAGGAATGCTCTACCAAACATCTCCAATAGTCTATGCCTCATGTGCATTATAATTTTGAGGCCTACCACCCTGATTCTCTTGATAATATCTCCTAATGTGTTCCTTATCGCATGTTCATCACTTCAACCATCCAGTACCATCACCTCGATGTTGTTTTTGTGATCCATGTCCATGTCTAGTTGCATTGAACTTATTTTTTGGTGCCACATTCTCTTTCTCTTCTGTATTTTGAGTCCTTTTTCTTTCTGACTGCCATTTACCCTTACCTTTATCTTTCCCTTTCCATCCTTTCTAATATTTGTTCTTAAGATTTGACTGTTCATAGAAATGCTTCAATTTCCCAATGAATTTCTCAAGTGATTGAGGCTCATCATACTATATATGATCTATAAATGCTAATGGAAAACCACTAATCGATGAAATTTAGCCTTCTCATATTTAAGATGCGGTGCATACCTCAATAGCTCCAAGAACTTAGTCGTGTACTCTTCAGCTGTCATTGACCCCATATGTAGCTGATAAAATTATTTGGACTTATTGTTGTAGTATCTTTCTGACAAGTACTTATTCCTGAAGAGCCTCTTAAACTCATGCCAACTCAATTCCTTTGTCCTCATGTCTCCGACCCGCTTCAAATATTCCCATCAAACGTCTACTTTACCTTTCATGCTAAAGATAGCAATTTTGGCCTTCATATTATCTGTATACTCATGAAACTCAAAGAACTTGTTCATCCTAAGTATCCAAGCCTCTGCCTCTTCTGGACTCTTCAAGTCTCCATCAAAATTAGGTGGATTTTCTTTCTTAAATTCATCAGGAAAGTATCCCCTGTCACTCCTCCTATAAGGATGATAACGATGACTATCATAATTTCTATTCAAACTAGAACTATAATTGTACTTGTGTCCATCACCCCTCTTATCCGAAGTATCCAAAAACCTGCCATCTCTCACTGTGGCAGCTCTATCCAACATGTGTCTACTAGGAGACCTACTTCCATATGCCCCATTAGTTCTATCCCCATGCCCATGGTCAATCTGAAGTGGCCCTTGTCACTGTAATTCTGACAAACTTTGAAGCATTAACATTTTTCTTGTTTCTCTTGTTCATGTATGATTATGTCATTGTCTACCTTACAATTCCTTATGTCTTCCTTCAAGCTTCTCAATGTGTCTGCCAAATCAGAAGAGTGCCCACCACATTTCTCATTTGATTCAAAGGGAGATTCTTTGTAGTCTACCATCTTGCTATTCATTATGATCTCTTTCCTGCAAGGAATAATATGTCATCTAAACCAAATCATAATAAACCAATGTACCTTAGTATAATTCGGGGAGGATACCTCATCTGCAAGATCATCCAAATTAGTGTAATTCATGTATATATATATATATATATATATATATATATATATATATATATATATATATAATCATATCAGCATATATACATATAACACATAGATGTATCATCACATACACATCATTATAGCTAGATTCCAGTCATCAATGCATGACCATATCACTACACATACCATGACCTCATGCTTAACAACATCCACCATACCAACGTACACGGGAAATACACAAGAAAAAACATAGATAATACATAAACACGAACACATACATTACACAAGCATAACACAGACAATACACATGCATAAACACATGTAACCAAGCAAACACAGACAATACTTGTGATAACATGTAACAACATGTAACCAATCATACAAGGGTGATACATGTAACAAAGCATACAACATGTAACCAAGCATACACTCATGATGACACACTTCCCAACAACAGCATCCTCTCCCACATGGCGACATCAATACAACCATGAATAAAACCATCACATGCGACCAGCACATAGAACACAACGATGGTTAACACAAGTGCAACCCACATGAATTCATGACCAACACACACCACCCATCCAATCCAAAAGGTGAACCATGCTCTGATACCACTCTTTAACACCCTCATCCCACATATACCCAAGTAACTAGACAATCGGGGTAAACATGTGACGGGAGGCTACTATGATCATATTAAACCTCCTAGGTGACCTTAACGAAGTGGAACTGATGAAAACACATCATACAGACCTTCCACATCAGCAACAGGACTCCCAAAAGCTAACCAACCACTCATGCATCTATACCCTAGGTCCCACTGAGGCTTTTGGCCTTCAAACCGTTGAACACTCCCATAGTGTATGCATGGGTGCTTCTGGGAGGCTTTAGACACTCCCATACCGATACATGCATTCGTCCAAGGACTTTTTCCTACAGACCTATGCCAGCATCCTCGTGATTTGAGCCACTTTTTAAGGCCCATATCCCAGGTCACTACTTAGAACTCAATGACAAGCTCAGACATGAAATATAACAGTGAAATAATGGTGCAAAAATAAATACTTGAATAAGGACATGACTGGATCCCTACTAGCCATGATAGCCATTTTGTCAAACATGTCACAAATATATAATCTACGGGTTTAAATAAAAGATATGAACATATGGGTCTCATACTTATATGAGAATTGATCAGAAGTATTTTTCCCTTATATAATTCGTTGCAATATCATCTATTAGGTCATGGATACATTGTTTATTCATTTACAAATAAATACATGAGGAGAGCCATACATCATCACTGTCATAATACATGCTCATAGCCAGTGTAATAACAATAGAAATATCAGGGATACATCAGCCATGGGATCCACATATAAACCAATACAATTACACATCAAATGCCAAGGAAATGTACTTATCATTCATGAATGTAAAAAAAACCTGGGATGGGACTACCACGTTCCTCTTGACCATAGATTAGCTGAGCCAAATCTCTCTTCAGCCATTTACCCCCACACCATATGCCAAGCATGAATGTGGGACTTATGACCAAAGAACCAAACAAGCATGGATGCTACCAGAGTTCTCCACCTACACCGTGAGGAATTTTACTGCCTCCTAGTCTCTTAGTATTTACCATAATCCATAATCAAATCCAGGGATCACTAGGTCCTACACCGAGACCCACTCTCCAGTATTTACCGTACATCCCATCCCGGAACTACTAGGCCTAACAGAGAGAAACCCACCTCTTGTATTTACTATATATCCTACCATTCACCAGAAAGGATTCCTAGACCCACCGAGGCACATAATATTTGCTTTATCGCAACCCATAGTCCAATTCAAGGGTTACTAGGCTAGTGGCTTTACCATAATCCACTGTCTGATTCAGGGATCACTAGGCCATGTGTTTTTCATTTCAGAGATCCACCTCACTCAGCTTCGAATCCATCTAGCAATATTTCTCAACCAAAACATAAGAACCTATCACATCAAGGCTATCCAGAAATGGAAAGGTTAGGATAAAAACACTGTCACGCCTAGAAAAACCCATGCCATGACAGGAAAGAACCACATGCAATACCATGCATGCCAATATAGTAAGTAAATCACACATGCAAATCAATACCTACAAAGAATATTGTTGTAGCTATTTGATCCTGCTCTTCCTTGTTTGCTCCTTCCTTCCTCTTTCTTGATTTTCCTTTCTTGATCCAATCCCAAAGTGCTCCAAGAAAAATCTAAGTCTCCAAGAGTGAGAGAGAGAGAGATAGAATAATGAGAGAGCTCCAAAACTTAACTAAAAAAAGGTACCAACTGATCCTCGGAAGCCTTTTATCAAAAGGCCTCTATTTTCTTCAGTTTACTCCTCACATGAAACTTGTGACCTTTCACCTTCATTTTCTCCTAATTTCCATTATTTTCATAAATAAATGTGCCAAAATTCCATTTTTCCTTTCCAAAGCCTTTTCCATTGCCTTTTCCAATTTCGTTAGCCATAACAAACCAAATGAACACCCACTAGGATGTTTCTTCCCAACATTCAACTTGGAATAAGTGTCCCATCAACTGCGGTTATTATTTTTTCCTTTATTAACTTTTATTACATGGAATTTTCAGCGGGTTGTTACATATTTTACTGCATAATTGTTGTTGTCTCCTAGCTCCACTACATGAAAAGATGGTTCCTTTGATAGAGTGTGAAGTTGTTTACTTTCTCTTGTCATATGTCTTCATGCTCCACTATCAATGATCCATGTGTTTTCATCATTGAGAGAACCTGTGAGTGCAGCCAAAAACCCTTTGATTTTGACCTTATTAGATAATTTGTAGGTGACTCTTCTAATCGAGCTTCCTTTCAATCCAACAAAGTGATCTCCAATCTTCCTTTACCTTAGCTCTGATAACATGTTGAGAAATAAATGCTTTGATTCCTCTTCCTTGATAATTACATGTGAATTATGTTGGCCTCTTTTATTTATTTATTATATTATCTTTCGTCAAGAAATTGCCAAATTATATGTATATGAATATCATAAGAACATGAAACACAAGATATATGCGCACAGTTAGGGAAAAACCAAAATGAAGGGAAAACCCAATCAAACCTCTTCCTTTAGTAGATTCACAAGACAACACGAGATAATATAAGACTCTTTAAAATAGACATATACTTCCTCCAATCACCAAGTCATCCCTTCTTTCCTCTTTAGATGATAGCCTTCCAGCAACAACCTCGATCCTCCAACGGCATAATTTCGACCTCCTACAACAGAACTTTGACTGCAGTAAATCTCATATTTTTGACCCCTGCAATTTCCTAATAACTCCACACGTATGAGAGATAGATGACCCAAAAAATTCAATATTGTCTCTACCTGCAATTCTCCTCCTTCTCCTGCAATTTTTCACTTTTCTGCTTCTCCTTCTTGTGTATCAAACTTGATTGAGTGATGCTCCAAATGAATTGAACTACAGTTCTATATATAGCCTCTTATATGGGTTGAATTTCCCTTATGTAGGCCGACTTCATCAGATAAGGGACGACTTGGTGTGGAGGTGAAAAATGACATATTTGAATCAATAATAATTCTTTTTACATGATACAAAATCCCAAGAAGGGTCTAATAAAATGGACAATGTCTCTAATGACTCCAGATAAAACCTAGAAGTCCTCAATGGGGACTCTAACCTTGAAAATGATGACCCAGGCATGAAACTCGTTCTTTAATAAGTCATTTTAATAGTAGTAAAATTCTTTTAGCGATTCTACATTTATGAATATTGAACCTAGTTACATTCATCAATAGCCCCAAGGAGAACCGCTAGCACCGTGATCTAGCCTAACCCCCTCTGAATCAAGGTTTTGACGCACTTAGACTTTAGACTGTGGGATGGTGAAGGATTTTAAGCTACCTAATATGTCAACTTTCTATGTCTCAATGTAAGCGATATGTGGTTATTATTGGAAGCCTATCCCACTTATCCTAAACCTAACCACAAATATGGGTTTTTCCTTTGTGCCTAAGTGGGCTTAATATATGTGAGTTGAATTATTAAGGTGTATTGTTTCAATTCCTTGCTTAAACACTGTTACCGATGAAATAGGTAACCCCACTGTTACCTACTTTTTTTTGGTAGCATAAAAAGCACCGGATTTTGAAAAGTGGTGATGCAGAATCACCTTCTTTTTTTTAGCACATTTTTTACACTCTAATATTTTTATTTATGAAGTATGAATATTTGTTTTAAAATGTTAGTGATTTTCATGCTAATTTTGAAATGTATTGATGCAGCATCATTTTTTTTTTTTAGAGCGGTGATTTTCATGCTAATTTTGAAACGTATTGATGCAGCATCAACTTTTTTTTTTAGAGTGGTGATTTTCATGTTGGTAATAAAACAATAAACTTTTATATATATATATATATATAAACAAAAAAAAACAAAAAAAAATGTAAAAAAAAAACAAAATTAACTCGTAAAAACAAAAAATTTAAACAAAAATAAATAAATAAAAACAAAAATATTCGAAAATTATATCAAAAGAAATGACAAAATTTGAAAAAAAAACACATAATTTAAAGAAAAAAAAAACATCAAAAACATTTTTTTCTAAGTTATTAAAAAAATCCATATAATTAAAAAAAAAATTAAATAGAAAGTTTAAAAATAATTTAAATTACAAAATTAAAATTTAGATAAAAAAAAATAAAATACAAAAAAGAAAAAATTAAATTTAAAAATTTAAATTAAAAAAATAATAATAATAAGAAAACAAAAATACAAATTTTAAAATTAACAAAAAACAAATTTAAAAAAAAACAAAAACAAACAAAATTTAAAATTGAAAAAGAAAATTAAAATAAAAGAATTATAAGAAAAAAAACTATAATTAAAAAACAAAAAAAAACAAAAAAAACCACGTGCAAATAATTAAAAAACAAATATCCATAAATTTACTGTTTTTTTTTAAATGAAACAATTTATAAATTTTAAAAATGAAAAACCAAATAAACTAAAAGATTTTAAAAAAATAAATTATTTAAATTAAAATTTAATGAATAAATTTTAAATTTTAAAAAATAATTAATCTAAAATATTAAATTTAAAAACAAAATTTAAAAAAAAAAACAAAAAAACAAAAAAATTAAAACAAATTAAATTTAAAAAAAAAAAAAAATTTGAATTAAAAAATTAAAAATTAAAAATTTAAATTTTAATTTTAAAAAAAAATAATTAAATTAAATTTTTTGAATTTAAAAAATAAAAAATTTAAAATATATATATATATATATATAATTTGATCGTGGTGGCGCCGCCAGTCGGCCTCCCGCCCAGGTGGAGGCGGAGGCCGCCCGCCCAGCGGCCGGCCTCCGCCGCCACCTGGGCGGGAGGTCGATTCCAGGAATCGCCCTCCCACAGCCTCAAGCCGATTCCGGGGATCGCCCTCAGGCAGATTCTGGGAATCACCCTCCCACCGCGGGAGGTCGATTCCGGGAAGGGAGGGCAATTCCCGGAATCGGCCTCAGGGCGATTCCCGGAATCGGCCTCAGGGCGATTCCCGGAATCGGCCTCAGGGCGATTCCCGGAATCGGCCTCAGGACGATTCCCGGAATCGGCCGCAGGACGATTCCAGGAATCGGCCTCCCGCCTAGCAGCCAACCTCCGCTATCACCTGGGCGGGAGGTCAATTGGCAGCGCCACCACGATCAAAAATTTTTATTTTTATTTTTTTTAATTTTTAATATTTTTTTTAATTTGATTTTTTTTAATTCAAAAATTTAAAAAAAAAAAAATTAATTTAATTTTTATATTCGAAATTGCATTTGTTTTAATTATTTTTGTTTTTTTTTGAATTTTTTGAATTTTTTTGAATTTTTTTTTTTCTAAATTTTGTTAATAATTTTTATTAAATTTTGTACTTTTTTATTTAATTGATTTTTTTTAATATTTTTTTTTATTAAATTTTATGTTTAGTTTATTCATTTAATATTTTAAAATTTAGTAAATTTTGTATTTTTTTTAATTTATTTGAATTTAATACTTTCTTAAATTTTTTATTTTTTTATTATTATTTTTTTAATTACATAATTTTTTTTTTATTTCAATTAAAATTGTGTATTTAAAATTGATTTTTTTCTAAGTTAAACTTAATATTTTCAAATTAATTTGTTTTTTATTTTATTTTTTATTTAATATATTTTTTTCAATTTTTCAATTTTCATTGATTTTTAAAGATTTTTAACTTTTATTTTAACAATGTTTTTTTTTTCTCTATATTTAAAATTTATTTGTTTATTCATTTATTTATTAAAATTTAATATTTTTTTTTTAATTTAATTTGTTATTTTGATATTAACATTTTTTTTAAATTTAATAAAATCTAATATATATATTTTTATTTAAGTTCATATATATATATATATATATATATTATTTTTTATAATTTAAATTTAATATATTTTTTTTAAATCTATTTGTTTTTTTAATATATATTTTTTTAAATTTCATATTTTTATTGTATTTTATTTTTCGTTTTTTATTTTTAATTAATTTTTTATTTTTTTACTTTTAATTTCAATAATTTTTTTTTATTTTTTTATTTTTTTTTAATTTTTTTTTAATTTAATATATTTCTTTAAATTTAATTTTTTATTTTAAAATTTAATTTTTTTTTTTTATATTTAATAAACATTTTATTTTTCTTTTTTAAATTTAATTTCTATATTTTATTTTTTATAATTTCTTTCTTTTTTTTAACTTGTTTTTCTTTTTAATTTAATATTTTTATTTTGTTTTTATTTCTATATATTTTGAAATTTTAATCTTTAAATTTTTTTTTTTCTTAAATTTTAGGTTTTTTTTAATGTTTGAATTAAAATTTTTATTTTGTTTTTATTTTTATATTTTTATTCCTATATATTTTTAAAGTTTAAGCTTTAAAATGTTTTTATTTTTTAAATTTATTTTTTTCTTCAATTATAGGTTTTTTTTAATATTTGAATTTTAAAAATTAAAAAATGTTATTTCTATTTTTTAAAATGTCAAAAATATGACAAAAAAAAAATTGTTATTCCAGTGTCAACTGGTTTTGTTTTGAGGGTGTTTTTTCAATCCTTTTTTCAAGAAACAATTTTGTTTTTAGCATAATTTTATAAAATGTTGAAATTTGACCTTCAAAAAAAACCAAGTGCATTCTGGAATACACTTTTTTTGTTTTTGGGGTGTTTTTTCATGTTTTTTGAGTCTTTTTGGGCTAGAGTTCTCGTCTTGAGGTCAGGTTACCTATTTCATCGGTAACAGTGTTCTTAGCGAAGTTAACAAATCTCACATTCGTTTAGGATGTGTGTGTGTGTGAAAAATGTGTCAATTGGATGAGTTAATTGAGCATGCTTTGATGATGTCAATGTTGTTGAAAATAAAGTGCATAAACTGTAAATAATAATGAAAATGAATAGTAAATAAACATCCAATTGAAGCACACAACCCCCCACCCAAGAAGGAAATTAAGTAGCATAAGTAAAGAGGGAAAACAAGAAACTAAAGGACACACAAAATGGAGAAAATATTTAATGTCTAAGGGACTGGGATCTAGAGGAAAATATTTGTTGAAAATGGGGCAAAAAGCGAAAAAAATAACAGTGGTGAAAATGTTGGAAAAGAACAGGAAAGAAGCTCCAAAACAAGGATACACAATGGAATCCTCAGGGGGGAAGACAACACAAGACCCTAAATTGAATGAAGTGTTGTAGAAACCTATCCAAAAAGGGTTTCAAAATAGTGGACAAAACCCAAAAAAACAGTGGTAGAAAATGTTGCACACTAGACTTCTCAGCTTAGCGCTTCTCTTCCTAAATGGTGGAGGTGTACTCTAAACCCTAGGGGGGTTTTTCCTTCCTCACTGAGAACCTAATAAGAGGACCTATGTCTAGAAGTGGCTCAGGAAATAACAGGAAGCCTTCCCGGCACACACGCAATAGATTCGACAAAACTAAAAAAAAATCTGAAAAAATTGTAGAGTACAGAAACTGACCTGAAAAGTGTGTTGGGTGCATATTTTGGCCAGAAAAGTGTGATGGGTACAGTTAATGGGCCAAAAATTTCATTGTGTTCCCGCTTCACTCACTCGGTAGATCTGACCCAGATTATGTTGTCTCCTGCTCGAATGGTACCTATGACCTACGAAAAGATGTGAAACCCCAACAGAAGTGGAAAATTTTCCAGAAAATAGACTAGATCTAAAAATATAAATTGACAAGGCTAAAAATAGATGGAAAAACATTGAATATAGTTGAAACAGTAGTCACCAAGGTTCTTAATTACTACACCAGTGGAGTCACCATTTGTTAGTATGAAAATTCTTAGCAAGTGTACCAAAAATGCTTCACTTAAATCATTGGTGACAAGTGACCCTAACAACAAAATATGGTTGTTTACGCTTCAAATTTGCAATGAAAAAAAAAATGAAAACCCTACAGCAAAAGGTCATATGCAACTAGAAACATATAACAATGAAAATGAAAGTGTAGCAACCTAATGGATCATATAGATAAGAAAATTCTATTAATGTAAATGAAACACCTTGTGAGGAGAATTTATGAACTTGGGTCTATAGATTCCCCTCTGTGGGATGGGTCCTTTTGATGTCCTTGTGCTTTAGCGATTTGTTTCTCTCTCTCAACTTGCAAATTGGAAGAAAAAAAAATGGTTTCAACTCAAGTGGGTGCTCAAATGTGATAATACGATAGTGGTGACAATGAGAATGATCAAGGTGAAGAATGAATGGAAAACCCTCTTATTTATAACAAAATATTGAGCTAAATTAGGAATTAGAAACTAATAAAATATTATTGACCAAATTAAAGTCTAGCCATTAGGAATAATTTATTATACTTTTGAGAGGGAAAAGATATTCAAAATGATCCAATATCTTTATTTAGAAAGTGGTTGAAGAAAATAACAAATAAAAATTATTTATTAATCACTTTGTGAGAATTAAGAAAGAAATAATTATTAAATAGTGATTTAATAATGATCTCATAAGAAAAATATGGAATAAATAAGGAATAATTAAATCAATCATTGAATAATAAATAAATAGTGATTTATTTAATTATTCCAAGGTGATTAACTCAAAATTAATAAACAAATAATTATTTATAGAGAAAACTAAATAAATAATGGTTTATTCAATTATTCTCATATGGTTTTTGAATTTTAATGAGAAATAATTTAGGGAAATGGTTTACTAAATTATTTCCTATGGTGAAAGTGATTTTATCATAGTAAAATTAATCCTACATGGTGAAGTTTGATCCACCTAGTAAGAAATGGCTAGGTGATAATTTTTTGGGTGATAACATTGGTTAAGAGTTGAGGTAGTCAAACCTAACCACTAGTAGGCTATCGGGTTGTGTTATAACCAGGCCATTGGGAGGAAAAATGGGTCCATTTTTTTAGAGTGAATTGTTCCATAGATTAGCAAAAATATCCAAGAGGGATAGGATATAGAGCACACATAGAATATTTTTGCATTGTAGTGGCCCATGGGCCACATACCATACTTCTTTATATGCATAGTCATTTTTTATTCATGGAAAGAGAGGAAAGTGACCTCATCTTCCAGTTGGGTTTTATCCCGAAATGGTTTCCCAGGTTATATCTTGTGTTAGATCATGGTTTGTCAGTTTTATTTTGTTTTTCTATATTTTATGCATAATTTTAATTTGTATGCATACACAATTCACAGTAATATATAAATTCAAAAATCTAAAGAGAAATAAAACCCTAATAGTGTATATTTCATATTTTTAAATATAGTTTTATCAAATTTGTTGTGACGAACTGTCTAGTGGAATATCCACAACAGTTTATAGTTCAATACCTTACCACATTCATTCATTATATTGTGGGTTTTTAAATTACTTGATAAATATATTGCTTAATAATAAAGGGTATTCTAATATAAATATGGATATAGTGAATGAGGTGGGGTTGACGAGTACATTTATCGACCTATGAATATAGATATGGGAATTTCATAAAGTAAAGGGAGGATGAAGCTTGATTTAGTCTAAGCATAGATTTGGAAAAACACATAATGGTTTTCAAAGGTAGATGGAGGAGAAAACATGATGAGGTTAGTTTGTGAAAAGTAAATAAAACATTGGGAACAATCATACTAAGGGTATAGAAAATTTCATAAAAATAGTTAAATAGGGTGGTTTTATTACTTAAAAAGGTGTTGGAAGGGAGTTCAATAAATGAGTTTGGATATGGAAAAAGAATTAAGGGTGTTATTTACTATCTCATGAATGAAGATGTTATGCATTAGGTTTACTAAGTGAACTCATCATGTAAGAGTTGAACCCATTTCCCTCCTTTCAACTAGAGTCTTCACCATTTCTTGGTTGTCAAGATTAAGGATTTTGGATTCCCTTGATAGTTCCATAAGTATATACTAAATAATTTTCTTTACTAACTTTTCATGGGTGAATCCTGAGGACATGCCATGGATTCTATGTGTATCTAAAGGGAATAATCAATGGATACTTTGTTGAAGTCATAACTTTATCATATGAACTTTGTTTTAGGGTGTTATTTTTTTCCTAAATTATTCTCTCAACTTGTGGAATGCACCTATCACACGGTATTATTCCATAAGGACCATCCTTGCTCTCTTAGCGCAAATGGGTTGGCACATTCATTAGATGGATGTGAAGACTATGTTCCTTAATGGGATCATTGAGGAAGAGGTGTACATTGAGCAGCCTGAAGGATTTGAGATCTTCAGCAGCAATTCGCATGTGCGCAGACTCAAAAGAGCGTTGTATGGGCTTAAACAAGCACCTCGTGCTTGGTACAGACGAATCAACAACTATTTCACTGGACTTGGCTTCACCAAGAGTGAAGCAAATGCAAACCTGTACCAAATTGTGGTGGAGGGTAAGCTTTTAATCATTTTTCTTTATGTTGATGATTTAATACTAATGGGTGATGAGTAGTTGATACACTCATGCAAGGAAAATCTTGAAAAGTAGTTTGAGATGAAGGATTTGGGCCTCCTTCATTATTTCCTTGGATTGGAAATATGGCAGCGGGAAGGTGAACTATTTGTGTCTCAAGGCAAGTATGCCCGGGAGATACTGGAGAAGTTTCACATGCAAGGCTGCAAGCCTATCGACACTCCTCTTCCAAGAAATTGGAAGAAATAGGATGCTACATCGGCAGAGGTAGTGGATGCCACTGTTTATCGACAATTGGTGGGTTTTCTCATGTATTTAGTTAATACAAGACCGGACATATGCTATGTGGTGAACCAACTTTCACAAGCGATGGTTAAGCCTACCAAGCTCTTTTAGAAGGAAGGAAAGCATGTCCTGAGGTATCTCAGGGCACATCTGAGTATGGCTTATGGTACAGACAAACGGATGAGGTGAAGTTGCATGGCTTCACGGATGCAGATTGGGCAGGCATCCCAACAGACAGAAAGAGCACATCAGGAGGGATTTTCAGTATCGGATCTACAGTAGTTTCTTGGCACAACAAGAAACAAAGATCTTTATCACTCAGTTCAGCGGAAAGCGGAAGACACATGTGGCTCGATCAAGCTGCATGTGAGGCTATCTAAATGAGGAAGATCTTGGTCGGTTTGTTTGGTTCACATTTATATCCTACAGTGATACATTGTGATAATTAGAGTTGCATTAAATGCTCGATTAATCCTATGTTTCATGATAGATCTAAAAATATTGATATCTTGTATCATCATATCAGAGATTTTGTGCAGCGGAAGATCATGTTGCTTCAGTACATTCCTACGGAAGATCAGGATGCAGATATTCTGATGAAGGCACTCAATAGGAGCAAATTCGAATACCATAGAGGCAAGATCGGGGTGAAGGATGATCCCTATCTTGTTGAGAGGGAGTGTTGAGATTCAACAAGATGATGAGCTTAGTGAAAATTAGTCACCTTCACCAAGTGGGTCCGCAGGCTATTTTTAGGTGTAAGTCTATTTTTAGACTATGTCTATTTTTAGACGTGGTGATCATATTTCAGAAGTTACAGGATGCTATTTGTGGATGGTTGAACAAGTTGGAAAAATAGATGAAATTATATCTTTAGAATATTGAGCCAAATTTCATGTTGATCTAAAGTCGTTCAGCGAGTTGGTCGTTATTTATTTATATTCAGCTTTCCCTTTCTTGCTTCTAAAGCATACGCTGTTCCTGATACGGACTCGCATATATACGCGGATACCCTTTATGAAACTCATCTGTAGACGGTCTAATTATGTCATTGCATTCTTCACTTATATCATTCCATCATTCATTCATCGGATGTTTAATAAACGAGTAAACATGTGCGATGAAGCAAGAATAAATCATCACACAAAGCATCACACATGAACACCAGGATTTTTAGGTGGAAACCCAAGTCGGGAGAAAACCACCGCTGCAGTTGCTCGGCCTTCAATATTTTATTATAGAGAAAACATGTTACAACATATGTGCTGGCGCAGACTTGACCAGCACGCAGGCACCCACCTGCGCTCGTTTACCAGCCTCTCCTGGAAGGGAGCTACGACCCCCTGCTCTCGTTTACCAGCCTCACCTGGAAGGGAGCTACAACCCCCTGATCTCGTTTACCAGCCTCACCTGGAAGGGAGCTACAACCCCCTGACTGAAGGCTACAACCCTCAGCACCTCTACGGACCACGTTTCATCAATTTTCACACTGGATCCAAAGCTTCCTTTAGGACACCACTTGCAGGCCACATTTCATCATATTTTCAGACTGGACCCACTCCATAAATTTAAGCTCAATCATACATCAAACTAAAACTTATCAATTCAGACAACCCAGAACTGTAGAATACATCATTCACAGATAGCAGTAACATAGCAGAACAGATCATACATTTTATACCCCTTTCTTCAGCAAACCCTAGTTTGCATACGCGCTTTACTTTGACTTATACCGCGTATATACGCACTTCCAATCACATCAACCTG